>OY997591.1:7198514-8488514 GCA_963921825.1 Erodium maritimum
TACAAGTGAATTCTCCTCATCTTTTGTCCATCCTCGAATGTTCCAGGGTCACCCAAAATTGCTTGACTGTGAAGGTTTGGCCGAAGTAGGCAACATGAGAATTCTCACGCAAATAATCGAAGGAAATTGCGACCATCCCAAGACCAAGATGAAATGACCGAGCGAAACGGGATAACTTACCAGAGGAGGTTGTGATCATCTCGTCCCTATGTTATATGGAAGTAAGATGCATGATTGGGCGCCAGAAAAAGAGAAGGCACCGAAGATGGGGTGTACGTGTCATCCAAAAGACATCGTCTTCTGCATTGTCGGAAAACTACAACTTCGAATCAAAAACGAAATCTCATTTGCCAGCATCTGATATCATTCAGCAAAAACTTGTCAGCGGATACTAATTCAACACATGAACTATGGTCTCTCAAGTCTCAATTGAAATTTTTAACTTTACTTTAGACTAACTAAAAGAACATTTTACCAATTAGATATGTTTTAATATCACTATAGTGAGTCTTGTCAAAGTAATTGCTCATGATCGCACCTACACCGGTGATGTTGTGTTATTTCCACTTCCCTCATTGCTTTAAGTTTATTTCTTCAGAATGCTTCATGCATCAAAGTTGTTTCTGGTGCAAACTATGTTCAAGCAGCCGATATAAAAAGGAATGTCTTATAACATAATATAAATAGTTGTACAAAGCAAGAAGCGGGGATAGCTCAGTTGGGAGAGCGTCAGACTGAAGATCTGAAGGTCAGGTGTTCGATCCACCTTCACCGCAAATTTTATTCATTTTGCAAAGATTTCCTCAACTTTGCTCTTCTATCTGTTTGTATCCTTCTTTCCTTAAATAATTGCATTTAGCCCATAAACCTATTTTTCAGTTTTGCGAATGCGGCAGCCCAACACTGTTCACCTACCTAGTATTTATCATAAAAATGAATTAAACTAAGTGGACTTTCAATATTCATTTTCTAAACTCGTTTGAGCCAAGCAAGTTTCTTTCGAACTTTTTTTTTGAAACGGGTAACCGGGAAGTGCATTATTGTAAATAAGTAACCAAATAAGGTAGGGCGTAACTGCCTAGGGTTCCAGATATTTGTCCGGGCCGACCGTAGCAAGCTCAACGCTCATGGACCCATAAAGATAGCCTACTCGACATCGTAGACAAAAACTTAGGACATCCCCTTACCAACGTCTCAACACAACGAGACATAAAGAAAATCAAAGTCCTAAACCAACCTAACCAAAGACTTATTCGACCTAGAAAGAAATACAAAACAAACCTAACAGCTGAACGTAATGCCTTGAATGCGGATTTCCCGAGACTCCCCAGCACTGGTGGTCCCGGGTCTGTGGGTATAGTCCGTAGACGGACCCTCCTACCCCCGCCGAGTCTTCTCATTCTTCCGAAGGAGGCTGAGACGCCTCCGTCTGTGGGCCCCGGACCAGAACGACGGCATGAAATATGTCGAGGTCCTCATGTTGCATTATTCTGACGTCCCGTGGACGATCCCTTCGCTTGGGGTGCTGGCGGCGAGCTTTGCCCCGTCGTCGACTCAGACCAGATGCCCATGACTTGACCGGTCGTAGGGGCTTGACCGATCGTAGGAACAAGGACGGCCGAGGAGAGCGGCCGGGAGCCATGGCTGCCATGGTTGATTTCTTGGTGACCCTAGGTCAAAACGGCAACAAGATCTGAGGCGGACCAGACGAACAGGTGTCGAGGGAGAGGATGTCCCGCCGTCGTCTAGAATGACCGGTAGCAACGGAATCACCTGCTCCTGCAATCCGCTACTGTGTTCCCGGAGCGAGAGTCGTAGGAGACGACCGACGACCGATGACGCCGATAACCGAAGAGAGAGGCGATAGGGACGCCGGAACCACTGTAACGAAACGGCAACAACCACCACATCGACGCCGAGAATCCGATTTGGCCAACACAGATGCAGACCAGGACGCAGATCGTGGCGACGACAAGCAATTGTCCGGTGTAAACGCAAGAAAGAAACCAACGTCAATCGGGAAATGATCGTCCACGATGAAGTTGACCCCAAAGAGTTATGGTGACCCTGGGTAGGGTTTATAGAGCGCTTTTTTTGAGCCCGTCTCAATTTTTGCTTTCCAACTTAATCCTAACATAATCGATAATCAATTATACACATTTATATCAATGGACCCATCTTTTATTTGTTTTAAATTTAGCTTAGCTATTTTCCATTTTCATCCTAGTTTTCTTAAAACAAATATAATTTGACCCTTTAACTTATAAATATTAATCACCCTTCTCGTCTCCCACTAGTTTCCGAAACCATCGCTTCGCATCTTCGACTAGAAAATCAAACCTGTATCCTGTAAATTGGGATATAATACAAGTTTGATGCACCACATATTGCTTCCTTGTCGAGGAAGTAATATCTTTCGGCCTATAAACAGGCTCAACTTGACAGGCCATGTGGAAAGAGTTATTGGGAGTGGTGAAACAAAAGAAACAAATCATGTTCCTCTGACCTCTGTACCGCTCTTTCTCGCCCCTTTTTATTACTATTTTGTATAAGAAAATTTACACTAAGAGTACGTACAGCCCGTCAACCCATATCGCGATTTAGCTGTTCGTAGGTTGGTGTCTTGTGGAGCGCCGATTACGTGATCTAAAAACCGTTAAATTGCGAGTTAGTTTGCGACGTTCGACTCGCGTTCCGGGATTGCGGGTCGTTGATCGTGCAAACCAAGTCGCTCGGCCATCTAATAGTCGAGGAAAAATTAACCGCCGAAGAAGGCACGATCGCTCATATACGGCGACAACGGTTGGATGAGGCTGAGACTTATATCTCAACCCCACCCACTAGTAACGGTTAAGATTACACACCTCTCGATGGTGACTCCCAACTAGAATGACCAACTTCCGATCCGATCGAGGGAGGTTCTCAAGAAAGACCCCATTCCCCTACGACCAAGGAAAGTCCTTCTTAAAGACCTCAGCATGTGGAAGAGCGACCGTTGGGCAAGAAGTCTTCGAAAAGGAAGGGGAAGACCATCAACGACCAAATAAGTGTCATGACAGACATGGAACGAACAAGGGCCAAGGCGCAACGAATACAATTAGAAAGGGGGCGACTATATCAGGACTACTCCATGCAACGGGATCAACACTTCAAACAATACAATGAGATGCGGGATAAGGACATCTCCAATAAAACGAGGAGCAATTGACCCGACACGCATTAATGATGTCTCGATTGTGGAAACGAATGGAAGACCTTGATGCTCAAATGAAAAGTCTTCGAAAACAAAACTCAAGGTCTTGAATTGTATGCTTCAAACTTATATTTTTTAGGGGTTGTATTATTAAGTGGATGAATAAAATTTGAAGTTCAATTTTAATAACTCGTGTTAAAATTATTTATAATTAACTTATGTTATTATTAATTATTTTTATCAAATTTATTTCAATTTTATATAACGTTTACTATTTTAATAAAGAATTTAAATAAATCAACAAAATACATGGCAGTTCGTGACAGTTCATCTTTTTGGCCTCAATGCCTCTCCTCTTCGTCCTCACGTAATGATGTGAATCAGGTACGAAATCGCATACCCGTTGGTTTCTCCAATAGTACACTCTTCATGCACTTCCTCTGGACTTTTAGGTGCCGGTGAAACGACGTCATCTTTCAAGTAGAATCCGGTGGGGTACCACAAGCTCTTTGACCCGACCATTTAAGCAGACGAAATGGAGGGAGATATCGGTGGACGTTGACGAAACTCCAGGAAGTTGACAACAAGTTGCCTGAATCGGAATGGTACAGGGAAGCACTACATAGCCCAAACGGTGGTGAAGTTGCAAATGATTCGTGAAGAAGAAGCTTCGGGGGTTGGATATTTAAGAGCCGAAATTAATTTGAACATTTAAATCGTTGCTACGCGTCGATAGTTTATTCGCAGGGCCCGATTTTCCTGGGCCCGTATCCGTCGATTCGATAGGCGCTCGAGTCTTCGGATCCCTCAACGTCGATTCGGAGATTTCGAAGAGATTTCGAAGATGTGACAATAAACAGACAACACCGACTCGATTTGATGTCCGAATCCTGCGCACCGTACGATTTGACGACACAATTATACCCAGTTTCGACGCCATTGTGGATAGCCTAATGGTACAACCGTTCACGCACCCGGTCCCTTAAACTCGTTCGTCCCGACTGTTACCGATGTCGGGTCCGATAACTTTGCCATCATACAGGGACCTATCGGGCCGGATACCCGCCCGTTGAGCACCCCTAATTACTTATATTGGAATCCATTTTATTAGAAAACAAATGTTTAAATAATTTTCATATTTTATTCTTATTTGAATGACTTTATTTATATTTTGATAATCGTTTTAATTATTTATTTATACGGTACAATTTAATCTATAAAATATTAATAAATAGGTATTTACAGATTCATCCAGCTATAAAGTCTGTTCACCTACTCAGCTACTCCCCTCCCAAAATCCCATTTTGTTTTTCTCCACTTGATCAAAGCTCAACCTAGAAGAAGAGACGGTCGTTGTTCAAGCTCGTTCCAGACGCAGGTGGTAATTTCTTCCCTCCCTGTAAAAAGTAAGCTTTTTAAAGAAAACCCACTAGCCTGTAATGGAGGAAAGTTCAGAACAAAGCATTACGGAAGAGAGAGAGGAGCTCATGGTTTCACCAACCGGCGGCAACCCAACTCGCAGACAAGCCTATTTCCTCAAACCCTCTGTAAATGGAACAGTGACCGACTTCCATAGACCATCTCTGTCATTCCCAAATTTTGATCCCCAAAATAGGCCATGGAAGCTCAGCTTCAAGGGTTGGAGGCATCCCGGCAAAAATTGGGCCAACTGGGTGAACTTGTTGCTTCCCCGGTACCAGTCTGTGTGGAAGGAAGCTGGGATTTATGATGCAATCTTGAGCACCACCCATGAAATCAAGAGGGATGATGATTTGTTCTTTGGGATTGTTGAGAGGTGGTGTGCTGATACCAAGAGTTTTGTGTTTGTTTGGGGTGAAGCAACAATCACTCTTGAGGATGTGATGGTTTTGGGTGGTTTCTCTGTTGTTGGGCAGCCTGTGTATCTCCCCCTTGTGACCACAGAGTTGAAGGAGAGGGAGGAGAGACTAGTTGTGGCTAAGAAGGAAGTTGTGAAGTGTAGAGCCAACAAGGCTTGTCAACATTTTTGGGTCAAGAAATTTATGGGAAGTGGGAGTGACATTGAGCATGAAGCATTTCTTGTTCATTGGTTGTGTAGATTCGTCTTCTCCGAACCTTGGGATTTGATCAAGAGCAGTGTCTTCCCCATTGCCATTCACCTGGCTTGCGGGACGCGCATTGCTCTTGCTCCAGCAGTTCTTGCTGCCATTTATAGGGACTTGACAGTGCTGAGACAAACAATTGTTGATTCGGTTATGTTTGATGATGATGTATTAGCCCTGACCCTTTTGTCGCCATTTCATTTAGTGCAGCTATGGCTGTGGGAGAGGTTTCCTAAACTTCAGCCTGTCCCCAATTCCTTGAAAGAGGGCGACACAAGATCAGCGCGGTGGCACAAAGTTAAAGGACTTGGAATCAAGAATGTGAGGTCAGTTATGGACTCTGCTGGTGAGAGTTTCGTTTGGCGCCCTTATACTAATGTTCTGCATAATTGGGAGTTTGACAAGTTTTACAAAGAACATCAAGGTTGGGTGCATGCTGATGAAGAGTTGCTTCCATTTACTCGCTGCATTAGAATCTCTCAACTGGTGGGGAGAGGATTCATAGAGCAATACCTCCCACATAGAGTAGCAATGCAATTTGGGATGGATCAAGATCTCCCCGTTGATGTTCCTCAACCTGATGAGACCCCAAGAGTTGCTTGGAGTCATTACTCTAAGCCTATTGGTACAAAGTTGTACATTCCTCCAAGGCTCTTCGAGTCGGATGTAACTGTCAGATACTCAGAGTGGTGGAAAAAGACTGTTTCAGGTCAGGTTGATGTTACTGAGAGTGTTTTGCAAGAACCAAGAAGTTCTAAGAGATTAAAGAAGACTATCCATGATTCAGAAGAGAAACGAAGAACTATAGATCCCAAGATTTGGACTGATAGACCAAAAGTATCTGAAACACCAATTTCTTCTAATGGGCATGACAGTCTTTGCAACAAAGCAGCTGGTGATGGTGAGAAGTCTTCAGGGCAATCTCAAGGTCTGGAGACTCAATGTAAGTATCTGAAAACTGGATTGGACCTTCAAGCTCGAGTTAGTAAGCTGGAGGAACTTTTTGCTAAACTAAAAGCAGCCAAACTTGTTAATGGATCCAAAAGAAAGCCTACATAAGAAAACTTAGCCTTTTTGAAGCCAAATGATTCCCTGTAGTCTTTTGTAGTTCTGTTCACTAGTCCGGGTTGAGGTCTCCTCATCTTTAGGATCTGGGGTGGACCTTCAATTGTATTACTAACTGTTCTATTGTTGGACTATGGTAGTTTGTGGCTCCCATCCCGAGACCCATACCTTCGTTTTATTAATGCAGTTATTTCGTTATGACAAAATACTGAACCTTTGAACCTATCGTTGTATAGTAGTTCGTTATTGAAGAAAGCTAGTTTCTCATACTTTGTTTATCATGACATGTTATGCTTTTCAATATTTCTATAGATCATATATTTCCTTTGTTTTCTGAGTTCTTGGCCTATAGCTTAAATGAATCATCAAGCCTCTTTGAATCAGTGCTGAAGGAGCAATTTTTACAACAAGATGGAGCAAAGAGTTCCAAACACGGATCATCAAAGCTGAGGTCTAATAACAAGAAGGGCAATGGTGCAAAGCCTTCTTCATGCTTTGAGGCCGAGAGTCCTTCAAGTTTCACGACGAGCCATGAAAGGGTTAGGTACAAGTCTTTGGAAGAGATTGATCGCTGTGAAGCTTCGATGCAAGTCATGAAAGATGCAGATGGGACAATCAATAAGAAGCCAAAGCTTGAACCAGAAGACGAGGTGGGAGAGATTGACAAAGTGATTGCTCAGCTCAAAGCAGAATTTGCAAACATGCTTGTCAAGCAGTTCGAGAAACCAAGTCTTGCTGAGTTTGAGGACATGATAGCTCAACTCAAACAAGAATTTGGCACCAGGTCTCCATATTCAACCTGAGAACTGAGAATGAAAGGTTGATTCGAATCATATAACAGCATTGTTTCGTTACTGGTTTATGTTTATATCTTCAGAATCATTCATGCATCAAAGATGTGCTGGTGCTTATACATGAAAGTTTTTGTCAACTCACAAGCGAACTTTTTTGTGAATATGCAGATGTCAATATGAATTGGAATAGTAATGTAGTTAGATTCCATATAATTACAGTTTTTTTATCATCTACACTCTAAGAGCATGAACAACCGAACGCACCCGCTCCTAGCTCCGCGCGCGCTCGGTCCGCAGGCCGCTGTCCGTTCCGATGTGGGCTCGAAAAAACGCGGCCCTCGCTCCCGAAACCGTCGGTCCACTCCTCGCTCCCTGCATGATGGTCGAGCGCGAGCTCCCGCTCCTCGCTCCCTCGTCTGGCGTGGTCCAATCCCGTGCCGCCACGTGGCACGGTCAAAACTGGCCGTTTGACAACGGTCGGGTTAACGACTATTTTTTTTAATTCAAAAATCAGAAAAATGAAACCCTATAAATACCCAGCCCATTCCTCATTTTTTCCACAGCATTCTCTACTTTCACTCTTTCATTCTCACTTTCTACTCGCTAGTTTCGAAAATGTCCGACGACGAGGTTATGTCCGTCGTTGAGGATCTGACGTACGAGGAGTTGGCTGCCCGAATGCCGACGCATGAGGAGATGGCAGCCCAACTGCCGACATATGAGGAGATGGCAGCCCAAATGCGGCCAGTTGAGCGACAATTCCGGCAGATGATGGAGAGGCACATGCAGAGAGTAATCCCAAGGATCCAGATGGCCATCCGTGGGGAACCAATGCGACGAGAGATTAACAGAGGTCGTTCGGAAGCCCACATCCAATTGATGAGGAACTATTTTGACGAACAATCCCTATATGGCCCTGATATGTTTAGGCGTCGGTTCCGTATGTACATACCACTTTTCCAACGAATTATGGACGCGGTGAAGGCTCACGACAGTTACTTCGAACAGAGGCTCAATTCTGCCTCACGGTCGGGCTTATCAACGGAGCAGAAGTGCACCGCCGCTATACGGATGCTTGCGTATGGGTCCTCGGCCGATTCATTGGACGAAACTCTGCGCATTGGGGTAAGCACCATACTTAAATGTTTACGTAAGTTTTGCAAGGCCGTCATTGAGGTATTCGGAGCCGAGTATGAGCGTACACCCACACCGACTGACATGCAACGCTTACTCCGAGAAGGGTACAACCGAGGGTTTCCCGGAATGGCGGGGAGTCTTGACTGCATGCATTGGAAGTGGAAGAATTGCCCAACCGAAGACCAGGAAGCCCTTGGACGGAGAAGTCACCACGGGGACAAGACGATTATGCTTGAAGCTGTAGCGTCCCGCGATTTATGGATTTGGCATGGGTTTTTCGGGATGGCTGGCTCGAACAACGACATCAACGTTCTCAACAACAGCCACCTATTCCAAGACGCTTACTACGGCCGTGAGCTAGCTGTGGAGTACGAGATCAACGGTCATCGGTACGACCGACCTTATTACTTGGTGGACGACATTTACCCAACATGAGCACGGTTCGTGAAGACTATTCGACATCCCTTCGAGCCCAAAGAGAAGTTGTTTGCTAGATGCCAAGAAGGTGCTCAGAAAGATATTGAAAGGGCTTTTGGAATACTTCAAGCAAGGTGGCACATCATTTCCCGTCCCGCTCGTAGTTGGAGCAAACACACTTTAGCTGATATCATGCACACTTGCATAATTCTACACAACATGATTGTAGAGGATGAGCGCGACCGGTACGAGTATGGGGATGAGGAGTTGTTGTACGCGCAACCTCCAGAAATGCTGAATTGGACACCACCGGAACGATGGCACCACGGAGGGCCATTGGAATACCAGGCCCGAGTTGATTGTCAACAAAGTGTCCTAAATCCTGAGACCCACCATCAACTACAATATGATCTTATGAAGCACTTATGGGGTCTATATGGAGCTGGTTTCCATGACGATGAGTAGTCGTTTGTGCTCTTGGAGCTGGTTTTTTGTGGGTTGTATTAAAAGGGGTTGAATAAAATTAGAAGTTCATTTATATTCGTTTTAAATTTATTTATGAATTATTTATTGTCATTGATTATTTATTTCCAAAATTGTTTAAGTTATAAATAATTTAAACGGTTTCTAATAAAGAATGAAATAAAACAGCAAAATATCAATTAATAATCCAGTCAGCACAAGTTATGTACTCCCAGGACCTCAGAGGGCCTCTCTGTTGCAAAACACTCACTATTTTGCACTCCCAGGACCTCACTTTTGTCCAGTCAGCACAAGTTCTACACTCCCAAGACCTCACCAAGGTCCTTTCTGTTGTTCATGCTCTAAGATGTTACAAAGAACACGATGAAAATCCTTAGAGCATGAACAACAGAACGCCCTCGCTCACCGCTCCGCGCGTGCCCGGTTCGAGGACCGCGTTCCGACCCGTTGTGGAAGCGAAAAAACGCGGTCCGCGCTCCTGAAACACGCGCTCCCGCTCCCGCTCCTCGCTCGCAGGCCGAGCGCGCGCTCCGCGCTCCTCGCTCCCTCGCTGCGCTGGACCTCTCCCGTGCCGCCACGTGGCCACCTCAACCGACCGTTGACAACCGTCACAAACGGCTAGTTTTTTTTAATTAAAAATCAGCAAAATAAAAGCCTATAAATACCCATCCCCCCTTCTCATTTTTTCCACACCAATCTCCACTTTCACTCTCCAACTTCTCTCTCCCATTCCCAAATTCTCCTCTCTCATTTCAATTATTCTCGTTAAAACTGTCGGGCGACGTAGGATCCCGTGCACAGTCAGCTGGTGACGAAGTCGGATTCAGCACCAAAGAACTGGCACAGAATTTGCAAGACATTCTAGCGGACAATCGTGACAACTCCGCTTTCTCCCCATACTCGCAACCGGGGTCGAGCTCAGCTAAGTGCAAACTTATTATTTATGTAACGTAATATTTTTAATTAATTTATTGTATTAATGTATTGTATTAATTTTTTTAATTAATTTGTTGTATTATTTTTTTTAATTAATTTATTGTACTAATTTATAGGGTTTGGGCAATTCCGTACCCAACAGTTTCAAATGGCGTCAGGGTTCCAGATACCACCACAATTTGGTATGCACCCACAATGGTTCCAGACGCCAACGTTTGGAACGAACCCACAAGGGTTCCAGATGCCACCCCAGTTCTACAACTACCCCGGGCACACACTACCCGACGTACAACTCCCCCAACCATCCTCTGCCGGACCTTCCCAACGACGACGACAACCAGCCCGACCCCGAGCACCACAGCCGGATGGGCGGACATTTAGCAAGGAGGAAGACATCCACCTCATAGACTGCTGGTTGAGTACTTCAAAAGACCCCATCAAGGGCAACTCTCAAGCTGGAAACACATTCTGGTGCACTATTGAGAGGAAGTACAACTCGAAGGCAAGTCTCCTAGATCGCGGCTGGCAAGCTCTCAAGAAACGTTGGCTCAGAGGTGTTGGGCAGACAAGGAGCTTCCTCGGGTATTTGAAGTCCTCCAAGGACGAGTATGCGAGTGGCGCCAACCACGAGGAGCACATGAGACGTGCGAAACAAATGTGGGCGAAAGTAGGGAAAGTGGGTGACCACCCACTAAAGTTCGACCTGGATCATTGGGTGATGAAGCTCGAGGGCGTCGACAAGTTCACTGCCGAGGAAGGCACAATGGGAAATGTCCGCCGTCAACAAGTACGCCAACAACGACAACGGTTGGACGAGGCTGGGGCTTACAGCTCAACCCCAACCACAAGCACAGGGGACGAGTACACACCTCTCAGTGGTGAGTCCCAACAACCAGAATGGGGAGCTTCCGACAACAACGAGGCTCCCGAGGTCTCTCTCAGCGACACACCCCCATCCCCTGAAGCCACCCCAAGTCCCCCTACCCGAACCCGACCGCAAGGAAAGAAGGCAGCGAAGGCCTCAAACAAGGCGACCCTCTCACGGCCCAAATGTCTGCCTTCGCCGACCTGGAACGTTCACGGCTGGAGGCTGAACGTACACGGATGAAGGTTGAACGTACAAGGGATGAACGCTATGCAGAAAGGAGTCGCATGCTACACAAGATAACCGAAAAGTGGGAAGTAAGCATGACCTTCTACATGACTTTGTATAATACTGATACCTCCAGTTTCAACGAAGAACATTTGGCAGAGCACAATACATTTAAGAGACGAACGCGAAGAGTCTTGGATGCCCTTGAAGATGAACTTGAAGATTTTCCACGACAACCACCACCGGATGCTTCTTGAACATGTGCATTTTTGTGGGTTGTATTAAAAGGGGATCAATAAGATTAAAAGTTAATTTTTATTCGTGTTCAATTTATTTATTATTTTTTATTCTCATTAATTATTATTTTTTCACATTTGGTTATATTTAAAATAATTTAAACGGTTTCTGATAAAGAATTAAATAAAACAGCAAAATACCAATTAATAATCTAGTCAGCATCCAGTCAGCACAGGGCCTCACTCCCAAGACCTCAGAGGGTCTTTCCATTGCAAAACACCCACTATATATTCTGCACTCCCAGGACCTCACTTTTGTCCAGTCAGCACAAGTTCTGCACTCCCAGTACCTCACCAAGGGCCTTTTTGTTGTTCATGCTCTTATATCCTTCCATTTCATCGGATCAACTATGACGATTGGATCACGTAGAATGTGATGGAATGGACATGTAAATACTTTAACGACTATTTAAGAAGAAGAAATTATCTAATCAGGATACATATTAGGGATGATTACAAAAAAAATCATTGAGGTATCTTTTTGCAAGTTGTAGCTATCTGCCCATCTTCTAGGATAATTTTGTTTAAAAATGACTATTTTATCCTTCAAATTTTAAATTTAGCAACGATAGTTCGTAAAAACAAAAAATAAAATAAAATTTTCATCTCTTCATTTTCTTGCTTTTTGTATTGTACACACAGAGCGATGTAAAATTTGTTTTTCTCATTATTTATATAGGGTAAATTACGTTGACAAATCTCGTACTATATGTGTTTAATAGATAAATACTCTAAAGTTATTTCGTAACAAAAACATACCCGAACTAACACTTAGTAACAACATCCCCCATTTCATCCATTTTTCCGTCCATATATTGTTCATTTTTTTAGAAATTCCGAAACTATCCGTAGCTTTACAATCCTAAAAGCAACCCCTAAATCTCTCTCCAAACCTAAATCTAACCCTACAAATGGATGGAAAAATGGATGAAAGGAGAATGTTGTTAGTAAGTATTAGTTTGAGGTATGTTTTCGTTGCGAAATAACTTTAGGATATTTATCCGCTACACGTGTATAGTACATGGTATATAAACGTAATTTACCCATTTATATATTTCAGATAGTCATGTTCATGATAAGTTTTACGATTACCCTTCCATGTTATAATGAAGCAAAAATTAGCAACAATTAATCAAGAAGTGTGGAGTAATTAGTGGTTTTGAATTTAGTCGTTGAGGGGCAAGGCATGATTATAGGAGCATTCTAGTTGAAGAAACACAAGAAATTGTCTCCACATTTACCAAAATAGATGTCGTGATCTCCTAACTACGTGCATGTAATTCTCTTCATCACTCATTTCTCTCATCTCTGTAACCTATATAAACCCACCACTTATCACAAGAAAAACTCATCACCTGCATTGAATAATATTGTAGCATTTTACAGTTTTCATTTTTCATCCTAAATAAATAAGATGTATTTTAATAAGATCCTCCGCCTTGCCCTTCTCAGCCTCCTTTTTTGCTACGGGAGTGATGCGGAGGAGGAATATAAGATTGAGGACGAGAAAGACGAACGTAATGAACGCGAGCTTGGACCGTTGCTGAGAGGAGCGGCGGCGGCAGCGGTAATCGGCGGTGGAGCACTACTCGCCCATCATATTCATCAACAGCATCAGCGCCGTCGCGGCGGTCATCATATTCCCCGTGGAGGGAAGCCGGGTATGAGAGTACCTCCGGGGGCCGGTGGCAGACCTGGTGCTGGTGCTGGTGCTGGGGGAGGCGCTGGGGCGGGGGCTGGGGCTGGTGTAGGAGTTGGAGCTAAAGCGAATGTTGGAGCACAGGTAGGTGCGAAAGCTGGTGTAGGAGCTGGAGCGGAAGGCGGTGGCGGTGGAAGAGCTGGAGGTGGCGCCAGAGGTGGCGGTGGTGCGGGAGCCGGTGGAGGTGCTGGAGTAGGTGCTAATGCGAATGTTGGAGCGAAAGTCGATGCAAACGTGGGAGTAGGTGCAAAAGCCGGTGTGGGAGCGGGCGGCGGTGGGGGTGTAGGAGGTGGTGCGGGAGGAGGCGGTGGTGCAGGAGGCGGTGTTGGTGCTGGTGCCGGAGTAGGAGCTAATGCAAATGATGGAGCGAAAGTAGGTGCAAACGTCGGAGTAGGTGCCAAAGGTGGTGTAGGAGGAGGCGGTGGTGCAGGAGGAGGCGGTGGTGCAGGAGGAGGTGCTGGAGCTGGTGCTGGTGCCGGAGTAGGAGCTAATGCAAATGTTGGAGCGAAAGTAGGTGCAAACGTTGGGGTAGGTGCCAAAGGTGGTGTAGGAGGCGGAGGTGGCGCAGGAGGAGGCGGTGGTGCAGGAGGAGGTGCTGGAGCTGGTGCCGGTGCCGGAGTAGGAGCTAATGCCAATGTTGGAGCAAAAGTAGGTGCCAATGTTGGAGTAGGTGCAAAAGCTGGCGCAGGAGGCGGAGCTGGAGGTGGTGCAGGAGGAGGCGGTGCAGGAGGGGCTGGTGCCGGTGCCAAAGGTGGTGCGGGAGGAGGTGGGGCAGGAGGGGCTGGTGCAGGCGGGAAAGGTGATGCAGGAGGAGGGGCTGGTGCTGGCGGGAAAGGAGGCGCAAGAGGAGGGGCTGGTGCCGGTGCCGATGTTGGTGTGGGAGCTAAAGCAAATGTTGGAGCAAACGTTGGAGTTGGTGCAAAAGGTGGGGTAGGAGGAGGCGGCGGTGCAGGAGGAAGAGGTGGAGGAGGAGCCGGTGCCGGTGCTGGTGCAGGAGTTGGTGGAGGCGCTAATGTTGGAGCAAACGTTGGGGTAGGAGCAAATGTTGGGGTAGGTGCAAAAGGCGGGGCAGGAGTTGGTGGTGGTGCTGGAGGAGGGGGCGCAGGAGGAGGCGGTGGTGGAGGGGCCGGTGCTGGTGCAGGAGTTGGAGCAGGCGCTAACGTTGGAGCAAACGTTGGAGTCGGCGCAAAAGGTGGGGCAGGGGTTGGCGGTGGTGCCGGAGGAGGAGGCGGTGTCGGAGCAGGAGGCGGTGCTAACGTTGGAGCTAACGTTGGAGCAAATGTGGGTGCAAATGTTGGCGCCGGGGGTGGTGCCGGTGCCGGTGCTTAATTCATTGCAGGCATGCTGGCTTTCAAGTTAACACACGCATGTAAAATGAATGAGAGTTACTACTGAGTTCTAATTATTGTTATCTTTTGGCATCCACTATGTACTCCATTTTCGTGATGCCTTATATGCTCCAACACATGTAATTTTATATTAACGGAAATACTATTATCTTTTTAACTTTTCTTCCGGATCTAACATTTTGAAGGAGATGGATTTGAGCTTGAAATGTATATATTTGTATTTGGTTTCCATAAAATGAGAAGTAAGACGATCTAAAGCAAAATCTAAATTATTTATGTCAGAGCTTTGATTCTACCATTATCGATCCTCTTTGATTCCATTTTGTTTACTTCCCTATTTTCTACTTTACTCTTGTCTTCATCTTATTTACTTGGGTAAATTACTTTCGACTACCCCAAACTATAGGCGTTTAACGGTTTACTACTCTAAAGTTAAGTCGTAACAATTACCTACCCCGAACTAACCATTTGTAACGACGTTACCCCTATCCATCCATGTCTGTTCAATTTTTTGTGAAATGACCAAAATACCCTCGATTAGTATTGAAATTTACACAAATCTTACCCTACCCTCAAACCCTTCTACATATTAAAAAAAATTGAAAATCATAAAAAATATTTAAAAAACCAGATTTTTTATCATATTTTAAATAAATTATAAAATATTTTTTAAATATATATTTTCAAATATTTATTAAATAATATTATAAAAATAATATATCTATAAATTACTAAAAACTAATATAATTTATTAATTTTAAAATATAATTAAACTTTTATTTGAAATATATTTTTCTAACTAAATATAATAATTTATAAATAAATAAAAAACCTAATCTAACTAAAATGTTTATAAATTGATAAATAATTTTTTAAATTTCATTTTTATTTTAAAAAAATCACTTTTCATTTTATAAAATTAATATTTTTAATTAAAAAATTACATTTTATTACAAAAAATATTTTTACAAATAAATCAGTGTTTATATATTTCAAAATATCTGATATTTATATATATATATATATATATATATATAGGGTAGGTATCAAATAAAAACCATCCTTATTGTGCAAACTACGAACCGATCTAAGCCACAGGATGCGGTCAAAGTGACGTCAGCAGAGCGCGCGCGATGATGACACGTGGCCGATTCGCGCGCGCATGAGCATGTTGACCACGCGCGCGCACAGTGCTAATAGTTTGGGCGCACAGTGCTAATAGTTTAGCACAATGCCAAACTATTAGCAATGTGCGCCCAAACTATTAGCACTATGCACGCCACGTGTCAGCACTGTGCGCGCGCACCAGCAGCGCGCGCGCCCACGTGTCAGCACCTGGTGAGTTCGTATATATATATATAGGAGCATTATCAGATACAAACTAAAGATTAAAATATAAAATGAAAACTATTTCTAACTATTGAACAAATATAAAGTAAAGATTGAAATATAAAATGAAAACTGTTTCTAACTACTGGATTGCTATATATGAATGACTGAGATTAAATTCGGAAAATGAAATATTAAATTTCTTATTATGAAACATTCGTTTTTAATTGGTTTTGAAACAACATGTTAAATAGAATGAAACATTTATCATTCCATGTTAATCATTTTAAACATTTTTCACTATTTCAAAGTATGAAACATTTTCTATAAAACTATGTCAAGAATAGTAAATTTGGTCTTTTTTCGAAACCATGAAACAATATGTTAAATATAATGAAACATTTATGACTTCATGTTCATCATTTTGAACATTTTTCACTATTTAAAGTTTGAAACATTTTCTATAAAACTTTGTCAATAATAATTTTCACTTTATATCTTAAGACCAGTTTATATTATATATAATACCATTATCAGATGTAAACTAGGTATTGAAATAAAAAAATAAAAACTGTTTCTAGCCCTCAGATTCTGTTATATGGATGGCTATGATCTGTTGGAGTAATTTTCGTAATTAATCAAAATATATAATTTATTTTTGTAATTTTATATCTAAAAGGATATTTTAGACATTTTCCTACATTTCTCTACCTAACCCTATCTCACTATCTCCCACGTTCTTTTTTTTCATTTGCTATCCATGTTCTCTCTCACCAGAATATCAGATGACCGGTGGTTGAAGCTTGAAGACGGAGAAGACGAAGAGAGGGATCGAGAATAGTTCCGTGGTACATCCGTTTTGTCACCGCTGGTCTCCCGTTTTCGTTGATCTCGGATTTGCACAGATCTGGAGTTCGTGATTTTGTCAGGGATGTCAGCTCCAGCGATCCGAATGGACAAGCTAGTACCTTCTTTCCCTCATTTTGATTTTTTTTCTTATTCAAGTGTTCTTCATAGCACTATAACTCAAATAGTTTATCTATTTTGTTATTTCTGTCGAGGACCTAAGTTGGGTATATGAGTTTTCAGGGTTGGAAAACTCTGAAAACTCTGAAAATTATGCAGAGATCGGTAAATGGCAATTGGTGCTTCTGTAAAATTTTGCAGATGTTTTAATTTGAATGATTTTTATCTTTGGGTGGATGAGTTTAGTTGAAGTTGTACACAAAGGCTTGATTAACGGGCAGTGAACAGTGAAATGAATAATATAGTTTGGATTGGGTAAATGAAAATTTAAAAAAAAAAATTGTATACAGTTTAGTTTTGAAACCATATTTGATTCATATGGTTTTAGGTTATCAATATGTTTCAAAAGTTTATGAATTCTTTTATTATGCGTTTTAACAAATGTTTAATGAAATTGTTTCAATTTCCTGTATTCTAGTTCTACTTTCTTAATGAACTTGTAGTTTGGCTGTTCTTTTAGGTCATCTCTCACATTATCATGTTTCATTCATTCATGTTAACTTTTTCAACATTATTTGCTGTCATATTTTCTAAATGTTTCATTGACATTATCCATATGTTTCAAGGTGTACCATTATTATGTGATTCAACTTTTTTTTGTCAACTTCATATCTTTAACATCCAAATATGTTTCATTTTTTAAAAACCGATATGTCAAGAATACATAAATTGTAACATGTTTCATTTTCGTGTAGCAAATGTGTTATTCTCTCAAATATTTCAGTATACTAATCTTTCATTTGTTCTTCACATATATTTCATTTGTAGGTTTCAAGTAGTTCTGATTGTCATTTATATTGTTTAGAATAGAATTATACCGATGTTTCATTAGTTTCTCACATATTGCATTGTGTAACTTCACAGGTAATTGATTCAAGGTGATTAGTGGAATCGTGCATCTATTTTTGTTGAAGGAATTTATGCCAATGAGTTTCTGTGAATAGATCATGTAGTTGATCTTTCATAACTTATAGCCATATGTTTTAGATTTCAATGTAATTGTATGTTTCATACAACTGAAATGATCCATAGATAGTATACAGAAGGAATTACTGAAAAAATGGTCGATAAAATAATTATTAAAATTGTCTATGAAAATATTTCAATTACTCATTTGTAATAAAATATTTCATTATTTAAAAGAAATGGATTCATACTCTTAATACTACTGTTTCATATTACCACTTTAATAATATTCCTCATCCATGTATAATGTGGAAATGAAACTTTCTAACAAGAATTATGAAACAACTTCACAAATAATTTATAGTTATATTACTACCAAATTATCAAGTTTATTAAACAAATTTATGCAACTTTCTATTACAAGAAATGCACCTTTGTAAAAGGATCATTCAATACAGATCTCATGAATCATTCAATACACATCTCGTAAAGTTTATTTTTAGTTGTTGAAACTGAAACAATTATCACACAAATTTGAAATATAGAATATCATTTGAAATATAGAATATCACTTGTTCTCAACATTCCAATATTGAATCAACTCATGAAGACCAATGAAACCAATTATGTATACACGTATATCCTAATGCAATCTAATTAAATAAGTATAAAATTGAATATTAGAAAAATAGAAATAAACAGATTTTGTATATGGTGGATTGAAATAAAGTATGAGATTAAAAGAATAATAGGTAATTAAAATAATGTATTATATTAAAAATCATGATGGTTAATTTCAAAAAAAAATAGTTGGCGTGAAACAAGGGATAGCATGATGGTTTCAGTTATATGTGCAAGAGAGAGAAAATTTTCATCCCTATTATACCCTTTAAATCTTAATTTAATATAAAAATTCATTTGATTGTTAAAATTTAGTAACCATTGGATGAGTTGCAATCTAAGGGTTAAAGATTAATTTTCATTTTATACTTTATGTTCATTTTGTATTAGATAGTAGTTTATTATGTTACATGTTACATTAATTTTGACCATTGATTTTTAAAATCTAATGGTTGTCCATTTTCAAGCTCAATTATCTATAAAATAAATAGAAATATCAATAAAATGGTACTTTGGTAAATCTATTTTCTCTATTTTTTTAGAGCAGAATTAATTTTTTATTGTCTGAAACTGATTTTTTTTTTAAATCTTGATTATTCTTCATATTTCGTAATTCATGTTACATAATATTATAATCGATATTACAAAAATTTGTGTCATATGTTACAAAAAAATTACGTTGGTTTTCTAGACTTTGAATTGGTATATGAAAATTTAAAACAAATATTACAAAAATTTATCTCCTAATTACATATATTTTTGCCATATGCTACGGGGAAAGTTTATATTGACATCCTCAACTTTGAATCGATATTCCAAAGTAAAAATCCATAATTACATAATAATATTCTTAGCATTACATAATATTAAAAAAAACATACAATATAAGTTACAAATAACTACCAAAACTTAACAATTACTGATATTACAAAAACCTACCCTAACAATTACAAAGATTACATAGACCTATTTTAATAGTTACAAAAACAAATCTTAACAGTTACATAATCTAGAATAAAAGTTACAAAACCCTAACCTAATAATTACATATATAAAACCTAACCTATTTGTAACCATAAATTAAAATTAACAAATAAACAAAAACAGAGAAATAATCCAAGGTTGAAGATCGGGATTATGCACTCCGGCGAGGACCTCAGCTCCGACAAGTTTCAAAAACAAATACCTGTATTACAAATATATACATTCATGATTATAGAACCCTACGCTAGAAATTATACAATTTTATTTGTGACAGAAAACTAACCTAAAGTTTTCAAACTTTTGGAATGTTGTAGATTCACATATCTAAGTCCTAAAAAAATACATGTACATCAACGATTACAAAAAAAAAATACCAAATGAAATATTGTATTACACATATATACATTCAACATTACAGAACCCTACACTAAGAATAATATAATTTTGTCTGTTTCAAAAAACAACCCTAATGTTTCTAAACTTTTGCAATCGAATTGTACACCAAATCCCCAAAACTGGTTCCCAGAGAAAAAAATGAACTCATATCTGAAATTGAATCAATCTTCTCAAATCTGATTTCAGTCACAATATCAACAAAAAGCAAGATCAAAAAATTGGAATTGTATCTGATTCTTACTCTTTCGAACCACGAAGCGAGATCTGCTCTTCCACGAAGCACGAACAGCGAGCTCCTTCACGTTTCAGATCTGCTTGAATGTTGGTGGCCTTCGTGGTGCAGCGACGACCTTCATGTACAACAACGTCCAGTGACGGGAGGCCTGGCAAGGCCAGATCTTTGCGATGCGGGACGAAGGCACATCAGCGTACGACCGTCGTTCTCAGTCTCGCCATGTTCCGTCCAGCATAGTCCAGTCGCGCCCACCGCACAGCAGTGCAGCCATCGCAACCAGCGCTGCTCGCCGCCGCCGCCGCGTGAATCGGGTTCTAGACCTTCATGTGAGAGGAGCGGCGCCAGCTCGGGAACCTTCGTCGCTGTGGGGTTTGATGGTCCGGCGTGCGTGAGGTTTGATGGTCCGGCTTGGGTTGTGGTGGTCCGGCGTGCGTCTACAGCCGGCAAGCCGTGGAGCAGAGATCGGGGTGGAGCGCGGCTATACTGGGAGAGAGTCGTGAAATTGGGGGCAAGTTACACAAAGGGGTGATTAATGGGTATTTTAGGGTTAGGATAAACAAAAATATAAAAGGACATATTTGCCCTTAAAATTAGTTAAATTAACAAAAATAAATATAATTTTGAGTTATTTACGATTGTATGCCATTATAATTAGAGCCATTGATTTCAGCTGATCTAACGGTTTATAATAACGTAACATGTAACAAAATAAGCATTTGGTAACACTTGAAAGTGTACCTATATATATATATATATATATATGAGAGCAATCAGGTGCGAACCATGAATTACGGTTTGAACATGCGAACTCAACCAGATTGCGCCATGTGTCGCGCTCAGAAAATGCCCTTTTTTTATAATCAAGTTTATTAATTCGATTTTTCCCGTTTCGTTTCAACTCCGATTTCATTTTTTCTTGCGCCAGTATTCTTATTTTTTTCAAGAGCTTTCTAACAAGTAGTGGATTGCATATATTTTGATGTGTTTTTGAATAAGTGTGTGGATGTGTGAATATGAGTGCGAAAAAGTGTGATTTGTTTTGCGGATTTAGTGTATATGGTTTGCGGATTTAGTGTATATGGTTTGCGGATTTAGTGTGTTTTGAAAATTTAGTGTATATGGTTTGCGGATTTAGTGTATATGGTTTGCGGATTTAGTGTATATGGTTTGCGGATTTAGTGTATATGGTTTGCGGATTAAAGGAAACCGCCAATTAGTTCTCCTATAATTTCTAGTAATTGCCAAAGAAGATAATTATTTTAATCATTTTTTTAAGTTTTCGTTTCATATAAGGTATGTGCCTCTTCGTTTCCAAAAGCGTCATCAACCGACCTTATATATAATACTCTGCTCTGTCTAACTTGTTCATAATTTCCTTCTCCTTCACAAATCAAACCACAACTTAAAAAATGTCTGGCGATCTACTTCCAAACGATTTGTTACCTGTTTCTCCTCCAACAACATGCGATAGCACTAAAATAAGTTCAAGCAGAGGTCTGACGTCCTACCCAGAGCTGTCAGATGATGAGGGCGAAGTTTCTTCTAAACTCTCAGAAGTTGAAAACAAGGAAGGAGAGAACCCAAAGGCAGAAGATAAACGTCTAAAGAATGAAAAGGAAGAAGAAAAGAAGGAGGTAAACCTGAAGAATGAAAAGAAAAGGAAAAGGGATGATGATCCAGATGAAGGCCATAACATAGGAAAAATCGTGTCCTCCCAGAAGGCTTAATATGAAATAAAAAATATCTATATATTTTGTTTAATGCTTTGTTTTGAATAATAGTCTGTTTCTCTCTTTCTATGATGGATATTACTACTGTTCTGTTTGTTATTTGTGTTGAAAAACTTGAAGAAATTGATAATATTTGTTCCTTATCTTCGTCAAAGTTCAGTATTTCAATTTATTTTGAAGTGTTATCTTGCATGTTAGTGGTTTGAAAAATAAACAATTATCACATTGTAATGTAATATATTAGTACCAAAAACCATACTTACAATATACAATTAATTTCAATTTATTTGATATGTTTAGTTGCATTTTAGTGGTATGTAACACAAACAATTATCACATTGTAGTCGAGTGTTTTAGAATCACAAAAACCAAACTTGTATTATATATAAAAATCTGAAAGCATTACAAAATAGATGAAAATTTTAACCTAATATATATTGTAACGCAGCTTATAGGTCTCTATATCTACGATACAATAAGGACAACTGACGTTCAAATCACCACCATGGTCGATAGTATCGTAAACCTTAGGATGCCAATGCCCGATGTCTTCTTCAGAGCAGCACTCGGTGACAACCAAAGTTCGGCGCCTATTCCCTCTAAGCATCCTTTAGAAATCATAGCGGCAGACTCGAAGTCCACGCCTTTCCTCATCACCTTCCACCACCTCCATGATTAAACCGACCAGAATCTGAACACCATAATCAAACCTGCCTACATTGATTTGGGTCATTCCCATGATGTAACGCCGCCTCCAGGTTGTGGTGCAATCAAACTCGGACATGAGCCTCAGTCCATAGTCGTTCTCACTGCTATTGAATGTGTAGTAGAAGGCAAGTAAAAACCTTGCCCTGTAATTGCGAGCATTAGATGCGTTGCGAAGAACGCGACAGCTGCATCCTGTAACAGCTCGAACAACTTCAGGCCTAAATTGGCAGCGCAGACGGGAAAGAACTCTCTGATCACGATGCAGAAGTTCGTAAAACCTCCTGCAACTATTTAAACCACGAATTGCAGAAATAATAAACAAAAATACGGGATTTGGGTAATATCTTGACTAGAATCAACAATAAATATAAACAGATACTGATTTGGGAATCAAAATAAAAATAAACAGATACTGATTTGGGATTGATTTACTAGAAGGAAAAGGGGAAGAACATAGTATCGCTTACCAGACAGAAAGAGGAAACAAGGGACCATCGCTTTCTTCCAAAAGCCTGTCGAAAATTTGCAGGAGCACATTGTTGGGGAGTTGATTGATGATATCCCTCTGATCGTCGGTTTCCATCCTGCAACTAGAAAATCGCTTTCGAAAAGATATCCCTCTGATCTCTCTATTCAAAAGAGTTTGTGGTGACTGAAAAGACTCTGCGGCTAGGGCACTATATATAACAAATCAAGGGACGCGTTTTAGGAAATAAAAAGGGCGCCGAGTTAATTTTAATTACAAAATTTAAACTGATTAAATCACCATGTTAATTGACGCACATCGCGTCCATTAATGACGGCACGCGAGGAGAGTCTTCTCATATTCAATTGGGCTCAGCCCACTACAATTACTGATAAATGGACCTATATCAGGTCCACTAAGAATACAAATAAATAAATAATTTTATTTATTTGTTTATTGTTATAATACATAGTATTATAACAATATTCCATAATTTTTATGTTATAATACATAGTATTTACTGTTTTATTATCAGATACAAACCAACCTTAGGCAAAGTCTCTGCGCATCACTTATACTTAAAAACACACACCACTGATATACCAGTCTACACACCACTAACATTTATGACTGTTTTGGTTATGATGAACTGATTAGAAAGGCAACCACCATGACCCTGACGCAATATCAGAAAATAGATAGGTTTAAAAAAACGAGGAAGATTAAGCTATTAAGACAGAGATGCACTGATCAGAAGTTGATCACTTTTGGAAATGAGGTATTGATTTTTGTGGCCAAGGGATTTTGATGTAGTGATTTGGTGGTTGAGAATTTAATGCATAAGAGTAGAGTGGATCATAAAAAGAAACTACCCACTAAACACATAATTTATTATTTGATTATCAGATACAAAACACATTTCATGCAAAGTCTATGCACTAAAAAATTATGCTGCACACCACTAATTATTTAAAATGCACACCACTGATATACCAGTCTACACACCACTAACATTTATGACTGTTTTGGGTATGATGAAGTGATTAGAAAGGCAACCACCATGACACTGACGCAATATCAGAAAATAGATAGGTTTAAAAAAACGAGGAAGATTAAGCTATTAAGACAGAGATGCACTAATCAGAAGTTGATCATTTTTGAAGATTTAGTGGGTGAGAATTTAATGCATAAAAGTAGAGGTGGTGTTGAAAAGAAACTACCAACTTAGTCCATAACTTAGTTTCGGAATAACAATAATGCCCTTGGACCAGGGCTATAAATACCCCCCCCCCCCCCCCACTTAGCAATTACTTGAACACACCTTTCAAACCTCATCTGCACAGAAATATCTTCAGTCCCACAAAAAAAATGGCCTCCAACGGAAGAAGTGATAATAGTGCTTGGTTTCGAATGAACATCGAAGATGAGGAAAGACGTATAGATACCATTCACCAAATATGGAAGTTGAAGTTCACAGTGATCCAGTATCAGATGTTGATGCTGGATGCACAAGTTGTGAAGTTGTTGGGTGAGATGGAACGAGACGACAATCATACTTGGAAGGCAGAACAAACAGCTGCCAAGGAACGCATGCTGCAGGCACTAAGGGGATATCAACAATTCCTCGGAAATATAAATGTAGATCCCTAAGCCATAGGCAGATGAAGGATTGTTGGTACCTTCTTTTTCATGCATGTCGTCTTTTGTCTGTTTTGTTTGATGTTTCACAAACCATGTTTTCCCTATGAATCTATAAAATATTAAAGTTTTCCAAGTACGAGTAAACAGTAGCATATGGTCCATAGCAGTAATAAATTGTGACTTATTATCTACTGGTTTTGAACAGATACAAAAATATAATCATGCACAAGTCAGTATACTAATAATCTATTTTGCACAACACTATAAAATTATACTGTACACCACAAATTGCTTAATGTGCAGACTGCTAATATACTATATTACATTCCACCGAAACTTGAAACATAAGCTCCAAAATACTAAGAATCATATCTGTATTATAATAACCATGTTTGTTTTAAACAGAAAAAAATATCCATAGTTATGATCTCACAATAAAGAACAATATCCATACTGTTCCAAACAATCAAGAACCTATTTTTGGAAATTTGGTACATTTAAATGGAAACTTTGTTTGGCGAAAATTGAATGGGTTTCCTGTTTTTGAATAGTAGAGCTTCACTTCTTCATGCACATCTTTCCATTTACCGTTCAGCTCAAACGTCAACAATTTTGCCATGAACCTCATCCTCAGCTTCTTTGTCTGTGTCCTTTGATACTGCATTGCAAAAGTTTAAATGTGTGAATGCTTTAAGAAATGCAGCAGAAAAAAAATATGTGACTCTGATGCACACTAAAATGCCAAAATCAGCCTTTTAGTGCAGACCACTAAAAGGCTCTGCTGCACACCACTAAAAGTTCAGATTGGAGACCACTAAAAGACTCTGCTGAACACCACTAGAAGCTCAAAGTGCAGAGCACTAAAAGGGTATGTTGTACACCACTAGAAGTTCAGAGTGTAGGAAACTAGAAGGTTATATTGCAGACCACTAAAAGAGAGGTTAAGAGAAGAAAAACATACTGTAATCCGATGTGCGATTTTGGTTTTATTGGCCCATCGTCCTCGACCGAGATAGTTTTCTGCATGGTACATGACAAAAACCCCACAATCCTTGCAGTTCAAAGCATTCTGCCAATGAAGATGACGACGTCTGATTGGTAGACCACCGATTTTTAGCCCAATCTTCTTATTGGTCGTCATAACATGTGCTGAAATGCCATCTCTCTGTGATATATACAAATTTTGAAACATTATTTACAAGTAAATATGTTCAGATAGAATAAAATATAAAAATATATAACACTCAAGAACAAGAAAAAGAAGAATATATTAATCTCACCAAGTCATGAAAACAATTTTGATAACGATCCTTATCGTCAGTATCAGGGTCATAATTGTCAAGAATCTCGATGATACTATTCTTTATATCAATTACCATGACCATGTAATGGCTCTTCTTGTATACAAATATCATAATCTGCAACAAAAATGATTTCCCAAAACACAAAAAATTCACCAAAGTAATTTGACTTAAAAGCAAATAAATAATTAGAATGACGAAACAGAAAATTACCATGTCATAATAATGCAAATTCATGTTAAACTTTCGAAGTTCTTCCTGTACAATACTTCCCAGAGCATCAGTGTTTCCTGACTGCTCGTAGGCAATCTACATATATGTAAATACAAGAAGATTATTATTCAAAAAAGATAAAGTAAAATGATGAACAAAAATAAAAATTGAATGACTTCAAAAAGGATACCAAACTTCAGCTTACAGATATATTGGTTGATAAGAACACCCGTGATGGACCGAGATGGTTCACCTTGTAGAATTCCAAGTAGTTGAGATAATCAGCCCAAGCATCAATCACAGAACTGTAAACTTCCATGTCATCTCTGAAAGTCAAAATGTCGTCTCTTCGCAATCCATTGCATGCATTTTCATACACATGATCCATGTCACATCATAAGAATGAAATTTGATAAACGACTAAAAATTTCACTGTAGACAGGTAAAACCTTATATGCAGACCACTAATAGTTCCTGCTGTAGAACACTAAAATCTTATAAGTAGACCACTAAAACCTTATAATGCAGAGCAGAAAATATTTTATGCGTGAATTTTAGATAAACTGAATAGTAATAACAGCAACTTACTTCAAATCAGTTTCGGTGGGGTTCAAAGCCCAATCTGTCAACAGAGTCTCCCAAATGGGCTGCTGCTTACTGCTAATGAATTCGGTATGCCTGTTCCCATAAGATACTATGTCCTTATCAAACAAATAAAGATCGGGACCTGTAGCGCAATCTGGCGATGGGATGGCCTGCAGTGGAGGAATATTCAATGCGCCTTTTCTTCTCCCTTTGCGTTTACGAGGAGGTGAAACAACTTCTGCTGCATCAGGAGGAGTTTGTTGTTCATTCTTTTGTTGGTAAGCGTTGAAGATATCGTCTGTATCACCAGAATGATGTGATGGTTCTGCATCAACGCTTTCCTTGCCTACTGGTTTGTCCTCATTGTTTATGTGTGAAGCTGAAGCAGATGTGTTACTCCCAGACAATTTATGTGGAGGAACATAAAGGACCATAGCCATGCACGGCTCAGATATCTCCTCAAGTTCTTCACATGCGTCCTTCCCTATTGATGCCACAGAAGAGAAGAGAGCTTATATATCATCAAAATCCTCTACATCAGAGTCACTAAGCAGTATGTGTGGAAGTTTCGGGATGTCTTGAACCGAATGTGAAGAACTACCTTTCTGATTAGAAACCTCTATCTTTAGTTTTTGTTCTTCACTGTTACCAGACACCAATCCACCTACCTCTTTGCCAATATGCAGAGATGTGTCAGTACATGTCCCACCATCTTCTTTGGATTGTATTGGGGATAAAAGCCCATGTTCAGGAATTAAATCTAGAGAAGGGTGATCTGCTTCAGTGGTTTCCTCCTCAACAATGACTGTATTCTTCTCTTCAGTGATTTCTTTCTCAGCACAAATAACTGATGATGCCATTACATCAATCATCATTGCATCAATTAGACAATGAAGACCATTTTTATCTATGGTTTTCTGACTGTCAATGCCGGGAACAGTAATGCCTGTTTCTTTCCCTTCACATGCAGTCTGTTCAACTGGTACATCAGCAGGGCTTTGTTTCAATGATTCCTGTGTCTCAGAATCCAGTACAACAATATGAGATCCGCCCTTCAAATTACTGCTTTTATCCGGATCAGTTTTTGAAATGCTATGTTCCCCGGCATCAAGAGTATCTGTTTCTTCTTTATGCTCCACATCAGCAACAACATTTTTCCCTTCACATGCACTCTGTTCCCCTGGGACATCATCGGAATCCAGTACAACAATATGAGATCCATATTTCTGACTGTCAATGCCGGGAACAATAATGCTTGTTTCTTTCCCTTCACATGCAGTCTGTTCAACTGGTAGATCAGGAGGACTTTGTTTCAATGATTCCTGTGTCTTAGAATCCAGTACAACAATATGAGATCCATCCTTTAAATTACTGCTTTTATCCAGATGAGTTTTTGGCATGCTATGTTCCCCGGCATCAAGAGTGTCTGTTTCTTCTTTATGCCCCGCATCAACAACATCATCTTTCCCTTCACATGCACTCTGTTCACCTGGGACATCAACATCAACAAAATCTTTCCCTTCACATGCACTCTGTTCACCTGGGACATCAACAACAACAATATCTTTCCCTTTACATGCACTCTGTTCCCCTAGGACATCATCAGCAACAGTTTCTTTCCCATCACATGCACTCTGTTCACCTGGGACATAAACAGCAACAACAGCTTTCCCTTCACATGCACTCTGTTCACATGGGACATCAACAGCAACAACATCTTTACCTTCACATGCACTATGTTCCCCTGGGACATCATCAGCAACAACTTCTTTCCCATCACATACACTCTGTTCACATTGGACATCACATTGGACATCATCACCGGGAACAAGAGTGTCTGTTTCTTCTTTATGCTCCACATCAGCAACACCTTTTTTCTCTTCACATGAACTATGTTCAAGTTGTACATCAGGTTGTGTATCTGAATCAACAAGAATAGGACCAATGTCAGGGTACATGTGCAAATCGTCACTCTGTTCAGCTTCAACGTCTGCTTCAGCTGGTACCTCTGAATCAGGTGCATCTACTTCTCTTTCTTCTTCGTCATCACTTACATAAGCACACTTGTCCAAATCACAGTAGCTTCCGCCTGAATTTTCTCTTTCACTATCGTTTGAACCTTCCAACTGATCCTTATCAGTTTCGTCTTCTTCGCAGATATTTTTCTTGGTCTCATTTTCTTCAAAGTCAGGCAGAAGGGTGAAAGTAGGTACATGACCTACATCAGGTGATCTAGTCCTTAGTGCATGAAAATAAGCACTGGACTTCTTTTTCATTTGAGCTTCTTCGATCTTTGCTATAGCTTTTAGAACATCCTCCCGCTCCTAAAAGTCACCATCCACAAGCTGTTCAACATGCATAGGTGGTGCTGTTGCCACAGGACTTGGAACTCCAACAATGTCCTGAAATCCTTGAGACAGACGCCTAACTTGTTGAAATCGGGTAGAGGATGTTGACTGTTTTCATAACAGTCAACCAAAACTTCAAAACTCTCAGCGAAAACTTTTGCCGCTGTGACAAAGTTTTGGTATGAACGCTGAAATGTTATCAATAAAACTAAATCAAAAAACAATATTTAGGAATGATAACTGAAAACAAATAAAAAATATAAAAGTTAGAAAACATACACGATAGCTGCTCCCTGAACCACGAGTAGAACCAGAAGGTCGTGGATGGGATTGAGGATCATGAGTATTCTGGTGAGTACCAGATTTTTCATCGACCTTACGAGGAGATACAAGAGGTGGTTGAGGAAGCAACTGAGCCGGCAACTGAGGATCAGGTTGATCAACGTAACACATTCCAAACTTGTCACCTAACAACAACTCTTTATCCTCCCTCTCCTGAACATCGTCTGTAGTCCAACCAATTAACGAAGGTTTATATTTTGGCTTCTTCAGATTGGCTATGGTAGTACGATCCAAATAGAACAGCTGCAAATAATCTAATAGTCAAGTAACGAACTGATTTTAACAATATAAGACCACATTATGAGAAACATGGTACTGCATACAGACCACTAAAAAATTATGCTGCAGACCACTGACAGCTTCACTGCAGACCACTAAAATAATGCTTCAGACAACTAAAAAATTATGCTGAAGACAACTAAAAAATCATGTTGCAGACCACTAAAATAAGTACTACATACCACTAAAAATTAATGATGCAGACCACTAAAATAATGCTTCAGACAACTAAAAAATTATGCTGGAGACAACTAAAAAATCATGTTGCAGACCACTAAAATAAGTACTACATACCACTAAAAATTAATGATGCAGACCACTAACATATTACAGTATTTCTTTCAGTGCAAATTCTTAGAGGCAAAAAACCCAATTACTAAAATACTATGCATTAAAAAACAAAAATGGGCAAATAAACTTACTTACCACCAAAAATGTCATCGGACCTATGTAGAATTTTTTCCGGTCCCAACTCTTAGATGTCTCCACCAACCTGTCAACCAGAAACTGACACCAATTGTAGTCTTTGATCTTCTCGACATCGTGAACAGCATCCAATATGTACTGGTTCACAAGCCCGGAGGAACTACCAAAATCTATCATAAGTGTGGTAAATAGCACCAAAAATGATCGTTTGAAATGGTCCCCTCCATCCTTCAAAGACAACAAGTGATGGTACAGATCCTCATGTGTTATATCATAGACAAATGTAGTCTGTTTCTTCTTACCCTTCACATCAACCAACTTTGTTAACTCCCTCCATTCCAAGCGAGCTTTTGAATAAGATTTACTCTTATTCAAGTAAACCTTATTCCTGCCTCGAGGAATGCCAAGAACCTGGTGTACAACGGAATCGTCGATATGTAACCGATCCCCAAACCCAAGAACCAGGGACATAATGCCAGGCCTGAAGCTCTCGGCAAGGTACATGCACAGCCGGGCGGGAAGAAACTGCACTCTAAGATGTAATATGGACCCAAAACCTATCTCTTCAATGTCTTTTCTTTGGGCTGCACTTAGACGAACGATCAAATCGTATAACCTAGACGGTGAAGTGCGTAACAAAATCTTAGGTAGCCCGGCTTTCCTTTTCCTAATCAACTGCCACTCCTCCCTCTGCTGTGAAGTTTTATAAACTCTTCTCTTCACTTCACCAGCAATCTTCGGTTTCTTTGCCTCCTGATCTGAAGAAACAACATCTGGCTCTTTACGCTTACCAAGGACATCAATCATTTGTTTCCGCTTCCGAAGCCTCTCATAAACTTGCAGATTCACAGACTTTTTCCTTAAAATGCCAATAGGCATGTTATCTTCATCACTTAGCCCATGTAGCGAACTAGTTGCAGAGTCATGAACCACTAACTCTGCAGCTAGAGAGGATGCAGCAGTTTCTTCTACAAAAAGACACAATCAAACCACAACTTAAGAAATGTCTGCAATCTACTTCCAGAGGATTTGATATTCAAAGTACTGCTGAAATTTTACAACACATAGTACTAATAATTTAATATTCAAACTGCTAAAAGTTTCCCATTCATACCTAGAAATATTTTGACATTCATAACATGTTCGACAAAAACATACCGAGATTCAGTCTATTACAGAAAATTAAAAAAAAACAGAAGTCCTACTTAAAGAGTTTTGTACTTCAGTTTATATATAGGGTCAAGTGAATTATGCCTTCCAGAATGTTTCTCAGCATCATTAAGAGGTTACCTATGATTTTAGAAGAAAGGGGCATGGCAGATTATAGGCCATAACATTTAAAGTCTAGGGCACATCTTCTCTTTTGTAGAGTCAGATTTTGAGGAAATGAAGTAGATTATGACTCAGAAAATCAGTTTAGGGTTAAGTGAATGAGATTGGAGGGTGAGGTTAGGGGTCAACTGTTAACTCTTAATTGCTTGACTATCATAGTTTTTGTTCACACAAATCTACGATGCATAGAATGTTATTGCTCAGTTACTCAGCTATGATGCTGCAAATGATAATAGTTAAGCTTTGTAATTGTTCATAGATTTTCAGAAGTTCATGAATTTGAGAAGCCAAATGATTCACAAGCTCTGAACCTTATGAACTCATATGCAGTGGCTTTGTTAGAAGAGTTTACCTTGTTTGCTCGAGGGGCTGTGGAAATCGGAGAACATTTTTGAGTTCATTTTGAAGACCTACAGTTCTCCTTGAGTTCGTCTTCGTCTTCGTCTTCGTCTTCTTCTGCTTCTGCTTCTACTTCGTCTTCGTCTTCGTCTTCTTCTTCTTCTTAATACAGTTCGGGAAAAAAAATAACAATATGAAATAAGAAATCGGACACACGCATATTGAATGGGGGCAAAATAAAAAATAAAAAATAAAAATCAAAAAGGGGATTGATTCGATTAATTTAAAATCTCGCGTGTTTCTAACTAAAATCTCGCGTGTTTCTATCTAAAATCTCGCGTGTTTCTATCTAAAATGTCGCGACAAATCAAAAAGGGCCACAAATTACAATTCTGCCACTGCGTCTCAGCACGATCTGAGCCATCGATCCGAACGGATCCTGCGGCCCACAAGAGTTCGTAGTTTGCACAATAAGGGGTGATTTTTACCTGATAGCTATCCTATATATATATATATATATATATATCAAAATCAGATTTTATTTTAGAAATTATATAAAAATTAGAATTTGTTTTTTTAAATAAGATTTTTATTTTACAATTTTGAATAATATTTTTTATAATTAACATTTTTTTTATACTTCACAAATTTATAAATAATATTTTTTTAGAATTAATTCTTATTCATAATTAATATGCATTTAACTCTTTTCATTTTCAATAATTAAAATTATATTTAAAATACAATTTTCTTAATTTCTAAATTAATCTTTTTTTTAAACTCTTTTTGATGTTTTTATTTACATATTTAATTCTTTATATTTTTACCCAAATTGAAAATAAAGGACCACGCTATTCATCTTCCCCAAATCTCTGAATACAAACCCAAATCCTCCTCTTTTTGTTTCTATTTTTTATTTCTGATACTTTTTTTTCAAACCCAGGACACAAATCTCACCAAAATCAGATTTGTGCGATGATGAAGCATGGGAGAAATTGCTCAAATCTCACCAAAAATCAAATTTATGCAATGATGAAGCAAGAGAGAAAAATTATAAAAATGACAGAGGTGAAGCTATGGCCAGACTTCACGACCGGACCTCCAACGACGTTGCTCGGCGGCATCCATGCGAGAGAGGTGAGGGACGCGTTCACGCCGGCGGTGGGATTGATGAAGCACGAACAAAGTGGGGAGGTGGGAGGTGGGAGGTATCGGTGCCGGCTATCATGAATGGCGGCTGATTTGGGAGGGTTGTGAGGTTGAGTGAACGTGTGTGGAGATGAGTGAGTAATATTAGGGTTATATCAATTCTTTTTTTTTTTTAATATTAGAAGAAATGAATAGGAGGTATTTTCGGAATTTTAGAAAAATGAACAGTAAACAGATGGAAAAAGTGGACGGAGGGGGTAACGTCGTTACTAAACGTTAGTTCGGGGTAAGTGATTTTTACGAGTTAACTTTGGAGTAGTAAAAAATTAGATTTTGGAATTAGGTAAATATCCCCCTTAAGGGTTTGTATATTATTCATCCCAATATATAAATACAATAGATGTATAAATATGGAAACATAATCACACCGTAACTATACAATATAATTTAGTATGGAAACATAATCAAATCCAATCAATATAATATACTCTAACATGCCCCTGCAGTCGAAACGATCGGTGGCAAGACGTTGAGATTGGACCTGAAATCATCAACCAGAGCCGACGAAGGACCTTTGGTGAAGACGTCCGCGAACTGGTAGGAAGATGGCACTTGAAGGACTCGAACTTGCCCAGAAGAAACTTTCTCTCGAACAAAGTATAAATCTAGTTCAACATGTTTAGAACGTTGGTGCTGTACAGGGTTAGCAGACATGTACACAGAACTAATGTTGTCACAATATACAATGGTAGCAGTGGATAAAGGGCATTGCAACTCGAGAAGAAGGTTGCGTAACCAACAGGTTTCAACAACAGCATTAGCAACACTGTCACGCCCCAAATCCGGTTTTAACCGGACTCGAGACGTGAATTAAAAGATAAATAATAACAACAGTTAAATAAGGAAAAAGGGTCTCAAATAGCAGGTTAAAACTTCGAATAGTAATGCTAGTCAACAGCTCGTCAACGACAAAAAAGATAAACAGTTTAGAATCAGTAAAAATTGTACGTCTCTGGACAACACTAGCTAAGACTCTCACTAGCTCCCCAGCTCCGAGAATCCCGCTAGTCCAAGTCCCGCTCAAAACCTGTAACACAACAAGGTAAAGGGGTGAGCTTTCGCTCAGTAGGAAAAATAGTTAAGGTTATGAACATCAGTTCAATACCACGAGTAACCGTCCAATTAGGGCATACTAGCAAAGCATAGCTATCAACAACGCCCACGGAACAAGTACCAACCACTAATCACCCTCGTAAGATTGAAATCACAAATTAATACAATGCACAAAGCCAATCAGCACGCACATCACACACAGCAGAACAATACATAACTTAGTACAACCAATCCCAACATCTCCGGCTATCGCAGCCCGTCCCGTTTATATCGTACCGGAACACGAAGCATCGGTTCCGATATCTTCCTGTCACGTAGAATCGGGGTAACATCCCAGACCGGAAATCCCTCAGTCGGACGTCTTCCCGGCACAAAGACTCGGGGCCTCACGCATACCGGACCGGCACATACCTCGGTCGTACGCCTTCCCGGACCACATAGCATCGGGGTAATGGTTAAACCGTCCTCGTCCTCGATACTCTACACCGGCATATTCTCTCAGTGTAGGTATCATGCCGGACCCACCTCCTCTTGGAACACACAACAAGAGAATAACACGCATCACAAAGCCATAGTTCGACCACAGTATACCAACCGAGTCAACTCACCATAACACACAAATCGGTCAATCACTCACCCGATCATATCACAACCAAGGATTCACATCACATCAAACACGGCACACTTGCCCACACATAGTCACAACATGCTCACCGAGTATAGCATAACATGATTCTTAATCTTATCGACACTTAGTCACACACCATGCATCTCAATCAAAGATCAGACATTTCAATCAGCAAACAACCTAAGGCTCGACATGGCCATTCTACCAGCACATCAATTTTCCAAGAATTGAAAGCGGTTATTCTAGTGAATCACATCCTACATGCAAACTAAGACTCGCCCGGTTATTAATGTAATTGAAAGCGGTTATTCTAGTGAATCACATCCTATATGCGAACTAGGACTTTTCCGGTTATTATTATTAACATACATGCATACTAGTAACTTTCCGTAATTAAACCGGTATTCGCTACGTTCCCTACCTCAAAAGCAAACAGATCTCAACTCATAGCTGCTGACGTCCTGGCTCGCTTCCTCCTCCACTTCACGATGTCCTCGGGTCTCCTCCTCCGTAGATCTCGGATCCGAAGCCTTGGATCACAATTAAAAACTCGAGTCAAAACTAATTCAGTTGCGATAAGAACGAGAAATAACTGAATTTATCCCGAAAGTCCGACATAGATTGGCCCGGAACCAGACCCAGCGCGTGCCACAGACCGGCCCGGAACCAGACACGGTCCGTGCGGCACGCCGGCCCGGAACCAGGCACGGTCCGTGCTGCACACCGTGCCGGATCCTGGCTCGGTCCGTGCGGCACTCTGTGCCGGAACCTGGCGCGGTCCGTGTGGCGTTTCGTGCCGGAATCAGGCCCCCTCCGTGCCCCGTTCCGTATCAGACAAGACTAGGCCACTTCTTCTTCCCCAAGTTCGTTTTCTGCGAAAAATCTTCTCAAAACCTCCATTGATGAATCCTCAAAACTCCAAAACAGCCCCCAAAGCTTCAGCAATTCACTACCACAAAGGGGTTTCAACAAAACTACTCAAATCCCAACTAAAACCAAACATCTAACTCATTTTCTTCTCCAAAAATCATCATCTACCATTAAAGCTTCAAACCCATCCATGGTTCTTCATTTCCCTTCAAACCCATGAACCACAAATCACCAAAAACGAAAAAGAGCTAGATGGTTACGTTGAAAATGGAGTGTAGAAGAAGAATCCAATGTTTTTTTATGAGATTTGAGTAGAGATTAAGTCTCAAAATCCACCCTTCTTCTCCTTTCTTCCTCCTCAAGTTTCTAAGCTCTTCTCTTCTCCTCTCTCTCTCTCTCTCCAAAATCTGTCAAGAGGCACAAATGAGCTGAATTGCTCTTGATATTTGTGCCTTAAACTAGGGTTGAAATCCCCAATATGCCCTTCCTTACTCTTATCCCTTCAAGGCATACCAAGAGGGTCAAATGGGTCTTTTAGACCCATTTCTTCCCCTCCAAGTAAAATAAGGACACTTGTCCAAGTTGGGGGCCACTCCTAGTTCAACTAAATCCAGCACAAATAATTTTTCGGATTTTGATCTTAATCGGACCGTGTTTGACCGACAAAAGGTCCGAGTTGACTTTTCCCAACATTATAGTCAACGGAAAGGAAACGACCCAACTAAGCTAACCGTGATGACGGCTAAGCTTTTTGGGCCCCGGAAAGGTCCCGAATGACCCTCGGAGTCATCGATTGACTTTTCCGGCCGAAAGTCAACTTTCGCCGAAAACTTTTGGTTCGCCCGGGATCGACCGGGGGCGGTTCTTACAAACACCACGATACTCAGGTTCAGCACAAGAATGAGAGACAACATGTTGACGTTTGGAAGACCAGGAGATAAGGTTAGAACCTAGGAAGACACAATAACCAGACGTTGAACGACGAGTGTCAGGGCAACCGACCTAGTCAGCGTCGGAGTAAGCGATGAGAGAAAAGGAAGAAGGACGAAGATGAAGACCGTGAGACAAAGTGACTTGGACGTAACGAAGAATGCTAAATATCACTCTCCACACACAACAAGTCGTACCCCTCGACTGAACCCACTATAAAGCTTTCAACAATTGCACATTTTTTCATTAAAATTTTGTAATCTTACGATCTCAAGCCGTCTTTGCTGCAACCGTTTTTTCACCTCTCGTCACCACGATGTCCATCGAATCTGCTGTGACAACCACCACTGTCGACTCCTCTCTTTCTCCAAAAACCGGTATGTATCACCCTGCTTATTCTGTTACCAACCCATCAAATTTTGTCCCCATTAAGCTTACTCTAAAAGATCAAATGTATAAACATTCAGACAAAACTTTTGATGATCCAACCTTGACTTCGGAAGATGACGAGTGGGTCACTGATAGTTGATTTAGTGACACTATTTGGTTTTTCGGGATGTGTTCCCGCAGCTCCCTCTGTGAGCTCTTTTGTAATCGTTTCCTTTGGTTAGATTCTTCTTGGATCTAATTTCTTTATCAATAAAAATTTCGCGCTTATCCAAAAAAAATAAACAATGGCATGAAATGTTTAAAAATCTTTGTCGTAGTCATGAAGCTATTGATCATATCATTGATGCACCTCCTTCGCCTATTTCTTCTTTGTGGCTTCGCATTGACACACTTGTTATCACTTGGGTTTATTCTACTATTCATTCTGATCTTGTGAATGATATTTTTAAAGCAAATGCAACTGCCCTTGAATTATGGACATCACTTGAATCTATTTTTTGGGATAATAAAATGTCCCGTGCTCTTCAACTTCAAAATCAACTTCGTACTTTGAAAAGGGGCACATTCACCATCTCTGAATACTGTCAAAAACTCAAATTTTTGTCTGATTCGCTTGCTGATGTTGATCACCCAATCTCGGATCAAGAACTCGTGCTTCAAACTCTTCATGGTCTCCCTGAATTCTTTTCCACCCTTATTGAAATTATTCCTAATCAAATTCCATTATCCAAATTTTCTCAAGTTCGTTCTATGCATCTCCTTGCCGAAGAACGACAAAATCGTCTCCTCACCAACCACTCAGACAACTTTACCCATTTTCTCATCAACCATCAATCCCAACTCCCACAGTATAGTAAAGGCAGATCTCGTGGTGATTGTGGACTAAACTACAGTCGCGGACATAGTAGGTACGAGACTCGTCCTTCTTTTAATTTCAAATGTTAGCGTATATTATATTGATTGGATTTGATTATGTTTCCATACTAGATTATATTGTATAGTTATGGTATGATTATGTGCGGTATAAAAAACAGAGATTAAGGAATAGAATATACGGTAAAGGAAGGTGATGAGAATAGAAAAGGTGGCAGCATTAACGTGAGAGTTGAAAAAGAATGCTCTGATACCATGAATTAGGTAAATCCCCTTGAGGGTTTGTATATTATTCATCCCAATATATAGATACAATAGAGGTGTAAATATGGAAACATAATTGCACCATAACTATACAATATAATCTAGTATGGAAACATAATCAAATCCAATCAATATAATATACTCTAACATATTTTCTTTCTTTCTATTGACTATGTTCAATCGCTTTTGTCTCTATTCATCCTAGTATGTGTATCACCGCCTACCATCTTCGTCATTTTATAAACCATTATTCAAATATTTCGACCACTATTCTATAGTTTTTCATTTACTACTCTCAATTATACAGCTTTATCATATTATACGTTATTATTTAATTTGTGTCGTATTACTCGCTTCAACTTTTACCCTCTTGTTGGAGTCTTTCGGTTTGAGATTCATGTAAATATTTTTGGGTTCTAACCCAGTTGTTTGAGGTTGAGGCATTTTTGTTGTTGTTGTTCTTGTTCTTATCCTTCTGTTGTGACTTGTGAGGGCGAATTTAGTTCGGTGCTCATGTTTGTATGACCTTTTCTGTGTTTTATCTTTCATTCTCTGAAAGATGAATATTTATATATTTTCCTTGATGGTTATAAAATACATTTTATTATTATTTTTATGAGATAGTTTTGGGAGGTGTTTTTTCACCATTAAGCATGGATCATCGAATTTACTCAATGATCCTTTTTAGTGATTTTTCACCTGAACGGTTAAAAGAAATTGTTAATGTCTTTTCTTATTTTTATTTTTTAACAGAGGAGATATGGTGAAATGGACATCTTGGGCTCAAAATAATGGACCCATTATGGGTCGGGTAAAATCTGGGACCGGCCTGATCTGACTCGTATCCAGAAGCCCAACAATTTGAAATTTTATAGGTATTTAGTATTTCTACCCGGATGATCTACATAGTAAATAAATAGCATCCGGTCATCAGGTATCCAGTCCGTTTACTCCCATAACTCCAAATGCTCAGTTAGTACCATTCTTTGTCGCCATGCAATCAATTTGTGCTGAAGAAGAAGGTTTTGATAGTGGTACTATTTTCAAAAAGGCACCCAAAGTGATAAATACTACTAGTTAAGTAGTAAAGAGTATTGTAATTGTTATCATTTACCGTGTAACATAATTGATGCTATTGGATAGCTTTCGTGAACAATATTGTACTCGTTATCATTTACCGTGTAACATAATTGATGGTATTTAATAACTTTCGTGAACAATTTTTTTTTGATAAGCTCAAAAAAAGGTAAATTTTGAACAATTTTGATTGGTTGAGTACGTCGATATCGTCATTTGAGCATGTGATAGAAGGGTTTACTGATAAGAAAATCATATGCAGTTTGTGCGTGTTTAGGAGATGTCACAGATGTTGTTTGTGCGTGTTTAGGAGGTGCCACAAATGTTGTTGTGTGTCTTGGATCCCGATCCTTGACAATTTCAGGCCAAAACTCGCAAATCAAGCACATAGGGCGTAAATACCGTAGTGGCATACCTCCCTACCATCGAAACAGGAGCCGAATGTGGTACAGAGGTCAAATTAGGGAATGAGAAATCGCCCATGGACCACAGATCCCATTGGCGTTGATATTATGGTGGAGGCATGAGCACCGATACATCCATTGGGGTCAGATTGACAAATGAGGTCGAGTACTGATCATCATCCGACCCTATATCAGTATCCCCTTCGTTACCTGCATCCAGAATTGTGGATCGCGATGGAAAAATCGGAAGGGAGGAGGAGAGTGACATCCGATCCACCACTAAAGCGATAGGACGTCGACGAGAAAAAGAGGACCTCGACAACCATTGAATTGCGCATACTAGACCGAACACTTGACCAGGAGAGATGTCATTGGCGGTATAGAGGAGTAGGTGACAACAAAGCCTTAACATAGTTTATGTTTTTAAAATATCAAAAGCTTCTCTCATTTAGTTAATGTTAAGTAAATAGGAAGATGCTACAATTTTATTTTACTATTACTTTATTGAACGAAATTTATCATCTTATTTTCGTAAATAAAAATGCAGAAAAAACTAATCGTTTGAATACGACAATTGAAGCTTTCGGGAACATGGCGTGAAGACAGCGGACGACGTGACACCGACGCTATCAACCCACGCAACGCTACCATCCCTCGAGCGTCTTCGTAACATCGACTGACATTTTCGTGGCGTTACCACCCAACGGCTTGGCGTCCCCTTATCGTTACCTCAAGGAGATGGTCTTAACTCTTAACCATTAATAAATCGAATCTTGCCACCAGTGCTAATCAGCGCGCCAGCTGTCCCCACACAAAAACTAGTGCATGCTTCGCGTCTCTCTTAAAAGCAAACCCTACTCGCTCGGATCATTTGGTTTCTCTATTCATTCTTCCGTTTGTTTCCCGGGAAAATAGGCAGGAAAATACTTCTCTCGTTCAACAATCGGCTGGAGAAGAAAGAGCTCCGATTCGTCACTCTGAGCTAGGTGACACTTGTGATCCGCTTGCATCTATGCATGTGCATTCATGCGCTGTAGTTTTGTTTGCATCATTAGCTTTGATTCGTTTGAGATCATTGATTTGTTTTTGGCTTTGAAATCAGGGGTCTAATCCACGATGTTGGGTGTTATCAGAAGAAGAGTCGCCTCCGGCGGCTCCTCTGCCTCTGTAAGAGCTCTCATTTTCTGTTTTTGGTGAAGTTCATGTGTACTTGTGATTGTGAATTGGGGCTCTGAGGTTGTACCTGATTCACTGGACGCCACATTTTGTTGGTTGCAGATTTTAGGGTTGTCAAGAACAATCCAGCCTGGGGCATTGGTTCCTAGAGCTTCTACAGCATTTGGGGAGGTACTGGTTCATTGATTCGTTTTCAATTTCATCTCTTTTCAGATTTTAGCAATGTATATGATTTTGGTGTAGTTTATTATATCTTGATGAGGTTTCTGGAATATTCAATGTGACAATGATCGATGTGGCCTTTGTTTGTTTTGAATTCCGCTATGGACTGATTTAATCTTTTGCTGTAGTTTATGTTGTACACCTCTTGGGCGAAGAACTTATTTTTCTTTTTCTTCTTCTTGCTATTGTAGGCTTTAATGCATGAAAGAGTGGGTGGACATGTCCGGAATTTTTCCCAGCTCATTTCACCAGGTGAATTATAAAATTTTGTCTGGCAAATATAATTAACTGTTTATAATTGGATTGAGCTGCCTATGTTGTCCTTGGGCTTTATTTCTGAGCTATTTTCTAATATTACAGGCAGCTTGGTGAGTGCCAAGACCTTGAGGTCAGTGGCTTTCTATGGCTTTATCAATCTATTTATTGACTTCATTTTTATATGGTTGACATTTATATCTGGGGAAAGAAATGGAGAGTTCTTGAGATAGGGTATAAGATTTACCCAAATTGTAACTATTTAAGTGCCACTTTGCCTGGAGCTAAGTTTATGGGCTGGGAAAGGTAAATGCTTCATTGCAATAAAGCTAACTCTGTTTTAGTGTCACGGCACCATTCCTTGGAAACAGTCTGTTTCACTACCTGAAATTTAAACCTTTTTATATGCCCCCACACGTGACTCGGTTTAGGTACGGTGTGGACGGTTACCTAATTGACTTTCCCAATATCTTTCTACATTTTCAAGTAGAAATCATGTGCTTGCAGTGTGGCCCTTATTTTGTTTATTGTTTCAATTAAAAAAATCCAATTGTATGCAGGGACGTAGTGGCTAGCTATCCAGAGGTAAACATGAAACATTGGAGCAAGCCATTTTCTACTAACAGTGGTACGGTACACTCCTAGAGATACAAACTCTGTTGCTTATGTGGATTGGTAGCTTATGAAGACATGGTTAACTCATCCTGGCTCTGTTATCGATAATTCTCATTTTTGCTTATATCCTCAGTCATTAGTTTGATTCATAGCTTCACCACAATGGTAGTTTGTACGCCTTTAGCTGGAAATAGCCTCAAGTTCATAAAACTGGTATTCAAAACTTTATCTTGAAACTCTTGATGCAAACAACCTTTATCGAATCTCCATAAGCTGCAACACACTTGGGCTGATGTCTACTTGGTGCTTAGAAACATCAATCAGGGACATTCTTAGTTTGCACCTGGCTTTAAAAGAAGCTCAAGTTTGCTTAGATGTTGGGGACAAAGGTGCCCAACATGCTATTTTGTTAAAACCCCATGATTTTAGATTCATGGACTAAACTTGTCCTTTTGTTGCTTTCTATCATACCTTCCATATGAAAATTACTATGCCTGTAATGAATGAACATTACATGACCATTTTGGGTTGTGGTTGAGAAGAGATGTATTGGACTCAAAGAGTAGGCTTGGAACCAAATATATGTCGTCGATAATTGAAATACAATTTTGTGTCTTCTTTTGTGATTTATTGCTTTTGCGTTGGTCCAACTTCCTTACTTGTGGTGGATGTAGGGGATTCGGTTGATGCCGTTGTCCCATTTATGGGTGAATCTATTACCGATGGCACTTTGGCTAAGTTTTTAAAGAGTATGTTTTCTTGGTATTGATTTAGAAAGTTATGTTCTCTTATGTTCTTTGATGTTTTAAGAGCTTGATTTTTGTCCTCCCAATTCTTTGAGAACAGATCCTGGTGACAGGGTGGAAGCTGATGAGGCAATTGCTCAAATTGAAACAGATAAGGTGCTATTCAGATGCTACATCTAAATGAGTAGCTGAAGTTTTCTAATTGGAGGAAAATAGAAAGAGAGGCCTGTTTCAAAATACAAACATATTTTTTTTATCATGAATTATAATTGCTCTATTGCTTATTTTCCATCAGGTGACTATCGATGTTCCTAGCCCTGAATCAGGTGTACTTCAGAAGGTAATTTTCTTATTGGTTTTGATACATATTATTGGGTTGATTGCACATAAACTACCTTTATGAATTGCCCACAAGCTCATGACCTCATACTAAAATTTTCACAAATACATGACTACTCTTATGAATTTCCACGTGTCACCATCATACAAAATAGACAGAAGCCATCTAAATTTTCGATTTTTTTTGTCATGTGAGTTTAAAATTTTATAATATCCCAAAACTATTCTGTTCCCATCCGTTAATCTTCTGATTATAATATGATTCAACTGAGGATTTCGAGAATGGAATCAAATTGAAAGCGGAAGAGTAAAGCGTGAGAGGGAGTAGTTCTGGGATTTTTTTATAAAAAAATACACTCACTTATAAGTCATGCGACAAAAAAAACGAAAATTTGATGGTTTCTCTATATTTTGTACGATGGTGACACATGAAAATTCATAAGGGTAGTCATGTGTATGTGGAAAATTTACTATGGGTTCATGTGTTTGTGGAAACATACTATGGGTTCATATGTTTGCAGGCAATTTATAAAGGTAGTTTTGTGCAATTTACCCTATATTATTTGTGGCACTTTTGCTCTGATTATTTTTGTTATAAGTGTTTGAATTCTAAACATTCTTTGTATTTAATTGTTGGCAGTTTGTGGCCCAAGAAGGAGATACTGTGGAACCAGGTTTTAAGATTGCAGTCATTTCGAAGTCCGGGGAAGGTTTCACTCATGTTGCTCCATCAGAGCAAGGTGCCATGCAGCCATTGACTTCTGTGGAGAAACCAAAGCCTAAAGGTGAAACTTAACCTGCTATGGAGAAGCCCAAACCTTAAGCATCGTATCCACATGTGTTATTCAACTAAATTTATCTTATCTTCCGTACTTATTGTTTTTAACAGTCTTACTTGTGGTGGGTGTAGGGAATTCAGTTGATGCTGTTGTTCCATTTATGGGTGAATCAATTACTGATGGCATTTTGGCGAAGCTCTTGAAGAGTATGCTTCCTTTCTAGCCGTTTTAAAAATTATAGGAATAATTGCAAAAAAAGTACCATGGGGTATTCACTTTTTGCAACTTGTAGCCCTCTTCTTTGATACTTGCAAAAAGAATGCCTTGACTTGTCTTTTTGTTGCACTTTGTATAAATTTGTTTCAAAATGTCCATTTCGCCATTGGAAGTTTAAATTTTAAAAGTAATAATTGAAGTCCAAAAAATCCAAATTTTCATATCACTTAATTTTCTTACTTTCTGTACGGTAGAAAGAGGACGAAAATTAAGGGATTTGAAAATTTGGATTTTTGTTTTTTACTTATTTTTTAAAATCTAAATTGTAAGGGTAAAATCATCATTTCTTACAAATTGCAACAAAAAGACAAGTTTAGGGTACTCTTTTGCAATGATTAAAGAAGAGGGCTGCAAGTTGCAAAAAAATGAATACCTCATGGTACTTTTTTGCAATTATCCCAAAATTCTATTACCATATGTTCTTTGCAACTAGCTTGATTTTCATGATCCATTTTTTCTGAGAACAGATCCTGGTGATAGGGTGACAGCTGATGAGCTAATTGCTCAGATTGAAACAGATAAGGTGCTATTCAGATGCAACATTTAAAAATGTAGTTGAAGTTTTCCACATACATAATACTTTGTTGCTTATTTTCCATCAGGTGACCATCGATGTTCTTAGTCCTGAATCAGGTGTTCTTGAGAGGGTAATACTCTAAGCACCTATGCCTATGTGTTAAATTTAGTTTAAAATTTCAGTTATAGTTGCTTATTTTTTGTAAAATTCACTAAATTCTTAATGTTATTTGCGGCTTCTCTATTTAATTATTTGCAGTTTGTGGCCAAAGAAGGAGATACTGTGGAACCTGGTGTGAAGATTGCTGTCGTTTCCACGTCAGATGAAGGTATTACTAATGTTGCTCCATCTAAGAAGCCATCAGAGAAAGCTGAAACTGCACCTGTTGTGGAGAAGCCCAAACCTAAACCTAAACCATCATCATCATCATCATCTCCACCACCCTCTAGGCACGCTGCTTCAGAACCTCAGCTTCCTCCCAGGGAAAGGGAGAGACGAGTAAGTTTCTACTTGGCTTCTTGTTGATGATCTAAATGGGATCCCTGAAAATTCTAGTTATAGTTACTGAATATAGAAAACTTACTCCTCTTATTTCAGTCATTTGAGCCTTTATGATTATAGGTTCCTATGACAAGGCTACGGAAACGGGTTGCCGACCGTTTGAAAGATGCTCAAAACACATTTGCATTGTTGTCAACTTTCAATGAAGTTGATATGTAAGTTCAATTCGTTGTGATTTCATCTTGAAACTTGAGCTATTATACACTTTGTTCATACGAGCGGAAGAAGAGAGTAGAGTGATAATTCAATGTAGGGATAATTGTCAAAACCTACCCTAATGTATTGTCCACGGCCAAAAAAAGACCTTATCTTTTGTCCACACTTTTAATGTGCACAAAGTAATGTCCACCGCCGTGTGTTAAAAAAACGTAATTGCCCACAAATCTACTGCAAAATGACGAGTGTTACCAGAAATAATAAGCCAGGGCTGTAATCCCCTGTTTCCCACAAAACGATGGTGGGTGTGCACCTTAAAAGCGTGGACAAAAGGTAAGGTCTTTTTTGGCCTTGGAAATACTTTAGGGTAGGTTTTGGCAAATATAGCCCTTCCATGTATTAAATGAAAAAGACATCGGGTGGCTGAAATTAACATGAAAAGAACTGAAGAATAAAGAGTAGTGCGAAACTCATTGATCAGTAAATTTATAAAGAATTGAATTATGCATGAATTACTAGCAATGTATTTTGGATAAAGTGGAGCACAAACTCTACTGATCCATATTTTTTTGCAAAAAAGTTAATGCACTTATTTTAGAATGGAGAAGTATGCGGGATGCCAAATAGCTCGCAGTAGTGCTTGTGTGGTTACTTATTAGATGTACTAGGATACTTAGTTCAGCTAGAAAGCTTCATTAAATCAAATACAAATAGCTTAACCTCTAGTTACCAATGCAAATTTGGATTGACATTAGTTTTCGTTGTATAAAATCTAGTTTGGGTTTTTGCTCAAATGGTCAAGCCAATGGTTAGGTTTTATTGGAATAATGTGTCATCCGACATGATTTGTGATTCTTTTGAAGTCACTCAATTAAACATTGCATTTAGGAATAATTGCAAAAACTTGCGGTAAACTATGCGCGTTTTGTATGCTATCGGTGAATTATTATTATTATTTGCAAAAAACATCCCCAACTATTTTCCTTCTGCAAATTCGTATTCTTTAATGGAAATTAGTCACTTGGCTTGTTTTTTTTTTTTGGAAATGACAGTTTTTCCCTTTACATTATACGTGTTTTGCAATTTGTAATACTCATGTATACATGTTTTTCAAGTATAAAACCCTTATGTGTGTCCACCTTTGCATGGTTACTTTTGACTTTTTGCAACAAAATCAGCCCCGTTAGTTGAATGGCAGAGAAAATTATTGTGGGATGTCATTTGCAAAAAAGAAATAGTTCAATAGTATTCGCAAAATGCGCATAGTTCACCCCAAGTTGTTGCAGTTATCCATTTTATTTATTAATTTACCTTTTGCTCATCTTTGTTTGATATGCTGCTTATTGTAGGACTAATTTGATGAAGCTCCGTTCTGAATACAAGGATGCTTTTTTTGAAAAGCATGGAGTCAAGTTGGGATTCATGTCCGGATTTGTCAAAGTACGCTATTTTATACCTTCAATTGCTGACTTCAAATGTGAATTAGTATGGATGAGACTGAAACTTATGTTTCCATGTCTGGTTTAATTCGTTTCTTTTCTGTCTTGTTTCAGGCTGCTGTCAGTGCTCTCCAACAACAACCCACTGTTAATGCAGTTATCGATGGAGATGATATCATATATAGAGATTATGTAGATATCAGCATTGCAGTCGGTACTCCAAAGGTTTGACATTATCATTCATCGATTCAGATATTTATATTAAGGGATAATCTCAATAACCTTGTCATAGTTCTCACTTGACTACACTGACTTTTGAATTTTGGTAATATATAACAAAAATGCGTTGTTCTTGGAATTAGAAGTAGTGACCTCATATTTAGGGCTAATTGCATGCATCTAAGTTTACCAGTTTTCCCCATAGCTACACCTAAGTTCCAAATTCGTGTTGCAGCTACCCTAGATTTCAAAAGAAAAACATAACTCTTTTTTGCCAAAAAAATGACCAAAATGCTCGACATTAATCTTTAAAGATGACATTTTTTGTCCTTTAATATTCTGATCTCTTAAGGAGTCTTTTTGCATCTAATCAAAATGTTTTGGGTAGATAGAGCCTTTTTTTGACACTAGGGTCAAGGGCATTTTGGTCATTTTCTGAAAAACGAATTTGGAACTTGCTTGTAGCTAGGTGAAATTATACTAAATATGTGCATTGTGTCTCATAAGCCCCGGTTTCTTCTTGACGTTTCTACTATCTTGTTCTTGCAGGGTCTTGTCGTCCCTGTTCTCCGCAACGCCGAACACATGAACTTCGCTGAAATCGAGAAAGAGATCAACAACCTCGCAAAGAAAGCAACCGCTGGATCGATATCAATTGATGACATGGCCGGAGGTACATTCACGATATCGAATGGTGGCGTTTATGGTAGCCTTTTGAGTACTCCCATCATCAACCCTCCTCAGGTTTGTCACAAAAAAAAAAACTTTGACAGTATCAAAAACATTATGGGTATGAATTCTATAAATTAATGATAGGACATACAAATCTGATTGATTCGAACTTGTTTCACAGTCTGCAATATTGGGTATGCACTCGATAGTGAATCGTCCTATGGTTGTGGGAGGAAACATAGTGGCCAGGCCGATGATGTACATTGCACTAACCTATGACCATAGATTGATTGACGGAAGAGAGGCGGTTTACTTCTTGAGGAGAATCAAAGATATTGTGGAGGATCCTCGACGCCTGCTACTCGATATTTGATTTTGATTCGATATATTTTGATTTTGTTAATGAGAATAAATATCGACCGAGTTTGACATGCTAAATAAGTTAGTTTATATACCCTGTTAGTTTGGTTGGTGTTTTGGAAGACAATTCCTGAGCTTGGGAACTCTTTTTTTGATAAGCTTGTAGAACTAATGACTACCAAAACTTTGATCTACACATTATTTTCCATCTTTACTTAGTAAGATAATACTGATAATTTTGTTTTGGTATTGTATACAAGCATATTCAAATCAAAATGAGCTTTTTGTTCTATAGTTAGTATAGATTTTCGATCATACTTTTGTGTTAGATTTTCTTACCGTTGATGAATACTTAGCTTTCCCTAAATCTGTAATTTTCTCAACTAATTATTCTCACGGTAAAAGCGTGTCTGACAACTCCTTAAGAACCAACAAAACCTCCAAGACCAGGACAACTCCTTGAGAACTAACGAAACCTCCAAGATCAGGAGGAAAAAACAAATGACCAACCTCCTCCCCCGCCTACATGCTGAGCAAATCCATCTTTCAATCGGAATAGGCATACATCTATCAACCAGGAACGAGATGGTGGGAACTGTCTCATGAGCAAACAACCACGTGAAGAGCTGGATCTTCGGCGACACACGAGATGACCAAATCGAGGTAGCCAAGGCACTGGCATGCTCGCCCCCCAAAACCACCAACGAGCCTAATCTCATCTGATCTAACGTAATCCCCATCAGAAGAAGTCGGATCACCTCTAATACAGTAACTTCGCGTTCCTCCGTAGTCTCGAGAAAGAGAATCTCCACATACCCTAAACATAGAACTCATCCACTAGACGATGAGTACCCAAAACTAATCTATAAAACCTCGGATACCGGGTATCCAACAGAGTCTAGATAATCAAAGGATCCTACCAAAAGCGAATCGTGGCATTAGTACCCAGATACCACCTAAGAGTGTCGAGTCCAAAAAAACCTATTGAAACCCCTGATCGCGAGACAAAGAGACTACATGCCTACCAAAAAGAGTAGGCGGGGGTGAAGACATGAAAGGAAAAGCACACACCTCAAAAAAGACAAACCCTTACTGAAAAATGTCACCCTAACTTCCCAGGGGACCTTGGGGAAGGACATCCCCTCTCACCCCAACACTACAAGAACCTCTTTTGATACCGCTCCAAAACACAGATAATCTGACGGGGAGCCCTGAACATTGTCATATAGAAAATGGGGATACTCGCTAGAGTAGCCCTAGACAGTGTATGACGACCTCCTAACTGAAAAAATTGTATATGTCATACCGCCAACTGATCCCTAAAACTCTCGACTATCGGGTCCCAATAAGAAATAATCATGGAGTTAATGCCTATGAAGAAGACCAAATACGTGAAAGGAAGAAAATCCAAGGTAAAATGCAAGACTTCAAAAAAGGCTAGCATCATGGTGGCGTCCTCGAAAAAAGGTATAAGGACCGATTTGCGAAATTGATCATCATACAAGAAATCAGCTCAAAAGAGTGAAGCAAGTAGCGAACCCCGTACAACTGCTCGGTTCCAGCTTCAGAAAACAATAACGTGTCATTGGAAAACTGGAGGTGGGAGACCCATAAGTCGACTCCAACATGAACCCTAGAATAGATGCTCCGGTGAATCCCCAATTCAAAATGTTGGTGCAACCCCTATGCCGCTATCAAGAACAGATACGAGGATAACATGCAACCTTGTGGCATCTTGTAGAAGCAGAAACTGCCCAAAAAAGACCCTTTTAATAGAACAAAACAGAAACCCAGAAGCCAGGAATGAATCCACGTAATCCACCTATTCCCAAAACCCATGCTCCGTAAGACCTGAGTCAGGTAAAACCAGTCTCCTCCTCCAACATTTATTATGCTCCGCCGCCTCTTCCTTCTAGAAGAATGAGACTGGTTCCTCTAAATTCAAAGACGTCGTGGTACTCCCCTTCTTCCCTCTCCCGTTGAGATCGATATCCTCATCGGCGTCATCTACTCGGACCCCTACTCCAATGAGACAAAACCCTCAAAACCAAATCTGAAACCTCACGCGTGGTGGTTTGACTCAGACGGTCACTCCACGAGAACCACACCACAATTGTTGGGCACCGTCGTTATTGGTGTGTGTCCTTAAGCAATCAAAGTTACTCGCTGTTGTGGTCTACAAGAACCACACCCCAAATATCCATCGCATGATGCCAGGGAGACATGGGTTGTGCTCCACACAAAAAAAGATGAGATTGCAAAGTGAAATTAAGAACACGAGGGAGAACAAAAGACCATGTGCAATGCATTTAAATAGTACAATTCATATAACTATAATTTTGGTAAAAAAAGTTTTGAGCCCCTCCCTAAACGTTCTCTCTGTCTTGCCAAGTCTCTTCACTTGTTTTCCTCCTCTCCAAGGAAGTGATTATGATAGCACTGTCTCTCTCCTCTTCTTGCACCTTCCATCGTCGGACCTCACCGGATCTAACTTCCCTTCCTACCTCCGACCCACCTCCATCTCCGCCTTTCCTTTCTCACCACCACACAAATCGCTTCTTCTCCAGCCCGATGGAATTATACCCAGAACCCCCAAACGCTACAGATCCTCCGAACTCAACCGCATCCCTACCAACGCTTCTTCCAACCCTCGTCGCTCCCGTGACAACTCAACCAAGCCTCAACCTCACTATCTCATGCAACACCATGCAAGGGACCATTGGTGGAAGGATCTCTTTAGAGCACACCTCCACAACTTCCCCCAAACCACCAACACAACAGTGCATCCATATCTGACCAACCTAGAGGCGGTCCAAGAAATACAGACAAGGCTCTCGGTTTCCAAGCCCATCTGTGATGCATACGAAGAGGATGATGAGGTGCTTATCGTCCCGGCGAACACAGTACCATGGGTGGACTATATCCGTTTCAAATTCGCGCTTGCTGGCCACCTCCTTGAAGACAAAAATATAAGACCCGGGACCTTATTATGCTATTGATAAGGATTGGAAAGTGGAGAACCTAATCTTTCAACCACTCTCGGAGAAGATCATGGATTTCTTTCTCCCTTCCCAATCCACTTTAGATGATATCAGGGCACGCGAGCCTTGGTCCTTCTATGGGACAAATCTGCTCTTAGTCCCTCCACGCACCTAGGCGAAACATCTATCCTTCTGACATATTCGCATGTCAGTAAGGGTATATGACGTCCCGATGAAAGATAGAACCCCCGGTATGCGTGCGTTTGTAGTTTCCAAATTAAGGAAAGAGGTGGGGATTGTAGGATCAGTAGGCCCAAAAACTTCAACGTTACAAAGGGAATGGTTTCCGTTCCTTTGGCTCCGACTAGAGCTTGACGTCACGAGACCCCTCAGACGTTTTCTACTGATACAACTTGATGAGACCTCGGAACCCCTTACGGGCCGACTCGAATCTGAAAACCTTTCGCCTTCCTATCAAAGGTGTGGCCGTTTAGGCCATAAAAACTCACATGAAAAGTTTTCTTGTCGGGGGTGGATCACAGTACAATCAGATATGGGGACTAGTTAAGAGTCCTCACAACCCCTTCTAACAGAGATCGAGTCGATGGGAATAAAAAAACTATGACCGCTTCCGGGCTGAAAATTCTAATAGGCACCCTAGTGGTGCTCTTTTGTTCGTTTCTCTTGCATGTCCTCGGTGCCCGATCACTTCTTACCTACCAGGGTTACCTAGGGCTTCGAAAACTAGGATTTCAGAATGGGGTAAGTTACCTATTAAGGCTGCAACTATGCCTAAGTACAATGAGTTCGATGAAGCCCATCGGGGAGTGTTGGCTAGAGATTGGGGAAGGAGGAAAGGACCGGTTGTATTCCCCCCATCCATGCAGTTCACTCCACCTATCATCCCGCCTGATCAGAATAACTTCCTATCTACCTTTATTCGGGAAGATAGGAGGGTTCGAGAAAGACATGCTAGACAGTCCCGACGGACATGTGCACATGGAGCAGGGGGATATATGTTCCCAGTCAGCAAGTTTTCCAAGAAGGAACAATAGGAGCCACACTCACCGCACTCAAAGAAACGGTGGACCTCGGCGAGAATTTTTTTTCGGGGAGAAAGCAGCAATGGAGCTCTTGGCCTGCATCTATGGCAAAAACGGTCTTTTCACCAACTGGAGAACTCTCTGCCAGAACAAGACCATCCCGAAGGGCCCCACTCACTTTCATCGACGAGAGATGAAAAGAAGCCTCGTCGTGAATTATGATAGGTGTTAGGGGGTTTAGGGTTTCCGCCTTTCAACCGGCTCCGGGCCCAATCTAGAAGGGCCACGTTCCTTGGGGTGATTGTATCTACCCCTCCGCGCGCCATGACAACCATCACTAGTATTTAGCTTCGGGGCGCCGCGTTAGAGTGCGTATCTCTGGTATCTATCTGTTTTTACATCTGTTCGTAGAAGATTTAGTTTATTATCCATGTGAGCCAGATCACCTTCTCGAGTTTAGAGAGGGGGATTCTGAACGTTACCTTGGATAGTATCGGGCTTTATCCCCAAATTGTGTTGGTTATTTGTACTAGATGTATAATTTTGATCTTCCTTAATTAATCAAACGCATACCCTTTTACTAGAAAAAAAGGAATAATTTTGGTACTTTTCGGAAAAATAAGGTCACTTGTACTAACTATTTTCGATCTAGAAATGGATGAAAATGGTTAAAGTGGAATTTTCTAAAAATGAAAACACCCGAAACAAATTTTTAGTTGAGATTATCAAAATTAAAATGAGATTATGGCTATAAAATATAAATATTAGATTTTAGATCAAAATTTTGATAACCATATTATATGTCCGTCTCAATAAATATTGAATCGTCATATCAAATTTTTTATATAATCTTTTAATAAGACTTCAATGATTATCAAATAATAACAAGTAGTGTTCTTTGGTCGAATTTAATTGACAATGCAAATTACAAATAATGGAGATGGTTAATCTATTTATTTTTTGACAATAAAAATATAAAAATGAAGCATACATAAATGTAAGGGGTAATTGTCCAAAATTACTTTAAAGTTTCGTCCACAAACGAATTGATGCACAAAATTTCGTCCACGTTATGTGACTATTCTAAAGTTTTGTCCACGACTTTTTTAGTTTTGACGTAATAGGAATGTTCAGAATGATGATCTGGACAATGCTTTCAAGATTGAATAGAATCGTAGACAAAACTTCAATGCACCCACAAAGCGTGGACAAAACTTAAATGCACCCACAAAATCGTGGGCAAAACTTTAATGCACTTACAAAGCTTGGACAAAACTTCAGTGCACCTATAAAACTGGACAAACCTTTGTATATCTACTGGTTTGTGAACGAAATTTTAAAGTAGTTTTGGACAATTATCCATAAATATAACTGCTCACGATACTTATTTAAAAATATTATTACATAAATATAAAGCATACTGGGTAGTGAGTATAGAGAAGAAGATAGACACCGGAAACATGTGGAAGGCAATGCCTCACGCTCAACATCATCGCTCCAACCTCTTCCCGCAAGTTTGGAGCTTCAGCCATGGCTACTCTCTGAACTCACTGCCCAGGCTCCATGCCCACTACTCAAGCTACTCTCCATCAGCTCCGCTTGTTCTCCACTGATTTGCTCCGATTTCTTTTCAACCTCAACAATGGCGATCCAGCTCTCCCTCTACCTGGGTATCTCTCCCTCTCCGTTTCTTCTCCTAAATCATTCCTTTTCTGGAGACCAATCCCTCTTTTCTGGTTACTTTGTACTATTCAATGGACGAAAATCGAGGAACCCATTATCTGTGGTGCACTGTTCTGCAATGAATCAGGGTCTGCTTCGACGGCCCGAGCCCAATCAGCTGAGTTTCGAGCTCGACGAAATCGATGAAGGGGAAATGGAGGAGACCCAGTTCGTGAAACCCAGTTCCGTGTTCTGTAGCCAGATTGAGAAGCTGGTTTGGTGCGGGAGGTACCAGGAGGCGCTTCAATTGTTCGAAATCCTGGAATCTGAAGGCGGACACGACGTGGGTGGTAGCACTTACGATGCTCTGGTGTGTGCGTGTATTGAATTGAAGTCTGTAAAAGGAGCTAAGATGGTGCGTAATCACATTATGAGTTCTGGGTTTGAACCGGATCTGTTTATGAGGAACAGGGTTCTGCGGATGCATGTGAAATGCGGCTTGATTGATGATGCACTTAAGCTGTTCTATGAAATGCCCGAGAGGGATTTGGTGTCATGGACTTTAGTAATTGCAGGGCTTGTAGCCTCAGACGATTATGGAGAAGCATTTAGATTCTTTCTATCTATGTGGGAGAAGTTTTCTTGTACCAGGTCGCATAAACTAACCGCTGTGATTCGGATTATGATCTTGGCATGCACTGCATTGGGAATTATCTCTGTTGGGAGACAGTTACATTCATGTGCATTGAAGATAGGAGTGACTGCTTACACACCCGTGTCTTGTGTTCTTGTTGACATGTACATCAAGTGCGGGTACATTGATGATGCAAGACGTGCTTTCGATATAATGCCAGAGAAGAACATAGTTGGATGGAGTAGCATCATGTCCGGTTATGTTCTTCATGGCTATAGCGATCAAGCTCTGAGAGTTCTTCGTGAGATGCTCAACTCCGGTGTTGAAATGAATCATTTCACATTCTGCATAGTCATAAGTGCTTGTGCAAGACTAGCATCAATAGACCGTGGTAAGCAAGCTCACGCAGCCTTGATACGCCGTTATTTTGGGCTCAATAGAGTGATAAGCAGTGCACTTATAGACTTCTATGGAAAATGGGGACGGATCTCAGATGCAAGAAATGTTCTTGAAGCAATGCCTCCTTGCAAGGACATAATGTCTTGGAGTGCATTGATCGCCGGTTATGCTCATCATGGTAAAGGAGCTGAAGCTGTTGAGATCTTAGAGCAAATGCTTTGTGAGGGTATGAAACCCAACCGTGTAACTTTTCTTGCTGTTTTGTCTGCTTGTAGCTATTCGGGCTTATCAGAGCTTGGCTGGGAGATTTTCACATCAATGAAGGCTCACAAGGTCAAGCCTCGCCCGATGCACTATGCACACATGATGGAGTTACTAAGCCGAAAAGGGTCTTTAGATGAAGTCTTGGCATTGCTTAAAAATGCACCCTGCAGGCCTACAGAGAACATGTGGGATGCATTGCTGACAGGTGCTCGAATCCATGAGGATTTAAAACTCGGTGAGCTCGCTGCTGAGAAACTATTCGAAATGGAAACAGAAAGGGTTAGTAATTATGTCATCCTTCTGAACATATACAACAGTTCTGGGAAATTAAAAGAAGCTGCTAAGGTTGTTCAAACTTTAAAAAGAAAAGGTTTGAGCTTGCTTCCAGCAAGCAGCTGCATCGAAACTAGGAACCAGTGTTATGTTTTTGTTTCAGGAGACAAAACCCATGTTCAAACAAAAGAAATTTACCAAAAACTACATGATTTGATGGTGGAGATTTCAAAATATGGGTATTTTCCTCAGAAAAAGTTTGTGCTTTTAGATGTGGATGAGCAAGAAAAGCATTCTCTGATGTATCATAGTGAGAAACTGGCTGTTGCTTTTGGGTTGATCAATACTCCTTATTGGACTCCACTGCGAGTTGTGCAGAGCCATCGGATTTGTGATGACTGTCATAATGCGATTAAGTTGATTGCTTTGATTACCAAGCGGGAGATTCTTGTGAAGGATTCAAGTCGGTTTCATCATTTCAGAGACGGGGTTTGTTCTTGTGGGGATTATTGGTGATGATGAAAAGCTGCTCCTTGTTCATTTTCTATAGGTTTTTGACGATTTTGTCATGGAAGAGGCAGGTTGTAAGTATCATTTTTTGACATACAATGTAGTTTGTTAAGTTCATCCATTAAAAACAAGGATTTCTGTCTCTAGAATCATTACTTTGTTTGTTTCTACCACAGATTCATTAAAGTATAAAGACTAACAGTTGGGTTGGGTTACATTCATGAAAATCGACAATTTTGTTATTACAGCTCTTTGAGTATTTTTATAATATTTTACTTTTTTAATTAAATAAATTGAAGGACAAAATTGTCATTATCGAATAAATTAACACAATGTGCAACAAAATAAAAGTTCAGATCAAAACCTGCAACAGTTTAAACTGAAAATTATGTTGATTATAGTTTTCCGGGATAATTGTCAAAACATGCACTAATGTTTCGTCCACAAACGAAATAATGCACAATGTTTTGTCCACGTCGTCTAGCTACCCTTATGAATCGTCCACGCACTTCTGTTCGAAAAATTAATGAAATATTCCATTTCTGTTATACATGTGCAGTTAAAGTATAACTGAAATGACCATTTTACCCTTGTCATGAATCTTTTAACTTTTCCTTTTGACTTTTGCATGAGACATTACCATTCCACCCTTTCTAATAAAAAACAAATTAATAAATAAATAAATAGACAAATAAAATAATTTTTTTTTGTAAAATCAGTTTTTTTTATAAATTCAGTTTTTATTTATAAAAATTATTTTTATTTTCAAAAATTCAGATTTTAATTTAAAAAAATACATAGAAATCAGTTTTTTTTATAAATTCAGTTTTTATGTATAAACATTATTTTTATTTTCAAAAGTTCAGATTTTAATTTAAAAAATACATAAAAATCAGTTTATATTTATTTAATTATTATTTAATTATATTTGGGTAGAAAAAAGAAAAATATATAATAAAAATATTAACTAAATTAAAAAAAAAACTGATTTTTTGTATTTTTTTTAAAAAACTCTGATTTTTATTTATTTTTTAAATTAAAATATGAATTTTTGAATTCCAAACCAAAAGAGCAAAATTGAGGGTATATCAGTCTTTTAACTGATTCTTATTTTTGAATTTCAAACCAAAAGGGCAAATTATCAATTCAGGTTCTGCTGTTACACTTTTCTAACAGAAGTGCGTGGACGATTCATAAGGGTAGCCAGACGACGTGGATAAAACATTGTGCACTATTTCGTTTGTGGACGAAACATTAGAGCATGTTTTGATAATTATCCCTAGTTTTCTCAGTACTTTTCTTAGCCTATATGTGAACCCCAAATGATTGCAATTGCTGATAAAACAGTGGATGGGTCACATATTTGTTTACCTGAGAGACCAAACTGAAATAGGAGTTTGTGAGACTAACTTCATTCTTTTTACATAATCATTGCAGATACATATAATTCTTGGTAGTACATGTGAGAGACATCATGTGTCTTATTTTAAGGGATAATTACAATAACTATTGTAACTATTATCTACAAAATCGATTGATTTTAAATAATCAAACCTCATAGGAGGCAAACTCGAACAGTTGATTAAAGCTTGACATGTATCCAACGTCTCGTTAGCAATAACTCCTTTGAAACTGCAGCGGATGGAACAATTATAAATAATCATACAATCATGGAGGAAGTAAGATTTTATTTCATAATAACTTCTTGTTTTGTTTAGAACCAATAGCTCAAGATCCTAATGTGGAGTTGATTTCATGCAGATAAAAAATAATAATTGCAAAAAGTATCCTTAGATATTCACTTTTTGCTAGTTGTAGCTCTCTTCTTTGATAATTGCAAAAACAAAGTGTCACGAACTTTTTTTATTGCACCTTGTGTAAATTTGTTTTGAAAAATAAGTAAAAAAAAACAAAGTATTAAGAATTTCCACCTCCCTTAATTTTCTTACTCTTTCGACGTACAAAGAGGAAGCAAAATTAAGGGAGGTGAAAATTCTGGATTTTTTTGTAAGAATATTTGGAACAAAAAGACAAGTTCATGACACTTTTTTGCAATTATCAAAGAAGAGGGCTACAATTTCATTTGCAAATAATATATACCTCTGATAGTACAGTGAAGTTTGAAATGAATAACATAAATTAATAGTAGTTAAAAAAATTATACCTCTTGGCTATTAGTTGCAAGTGCTTTCATTGGCACCTTTGTTAAGTGTTCCACACCACTATTAGCGATGACAGGGGTGCTCACGCCATTTTAGATCAACTTGATATAATATAGGGGTAACGGCAAAAAGTACCATGAGGTATTCACTTTTTGCAACTTGTAGCTCTCTTCTTTGACGATCGCAAAAATAAATGCCTTGAACTTGTCTTTTTGTTGCACTTTGTATAAATGTGTTTAAAAATGACGATTTTACCCTGGGAATTTTTAATTTTAAAAATAATAATTAAAAAAAAAGAAATCCAAATTTTCATATCCCTTAAATTTCTTACTGTTTGTACGTACAAAGAGGAAGATAATTAAGGGATATGGAATTTTTTTGTTATTTTTTAAATCTAAATTGTAAGGGTAAAATAGTCATTATTATACAGATTGCAACAAAAAGACAAGTTCAGGGTAATTTTTTGCAATAATTAACGAAGAGGGCAACAAGTTGCAAAAAACGAACACCCCGGGAACTTATTTTCAATTATCCCTAGAATATATATCAAATACTTTTCCTTGACCTGAAAGGCACCAAGCAAGCTATTGAGCCATAATACCATAGAAACAACAAAACACTGAATAAACACAGTTACACATTAACGAAGACCCATCCAAAAACCGGGTTCTATGCTTACACGAATCTGAGTAGCAAGTTCAACAAAAATTTAACACATTATAAGGCAAAGGAAATACATTTTTACCTGGGTTTGTTACCCTTATCCCCTTGAACTCCTCATATGTTGGGACTATTCAGGTATACTCCACCATATCCCGTACTTTCATCACTACACGTACAAAAAAGTATCGAATAAAGTCAATGAAGTAAAAAGAAGTTGGCACCTTGACGGTGAAAATATCTAAGCAGCTACAAAATGAACAGGCACCTGCAACCAGAGTGTGTAGGTCAAGATATATCTAAGCATCACCAGAGACTTCCAGAACGGCTATAGAGAGGGTCGACATCCAAGCCTGAATACCACTCCGGGCATCCCTCTTCCACAACATTTCCAAGTTACCAACTGCCTCCTTTGTCAATCCTGATTCCACCAAAACATTTCCAAGTGACTTGAATGTATAAACATCCGGTTCAATAGAAGCTTCCATCATGTCCTTGTAAGCCAAGACCGCCTCATGGAACCTTCTATCTGATGCATACAGCCCAATTACATTATTATAGCTCAAGAGATTATTTACAAGACCACGCTCTCTCATCTCTTCTGCAATCGAGATTGCCTCCCCAAATCTATTCATTCTTCTGTACATACATAACATCATCGAATAAGAGAACTCATTTGCTTCCCCTTTTTCCTTCAAGTATTCGAAAACCTCTTTTGCTTCTTCAACTAAATGACGCTCAGTGTAGAGGTCAATCATGCAATCCGAGCAAAAACCATCAGGCCCCTCCTCCAATGATCGAAGGAGTTTATAAACTCGTTGTGCTTCTTTCAAGTAGCCAACTTTGGCGTATAGCTTGATCAGTTTTTTGCATATAATAGGGTTTCCACGTAGACCAGCATTCTCCATTGCACGAACATAATCAGTGGCTTTTTTAACACTTCCAGCATCAGCGAAACCGTTGATGAGTACACCATAGACAATCATATCGGCTTCCACATCATGTCTGATCATCTCCTCATACAATCCTTCTGCTTTTTCCAGCTGACCTAGTTTCACAAAGCTTGAGATTACATCACAATACGAGATGCAATCACTAACCAGCCCTGCTTCTTGCATCTTTCTCAAATAGATTGTTGCTATCTGTGGCATGTTGGCACTGGCCAAGATATGTATTAAGGTGACATAGGTGAATTTGTCTGGAGCTACACCTTGAGACTCCATACCATCGAACAAATCGCATGCCTTATAACAGTCATTTCCTATCCCATAAGCCTTGATCATTACATTGTACTCAAGGACAGATAGCTTCATCTTCTTCCCTTCTTGACAACACATGAAAACCCTTTCAGCTTCTGAAACATGCCCACATTCCCCATAAGCATCAATGTTGGCAGAGTAGCACTCGGAACTCATTTTCCCTGCAAGATGAAACCTCATGAACCAAAACCATGACCTCTCAAGCATTCCAGCTCGGATATACATTCTACTCAGATAGGATTGGATGAACTCATCAATCTGAATACCCTTTCGATCCATCTCTGCCACTAGGCCTTCAACCTCGTTAACCATACATCTTAATGAGTATGCATACAAGAGGGTGCGGTAATTTACAAGACTTGGCTCTAGACCGGCCTCCTTCATTTTCCTATAATAGGACGTAACCTTATCCATATCATCATATTTGGAATGAATGGAGATGAGAGTATTATATGTTATAGTGTCAGCTGGACACTGAAGCTCCGCCATCTTCTCCATCAGCAAGGTCACATCATTTAGCTCCCCATGGCTACCACATATACGAATCAATGAATTGAAGGTCACAGTGGTTGGCTTAACCCCTGCTTTAAGCATCAACTCAAAAGTTTGTAGTGCTTCTTCGATTCGCCCAGCTCTCCCATACATGTCAATCAATGTATTATACGTATAGGGGTTCAGACAAACATTCCTTGAATCAGATGACCATCTCTTGAAAAACTCCTCGGCCTTTTGAAACTCTCCGGCCTTCTTGTACACTTGTAACACAACTGCCATAGTGACCTCATCAGGCTCAATCCCTTGCTGCTTCATCTTTTCAAGCCAAAGAAACGCTTCCTCCTTCAGCCCGCCTTTTCCATAAGCATCAATCAATGTCTCATACGTATGATTAACAGGAACAACCCCTCTATCAATCATATCATCCCACAAAATCTCAATGTGACTCCACTTCTTTGCTTTCCCAAGAGTCCTAAACATAATGTTGTAATGAATCACATTCAATTCAAAACACCCTTTCCTCTTAAACCACTCAAAAATCTCCAAAGCCCTCTCCCACCCCTTCTGCTCCTTCAAGATTATACTCCTTATCTTGTTATTAAGCTTCTCTTCCCACAGCCCCAACGCCTGGTCCAGATCCTGAATTGCTTCCACAGCTCGCAATATCATCGGGACAAGTCCCCCATAGGCTAGCCATTTCCTCGAACACTTGTTGTGCATCTTACCACTTGAACCATTCACAGTTCCACCCTTAACATTTCCCCCCAAATCCTTTTTATTTGTATTACCACCATCTTCTTCACCAACCCTTTTCAGTTCTCTACCTGGGTTTTTCTCCAAATACTGTTTCTTCACCTCAAGCTCACGCACAACTCTTATCCTATGGTGGGTTTGCTTGTAAACTCTGTCACATTTCTTCATTCCTCCTCCAATTCCATCGGAACCATCAAGCAGTCGCTTGTTCTGCTCATATGTTAGCAGAGAAGAAATTGATACTTGGAGTTTCATAGACATAGCTTTCTTCTTCCTCAGAAATGGGTGTGAAATTCAGTATAAAGGGTTTTGGGTTTATGAGGAATTGAAGCATAGGCCAAAGTTGGAGTTCGAAGAAATCACAAAACCATAATCGATTGCAGTCGAGTTTGGTGAAGAAATTGAGTGGAAATGGAAGAAGAAGAAGAAGAGCGGAACAAGGTTCGTTCGAACAGGATTGGATCGACAGCAACACCGAACCGAAACCATCTCTGAACTGAAGACCAAAAAGAAACAGTTTTGAGGATAATTTACCTTGGGCCTCTCTTGGGCTGTGAAAATCAAGTTTGGCCCATTTTGCATGACCTAAACCCATACCTCTTCGAAAGAACAAATCATTTTGGTACCATTAAGGAAATGTCACAGAACTAAGAAGCTCAACTTCTATAGTAATTCCGACAGGTAAAGTAAAGATCCTCACTCTTATGATATAAGCCGCATTCCCGTTTATTAATTCACTTAATTGTAAAAAAAAAGTAAGCGAATTCTTTCATTTTTTCTCTCTATCGGCTGATTTCCCTAACCTCTCGATGTCGCTTCCAGCCATCGTACGGTGGTTCGTGTCCCCACCTCATTGTTGGTACGGTCTCTTTCCCTACCATAAAGTTCATCAAGCTTATGCGGGAGAGAAAACCGAAAGCAGCACCAGGGTCAGTGATGAAACCAGCTTTTACAGTGAATGGGAGCACCCAAAAATTGAGGGGGCACAATCTACCCTCCCATTGCTCTTCAATACGATGCCACCATTAACTTCTCCTCCGCTAGCGTTGGTAGCTTCTTCTCCGACACCTCCGCCACGACCTTCCCACGAGGTTACCCGGCCAAAAAAATGCCACATACATCGAATTAGTCTACGTCAGCCAACCCACTGCACCCTGCATGGTCGTAACAGACGTATCTCCAACCTGCGCACCACCCGCTTCGGGGATCGGCGTCATGGCCTTCACCCCTTCAGGTGGGAGAGGCCCTTTGACGGATATCTAAACAAGATAAGTTATACCCCGGGATACCACATGTTTAGCAGCATAAATTATCAAATTTCCCTTTCGATTTTGGTACAGAATCAGCTCATTACAACGAATCAAACACAATGGGAAATCAAATTAAAATGTATGCACAACGGGTCTGGAAGTAGAAATAACAAAATCTCATTTCCTCGGCGAACAATCACCTAAAAAACGCTTAAGCAGCAATAACAAGTCGCTACATTCTCACTTCTATGCCACTCTCGAGCAAGTGCTCTTTCACAGACTGAACTGGCACCTGCAAATGAATCAGAACAAATGAAGCAAGCTTTCTTTGTTCGAGTGAACCCAAATGGATACTCAACGAAAAACAGTGATAATTGCAAAAAGGGCTTGTACTATTCATTTTTTTTGTTGCAAATTATAGTCTTCTTTGATAATGACAAAAAAGAGTCTTCAATTTGTATTTCTGTTGCATTTTGTATCAATTTGTTTCAAACTGACGATTTTGCCCTTGAAATTCATCGTCATTTTGAAACAAATTGATAAACACTTCAAGTGCAAGGGTCTTTTTTGCCATTATTAAAGGCTATGATTTGCAGAAAGTGGATAGTACATGACATTTTTTTTACAATTATCCCCAAAACATATAAAACGTCTAAGATAGCATGGAGAATATTTTTCTCAAATGCTAGCTTATATATTGTACCGGGTTTCCAGTATCTCCAACGTGAGTCATACATAGTATTCGCTAAACTTGATAGCAACAAGTTACTCTTTTGTTTATATTCCTCTCTTGGATTCTTTGCCAAGACTTTGCAGAGAACTTACGACAGAACGATTTGTTTCCCAACTCGATACGTGAGGTTGATAATGAACGACCATTATTGAATATGATAGTGTTAAGTGTACCTCCTTCCGGTGGAAAATACCAGCAGCAAGAGCAGCTGATGCATTTGTTTTCGAAAAAACTTCTGTGAAATGTTCAACAGAACCTGCACCACTACTTGCGATGACGGGGATGCTCACAGCATCTGAAATCAACTTGACTAAGTCGATATCAAATCCTTTCCCTTGACCTGTAAGGCAACAAGCACAAGTTAAAAGATGGACTACAATTCAGATATGATTCCGTGGACTACAATTCAGATGTAATCAATCGGGGGGCACGTGGAAATTCATAGGGGTAGTCATGTGTCTGTGGAAACTTTACTATGGGTTCATTTGTTTGTGGATATTTACTATATAGGGATAATTCCAAAAAAGTATCTTGAGGTATTCATTTTTTGCAACTTGTAGCCATCTTCTTTTATAATTACAAAAAAGTACTATGAACTTGTCCTTTTGTTGCCCACTTGGGTCCTCTTTTCACGTCTCACCTCTCCTTGAGGTCAGAGGTTCGAATCCCAGTGGGTACACTTGCTTGGGAGCATGGGTGGGTGGTGGGTTAGATTAGGTAAAATAGGATTTTCTTGTATTTCTCTCTGATAAAAAAAAACTTGTCCTTTTGTTGCACTTTGTATAAAACTGTTTCAAAATGGTGATTTTACCCATGGAAATTTAAATTTTAAAAATAATAATTAAAGAACAAAAAATCAAAATTTTCATATCCCTTAAATTTGATTTTTTTTATTTTTAAAATCTAAATTGTAAGGGTGAAATCATCAATTTGAAACAAACTGCAACAAAAAGACGAGTTCAGGGTATTTTTTTCCAATTATCAAAGAAGAGGGCTACAAGATGCAAAAAATGAATATCACAAGGTGCTGTTTTTTTGCAATTATCCCTACTATATATTTATGTTTTTTGTGAGCAGTTCATAAAGATAAGTAAGTGCAATTTACCCAAAACTAACAGCTTAACCTTATAGTTTTATACTTTTAACACACCTTTTCACATGCAAGCTGTGGTGGCTTACCAGTAGTTTGTTTACAGCATGATATCACAACCTTGTTGACTACTTGACTTAGTGATCACAGGTTCAGCTCCCAGTGGCCACAGGTAGAGTTTGGGCCCATATGAGCCTCCATAGCTTGTGTGGGCCATATGTAAAGCTAATGTTTGGGCCTACGTGAGCCACCATAGCTTGATGGGGTGTATTAAGAGTGGAACATAATAAGTGGGCCTTGACCTATTAGCTTAGGCCGAGTTGGTCTTCTACACATTCAAGTTTGAAGAACGAATAATTTATGAGGAAAACAAGTCTTGTTACCATCACAATCGATACAGTTCAACAGTATTTCTCCAGCTCCAAGCTCTTCTACTGCTTTTGCAAGCTCGTATGCTCCAATTGGTCGACCTTCTCGCCCGCCATTAACCTTCATAGAAGACCAGAGCCGCTAAAGATTAGTTAATCGGACCCCACAACCCGTTTGAATATATGTTTAGGGCAGATAACCAACAGAATGTAGTTCAGATTATGCACATAGATATCAAGAAAAACAAAGGGATGATAAAGTAGGCCTTACAGTGCACTGATACCAAGCATATTCTTCTCCATTTGGACCTGATACACCAATGTTCCAAACATGGTTACGGTATTTGATCAGCAAACACACGATTACTACCTTGTGACAAAATGTGAACCTTAAACTACCCTTTTGAATCGCCCACTTACGAAAAACTACCTTTTGAAAAACATGTGAACTTTAAACTACCCTTTTGAGTCGCCCATTTACAGGAGGTAAAATGACTACAGCAGAGAACATAGAGTGTGTTTCTTGACCCAAATGAATCTTGAAAATAAACAAGAAAATAAACAAGAAGTTCGAGTCAGAACCGTTTTCAAAAGGGTAGTTTTAAAGTTCACATTTTGTCAAAAGATAGTTTTCCATGAGTGGACGATTGAAAAGGGTAGTTTTAAGCAATTACCCCTAAGATAAATACCATAGAAGAATTAGTAACTTAAGATTTGGCATGATTTATGAATCTAGATGTGGTTGTTTAATGAAGAAAAAGATAAAATCAATGACTAATAATAGTTAATAGCTTCATTTTTTTGTTTAACATAAACAGGGTTCTCTGATGCAAACTTGACAAAATATGATGCACAACACAAATTCACCAAATTTTAGAAAGATTGGAGAAAAGATGCAAGCTTTACCTGGGTTTGTTAACCTTATTGCCTTAAACTCCACATCTTTGGGACTCTTCAGGTATACCCTACGAGGGTCAATACTTACAACCACCGCCTGTCAGATAAGTACCGAACCAAATACTTGATCAACTTATGAGGGGATAATCGCGATTAGGTTCTTGCTTCTATCGGTATTTTTTGTAGTCCACAATTGTCATCACAATTGTTTGATGTTAAGTTAGGTTTTTAAAGCAGGTTTTGCCAAATATGGCATTAGATACCCAATTGCTAGCATCCTCAGAGTCAAACCAAGGCCACTCATATTATCATTGCATTTTACTCAATTAGCAAAATGTTTTCTTTTCGAATTAATTTTTAAAATTAAATCAAGACAGGAATTTACCTGATTACCATATACTCTAGATATCTGTTCCAAGCCACTCTTCCCTGTCTTTACCTACAAATTGCAATCCAAGAGAAGCAGGGATACACATGAAAGGGCATACAAGAATGGGGAAAGCAGAAGCATACAAGTATTAAAAAGAACTAGATTATGTAGATTATTATATACCCCGGTCCTTATATATTCTTCTGCCGCATAAACTGCATCACTTCCAATAGAAATTTTATCGGCTCCGGATCTGAAATATTCCGAGGCCACTTCTAGACTCGAGTAATGCCTGAAATAAAAAAGATCAATACATTGACTTGTCAGGATCACATATTCACATGTAGAAGAAATCATTTGAGCAAAATTGAAATATTATGATATACAGATACGCAGAAGTGGGCCCGTGTACCTGCCATTTGCATCTGTAAAATCTCTAATTCCGCCTCCAACTGTTAATGGTACAAAAACATTCTCTGAAGTACATCTTAAAACCTACAAAATAAGATTAGATGTTAAAAAATGGTTCCTTATTTAATCACACTTCTGCAGCAGCTAATAACAAACCTGCAACATTGGTAAATCCCCCAGAGGAAAGTCGCGGAATCCGGTGATATTCAAAAAACTGACCTGCAAGTGTACATTGAGGCTTGAAGAAGAATAACATTGCTTCATTTCAAGTATTTTAAAAAACAATCCAACATTACCTCATCGGCCCCATCTTTGTAATACTGCCCAGCAAGCTCCACTGGCTTACCAAGGTTTCTCACCTATAATTACAAATAATGAATAGTGTAAGCCATTAGCAAAGATGCTAAAGAACTCGTAATAGATGCTAAAGAACCCATTATCAATCATAGAGCACTGACTGTGTTGAAGATGTATTCTTTTCATACCTCATTCTCTTTTGTTTGCTCTCTCACATCATACTGGTCCCCTTTGGTAACAACAAGATCCCCATGGTCATTTGCCCTCACATCAAGACAAGCAATTACCTGAGCAACACCTCAACTAGTTAAATACAAGGGATAATTGCAAAAAAGTACCCTGAGGTACTCATTTTTTTTTGCAACTTGTAGCCCTCTTCTTTCATAATTGCACAAAAGTACCTTGAACTTGTCTTTTTGTTGCAATTTGAATAAAAATGACAATTGTACCCTTACAAATTTGATTTAAAAAATAATAAGTGGAAAAAAAATCCTAATTTTTATATCCCTTAATTTCCTTTCTCTTTGTACTCTACAAAAGAGTAAGAAATTTAAGGTATGTGAAAATTTGGATTTTTAACAAGTTCAAGGCACTTTTCTGCAATTATCAAAGAAGGCCATAAGTTGCAAAATGTTAATATCTCAGGGTACCTTTTTTTTTGCAATTATCCATAAATACAATACGATAAAAATTCTTATCAAAATATATAATACTGCAAGTGTAATTAAAATTTGGTACATAATAAATACAAAAATAAATAAATGCGGGTTTGACAATCATACCCTCTTGGCAAGTTTTGAAGCTCTCCCTTCAGCAGGCTTCTGCCTTACACAAAGTTTCCATGGTGTTAGATTTGGAAGGAAACTATTAAGCACTGAGAAAATATATGTTTATAGAACATGAAGGCTACCTTTGTTATGGATGTATTTGGATCCAAGAACCTCCTCAACACGGAAAGGCCAACATCTGCAGCGATCATTTCCAGGCATGATATACGTCAAATAATCAGATCTACCTTGTTAATCACTATTGCAAAAGCATAACAAGACTCATAAATAACTTGTATATAGCGCGAAGTCGCTACACGCTACATCAAATAAAATAAGGATGAATAGATCACCCAAGCACTGAAAACTAAATAGCCTATCCTAGGAGGAAATAGAAAAAATGAGTCTTTTGAAAACAATAAAATTCTTGAAAACAAGTTGAGAGAAATTAGATGACCTCCACTTTTCTCAGGGTGGAATTGAACTGCATGTACATTCCCCCTTCTAACTGAAGCTATAAAATTGTCACCATAGTTGCAGGTGGATGAAACCCACTCTTTATTTTCATTTGACTGCAAAGAAGAGAATCAATCAGAAGATCAATATAAAAGTTAAGGAGCTTGTAGCTTAAGCAAGAAAAACTACGAAAAGATAAATAGAAGAGGAGATTTGGCAAACTAACCGGCAAGGCTCGGTAAGAGTGAACAAAATAGACATGTCGGCTTCCCACGTCATCCAAAATTTCAGAGTCTTGGTTGATTTGCAAAGAATCCCAACCAATATGAGGTACTCTTATACCAATAGATGGGTCAAAACGCCCAACGGATCCCGGTATCAAGCCAAGACCATCCACTGCAACACAACAAGAATTGTTGGATCAAGTATAAGAGAAATGCATTTTGTTTAGACATGAACACGAATACATATTTGTGCACAAACATACACACAAAAAGATGCATGTGATAGACACACACTCAAACACACATATGTATAGAGATGCATGGAGTTACTACCTGGCCCATTCTCCTCACTATATTCAAAAAGTACTTGAAGTCCAAGACAAATGCCTAAAAACGGGCGATCATTCTCAATGTAAGTACGTAGAGCCTCGCCCATCCTGCAAAATAGTATATCAGTCATGCACACTTGATTGCAGCTATCAGCATCATATAGCGAAACACAAAAGTCATGCTACTACCATGCTTCAAATTTTAAACAGCCACATAAAAATCATCTCTCATATCCACCCGAGATTCTAGAATCTTTTTCAACACAATTAGTTGATAATGGATAGTATATTTATAATAAATAACTTAAGAAAGAAATGAATCTTTATTTCTTTTCCTATTTTTTTTATCGGCAATCTGAAGTCTAATCCCTACTCTAATTTCTAACCTAACTTGTATGCAACAGGATTCAAACTCAGGACCTCACTTATGTAGAAGTGAGCTCCTTACCACTCCTTTTCCTTTCCTATTAATTAGGAGATAAATAAATAAACAACATAAGGATAGACAATATGAGTTGTGCTTTTAAGGAATAGGCTACACACTTCTTTACTACTAGTCTATCAGTTTCACAAAGAAACAGCCTACATTTACCAATCTATTATGCACCAAGGACATTACCCATTCTTGTTCAGAACATCCATGGCTGTAGCAAATGCTCCAACGCCTGGAAAAATAAGACGATTTGCATTTAGAATGTCTTCAGGAGTTTGTACCTACATCATGAGGAAAAGGAGGAGTGAGGGGAACCATTCTTGAATATTAGTTTGCATGAGGAAAAGTTTGCATGAGGACAGTTGATATCAGTAGTCATTTTATTCAAGAGCCGAAAGAGGGCATAACAAAGCAATTGAGAGATCACCAGGAAAAATGAATAAGTACACAGAAGCAATCACACAAAAAACTAAGGATACCTCTCAAATAATCTTATGATCATCAATTTCATTTTGGTATGGGAAACTTCACACCTAAAAGTTAATCAACTTTATTCTTAGACTGAACAAATGATCAGATACGAGTTCAACTAAAATGCCCACATAAACACCACGGAAAGTATTCATGTCAAATTTCTGAAAGCCAGTCACCAAAATATGTTGTCTACACCTAAGTCATTGATCTTAACCTCGCGAAGTAAATAAGTAACGAGAGCCGCATCATAACCATTCAGAGGACCACTAAACCTGTGAGTTTAGGATGCTAATGCAATGACAGCTCTCCCTATCCCTCTCATGCATAGCCAAATCGAAGAGGACCAAAGTGTGTTCCACAACATGCTCTAATCCTATGTGACAAACCGACCCAAACCCACCTCTCATCTGCAATCCAAAGATAGATAACTAACTCAAATTTCCTACTCACTGCAAATTCCTTCCCACAGGCATGGCCCAGATGAACTGCTTTAAACCACAGAACCAACCACAAGCCTCCTCATGCAATCCCTCTCCACACCGTGCTTCAGCAACCACATGAACAAGAAAAATTACAAAGTACCCTCCACTTCCAGGCCCTTGAAAGGCAAGAAAACCACTAAATGAAAAAAACCAAACTTGTTTTCCCAATTGTACAGTCCACATTGAGCTTACAAATCATTTTCAATACAATTACACAAATGTAAAGTTTCCAAGCACCCAAGCAAATTCCAGAAACACCCATTTAAACAAAAACTGATATTGAAAGGCAAAATTAATACAAATTACATCTTTGATGTCGAAGCCCAGATATCGAATCGCATTCCGGAGGCTACGAACATTGCCAGCTCCATAATCAAGCAGAGTCACAGCTACAAACCAAAATCTTCAGAATGAAACTAAAGAAAGATGAAAATGATGAAGATACAAATGAGAGGTGAAAAAGAGTACCAGAGTTTCCGGCGGAAGAAGCGCGGACGGAGAAATTGGAGCGTGATTTGAGCTTGAGGGTGTTGCTTCTGCGGAGATTAGAGCTTCGCAGGAAGAGGAGAGAGGAAGGAGACGACAACGATCGAACCGCAGAGGAACCGAATGGCGGCGCCTCCATTGCACCTCTCAAACTCACTCGCTCAGTTGCTATCAGAATAAGCTTCAACTTCAGAGTTTGCTCTGACCAGCGTGAATCATCCGAACGATGTCGTACCCTTTCGCCAATATTTAGAGCCAATGAGGAAGGAATTAGCTGCAAATTACAGAAATACCCGTCTCTTTATATGGTCGTAAAAACGGTAGGCGGACGGTAAGGACTTCTAAGTTTTAGGCGGAGACTATCCGGGAGTTTTTTTTGAGCGAAAGTTGCAATTTTATAAAAATTATATCATAAAATCTATGTGCGTTAGAGAACATGCTACCGGGCCACTAAGGTCAGACAGAAAGAGCAATGGCTCACTGAACCTTTGTCCACCACAACTGTTACAAACGGTATTTTGACACCCCATGAGCAGAGACAGAATACGAAGGGGGGGAGGGGTGCCGGAAATCAGAGAACTCAACAACGGTGATAGCGAGAGGCAAAGCATCTTCATGGGACCCCTCCTAGGGCCAGTCCCTGATAATCTGTGGGCTTTTCATTCCTCCTGGCGGGGCTGTTTCCCCGCCCTTGCCTAAACGGGAGAACTCGTCCCAATCCAAGTGCCTTGATCGGTCCCTTGACGTCCCTCCCGGAGTTGTGAGGGCCATCGGGATAGAATTAGAGGCACGTCGGTTGGCGTTAGTCACAACCTTAGACCACGCAGCGGCGGTAGGGAGAAGAGGCATGCGCCGTGAAGAGGAGGCAACCCTAGAGCCCGCTCCGCCAGTGAGAGGGGGAAATAGGGCCCGGGTCGGAGTAGAACATGGTGAAGGCACAACCCTAGAAAACACGCCGCCCGGGAGAGAAAATAGTCAGAGTAGGGTCTTGACAAATTTGGGGGGTGGCGGCCTAGGGTTTGGGTTGGGGAAGGGTATTGCTTGAGGAGGACGCAACCAAGGGACGTCGCGTGGGTCGTCCTATCGGTGGAAGCCAAGGAGGTGGGGACAAACGATGGCTGCTTTAGTGGCGGCTGCAAAGGTAGTGCCAGAGGAGAAGGAGGCGCTAAAGGAATCCCGTGTAGAGGTTGCTTCGACGTCGTCCCGCGCTGGTCCTTCAAAAGCGGATTCACAAGAGGCGAAGACGGAGGCTTCGAGGGAAAAGTCTGCATCGGAGACGCCATGACAGAACCGGTAGGGGGAGCAGCAGCAATGTCAACGAGATCGTCGGCATTAAGGACAGGGCTAGGAAGCACCATAATGGCAAGGGTACGGCGGCTAGGGCTAGGGTTTACTCTCAAGTTGCGAGAGAGAATTTTTTGAATTCAGATCAGGACCAATAATACTAGCCGGGACTTAGGCGCGGATTAAGCGGATTTAATTTATTAATATTTTTAATTATTATTAAATATATATTACACAGATATAATAAAAAATTCAAAATATATACTACATTTATATAATATAAAAAATATCAAGTATCAAAATACAAAAAAAAACTAAACTTAATAATGCTCTCATTTTGATTTTACACTATATTTTAATAAAAATCTAAATTATAATGATAAACCATCAAATAGGAACACGTCTCATATTCTTTTTAGCAAGAAATTCAAGATCATTACAAACATATTGTGTCTTTCACCTTTTCATCTCTGTTTTAAATGTTTAACTTCATAAATCAAAGTCTCAAATTTTGGACTAATTGGTCGGAACGACGAGTCGGATGATTTTTAGATTTTGGGGCCTAAGTGAGGCGACAAATCGGGGTTTTTACAAATTTGAGGGCCTAAGCAGACTAGACGAGGACTTTTACAACATTGTGTAACTCTTGCTAACGTAACATGTTGTTGGTCAATTAGATTTAGAATAGATTACAAATCTAGTATTATTGAGAACCGTTTAAAGTAGTGCCTAAACGTTGCTTGATCCTATGAGGAGGATTCCTTTTGTCGTAAGGAGTGCGAATGGGAGGGTATATGTGATTTAGGGTTCCCTCCCGGTAAAAAACCTTGAATCTCTACGCACTAATTATGACCTTGCAAAAAGGAAAAAAGACAAAATGAAATAAACACAAACGATTAGCTTTATCCAGAATCAAGAGAGGGTCGATTAGGATGCATCAGTGAAAACCAAGGAGGTGGATGCGACAATGGCGGAGTCATAGGGGGTGGAGGCCGATCAGGGATAAAGATCTGAGACGACAACAGTGACGACAATGGTAGGATCAACTAGTACTGATGAGGAAACCAGTTGGAAACCAAGAGGATTTTAGGGGGACCGGTACAAGACCGAAGGTCATGTCGCTGGAGGCGGGGGAAGGTCAAAGACACGGTAGCTAGCAGCATCTTGACAGAACCCCTAGCAAAAACGGGTAGATTCGAGCTGTGGACAGGGGTAGAGGATAAGGGGTTATCTAAAGAGAAGGAAGCACGACATAGAGGCAGAGAGGAACGACCGGGAGATGGCAGGTTGCACGACAACGACGATGAGACTAAGTTGCGGTACAGGCGCTGGTGTATGAGAGTCGGCTAGAGCTTGTAGGCCGAGAATAATAGATGCTCTAACTCCCGCCAATGCACTAAGGTACGATAAAGACATCGTAAGAAGTAGCAGGGCTGAGATGAATTATTCTTCATGATAGTTCTCAATTAAAAAAATAGTCAAATAAATTACTTTAATTTCGCACGAAATTTAATTCACGTACCAAAACCATATAATTTATTTGGGAGGTACTTTATTTATCAAAAATCACTTTAGTACAAAAAAAATCAAATTACGTCTCATTAGTAATCAAATTTTCAAAATCATTTTCTTTTCTAGAAAATTATTTATTTTCAATCAACTATAATTTTATAAAAATAGTTTTATTTTTATAAATATTATATTTTTATTTTAAAAATATCATTTTAACATTACAAAAGTCATATTTTTATTTTAAAAATAAATTATATCTAAAAATTCAGTTATTATATTTATTTTTATTTAAAATTACTTTATTTTTTAAAAATCAAAAAAGTTCACATCAATTTCGAATGAAGTTTTCACAATCATATCATTGGGGTTTCAAAAATAAATTTTATTTATTTAATTTTAAAAAATCAGTTATTATTTTCAAAAAATCATATTTTTATTTCAATAAATCAGTTTTATTTTGAAAAAATCAGTTTTTATTTTATATAATTTATTTTATATTTTGAAAATAGATAATTTTAAAAAACTACCATAAACTACTGTCTACAAATAAAAACATGCATATACTTTTCTCCACGTTTTTAGGGTGCACTAAATTATGTCCACCGTATGTTGTTAGAAAAACTGACATAAGAACGTGAAATGATATTTTTACCTGTTTGTATTTGAATTAAATTTTCAGCAGATGAATTGAAAGACGATTATACCCTTATTTTATTTAATCCTTAATAATTCATTATTAATATTATTATTAATTATTAATTATTTTTTATTTTTTTTAAAATGCATAGCTTTATTTAGATTTCAGTTGAAATGATACATTAGAGTGCATCAGGAAGAGTTCCTGACCACTAAATGACAGACGTAGAACGGGCTTCCCATGCTAACCAGTGAGCTGCCCTATACACGGTCCTTTCTACAAATTAGAGAGATATTCTCTCATTTTCAGCCAGCATGAGGCGGTTGTGTCTAAAAACTGTCCTAACCGGGGATGCTAGTGGATCTCCTATTTGAATCATATTGAGTAAAACCTGAGCATCCGAGCGGATAATAATAGAATTCATTCCCAAAGATTCCGTGTTCCAGAGTGTTGTCGCAATGGAATAGGCCTAAATCATAATCGGTGATCAACTTCCCAAAACAACTCCATTCGCCGTGAGGACTACTCGACCATCCCCACCTCGAGCGATGAAACCCCATGCCAATTGGTCCGATTCCTGAAAGACCGCCCCATCAACATTGATAACCCAGGTACCTAGGGGGTGGAATGAAGCGGGAGGGCCATGTTAGTTTTGTGCCCTAGGCCAATCTTTTCATGTATGACATTATCATTTAATAATACATTGGCACTTTCATTATCATTTTGTTAAATGTTAATTGCGTGAATAATCGACTCTTTCTAAGATCATCAAGTGCATGACTTGATAGTGAAACTCTTAGAAGAAAAAAGAGTATTATTCCAATGAACCCTAGTCTTACCGATATACTAAGACTAGTATGATGTTGGCTGATGATCACATTTTACTGATCATTCATATTGGATATGAAGTCAAATCATAAATGTCATATAGGGAAATGGTATTGGATGACCCACTGTGAGAATACTACATAGGAACTGTCATGAGTATTTCTCAGTACCGTAATATGACTTAAGTCCTTTGACCTTATAGTCGTCATGGATTTCTACATAGGTGATTGTGTGTCTTGACGCAGTTCAACGTTGTCTTTAATCGGGCAACAGTAATGATTGTTTTTGAATACATAATTGTCTATGTGAGGAATGTGAGCGACTGATAAGGGATTTTTCACTCATGTAAATATGAGAGGTATCGTTTGGGCCCCTTGATAAGTGAGACTGCATAAATCCGAATCGATAATGAGTTATCACTTGCAGTCTACTTAAGATCAAGAAACTAACGATCGATTAAAATAAGGATGACGATCCTATGCCTTATATTCTATCGAGATATCGATGACAAAAGGATTAAGATATTAACGGTAAAAGGTTAAATCAGATTGATGATTTTCATACAACTTTGGGAAGCCATAATGTCTTGCTAGAGGCCAATTATGACATGTGGACGAAACAGGGATTTCGGGCTCACTACCAATGTTGTATGAGCCTACAGGGTCACACACAACAACAAGCCCAAAATCGAATTGGACTATAGAAGCCAATTAAGTGAATATAATTATATTATATTTGATATAATATAAATTTATTCATTACTCATTTTTTTAGTTACTAATATAATGAAATTATATTATGTAATTATATGAAGAAGACAAAGTGAAATAAATGTATATATATAAGTATTTCTTTCAGATTTAAACTTTGGAATAAAACATATATGTATTATATTTATTTATTTTGTTTTATAATTCAAATAATATCTTTTGAATTTCAAAAATTCAAGTGGTTAGTATTTTCGAATTCCACCTCTCCTAAAAGATCTCCACGTATCTGATTTCGTAACCCACTTTGTATTTTCGAAATCAGATATAGTGGTTACATTTTTGAGAGAGTTGGTAGAGAAAAACAGAGAGAACGGAAAAGAAAAATGAGAGGAAAAAGTTCCGATTTTTGGTGCTAGCACACAAGGGTTTTGGGAAGACTTGGTGTGGATACCTGAAGAGGACGGATTCCTTTGAAGACGTCTCGACATCGTCAATCATTCAAGGTGTTCTTGGTCCCTGTCTTGAACCAGGCTTGAAACTACAAGAGGTAATTTCGTTTAATTTTCGTTTGTCGGTTTATTCAGAATTGCATGGATCCTAAGGATTTTATAGGGTTTCTATTATTTCCGCTGTGTTTTTGGCACCCTAGAATCCTCCAGACCAGACCGGTCGACGTTGTGATGGGGTCACGGTGGTCGGGTTATCTTCAATCCAAGATAGAAGGTGAGCCCTAGCATCCGCAATGACTCTGATGGCTGAAAACGAGAGAATATCTCTCCGATTTGTAAAAAGGACTGCGAATAGGGCATCTCGCTGGTTAGTCAGGTAAGCCCGTTCTACGTATGTCCTTCACTGGTCAGGAACTCTTCCTGATACACTCAAATGTATCGTTTTAACTTGACTCTAAATAAAGCTCCACAACTTTTAGTCAAAAAAATTATCAATATTTTTTTTTATAAGTGAAATTTTCATTAGAGATCTCGTCTTTCAAGGTGGAAAAACAAGGATAGAAGGATACAACCCTTACTGGGATCAAACAAAGACCTTCTAAAAATAGCACTCAAAACAATAGCAAGAAGCAAAAAAAGTAAAAACAGACCTTGAAAGAGCAATAAATTTTCCGAGTCTGCGCACCTTTTTCTTGCGGTTCTCACACATCTTTCTGGATAGGAACACCACAATACGAGATCAAATCCCTTACCATACACAAGACACTGAAAAAGTGAGCATGTAACTTCCTCAACACTTCATCAAAAGACTCCAGTCGGCCATTAAACACTACTCCATTAATATTTTTCCGAGTAATCCCTTTTGTGTCACACTAGGGAATAGAATCAGTGCTCCTCGAAAACCAAGAATATGAGTCGAGCTCATTCCCCTAACGTTTCAGGAGATGGTTTTCACCACCAACTGAAAAAGAACCTTGAAGGCTTTTGAACTAACTTCAAGCCTCAAAATTAATTATTGCAAATATAATGTGGTTCTTCTTAATGCATAAGAGAATTCTGAGCTGGAGATCACATTCATTCTAGGTTACTCAACAACTACCCTACCTTTAGGTTGTTTGGGATTCTAAGTAAGGACAAATCCTAAGAGGTACAATACTTAGGAACCCATTATTGACAAGTTTAAGAAGAGTTTGAGTTTGTGGGAAACAAAAATCTTATATTTTGGGAAAAGAATAACTTTGATCAAGTCTTCTCTAAGTTCATTACTTCTTTATTACATGTCTTTATTTAAAGCTTATATTAGTCATTAATGAGATGAAATGTGGCAAAGAAATTTTCTTTGGAATGGTATTGTTACTATGAAGGTCCCGCAAAAAGTCAAATGGAACTTGGTTTGTACTTCAAAAGTTAAGGGGGATAAGAAAAAACCTCCAACAAAGCTCTCCTTGCGAAGTGGTGATCGAGACTTTCCGTGTGCGGGGGGGGGGGGGGGGGGGGGGGGGGGATTCCTTATGAAAAACAATGATTTGTTCTAAATATGGATGAAGTTTAGATGACTAAGATTTTTCTCTCATCAATGTTGTTAAAGGGAATAATTTCTTGGCTCATATTAATTATATGCTATCTGATATAAGATTTAGGAATGCTTTTGGTTGGAGTGGTTTGGACTGGGTGATAGTTAAAGGTGTCAGACTAAATTTTTGGGAAAATGTTTGGTTATGCAACATACCATTAAAACTGGATTCCAGAATTAAAATTAGTTGAGATGACTAAGATTTTTCTTTCATCAATGTTGTTAAAGGGAATAATTTCTTGGCTCATATTAATTATATGCTATCTGATATAAGATTTAGGAATGCTTTTGGTTGGAGTGGTTTGGACTGGATGATAGTTAAATGTGTCAGACTAAATTTTTGGGAAAATGTTTGGTTATGCAACATACCATTAAAACTGGATTCCAGAATTAAAATTAGTTGAGTGATCATAAATATTGTAAAGTCATTAGTTTCAGGAACCATGGTAGCTGGTTGCTTCAATTTAAGAGGCGTTTGGGGGGTTGGGAGACTAGAGTTTTCTTTCCTTATTGTCCTTAATTAATCTTGTCCATCTCCAATACTTGGAGGTAGATAGAGTGGGTTGGAAAGGGGATATCAAGGAATTTTCTTTACACAAGATGTACTATATGTTGGAAAATGTGGAAACTCTAGGGCGGGGAATGGGCAAAACAACTTTGGTCTCCAAACCTTTCACTTAAAATCACTACTTTTGTTTGGCCTTTTTGTCTGGATACAATACATATCAAAGTTTTTCTTGAGACGAGGGATTGTAGTTACCTCTCTTGGACTCACTCTGTCCTTTGTGTTCTTTAGAGTTCGAGGATGCTTCACATCTATTATTATCTTGTCAGTTTTCCTAACATATTTGGTCCTTAGTTATGAACTGGTGGAGTATTTCTTGGACCTTTCCTGGTAATACCATATTGTTAATTGGGATAATTGTCCAAAACTACCCTAAATTTTCGTCCACAAATGAGTTGATGCACAAAGTTTTGTCCACGCTATGTGGCTTCCCTGAAGTTTTGTCCAAACTTTTGTGGGTGCATTGAAGTTTTGCCCACGCTTTTGTTGGTGCATTGAAGTTTTGTCCACGCTTCTATTCAATCCGGGAAGCACAACCCAGAGGCCCCATACCATCATTTTGAACATCCCTATTACGTCAAAACTAAAAAAGTCATGGACGAAACTTCATGGTAGCCACACAGCGTGTACGAAACTTTGTGCATCGACTCGTTTGTGGACGAAACTATAGGGTATTTTTTTTATCAGCAAATGTATTATTGAAGGTCCAATTCTTTGAAATAAAGAAAAGACCAAGAGTTGGAACAACTCTCAAAGAACCCAACCACAACCAAACTAAAACCCATTACACATTTGCTTGAAACGCAAGCAACCCCTAACTTCAAAATTCAGATTCAAAAACCCCAAGACCAATGACTTGCCCTTCAAGTAACCTAATACCCAATAAAACAGCACATACTTCTACCATTCAACCTCAGATTCATTCCCAAAAATCAACCCCTAACCTTTATAAAATTGGCCCCCTACTGCAAAATCAGTTCCAAATACTATCCCCTCATAACCTTAATCACATAAGGTCGGATCTGTCTCCAACCTCAAAAGGATCTGCATCTAAGATCACAACTTCATTTGCCAAAGGAAATGACTTGTAACACCAGCACTTTTGTGCCAAAGGAAAAGACAAAGAGTTGGAACAACTCTCAAAGAACCCAACCACAACCAAACTAAAACCCATTACACCTTTGCTTGAAACGCAAGCAACCCCTAACTTCAAATTTCAGATTCAAAAACCCCAAGCCCAATGACTTGCCCTTCAAGTAACCTAATACCCAATAAAACAGCACATACTTCTACCATTCAACCTCAGATTCATTCCCAAAAATCAACCCCTAACCTTTATAAAATTGCCCCCCTACTGCAAAATCAGTTCCAAAGACTATCCCCTCATAAACTTAATCACATAAGGCCGGATCTGTCTCCAACCTCAAAAGGCTTCTGCATCTAAGATCACAACTTCATTTGCCAAAGGAAATGACTTGTAACACCAGCACTTTTGTGCCACAGTCAATCGCAAACCTCCAATGAAAGATGCAAAGTTCTGCAAGGTAGAAAAAAACCTGGAAGTGATCCCAAACAAGGTAAGAGTAATCCAACAAAAGTAAACCAGCAATCAGACACCAAAACCTAACCCTAAACTCTAAACTCAAAACTATAGGATAGTTTTGGACAATTATTGTCACGCCCCAAATCCGGTATTGACCGGACTCGAGACGTGACCAGAATTAAAGGTAGACAAGCGATAAAGAAATACCAAAACCTTTATAATAACAAGATAAGCTCTCTCAAATCAACAACTATAAAATAGTTCCAAAACTTCCAATGAGTCACAGCTCAACATAAAGGGTCAAATAAATAATGTTTAAAACACATGACCAACATAGTTCTAAGATGAACCCAAAAATGTCCAAAAGCTCCCGAGCCTCGAACTCACTAGACATCTGCTACGCCTGTAAAACAGTAAGACAACCAAGGGGGGGGGGGGTGAGCTTACGCTCAGTAGGAAAAACCTTACAACTCAACCCTTAGGTCAAAACTGTACTGGATAAGCAGATAACTCAAATAACAATAAAATACGATTAACAACATAATAACGGGTAACAAGATAGAATGAGATAAGTACGATGAAATAATATATAGACAAGATAACATTAACTTGAAAGGTTCCATAAAAGAATCAATAAAAAGTATCATAACGATTAAATAGGAATAATTGATATCACACCAACCACGTGCTTTCTCAAGCCTCTGATCCATGAATAGATTCTAGTGTCACCTCGGTTCCCATATTTCGATCCACTAGAGTATTCATATCACATCAGGTTTTCCCTCGGTCCGGAAGAGGCACATACGTCGGAGCACCGGAAACCATCCCATAGGGAAGGTCAACTTCAGTATTCTCGAAAATGTCTCCAAAGGACCATAGTCATAGGGAACCAAGATAGTGCTCCCGTAGGACACACACCCTTGGGTGAAACCTCATAAACCATCTCTCATGAAGTAATTTCATCAATATCCCGTAGGATCTACCGAGCCAATAATCAATCAATATCCCGTAGGATCTGCCGAGCCATAGGCTCCTCACATCACTCAATATCCCGCAGGATCTGCCGAGCTCTCAGACTCTAATAATCAATCAATATCCCGTAGGATCTGCCGAGCCATAGGCTCCTCACATCACTCAATATCCCGCAGGATCTGCCGAGCCCTTAGGCTCCTCACATCACTCAATATCCTACTGTATTCGTCCAACTCCAACCACCACAACGACACCGGATTACCCCCCCCCCCCCCCCCCCCCCCCCGTGTAGTACCGAACCAGACAAACAAACAAGCATTTCAAGAATAAGAGTAAATCAACAAACACAAGATTTGTCCAACAATGAACACTTCCCAAATCACACTTTCATCATAGTAAAGACACCCAATAACATTCCACACTTACCGTATACTTACCTGTCACGAACCATCGGTACATCGATCACCTGATTGTACCCCGTGGCACAACCAGTCATACTCGATCATCCGTTCACACAATAAGTAATTCAACACGTAACCACTCAACCAAGCAAGTAAACATTCAACCAATCAAGTAATCATGTGAACAATCAATTAAACATTCGATCAAGCTAGCTAACTAGTTTCATTAGACCCTTAGTTTATCCTAATACTAACAACCCTCATGTGAACCTAGCACACAACTAATCCGAGAGCTCTTCACAACCTCTCTACCAGTAAATCAATTCCCAAGTATTGAAAGCAAGCTTCACTAGTCATCTTTATCCTAAGCATGCATACTAGACTCATCCATTTATTAGTAATTGAAATACGATTATTTTAGTCATTCGCATCCTATAGGCAATTCTAGGACCTTTCCGATTTTATTAACCTAATAGGCGTACTAAGCACTTAAATAAGAAGTTAAGACTTTCCCTACCTTGTGGTCTTCCTCTAACGAATCTCTGCTGTAATGCTTGCTTCACCAATCCTCCTTTCTTCACACGGGTACCGGAAGGGTCTTCGATCCTCGAGCTCGAAACCAAGGTCTTTGAACACAAAACAAACTCTAATTAGACTCCACTTAACAGCAAGTAAAGTCCCCAAAACCTTCCCAAAAGTTCAGCTCCAAACAAGGATCGAAAACGGTGTAAAACCCTCAAAACACACCAAAACTGGTCTGCCACGGACACGGTCACGGAGCCATGACCCCACCCCTCACGGATGACGTCACGGAGCCGTGACGTGTGCCGTCACGGGCTCTCTCACGGAGCAGTGACGTCGCCCGTCACGGAATCCGTCACGGATCTGTGACGCTCCAGGGCAGATTCTCCCTTCTTCAACCTCCAGCTCATTTTCTCCGAAAATCCACCACCAAACTCCATTTTTAACCATCTCCAACTCTCAAAACAGTCAAATACCTCCAATACTCCTCTACCCATGGTAAGAATCAACAAATAAACAAGTTTCCAAGGATTCTCCAAATCAAAATTGTCACGCCCCAAATCCGGTTTTTTGACCGAATTCGAGACGCGAGTGAAGATTTACAATAAAACAAGAGAAATAAAGGTAAATAAAGCTCCAAAAAGAAAATAACTTCCGAAAGTGAAGAGTCACAGCTCAATTTGTAAAATACAAAGTCCAACATAAAACAAAAAGATGTACGTCTCTAAACCTAGCTAAACCCTCAGCAGCTCCCAAGCTCCGAGAGTCCGGCTAGTACTGTTCCCGCTCAACACCTGAAACACCACAACAACAGGAGGGATGAGCTTACGCTCAGTAGGAAAAGTAAAAGAACTCCAAACACACCTTTTAACCTCACGGTAAAATGGTAATTAGGGTAAACTAGGAAGAAGACCCAACAAGTTGTCTCTAAGCAAAACCCTTACCAGCCCAAACACACAGTATAAATCCCTTTGTAATACACACAGACAAACCAGAGAGAAAGGCACACAGCAGAACACACATAGAGTCCATAGGACGGCACACAGCAATTAACGGGGAAAGGTCCAAACAAGGATCGAAAACGGTGTAAAACCCACACAGATGTTGTAAATTGCGGGAGTCAACTCCATCGATTTGCACACAGCTGATTATATCGCACTGGAACACACAGCGTCAGTCACGACATCTTCCTCCTCACACAGATGAAGGTCTCTACTCAACGTAAATATAAAACCGATTTGCACACAACCGTTTATATCGCACTGGAACACACAGCGTCAGTCACGACATCTTCCTCCTCACACAGATGAAGGGCGCTACTCTCATATGTACCGAAATGGAACTCCATCGATTAATCCCATCCCGGATTATGAGTCATCTGAACACGCCATCCTTGGTCTCGATATGATTATCCATCAGGCTACGCCGTCTCTTAAACACACACAGGGTTTCGCACACAGCACACTCACTGATGATCTCGGTATACCAGCCGAACCATCTTAGCATACACCCGGTCTATCACTCACCCGGTCATCACAAACAAGGGTTCACATAGTCACACATGGCACACTTGCCCACACAAACACATCATGCAACATCGGTGATAATTCTATTTAGACATTTACACAACGGTTATAATATTATTTAGATTCTCAAACAGCGATTATGACGTTAATTAGACTCCCACACAGCGAGTAAACACACATCACACAACTCTAGGACCTAGACATGGCCCGTCTATCAGCACAGCAATTTCCCAGAAAGTACAAGCAAGTCAAACGGATATCAAAACAGGTTATTTCCCAGTATTATCAAGACTCGTCCAATTAAACTAATAATATCACAGGTTTACCTACGTGTCACTAAGACGTTACAGTTATTAATAATCCCTAGTCATGCATACTAGTTCGTTCCGGTTATTAATAACCCTAGTCATGCATACTAGTTTACCAGTTCATAAATAAGGAGGGATCGATACTTTCCCTACCTCGAGATGGTGACAAGGCGGCGTCTTCTAGCTGCGGACGACCGGGCCAACACCGTCTTCAAGGCGAAGTCCCCGAAATCCAAATCGAGTGGTGCGGTGGTGGGTGGAAGCGGACGGACTGAGAAGAAGAAGGAGGTCGGAACTGGAGGAGGGAGGTCGCTGAAGGCGGCGATCGGAAGTCACAGACGAGGGAGACGGGTTGGAGAGGCGATGAACAGTGCATCGTTAGGGTTAGGCTCCCTTTTTATAGGGCGACACTGGATTGAACTGCTGGGCCGGTGCGCGTGTGCCGAATGGGCCCGAGCTTGGCCCAACTCGGGCTTGGCCCGAAACTGCTGTTTTCCCCCTCTTTTTTTTTTCTTTTTTCTTTTTGAAGTCGATCCAAAATTCCCCAATCGATTTCCACCCGCGACAAAGCAAGACGATCATAATTAGTATTTTACCTCTTTAAAAAAACCGGTCTTTACAGTCATCCCCCCTTATAAGAATTTCGTCCTCGAAATTTAAAGTGAACGAGTTCTACCTGGCCCGATCTTAGGGAACGTCCGCTTAACTCCCAGTCCTTTGTCCCTCAAGCACACGGAACACTTAAAACAGTTAGTCGATACCGGAATCCTCCGTCGGTAGAAACGTCGCAACGACACTCGTAGCTTGGTCGAGACACCCTATACCGGGACCGTCCGTCGGTATTGATATCACCCCGAACAAAACTCATATCGCACTTAAAACAAATCCCCACCCCCGACACTCCTCCTCGAGTACTCACTTCACTTAACCCAATATCGCATACACAACGAACTAAGAAGTCAACATCCAACCCTTAATTTCGTGCTTCTGCGTCGACTATGTGCGGTTCTCATCGTTCACACACAACGCGACTCTTTAGTCGTCTTTCTTGCAGCTCGGACCACAAGGGTCAACTGAAAAACCTCAAGTGTGTCCTGCTTGGGCAAATGACCCGACCTACCACCCCACGCTTCATACGGTGCCATAGTGTTACTGGCCTGAAAGCGTTGTGGTAGTCGTACTCGATTATTTGTTTCCGGATACCTCAAGAGGTACTCCCACTTTTACCATCCACTACACACACTCGTCGACTCACAACGCTTCCGCTGCGCCACTCTGATCTCAACGTACCCGGAGAGCGAAACAAGAACAACAAGGTAACAACTTAAACGAAGCAAAAGTTCACAACCGAAGCAGTAAATAACCGCAACAAAACCAAACGAGTCAAAACAAGTCTTGAAACGAAAACATAGATCTAAAGTCAAAGCAAAAGAAACTCCCGGACTCTCGCTAGTCCTACGCTCCTCAATACCCTCTAGCGCGCTGGAAGTCACGAACGGTCTCAAGATCGGAGTCCTGTCTCTCTGCCCGTGAATCGACAACAGCAAACACCCGACCACGCCGCATCGGGGGTCCGCCTCTCGGAGGTGATGGAAGTACCACCTGCTGCGCATCGCGATGTCCCGGTGCTGGTGCGCTAGCTGCCTGTCTCGGCGCCCTCTGCGACTGACCCTGATGCTGATGGAACTGTGGCGAGTGCCCCGTCTGGGACTGCTGTGGACGCGGAGCTGGCGCCACCGGGTACGGCTCGGGGCACCTGGAAGCGAAGTGTCCGGGCCTGCCACAACGATGACACAGTAGTGGTCCGACGCTCGACCTCTCCTCAGGTCTCCCCATCTGACGATCCACAGATCCGTCGCTCCCCGGGCAATCTCGTGCCATATGCCCTGGCTGTCTACAGCGATAGCAAGCGTGCCCCGGCGCGGGGGGTCCAACAGAAGCTACTGAACCAACCTGACGTGGTCCTCTCAGCTGGGTCTGCGGCTGAAATGATCCCGAGGTCCTCTGCCTCCTAGGATCCCGAGACTCAGACGGTCTCTGTGAACTGCTCGATCTGGGCCTGATCTCCCGATCCCTAGCTGACTCCCTGAAGCGTCGCTCTATTGTCTGAGCCTGCTCCACTAGCTCGGAGAACACCTGGGTCCTCAACACAGCGACCATGTCTCCAATCGCCGGATGGAGCCCTCCCTCAAAACGCCGGCATCTGAGATCCTCTAACTGCACCATCTCCGGAGCAAAGCGAGCTAGAGTGGTGAAGCGCGCCTCATAATCCGATACCGACAGACTCTCATGTCGTAGGTCCAGGAAGTGCTGACGTCTGTCATCCAGCACGGCTCGGGGAAAGTACTGCTCGAGGAAGCGCTGCCCGAACAGCACAAAGTCATCTCCCACCCGAGTCTGCTCCCGGCGCCACCAGTGGTAGGCCTCCCCTTCCAGGTGGAAGGCTGCAAATGATACTCGGAGTCTCCCGCTCACTACCCTAGAAGTGTCGAGGTTGCGGGTAATCCGGTCTAGCCATCTCTCGGCGGCCTCGGGGTCTGGCTCCCCAGAGAACACAGGCGTGCCAAGCTTGCGGAAGTCTTGTAATGCCCGTGAGGTGTAGCTATCGACCTGCATAGGCCCATCAGAAGTCGCTGCAGTCGCAGCAGGTACCGGCTCCGGTGTAGGAGCTGCAGCCTCTCTACGGGCGAAGGCAGCTGCCAGCCCCTGCACTGTGCGGGTCAGCTCCTCAAAAGCTGCCGCCTGAACTGTATCAGTCCTCTCATGCCCCCCAACGGGCTCAGCTTGGGCGCTGGTCGCCCCGACAAACTCAGCAGTAGGCTGTTGTCCCCGGCCCCTAGCTGGCCGTCCTCGGCCTCCAGCTGGCCGTCCTCGGGTGCCTCGTGGAGCATACGTACGAGCCATGACGAAGATCCTCTGTACGTTCAACACACAGGTTTCAGTTTCTTACTCGAAGAAAAAAAGCGCTTAACACTAGTTAACGCCACACACAAACCGTCTCACTAACACTTATAGTAGTAATAAGCTAGATATAGTATAGTCACACAAATGCACCCAGCAGAGAAGTTGCACACTAGTGCTTCACACAGATATATAGTATACACACAGCAGGGTTACCACCCAAATCACTTACTAACAAGCACAAACAAGTCACACAGACTACCGAACTAATTCACAGAGCAAAATCACACAGTTCAACTTCCAACCAATTCAAGTTCTTATTGATATCATAAAGCATAAAACGTTAATGTTGATCTCTCGTCGTTACAACCCTGCTCAGGCGTCCCCGAGTTGCGTTGTAACCACTAGACATCCCATCATTCACATCCAGCTACAGTGGCCCCTATCGCTGAATTGTGATGGTACATACACTTCAGTTTCTGCAGAAAATCGGGCATGACCCATTCGTAAATTAGGTCGACCATCCGCTTATGTGGGAACAGTAATTACCAAAAACACACCTGTTTACACAAAACAACAAAGTCCATGGCACTCAGGTCGGGCACAACACAAATCTGAGGCTCATTCCGTCTCGTTTCCACGCATAGGACAAACTCCGACTTGCGTAACCGACACACAATAACCTATCGACCCAACACTACCCACCTAAGTGACGTACGGTCAGAGGTTTTGAAAATCATTTCAAAAGTAACCAGGCTCTGATACCAAATTGTCACGCCCCAAATCCGGTTTTTTGACCGAATTCGAGACGCGACTGAAGATTTACAGTAAAACAAGATAAATAAAGGTAAATAAAGCTCCAAAAAGAAAATAACTTCCGAAAGTGAAAAGTCACAGCTCAATTTGTAAAATACAAAGTTCAACATAAAACAAAAAGATGTATGTCTCTAAACCTAGCTAAACCCTCAGCAGCTCCCAAGCTCCGAGAGTCCGGCTAGTACTGTTCCCGCTCAACACCTGAAACACCACAACAACAGGAGGGATGAGCTTACGCTCAGTAGGAAAAGTAAAAGAACTCCAAACACACCTTTTAACCTCACGGTAAAATGGTAATTAGGGTAAACTAGAAAGAAGACCCAACAAGTTGTCTCTAAGTAAAACCCTTACCAGCCCAAACACACAGTATAAATCCCTTTGTAATACACACAGACAAACCAGAGAGAAAGGCACACAGCAGAACACACATAGAGTCCATAGGACGGCACACAACAATTAACGGGGAAAGGTCCGGACGAACGCACACAGATGTCGTAAATTGCGGGAGTCAACTCCATCGATTTGCACACAGCTGATTATATCGCACTGGAACACACAGCGTCAGTCACGACATCTTCCTCCTCACACAGATAAAGGTCTCTACTCAACGTAAATATAAAACCGATTTGCACACAGCCGTTTATATCGCACTGGAACACACAGCGTCAATCACGACATCTTCCTCCTCACACAGATGAAGGGCGCTACTCTCATATGTACCGAACTGGAACTCCATCGATTAATCCCATCCCGGATTATGAGTCATCTGAACACGCCATCCTTGGTCTCGATATGATTATCCATCAGGCTACGCCGTCTCTTAAACACACACAGGGTTTCGCACACAGCACACTCACTGATGATCTCGGTATACCAGCCGAACCATCTTAGCATACACCCGGTCTATCACTCACCCGGTCATCACAAACAAGGGTTCACATAGTCACACATGGCACACTTGCCCACACAAACACATCATGCAACATCGGTGATAATTCTATTTAGACATTTACACAACGGTTATAATATTATTTAGATTCTCAAACAGCGATTATGACGTTAATTAGACTCCCACACAGCGAGTAAACACACATCACACAACTCTAGGACCTAGACATGGCCCGTCTATCAGCACAGCAATTTCCCAGAAAGTACAAGCAAGTCAAACGGATATCAAAACATGTTATTTCCCAGTATTATCAAGACTCGTCCAATTAAACTAATAATATCACAGGTTTACCTACGTGTCACTAAGACGTTACAGTTATTAATAATCCCTAGTCATGCATACTAGTTCGTTCCGGTTATTAATAACCCTAGTCATGCATACTAGTTTACCAGTTCATAAATAAGGAGGGATCGATACTTTCCCTACCTCGAGATGGTGACAAGGCGGCGTCTTCTAGCTGCGGACGACCGGGCCAACACCGTCTTTAAGGCGAAGTCCCCGAAATCCAAATCGAGTGGTGCGGTGGTGGGTGGAAGCGGACGGACTGAGAAGAAGAAGGAGGTCGGAATTGGAGGAGGGAGGTCGCTGAAGGCGGCGATCGGAAGTCACAGACGAGGGAGACGGGTTGGAGAGGCGATGAACAGTGCATCGTTAGGGTTAGGCTCCATTTTTATAGGGCGACACTGGACTGAACTGCTGGGCCGGTGCGCGTGTGCCGAATGGGCCCGAGCTTGGCCCAACTCGGGCTTGGCCCGAAACTGCTGTTTTCCCCCTCTCTTTTTTTCTTTTTTCTTTTTGAAGTCGATCCAAAATTCCCCACTCGATTTCCACCCGCGACAAAGCAAGACGATCATAATTAGTATTTTACCTCTTTAAAAAAAACCGGTCTTTACAAAAATCAAATCAAAAACTCCATTAAATCCAAGGTCTTCCATCAAAAACCAATCAAAGCTTCTTAGCCATATCATCTAACCTCATTTCAACCAAATCCAACAACTTCTAGCAAACCCAAACCAAAACCCAAGAGATGAGATGAAGGGAAAAAAGATTTAGAGAGTTCCATTACCTCTAGGAGAGTGAGATGAAGAAGATGGTGATGATTTGGAGAAGGAATAGGTAGAGAATGGCCTCAAGTTGCCCCTTTTTTCCTTTGCTTCTTCTTCAAGACTCCATGGGAGCTCCTCTCTCTCTCTTCTCCTCCAATTTTCGGCTACAACACAAAATGATTTGTTTTTGGTCTTCCAATTCCATATAATACCTAGAGTTGGTTAAAGACTAAAAGCCCCTTAGATATTTTCCCTTGTAAAGGCTTTTAGGAGGGTATAGTGGTCCAAGACCACTCCCTTTTCTCTCTTCCAACCAAATAAGGACAAGTGTCCAAGTAGGTCCTCTAGCTTTCCAAATTAATTTCTAGCACAATAATTAATATTGTTTTAGTCGATAAAAAGTCCAACTTTTGACCAAATTTGACTTCCTTCAATATTATACTTAAATGAAAGGAAACGGCCCAATTAAGCCAACCGTGATGACGGCTAAGCATTTTGGGCTCCGGAAAACCCCCGAATGACCTTCTGAGTCATCGGTTGACTTTTTCGGCAAAAAGTCAAACTTATCTTAAAAGTCACTGGTTCGACCGAGATCGACCGGGAGCGGTTCTTACGATTATCCCTTGTTAATTTTATCTTGGAGGGGTGTGGTTTTCTCTTACTACAAAAAATAATAGGATAATTTGATTTTTTTCACCCTTCGTTATCTTTGGTTAGCTAAGAACAATTTAGTCTTCACTTATCCCTAGGCTTCTCAAGTTGAAAATCTCCTTAAAATTCACAGTTTATCATTTGATTTAAAGTGGGCTTTATTTTCTTTCCTTTGAAAAGTGGAGATCTTTGCCTCTTTACTGTTTGAGAAAAAAATGGTTAATTACGTTTCTCTACACTAACGTATACACGTATTATATGTACACACTAATTTTTGGAAATTATATATACCTACCTTAATCTTTACATTTAGTGGGTAGGTTAGTGTATGTATCTGTAATTTTAACCGATAAGTTAGTGTAAATATCTTTTAAAATCTCAAAAACATATAAAGGTTAGTGTATATTCTGTAATTTTCAAAGTTTAATATGGTACATGTACATACAAGTATAGATAAACGTAATTAACCCCCCCAAAAAAAGGTCAGAGAATTGAGGGGGTTTGGTGACATCTATGGTTTTCTGATGAACTTGCCTTTCCATAACTACAAAGGGAAAATCTCATCCATAGAAAAGAGATGATACTTTATTTTTTGTTCAAGAAAGATGATCCTCAAATGTCTCACAGTCAAGAAAAGTATCATTCCTTAATTATACTATAAGTTTTCAACTAGAATGTTCACGTTTACAAGGACACGCCACTTTGCTCTACCATATCACATGTTGTGATTTTGTCCAAATACATTGTTGCAAGAGCTACAGAAACACACACAAAAAAAAAACGACAGATATGTTTCATCTGTTGTTCACACTAGTGCTGTCCGAAGTAGCTGTGATTCTGATACTCTTGTTTGGAACCCCTCTTAGAAAATTGGTGATTTTGGTTTTGAACCAAGCCAAGAAGGGGAGAGGTCCGGTGGTGGCTAAGACCGTCGCCGCCACCATGATCGTGGTCTTTAGTTCCACGTTGTTTAGCATAACGAAGATTCAGAAACGAAAGTTTGAGTCTGGCATGATCAATCCGACCGATGAAGTTCTCATGGCCAATAATCTCCTTGATGCATGTCTCATGGGTACGTACTTGAATATGTGCTCATGTATCTTCACACATGTTCTTGAGCTTTTATATATATATGAACCGTTAGAATCTTCCTTTTTTCACTATCTAATAAATATGCAGTTTTTTTTAAACGGGAAAGAAGTATTGTATTACGATTTCATATCATGCTTACATGATGGGATATAACAGTCCCGGATACCAGATTTCTGTCCCAATCGGCCGTAGCCCGTCAGGCACACATGGTTCCATACATATAATCTGTTTTGTCTCGCAGATCCAAACTCAAGAGTTCCTCGATCCAACGTTTCAAACAAAAAATAGACCACAATCCTAAACATATCTAGCCGAAGTATTATTCGACCTAAAGCAAGGGAAAAAGAGTGTAACTTAACCTTTACTGCGGATTCCCTGAGACCTCCCCGCTGTAGTTGTCTCGGGTCTGTGGGTATAGTCCCCCGACGGTCCACCCCACCCCCGCCATGGTGGATCATTCACCCCCGGGGGACAATAGGCCCCCCGGGCTTAAGACCCGTTCCTGATCATGGCCAGTAACATCAGGAGGCTTCGAGTTCTCATCTGCTCCATCCGGGGCCGCTGGCTTATGCCTTGTCTTGATCTTCCTGGGCCTGGGTCCAATGCCAGGGTTGAATCTCAGAATCCCCCGACGGACCAGTGGTATGTCCCTCAATGCGTACCGATTCACCGGGGGCTTTGGGCTTTCGGGCAGCCTGTGACTGGGTGATACCTCCCTCTGGACGATCATCGTTTGTGGCCTGGGCCGCGGTGACAACAACCCATGTCGCTTCGATGACGGCGAAATTGGTCCCAGAGACCTAGGTAGACTACCTCGATTCCCCGGGTTTGCATGCACCCTAGGGTTTGCATGTCTCCTAGGTGACGCCGGCGGCCGCGAATCCGACTCAACTCAACGGGGGGAGCAATATGCATGGCGGAGGGAATCGACGCTCCAGTGGGGGGAAGGGGACCATCATCCGGTGGTGGGTGCCCCGAAAGGACTCGGTCCGATCCCAATCCATGAACGGACGGTGATACCAGGGGCGTGCTTCGAGAATCCGGCCAGGTTCCATCGGGGGTGCTCCGATCAAAGGTGACAAGTACGACCACAAGGGTCCCGGGGCTCCTCCCTGCATGGGCCACCCGCCCCGGCGAGACATGGCCATAGGGCGCCATGGTCGGAACGAGCATAATGGGACGAGGCCGGGGAGGGTTCTCCGGCATCCATGGTGGCCTAGGGCGTGCTCCATTGTGTTGACGGCGGGAACCTGGGAGGACCATCACTGGCGAAAACGTGATCGAGTGAAGTCTGAGGAGGAGAGGTCCAGTTGGAATAGAAGGTGTGGCTGAAGTAAACGGCGGCGTGGCTGGCTGGCGGCGGAGGCGGCGATGACATGAGGCGGAGTAAACCCTAGAAAGGTAGAAAGGAACCTCACGAAGAGGTGAACAGAGAGCTTTAATATGCAGTTTAAGATAACATCAAAACAACATGTATCTTCCAGATGAGTCATGCCCTGAGATATAATTATTAGCGGGCCAACTCAACTAAAAGCTCGAGCATCTAATAATTGAAGGTCTAATTTTAGTTATATTCTAATATGCGTCTTTATGGACAAACCCGTTTACGGGTTTAGAGGTGAATTATTCGAAGATAAGAAGAGCTATTGAGAAGAGAGATATAAGGGTGGACCCATTAGAGCAATTTTTGATGATTTGCGAGAAATTAGAATTTTTTGTAGCGAGTGGGGTTTGAACCCGAGTCCGTCAGGAATCAAACTCTAATACCATATTTTTTGGAAACGACTCTAATACCATATTAGATGACCAAATCAATTAAAAGCTCAAGCTACTAGTTGAAGGCCAATTATAATTATATTTTAACAATAATAAATATTATAATTTAGTCTCATATTTGAAAAGTGAATTTTATTGTCTTTTCATTTACATATTTAGATTTTCATTTACATATTTTTTATATGAACTATGCCTTGAGTTATGATAAAAATTTGAATTTATCGGTTAGACATATCCGCCTTTGATAGAACAGTTTAAAATATTACTTTTTGAATATTTAATTTTAGGTATATGGAGTTGTAATATGATATCAAAATTTGTTTGTTTTTCTTTTATACAAGACAAACTTATGACTTTAGAGTTGCACATCTAAATAACGTGGATCATCTTATTATCAATACAGATCTAAAAACTTTTATATATTAATCTATGTTTTTAGATAGATCAATGTTTAACATAATATTAATCGAATGATCTTAAAGTACTTAAACCAACTCCCAAAAAACGGTGAGACGTCTCTAGTTCTTCGACCCCCACCCAAACCTTAGCCGCCTCCTTCTGAGCCTATCTTCACCGTCGGCAACGCCATGGCTTCCGGCCATGGTTGTAGCCGGCGGTGATGCCCATTACTCTTCGTTCCTCTACCCTTTTTATCTCTTCTCTCCCCGCCCTCTTCTTTTCTCCGAACTTGCTGCGGTCTCACCTCTTTCTTTCTTCCACGATGTCGTGGGCTATGCCAGTTATGGGAAGCTCTTCCTCTTGTCTCCAGAGAGGATTGGTGTGGAAATTCACTGGTTTCATCGGGCCTAGCCGTGGGGAGAGCAGATCTGGGTCTGGGTTTGACTAGATCTTAGATTTTACCGGAGCTCATCTCTGTTCGTCTCCATCCGGTCCGTTTTTGTGACTCATTCGGGATTACTGAAGGTCAAGGAGTGGGAAGCTGCTTCTGGTGGTTCAAATCGGCGTATATCTTCTTTGGTTTCAGGTGGTTGCAAGACGTTCCTCTTGACCCCATCGCCTTAGCCTTGTTTCGTTGCCGACCTCTTGTCTTCCTTGGGGCTTTCGAAGATCTGGGTGTGGGAAGCTGTTTTCTGGTGCTTCAGATCAGTGAGGACTTCGTCTGCTTCAGGTGGCTCGCCGGCGGTGCTTTGATTTCTCTGCATCTTTGATATGGATCTGTTTCGGGTAGGGTTCGGTTGATGGACTAGGTCGCGGGTTCGGTTCGGCTACAGGTTCGGGTTGAAGGTTGGTTCGGGTTCGGGCTCTGGGTTCGGGTGGCGGTTTCGAGTCCCGGTTCTGGGTCGTGGTTTGGTTTGGTTTGGTCCGTGGGCTAGTTAGGGAACCCTTTTGGGCCAATCCGGGTCTAATTGCTCGTCTTCCTCGTCTGGTTCCCGTCCGTGTCTCGCTTCTTTCTCCAGCTTCGATCGGCCGTTTTGGAGGTCAGTTTTCTTAGTCTCAGTCGGTCTCGAGCTCGGGTAGAAATACCGGTCTTCCTGATTATGCGCTCCTCGGTGTTGGCCGGCAACGTCAGGAGGACCAAGTAAGAGTTTCGGTCTGCGATCTGGTATGAAAATATGTCCCTTCAATTTCATTCTTTTCTCCTTGCCTATACGGTCAAGCTTCCCCTTTCCCTTTCGTGCTTATCTAAGGTTATATGCTTCTTTTCTTCTCGATCGTGTTGGGTTCGAGCTCGCCGGTAAGGTGTTGACCGCCGACGAAATCTTTGGGAGGTGTTGTCCTTGTTCTGAAGCTTAGGGCTTATGTTAGTATGTTTTATGGATTGTCTCTGTTTGTAGCGGTGCTGGCCGCATGCTTATAGTCCTGCCAATCCTCATTCGTGAGGATTGTTAGACTCTTGAGATGAGTTAGATTGCTTTTCTCGTAAGGATAGGGGTTAGAATTGATCTGGTTGTTCCTTGGTGCAATTTGTTCCTCCCTCTCAATGTGCTTCATGACTGTTAAACTTGGGTTTCTTGACCTTCTTTTTGTAATTAGGTTTAATGGTACTTAAATTTGAGTTATAGACCTTGTTTTTTTGGGGGAGGTTTCTTGTTGTTGTAGTTCTGTTGGTACCAATCTTGCAGTTCTGTTGGTGTTCTGTTGTTAAGTTGCATGGATGTGTTGTTGTATTAGTTGTTGTTTTCTTCATCCCGGTGTGTGGGGGTATGGTGTCTTGAGGTCCCAAAAGAAATGCTCGTAAGTTGTACTTGTTTCATCTCCGTACTCTTTTTTTCACAAAACCGGAGCCTTTAAATATGTCTATGCTGATCAAAAAGATAATGGAATGATCTTAATTTCTTTAACATATTATTCCAAATCAGTAACAATACTCATCTATTATTCCATGTATCAGCTTGAGATTTGTGATAGGTCGAGTTTTAAACACTTGGGAACGATGATTGTAACAAAAAAGATTTCCCACAAATTTGCAGGATTCTCTCTATTTCTTGCGTTAATCATGGACAGGCTGCATCACTATATCTGCAAGCTCCATCAACTGAGGAACAACTTGGAAGCAATCAAGAACCTAAACCATGATCGCCATGAAGAAGATCAATCCAAAATGTAAGCCACATCAGGTGCAGTTCCAGCTATGGTTATCTAAAATTTGTGAGGGATTTAGTTTGAACTGTAATTATTTATGTTTGATTACTCAAGGACATTTAATTATTATGTATCACTGTTGCACACCCTTCAATTAAAGTGAAATAATGTATTAATGTTACACTTCTGGTTTCAACTTTCTCAACTGTCCTAGAGTAGAAATGTTCAAGCATTCCCAGTCCGAAGATACTCCAAAGTATGAAGTGATTGGGGATTCACAAACTTGGACCTTGTCTTTGAAATCGATGCCATCTCTCACTGTCAATGGTTCCTTTCTAGTTCTTCTGTGCCTCCGATCTATAACAAAGCATCACGAACCACATCATGCATTTTAACATATTCTTCATCCTCAATGTCTAACAGCAAACATGAACCTTTGAGAACCTGGATTGTCACTCGAACTTTTCTCCTCCTATCCTCAAACAACTTCATCCCAAATAGTTATGTAGCGAATCAAGAAAGTGATAGTGGACAGTATTGAAAAATCTGTTTCAGCTATATTAGGGTTCACTCATAACTCCTCGGGGTAAGCATCACCGTCGCCGGTCTTCCCTGATCGACGTGGTTCTGTTTCTGCACTATCCGGTCGATCGTCGTCTTCCTTCCGCAGACCCGCGTCCCGGTCCGCTTCCGTGCCTTCTCGCCATCACAAACCAGGATCTCGGCGCCGGTGTGTTTGTTGCTGGCGATCGCTACAGTGGCCTCGACGATCTCTCACACCCCTCCCTTCGCTGTCGGCGTCACCGTTCGTCGGCCTTCTCCCTCCCCGTACCCCTGTCTCTATCGATCCAGGATCAAGGCGCGGGATCCAGGAGTCGGTGGCCTGTTGCAGCCGTTCATCCTCGGCGCCGACGGTCCATCAGTCTCCTCGACGCCTGCTCGATCGGTTCCGCCTCAGGTCTCGACGCCATTTTGACCTAGGGTCACCAAGGTATTCCGAGTCCCTGTGATCTTGCTTGCTCGGTTATTTTCGTGTTGCTCGGTCTGGGTTGTTTATCGTTTGTCCCGTTTGGTTCCGGTTCCTTGTTTTTCACATGACGACATTTTTATCTTGAAATTGTCGTGGTTTGGGTGCGGACCATAATCGTCGTCAGCTCAAGGAATTGGTTGGTCGCCTTAAACCATACGTGGTTTTTCTCACAGAAACACGTCATGTAGAGTCCCAGAACTCTCGATCAAGGTTGGCCATTCTCCGGCGAACTTTGGGGTTTCACAGGGGTACAGGGGTCCCGGGAGTGACTCCCCCAACTGTTCTGGGTACTAGAGCACCATCGAACAAAGGCGGGGTTATCCTACTTTGGTCGGATAGGTGTGCGGTGGATGTACTATCGGCCCATTAGTCACATATTGATATTATCGTCCGTTTCGGTCAGGAGCTGCCTATGCGATTTACCGGGATTTATGGTGAACCGGCCTGGGATAACAGGTACAAGACTTGGGACCTCCTGCGTCATCTGGTTACGATTTCAACTCCGGAAAACTGGGTGTTAATAGGGGACTTTAATGGTATCCTCCGGCCTTCAGAGAAGAGGGGGGCAATGCGTACCCTGTAGGACTCATGCAGGGGTGTCAACATGTCATTACTGATATCGGGATGGAGGAATTACCGTTGCAAGGGTACCAATTTACGTGGACAAGGGGACATGATCCGGAAACCAAAATGGAGATCCAACTTGATAAGGCCTTCATATCCCCACAAGCATGGGCTAGGTTTGTGGATGCTTCTCTGCAAAACATGGGTTTCTTGACATCAGATCACATGCCTATCTTAATCCAACTTCAAAAGGAACCACTAGAGCGACGACAACGACAATTCCGGTTTGAGAATGTGTGGCTGGAGCATCTCGAATGTGGCACCCTAGTTCAAACCGAATGGGGCAGACCGGGGGATCGACACATCAAAGATATTGGCACATCTCTCGACGAATGGGGTCAAACTGTATTTCGGGATAATATCAACCAGATCCGATCTCTTCAGAGGAAACTGGCTTAACTGAATGGTCGCACAAACAAGCAAGGCATCAGACACCGGTTGGCTCTGCAGAAACAGTATAACCAAGCTCTGGCCAAACAGGAAGAGTTCTGGCATCAGCGGGCTAAACAACATTGGTTGGGAGAGGGTGATAGAAATCCTAAGTTTTTCCAACGATCGGCTACGAAAAGGCAAACGAGGAACAAAATCAAATCCTTGGTTAATGATGAGGGGGTGGAAATGAAATGGCACACGGGGATGAGGAGATGGTCCACAACAATTTTTCCAATATCTTCACTGTTGACGACATTAATGATTACGACCTCCCCATGACAGTCCCCCATATGATATCCCCGACCTAGAATATACGGTTGACGAAGCGGGTATCGGATGCAGAGGTTCATAAGGCAGTTTACCAGATGGGTCCGTCGAAGTCTCCAGGTCCAGACGGTCTTAATCCAAAATTCTTCCAGCATTACTGGGATACCGTGCGTCCTGACGTTATGGAATTTGTACGATCTGCGGTGGCAACGAGCAATATTGATTACGATATCAATAAGACTACACTTGTACTGATCCCCAAAAAGACTGTGGCTAGGAAGATTGCAGATCTCCGGCCTATAGCCCTTTGCAACGTCATATTCAGAATTTTGTCCAAAGTTCTGGCCAATCGGCTAAAACCGCTTCTAGACCCCATTATTTCCACCAATCAGGGAGCTTTTTGTCCTAGTTCGTCATATCCAAGATGACGTGTTTATATCGTATGAGGTTATCCACTCACTCAGGCGCCGGACCTAATGGCATAGAGGATTTATGGCGCTAAAGCTGGATATGAGCAAGGCTTACGATAAGGTGGAGTGGTCTTTCTTGTTATCCATGATGGGTGCGTTTGGTTTCGATGTAGGGTGGAGGTCCTTGGTCCTAGCCTACATGTGGTCCATTCAGTATATGGTTAGCTCAGATGGAAAGCATACTGCCCCTTTCACAGCTGGGCGGGGGATTCGTCAAAGTGATCCTTTGTCTCCTTACCTATTCCTTTTATGTGTGGAAGGTCTGTTTCGTATGCTCAATCAAGCTGAAAGGTATGAGACTATTCACGGGGTATCAGTGGCCAGGGGGCCTCGGTTGTGTCTCACATTTTCTTTGCAGACGATTGTTATATTTTCTGTAGGGCTGATAAGGATGAAGCTAAACAAGTTCAGTAAATTCTGCAATCTTTCAGACGTATGTCGGGTCAGGTAGTTAACAAGGCCAAGTCCTCCATATTCTTCAGTACCAACACCTCGTTAGAGAATCGGGCGGCCTGTTGTGGTATTTTAGGCATTCAGGAGATTTCAGGTCCTTCTATGTACTTGGGAGTTCCGAACATGCTGGGTAGAAGCAAAGGACATAGTCTTCAATTTTTATGTGATCGGATAGTAACGAAAATAGGGTCCTGGGACGGACATATGCTTTCTGCTGGTGGAAAAGAGGTGATGATTCGATCGGTACTTCAGGCCATGCCTATTTATGCGATGAGCGTATTCCTACTGCATCGGGAATCCATCAACAAGATCCATGTTGCCCTAGAACGTTACTGGTGGACGGGGACCCATCGGGGAAACAAGCCGATTATCTAGCAAGATTGGAAGAAGTTATGCAGGCCGAAGGAGGATGGGGGCATGGGATTCCGTGATATGAGAGACATGAATCTAGCCATGTTAGCCAAAATGGGATGGAAGTTTTTGACCCAGCCAGATAGTTTGGTAGCTCGTCTCTTCAAAGCTCGGTACTTTCCGATGAGAGACTTCTTATCAGCAGGTGGGGGTAACAACCCAAGCAAGATATGGTCAGGACTGCGGGCTACTCAGGTTTTACTCAGACAGGGGGTGATTCGTACTATCGGGGATGATTGTTCGACCCTGGTTTAAGGTACTCCCTGGCTCCTAGGGAATGAACCCATCATCCCACCTCATACCTATATCACCCCAGACATGAAGGTCTCATATTTAGCTTCGAGTCAGGGTCAGTCATGAGATATCCTGAAGCTTCAGCACAACTTTCCTCTTGCTATAGTGGAGGATGTCCTGCAGGTCCCACCTCCCCTACAGCATCACACAGACAAGTGGTCCTAGAAGTACAGCATCCGGGGAGTGTACTCAGTTAAGGAAGGGTATAGAGCCCTATCTCGGGAGAATGGTTGATGGCACGTATCGGTGGGGACAACGGTCTGGACAGGCATATGGGACTTAGATATTTAGCCTCGTATCAAGGTCTTCCTCTGGCGGGCTTTATCAGGTACCCTCCAAGTAGCAGTCAATTTGCACACCAAATTTGTCCCGATTCGAAGCATCTGTCTGATCTATCAGGCTGATCAGGAGATTACTGACCATCTCCTTCTTCACTGCCCTTTTGCGCGGGCCGTCTAGCACTTGTCAGGTACGCAAGTTCCTATTCCCCCCACCGAGCAATCTACATGACTGGTTATCTTTGATTCTACAGCTGCCTAATATGACGATGAAGAACAGACTGAATCTGATCCTTTGGGAGATCTGGAAAGCACGAAACGGGAAGGTTTAAGACAATAGTCTCTCCACTCCCCATAATGTCATAGCCACAATACTCAGTAACCAGTGCAGCTGGTCAGAGGCCCAAACTGGCCGAGTTTAACCTCCGGCCGCCCCCCTTGTCGGTAGACGAGATGGAGCCCACCGCCCCGACCTGGTCAACTATCAATGTGGATGGTGCAACTTTTGCTGACTCAGGACAATTTGGATATGGATGGCTATGCAGAACGGAAACTGGTGCAATCCTGGAGGGAAGGAGTGGTACAGGGCTGCATGGTGGGGCCTGAATTTTCTGAAGCTATGGCGATCTGGTAGCGACGCCCAATATCTGGTACATTTGATTCATGGGACCCATCAGGTAATCTCCTCTCTAGGCCGACTAGTTGACGACTGTCAGAATCTTCTTGTTGTTCTCGAGGATGTCAAACTCGAGTATGTTTCTAGGTCAGCGAACGGAGCAACCCACTAGCTAGCTCGGGAAGCCCGTTCTATGTCTGTCCTTTCGTGGTCCGGCTTCATTATTCCGGATGCACTCAAATGTATTCTACATCATTTCAACTAATGAATCTATATCTTATTGTTTCAAAAAAAAAACTTCATCCCAAATATATATATATATAGTCAAATCTTCCACTTGAATCTCATCTTCTTACGAGGAGAGAGAGCATAAGAGCACATACAACGCAATAAACTGCACGCGAACCGTTTCGTCGAACTGTGATTTTGTGGTTTGCGGTTCGTGGGTCGGTACGTTGTGGAGCGGTGATTTTACGAACCGCTAAATCACGTTCGCGGTTGCGACCCGTGACTCGTGATGCATGAATACGGTTCTCTGGTTTGTGAACCATAATTCGCGCGCTATCCAATCGCGAGACGACACGTGGCCTGGCCGGGTAAAAAAAATTCGACCGTTGACAAACGGATGGATAACGGTAATTTTTTTGATTATTTAAACCTCTAAATTTCATTTATAAATACACCCCCTCATTCTCTATTACCACAAACAATATCCTCTCAATTTTCTCTCCCATAATCAAAATTTTCTCTCATACATTTCAATAGAAAATGTCTGACGAGGAAGGTCCATCGTATGAGGAGCTAGTAGCCCAAATGCGTGTAGTGAAAGAACGACTTCGGCGAAGGATTGAGAGACGCATATAGAGATCGATGCCAAGGATCCACGCACTGAGGAAGAGAATCAAACGTGAGGAACCATCCCGACGAGAGATTCACAGAGATCGTCTCGAAGCCCATGACCGACTCATGCAAGATTATTTTGCCGAGCAACCCACGTATGGGCTCGAAATGTTTAGGCGTCGATTCCACATGTGTCGACCACTTTTTCAACACGTGATGGATAAGGTGAAGGAGCATGACGATTACCAAAAATGCACCGCCGCGATACGGATGATTTCTTATAGGTGCTCGGCCGATTTGTTGGACGAATATTTACGTATTGGGGTAAGTACCATACTCGAATGTGTACGCAACTTTTGCACGACCGTTATTAAGGTATTCAGGGCTGAGTACGAGCGTAAACTCACACCAGATGACTTGACCCAATTACTCGAATCGGGGTACAACCGAGGGTTCCCCGGAATGATTGGGAGTCTTGATTGTATGCATTTGTTGTGGAAGAATTTCTCAACCGCATCGCCACGAGCCCATGGCCGGGGAGATCACCACGAGGATTCCACCATTATGCTGGAAGCTGTAACGTCTCGTGATTTATGGATTTGGCATGCGTTTTTCGGGATGGATGGCTCGAACAACGACATCATCGTCCTCAACAACAATCACTTATTCCACGATGCTTTCCTTTTCCGTGAGCTTTCCGTGGAGTACGAGATCAACAACCATCGTTACGACCGGCCTTATTGTTTGGTGGACGACATTTACCCATCATGTGGTCAGTTCGTGAAGTCTATTCGCCATCCCTATACTCGCAAAGAGAAATTGTTTGCTAAAGTGCAAGAAGGTGCTCGGAAAGGTATTGAACATGATTTCGGAGTCCTCCAAGCCCGGTGGCACATCATTTCCCATCCCGCTCATGTTTGGAGAAAGTTTACTTTAATTGATATCATGCACACTTGTATCATTCTACACATCATGATTATAGATTATGAACGCGACCGGTATGAAGCAGAATATGACGAGTTGTTATTCGATTCCCCTGCAGAAATGCCAGATTGGGCACCACCTCAACGATGGCAGCAAGGAGGACCCCCGATATACCGAGACCGCTTGGATGCTCGAATCAGTGTCACATATGATAGGGTGCACCAACAACTACAAGTGGACCTTATGGAACCATATGGGGTCGATTTAGAGCGCATTATCATTCCAACGACGAGTAAAGAAATCTTTTTATATGCAACACTTATGTACTTGATGGTATTATTCGGGGATGAATAAAATTATAAGTTTCAATTTATTTTAATTTATGTTATTATTAATTATTTTTGTCAAATTTATTTCAGTTTTATATAACATTTACTGTTTTAAATATGAATTTAATAAAATCAGCAAAAAAAAAAAAAATCAATTCAGCATCCACTCACAATACAGTTCCCTATCCGGTTCTTACCACTTTGGAGCACATTTAATTTCAAGGACTACAAACCACTATTTTGCACAGTCAGCATACAATTTGTTAATACGATTTGCTTATACAATTTGACCTATTGTACATGCTCTAACAATAGTATACATTGTGTTCGGTGAGCTTGTGTTGAACATTTCAAATAATCATAGCTCACTCGAATACATTTGTAAGGATTTTTGTTGTCTTATCATCCTTAATAATGTAAATAAATCTTGGCTTTCTTATTTTTTTTCTAATGTTTCTTCTGTCTATTTTTTTATCAGCGAAAACAAATTTAAAATATCTTCTGAGGAAAAAGATACAGAGCAATAAAACTCAACCCAACTACAGATAGAGAAATAATGCCAGAAAGAAAAAAACAGACAAGAAGAAGTCTAAACACTAACAACCCATCCCCCAAACTAAAGAACGTTGAAATGAAATGTTGTGAAAAATCTCATATGCAGCCTTGAGATTATGGAGCCCTATAAATATTTGAGCAACCTTGTGAATATGCAGCCTGGTGAATCCTTGAGATTGTGCAGCCTTGTAAATGTTTGATCAGCCTAGAGAATATGCAGCCATGTGATATGAGCAAAATTCAAATGCAACCATAATGTACAAGAAGCAGTTGGATGTGAATGGAGATAAGGGAGTGTCAAGAAGTCCAAGAAAAACCAGGTCAGAAAAACCAGAAAAGTCAAAGCCGCGAACACCTTCACCCAAGGGCTGACTTCCTTAAACTATGAAGGAATTAAAACAACTCCCATCTCAACAGATCCCTTGAACCAATAACCGGGACAGAGAATTTGAAAATGTCGGTGGCCATCACCACAAACGGTTGAGTCAACTCCGGTGAAAATCCACCAGAGCCTGCAAAACCACACTTCTAAACCAATTGAATTCCTAGGGTTAAAAAGCCCCATGCCCTCGCCGGTGGCCAACCAAACCGACGATTTCGCACCACAAAGTGGACGGGGGCACAAGGAAAAGAATTGAGACAATAGAGTAGTAGAGAGGAGAAGTATACCAATCATAAATGGAGAAAATCAACCTCAGGGTAGACGCCAAAACCTCCCCGGAGCGAAGCCCTTGCCGAACAGAGCCAGCCAAAAACTGCCGGACTGGTCAAGACCCGAGCCCAAGGCCACGAGATGGCCGACAAACCGAATCGACCAGAACCGAACCCACAACGACCCGAATCGTCGTCGACCCTAACCTTTCCACTTCATAAGCGATATGACCACACCAAACCCAGCAAAACAGCCACAGCAAGAGACGCCGACCAAAACCCGACTACGAAAGTGCAACGCCAAGCCAGATCCGCATCAATCAGAAGCCTGAGCGGTTGCTGAAAGCCGTCCCACGCTATATCGGAAGCCTGACACCTAAGAAGACACCAAACGAGGTCGGAGGAGAGGCCAGAGCGGTCAGAGCTCCGGAGAGGTTGGTAAGGCGAGCGGAGGAAGGAGCCGAGCAAGCTTCGAAGTCCAGATCTGCGAAGCTCCACCCTCTTCCCCAGATTTGCAACGAACCAGCTCAGGAAAGGCTAGAAACGCCTCCCACAACGGAATGAGGGGATAAAACCGGCCAAATAACAACAAGCCTCGGCTGAAACAAGACCCTTCAGGAAGACGAACGAGCGAGAAAGCAACCGACAACAGAGCAACGAAAATGGGGGAAGGGGGAGGAGAAGGAGGGGGAGAAGAGGGAGTCACCACCGGTGACATCCATGGTCGGAAACCATGGTGTCACCGATGGTAAGAGGGAGGAACAGAGAGAGGTGGCTAGGATTTGAAGAAAATGGAGAGTTTTTAGAGAAAGAGGAGGAAAAAACCCTCAAACTTTGGTTATCTTCTTCTGTCTATTTTTAAAGTTGCTCGCCCGGTTTCAATAACAAAGGTAGTCAATGCCTCTACTTTAGTTGTGCTAAAGTGGGTTCCACGAAAATGTGCGAAAAAGTTGACCTTTTCATATACATGTTGATACTTTCATCTATCAACTTGAGTTTTTAGATAGTATGTGGTCTATGGACTGGGGGAACAAATCTCGTCCACATCACATTCGTCAAAACACCATCAGTTGAAGTCCAAACAGATTTTTTTTGTACATATTATTTGCTATATTTTGTTTAGTGAAAAGACAAATGATATTATTAAGCCCTCAAGAATCTGAGAAAGATTCAAGAGAGGAGGAAAATTCCTCCTAAATCAACATACAAACACGTGCTCTCACAAAAGTAACCTCTAAAACCAAGCACATAAAAGCCTTGCTTTCCAAGTAACCCTTGAACTAGTTACAACAAAGGAACCGACTAGCTATAGAACACCAGAAACCTAACAAAGAAACCAACAGATGGATTGATGTACAAATTGTCAAGCTAGTTATTTTTTTATTATCGGTGGCTACCGTAAATGTTTTCCGGTAACAAAAATGTCTAATACATGACATAAATGATTGTGTAGCGACTTTTGCAGAGAAGTAAGTGTCTCATAGATTTTTTTCTATATATTGATTATCGGGGGCATACCTAGAAATAAATTCCTAGATCCGCTGCAACTGCAAGCAAGTGATATTAGAAGATTAGGTCTTATTACCGAGTTCATTAGGTTGCCTTATATCATATGTTTGATGTACTATTGGCCTCAATTCCTTTTGTCTTCACTTTCTTTTGTTCTTGTTATTTCTACACATGATCTTTAACTTGTATGCTATGATTTGGAGTTTGTGCAACTATATTTATCTTTTACGTGGATGCAAGTCAGGTTTGTATTACAATGCATGGAAATGACCTGAAGCTGCCAGTTTAGTCTTGTGGACTTGTTGTTCTGCTATGAAGCCAGTGCGAATCGACCTGGTTTTGTCCATTTACTACAAAACCAGAAGGATAGATAATGCTAATGTTGTTTCTCTCGGAACTATAGAACAAATGCTTCGTTATTGATGTTGTTGTGTGCGCAAAAATCAATGCCCAACGTTGTCTGTTGAGCAAAGATTGAGATCATTGTTGATACTTGTGTTGCTGCGTGAACTGGACAAGAACACAGACCTTGCCTCTCCACGAGTGTAGGAATACTTAAGAATGTACGAACATAGGCAATGTGTTATATTCCAATCCAAAGCTAATGTAAGTGTCAAGGTTTGAGTGCTGATAGAATAAAGTACGGAAAATATGACTGCCTTGAGCTGGAAAATATTCTTTTTGGCATTGTACATGTTGTGGTGCAGAAGATCGTTGTTTACTATGCTCATTGGATATGCTCTTGTACTTCACAGGTTCATTGAATCATTGGTCATACAATACCATGTTATATGCTCAAAAATAGTTGTAAAATATGCATTTTAGGGATTTCATTTTTTTTTTGTAACTTTGTACCTCTTCTTTTATAATTAGTTTCAAAAAATATATATCTTAAACTTATATTTTTGTTGTAATTTATATACAAATAGCGATTTTATCTTTACAATTGAGACAATAGAAATAATATGCAAAAAAAAAAACACACAATCCTTAATTTTTTATCTCTTCGTATTTTACAATTAACACGAAGTTTAAAGAATGTGAAAATTTGGATTGTATATTTTTAATTATTTTCTTTTCTATTTATATTTTTTAGAGTAAAGTCGTCATTTTAAAACTAATTTATACTAGGGTTAAATATTGAAACTTACTCTTAAGTATTGGTCACGAACACTACACTACCCATGTTTTCAAAGTGAACACTACACTACCCTTAAGTATTGGTCACGCGATTTTGTTAGTAAAAATGGACGGAATTTTCCATTCCGTTAGTCATATGATCTCAAGTGTCATATAATGGATGGTAAAATGACGTTTTCTGCCCTTAAGTATTAGACCTCTATACATTTTATAAGGAACAATAACGAGGGTACAATGGTAATGTTCCTTATAAAATGTGTAAAGGTCATATAATTAAGGGGAACCGTCATTTTACCATCTATTATATGACACTTGAGGTCACATGACTAACGAAATGGAAAATTCCGTCCATTTTTACTAACAAAATCGTGTGACCAATACTTAAGGGTAGTGTATTGTTCATTTTGAAAACGTGGGTAGTATAGTGTTCGTGACCAATACTTACGAGTAAGTTTCGATATTTAACCCTTTATACTATGCACAACTAAAAGACAAATTCGGGAAATTAAAATCCTAAAATAGCCTGACCGAGAAAAAAAATCTAAGACTCCCTCATTAGCTAATCAGTGTCTTAGAGCATGTACTATGGCAAGGCTTGGATGAGGGGCTTGGATGCTGATTGTACAAAATAGTGGGACTCAGTAATCAAAATAAGTTGTGTTTTACAATGGTGAGTCTTAGATTGAGTCCTGGATTGTTAGTGGATGCTAACTGGTTAATTAATTGATATTTTGTTGTTTTATTTAATTATTTATTAAAAAAAATTACAACAAAAAAATAAAAAATAAATAAATAAAACACTAAACGATAGTTTGAAAGTACCTGAGCTCGAACCCGGTTCCATATATGGGGAGAAAGCGGAGTTCTCACCAGGTTGCGTTAACATATCGCGGAGGCTGCTTGCTAGTTCCTCGGGGGAGAATCCTACATCGTCCGACCTTTGTTGTTCGTCATCCGCTGATTGTGAACGAATATTTTCGTCGCCCGACATTTTTCACGAGGATATTAGGAATGAGATAGTAGAATTTAGGAATGGGAGAGTGAAATTAGAGAATGGGTGAGTGATAAAAATGGGGTTGGGGTATTTATAGGGTTAGAAATAATTAGATTTTCTAATTAAAATAAATATTACCGTTTCCGAGTGTTGCCTAACGGTCGGAATATTTTTCCTCCGAAACGCCACATGGCGGCCTGCCATTGGCTGGCCTTCGGACGCGGGACGCGGGCCTCGGCCTGTCCCGAATTTGTGGGACACGGGACACGTAAAAGCCGCCCCACAATGGGACGGCTCGTGTCCTGCGTCTTGCGTCCGGCAAAAACGCGAGCCGGGCCGCGAGCCGCGATCCAAGCCGACCCGCTGTTCATTCTCTTAGTGGCACGACTACAACCTAACAATCCTTTCCCTCTATTGTCTGCCCCCAATCCCTAATACTACATCTCATAGCCTTTCCCACTCTCTTATCATCCTTCATGACGCCATGTCCATGCTCTTAGTGACACGGCTACAACCTAACCATCCTTTCCCTCTATTGTCTGTCCCCAATCCCCAATACTACATCTTATAGCCTTTCCCACACTCTTATCATCCTTCATGACGCCATGTCCATCAAGCCTTCAAAATATACGACCCAAACCTTCACCACTGCCTTCGTCGGCGCATCCCGCCTCATAGCCGCCCGTGCCACGTTGGTTGATTCCAAAAATCCTCTTGCTGGTAACTACAATATCATCGTCGCCACCTTCATGCTCGATGACCTCTAAGAATGTTTCTCTGCCTTCATAATCGACCAAGATGAGGAGATGGTGGTTGAAGTCCCTCATGAACCAGCTGATCAACCATCCCCGGTCAATCGACGTTTTTTTCTATGACCAGGTGCTTCTTAACCTTCTGGACTTTCAACTGGACTATGATGCTCAGGGTCATGTCCAAGGCTTTGGGGACCTCTGGTCTATTCGTCACAGAACTTGGTCAAGGCATCTTCGCGTTTTACTTCGCATCCTAAGAGATCATGGACAAAGTCTTGCGAGACGAAGCTTGATGCTTCAATCGAGCACCCCTCATCTTCGCTGATATACTAGAACGGGTAGTTGTAACGACGATTCGCTTCAACCACAACCAGCTATGGGCTTGTGATCGGGATATTACGATGGAGGTCATGACGGTGGCGACATTACCCTAGTGGGCACCATTCTCAAAGGTTGTGTGAAGGTAGCAAGCGACCAATGGCGCCTCTAATAGGCAGATGTCTTCCTGGTTTTCTTCTGGATGAGCCTGGCCTAGCCACTCCGTAGGACAATAGCCCTCAAGTTTCGGGAATTTTCTCAATCGGTTCGCAATTTCCTTCAGTTTGTGTCTACCCATATTCTTCTTTATTTATGGTCGTCTGGTTCATGTTGTTTAGGACTACTCAACCATCAAATCGGGTGACTCGTCTGTGGTATGACATGACCCTTATGATTGAGTAGGACTAGGCCTTAGGATAATATTTTAACACCGATTGGAACCACCCCGGAGTATCCTGAGTAGCTGCCCTTCCACACTATCCCCAATTCTGAACCTCTGACAATCTGCCACGTTTCGGTCCGATTGTGCTAGATGTTGCACACCTGACATCCAACATCTTGACTAAGCCCCTAACGTATTCTTGGATAAAGAAGCTCGCATGGCCCAACCCAAGTGGAGTTGGGACAGATGAGGGTTTGGTCAGACCCAGGATGTCAAACATATCGCCCGACATTCTAACTAACCTTTACTCGGATGAGGAGACAAGTCCCACAATATAGGAATGCCAAGGAAGGAAGGGAGGTTGGGAAAAGGAAAGTTTGAGTACCCACCCGAGTCGGAAACACTGTGGAGTTGAAGCAGGTCATCATCAAGAAACAAGCCCTCTTTGTGCCCGCCATAATTGTTTTTTTTATCAGCAAAAATAAATGTTTTATTCCAGTCAAACAATATACTCCAAAGGATAAATACAATCGAGGGAAGAAGAGAAGAAAAAATTACAGTAACCGAAATTAAAGTAATTAAGACAAAGAAATAAGAAAAACCCAAGAAGCCTCGGGGACTGCAAACGGCCAACACCTCAAAAACCCCGCAAGTGTCACGGGACTCCACACGAACTGATTCCCATGCGTAGAGCAACGCATGGTGGAGAAGAGGCCAACAGGTCGTCGGCGGCCAGCACCACGAGAGAAGCGACGGAGAGCGCCCACCCGGACCAAAACCGCACGAACTAAAATCATCAGATCATGAGAGGCCAACAAAAATCGGCATAGGAGCTCGTCGGGGCCAACACCCTGAAGAAGCAACGAGCCCCCGCCTACCACCACAACAACGGTGGAAGTAACGGGGAGGAGGACCTTCTGAGACGGGGATAGGCGGCGCGATCCAGGCGAGGAGCAGTGGAAGCACAAAGGAGCAGGAGAAACTGAGGGACGCTGGAGAAAAATGGTCGTCAGAGCGCCGCCACCAAGAAGGTGATCCAACCGGAGAAGAAGCTCAAACCGCCGGGAGGGTAACACTGTTAGTCTTAGTGCCCGTAGTTCAATCATAAATGTCCAAATGTATATATCATCATTAGCAATAAGATTAAAGCGGCTTTCTATTACTTATGTGTTGGAGTAATATATCGATGTGATTTCTGATCTATGCCCACCATGCGAATAGAACCATAGATCGAGATGGATCACACTCGATGGGTCCCTAGTCAATAAAGCTTCACTAGAAGCGACTAGTATGAAAGATGGCTCTTCATGGCTTACGTTCTGTTAGTCATTGGAATGGGATTCCGGAGTCTGATCATAGATATCATGTGGGACATGATATTGGACGACCCGCCCTGAATATGTGCCATAGATTGAGTCATTAACATATTCAGTGTCGTAGCTTGTCATGTATCCTTAGACCAAGGAGTCTTTGTGATCACTATGCAGTCAACAACTAAGTTTGACCTGAGCCTAACGTTGTCCGTAACAGGGCTTCCATAACGGCCAGGATTGGCTTGGGGACGGGTTGCATGAGTGACACGAAAGACGGCTAAGGGATTTATCCCTCATACTGAGGTATGGGAAAGATATCGGTTCTCGGCCGCTTGATCGAGAGTGACTGAAAGAATAGCATGGCCATGCACATGATACTAGGTATCATATATTCAGTCATCTCACATATCAAGGAACAGTGATTGAGAATAATAAGGATGACGGCTCTATGCCTTATCTCAATCAGGATATCGGAGATAAAAGGATAATGACAGGGAGGACGGAAAGGTTAGAATCGATTGGTTCGATTCGCTATGTAGTGTCAGGCAATACTAAAGTCTCGTTAGTTGCCACTTATATAGGATCAAGTAAAATGGGATTTTACGTTGATCTATCGACATGCATAGACCTAAGGGTCACACCGAAGGATGAAACTCATTGACACATTTATGGAGAATGGCCAAAAGAGAGTTGTCTCGGGACATGACCAAAACTGGGTTTTGGGTCATGTGCCCGTAAGTGAATAGGACATTACGGATCAAGACAAGGCTTGGAGTCTTGGGATTGATCGCGTCGGATAATGTTGGACATTTCCGGTATGGAAGGCTTGGAGGCGATGAGCACGTCACGGGACCTCGTTGGGAATGGCCATGGGCCATGTTCCAAGAGGCCCATGAAAGGCCCATGCAACCAAGGCCCATGGAACTAATTAATCAAGTCTTGATTAATTAGTACTAAGTAAGCAAGACAAGGATTAAGGTGTTGGTGATTCACCACCTAACCCATCTTGTCTTGCCATACTTAGCACCATGCTTGTCTTACTTCACACCATGCTTCACACCTTACTTGTCCTTGATGGTTGTTGATGGTTTAAGTCATCTTTTTCCTACAACAAATCACAAGACAAGAATAGAAACACAACTTCTCTCCCTCTCACACTACAATTTCGAGTTTGGCACTTTTTCCCCCTCTTGTTGTGTTCTTGAGTCATCTAAAGAAGAACTACGTGGCTTTGATTCCATTTGGATACGTAGGCGTCTTGGAGACTCAAGCCGATCATCGTTTCTTTGGTGTTCTCTTCCTTTTCTTGAACTAGTTGGTAAGGAAACATCCATATTGTTTATTCTCTTGTGTATCTAATATTTGGTAGTGTTCTATGACATGGTCTCGAGTTATTTCCGCTGCAAGTATGTGTTCATACCCTCCATCGAGACCCAACAAACACCCAGGGAACTCAATGAGTAAGATACTAAATCTGAGAATGACGACCCACAAAACCGCTTCCAAAACTCTGAGGCAGCAACCAAACCCCATATCTGACCACGCATCGAGATCGGAGCGGTAGGAGAAGTAGACGAGGTTGCACCGAAACCCCGAGAAGAAGAAACGGCGACCGACCAGAGGAAACGACAAGCGAAGGCCGTGAGGGGTACGCCGTCACACGAGCCGACAAGGAGGATGGGCGGAGGATGCCGGAACGACCGATAGAAAAGCACATCAAGAGAGGTAAAAATTGAGGAGGAAAGAGAGAGAGCCGCAGGAGAGGAGAGGAGAGACGAGAACGAAGTCCGATGAAGATAGGAGAGGAAAGGAAGGAGAAGGGGGGTTGATGACCTCTAAGAAGGGGAGGAGGCCGCCGGTGAGGTTAAGGTCTAAAAGGTTAGGAAGCAAGGGGCGACGGCTTTCTTTTAAGAAAGAAAAGACTTTGTTATTGAGGAACTTGTTTAACCCTTGTGAAAGCTGCCCGCCACAATTGTTGCAGATGAGTTTCAGGAGAATTAGGTAAGGTCTGGGAAATAGCTTAAGGCAAATAAGAATCCTTTGGGGACATGGGACGTTGGGAGGAAGGGTGTCCCGACCTTGATCATCTTCTTCCGCAAACTATAGAACTCCTTAAGCAATTAGCATACCCCTCTACAACCCCAATAGATCCTTTCAATTCTTCACAACCGATCGCTATCAGGTTAAGCACAAAAATAATCAAAGATCAAGGTGGGGTTTGGAGTCGAAAGAGATGCAAACCCAGTCATTATCACTCCTACCTTGTATGATCTTTTGTTCTTAATTACAACTTCAGTGGCTATGATTATGCCAGTACAAGATTAAGTTTAAGTTGCAAGTTTATACGTGAGTCTCGATTTTAGATATATAGGATTTAAAGACTAAATGAGTTATGCATAAGGTATGCAAATTCATGGTCAAAGATAGGAAATTTGAAGTGAGATGTAAGGATTAAATAAAACAACACAAATTGAAGAAACCTGAATTTTTCATTTATCTCATCATCAAAATTTCTATAATCAATATTATCATCTTCAACAAAGCCTCTCCTAATACAATCAATGCTGCTAAAAGCTTCACTAGAATCGTTCATGAACAAATCATCATCAAACACAGAGTCATCATCAAACACAGAGCTCACATCATCTTCTCCATCCATAGCTGAAGCCATTACAGCTTCACTTTCTTCTCTTCCATTGCTCCTCACCGTGACCCAATCTTCATCATCAAAACCCCATTGAACTTCATCATCTGAAACCAGTTTCCCGATCCTCCCCGCCGGCGAATCAGTGCAAAAACCACCGGAGATCGGACCCGGGAAGCTTTCCGATGTTTCTAATGCATCCCAGAATCCTTGATCCAACACACAGCTTGGAGAATTTTCCCGAGAAAATCCATCTTTTGAATTGTCCTCCAATTCATGAAGAAACGGATGATGAAGCAATTCTCCGGCGGTCCATCGCTCTTCCGGGTCTTTCCTCAAACACTTACCCAAGAAATCAATACCCTTTTCCGATAACCCCTCCGGGAGCTCGGGAACGTCGCCGGAAAACCCAATTCTGTACAGAGCAGAAACAGGGTCCTTCACCTCCGGCCAGGGGTGGCTTCCGGTGGCCATCTCGATGACCGTACACCCAACAGCCCACACATCGGCGGCGAACCCTTGAGCCTCCCCTCTCGCCGCCTCCGGCGACATGAACACCGGCGTGCCGGAGATCATAAAGTTTGAATCTTTCACAAATCTAGCACAACCCAGATCGGCAATCTTGGCTCCATCGCTCCCCATCAGAATGTTCTGGCTCTTCACATCGCAATGCACCAAACCGTTCTTGTGAAGACAATCCAATCCCAGCAAAACTTGCTTCGTGCACGACCTGATCGCCGGCTCGGCCATCCGGCCGCCGCGCCGGAGAATCTCGTCGCGGAGGGTGCCGCCGGGGACGTACTCGATGCAGAGATTGTAGGTGGAGCTCTCATCCTCTGTTCTGATGTCGAATCCCATGTACTTGACAACGTTGGGGCAGCTCAGTTGGGAGAGGAAATGTTGCTCTTTCTGCAAGGAAATCGACCGGGAGAGGTCCGCAGACTTGACGGCGAAGAGCTCGCCGGAGGGGAGAGCCGTCGCCAGGGACACCGTGGCGGTGGAGCCGCGGCCTATGACCGGACCTCTGGTCCATTCCATCGGAGAGTGTTTAGAGATGAGAGAGTTTTGGTTTTGGGTAGAAATGTTTGTATGTGACATTTGTCATTTGTTTGGTCTATTGGCTTGTAGAGATAGGCATATATATATATATATAAGATCATCAATGGTTGGATTGTAGTGATTAGTGAAGTTTCTGTCTGTAGAAGAAAAATGATTCTTTGAGTGAGAGTGAACCAAGTGGCAAAAGGAGAGGGCCATGACGGCTTTGGCCGCCCCAAGAGGCTTTGGTTACTTGGGACTTGGATAAAGCCATTCACATGATGACGCGTGACCACATGGAGTGCTTTAAGGTACTAATCGGAGAGATTAAGGTGGCAATGTTCATGATTAGCAAGTGATTTTTGCGGCGGTCATGTGACTCAAAGTGTGAATCTAAAAAGTCAATAGGTAAGACATCTCTAATCATAGGTTAATAGTCGGCTGAAAATTCTAATCGATATAAAAAGTATGAGAGAGAAAGTATTAAAAACGAATAAAATATTATTATCAGTTGAAGACGCTTTTTGTTGGCAGTTAACTAACCATCATCTTTGTTCCTCGGATGATACAAAAAATGAAGAAAATCAGAAGGCTGATAGGCTTTCAGCCTCCTCTTTTCAACCAGCATCCTCATTAAAGACCGGAGATGCTCTTAATTGTTAATCTAAATAGAAATGTATGACTTGTTTTGATAAAAATATTATACTGGAACAAAAATAATCTGATTGGCTTTAGTCTAACATTATTGTAAAAATGTTTTAATTATGGTTTGAATCGATGATGATCGAAAAACAATAATGAATTCAAGAGGGGTCATCCTTACCATACTCTCTATCTATAGGTGATCTTTTTTATTTTTGAATTCTCTCAATAAAAGTCTCAATTCTCTATACAACACTTTAGGATTAATTGTATTAAATATTGTCTCTCTCAAATCTAGTTGCTAAAAAAGGTTATAACATGGGGTAATGAACCTTGATCTTTGTGCAGGCCAAGAAGGCAAGAAGCATACATCAATTAGGGGTTGACATTCATGCTAATGGCCTTTTTGCAAAAAGTCAACAAGTGGGAACTATCATATTCAAATACAGATCCATTACAAGCTCAAGTCAACCCCTTTTTGCCATATAATAATGCATATTTGGAGGAGAATGGAACAAGCACAAGGAAATGAATGGAGTACATGTGGTGGGTACTAAAGGGGATTCATACTTGGGATAATAATATCTCAAACCCTTATAGTGCAAGTGATGTACATGCATGAATGGAAAGGTCTTGGGTTGGTATCTTTTTGGAAACTTGATAGTGAAGGTTAGCAACACAAAGTTCAAATTCAAATTCAAATTCAACTCAGTCCTATTTCAACGTATTTTCTCATATTGGAATTCTTCAAAGGTTGGGCTTTCATTCAGCACTCGAGTCTATATCTAATCTGTCTTGTTGGTTTCTTCATACCTTTATAGTTAGTTGCGTCCTTTTTTTAGTTTTTGAGGTCTGTAGTTAGATTTATTTGTACTTCTTTCACCTCGAAAGAGGTTTCATTTATATATTGTCTTGCTGATAAAAAAAAATTGATATTGCTATTGCTATTGTGAATCTCTCAAAAGGGTATGATGATATGGCAAAATCAAAACTTTGGGTTTTGATTGGAAGAATCAAAGCAAGGGGATGGGATGGGTTTTGGAGTTGGAAGCTTAAAGTAAAGTTGTTTGTAAGTGACTACAACATGGCTGTGCTCCATATGCACCAAAAGCTTGTTGAGCTCATAATGTGTTGTGTGGTTCTGGTTTTGTTTAGGAATCAAGTGTGTTCTTTTTGGTGAGTGAAGGGAGAGATAGATCCATGAAAGGTTCAATGTGAAAATGGTGGATGCTTTACTTGCACTTCATTATTCTCTCTTCTCAGCTATTACCTCTTTCGGAAAGGTAGAGCCGTTTATGATCATTTTGCCTTCTAATTCTAAGAAAATGATGGTTGTATGAGGACAATAATAATTTGTCTTCACGTGATTCGTAAAGAAATAATCAATCAGTAATTTAAATCGTACTGAATTTTGATTGAATGGATCGAATATGAGTCTCAATCTCATTATCTCTATTTATTTTATAACCCACTATGCCCTCTTCTCTAATATAACATACATGTATGAGTTTTCTGGAAACCTTAGCCATTTTCTTTGGTAATTAAGGGTAGGGTTGAGTTTTATCAGTTTGTTGGTTTTTCTGCTAGGACACTTTTTTTTTGTGCTCCGTTTTCTGCCACTGTTTTTTGGTAGGAATTCGGGTTTCAAGACCCTTGTCTGTTTGGTTCCTTGTTAACTGTGGTTGATTATGGGACGTTTTGTTTTAAGGCTTCTTGTTAGCTTTGCCTCTGTGGTTGTAATCTTTAGGTTGTATTTGGTGGTGGTCTTTCATCTTGTAATTGTTCTTGATTGTGCTCCGTTAGAAGGTTGCGCTTTTAGGTTTGTTTTCCATGGTATGCTCTTATAAGTCGACATATGAACGTCTTGGGATTTCTTTTTTGTGGTTCTGTAACATGATCTTGTAACTCTTCTTTCACCTCAAAAGAAGTTTCAATTAAATATGCTTTGTCGATCAAAAAAAATTACAAAAAAAAAGTATCATGACTTATTGTTTTGTTAAACTTTAATAAAAATAATGATTCTGTCCCTATGATTTATATTTAAAAAATAATTATTAAAAACCCCAACTCTTATATCCCTTAATTTTCTTTCTATAAAAATTTGTTTTTTTGTTCTTTAATTGTTTTTTTTAAATTTCAAATTTCCAATCATTTTGAAATAAATTCATACAAAATGTAACAAAAAGACACATTTAGGACATTTTTTTTTTGCAATTATAAAAAAGAGCTGTAAGTTGCAAAACGTGAATAGTTCATGGTACATTTTTGGCGTATCCTAAAATCAACTAATAATGTATGTTATATTCTCTTGGAGTGAAATTTACAATCTCTTGGTACATTAATTTGTCCGTTTTTTATGTAAGTAAATTCTTTCACCAAATCGTTCCTTCAACATGATAAAATTGTATTTTAAGTCGATTTAACCATTCTAGTCAACACTAACTTATAGGTCATAACATCTTTGGTATGAACTTAAGTCAAGGAGCAGAGATAAATCAGATGTATAGGCACACGAATGAAAGTTGCCAACTCTTAAAGCTGAAGTTAGTTTCAACTTAAAGGGAGGGTCTACCGCTAAACCAAGTCACTGATGATAACTATCGATCTTAATTAAACCAAATGTATCACTAAAGCATCATAAAACAAACACGGTTTGTTTCTTCAACATGCGAAAATCAGCCTAGCTGAGTGCATAGACAGGTAGATTCCGACCAAAGATTAGCTCAGATCGTCATTTACTAGCATGTAATGAAGTGCTAACACAGAAAGTAGTTCGATTCGAAGTTGAGCCAAACCTTGCAACAGAAGATATATACATGTGGATACAGTTTAAGCAATTCAACAGGACATTGAACTGAATTTAACAGACCTGCATGAGATGATAATATCAGCTATACAGCTTCGGCAAACCCGATTCTTAGGTTCCCATAGTCAAATACGGTATGGTACTGGCCCATGAAAACATCCCCCAGGATCCTGTAAATTATCGATTATCACAACCTGTTTGAAGTATGGGATGAAGATGTAAATTATGATGAGAGTTTAGAAATACCAGAGAGGTCCTCGAGGAGGAGGAACATCGAAGGCCATGAATCCACTGGTGCATTGAGCTGAATCTCCCTCGCCTACCTTGAGAATGTACTGTTGCCATTGTCCAATAGAAGAACGTTAGTGACAATATTGGGCTAGTAAAGGTGAATTGGTGATGCCTTGCACATAACCCAAGTTCAAGGACAAAAATATATTGAGTAGCTTAAATTGCTTGCAGGTCGTAACCCTTTGCTTTCGCATCGTCTGTAGTGGAGTTAAAGTACGACAGAAAGTTAGTTTCGTCATAATAATCTTGTGGGTCTTGAGGAAGAAGGCTAATATTGTCATTTTTTAAGTAATGAAAGCACATAAAACGGTATTGAGGAAGAAGGGTAGCAGGTTGTTACCCTGTACTTTCTTTTTTTCGTCAGTTTTAACAGATTCTATCAGTAACAACCCGCAAATAGTTTAAAATACATGGTATATTTCTGCCATTATCTGAAACAAAAAAATAGTACAAAGTAGAACCATGAAAAACATTGACTAACTCATCATTGGGTTGATTAATTATTAGCATAAAATAAGAACCAGATCATAAGTGAAAGAAACAATCTACATACTATGAACAAATACAATTCCAGCCAATTAACTTCTATTTCAGTACTTAACTTCCACATCTTAATTTCTTCCAAAACCTCAGGAAAAAAATGCAGGAAATCGTGCTTAACATGCATGCAAAAATTAAGCAACACGCAACAAGAGCCCACCGGGGCTGGCCTACTGGTCAAGTGAGGTTTCTCACCTCCTTGAGGTCAGGGGTTCGAAACCCAGTGGATCACCTACTTGGGACCACGTGTCTGATTAACTCGGGCTAGAGTTAGATTAAGATTTATCGCTTTACTGCTGATAAAAAAAAAAAACAGAACAAGTAAAGCCAGTGAACTTGGAAACCGGCATACCTGTTCGGGGGTGAGGTCAAATGTTTTCCCACCAATTGTAAAGGAAATACTGGGCATGGAGGACATACTGCCACAATCAACCTTAGATTCTCCCTTCGGACTAGGCAGTTTATCGCAGAGCTAAAACAGCAAGTCAAAATATGAGATTGCAGAAAAAAACAAATTATATACTCCCCCGTCTCAAAATGGGTGTTCCGTTAGACTTTTATCAAAAATTAAGGATTCATTTCTAAGTACTCCGTCAGTTCTTAGGGACACTTTGAGACGGAGGGAGTATGAGAAAAAGGGAACTACGGGTTGAAGTGAGGTAATGTCACCTCATTGACGTAATTAATTATGTGATCCTGAGTTTGATTTTGCTTAATTTGGTTTTGCATCCATACAACCGCCATCTCACAAGAAGAGCACATTGCATCACCGAGATTGTTCTTATCCACCACACTCTCAATGCCGATACTGACAGTACATAAGAGAAGATAAAGTTAATTTCAACATTAAAGACATCAGATTTAAAAAAAAAAAAAAAAAAACTGAAATACGTGTTGCAAGAGTTAACAGGTTGAACCTAACCTGATATCATGAGAGCCATCAAAGGCGCACAAACCAATCCGTGAGCAAATTTTCTGTGGTTGTTCCTGGGAAAGAAATAAAAATAATATTTAAAGATATTAGAATAATCCTAATCTCGGGGAACACTCAGGTGAAAACCCAAAGGTTGGAAATTTAAATATGAAAATTGGAAACTAATCATAGCCATCGGATTCCAATTTTAATGGTTGAGATTAAGTTTGGAAACATCTCAGCCGTTAAAATAAAATCAATCAATTCAATGGACACAGATTGTTTTCAGTTTTCATTCCGGCCTTTGATTTTCACCCGATTGATAACTGTTTCTCTCCTAAGCAAAATTATGATTGATTGGTTAGTGCCAAACATAGCACACCATCAACATAGCATGTACCTTAGCTAAAAGCATTTTAACTATGGTTTCTCCATATTGTGAAACTACAGCTTTGCATTCTTGACTTGCAATTCCAGTGGCACCAATAGCATGGTTTACTTCTGTAATGATTGTCTGCACAGGAATACAGAAGCATTCTACTTATAGACCTATGAACACATTACATTCTATTTATATACCGAAAAATTATATATAAATATACATCGATACATACCGTTGGACCAGCCAACAAGGAAGTGCCAGAATCAGCAATTGCCGAACAGCCACCAGCACAAAATCCTGAAATAAGCATGCTTATGTCAAAAGGGAAGCAAACTGAAGTCTGCAGCAATATCATTCCATGCTTCCGAAGACAAAATAAATAGCTCGCATACCAGTTGTTTTACCACCCAGCAATACATCACCCATATCAAACTGCCAACAAAAAAAGTAGAACAAAAGGCTTAAGAATCTGAACTAAGGTTAAAATATTACTTGTAGCACAGCACATAAACAAACCTGCCAATACCCTCTTCGCGTCACGGGAACATATGTATGTTCTCCCTTATAATGCTTAGTATCCATTCCACCAAAAACAATTTCACCACCCTCGTCTTCGTCGGCATTACGGTTAAACCAAAATGAGAAAACCGGCTCTTTGACAAGTCCTCGATTGACCATGTTGTACCTGGGTAGTTTTGAAGTTAAGAACACCAACAGTGGCATCTCCAACACTCATATGACTCTACCTCGAACTAATATTTACTTTATTCAAGGACTTTACAATCACAACACCACATAACAACAGTAAATAAAAAAGGGTTAACTGCAGATAGGTATTGCATACCATACGTCTTTTGCATGTAACTATCCCTAACTTTAAAATTTTACATCACTTTCGAAAAACTTACAAATAGCTCTTTTTCGCCAGAAAGTGACGAAAATATCTTTGACCCTAATCTCAAAAAAAACTTCATAACTACCCAAAACATTTAGATTAGAAATAGAAAACAGTTGAGTAGATATAAAAGGACTCCTTAAAAGATAAAACTATTAAAAAGACGAAAAATGGTATTTTTTGATATTAGGGTTAAGGACATTTTCATCATTTTTGGAGAAAAAGAGATTTGTGTAATTTCTTGAAAGTTTAAAGTTGGGGATGGTTATTTGCAAAAGTCGTATTGTATGATAGCCAATTAGCCCATAAAAAAAGTAATATACCACACGGGCACAGCATTTCCAACTGAGATTTCTTGAAATCCTAATCCAAGTATGCCATCAAACTTGGCAGTCAAAAATGAGACGCCAGGTTCACTTGTTGCTTCAATAAATTCCTGAAAACAAGACATGAGAAATGGCAAACAAAACCAAGTAGTTTACTATGTTTTTCCACCAAGGCCTTAAGAGTACCTGACCCTTGACCACAAGATCACCAACTTCTACATTGTCTTCGCTAAAGAATCCATAAATGGTACCGGTTCCGTAATAGATTTCTGCTGATTTTCCTACATCAAATATAACCAGATAAGCCTTCAAAGCTAATACTTCAGTGAAAAAATTATTGTGCATATGTGCATCAAAGTAAAGATACATGATGGAGCCATAACAAAAAGGGAAATATCTCAAAAATTTCAGCAATTTTTTGCTCCCTAACATTATTTAAATATGTGAATACAAAAACATACAGAGATTCCATGAGTTCATAAATTCAAGAACGAAGAAAAAAAGAACTAGCAAGGTTCATAAATTGCTACAATGTACAAGGAAGAAAGCACTGACCATTTTCTTTATATGAACTCGAGTGGCTTGATGTATACCAGGAATGAAAATAGCAAGCTATCTGCACCCAGATAGAAGATCATAACATTTTCTCCAGTAGATACATGATATACTTTGTAGAAAAATATTTCTTAAATAATTCAAGAAAACATACTAACCGAGAAATAACACTTAGAAGAAGGCACCCACAGATTTGAACTACCAGTGTCAAAAATCACATTAAACTTCTGAGGGGGAGTACCGATCCCAATCTCACCAAAGTACTGAGCATTCATGCAGTTCTTCAGTTCTACAACATCAGTGTCTCCCGAATCTTCTAAGTTTCCACTAAGGTGATATTTTCTGGTAGAAGCCCTCTCAGACTCTCCCCTCAACTCAAGACGGGAAGCAATCCGATTGTCAAGATCAAACTTCCTCTTCTTGAGTCCTATTCTAAGCAACGCATCATCTGATGTAGACAAGACTAAGGGAAATAAAATGATGCAGAGGAATAAAGCAGGTATGAATGAAACAGATTTGAGTTTGGCTCCCATGTAGTAAACTGCAAATAGACAACAAAACCCGATCCAAAAAGAAGTCAACCTTAGAGCAGAAAAATCACTAAACAAGCAAAGAGTTGCATATAAACATACAAGATGCAATACAAATCAATTGTTAACCAGTCTTGAAATCAGCTCGATCCTTCTCAAATTCAGGTTGAGTCTTCACATGGGTAAATGCTCTCATGCACATATGTAAGAAACATATGGCAAACTCTTTCCCTTTCTGAGGATAAAATCCCCTTTCAGGTACGGATTCTGGTTACAATATTACAAATTTAGAATCCCAATCCCCAAAATCAAAATTCGAAAGGAGTTGAATTTCTTATTTCATCTTATTACCAATAATACAATCATTCATCTAGAAACACAACATCACAATAAATCACTTTCACATTCCCGTTTTAGAAAATAATTTCATCCAAAAAAAAAAGTCTTTTTTATCTTACAGAGGATGGTAAACTACACGATTACAACTGGGGTCAATTGATCATTAGAAAACACTAAAATCCATTAATTTTCGATTCCTATATTTTCTCGATGACCAAACAGAATCTACCGCAAAAGTTAGGTATTTGTTTACAATATCAAAGGTCAACCAGATAATAATCGAAAAATGAAGCTCAAAATGAAGTAATAAACAGAGAGAACTGAATGAAATTGATGAAGAATCTGAATTGGAGACCTTACAGCCGAGAGAATCGGTGAATTGCTCGGAGACGAAGGAGCTGTTCTAGACGTTTCCCACTGACACTGCCGCGAAATAGTTTGTATAAAACCAAGCTCGACATCGAATAGGAGCTTCACTCGTGTATATATTATGGATAATTTTTCCTCTTATTAATCAGAAAAGGGAGAATTGTGCTGAGAGCCTTAATAGAAGATGGAATTTGAGGGTGCTTTCCGTAAATTGACATTCTGGGTTTTGGCATTTGTTTTTTATTTTTTTATTAGAAAAGCTATGAAAGGATCAAATAACTCTTCCTACTTTACTAAAATTTTCCCTCTAACCCCGATCCCACATCTCCATCTTCTTCCTCCTTACCCGATTCTCGGCATTCAAACACAAGCAAAAACCGTCAACTGTCGACTCCGTCTTCTTCTTCTTCATCCAACCACTGGGTCTCTGCAAATTTCGACGGCGGCCGCTCCAACTCAGTCTCGAGGGTCCATTCCACGCTCACCTACTCGTTTCAGGTAAGAATTTTGGGTTTGTTTAGGTAGATGGTAGAGTTTGGTTCATCGCCGGTAAATGTGGGAAATCGCCGGCGATGATGCCCATTGCCGGGAAATGGCCAAAGCCCCGCCGAGTGACTTTAATTCGGCGGAGGATTGAACCCCCAAGGCCACCTATTTGACTGGCCGAGGAAAACCTAATTCTGGCCGAACATCGGGCGATTTAGGTGTTAATCCTCCAAACTCTGGCCGATGATATGTCAATCCTCCAGTGGAGTAAACACTGAGGGAATGGATGGGTCAATCCTCCTAATTTTGGCCGAGGATTTGTCAATCCTCCAGTCAATCATCGGCGGGTCAATCCTCCAAAATTTGGCCGAGGATTTGTCAATCCTCCAGTGTAGTGAACACTGAGGAAATGGGTCAATCCTCCAAAATTTGGCCGAGGAAGTGTCAATCCTCCAATTGGCCGAGTTGGTCAAGCATCCTAAGTCTGGCCGAGGATTTGTCAATCCTCCAAGTCAACACTGAGGGGTTGTCAATCCTCGGCCGAGTGGGTCAATCCTCCGCCGAGTAGTGGAGTTGTCCAAAACACATGCTCTCTGGAATTTGCGATCGGCGAGGATATTCGCCGATCGACCAATGACACAAATTTGAGTCATTGTCAGATTTTCATGTTTTGCTTCTGGTTCACTCATAATTGAATTATGCAATTGGTATTGGAATTATACAAGTATTTATTTGAGCTTGTTTTATATTGTCATTGGAATTGCAATAGCCTCGGTAAATGGCATCAGAAGGGAAAGGTATTGAACAAAGCAATGACAGTGTCACCCGGTCAGTTGCCAGTGCAACCCAGTCTGAGCACCCGAATAGGGTTCGTCACTTGGAACTAAACTCCAAGAACATGAGTTGTTCGAATGTCGGATAACCGTGAGATGTGGGTATGAAAAGTGGATAAAGGACGTGAAGGAGTTAAGGGATGGTAATGAGAACATAGTTGCAGCTATTGAGCAGGGTCCGTTCGGTAAGTTCCTGAACTTACCGACGAAGTTTAACCAGTCAAACAACATTGCGTGGGCCCTTGTCATGAGGAGCGCAGATGTTTGTCCATGGTCTGAGGTGTGGTTCGTCGTGAAAGGGACACCAATTAGGTTTTCCATCAAGGAGTATGCGATGATCACCGGGTTATGCTGCTCAGCTCCAGATTTGGAAGACCCAACGTTGATAGAGCAAATGCAGTCGACAGCATGCAAGCAAAGACATTTTCAAGATCACAATCGTGGAGTGTCGATGTTAGACCTTGAGAAGAAGTTAAAAGAACTAAAGAACACCCTTCGACCTCAGGCCGCCGAAGAATCGCGGAAGAGCGAGAAATTTGCAAGGTTATTAACTTGATCTTCGTTGGGGATTGTTTGGTACCCCATTCAAAAAAACACAAAGCGATCGATGCCAAGTGGTTGGGGCTAGTGGACAACATAGAAATGTTTGAGAGGTTCCCCTAGGAATATGTGTCCTTCAAACGTCTGAGGGATGAGTGCTTTCGAGACTTGAGAGCTAAGTCCCAGGGATTGGGAGCAGATAGAAGGGGTGCGACATACACCTTCTCTTGTTTTATCCCTGCGTTAATGGTAAGTAACATCAGTCCAATTATTTATTAATACTTTTATCATTTTCAAATCATAGTATCGCTGATAAATTAACTTCTGTACGTAATAGATATTGGCATTGGAGTGTATTCCGAAACTTGCCGAAGCATTTGTGAAGGAGAACGAGGGATACACTGAGGAGTTGCCACAAATGTTCAAATGGAACATGCCGGGGGCAAAGGCACCGGCGGCGGAAGCAGTTACTGCAGAACTTGCAAAACCTGAGGTAATACAATTTAATTCAATTGCATGTATATATTAACGTACTTCTGAACGACATCGGGAATATCAAATTCATGTAAATGTAATTTGTGTGCAGGTGCAGGTGGCGCAGAGTATCCTCATACCTACGGAAGCAGAGATGCAACGTCCATGGATGCAGGATGTCGCAGAAATACCAGCAGCGGAGAGGAATCCAAGAACGGACAGGATTTCTGAAATTCTAGAGAGGGGCGGGACAATTGAATGGGAGGATGAGGAAGGGAACCCGGTTGTGGATGAGGAGGTGGGTGACGAGGCAGCCGGAACGATGGAAATTGGCCAGTCGTCTCGTCAGGCTGAGGCGCAGGCAGATAGGGCGGGTGAGGGAGGCAGAGAAGATCGGCACAGTGAAGAAGACCCCGTGCACACTGCTCAGGAGGAAGGGGGGCGGGCTGGTGCTCAGTCGGTAGTCCCGACTGATATCCAGGCTGTCCGGGATGATATCCGAACGGTCCGGGACGAGATCCGAGGTGTGGACGGTAGATTACGAGCGGTTGAGGGTCAACTAACTGAGATCCTCAACCTACTTTGCACCCAGGCCGGTGCCCGTGACGTGCCTCGACGCCTGCTATCCGAGTCGCATCCACCCCCCCCCCCCAGCGAGGCGAGTCGGGTCCCCGTCCATCTGGTTCACGCCACCATTCTGATGCCCCCCCCCCCAGCGATCCTCTTGCTGCCCCTGTGGAGGTTGCTGATTGTCAGTCTCAGACTCATTCTGCTGGTCGTCCATCAGGTACCTCGGTTTGAGGAGCGCATCAGGTGGCAGTGTTTGAGCCTCTCCCTCTAACTGTGAGGGTTGTTACATCTCAGCCACAAGCATCATGTGCAGCAGTTGAAGAGGTGGGGGAGTCGGAGGATCAGCATCATTCGGAGCAGGTGGCTGCAGCTGAGCCTGCTGAGGGTGCGTTTCAGACTGTGACTTCTTGGCTTAAGGACAACTCAGAAGAAGCTGCAGATGAGGGGGCAGAAGGCACTGGGGAGGTTCAGTCTACGGCCTAACATGGTAGTCCTATTGTCCGGGGATCTTTATTTGATATCCTCGGCAGTCCCCCGCCTCCCAGTTCATGGAAAAGGAAGAGGTCTCGAGTGGTTAGTACGATACTAGGGACTGAGGTGACATAATGGAATCCTACAAAGACGATACCTCATCAGCTGGCCGTGGTTTCGAAGGCCGTCGACGACAGGTGTTTCCCCGCGGATGCCCCGAGGCACAGCACTTATTTCATAGCCCTCGCAACAAGCACTAGATGGGTCACCGAAGAGGTAGGTTTTAATTAGTTTTAAATTATTTACTTTTTTTAGTCTTTAATTTTGTTAATGCTTATAAACAGTACTACGTTTCTGCAGCAAATGGATGATGCGTTGATTGGCATACGGTTGAGGCAACTTCGTTATCCTAGGGTTTTCAAAGTTCCGGGGCAAATAGTACTGGATGTCCTGTTCCATAAACTATTGGAGGCACAGTTTGAAGCCCGAGTTGAACCAGACCTCCGTTTGATGGAATATGCTCGGGGGAAGTTGCCGGTGATCCAGTGAGATTGGTGATAGGCCACTGGCTATTGCTGGTCGTTGACGTACAGACCCGTAGGATCAAAGTGTACGACAGCTCTACAAAAGCTCTACCCGCCAACAAGTTAGTGACTACAATGCAACCTTATGTGCATATGATCCCTAAGATGCTCCATCGTGTTTTACCCGGAACAGCCGAGACGTTGACGCCTTATGAGCAGGACTTCCCGTTCGAGAGGGTGGCCCATCTACCTCAAGTTACAAAGTATGTCACAAGTCCTTTAATAAATTATTCAATTATTTTAATTAATTCCACAACTTCAACATAATATATTGTGTTATGTTTGTAGGACGGGCGATTCTGGGATCTATGCACTTAAGTTCATCGAATTTGAGTTGGCGGGAATAGATATCGAGCCTAACGTGAGAACCAGCCTAATTCGCCAGTTCCGCAAGAAGTATTGTGTTCATATGTTGACGGATCACCAACATCTTTTGTAGACTTATGTACTCTATATAAACTGAAACCCTAAACGTGTGACTGTTGCAGTATCTGCTTTTTATTTTTGCATATATATGTGTTAGACCTTGAGTCATAATGTTATGCCACATCAAAAACCTGAATGTTTGCATTCATAGAAATCCAATTAAATACCGAACTACATCTCACCACCCACTCCAATTATTTCCAGCATAATGAAAGTTTATTATTTCCAGCAACATATTATGACTAAAATATGTTCTAGCCGATTGGCCGACTGATGTTAATCATCGGCAGATTGGATCCCAATCATCCGCCAAAGATAGTCAATCCGCCGCCGACGATGTAACAACTCCCTGTAAAAATTCTGCACTTCACTGTACACAATCTGTCAATCAATCCCTATTCACTCACTACATCCAACAAACTCTGCATAATAATGTCTCCCATTAATGTATCTCACCACCCAAGACATATTAATGGATACACACCCACTCATCCACCCACTCCAACCCTCTGTACTCGCACCGGGCCTATAAATGGGGCGTACAAGGGCCATTATCTGTACTCCAACAATCGTCACTTCCAGCCTACCAATTATCTGTCAAGTTTTATCGGAATAGGTATTCGATGAATGTTCTTGCATTTTTTTTGTAGATGTGTTTGTTGTTGTAGTAGTGTAACCATGTAATTGTTTCTGACAGAATGGATCCCAACGATGTGAATCGTGAGGAGGAGCGTCGATGGATAAGACGGGAGCTAGCTGGAGAATACGTCACAATGTTGGCCAACGGGAGAATAGTCAGAATGCCCGAACGACTGTATCAAGCACCGGAACCAGCATGGTCGGTAGAGTACTACCGGTTACTTGAAGAAGCAAATCAGCAGCTGGACCAACTGGAGGCCCTAATGCGCGAGAAAATTTTACCATGTCCTCCGCTCCCTCCTGGTGACAACCCATTTATTCAACCGCGGATGAACGAGGATGACCTTCTTCATTCTTGGGAGGAGCCTGCTTGGTTCCGGGAGTACAGACAGTGGATGGTTCGAAACCAAGAAATTACACAGAGGCTCATTAACATTTTGCTAGCTGCGTAGTGTGTACTGTATTTTGGATTTGAACTGTATTACTTATGGTACTTGGATGAATAAAGTGTTGACTTGTACTGTCAGTATGTCAATCCTCGGCCGAATCTGGTACCAATCCCCCGCCGATTATGTCAATCATCCCAACGAAGATTTTAGTCCCCGGCCGAACATTTCACTACTCGGCCGAGTAATTCAATCCTCGGCCGAACATTTCACTCCTCGGCCGAGTAATTCAATCATCGGCCGACTACTTCAATCCCCCGCCGATTGAAGTTTCTGTTTTCGCAATTAGATGCAATGAATTGCATTGCACTTAATTGCTTTTGATGGACATCTCCTACACAGATTTTCCATGTCCCTATGCACGCACTACAGTCAATGCAGTCAACATATTAATGTCTCCAATGAATTCTATGCACGCACTACATTCAAGACAGTCAACATATTAATGTATCAAATTTATTATGGCACACACACACACCAACCTATCCATGTCTCACCACGCCTATAAATTGGGCTAAGGAGACCCATTCTATGCACTCCAACGCTCTTATCTGTCATACTGTCAAACACAATAATTTCATAGGTACTATTTTTGCATTACAAATTCATACAACCTATCAGTTTCATTTTAATTCGACTCGTACAAATGTTTGTGACAGGATGGCATCCAACAATGATCCTCGTCTTGAGCGTAGGTGGAGGCGTCGGGAGAACGCCGGAACTGTAGTATTTGTCGCGCCACCACCGTGGTTGGTTCAGTACGACCGCATACTCGCTGAGTCACATCAGCGGGTGGACCGAATTGAGGAAGCCCAGCAACAGAAGAACCTACGGTGTCCTCCACCCCTTGATGGTGAACACCCATTTCAATTCCCTACTTTTGACGGAATGGATCGTGACCTTCGGAGGCCTTCTTACGAAGAGCCTCGATGGTTTGATGCTTTCGTACAGTGGATGGACGAATGTAGAGAAGCTCAGGAGAGGCTCCTTAATAGTCTGCTAGATGAGTAATATTGTTTGGTTTTGAACTTCCATAAGTATGCTATTTGGATTAAATAAAATGAAATTAGCTTATGTTTTGTAATATACCGTTGATTCTGGTCCCAATCCCCCGCCGAATGAAGTCAATCCTCCGAAGATTGATGTCAATCCTCCGCCGACCATTTCAATCCTCCGCCGACCATTTCAATCCTCGGCCGAGAAGGTCAATCCCCCGCCGAGTATGCCAAACCCTAATCCCTAAACCCTAATCCGTACAACCAATCCCCCGCCTACTGATGTCAATCCTCCGAGGAGTGTGCTCAATCCTCCGCCGACCACGTCAATCCACCGCCGAGTAGGACACACCCAAAAATCTCTAACCCTAAACCCTAATCCCTAAAACCAATCCTCAAACCCTTACCCATAAACCTCAACACTTGAAACCTTAAAACCAACCTTAATAAGTCAACTCTAAACCCTAAAACCCTAACCCTACAACTCAACCCAACACTCTAACCCTCAAACTCTAACCCTACATCTCTAACCCTAAAAGTGTAACCCTAACAGTGTAACCCATAAACCCAAAACCCTAAGAAACCATTTGTAAGAAGTACACTTGAAGCCTAAAACTCTAACACTACAACTGTAACCCTACAACTATAACCCTAAAACTATAACCCCTACACTTGAAATCCTAAACCTAATACGTACAGTCTAACCCTACTACTCTATCCCTAAAAGTCTGCTAGATGAGTAATGTTGTTTGGTTTTGAACATCCATAAGTATGCTATTTGGATGAAATAAAATTAAATTAGCTTATGTTTTGTAATATACCATTGATTCTGGTCCCAATCCCCCGCCGAATGAAGTCAATCCTCCGAAGATTGAAGTCAATCCTCCACCGACCATTTCAATCCTCCGCCGACTGAAGTCAATCCTCGGCCGAGATGGTCAATCCCCCGCCGAGTATGCCAAACCCTAATCCCTAAACCCTAAAACCCTAATCCGTACAACCAATCCCCCGCCTACTGATGTCAATCCTCCGAGGAGTGTGCTCAATCCTCCGCCGACCACGTCAATCCGCCGCCGAGTAGGACATACCCCATAATCTCTTACCCTAAAACTATAACCCTAAAACTCTAACCACCAATGAAGTCTTCTCAACCACCACCAACCCCATATTAATGGAACCCACCACCCAACTTACATTAATGGAAATGCACCACGCCTATAAAACTCACTCTTCACTCCAACCCTCTTCACTTCACTCATCACTAATCTTTCACTCACTTCATCAAAAATGGTTGAACCTTTAAGAGACATCATCACTACACAACATGTTCAACGTCAACACCAGGAGAGGTTGGATAAGCTGCAGAAGATCAGGATAAGTCTTCTCCGGGTTTCAGTGAAGGCTGATGCACTGATGGACGAGCTGAGACTAGCCGATAGAAATGGATGGACAGATGCAGACGAGAATAATGCGCGTATCGTGTTGGAGCAGCTCGAAGGACTTCGACACTTCGTCTTGTCCTTCACTCACCAAGACGAGCTCACTACTCGTTGGTAAAAGTTTTATCGGAAACAAAGACCTCAAGTTTTCAACTCCTTATGATAGTCTTTATTGTAATGTTTAATTATGCTACTCAGATGAATGAAAGAAGTTTATATTTTTCAATATAACGTTGTTGTGGTATCAATCCTCCGCCGAGTGTGCCAATCCTCGGCCGATTTGTACCCAATCCTCGGCCGACTATCTCATTCCTCCGCCGACTATCTCATTCCTCCGCCGAATACCTCATTCCAGAGAGCATTGATGTTCTGAACAAGGCGCAATCCTCGGCCGAATATCTCAATCCTCCGCCGAATATCTCATTCCGCCGCCGATTGGGCCTTGTTCATAACATCACTACTCTCGGGAATTTCCTATCGGCAGACTGCCTTGTGTAATTAGCCGATCGGCCAACTGCACTTACCTACAAACATTGTCATGTGCAAACAAAGAGGGGATACATTCAACACATCTAAGGACTACATGGTACCCTTAAACATAGATTTCAGTTACAAATAGTAGCATAATCGAAAACAAATACATAGTCCGTGAAACAAACATAAATTATCCTACACATTAGATGTAGAAGCAACCGAAGGACAAGTTCGTTTGTTGTGACCAACAGTCGAACAAATTCCACATTTTCGTGGACGCTTTGGAGCCGCTTCAATCGCTCTAGGGTCCTCACCTGCTGAAGGAATTCTTCTCTCAACTCTTCTACCGAGTTCAACTACAAACTCTGGTGGCTCAACTTCAATAAGTCCACGAAGTTCATCAACATTCCACTCCGTTTCTCATAATACTGGATAAATGGTTCCATGATAAGCGAGCGCCCATGCTTGTACCGAATAGTAGTCGTCGCATAGCTCGTACATATCCATTTTAGCATCCTCACAACACGCTAAGGCATGAGTACAAGGAATTCTATCGATGTCAAACTTCCGACAACCGCATGTCCTCCTAACCAAATCAACCAAGACGTCATCGAAAGGACCGGTAACCCGATACTGGCCAAGTCTGTTCAGTGGTGTTATTCGCGTTTCCTTCGCTTTGAAGATCCTCTTAGCAATGATACTCTCTACCTTCGGAACCACAACTTGGCGATCCGGTAATTTGGCCATCACATCTCGACGTAGCATGAAACATTCTCTAACCTTTTCCTGTATGGCGTTGAACAGCGCAATAATGGGCCACTCTCTCTGTTTTCGTAATGCGTTGTTGATGGATTCACAACCGTTCGTTGTCATGATATTGTACCGAGCGGCCTCGAAGAAAGCTCTCGCCCATTGAGGACGTTCTATGTTCGTTGTCTCCAAATATCTCGCAGCCTCGGGGTACAATTCTTGGAACTGTTCCCACCTAGCATTGAACTTTTCTGGTGTGTACGCATCAACAACTTTTTGGAATAACTGACAAAGACCGTCCCTGTCCCTTCCCCCATGACGAGATTTGACATTTCGACTCAAATGCCACCTACAATGGCCATATTTAGCCTTTGGGTAGTGTTCCATCACTGCCTTCCTGATACTTCCATGTCTATCAGAAAGGATAAACAAGTCATCCTCGTCCGGGATCTCCGACCTCAACTTTTGGAAGAACCAATTCCATGAAGCGTCTGTCTCCCTGTCAACCACAGCCCAAGCTATAGGATATTGGTGACGGTTACCATCTTCCTCGGTTGCAAGTAGCAATACCCCTTTATACTTTGTTTTCAACCACGTACCATCTACTAAGATCACCTTTCTCAAGGCAAGTTTAAATCCATCAATGCATGGTCGAAATGCTATAAAAACATAGTGAAATCTACCATGCTCATCCACCTTCAAATGAGTTACTGCCCCTTCATTCATCTTCCGAACCTGAAACAAATATGCAAGGATTAATCCATAACTTAAATCAGGATCCCCTACAAGTTTAATCATCGCCAATAACCGAGCCCTCCAACACTTCCAGTATTTATATTCGCCAAGCTCGTCACTCTTGAAATCGTCTTGAAGCATCCTTGGACAAGGAATATGTTTCTGACCAGCATATTTTTTAGCCACCCTACAGGCCAGTGCTTCTGAACTCAGTTGACCTCTTCGGGTGCTGCGATCACGGGCTAAACAAGTATGGAAAGGCTCGTAGGTTCTAATGGAGAATTCATCAGATCCCCGATCTTTGGCTCGACGCACTCTCCATCTACAATCAACACCATGACATTTTGCAATGTAAAGCGTTTTTGAAGATCTATCTCGGTCTATCCAAAATTTACCCTTCTTTGCAACCTCTCTCAGATACGTAATAAATGCTTCCTTGTTACGAAACTTTTTACCAACTATTAAATCTGATCGATCACTGAAACCGATATTGGTTTGTTCTGGATCCACGCTATCTAACGGAAACTGATGATCTCTAGAATAATACTCCACCATTTGACCGTTCTCTTCGATACCATCCAAACTTACCATCACTGGCGTAGGAGCTGGTATACTATCCAAACTTATCATCACTGGCGTAGAAGCTGGTATACTATCCAAACTTACCATCACTGGCGTTGGAGCTGATGCTTCTGCCTCAGTATCAACCTCTGTACGTCGACGCCGAATAACTAGGTTCTCAGCGTTCTCTACACGACTACAAATATCCAAGTCAAAATGACCATCATACCCACCATTCTCATTTCCATCATCGTGGACCCTCTCTTCAACTTCCGCACCACTGTTATCTTTTTTTTATCAGCTCTACACGTAACATGGTTCTACGACATTCTTTCATGTTTTCAGCTACTACATACAGAACACCCATATCCGTTACAATCCAAACTGGAGAGATAATTTCTGTGTAATTGGGCAAATAAGGTTGGTAACTAAGTTTCAGTTCTGTATCACTTTCATTCACCCCAATTTCGGAATACAGCGGGTCCTTTAATGTTTTCAATGTTGCATTGGCACCATCAGTAATAGCAAGACCAATAATTTTATTGTTTGTTGATGATATCCATTTATAGTTCCCATCCTCCTCTACCTTATATTCCCCACCGTAAGTAGCATGGATCACTGCAACTTCACCCATTTCCTGTATAATTACAACCTACTTCATTTAGGACATTACATTAACCATACACAGACACATAATACTAACAATACTAAAAATGTAGGGTACTCTAGGAATATGCATCCGGCCGATCGGCGAGATGTGGCCGAAGGGAGTCACTGGCCGATGGTCGAAGGGAGTCACTCGCCGATTACCTTGGTAGGATACTCTGACCGATTGACTCCAATCGGCGCTTCAGGCCGATTGACTTCAATCGGCGACCTTCTCCTACCAAATGCATTCCTCTGGTTTGTTTCCCTAAACCGCATCTACTCTACTCCAACCTTTTCCAATCTACTCCGAACTTTTCCAATCTATTCCACTCTTTGTGTGTATAGGCTTTGTGTGTATAGCCTTTTTTCTCTGAACCCTATAACTCAAATTAAAGCTTCAGATTAAGATTTCTGGTTTACTTACTTGGGCTCACTGCCTAGGAGGAAGACACGGCCGGGACGGTGGTGGACGGCGCTCGGGACGGTGCTGGCCGGCGATCTGGACGGCGGTGAACGTCCGACAGAGACGATTTGTTGAAGCAGCTCGTGTCGGGTCAAATTGTGGGGATATATTTGGAATTGGGTTTGTTTTGCAAATATAGAAATTGGGTATTTGGGGTGTGTTTTGTAAATATAGAAACTTGAGTTCTCTTTTTGCAATTAAAGACAAGGGTAGAAGAGGGATGCTGAAACTTTCATTAACTTGAAGGTTTTTTTCAAATTCCATCTTTACTTGAGGTTTTTTTCAAATTCGATCTCCTATTAAGGCTAAAAACAAAATTCACCCATCAGAAAATGAGTTATAAACTTATAATTACTTGCAAGTATAAAATTCTATGATTGTTGTGGAAATATTGTACGGAAATTCAACTTTGGCTTAGCTTGGTCCGTCTTTAGATAATGAAGTTGTTTGAAGGATCATGAAAGCTTGTATTCAAATCATTTCTGCTTTACATGAATCAATGGCATAAAGGTACGCTTGATAGTATGGTGAGGAAGTTGTATAATTGGAGAGTTAAGAGCAAAAGCAGTCCATTTCATTCTATTTTTTTTTTATTTCTCTGTACCATCATATATATATACATGAAAGAAAGCTTCCTCAAGAAGCTTTAGTTAGCTTAGAGCATGCACAGCGGAACGGGCCCGCTCCCCATTCCGTGTGCGTCCAGTCCGAAGGCCGAGGCCCGCTTCGCTGTGGGTTTCTTTTTTCGCGGTCCGCGCCCCTAAAACGCTGGGCTCGTTCATCGCTCCTCAACCTGCGCTCCTCGATCGCGGGCCGACCCGCACTCCTCGCTCCTTGGCCACGGTGGGCCTCTTTTGGGCCGACACCTGGCTTCGCATCCACTGACTTATTTTTTTTTTTGGACAAAAATTTTGTCAATTGTGAGATTCAACCCACAACCTCAAGGCTTAAAGCCTTGTGTTTTACCACTGAGCTAGATAAGCTTTTGTTATTATGTTTCATTATAATCAATATGATATACTTTTAATTTTGGAGTGAAATGCATATTAAAATTTAAAATCAAATCTTCTTTTTAATAGATTATATATTATATAATTTAGAGTTGGATGATATTTCAAATAAAATAACATTTTTATGTAATATATATTTGACCATATTATCGTTTTTGTGTGTATTTATATCCGGTCCGACTTAAAGATTTCTTTTCCATTATTAAAAAGTTCATTTTTATTCGTGTTAAATTTATTTATTATTTTTTTCACATTTGTTTATATAATTTAAACGGTTTATGATAACGAATTAAATAAAACAGGAAAATATCAAATAATAATCCAGTCAGCACTGTTCTGCACTCTCAGGACCTCAAGGTCCTTTCTACTGCAAAACACCCACTTTTCTGCACTCCCACTCCTTGACTTTTGTCCAGTCAGCACAAGTTCTGCACTCCCACTCCCTGACCAAGGTCCTTTCTGTTGTTCATGCTCTTACTCATGGGGTGCTAACTTATATGAATGCCACACGTTAGAGCATGTACAACAGAAAGGACCTTGGTCAGGGAGTGGGAGTGCAGACCTTGCGCTGACTGGACAAAAGTCAGGGAGTGGGAGTGCGGAAAAGTGGGTGTTTTGCAACAGAAAGGACCTTGAGGTCCTGGGAGTGCAGAACAGTGCTGACTGGATTATTATTTGTTATTTTCCTGTTTTATTTAATTCGTTAACAGAAACCGTTTAATTTAGTCATAATTTAAACAATTTTGGAAATAAATAATTAAAGACGATCAATAATTAATAAATTCAACACGAATAGAAATGAACTTCTAATTTTATTCAATCCATTTTAATAAAACCCAAAACAAAATACAAGTTCAAGAATCATCCTCTGTTGGGTCGACATCTGGTGGTGGGGGTTGGCTTCGAAGATCATCAATTTGGGCTTCAAGGCTAGTGATGAGTCTTCGCACTTGGGTCTTGCAAAACTTATGGTCTGCCAACGCCTCTTCATCGTAAGAAGATGTATCCTTCTCCACCAGGGCCTTGTAGTTGGCGATGTTTGCTTCCCACTGTTGGGTTAATGCTTGTAACATGCGAAACTTATTTTCCTGTTGTTCGCCACGTGAACGTTGAGCCTCAAACCGTGCACGTTCAGCGTCGATTCGTGCACGTTCCAGTTCGGCGAAGGCAGCCATTTGGGCCGTGAGGACGACCCCCTTCTTTGCGGCCTTCGCTGCCTTCTTCCCTTGCGGTCGGCGAGGGGGACTTGGGGCGGCCTCGGGGGATGGGGGTGTGTCGCTGAGAGGGACCTGAGTCCCCTCGTAGTTCTCGCTTCCTCCCCATTCTGGTGGTTGGGACTCACCACTGAGAGGTGTGCCCTCCTCCCCTGTGCTTGTAGGTGGGGTTGAGCTGTAAGCCTCAGCCTCATCCAACCGCTGTCGTTGTTGGCGTACCTGACTGCGGACAGTTCCCATTGTGCCCTCCTCGGCACTGAACTTCTCATTGCCATCGAGCCTCTTGACCCAATGATCCAGGTCGAACTTTAGCGGGTGGTCTTTAATCACTTTCCCATCATCCTCCCACATTTGCTTCGCACGTCTCAAGTGCTCTTCGTCGTTTGCGCCGCTCGGCTTCTCGGCCCTGGACCTCTTCAAATAGCCGAGCATCCTCCTTGTCTGGCTGGAACCTCTGAGCCAACGTTTCTTGATAGCTTCCCAGCGGCGATGTGGGTAACCTCCCTTGGAGTTGTATTTCCTCTGCACTTCGCACCAGAATGTGTTGCCGGTTTGCGTGTTGCCCTTGACGGCGTCTCTTGTTGTGCTCAACCAGCAAGTTATGAGGTGGTGGTCCTCGTCCTTGCTGAATGTCCGGCCATCCGCCTCTGGTTCTTCGGGTTGGGCTCGGGGTTGGGCTCGGGGTCGGGCTCGGGCAGGGGCTCGGCCTCGTCGTTGGGAAGAGGATGGTTGGGGGGTTTGTACGTCGGGTAGTGGATGACCCTCGTAGTTGTAGAATTGGGGTCCCATGCCCCATTGTGATTGTGATTGTGGTGGGAACGATGGCATCTGGAAACCTTGTGGGGGCAGGCTCCATTGTGATGACACTTGGAACCCTGGCGCCATTTGGTATTGTTGGGGACGGTTTTGCCGTGACAAAAAAAAAATTTATACAATAAATTAAGTGCTCAAAAATTTAATACAAATTTTTTTGATACAATGAATTAAGTGCTCAAAAATAAAATAATAAAATAAGTGCAAATAATTAATCAAAAAAATGAATACAATGCATTAATACAATAAAATAAGTTTGCACTAACCTGAACTCGACCCCGGGTTCGAGCTTGGGGAGTTGGAGAGATTGCCCGTTAGAATGTCTCCGAAACCTCGTGCCAGTTCGTCCTCGATGAATTCTCGTTCGTCACCAACTGAGTGTGCACGAGACCCAGCGTCGCCCGACATTTTTCTTGAGAATGATTGAAACGAGAGAGGAGAATTTGGGAAGGAGAGAGTGAAGTTGGATAGCTGAAGTAGGAAGTGGTGTGAAAAATATGAGAGGAGAGGGGTATTTATAGGGTTTTATTTGTTGATTTTTGAATTAAAAAAAAACTAGCCGTTAGTGTGCAACGGTCGGGACACGTGGCAGCCCCAGACGCTGCCAGCGCAGCAGACGGCGCACAAGCGCGTCCACCGCGCCCGACCAGCGAGAGGGGAGCGGGACCGTGTGCAGGGGGAGCGGGAGCGCGTGGAGGGGGAGCGGGGCCGTGTTTTTCGACGATCACAGCGGAACGGCCAGCGCGCCCGGCCAGCGAACGTCGCGGCGCGGTGAGCGGGGCCGTTCCGTTGTTCTTGCTCTTAGTGTGCTTTTGCTACAATTGATAAGGGCGGTGGGGTCCACAAATTCTATAACAATGATTATGTTTTGTTCGTATTGAGAGACAGTTACTTTTTATATTTGCAATCTCTACCGATAAAATTATATAATACAAAAAATATGTGAATAATAAGAGAATAAAATAAGGGGTATGAATTAAAACGCTCTCTGAAAACCCTCTCTCGGGTGCGCCTTACCCTTTCTAGGGTTTCCATTTCCGCCACCCATTTCTACACTCCAACACACTTTGCCGGTCGTCGCCGCACACAGCTACACCTCGCCGGTCGCCACTGCTCGCACCTCTCCTCTCGCAACTTCCCTCTCGCCTCGCTCAAGTCGTCTGCATCTCTGGTATGGATCTCATCCAACCACGTTATCCCGACGCTGCGCCACTACCCCCATCGGGATTCCTCCCCGACGTTGGCTTCTCCTTGCCGACAGTCAACAGATCTGTCTCTTTGCCGGCAGGACACAAGGACCTCGACCGCAGTGAGTCCTCACCGTTGAAGGACAAGTCGGGCTCGGCCGGGGCGGGTGCTCTCGTCCTCTACGAACCCCAGCCACCGGTGACGTCGCGCCGGTCATATGCAGAGGTCGGCGGTGACCACTCTGAACCTTTTCACCATCGTTGCACCCCGCTGAAGGTATCCTACCCTAAGTACCATCCTCCGTACGTGCATGCCTCAACCTCGGTGGGCCGCCCGATGACCACCATCAGATCTGGCTCTCGGCAGGGTGGGACGCCGCTTGAACGCATCTCCACGGTGCCAGATTGGGAGGGCGAAGATGAAGAACTGGTGGTCCCGCTCGAGGCTGTCCTGGCGGCCAAAGGCTTCCCGCTGCTATTAGAACCCCTCCGGCCCTACATACAAGTCAATGATATCGACTTCAGTCATATCGAGATCGGGGTCCGAGAACTGAACGTCCTAGGGGGTGCCCGGACTCCGAGGGTCCACGACCTAATAGCCTCCTCCATGGGCACTCAGGTAATATCGGTCCCCTTACCTTTTGTTCGGCGTGAGAACCACTTTCTATGGATGAGGGTCCGAATGGAAGTGAACCAGCCGCTACGGAGACGCCTTCGTCTCCGTTTCCCTGGTAACACTACCTCTTCGCTGATTGAACTACAGTATGAAAAGCTGCCTGATTTCTATCGTCGGTGCGAAAGGTTGACTCATCGTCTTTCGGGGTGCACAACCCAATTACTGGGGATAGGGCGGGAGGAGGTCCGTTATGACAACTTTATACAGGTACCGCGACAACTGGACGTGGAGCGTTTGCTGAAGACGGTGTGGCATCCACCAAGACACATAGAGGAGTCGGAAATCGATGACCTCCTGACATGGCTCTCACAGAACCAGAGAGGTCTCCCCAGGGGACAGAGCATATGTTGTAGACTATCATCCGAAGTTTGACAACTTGGCTAAGACTGCCCCGGAAGGGGTGGTCAATATTCTGCAGGGAGGATCCCCAAAAGCATGTGGAGGGCCGCTAGGTTTTACAAAGCTTGACAACCTGACTAACGTCCACTATGCTGGGAGTCCTCTCTACCCAGATAGGCCTGCAGATGTCTTGGGCATACAGGCGGGGAAGGAGAAAGACCCCAAGGAGCTACTTGGGAAAGCATGCCCCATCAGGACAAAGACACTGAATGCAAGCTTGAAGACGAGGAGCGGGCAGCTGTATGTTAGAGCTCCTGGGTCGAAGAAGTCTCTGGACCAGCTGGTCCCACACCAAGAGAATATGAGCCGGACAGGGTCGAGGAGGACCAGATGAAGCAGGCGGAGGCTGGTCAGCCTCCTATGCAGGAATGAGCCGACCCGGCAGAGGTGGGGTTGGCCGTTGCTGGCCTATATCCATAGACCCGGGATAGCCAGCGATGGGAGGTCTCGGGAAGCCTGCATCAACAGCTCTTTATTTCTGCTCGTTTTTACATTATTATGTTTGTCGTTGGAACAATTTTTTTCTGTTTTGGTTTGGACTATTTTCTTTATGTCTCGCCGTTTTGAGACGTCGGTAAGGGGATGTCCTCAGGTCTTGTCTACGATATCAAGTAGGCTATCTTTATGGGTCCATGAGCGCTGGCCTTGCTACGGTCCGCCCAGACATACTTCTGGAACCCAGGGCGGTTACGCTCTACCATGTATGGTTTCTTTTTTGCAGTAATGCACTTCCCCGGTTACCCGTTTAAAAAAAAGGGGTATGACAACTAACATCTGAAACATTAAGACTTCTCTCTCGGTACTTAAAGAACCCTTTTTTAGTTCAAGCCGTTTATCGATATGGTGCTCCCCTCTACTATGATCGACACTCTACCGTCTGTAGTGCTGCCTCCTGGTAATGATGATGTTGCTGCGGATGTCGGTCCTGCCGCCCCCGTGCTCGCAGGTCTCATCCAACCCCCGTAGACCGCGTCTGGTGTGGGGGATAAGACGCGACGAAGGAGGAGGCCGAAACCACTCTCTGCGACTCCTTCCTCGGCTATCGGCCTTGGGTAGCCCGGTCCTCCCACCGGCCTCTCGTCTGATCTGGTCCTATTCTCCATGGGCACTCACTCTCCCTTGCCGGCTGCGAAACAACGGAGGGGGCGTCCAACTAGGCATGCAATTTCTTCTCCTCCAAGCAACCCTATCCCGCCGTCTCTTGCGCCAGTTCTAGCCCTCCCACCACTAAACCCTCAGGAGGAGGATCTGGTTCCTACTACGTTGCCACTAGCCCAGAGTGTGTTGTTTGTTAGGGTTCCGGTTCCGGGTCGCTGACCACCAACTCCTGTTGCTGCACCACCAAGCGATGCTGGTCGGATCCCTGTCGTTGTTGCTCTAGACCCCATGGTACCATGACCCCCACCGCTGATACGAGACTCGGAAAAGGGGAAGGCCCCCATGGTGGACCTTCCAAGAATGGCTACTGAGGTGTTAGGGTTGGGCTGGTGCCTCCCAAATCGGGACCGTATCCCCCTAATTCCTTCCTACTTGACTAAACTAGGTGGTATGGGTCGGGGCCGCCCGGTGACACTATGCTTGGAAGCGCCACCCTCACCTCCAGCTATAGTGGCTTTCAAAGTCCGGGACTCTCTCGCGGCTCTTCAGGACGGGTTGTCCTCGTGCTCAATCGAGGAAGAGGACAAGGTTGAGGTACTGGTTCCATTCTCTTCCGCCATCTCAGCTACCATTGCTAGGCAACAATGAGGGATGGTAGGTGAGTTGTGGTCGCCGGCACCACCCCGGAAGGAGACCCTCCTTTGGATCATCACCACGGCTTGCAGAAAAGCGGCTGAAAGCTTGGTCGTCAAGGAATTGGAACCGAACACCTTTGGGTTCTACTTCAAATCGGCTGAGGCTCGGTCATGGGTTCGGGATCACGAACCTTGGTGTTTTGATGGTCGCGCCCTGCTATTAGGGGACCTGGATCCCCGTGCTCGGGCATTGCCAGAGTTGGATCGGGTGCAACTATGGGCCATGTCCGGGGTCTGCCACCGCTGGTGCGCATGACAGCTGAAGCACCTAGGAATGACCAGGCAAGGAGTAGCGTTTAATTATGTCAAGACATGAACCACACATATAGATAGTATGGTGATGTCATGATCGTAAGACTAAGATCTACTTTGATAGTTGAGAAATACCCATGTCTCATGTTCTATGGAGTATTCTCAAGATTTGTCATCCAATGTCAAACTCTTTTACATATGTGACATTGATTCATATCTCTATATGCATGATCAGTAAAACATGATCTTCCAATCAACAGCCACATTAGGGACGAATGAATAGACTCACTCTTTTGTTTCTAAAAGTTCTACTATCGTGAACCTGTGCCCCGATACCTTAGAAAGACTATATTAATTTTAGTCAACATTACAACTTAATGATAACAAAACGTTTGCCAACTTTTATTAACTCATAAATGACTTTGTACATATTGTGGCTTCTGCTAGGGCACAAAACCCAATAGAGTCCCACTTGAACTAGGACCAATTCACATTTTAAGAAAACTCTCATAGCCCTAATATGACCTTCAAACTTAGGCTACGGAAGTTCCTTTATTAAAGGATCAGGTACATTTTCATTTGTGTTCACTCTACATATCTTGACCTCTCATTGCTCTACGAACTATCGGATGAGGTGAAAATGTCTTCGTAGTGTTTGGATTTAGAATGAGCCCTCGGCTTTTTGGCTTGACATATTTCTCCATTGTTGTCGGGAAACAAGTCACTGGATCTGATATGTTGAGCACGATGCCAATTTGGTGATGAAGTCCTTAATCCAAGTCACTATTGGATCGCGGTCTCATGTGATGGTGGGTGTTTTCGACGATAGTGGTGACGGTTGGAGCTCAGGGTCAAGGGTTGTCCGCGTGAATTGTCTTTAGGTTAGGGTTTTTTTCTTTGCGCCTAGTTTCAGGCCCAAAGTTTTTTTTTGTCCTTGTTATGGTGGTTTATTAAGCTATTTGACCTAAAGATATTTGGTTGTTAGGGCTTTAGTCTATTTGTTAGTGGTGTACCCAAGTGGATTATCTCAATCATTCTTCTAGATTTTGAAAGTTTTTTTTTTACTAAAAGGTAAAATTTATACATTTAGAATCCAAATACATAGGTGTGCGCATATACTCCCTGACCACTAGAAAATAACAGACATATAACTAAATGTTCGCAGTTCTTTGAAGTACTAGAACCGTCACAGGCTTTATTGAAACAACATATGCAAGAAGAAAAGATGGGGGATAAAAAGATAGCACTAGAAGTCCTTCTCCAAGTCACGAGCATGGTCTGCATCAGTAGTAAGAGGCACGGCTTTAACCAGGGACCTCTCCGTAAGCCAATCCCTGAAGCCTGAGGAAGCTAACATTCCTCCTGGTGAGACTGTTGGCTATCACTCGCCTGATCATCTTGGGGAGTATCAACAACAGTCCTCTTCACTCCTCCGGTAGCAGCTCCTTCACTATCTCCGTGCCCATGCGGAATGTGCACTGAAACTTCAGTGACCCTACCACTAGAGAGCTGGTCGGTCACCAAAATTTTCCACCTGGGATCCACCTCCCCGGACTAGGTGCTAACCCGAGGTCCTGTATGATTAGATACAATGCTCGGGGATACACACGGGCTCCTTCCTCAAGACGAGGATCCCTTAGATACAGTGCTCGGGGAAACCCTCCTAAAGCCTGAGGGTACAATCGACGACGAGTTCTCAGGCCAGTATATCGCATACGGCTTCACCAACTCGTCCTTTTGAAATTCCAGGATAGAAGTATCATACCTCGGGGTACCCCGCAACTCCAACCCACAATCCCTCACGACATGACCAATTCTACCGCAATTGAAGCAGAAGTTCGGGAGCTACGTATAGGTGAGGTCGTCCTTCAAGGGATCCAGGAAGTCCTTGAACCTCAAGACCAGTCCCCGCTTGAGAGGACGTTCAACAAGGTGCGAAAATGCACCCCCATAGTTCCACACCAGGACATACCCCACTAATCGCAGGGTACTTCCACACACGCCCCTAAGGCGTCCCAAATCGTTTCCCCTGTTGCCTTCGTCTGAAGTAGGGGCGGTAGACCCCGAACGTGGACCCATAGCTGCAAGCGGTCTAACGCGGGAAGTTCCCAGGCACAGGGGTTCAACTCTCCGAGCAAAAGGGGGCTCCTGTCGAAGCACCAGGCCTCATTATCCCAGACCTAGTATCGTGCCTCTGTCGTCCAGAAATAGAATCCGAAGACTCATGGGCCAAGATCTTTGACGAGAAAGCCTTCTAAAGCCTGCCCCCACGCGGTAGTGATGATACGGTGGAGAATGTCCTTCTGAGGAGGCTTCGACGCCATAGCTTGCCCATCAGTCCCCACTGTTGACGGGTGACATTGGCTGGGGAGTAAGGGACCACGACCTCAACCTCCTCGTCATCATCGAGGGAGCAGGAGGAGAGCCCATCCTGAAGTGCGGCCATGGATGCCTGCAACTCCGATAAAGCCACAATGGTGGGCGAATGGGGCTCATCCAACGTGAGGGCCACCTTCTGACCACGAACCATACCAGCCAGAACAGTAAGGAGAGAGGGGATGAGCAGGAGCCTATCTTTATTGGGAAGACAGTGACCCAAGCCTAATGTCTCCACCACCGTACGTGGGAGATCCTATATCTTCGCCTTCCCCCGTGCCGGATCCTGTTGAAGAGGAGGGGTCGGATCAACCTGAGTAGTAGGAACGTATGAAGGAGATGGAGCAGAGACGATAGGTAGAGGCGGCGGAGCGAGACCCAACAACATGTTAATTGGGGATGAAGCAACGCCCTTCGGTCATACTAGAAGTCCACGACGTGGTTTGCCGGTAATGTTTGAAGTAGAGGCACCCATGGCGAAGGGTACCAGTGCAGTGGAGAGAGATGGTGGTGGACTCGTCAGAGTAGAAGGAGGCGCTGAAGGAGACTCGACTATGATTTGCTTCGGCTTCTTCCTAAGCCCGGGTTCTAAGGCGAGAGTTTGCATGGATGAAGATGTGGTCTTCGAGGGAGAGGCCTGCACCGGGAGGTGACATGACGGGGATGGCTTGGAGTGCAGCAACAACAACTTCTTGAAGCTTTTTGGCGACGAAAACAGGGCTAGAAAACATCATAGTTGCATAAAAGGTGGGCGGCTATGGCTAGGGTTGCTCTCGATTGGCGAGAGAGACGGTGTTACTTTCCTAATTCCTACACCAACCGGTAAATCTTGAAAATACAAATGTACTAGTATGGAAAGAAAAATAAAATCACATTGAATGTTTATTTCGAAAGTTTTATAGAACATTTATTGGGATTGGAAAAACAAGAATAGAGATTTGCGAGAACCCTCACCCCCAAAATCCTAGCTGCCGTCGACGGTCTCCATGGCCTTGGCCATGGAGGTTGTCAATGAAGTTATCTCTTCTTCCTTTTCCTCATACTAAGCTCCTTTCTAAGCAGTCGTTTTTGCCTGCACAATAACTGCAACATGCCCCCATCCGAGTACAGCCGTCGTCATCCCCGATGCGTCCCTCCACCGGTGTTGGATCTATGATTCAATCGGACGAGCCACAAGGGGTTGTTCTCCTCATCGTCATCAATCGAGGTAACACAAGGTCGAAAAGACCATAATAATCCTTCAGGGTTATTCACGAACCGAGTTCCAATTGTTATGGCTTTGTTTTGTGGAGGATTGGTTTTGGTAAATTATTACCCACCGAACACTCGTACGAGCCGATTGGAGAAGGTTTTGGAGCGATACAATCAGTGGAGTTGGGATTCGGGACCTATCCATCTTGACCCGCGACCGACATTGCTTGGCAGTCCCGAGAGGAGCAAGGACGCAGATCGTTTTTACCGTTTTATGTTGGATTCAGTTTAAGTTTCAATTTTGATTGGCGAGTCTGTGTCTAATTACTAGGTTGGATTTTATTGTTGGTTTGGTTTTCCCTTTGTTTTCCGGACGGTCGGACGGGATCTCAATTATTTGTGTGTCTGTGAAGGCTAAGCAGACTAGTTCTACGGGTCCATGAGCGCCGGGTATCCTAAGGGGGACCCGGACTATATTCTGAAACCCAGGACCTCGGTCCTATTGTAACCCCTATTTACATTAATGTATCTTGATCTCGTTACCGTTTCAAAAAATAGAACATTTATTGATTAAAAAGGGTTTATTAAATATAATTTTTCATACTACGTCTACATATGATTAATATCGACCGAAGACAAGAAAAAAAAAAAAGAGTTTTGCCTAACTTATACCTGCGCATAGTTAATAATGAGATATGACAGGATCACCTTGTATACGATCCCAAACAATCATGTTCTAGTTTTTTTTTTTCAAAGGTACAAGTTCTAGTTAAAGTCGAACCTATTGTAAATTGCTTCAACATCAATTCCTCCTAGTACTACTACTACCATCATTTAAATGTACACCACCAACTATATTGTTAATCGCGGCCACGAGCGCCGTCCCAAAGCTCGGATCCGCCGTGATAGCCGACATGGCCGCATCGACGGAGTGGCCATAGGAAGCTACCTGTGGCTGCATTTGGTTAGGTATCTGAAACTTGGCATGGCCATGAAGGGCATGCCCTAGCATACTCATCTGAGGCCTTTGGGGAGGGTGTGTGAGGTCCAGTGTGATGGTAGGAAACGGTGCCGTAGCCGAGAGAGTAGCCAAGCTTGGAGTGCATGACATCATGTTTCGTAGCAGAAAGCTAGGGTTCATGAGCCAGTCTGCGCTGGATAGTGGCCCGGAAAGGAGAGAAGACGCGGCGGCCGATGTCGCTGACGCCATTGCTGCGGCGGCCGGAGGGAGTGGGTGGTTGTGGTGGCCTTCGTAGGTTGTTATTAGGATTGTTCTGTCCTCGAAACATCTTTGTACCTATATTGGTAATTATAATTATTGATACGATGATAGTACTCTTATTTGTCCTAAAATGAGTGATATATATATACCAATGATTTATTATGATAAGAAACGTTACTTGTTTGCGAACTGGACAAGCAATAGCCATGGTGCATCGGTAGTAAGCCCTAGGAAATGGGTTTCCCTTGGCCATTTTCTGTCCATACTTTCTCCATTGACACCCATCCGAAATCTACAAAATAAATATTAATATTATATTTTAATTAGATAGATAAAACTAAAGTATTAATAATATAATTATTTGAAGGACGATATCCAATATAAACCGTCGTTATTGTATAAACTACAAACTAATACTACCGTTAGAACACATATTATGTTACATTTAAAACCTATCATAAAAATCATTGAAACCTATAATGTTAATGTTGGAACCTAAAAACCGGTAAAAACAATTGTTTTTTTTATCAGCAATTTATATTTTAAAGCTCAACTTTTCCAGAGACTGAAAAAAAGGGCAAAAAAAGAAAGAAAAGAATTGTTAGAACCTGTAATGCAAATGGTTGAAACTATTATGCACTATAGTCAGGGTTCCAACATTTTGTTGCACAGTTTCAACGATTTACATGACAGGTTTTAACGGTATCATATTGCATGCTTTAATGGTAATTTTTGTAATCGACAAGGTAAATATATAATTTGAAACCATTTATGACTGAGAAAGAGGAGTACAAACAAATGACCTAATTAATTACAGACCATCTACAAAACAATATTGGACATAGCCAACAAAGTTATAAAACACTCTAACCCATAAAGACACCACCACATGATTTTAAACCAATTCTAGCAACCCTAAAACAATAACCCTTCCATACTAAAAAAAATACCACAAGCCTTGTGAATCATCAACGACAAACCCACCTTAAACAAACCCCAAAACAAGCTCTCCAAGCTTTAATGGTAATATTGATTTGTTCCTCTGTACAATAGGAATCAACTTGTATTTGACAATGACTTCACTACTTAAATTACTTATACAAGGAAACGTCGAATCTTAACAGTCTCAGAAAGATCATTTGCAGGTTTTAATTAAGCTTCACCTTTTGTCACAGATTCTAATACAAATGTGGTATTTTGTTATTAAAAAAATAACATAAATATAGTATTTTGTTATAAGAAACACAACTTTTTTATAATTATTTTACACGTGGTTGTTATTTTTTGTAAACGTGTACCACCTTTTTATTAGGATTTGTGATAAAAAGTGGTGCGTAATTAAGTCTTGCAAATAATCTTTCTGAGACTGTTAGGATCCAGTGTTATCCCTTATATACTCAACATCTTGTTTGAGTGGTTTTGACATGAACAAAAATATGTATAAATCAAGAAAACATATAGTTGAAAATTAAATTCATAATTCTTAAAAATAATGACACTTATTTTAGAACAAGTAGAATATTATTTACCATAGATGCTTCTGAGTGAGCTCGAACAGAGACTCGGGCTTTTCGGACCATGGAAATAGTTTCAGGTTGAGGTTGACGATCACGATCATGAACATCATTGGGTCCAATACTAAACCTAGGCACCTTGTTACTAATAGGAACAGTGCCTTCATCTCTAACCTTGTTCTTGTGATGATCTGTTGACTCGATCGTGCCATTCCCGTTCGATCCAGAACAATCATGACCGTCCGAATTATGAGAAGATTGTGATGTCTCGTGGTCTTTATCATGACCAGCCATAGCCAAACCCAAATCCATAAATTGTTTTGGAACGTTCACACCACAATTATTTGCCTGAACAAATTAGTATGACAAAGATATATGTTACAATAATATATATATATATATATATATATGAATATTTTTAGTTTGTAAAGTTGTGTTAATTCAATGAAAACAAGCTTAATATATTGACTTTTGTACCATGTATATTGTCTTCGTCTAGACTTCTTACAAACTCAAGGGATGGAGTTACCTTTATATATTGTGTAGTTATTGTTTGACTCAACTTATGTAATTAACAGTTTAAACACAATTCTTCTGTTTTTCAATGAGTATTATTTGTATATAAATGTAAATCCTAACAAAAATGCGCAAATTATGACAAATTATTTGACCAAAGTAATTTGTGGTTTTTATGTATGGTATATTACATCAGAAATCATCAAGCCAACAAATAAAAATCATATTTTCTTTGTATTAAAACAAGTTTTTGACTTTCCTCAAAAGATGTCTCAAAGTAAGTGACTATAGCTATTATTAGTTTATTAATTAGGTATAGATTACAAATGATAACCCTTTCATAAGTTAATTATAGGTTTATTTTCATCTCCCTATCCTAATTTTTTGTGGCACCTTACTACCCTTGAATGTATTTTTTTTTTCACTTTTATACCAGTCGTCAAATTGTCATCCATTTTTGAATGAAAACACTTTAAAAGTCCATAATACTTCTCACTAACAATCAAATTTCCAAAACCATGCAATTGGTTTTCAATTTTTTTTTAAAAAACAATCAGTTTTTAATGTCACAAAAATGCATTCTAAGGTAGTGAGGTGCCACAAAAAAATGCATTTTAGGATAGTGAGGTGCCACAAAAAATAGTTATAGAGTAGTGAGATGAAAAAACTCACATAGTTAAGATAGTGAAACGAAAATATCCCTTAACTATAAGAACTCAAATGGCAAGAACACAAAACTATAAAGAGGTGAGAGATGGAACTAGAACAGAGTAAACTAAATATTTCTAGTGTTATTTTTGAAAGGGAAATTTGGAAATCTATGCTTCATAACATAGCATATTTTTTTAGTATGCCACTATAATTCAATATTTGTAAATCTATGCTTTTGAAATATTTTAGGACAAAAATACCCTTATTATTAGTTTAAATCTCAAAATAAATGGTATAGGAGAGGATTTGAACCATGGTTGTTCAAGAAAAAATATTTGAACTTAACCATTTGTACTAAATTACTTATATGTATTATAGCCTTTTATTATTTATTTTACTATATTTTATTATATACTAAGTTCTCGTACTACACCAAAATTTAAAATAAAAATATGGATAATTGAAAAATACTTATGGTGAACTCTGCACGTTTTGTATATACTTACGGTGTACTGTTCTTTTGTTGAAAATACTTACCATATATCATTTTTCATGTGCAAAAAGTGTGAAAACTAATGGAAAATTGGGAGTTTAGAGCATGTAAAAATTTAAAATTTCCAAAATAAATAAATGTGTATATATATATATACAAATATATTTTTAAATAGTAGATATTTATTTATTTTGGTATACATATAGTTATTTATTTTGAAATACTTACGGTATACCCATATTTATTTTGAAATACATTTTTTTAGAGAAATGCTATTGTATATATATATTTTTTGAAATACTTACGGTATACCCATATTTATTTATTTTTATTTTGAAAATTTTAAAGTTGCACACCCTCTAAAATCCCAATTTTCCGTTAGTTTTCACACTTTTAACGCATGAAAAATAATACACTATAAGTATTTGTAACAAAAACAATACACCGTAAGTATTTGCAAAACGTGTAGAGTTCACCATAAGTATTTTTCAATTATTCATATTTTTTTATTAAATTTTGGTGTAGTACGAGAACTTAGTATATAATAAAGTATAGTAAAAAAAAAAGCTACAATGCATGTAAGTAATTTAGCACAAGTGGTTAGGTCCAAACATTTTTTCTTGAACAACCATGGTTCAAGTCCTCTCATATACAATTTATTTTGGAATTTAAACTAATAGTAATAAGGGTATTTTTGTCCTAAAATATTTCAAAAGCATATATTTACAAATATTGAATCATAGTGGCATACTAAAAAATATACTATGTTATGAAGCATAGATTTACAAATTTCCCTTTTTGAAATAATTGCGGACGTTTTTTTTATGGTGTAACTAAAAGTCAAAATTAATCATAAAAAATTATATATGTAAAATTAAAGTTTCAAATTGCAAATAATATATATGGGGGTTGAAATTTGCAAATCACTAATTTGCATTCGCTGATACAAAAAAATTATTATTTTGAGAAGAAAAATAATTAAACATATAACTGTTATACGATCAATTCCTATTAAAGATAACATACTTGCATATGAAAAATAGTTTAGGATGTCATTTGCAAAAAATAAAATAATACACTTATAGTATTCACAGAACAGATGATATAGTTCATCAGAGGTTTTAGAAATTATATAAATAAATAAACTAATTTCATTAAATGCTAGAATCAGATGAAGAATAGACAGTAAATACGAGAACAACAAACTCTATTACATATAAGTCTAAAAAAGCCTTTCAAAAAATGATCTATAAGTTAAAAGTAGAAGTCAAAATTGTCAATTTAATCCACATGTTTAGAGATGAAAAATTCAGTTCATCTTTAGTTCTTGTGCCGACTAAAACAATACTTAATTCAAAACAAACCAACAAAATAGCAGTACTAATTAATCTTTTATCACTAATATATATAAAAATACCTTAGAATCCTTAGCAGTTTGTGTTCTCCAATTGGGGTTCCGATGCATGAGTGAGACCAGATGCATCTGTAAAGTGCAATAGTCATTGTTCATCTTATCAAGCATCCCTCTTAACCCTTGATTTTCCATTTTCAATCGGCTTAATTCATTTTGTAGAACCACCATCTTCATCAACAACAACAATAAACACATATATGGGATCAATTTTGTTTTTGATCAGTAAATATTATTAATAGACTCAGATTTCTGAAAAGTAAATAAGAGCATGGTAACAAACCACATACAACCAGAACCATACAACCATAACAATCCAGAGATGAGTCTAAACAATACCCAGATTTTCTAGACTTTAAACAAACTAAAACGTCAAATAAATTACATTAACGCCAAATATAAAGAACAAAATTACATGTATATATACACTTACCAAATCATTTCTACTTCTCTTTTCTTCACACCTAGTACTTGTAGTAGGTTTAGCACAAGCATAGTTAGAAGTATGAAGATCAAGATCAGTCTGCACGAATAAATAAACGCCAGTTACATTAAAGTTTACTTCGAGATTATCTATCTGTGTGTGAAACAATAAATCAGAACAAATTGTTTATACGACTATAACGTCGTGTCCATAACATGCACATACACTGATGTCAGGATTTAGGTCTTGGCTCTCTTTCTTGACACCTTGCATGCTTAAGGTCGTGGCTGGGCCGGCAGCCTCGGAATGTTTCTTTTCGGCGAAAAAATCGACCTCGTTGAGTACTTTCTTGCCATCCGACGAAACCCTTTCCGGCGAAACATGTTCTTGTTCATCACCAGCCTCCATAAGAACAAATATTCTGAGTTTTTTTTTCCTCTTCCTGAGAGAGATGCAAATATGTGATGGAGTGGGGAATAAGAAGGGTTAGGAAGAAGAAGACCATTTGGTGAGGTCATGTGGTGCGTGTCTATAGGACACGTGGCTTTGTCTCATGTGGTCTTTGGTCAGATAGAGACATAGAGTAGTATTTTATTTGTTTCTTCTGTCTATGGGATTCTCTGGAGATAGAGCTGCAGTTCTAAATTAATTAAGAGAGAAAATAATGGAGAAAAGTTTGATATGTTAATAATTTCCTTCCAAACCTATTCAACTCTACTTAGTTTAGGTGTTATGCTAATTGAGTTGCATGCTATGCTATAGTTTAGTGTTTGTTGATTATATTGTTAACTATTGGTTAGCTCACAAACCATATTTTCTTGTCTCAACATTATTGTAGTATCTAGTTTATTTTTTGTATATATATATTTAAATTAAACATTTTTAGGGAGAGAGAAGGAGGATATGAAGATGGTCTAGTTATATTTAAATTATAATATCTAGTTAATTTTGGAATCTATCTATTTATAACCTTTAAATTGCCATGTTTTGTATAACTTCGTTCTAATAAAAGTTACGGTTTTGTTTGGAGAGAGTTCTTTCAACCTTTATCGTCGCCTCATGACGATATTGCGTACACAATTATATCAATGCATAAGATCTTTATCATCAAGACCATACTTATAAGTTTTATAATCCTTGTAGTTATACTGTTTTTCGCTCGCTCCTCCACACCTCATCATGGTTGTATTTAAAGGATAGTGCATCTCCAACGACTATTCACGGCTACCTGTTGTAGTGGTTCTCCATTTTCCAGTGCTAGCTTCCCATACTGGGAGAGAGTACACAGCCGGCGACATAGCTAGACTACAGGATCTCACAGCCGAGGGAAACAAGGGTTCGGTGTTAGGAGCCTTTGTTAATCCAAATTAGTAGGTGAGGTCTGTTATGGAGCCTCGCTAGGTCCAATGAGGAACCTACGAGGATACGAGTTGCTAGGGAGGAAAAGCGTCCCGACCCCTACCCGATTAGCATCTATTAATAACTCGTTTCGTTCACCAATTACTACGATCTGTGGTCAAGTAGCACACTTTCTACAGAAAATACATGGTCCTCTTCAGAAGACCGAGAGACAATCAAACACTCTTACTTGTATCAGGTCAACCAGGATTGGTTCTATTGGTCTTTCGAATTATGTTTTTTTTGGAGTTTAGCCCTAATTTTCAAGACCGATTTTATATTGGTTATAGTTCTAAGACCAGTATGATGGATTTTCTGAGGAAAACCCATTCTCTTAAATTGGTTCTCCCTGTTTGTGTTTCTTTTTTATTCAATAAAATAGTATTTCCCTAAAATAATGTTGCGGTTTTGTGTAAATTACGCTTAGGGTTGAGAGCTCACATATACGAAGCTTCCAAGATTTTGTTATAATTGTGGTCGTCTCGGTCATGTTTTGAAGGATTGCACGTGGGCGGTTAGAGGCCCCCCGCAGTTCGGTGAATTCATACTCGAGTACAATCGGGAGAAGAATATCAAGGCGTATGCCACAGACTGGGGAGAACCGATCCATCTATATTGTCCGCCAGGATTTGGCCCCCAAGGTCCCTTGAGCCTGAATAGGGGCCCTCATCCCCTTATGCCCCCTCGGCCCCTTATGCCCATTCGGTCGGGACATCAGGGCTCGGCTAGTGGGGCTCTGCTTCGGCCACCTGCGTCTCCAGTGCTGAAGGATCCACTACCGTTCTAGGAACATCTAGATGGGATAACTCGGGCGGTTTTGGGAGCCCAGGAGGATGAAATACCTAGAGCAGCTAGTGTCGGGGTCAGCCAGAACACCTTGAAACGTTCAGCGGTTGGGGTCACTCGGGAGGATCAGTTCAGGGCGGGGAAACAGCCCCGCCAGGAGGAATGAGTGCTACGTCGTGCATCAGGGACTGGCTCTGGGAGGGGTCCCTATACGATGTGTTGCCTCCCCTCTTCACCATTACCGTCGAGGTCCCTCAGGATCTCCGATATTCCATTCCTCCTCTCCGTCTTCTGTCGTGGCCTTTAAGGCATCACAACGTCGGTTATGATACTAAAAGGTTCAGAGAACCATTGTTCACCTATTCTGACCTTCTACTCGTGGTCAGAGAACTTGTTCCTTGATGCACTCTAATATAATCTTTTGAATCAATAATATTGCACCATCCGTTCAAAAAAAAAACAATCTCATGTTTTCAACTAATTTTAGCAAGAAAATCTCTTATATAAACAAATCTTCCATAATCTATTTTTCACAACGTGTAACCCTAACAAATTAGTTTAGGGTCCATGATAATAGAAAGATGAGTCAATTAATTATTAGGGTGTCCCCTCTAGGACCCCTAAAACAGCTCTTACTTTAAACAACAAAGAACCTTTATAAAAAATTAAATGTTTTGTTTATGAGATATTCCTTCCCGTTAAGCTATTGAGTCTTCGTACTAATTAATCCAATTATGAAGTCGGTGGTTTATAATAGCTCATCTATTTCTTCTTCTGTTTTAAGGACAATATTCCATCTACTTAAAAATAAGTTTTTTGATTTATATAGATTAAAAATTCGTTTGAATTTGTTTGTCCGAATGTCAAAACAATTAAATTTATGATGAAAAATTGGTTAAACATGTGATCATGAGTAAGTCAGTGTGTAGCATGCCTAATATAACAATAATGGTATTCGAGGTTTAAATGAATTGGAATAAAGGAAAAAGAAAAGAGAAATCGACAAGCTGCAAAAGTCAGAATGAGAAGGGCTAGAAAGACAAAACTTCTCTTCTACTTACTTATTGTGACAAAGAAAGCCTAATCCTATCTTTCTTTTGGGTAACTGGTTTTCTTTCTCAACCTAACTGTCACTTTTTACACATATATACGCCAGAAATCTCAAAACTAAAAATCTTTTTGACAAAACTCATGTTTTAGACAATAAAACCTACTTATTCACGTAACATAATTTCTTTTTATATCTACACCCAATTAAACTAATTTTAGTATCAACATTTGGTAAATTGTCTAGACCTTTTCGGTAGAACCGAGTATAGCCTATAGTCTTGTAAAGTTTTTTTACTGAGCGATTGTATATTATAAATAACGAGTGTTTACAGAGTAAAAAAAAAATAACAAAACACTGAAAATGAAATGACATAAATGAAACGAGTTCCTACGATGGAGGATACTCAGACAGTAAATTAAAGAGCTCAAGGCAGCGACAGCCTCTTGTAAGCGCCTGGAGGGTGATACTGCGGTAGCGTCTGACGACACCGATACAACAAATCCAGACTGACGGAAGCTAGGGTAGAGCAGACCCCTTACCGAAGATAAGTAATGGTGGACAATGTACTCTCATGAGTTGCCAGCGTGCGTCGTTCTCCCTTGACTGATAATGGTAGGGCTCCAAAACGCGGGATTTCTGACCACCGAGCAGGTAGGGAATTACCATGTTGATTCTTGGTGGGACCGCTACCACCTTACGCCCAGAGGGGCGGTACAACCGATCAATCCCCCTTTAGACAACCTCAGACTCATGCGGGGAGACGAGGGTGCTTATCGCCCCTCGCCGATGTACAATATATCCCTTTGGACTATGTAAAGCCCACCTTCTAGCCTCTTTGGCCTACTAAGCCTTCAGCCGTCCCCGCCCCACTAGTGTTTGGGCCTCCAACCCCCAACCCGAGCCCATCACGTGAGGCTCGACCCGACCTAAGAGCAAGACAGAAAGACGCGCCGCCGCAACCCGTGGTCCAAGAACGGTCCCCGCCGCCGTCAGGTTCCTTCCTCTCTTTGGCCGGCCGGAGTCACTTCCATAGCGTCCTAAGGGTCCAGTGGCGGTAACGAGCCTGTCGGAGTCGAACCTGGCGAAGTCAGACCCCGCCGCAATTCCTCCACTACGGTCCGCCCCCATTGGAAGCTCCCGCCCTTAGGTCTCCGTCCTTCCTTTACTTTAGGGATTGCCGGAGCTATCTCCCCCGCCCTGCTGATGCAGAAGCCTTGAGATGGAATTCCCAACACCGCCCCTCCCGAGACCGGGCGAGTTGTACGAAAACGAGAGGTCGCACGAGATAACAAGGGTGGAGAGGCCGGCGGGAAAAGACCCACCAAACTTGCCTTAGATTCCCCGCTACTGGACGTGTGGTGGCTGTCAAAGTTGTTAGAGAACTTCATCGCCGCCATATTCGCTAAACACCCTAATCGCACCTGTAAAGTTTAATAAACGGTAGAATTCTCCCTTAATTTCTATATGACATTTTACTGAAATTATTATATTAGTGTTTGCATGAAAAAATTTGTGGTTTTTGAAGATACGTGAAATTTGGAGTTCTTTTTTTTTTTTTGATACTTGAAAATGCTATTCTTCAACTTTAAATTACTTTTCAATAAGATGATGGGTCAATGGCCTCAGGCTCCAGAATATGTCCGAGATTTCCGTAGATATTGTAACTTTTTTGGTCCCGCAAACTCTTGTCTAATTTTCAATTTAGACAAGAAATAAACAATCCTACGTCCGCTTGTAAAAAAACATAGTCTAACACGATAACATAAACCAAACTAAGAAAGCAAACAACATAAACCATAAAACAACAGCCAACACCCGACCATTCTTCGCCTTCTCCGATAGGCTCCGAGGGGAAACTGGTAGGTGATGGTGGTGGGGGTGATACCTACTAAGTTGAGGGACTTCTTTAGCTTTCCTTCCCGGGCATAGAACTTCCCCATCTTTCCTCTCCCCTTTGGCTTCCAGCCTTTGACTTATCGCGGTCCAAGGTTTTGTGTTTGCTCCAGAGGCTCTTTCTGCTTTCCCATCATATGGTGGATCTCGATATCTTCTAGAGGGTGCTCCGGAGTTGGTGACCGGGATCGATATAGGTCTTATTGAGGGGATATGTGATGTTCTCCTCCATGGTAGTCTAAACTATCTAGAGCGGGTTAGCCAAATCATAGGTCTTTGTGATCACAATTGTCCCGACATCCGACCTTGGATATGCCTACTATAATATTGGAGTCACCCCCGTGGGGTGCTCCTTATCCAGATCAAACGTCTTCGAGTTGAGATCTTCCGTGTGTGCAGTCCCTCGAGGCTTCAACTTCGGGGACCCTGGAAGGGAACCCAAAGCCCTGTTACCCTATCCCCAAGTTTCTATATTTGTAGCGTATGATGAGTCTGCATGCTCCGCTCCATTGGCTCATCTCAATCCGTCTACAGTAGTTGATTTGTGTCAAGACCAAGAGGGGCTCATAGTGAATCGTCAAAGAGGATTTATTCTTAGCCCACCGCCAGTATACATGCATTGTAGGTTCTGACCCAATGAGAGATCCTTCAACACCCAATGCAGAAGCCCAACAACCTTTCATATTGGAGGCCAATGTCAATACGGTCTACATGACCCGACAAACGGAAACGAATCCTTTGTCATAAGGGTCGATCAATATCCAGGTTGATCCTAAACCACATGTAATCCGTCCATCATTGAGGGATATGAAGAGGTGTCGAGGTGACCTCTGTGCCAATGGTGTTAGCCAAAAGGGACCTAATGGGAGTTGTCCGGGCATCTCTCTGAACGTTGAAAGAATGCACCCTTATTTCCATAAGCCGGAAGGGGATGGAATTTGGTTGTATGCATGGAGGGAGAGGGACCATTATGAGAGGGTAACCACTAAAGCCCCATGGACCCCGATGGAGAATTCTCTTCATGGCTTCTCCAGTCGGTATGTATAAAGCAACCATCTCCTTTGTGAGACACCCAACCTCAAGACTTCATACCTTCCAACGATGTGTCATAACTCCATAATGGATTCGAGCGTTGCAGGCAATGTCAGCCATGACTTGACCAACCATGGCGTGAGGGTAGCGTTGAGTGGTTGTAGTCGGAACAGCCTCCTCCGGTACAAGCACAACGACATCCTCTTCGTCCTCCTTTTCTCCCAGTGAGAAGGACCCAAAGTAGACCTCAATGTTCTCTATCCTCGATAGTAGGTGGGGAGCCGATGATAGCGGTAGGGGCCTTATGGCGGTGGAGGTCCCGGACGAGAGGCTATGCGCGTGGACGGTGGGTGACCCCAAGTTGGTGTATTTCCTCTAGTCACCAAGATCCAATATGTCGATGTCGAAGTGACGTTAGGGAAATGGTTTGAGCCCACGGCAGAGAAAAAGCTGTATGGCGGTGTAAGGACGGGCTTGGGGTCTCGCTGACCATATAAATGGACGAAAAATTAGATCACGTAGGACTTCCCACCGGAGGTAGGTCACGGGTGCCAAAAATGGCCGACGGTGGTAATAGAGGAGACGCACTACTACGATAGATGACCGGTGGATTGAGGACTTTAAAGGGGCTACCAGATCTGCTCCTCCATGGGGATGGGTGAGAAGCCGAGGAGGAATAGGTAGATAGGATAGGCGTAGTACTGGGAGAGGTCATGGTGGTTGAGGGCGGCGACTGGAGAAAATGGGGAAGAAGGAGGGTAAAACCCTAAAGCTCTAAAAGTCTAAGTCTCTTACACTAGACTAATTAAAAAAATTGAAAAAGAATATAATAAGAGTTTTTTTAATAAAGTTGACTTCGTTTGTATGATAAGAGTATCACTTAATTTTATTATAATTCTACGTTATTGGCTTAACTACGTTAGTGTATAACTTAGAGCATTCGCAGTTCTTCAGAATAGTTGAGGGCTGAAAGATGGAGGTTGTAAGTTTTTCTCTCCTCTTTTAGCTTGGCTAATAGACTTTCATTTGCAGTCCAAGTGGTTGAAAGAAGATATTTTACTTTATTTTTCTCATATTTACCTATCAATCGACTGAAAACGCCAAGGATAGCCTTTCAGCCTTCATTCATTTATCTCTTTTCAAAAGATATTTTTATTATTATTTCTCTCTCATCCAAATTTCTTTTAGCTTACCTTTCAGCCTTTAGAAATTCTTAGACTGGTGATGCTCTTAATTGACTTGTGCCTACTTGTCCAATGGTAACTCTTTCTATTCAATGAGTATATTTAGTAATGAGGATGACAAGATTAGTTTATGAAGTCGGATGCGAGACAAATATTTAAATGAAAGTTTGATAGAATATATATCGAGAATGAAGTATTTATAGTCGTTCTAGTCAAGTATTTTTGGATCGTTTCCGAAAAATGATGTCACGTAATACCATTTAACACCTTACAATAAAACTGAATGTAATATAGAAACTAATAAAAATGAAATATTTTTGGCTGGTTGTGTCTAACCTTTAAGCTTAATGGTTGGAAAGTTCGGTTGTAGGTCCATCTCTATTTTATGTGCTTCGTGGCTGTTGTAAAATTTGGGTTATAGGTCTTTTCTTTTGGTTTTACCTTTGTTTGTGCTTAATTGTTGAGAAATCTAGTTGTCATAACTTTGTTGTCTGGTTTTCACCCCTTGTTAGGTCATCGAGGTTCCTCCAATAGGAATGCTCTAATTGTATTGTTGTTCCCCTTTGTTGGGGTTTTCCCCTTCGAGCTTCATGTTAGGAAAATTTAAGTTCTAATGCTTTAGTTCGAGGTAGAGGCTCGTCTCAGACTTCTTTGTTATTAGAGGTTCCATACCAGAATGCTCATACTCAGTTATCTTGAGAAGTAATACTCTCGTCATATTCTTTACTTTAAACGACATGCTTAATAAACCTTCTTTTACTCATAAAAAAAATATTGAAAATAATTACATGAATTTTTATAATAAAAAAATATTGATTTTCATTCTAAAATGCTTCAAAAAAAATTATTAAAAAAATTCAATTTCCATCCCCTACCTGTAATAAAAAAAAAGTATAATATTTGGATAGCATGTCTCAATGCTCTCTAGGGTCGGCCTTAGCAAATGTCTCCGATCATGGAGTTCTCGTTTTCGATCATCGTCATGTTCATCACCAACATCATTACAACATCTCCTCCCATCCTCTCCGTTGCCGCCACCGCAACTCCTAGGTTTGAGAGACTCCATCGTCGTCGTGGCCATGACTCTCTCTACGACATGGCCTAGCTTCTCGCCTACCGCTACTCCACCACCTTCATAGGCATTGTCATTACTCCGGACCCCCTCTCGGAGTGGTCAGGAGAAGGGATCCACAATGTTCTTCCCCCATCACTACTCGCGATCAAGCACCGTCGTGCCTCTACTTCCTTCCCCATGAGCTTGTGGATCGTCCAAGGTTCCATGAGGGAGCCACTAGAGTCGCCGCTCCCTTGATCATCCCATGCCACCTCTAAAGTCTCTAGTGACGATGCCTCCTCCTCGATTTGTCTCTCGGTTTCAGGCCATTATGATCGTTTGGTTCTGTTTTCCTTTCTTTGCTCTATTCCTTTTTGTAGGGTATAACAATCCATCATGCCCTGTGATCCCTCCCCAAATTGCACGCATCTCCCAGCAGCTCAGATGTCCCAATTGGAGGATCCATAAGTTTTCAGGCTACTTTGGTTGGGGTCAGGTCGAGTCGGATATGGTGTTCAGTTCATGTCTAGTTAGTTGTTTCAATTGCACGTGTGCTATTTTTTTGTTCTTAATAGTGTTTTGCTTTATTATAAGGTTTAATTTCTAGTTTATGAGTCATCTTTTTAAAACTGTGATGTTATCGTTTACTGCTCTCGGAGTATGTTAATTAGGGACCTACGAGGTCTTGTATCAAAATCCCAACTATACCTCATGCTTTTTTTAAAGATTGGTAGTAATCTGTCATCGGAAGGATCATTTCTCCCTTGTCTTCTACTATCATGTTACGTTTATAAAATTCAGGTCTTTTATGCTAAAAAAAAGTATAATGTTCAAAGTGAATATAGAGGTGAGGTTGGAAGTAAACTAGGGATACAATTAGGCTTTCTTACTTTCTATGTAGAATAAAACTGAAGTCTTGACCTTTGACGTATGAGTTACAATTCGAACTAAATTAATAACGTCCCAGGACGATATATAAAGTTGGTTTTAAAAACAATTTTTTTAAAGGGAAAACGAGGAATTGCATTACCAGTGCACGTGAAACATTACAAGTATGACTAAAAAGTCCTAAGAAAAGAATAAGTACGAGTCTCCCGTAGGACACCCGACGCGCATGAACTCGTAGAAATAGTTTAGTTTGCATCCTAGACAATGAAAATTATCCCTACGTTCTAGCATGTGTTGGAAATTGAAATAAACGAAAATAAACACATAAAACCATAATCCAAAGCAGTACTAAATACAAATAGAGAAACAAAAGTAGTAAAAATAATCTGGACCCTTTAATGTAGTCATGTGCTCCAAAGAGAAGACCGTCAGTCTCGGTCCTGGGTCATGAGGGGTAGGACACCAACCATCTACCCCCTAGAGTCCAAAAAGTCGTATGGAGCCAGGCAAGGCTGCTTAGCAGCCCTTGCCAAGTCCAAATCATTCTCAGGCTCCTCTTCATCCTTGAGTTGGAAACGATCTGACAACTGATGTGTTGCTCCCAAAGCCCTCTTGAGCTTTGCCTGGACCGTTCGACTGTAAACCTGACCCGACTTGGATTTGGTTTTGGTCTTCTGCATCTTCATCCGCTTAGGCCCCAGACCTCATCCAAACTCTCGAGGCTCCTTTTTCTCCCCCCCCCCTGAGAAGTTGCTATCATCATCTGATGGGGACCAGCCGGAGAAGGCTATATTGACTATGTGCGAGTCCCAGTGAAAATGTTGGGTGCTCCCACCTCCACCTCCCGACCAGCTTCCTGGTCCGGGTTAGCTAGGCCATGAGTCTTTGCGATCTCGTTTGTCACATCTGGCGATCCTAGATGCACCCCTGGAAAATTGGAGGTGTCCCATCGGTACCCCCCTTAGCCATGTCACCAATATTCATTGTTTTTGTCCTTCCCCCATGTGGGAGAGCAAGGAAACCTGACAGCGGAAGAAGTTGTCTTCCCCTTGGGTTTTCCTATTGCTTTGGTTCCAAGGTAAGGGACGTCAATAATACCTCCACCCAGGGTTCCGGACGGTATTTGGGCGGTCCCCACCAGGTTTGCAACAACATATCCGTGTCCACCCTTACTTGACCACGTAAAGAATCACCAAAACGTACCTCCTCCTTGCCGACTCTCATGATTTGAGAAGTTCAATTCTGGATCCGGTGGGTAATCTTACCACACCAGGCGCAATACCCCAGAAGCTGTCATACTACAATCCCACTATAGTAGCTTTTCGGTGTCCCAAAAACCATAGTCGGGCATTCCTCTTGAGTGGTCTGTCCATGTCCAGGCCAACTTTGAACCATAGAAGATCATTCCAGGGCTTTGGAGCTGGGATAGGGGTCTCGAGTACCTCTTTCCCTAACGTGCTTGCAAGTTGGGATCGGATGGAGTCATTTCTAGCATCCCCTAGAATATTATATGCTCAGACCCCGATATCAAAAGACTTGAACGTGGTACTATCCGATTACATGCATAGTACATAAGGGAGAAGGATAAGTGGATGCCCGCTGAAAGTCCATGTGTCGTTGTGTCGGATTCGGTTGAGGATTGTTTCTGGTGGGAGATCACTTCCTTGGTGAGGACGTCCACCCTCATATCGTTGACTTGTCAGTTCTTTAACATCACCCCAATCAGTATCTTCGGGGTATATCGAATTTCGATGACTAATATGCCTGCCAAGGACAGCCGATACCGACCATCGGGCATAGTCGGAATTGCTTCACGGTGAACCATGACGACTGCATCCTCATCATCTTCATCCTCCAGAGAAAAACCTCACAGAATAGTCCGAGATAGCATCGAGATTATCTCTCGCTAGATGAGGAGGAGGGGGAAGATGAGATAAGGCATCCAGCCGCGGCAGAAGAGACGACACCGTGGTCTGAATCCGAGAAAATGACCATGCATGCGGTTGGGGCTCTCGGATCTGACCTGACTCCCGTCGTTTCGGAAACCTACGGCCATAAGATGATTACGACTAGTCATGCAGCGGATTCCATCGCGGAGTAAAGAGGATAGGGCCCCGTTTTTGGTCGGTGGCGCTTGAATCTCTGATCTCCCCTTCTGGAAATGAGTAGGGTCGTCGAATATGGTAGGTCGCACACGGGGAGGCGAGATATTGATAGCGCACGATTTCTCCACGGTTGTGAGGAGGATGGGTGTGCGGCTCCGAGAAGAGGACGATGAGGAATCAGAAGAGGAAGCCATGAGAAATGAGGAGAGGTTGGAAATGGGGTTTTGAAAATAGAGACTACGAGAGAGAGAAAAAAACGAGAGAAGGAAAACCCTATAAGTCTCTTAGACTAAACTTTGGCACGTACTTAGCTTTAATAACAAAACTTAGAGCATGTACAATGGAAAGGCTCACTAGTAAGGCTCGTATGCTGACTGGACAAAATAGTGGGACTTAGGACTCAGAGTAGTGGGTGTTTTGCAATGAGAGGCTCACTATGTGGCTCACTATTGTTAGTGGATGCTAAGTGGTTAATTAATTGATATTTTTATGTTTTATTTAATTCTTTATCAGAAACAGTTTTAATTATATAAAATATAAATAAATGTGAAAAAAATAATTAATGATAATAACAAAAATAAGAAAGAAATTTAACACGAATAAAAATGAACTTGAACTTTTATTCATCCCCTTTTAATACAACCCAAAAAAATACATGCTCAAGAATCATTGTGGTGGGTTGACATCTGGTGGTGGTTGTTGTTGTCGTCGAAGAGCTTCAAGTTCACCTTCAAGGGTATTCAATACTCTACGAAGTCGGGCCTTGCACGACTTGTGCTCTTCCACCTCGTCTTTGGTGAAGTCGGAGGTATCCGTTTGCACCATGGACTTGTACATGGCGAAGTTTGCTTCCCACTTTTCGATTAACTTGTGGGTGGGGTTAAGCTATAATTCCCAGCCTCATCCAAGCGTTGTCGTTATTGGCGTTGTTGTTAGCGGACAATACCCATGGTGCCTTCCTCGGCAGCGAACTTGTTATTGCCCTCAAGCTCGGTAACCCAATGTTCGAGGTCGAAATTTCTTGGGTGGTCCCTCGGTCTTTCTTTCTCCGGTGTATTCAACCACATTTCCTTCACATGTCTCATGTGGTCCTCATGGTTCCAACCGTTGTGGAACTCGGCCTTTGAGGTCTTCAGATAACCGAGGAACCTCCTTGTCTGCGACTGACATCTGGCCCAATGTTTCTTGATAGCGTTCCACGCGTAGTGGCGGTGACCTCCGGTTGCATTGAACTTCCTCTCAACAGTGCACCAGAATGTGTTTCCGTCTTGAGAGTTTCCCTTAATCGGGTCTCTTGTAGTCGAGAGTCAGTAGTCTATGAGGTGTTTGTCTACCTCGATGGTCCATGTCCTCGGTTGTTGTGGTGCTGCTCGGGGTCGTCGTTGGGAAGGTCTGACAGAGGATGACTGCGACGACATACGGGTGCCGGCTACGTTGGGTAGTGGGAAATCGGGGTAGTTGTAGAATTGTGGTGGAAGCTGGTAACCTTGTGGCATTTGGTAACCTTGTAGCGACATCTATTAACCTTGTGGCAGGATCTGGTAACCTTGTGGGTTGAATTGTTGTTGGCGGAATTGACCTTGGAAATATGAAATTACAAAATTTTATTACAAAAGTATTTTAAAAATTGATATTAAAACAAATAAATGTGTCTAATAAATTAAACAACAACAATCAATTACGAAATTGAATTTAAAAAAATACAATAAATGAAACACTTAACGATAGTTTGAAATTACCTGAGCTCGAACCTGGTTGCATATATGGCGAGAAAACGGAGTTCTCACCAGGTTCCGTTAAAATTTCGTGGAAATCCCGTGCTAGTTCGTCGGGGGTGAATCCTACATTGTCACCCGCTGATTGTGAACGAGTCTCTTCGTCGCCCGACATTTTTCACGAGAATATTGGAAATGAGAGAGTAGATTTTGGGAATGAGAGTGTGAAATTGGAGAATGAGTGGGGTTGGGTTATTTATAGGGTAAATATCGTAGTAGATTAAATAAAAAAAAATTGTTACAGTTTCCGACTATTGGAAAACGGTCAGATTTTTTTCTTCTGACGTAGGGACACGTGACAGCTTCTGATTGGAGGACGGACTGACGCGGGTTGCGGCCCGTCCCGCGGTTGTGGGACGAGGGACGCGGGCCGTAGACCGGCCCACTTTTTTGCAGTTCGCGTAAAAGGCGTCCCACAATGGAACGGCCCACGTCCTATGGCCTGCAAAAACACGAGCCGAGCCGATGGACCGGTCCACTGTGTATGCTCTTAAGACCTAACTTGCCAACTTTTAGACATAAATATTAATTATGGTGCATTCCCAAATTAATTTTGTTGGATTTAAAATAATTAAATGCTTCGTTTTGATTTTTCTTCTTCTTTTTATAATATTGGATCACATTTTTTCTACACATATTTATTGCAATATTTAAAAAAAATTGCTATATAATAATTATATAGCTTTCGACCTAGAAAACATGAATGTAAAGTGAGACACTTAGTTAAGTTGTTTGGTAGATCTACTTTGCCTTCGTGCAAATATGAAATTGACTATGTATGTTGGATTGGATGACTCTCACATTGTTTTCGACAACAATGTAATAAGGACGTGGAAGTCGCCGAAATCACACGTACGGCACCTTGGACTTACGTGCAGCCGTGCATGGCTGGTCCAAGTTTTTGACATTATGTTCTTCAGTGCATGCGTTTTTCTTATAGATTGATTTCATAGCTCTATCATGTAATTGTGTCGTTTGTCGTTTTTATTATGGGATGACCCGTTCATGAAGATATATTCACTACTCAATGCGAATGGTATATTTTTGACCAACCGTGAAGAAAAAAAAAACTTAATTAAATAATCGTGCGGATTTATTTGTGGATTGAATGATTCATCTGTATCAGGTATGATTACAACAACGTGAGAACGTAGAAATCAAGAGGGGAAATAATTTGTGTATATTGGGTTTCTTTTATTATCAGTAGTTTTTTGTTTTATATATACCAATGCCTTTAAAACAAAGGATAAGATAAATGGAAATCCCTCAATATTAAAAATAAGTAGACTTACAAAATAAGTTTTTAAACAGAACTAAAGATAGATCTAACAATCTTGACCCAAAATTTTCAACCATAAAACAAACCGAAATGTATTGGGTTTGTTGTGAGAGTAAAGCTCATAGTGAGCTTGTTAACAAGCTCACTATGAGCTTAGGCAGCGTTACAATTGGTGGCGGATCTAGCATTTTTTGTAGTAATAATTGGAAGAATAATGGCATAAGATAACATAAATATGTTAATATCGTATAAAAGATTATAACTAATACTTATTACAAAATATGACGCCAAAATTGCATGTTTTGAAAACGTTGTAAAACATTTTATCATCAACACAATAAAAAATATTTTTTTCGGCGTATACAATATTTATTAGCCTATTCTTATCAAATATTGTGGAGTCAATTTTTATTTTTTGAAGTACCTCTCCATGCCTGTAACAATTTGTGATAACTAAATTTAAATTAATAATTGTCTCAATCCTTAAACAATAACTAAATAAAAAAATTAAACTAATAATAGTCTTGAATTTTATAACAATGACTTATATTAAAATTTTATCAATCAAGAAACTTAAATAATATACGATATAAAACAATTATGAAATTAAAAAGTTAATATGACAAAAAAAAAACCTTAAATTTAGAAATGTGAACAAATGAAATTGAGAAATTCATTTATGGATTGAAACAAGTTTCTCGGAGTTGGAACCTTCGTTTTTATGAAGCTGTAATTGGATTTGACTTTATCAAGAACGAGGATGAACCGAGTAAGAATACCTTTCTGATGCTGTATGTTGATGACATACTACTCATTGGAAATGACATCCCAACCTTACTCGAGACTAAAACTATGTCAGGGAAGTGTTTCTCAATGAAGGAATTCAGTGATACTGCTTATATCTTGGGATTAAGATATATAGAGATCGCACCAAGAGGGTTTTGGGTTTAAGTCAAAGCACTTATGTGGACAAGGTATTGAGTAGGTTCTCAATGCTTGATTCCAAGAAAGGACTCTTACCCGCATGTCATGGCGCTCATCTCAACAAGACTCAGTGTCCTACGACACCTAATGAGTTGAAAAGGATTATGCAAATCCCATACTCTTCAGCGGTAGGATCGATCATGTATGCCATGATATGCACGAGACCGAATGTCTCATATACCTTGAGCTGTACCAGCAGACATCAGTCTAACCATGGTGAGGAACACCGGATAACGGTCAAAATGATTCTCAAATATTTGAGAAGAACTAAGGACGAGTTTCTAGTGTATGGAGGAAAAGATGATTCTGAACTAGTCGTTAATGGATATGTAGACGCTAGTTTCCAAACAGGTCTAGATGACTTTAGAAGTCAGTCAGGATATGTGTTCACATAGAATGGTGGAGCTTTCAGTTGGAAGAGCGCGAAGAAAGACACCGTCACTGGCTCTACGATAGAGGCCGAGTACATAGCGGCTGCAGAGCCAACCAAGAAGGCTGTGTGGATTAGGAAGTTCACGACATGGTTGGGTGTAATAAAAAACTCATCCAGCCCGGTGAACCTATTTTGCGACAACATAGGGCTATTGCACAAGATAAAGAGCCCAAATCGCATAACAAATCCAAACATGTATTGCGGCGATACCATCTCATCAGAGAGATATTGAACCGAGGCAATGTGAAGATCACCTATATTGCAAATGATCATAACATAGCCGACCCGTTGACTAAGGCACTCTCTTTGCCTAAACATGAGAGGCATGTAAGGTCAATGAGAATAGATTGAAGTTTAGACTGGAACTAGGGCAAGTAGAAGATTGTTAGTCTTAAGCCCGTAGTTCAATCATAGACCTCCAAAAGTATATATCATCGTTAGTAATAAAAGTAAAGTGGCTTTATGTATTACTTAAGTGTTGGAGTAATATATCGATGTGTATTCTGATCTATGCTCACTATGCGAATAGAACCATAAATCGAGATAGATCACACATGATGGATCCCTAGTCGATAAAGCTTCGCTAGAAGCGAAAGATGGCTCTTTATGGCTTACGTTCTATTAGTCATTGGAATAGGATTCCAGAGTCTGATCATAGATATCATGTGGGACATGATATTGAACGACCCAACATGAATATGTTCTATTGATCAAGTCATGAACATATTCATTGTCGTAGCTTGTCATGTATCCTTAGACCAAGGAGTTTTTGTGATTACTATGCAGTAAACAATTGAGTTTGACCTGAGCCCAATGTTGTCTGTAACAGGGTTTCTATAACGGCCAGGATTGGCTTGGGGACGAACTACATGAGTGACACGAAAGAAGGCTAAGAGATTTATCCCTCATACTGCGGTATGAGAAAGATATCGATTCTCGACCGCTTGATCGAGAGTGATTGAAAAAATAGCATGGCTATGCACATGATACTGGTATAATATATTCAGTCATCTTACATATCAAGGAACAGTGATTGAGAATAATAAGAATGACGACTCTATGCCTTATCTCAATCAGGATATCGGTGATAAAAGGATAATGACATGGACGACAGAGAGGTTAGAATCGACATGGTCGATTCGTTATGTAGTGTCAAACTAAACTAAAGTCTCGTTAGTTGCAACTTATATAGGATCAAGTAAAATAGTATTTTACGTTGATCCATTGACATGCATAAACCTAAGGGTCACATCAGAGGATGAAACTCATTAACACATTTATGGAGAATGGTCGACCTAAGAGTTTGCACGGGACATGAACAAAACTATCTTTTAGGTCATATGCTCGTAAGTGAATAATAATTTACGGATCGAGACAAGACTTGGAGTCTTGAGAACGATCGCGTCGGATAATATTGGATATATCCGACATGGAAGGCTTGGGGGCGATGAGCGTGTCACGGGACCTCATTGGGAATGGTCATGGCCCTTCTCCCGCGAGGCCCATGGGCGCCCCATGGCAACCAAGGCCTATGGAAATAATTAATCAAGTCTTGATTAATTAGCACTAAGTAAGCAAGAAAAGGATTAAGGTGTTGATGATTCACCACCTAACCCCATCATGTCTAGCCATACTCACCACCACGTTTGTCCTATTTACACCATGCTTCACACCTTACTTGTCCTTGATGGTTGTTTATTATATTTATTGATTAAGACATTTTATTCAATATAAAAAACACAAGACAAGAATATGAAAAAGAAACACTCCCCCCCCCCCCCCCACCCCAAAGTTTCGGCCATTGTAGGTTTTTCTCCAAACCTCTCTTCTCAAGAACTACGTGACTTTGATTCTCAAGTGGATACGTAGGTGTCTTGAAGACTTAATCCAATCATCTTTCCTTGGTGTTCTCTTCATTTCTATTGTGTTCTTGAACTAATTGGTAAGAACACTTGTGCTGATTTTTTTTGCTCTTGTGTATCTAATCTTTGGCGGTGTTTCCATGTCATGGTCTCGAGTTTTATTTGCTTCCGCTGCGAGTATGTGTCCATACCCTCCAACAAGTCCCAACACCCGTGACACGTTCATCGTCTCCACGCCTTCCATCTTGGATATGTCCAATATTATCCGACGAGACCGTTCCCAAGACTCCAAATCTTGTCTTGATCCGTAAAGTCCTAATTACTTACGGGCACATGACCTAAACCCCAGTTTTGGTCATGTCCAGTGTCAACTTCCCTCTTGGCCATTCTCCGTAAGTGTGTTAATGAGTTTCATCCTCCGGTATGATCATTAAGTTTATGCATGTCGGTAGATCAACGTAAAATCCCATTTTACTTGATCCTATATAAATGCGACTAGCGAGACTTTAGTATTTCCTGACATTGCATAATGAAACGACCATGTCGATTCTAACATTTCTATCGTCTATGTCATTATCCTTTTATCTCTAGATATCGTGATTGAGATAAGGCATAAAACTGTCATCCTTATTATCCTTAATCACTAATCCTTGATATGTGAGATAACTGAATATTTGATACCGGTATCATGTGCATGGTCATGCTATTCTTTCAGTCACTCTCGATCAAGCGGCGGAGAACCAATATCTTTCTCGTATAGTGGTATGAGGGATAAATACCTTATCCATATTTCGTGTCACTCATGTAGTCCACCCCCAAAACAATCATGGCCGTTATGGAAGCCCTGTTACAGGCAACATTGGGTTCAGGTCAAACTCAGTTATTTACTGCATATGTAATCACAAAGACTCCTTGGTCTAAGGATACATGACAAGCTACAACAATGAATATGTTCATGACTTGATCTATAGAACATATTCATGTCGGGTCGTCCAATATCATGTCCCACATGATATCTATGATCAGACTCTGGAATCCCATTCCAATGTCTAAATAGAACGTAATCCATGAAGACACATCTTTCATACTAGTCGCTTCTAGTGAAGCTTTGTTGACTAGGGACCCATCGAGTGTGGTCTATCTTGATCTATGGTTCTACTTCGCATGGTGGGCATAGATCAGAACACACATCGATTTATTACTCCACATATGTAATACATAATGTCACTATACTTTTATTTCTAACGATGATATATACATTTGGATGTTTACAATTGACCTACGAGCACTAAGACTAACAATATCCCAGTTTCCCTAGTTCCAATCTGTTCTCATTGACTTTACATGTCTAACATGATTTGGCAGCGAGAGTGCCTTAGTTATTGGATTGGCTATGTTATTACTAGTTGAAATATAGGTGATCTTCACTTCACTTCTGTTCTGAATGTCTCCAGTGAGGTGGTAATGTCGTAGTACATATTTGGATTTGTTATGCGATCTGAGATCTTTAGCTTGCACAATGGCCCTCTGTGTTGTCGTAAAATAGATTCACCAGGCTTGACGAGTTTTTAATTACACCCAGAACTGCCGTGAATTTCCAAATCCACATAGCCCCTTTAGTTGCCTCGGCAACAACCATGTACTCATCCTTTGTCGTAGAGTCGGCAAAGGTATTTTTTTTACGCTCCTAGCTAAAGCTCCACCATTCAGCGTAAACACATATCCTGACTGACTTCTAAAGTCATCTGGATCTTGTCTAGAAACTAGTGTCTACATATCCATTGACGACTAGTTCAACACCATCTTTCCCCCAAGGTTAGACTGATGTCTACAGGTACAACTTAAGGCATACGAGACGTCCGGTCTCGTGCATATCATGGAAAACATGATCATACATAAAGCCGCTTTACTTTTATTGATAACGATGATATATACATTTGGATGTTTATGATTGAACTACGAGCACTAATACTAACACGAACAACTTTCCATGTTCATCTTCAACTACGGAAGGCTAGGTCATGCAGCTACTAACTGTGACCTTGCCCTACCAGGAGTACCTAGGTACTGGATGTCCCTCTTATCGTACGCTACTCTAGAGATTGGGAACATGGCATCGAGGGAGTGGGTGGCAACATCCTCGAGCCCATCTCCTAGGGTTCCTCTGAGTTTCTCCCTTATTTAGGCACAAAGGATCTCCACGGGTTCCACTATCTTGCCTATCTCGCCTGAATCAGTTGGGACTTCTAACCCAACCCGGCTCACCGACACCTTTGAGGGACGGATGAGGTTTTGGCGACGCCCAATGTCCTGCCTAACCATAGGCCAAAAAGAGTGCCTACAGGTTCTCTGGATGGGAATAGGCTAGAGCGACCTGGGAGCATAGAGTTTATGAAATCCCCGTCTCGAAAAAAAGCAGGGGATGAACAAGTGGAGTTTTTTTTTGATCAGCAATTTTTTTATTATAAAATCCAATAGTTACAAAGTGTAACTGAAGGACAAGGGCATAGCCCTCATACAAACAGAACAGACACCCAACAATAGGTGAAACAAACATCCAACCAACTACAACACAGGTCTACAACCCAGGTAAAACTAACTTGAAGAACAACTTTTTAGCAACTAAAACATTAAACAACTAACAACCATAGGCATAGGGCCCAAACGAAACCAAAGGGCCACGGCCCAAACAGAAGTAAAACACCCGGGCCTGCCCGAACCAGCAACAGACAGCGGACTCTGACCGCCCTTGAGCCACACAACAACCTCGGAACCTGTAACCTCGCGCCGCACACCAGACAGTAATCTCCAGATCTCCTGGCACAAGAAACTGAAACACCGAGAAGAGTCTCGAGTGCCACACCACCACCACACGAAGTCGGAGATCCCAGCCACGCCACTGTCCCAGTGAAAATAAACCCTACCATCAAACCACCGAAAACACCAGCAACCAGCACTCCAGGGCAAAAAGAACAACCCTAGCCAGAGTTGCCAGTATGAAACTCCAAGGCCAAACAAAGATGAAATACCAAAAAAAACGATCCCAAACCAGAGGTCACCGGAAACTCGGGAGTCTCCGGTTGCCGGCGGCCAACACCGATCACGGCAAAAGACATCAGACAATAGAAATCTAACCATACCCAAAACCCCTTCCCAAGTGTGACTCCGAACAGGGTCAGAAGACCGAAACTAAACTCGACCGGCCAACACCGGCGTCGATTCCCGAGTCCCACCACTACACATGTGGAGGGGGACCGGTAATGGAGAATAACACAGGGAAAAGGAGAAGGAGAAGGTAGAAAACATTGAGCTGACCTGGAGGAAGGTTCAGAATGTCACCAAATGAAATAGACAGCCATCACAACAACGAAGTCGCCCAAGATCCACGACGATCCCTGGCACCGGCGAAGAAGCGTCTCCTACTTATGGACCTGAAGCTAATCGAAGGGGATGGAGAAGATCCAAAAGCCGGAGAGTAAGGCCTACAACACGGGACCGAGCACCGCAATATGAAGCAAAAGGCCAGATCCACTCCGAATAAGAGAACGGATCACCCAGGTTCTGAAAAGGCTGTAGAGGAACGAAGAAGCCCAAAATCGCAACAATCCCCAGCTGAGAGAAATTCACTCCCATTTGACATCGAGCCAAACCGTCCCGGTAGGGAAGAAAAGTCGTCGACCCACTGCAACACCGGACCCCTCAACACCCGCCACAAGACCCACACCCTAAACCCCCAAGGAAGCCTTCGTGTAAGCCGAATAGGGTCAACACCTCCAGAGGCTAGAGAAAACGTAGATCTGAGCCCGAAGGGCCAGATCCGCACGGGACTGCGAAGAGAAGAGCGGCAGAGCACCGATATCTCCTCCCCGGGTCATCTGTAGCAGCTCCACACGGCGACCAAGTAGATGAAGTCATAGAGGTGAGGGATCTGTGAGAAGCAAATAGGGGACCTAAAACCAAATAGAGGATTCGAGTACAAAGATGAAAGAAGGAGAGAGGGAAGGAAGAGGGTAGCCCGACGATGGCCATGGCCGGAAGCCATGGCCACCGCCGGATATAGGAGGTCGAGGTGAGAAGGGGACGAAACGGCTAGGGTTTGGAGTAGAGAGAAGCTCGAGAGAGAGCTTCTCTCTCTTGTCTTTTTAACGTGTTTAATTATGAACAAGTGAAGTTGGAGACGGCGAGGGCTAGAAAACAGCCTCGTTTGGATACATGAGGTCTCTCGGCCCAAGTTTTTCCTAGAGGATTGACAGCCCACTCCGACTGTCGGGATCTTCCACCATCTCACTTGTTCATGTATGATACAAAAACATACCCATGGGTTAAGAATTGTATCATACATGAACTTAAGAATTGTTATAAATATGTGAACGGTCAAATCTGCACTTATATATTTTTTTATCGGCAAAGCAAATCTAAATTAAAACTGTTCTTTGGAAGGAAGAACAGAGTTTGAGATACAACCAGACGAGCAATCCACAATGGATCCTTAAGCAAAGGTCTCTACAAAAATAGAAAACAACAACACAAGGACGGTCCACTCAAGGAACCTCAGTACGAGGAACACAAGGATGGTCCACTCAGGGAACCTCAAAACAACAAGACACAGCCAAAGAAAGCAGAGCCCAACCAGGGACTTACAAGGATAAACAACAGCCAAAGGAAGAAGGGCTAACCCAACAAGGAACGCCACTATGGGCAACAAGAACGACTAAACCAAACACCCCGGAACAGCCGGGCAAGACAGCAGCTACCACCAAGAAATGGCCACCAAGAAGAGCAGGCACACAAGAAGCACTGCAAACCTAATCAGAGTTTTACCAAACTCCCTGTACCAATAGTACCACTCAATCCTAGCGAGAAAGAGGGTACTAAAAACGCCGGTGGCTAGGACCACTATCGATAGATACAACATCAGAGAGGAATCACTGAAATACACCACTCCCAACAGATAAAACGAAAGGCTTCAGACCAAGAAGCAGCCTTAAGGACTCACCGGCGGCCAACACCAACACCTAAGACCGGTGAGCTCGAACACCAAACAGCGGGTCGAGAAGAAACGAAGCCAATTGAATCAAATGTAAGGCTAGGGTGGGAGAGGAATTACCAAACAAAGATTAGTAGGCAGCAAGGCACGCCACAGGAGTCCCCATAAGCAGCTAGAGAAGCTCAGCAACGATCCACACCCGCTAGACTGTAGAAACGTGTCCCACGACTTGAGCAAGAACTAGTCACCTCCAAAGACCCGAGAGGAGGTCCATAGATGAAACCGCAAAGCCGAATCACAACAAACAGGGCAAACGACGAAACTCGCACTCAGCCCTCCGAAACCTAAATTCGAGAAACACCGAAATGAGGCCCAAAAAGGCGAAGGACCGGCATTTTTACCGAGAACGAGCTCCGAACTCTAAACTGGTAGCAGCAAGGTAGAACTCTTGAGAGACCTAAAGTGGAATGTGAGCTGAGCGTTCCGAAACCGAGACAGGTAACCCCTCACCGACTACAACAAGGACCCGAAGGGGAAGACTTGTAATTATACCGAGCTCGATCCAATCCAGACTCGAACAGAGAAGCCTCCGAAATCAGCAAAGAGCAACTGAACAAACTATGCCTCTAGGAAAGCAGCAGCCCAAAGAGAACAGTATCCGGGGAATGAAGCTGACGAGCTAAGCGTTCCGATACCAAGACTGGTAACCCCTCGCCGGCCATCACCGGTCGAGAACCCAAAGGAGAAGGCCTGTAATTATACCGAGCACAAACCGACCTCAGCCCGGAAAAAACTGTAACCCAAGCTACCACCCGAGACAAGCTTGACAAAGGACACCGGATGACCAAAGCGATCCTTCCAAACCACGAATAAGCAGCTGCCACACGCACCCACGTACCCCCACTTTCGCCGGAGTGTCCCAATGAATGGGACACGAGCACCCAGAAACGCACCCCACAAGAAGCGGGGGAAACAAACTGAGTAGAGAGAAGACCGAGTCTCTATCCAACCCACTATGGAATATATGTAAATGATGTTTCCATACGCTTATATGAGGCAATACTCATCGCCAAAGCGAAGTAAAGTCATGGGAAACAAATACTTTAAAGTGTGTAAATATGAAACACAATAAGGGTTTTCAAGTTGGTCATATGTTGACCTACCAAGCACATATAGGTAGGAAAATTGTTGTAAGGGCATGATTCACATTTGTGTTTAATTACTAAATAAATCTATCATTAGTATGAGTAAGACTTTTGACAAGGTCATATTTTCTGGGTATGTATGTATTTGTTTTTCAATTACAAATCTAAAGTATGCTGCTAAATGCTAACCACCATATATTAACACACATTCGTCCCCTCCATGTATATTTATTAAGCTTATTATCATTCAACCATAACAACAGTTGACACTTGACTATCCCATGATTTGAATAATCACTCTCTGTAGGAATCTTGACTGGTGATTAGATTATAGAACATGGAGGTTAGTTGACAATATGGTAGCTTGTATTCCAATTTAAAATTCATATAGGTCTGTAGAAGATGATCGAATTTAAACACATTTTAAAACACAAACATGTACTCGCGATAATTATATGTTTACGAGATAATAATTACAAGAACTTAAATAACAATTATAAAACCAATACATGTCACCTCCAACCAAGAGGGTTCAACAAGAGAGGTCTCTTTCTCTAAAACCTCGATCCTCGCTCTCAGAACACAAGCCCTTCGTTCTTAATCTCCCCTTCAATGCAACTGCAAATGGATGGAGGACTTGGAGGGGAGATTAAAGTTAAACCAATATCAATAATATGGTGATTTTTTCACTCAATTAAATCATTTTGAATGTGTGAGTGAGGGCACGAGATACGATATAAAATACCCTGAGTTCAAAAATAAGTGTTTAGTTTACGAAGTTCACCACCCCAATCTAGCTTGCTTGATCGGTAGTTTATTAGTGTGTAATTGACGTTTGATCATTGATTCAAACTCATAAAATATAGAAAGGACATCATTTTTAAATTTGATACAAAATATCCCGGTATATTTGGAGAAATAATCAATGAATATCACGAAATAATTTTGATCATTAATGGAAGTAGCAGGGTCGGACTAAGGATGGCAATGATACCCAGATCCAACGGGGACCTGACCCGAAAAAATCGGGCCAAACCCGACCCATTGCACAAACGGGCCGGGCCGGGTTAGTTTGACCGGGCTTTTAACCGGGCCTGGGTCGGGATCGGGTTTGGTACTACCCGGCCCGATAGGTTACTAAATAAATAAATAATTTATTTATTAACTTTTACGTTTCTATCCTATATATATGTTTCTACTCTTTGATATATTATAAATATTTTAATGGGGCTGATCTCCTATGGAGCGGAGGGGCGCCAGAGGATTCACCATGTTTACCCTGAGGTACCGTTCATCGGTTCGGGTGGGACGCCTGCATCCTGGTCTCTTGAGTCACTGTTCATCGGCCTGTTTGGTTGTTGTTTTTTCCTGTTTTGTTGGATTGCTCTTTTTCGGGGTTTGTCCCGCAGCTCCAACTGAGAGCTTTCTTGTTTTTTTTATCAGAGAGAATTACATGGAAATCCTATTTTAGCCTAATCTAACCCAACACCCACACTTACTCCCAAGTAAGTGTACCCACCGGGATTCGAACCTGTGACCTCAAGGAGAGGTGAGATATGAAGAGGTATTCACCACTAGGCTAACCCATGTGGGCTGAGAGCTTTCTTGTTATGGTTGTGTTCTGGGTTGATTATTCTTGGATCTCTCTTTTTTATTAATAAATTTTCACGCTTATCAAAAAAATATTTTAATGACATACAAGCTAATTTATTGTTAAAATTATTTTTATATCTTGATATTTCTTGTTTTGATTAAGGAAAATATCATGGTCGATGTTGATGTGAATACTTGAATTTTGATGATTGGAAATAAGAAAAAGAGGAGATTTGATTAAATATGTATGGATGATTAAATTTGATTTTGATTTATTAGTCATCAAAATAAAAAAAAATTGGAAGTGATTAGTTTTGGTGTGATGTTACTTGTTTTACTTGTTCGAGATGATGCGATTATATGTTTCATATAAATATATGAAACTTTTACGCATCATATATACATGATTTGTCAATATGAATTGAGTAGTAAAATAAAATTATGGTGTCCTAGAAGGAAAAAAAAATACAACTCTTATATTGAGCAGGTAGGGTAATCCCGACCCGATCGGGCCACAAGCGGGCCGGGCAACAAATGGGCCATTATCGGGTCCCGAGCGGGCGCGGGCCACATGTAGGAAAATCGGGTCGGGTATGGATATCACAAAATCCGGTCCAGACCCGGCCCATTGTCATCCCTAGGGTCGGACCCCATACGCCCGAGTGTACAATTTGAAAGGGATTGGTACTAACATGAGCAATGCTAGGTGAAGGTGACGTAGCCAGTTTTTCTAACCAACAGGCTTCGCAAGAGGCCACCACCACCAGCGCCTTGAACTATGGTTAAAGACGCATGTCCTCCATATAGTGCAAGTTGGAAGCCGTCTCCCTTGACGAGGAATAGGATGACGAGGTCGTGGTCGTCCTAGACAAGACGATCCTAACAATAGAAGACACTAGATACCAGTATGCTTTGGCAGGTCGCCTCATCTCCAACCCAAAGAACGTCTGCGGGGTGATGGCGGCACGGTGGAAGGTGGATGGCCAGGTGGTTGAGCCAATGACGAAGGATATGCCGACCTTCTTCGCATCTTGGGAAACGATGAAGGAAATTTGAAACCAGGGACTGTGTTCCTTAAACGGATCATCGCTTCTATTTACGACCCACCTGACTCGTATGCAATCGGAGTACATGCACTTCCGCCTCCAATACAGATTGGCATCTGGGCCACCAACGTACCGGTGGAGGCGAGAAATTCCCACATTAGGGCTTTGCTTGTATCTACCCTCAGATCTGAGGTCCTCACAGTCCCGTGCCCACTATGAAAGGGGTGGGACAAGTTCCTCTGACTACGCGTTCAACTGGATGTGGTTAGGAAGGTCCGCCACAAAATTCGTTTGGCCTTCCCATGTATCTTTATCCATATGGATCTGCCTCCAATACGAGTGGCTATCATATTTATGCTTCTAGTGTGCCCGTATCGGTCATAGGGTACGAGACTAGCAGGCCAATGTACCAAGAGTGGTACGGGATGACCACCGATTCAACGCGTCGTTGTGGGCTTTGTTGGGGCCGCATACAAATAATATGAAGCGAATAGATCGTGAAACTCCAATGGAAGGCCAACGAGAGCAGTGACAGACGCTAACATGGAGCCTGGCGTGCTGGACGGACCTACTGGCACAAGCAAAGACATTGGGACTACTAGGAACCACCACCATACTCTTGACTCAGGTAGCAGATGAAGATGGTGGTCATCTATCAAAGATTCATAACTTGGCTAAGGAAACTCTTAAATGGAGGTTTCCAAAGGGTGAGTCGACGCATACCGAATTGCATGGGGGAGAAGGCAGTGCCACAAAAAGCGTGGATGGGGACATCAGTTTTATCTTCCTTTATATCCTACCTCCCCGTTATAGTTCTGGCCGCCCATCCCACTACCCTGACTGTCCCCGTGCTTGCACCAACGAAGTTGGGAAGCTGCTGACCCGGAAGAGGACACCAGACCAGTTCATTGGGTTGGGCCTTAGGAAGGTCAAGGGGTAGAATTGTAATAACCACTCCCGGTCAACGCCAGTCAAACTTGCGAAAAACGGGAAAATTTAAAAATTTTAAGACAAACATTTAATTGAACTTAGAATTGACCCCGAGGGTCATATCGTACTTAAGTTGACCCCGATATCGACCAAAGTGAGTTCCGCGGGACTCAGGGCAACTTTCTGATCAATTTGGGAAATGTTGACTTTTCACTGGAAAAGTCAACCGAGCGACGTTTTGGTCCATTCGAGGACCGTTTTGGATCCAAAAAGCTTAGCCGTCGTCGCAGCGGTCTTAGTAGAGCCGTTTCCTTGTAGCCCGTCAAGTTTCGTAATTTTTTGGAAAAAGTGTCTGTTCGGGGCCCGAAACGTCCGAATTTCGCGAATCTGATTGGAAAATATCTAGAAGATATTTTTATTCAAAAAGGTGTGGGATCCACTTGACACTTGTCAAATATGTGGTGGTGTTAGGTTTATTGAACAAAACAAAAGATGAGACATGTGAGGGCTAGTTTGTAATTAAGTATTAGTTTTGATTTTTAAAACAAAATAAAGGGAATGGTGGTTGTGTTACACGTTCATTTCAAAAAAAAAAGACTTGGAGAGAGAAAGTGGTGTTAGAAAGAAGAGAGAAGGAAGAGAGAAAAAGAGAAGAGGTTGGGGGAATGTATGACGTTTCTCATCGATCAAACCGGTGGATCGTCTCAACGATAAAAGAATCGAGCTCACATCGACATTCCCTACGGTGAGAACCTAACCGATTTTCATTTTGGAACGTTTAAATTTTAGGGTTTGAGTTTAAACGGTTTGATTAAGGTTGAGTTTTGTTTAAGATTGGTTTAAAGATGAATGGTTGAGGTTTGGGGTTCGTTAGGAACATTTTGGGGAAAAAAGGGAATTTTTCCATTGTGGTTGTGTGGGGCCCACATGCCCGGGTATCGGGTTTTCGTGTTCGGGTGGTTTAGGACGTTCTCCAAGTCGTTAATCCACATCCGGATCGAAATTTGGAATTAAATTGTGAAAGTTGGAATTTCGGGTTTATAAACTGTAAACGCGAATTAAATCGCTCGGAAGTCGGAAATTGATTCCATCGATTGCGTTGGAACCCTTGAATTATTCTAAGACCGTAGAAACGAAAACGGGAATTTTCGGAGCCCCGGAAGGGCGTTTCAAAACCCGGGCAGATTCGCCATGTCGGGCGAATCGGGCTTTTCCGAGCCCTTTATCGACAATGTCGAGTAATTGGGAAGTTTGGGAGTGATCGACATTGTCGGGGTTGAGTTTGGGCGTTTAATTCTTTAAATTCGGGTTTCGCATGCTTACTTAAAAAGTGTGTAAATTGTAATAATTGTAGATCGCGTCGCCTACCGTAGAAAGAGGAGGCTAAGCGGGAAATTTGGAGCATTGTCGGAGAGCGAGCATCAGTTGTGACACGCTTCAAGAGGTAGGGAAAAGTAGCCGGATCTCGGCTCTGACTGGGGAAAGTTAACAGTAGAAATGCATGTGACACTGGGGTGTCGTGGGTTAAGTATGTTTATTGAATATTAGAAAGGCATGCTACGGGAACGTAGCGAATATCGGAAATGCATGTGACACTTAGTAGTGTCGTAGGAGTAGAGAACTTAGCGTTATTAGAATTACCAGAGGCATATGACCATAACCGGAGGTTGATTGCGAACTTATCGAGATTAGGAGTACTGGAGGCATATGACCATGCCCGGAGGTTGATTGTGAAACTGTTGATATTAGGACTGTTGGAGGCATTGGTTATGCCGGAGGTTGATTGTGTATTTTTGTGTCTTGGGTGGCCATGAGAGCCCGTACTTTACTGTTGTGTCTTGGGTGGCCATGAGAGCCCGTACTTTACTGTTGTGTCTTGGGTGGCCATGAGAGCCCGTGTTTTACTGTTGGTGTCTTGGGTGGCCATGAGTGCCTGTGGGGTTGTTGAGCCCGTGAGTTACTGCTGGTATGTCTTAGGAGGCTGTGAGTGCCCGTGGGGTTGTTGAGCCCGTGAGTTACTGTTGGTATGTCTTGGAAGGTCGTGAGTGCTCGTGGGGTTGTTGAGCCCGTGAGTTACTGTTGGTGTGTCTTGGGAGGCCCTGAGTGCCCGTGGGGTTGTTGAGCCCGTGAGTTATGGTTGGTGTGTCTTGGGAGGCCGTGAGTGCCTGTGGGGTTGTTGAGCCCGTGAGTATGGTTGGTGTGTCTTGGGAGGCCGTGAGTGCCCGTGGGGTTGTTGAGTCCGTGTTTTACTGTTGGTGTCTTGGGTGGCCATGAGTGCATGTGGAGTGTTGAATCTGTGTTGTTGCTGTTTGTTGAACTTTGCTTGTGATTGTGATTGTGTTTGCCCGAGGTTAGTGACCCGACTGTGTGTCGGGAAGTGGTGTGGAATTTGGCTGGCCTGACCGAGTTCGAATCTCGGGAGGTTGCGAGCATCCTTTGGCTGACCTGACCGAGTTCGTGTCTCGGGAGGTTGTGAGCGTTCTTTGGCTAGCCTGAACGAGTTCGAGTCTCGGAAGGTTGTGAGCATTTGTAGGCGATGAGAGGGCAGCTCCCCTTCCGACTAGCTATCGGAAAAGCAGCGCTGTATATATCGCCAACAGGTCGACCGCCTGGAGCCTGACAAGGATCGGCAAAGCGCGTGGGGCAGGCTCGAGCCCAGCCGGTTAGCAACCGGCACTGAGCAGCTGACAGGAGTGCGATCCTTTGTGATCTTGTTTGGTGTGCGATCCTTTGTGATCTTGGGTGTTGCGTGGTGGTCTATCGTGTCTTTGGAGGAGGTCGTCAATCGTTGTGTCGGGTCTACTTTACGTGTCCAGTGTTGAGTCGGCTGAGGAAAGTATCAGTGTGTGGGTGTCGGTCGGGTTACTTGAGTTTGGGGATAGTGATCCCCGGTGTTGAGTTGGTTGTTGGTGTTACCGGCATTGTCTGCTAATTATGCCGTAGTCAGTCGCATGTTGGACTAGGTGAGCTTCCGAAGCTTGAAGAGCTAAGAGCGGGATTCTGGGTTTATTTTGAGTCTAGCGACGGATACCATACTTTTGTCCACTTGTTGGGACGTATTTTGAGTTGTAAATATTATTTTGTTGAACAATCGGTGATTTTAAAGTGATTTATGAAAAAGGTTTCACAATGTTTATTGTTTCAAAACGTTCGCGTCCCGAGTTCGGTTTTACTGAAATTGGGGCGTGACAGCTTGGTATCAGAGCTCGAGGTTTCACACCTCGGACTGTACATCAATTAGGTGGGGAGAGTCGAGTCAGTTAAGTCCCGTCGTGCGTTGGGTACGCAAGTCGGAACCGTGTGTAGACCCGTAGTGGTTTGAGTCCTGTTTGTGATTGTGCGTATGTGCAATGTTTGATTGCTGGTGTGCTGATTGTTTGTCGCTGCGTGAAACGTTTTTTTAAGCTGTCGCGACTCGACGCAGGAGCTCCTGTAGTCGAACGTGACGGTGCTGATATCAAGTCGGTACAACGTAGTTCGGGGATGCCTGGACCGGGTTGTAACTACGTGATGTCAAGTATTATTTTGTTGAACAATTGGTGATTTTAAAGTGATTTATGAAAAAGGTTTCACAATGTTTTATTGTTTCAAAACGTTCGCGTCCCGAGTTCGGTTTTAGTGAAATTGGGGCGTGACAAGAATTCACGTGCTAGAGAGATTGCTCAACAGGACCACGTCTTGAAGACTCAGATGAAGCGGGCGTTGAAGCTGACTAGGATGTACCCGACTCATGAGGCTTACGAGGATCCTGAGAGGTGTCCCTCTGTGTGGGGACTGCTAAGCAGCCCCACCAGAAGATATGAGACCCCGAGTGGGATGTGGGTAGTGGGCTGGAAAACGGCCCCACATCACCTCGGGGAGTAACATCCCCTATTGTTCTAAAGGCTAAAGGTTACCACCGAGCACTCGAGACACCCACACATAACCTATGACAGTTTCTTTTTACATGACTAAGATACTTTCTAGGTATTGTCGAGCTAAAGGGCTCCTTCTTCCACTGTTTTTTATAGTTGTTATACCCACATTGAATCTATGATGGAAAATAGATATTTTCTATGGGTGTAGAGTGCCAATACATATGCTCCAATGTGAGGGCCCTAGACTATAATCTGCATATCAGTGACTCATTCCTATAATTATGTAATGAATGGGTAGTGCTTTTAATGCCTCTCCTCCCTCTTCTTATACCGTTTGGACTCACAACGACGATGGAGGCGGGGCTCATTTTTGCGGCCCAAGCGAGGGAGATCGATCCCTCTTCGACGGTGGGAGGCAGAGGACTCTGACATGTGGTCCTTCTAGGGGGATCTTATTGGTTAGTGCGACAGACACCATTAAGGGGACCACGACCGCGTTTGGCATGGGCGGTGGAGAGACATCCATCTCTATCGTCCCGACATGTCTCGTCGATGTAGTTAGCACGACAAGGATCGACTTCTCTAATTTTTGTCATGCATGGCGTTGAGGTCGTCCGGACTAGGCTGTTGGGCAGACGGTGGGGGTCGGTGGAGGATGATGACGAAAAAGGGGATGAGGACGGGACGAGCCTCAGGGAGGATTCCTTCAAGCCAACGGTGGCTGGTCATCCAATAAGAGTTAGGTTGGTGACTCCTTCATCGGGACGGAGGGGATTTAGCAGCAGAATCCAACTCCACGAACCCCTAAAGCTTAGGGCACTGGGTCCTCGGGTCCGGGTTGGGGCAGGCCGTGGGGTAAGTCGGTAGGGCATCTTGGGTACAAGAAAGACCTAAGAGCCCCGAGTGATGAACAACTTAACGAGATTCGGTATACATTTGCAACTAATACTATTATAAGGGAAACGACAATTCTCTAAATGTAGTCATAACCATCTCTCGATCGTATTAGGAATCTAATATACTCAGTCCACCTAATTATCTCTAATCTAGGTGTAGAACGGCACAAAGCATTACAATTTATGAATTCCTCTAACTTTCGGCTTTTACACCTTTATCTATTACACTTGTGTCAGTCTAACCATATTCTAGTCTAGATTGAAACTCGAGCTATCTAATTCAATTTCCTCCTATCAACCTCATTTATCAATTGTTGGTTAACATGATTGAATCCATTATCACGTGATCAAGGCGACAAAGCATTACGAACGGAATTAGATAAACAAAATCCTAGATACTAGTTTAACAAATGTATAACCGAAATACGCTAATTTAGTTCATCACATCATTCCCTTAGTCCTAGATCATGAGATATTAGTTCAAAACAATGAAATACGAACACAAATAAATGATAAAACCACTGAAATTCATATTAATCGATAAAGTAATACAAATAACAAAGTTGAATCAAAACTATGAAGAACCTTCGAAAATGGTGTTATATCTCTTGTTTGATCTTCAATCTTTCTCCCAAAATCTCCAAAAGATCTCTCCAAGTGTGTTTTCTTTGCTCCAGTTCGTGACCCCCCCCCCCCCCCCCCCCCATTACAATCCCTAAATTTCTATTTATACTTCATTAAACCCTAGGGATAAGACGAGAAATTCGCCAAAAATAACAAAATTTATGCACGCATGTTTGCCACACGTAGTTTGGACAACGTGCACTTGGGACAGTAGCGAATCCTTCATCAAAGTTGTAGATATTTTAATTCTATTCGATTTGATATTTTACAGGCGAAAATCAGAGCCCGAATGCAAAAGTTATGCCCTTTACAAGATCAGCTAGACTCTAAAGTTCCTTAAGGTGATTTTTGCTCGATTTAGCTCCAAAATTCCTTATTTCACATCAAACTCCTAAATACTCCTGAAAAGAGACCAATTACAAAAATAGAGAGAAAAATACATTAAGTCACATAATCACGGGACTGAAAAGCTTAGTAATGTGGGCTAAAACATCTAGAATAGATGCATTTTACGTTCACATCACACCTCCACAAGATGTTCTGGAGTCTTGATTGAATGGGGATAGACCAAGTATTAACCACTCAACTAGTTCCCCATACTGCCGGGCATGTTTCTTATCATCTCCCAAGGTACTATATCCAAATTTTGTTGAGTTAAACCCTTCTTATCCATTTCCCAGTACCATTCGTACCTTGTTCTAGCGTCTTAAATAGGAAGTTGTAGTAACTTTTTCTGATCGGTCCATCAAATAATTCCCGATAAGCGGAACATCCCAAACTCGAGATCTTGGAACCATTAGGCCTGCCACTAACGCTCCCTCTAGAGCTACAGAGGAAGTTTGAATAAACGTTTCTTGAGCCGAGAGCCATAATACCTAGAATAGACGTCGAAGACCCTCCCGCATAAGAGATTGAGTGAACATAATGTTAGACTAGATAAAACTTGGGTTTGGTTTAATGATTTCCTGTAGAAAATCTGTGGATGGATAGTAGCGGGCCTTCATAACCTGGGCGACTAGAGAGTAGAGTTTGTGTATGAGTCCCTATGCCTGCTTTTCTAGCAACGCAGTATTCACATCCCTGAGGTGGCGAAAACCCATCACGCCAAGCTCATTGGGGTGTAGAGTTTTACCCAATCAAGCCAAATTAGTAACCAATCTGATTCCCCTACCAGAATCGTGCTAGAGCTACATGGATCCGGCTTATAATAATGCTCGGGACCTTAAAAACAAACATCACATACACATGTAAGGAGTTAAGAACAAATACAATCACGACCTCACGTCCGACCGGAGATAAGAGCTTTCCATCCTAATATCTGATTCTGGATACAACATGATTTCCTAGGAAAGACATCGCACTCTTCCTGTTCCGACCCATCATATTTGGAAACCTAGGAAAGAGTTGAGGCCGAGGTCTCTTCAATAGAAAGTGTGGTACAACATTCCTACCGAACACTAGTAGGGGTATTAGTGCTGAAAAATATGGACGATTTTTCCAAATTCAAGACATGACCTGATATCGTACTGAACACCTTCAAAATAACATTTATCCGATATTCCTCCGCTGCATCCGCCCTATAGAAAATATAGCAGTCATCGGAGAAAAACATATGAGAGATCTCAAGAGCCCATATTGCTACTCGAACTCCCTGTATCTCATTTCAATCTTGTGCCTGTTTCAATAATTGTGGGAGTCCCTTCATACAGAATAAAAATAGGAAGGGGGATAAGGGGTCCCCTTGCCGAATGCCCTTGGACGGTACGAAGCTGGGAGTCTCCCTTCCCCCTGACGAGATGTGGTTACGGACTATGCTCGTACAATAACTGATAAGTGATATCCACTCCGTTGAGAAACCAAGACACTGCATTACAGTAAGCCGATGAGACCATTCCACCCTGTCATATGCATTGCGCATGTCAAGCTTTAGTTCCATAAAACATCCACTCCCCCGTCGCTTCCTTCGGAGAGCATGAATAATCTCAAAAGTTATAATGACATTGTCCTGAATGCAACGTCCCGAAATAAATACTCCATGTGTTTTAGATATCACGGACTATAAGAGTGGGTAGAGCCTATTAGCCAAGACCTTAGATAAGATTCGGAAAATAACATTACATAGGGAAATGGGCCGAAGATCAGTAACCCTCTCAGGATTTAGTTTATTGGGGATAAGAACTATTGAGGTGTCGTTCAGAGAAGGTTCAAAAGCCTGAGTGACTATTGCGTCTGGGTGAACCTAACCACCTTAGCCTCTACCACGGGCCAATAATGTTGGTAAAACCGCAAGTTCAACCCATTTGTACCAGGGGATTTATCTGGTCCCATCTGAAAAACTACCATTTTAATCTTAACAATCGTGGTCAGTGCAAAGAGTCAAGCCCGCTCTTAAGCTGATACCGTGGCCGGAAAGGGTATAAGGAATGGGTCCACCACCGGTTGGAGAGAAGTGAATAGCTAGCGGTAATAGTCAATAATCAACTCCCACATACCCGTTTCCCAATTAACCATATGCCCCAACGTATTCTATAGTGTCAAGACCATATTAATACGCCGCTGATAGGAAGCAGATGCTTAAAAGAATTTTGTGTTGCGATCCCCGTCAACATACCATTAATGCTTGCCTTATGATTCCAGAATGCTTCCTGAGCAAGTAGAGAATTCTCTTACTGGATTTGTATGGCTTATTGTCTATGAACTCCCGCCCTATCAGTCTGACCATTCAGTTAAGCAATTCTCCTCTAGCACCACCTAATGTGTCACGTGTTTTGACCATAATGCTCTAGACCCCAAGAGTGGAGAGCGCTGCCCACCTGTTTGATTTTCTCCCCCATAACACTCGTGGATCCGTACTCCAGTTTTATTTGACGACATTTCCACATGTAGGGGCTTGCACCCATTGGGACTGGAACTTAAATTTTTGAGGCCCTTGATGTTGTATCTTGCACCCATTGCTCTGATGTCATGACACCCGTGTTATAGAATGCCAGGTTTGGAAGTTTGTGATAATATGGTCGAGTAATCAGTGCATGGTCCAAACGGATTGAGTTCTTCTGTCATGACGTTTTCCCCGATATCACATATATTGGCGACTCGTCATGGGTATATCTGCGAGATTAAGATGTTCAACCACCTCCCTAAATCCATTGTTTAGAGATACCGTATAACTTCCCCCCATACCGCCTTAGTATCATCCAGAATACCATTCAAATCTCCAATTAAAATCTAGTCCGACCTAGCTGGTTGATGAAGACGACGGAGGAGGTCCCCAGTCAGGTGTCTTCGATCGCGCCTAGTATCCCAATAGATCCCCGTAAGATGAATACCCTCATACCTCGGTGTCGTGAATTCAACATCGATGTAACGATAATTAATTTCCCTTTGATCAATTTCAACACCCGAAACCCAGAACATAATCAATCCCTTATGTGTATTTGATGTCGAGACACATATATGACCTGCAAATCCAGACGAACGGGTGAGGAAGAGGCACCCCTTGCTAAAAATGAGGGTTTCAGATAGGAATACGACATGGGGTTTCCGGTCTCTAAGGAGGTGGCAGATGTGTTGCTTGTGGGCACAACTACCCATTACCTGACAATTCAAAGCGAGAATGTGGAAATCAGGGGTATCGAGGGAAGGGTTCAGGTTCGATATTTGGTCTGAACCAAGGTCAATACGCCTCTGACATTGTGGCATCGGAGTCACTTGCGAGAGATCACCAGAGATCAGAGACATAGACATCGGTGATGACGACGAGGGTCTATTGGGGGAAAATTGACCAATACAGGTTGAAACGAGGAAGAAAGATATTGATACATAGGAACTGAGGTTGAAGGATGTCGCTCATATGAAGAGGAATAGTCGTCGGTCTGATATCAAAAGAGACGACACTGTCTGGATCTAGCAATCGTTGGGACTAACAGTTCTTAGAAAACCCTAACATAACTCATCGCGAGATAAATGATTGCGTTGACCATGGGGAGTTAAAAGAGTTTAAAGAAGGTAAATGAAAAATAAAATAATATTTTCATAAGTTTAAAAGAAGAGAGAAAAAGCGAAATTACCCTTCAAATAAAATAGGGGAGGAAGTCTCTCCCACCATTTTCCCCCGTCCCTTTTCGATTTGGTCCTCACTCAAAACCCTAACTCATACTGAATTGAGCTCGAGAGTGAGCCACCATCAATGGACAGGCTGAGCAATTTACCGGAGCCGATTCTGTGCCTTATCCTCTCCTTTCTTCCCACCAAAACCTCCGTCGCCACAAGCCTCCTCTCCAAGAGATGGCAGTCACTATGGACTTACGTCGACGTCCTCGATATCCACCAATGGCGCGACATTCCATGGCAGCCACACCGATATGTAGACTATGCAGACTTCGTGGATAAGGTTGTTTCCCTCCCCTGGAAGTTCCCCTTCAAGACATTCCGGTGCATCCATATACCCGACGACTTCCGTCTCCGGAAATGGATCGCCGCCGCCGGTGGCGCAGAAGAGCTCGACCTTTCCGCCATGTCGTACTTCAGGTTTGAGCGGAGCTTGGGTTTTCAAAATGTGCAGATTCTTAAATTGAGTGACTGTGATAACTTGGCTTCTGTTGAATCGGGTCTCTTCCCCAAACTTAGGGTTTTGCATCTCACAAATGTCTCTTTCGAGGCGACTAGGGGTGGCTCTCTGGAGAATTTCTTGGCTGCTTGCCCTGTTCTCGAGCAGCTAGGTTGGCAAAAAAGGTATGATCAAAATGGTGAATTCAAGATTTGTGTTCCTACATTGACTAGTTTAGTTGTGAGGTCTGATATGGACGAAAGAGCTTGCGATACCATTGGATATGTATTGTTCTTGGAAACTCCGGCACTTGAATACCTTAGTTTCAGCTATGATCCCTCTCAGGAATGTCTAGAAGCGGAGAATTTATGCAATTTAAAGAAAGCGGATATTGATTGTTATGTGCTCAAAGAAGATAGAGATAATATGTCTCATGCGAACTGTGTCATTGACCTTCTCACGATGCTGTCTACTGTCGAATTTCTCAAGTTATCTTGTCTTCCTATGGGGATAAGTGATGAGCCAGAATTTGATTTCTCTTGGTTGGATGAATTGCCCGTATTTCATAATCTTGTCCGTTTGGAGATCTGTATTCCGTATTGTGATTGTGTTCTGCTTCCATACTTGCTCCATAAATTTCCTAATCTTGAGCATATTGCCATCGAGGTATGTTATGGTTATGTTACTTATGTGGTTGCATAATGGTTTATTTTTCTCATATCGGTTTGTAGATTGTGACGGGTTTGTGCTTGTTGTTTGCAGAAACTTGATTCTGAAGTAGGAGAAGCATGTTGGGATGAGCCTTTGGAAGTTCCAAATTGTTTGTCATCAACTCTTTTGTCATTTTCTTTTCAAGGGTTTGACGGCTTTGAAGATGAGATGGAGTTGGTTGAATATATCATGAAACATGCCATGGTTTTGAAGAATGTGACCATTGATACTTCTCCACATGTTAAGGCATTCCAGGCAAGGGTTGCTGCCATGCAGCAATTGCCCATGGGTCTAAGGGGCTCTAAGGCGTGTCGGGTTAACCTTACTACTTAAGATCAGGTCGGGTATGCAACACCAATTATATTTATTATTCAGTGTTATTTTGTTGTCTTTCGGTTGTGAGTCATGTTTCAAGTCCCCGAAAAACGGAAAATGAACAATGGCTTGTGATTTTCTCCTATTGTGTTTTGTTTGACAATGGTTTGAGAATCTAATTGGCTTGTGTTTGTCATGGCTTGTGATTTGTTTGATATAGGGGTTTGCGTACTTCAAGTTGTATTTGAGGCTGGTTTGTGATATTTGGCATGAGATGGATATTTTCTAGTGATTACTGAAGTTCAAGCTCGTGTATGGATGATCTTGTTTAAATTGAATTGATTTTAGTCCCCTTTACTACTAGACTTGTTATGATATTGTTTTTTTATCCGTTATGAATGGAAAAAATTGGAGAAGTTTCAGTGGGGCGTGGCTTGATGTCGCAGGCTCAATCACGACTCCTACCATGAGCACTCGCCGCAACGGTCATCAAAATTGCTACAAGGCGACTCGTGGCAAGATCCTGTGACGACCTCAAGCAGCGTGCCCTCGTGGTTTTGACTCGTCAATGCCCCAACGCTAATTGTCGGTTATATGTCACGGCGACACGTGTCTCCCAATAAATTCTTAAACATATCGTATTTTCGTATAAGTTCACTACTCGACCTTATTCTTATTCACACCTATTCATCCAACTCCTACATATCTATACTTTCCTTCCATGGCCAACAATAATATTACGAGTCAATTCTAGATGATACGGAGTTCATTGAGCCCCTGGATGAAGACGGGCTTACCCTCAAATTGATCTCTAGGCTCGCATATCCAATCACCCAATCATGTCAACCTTGCACCATGTCGTCACAACCTTCCTAATTAGCGTCGTTCAAGCCCTCAAAGAGTTGCGCAAAGATATCAACCACGCCTACAATTTCGAGGATCAAATGGAGCATTCCCGAGAAGGAACGATTGACAATGGGGTGGGTCAATCATTATATGGATAGCATCGGGGAAAAGGAAAAAAAATGACCGAAGCCTACTAGACTCTGTTGTCGTATCGGAGGTCGAAAAACTGAGGCAACTAGATGACCCAATTTGGTTGTGGAAGAATTGAAAGGACAATTGCCATCAATGGAATAGAAAGGTCCAAAAATTTCAAGGTCATTGAGAGCTCATTGCAGACGTTTACCAAAGTAAAAGTCATTGAAGCAGAAAAGACTTATAAAGGTGAGCAGGGTCATGACTTTTCTTGAAAACATGTTTGGAGGATTTGAAAGAAAATCCGCAAGTGGGATGTCACATGGTTCATTTAGTGTTAACGACAACCTAACCTCGTATTTGTAATCGATGAGGATGCAGAAATTGAAGCAAGCAAGCCAACACAATTGGATGAGAATAATAACTACATATCGACTGATGGAATCAAGTATGAGATGACCTCATTGATACACAAGCATCATTCAATAGGTCAGACTAAAGAAAAAGGAGTAAAGAAGAAGGAAGGGGCAACTGACTGAGGAGGATCCATAAAAGCGTAAAAAGATGTTTAGAGGATATTGAAGGATATCTCTGGTGATGTATCACCAGTTTCCCTCATTGTCAACTAGAATTGGAAGCCCAAGTCGATAAAGAAAGTGAGGCATGCAAGTGGACGAGGTTGGACCGGAGTTACAATTACGCATCGACCGATGGAACAGATCACGAGCTGACCTCATTGATTCCCGAGCAACGCCAGACATATCTGAAAGAAGAAAAAGCTAAAGACGGAGGAAAGAGACTGGTAACTAAGGAGGAAGACACATAAAACACCAATAAATCCATAGCAGCTGAAGTACGCCTCGTTGCTCAGTTCAAACAAGACACTTAGTAAGCTGTATATTATTTTTCCCATTCAAATTATAATGTCTCAATTCATATCTGAATTCCATCAATTTGTTATTTCCTTTTTTGTATAATACTCAATCTCCCATGACCTTTAACACCTCTATCTCGATCCATTTGTTTTCCCTTTGCACCTCCCACAATTTTTGCAGATGTAGATATTATACCTATACGTGTAGATGCAATTACGTTTTACTCTTTAAGAACATCTGTAGTGACGCGAATCCGGGTCGAACAGTTATCGAATTGCCTAAAAAGACGTAAAGTAAGGTCAAATTTGTGTTACAACATTGGAATTACCGTTGAACCCGCTCGTCTAATAACATACGTTGAGGAATTTGGCGACTCTAACATAGTTTAAAATTGACTAGATTCTACAACGTGAAATTTTATTAGCCAAACAAAATCGGCCACATGGCTACGATTTTTTTTATAAAAAAACATAATTTGTTTTTATATAAATACTATCTCAAGACTCACTTCACTTTACACCGATTTCTCCTTCTTTCTCTCTTGCTCTTGCAAAAGCGGTTCTTCTACGGCATATCTTAACGAAAATTATACCACCTTTCTTTAGTGGGAGTACATGCCCAACTCCCAACAACATTCGGGCTCCCACTATGGTGAAGCCTTTTAGGACGATCCATATGTGTCGTCCCCGACACATTCATCTATCCTTTTTCGGGTTAACTAGGCTTCCCAACATACGAGTGCGGTTGTGACCGATGTCATCTTCAACAACTCATGTCTTTGAGCAGGCAGCCTAAAAAAGAAGATTAGATGGATGGGGCGGAAGAGTGTCGACTGGTTCCAGCATGACTGAACCACTCCGAGGATCCGATCAATGGGAACGACCAAACTAGGCGACTTTCTCAAAGAATGTCACCACAAAGGTTAGGAGTATGAGACAGTCAACGAACGAGGGAGACCAAAGCGACAAGAACTACAATGATTATTGGAGTACTGTTAGCAAGAAGTTGTTTAAGTTAATGCACATTTTCCAAAGTGATCAATCGAAAGACTAACTCATGGCTGATGCGGAGAATGAGTATAAGAAATTGTACGACCACATCTTTATTTAGAGTATCCATAGTAGTAAACCACTAGCTAGTGGTTATAACATTTTTTTTTACTTACTCTCTGTCAAACCATCAATTAGTGGTAACAGCTATTGGTTAGCTATTTTCTCAATTTTAATAATTTTCAAAAGAACCCTAAAACTAATTACAAATTTTATTTCGAGTAAGGAAATACGATATTTATAAAAACAATATTTACTAAACAAACATAGGATAGTCCAACTATAAAATCACGCCAATATAAAGACGCTATTTCTTTTGATATTCGAAGAATTTCCACCAAACATATTTATAGTAATTTTCATGGGAAAAAACAAATGTTACCCTTCAAATGAAACAGGGGAGGAAGTCGTTCCCACCATTTCCCCCTCAAACTAAAGTAGTAAGGTTCTAAAACAGTCCCTTTTCGTTGTAGTTCCTCACTCAAAACCCTAACTCATACTGATTTGAACTCTAGTGTGAGCAACCATCAATGGACAGGCTGAGCAATTTACAGGATCCGATTCTGTGCCACATCCTCTCCTTTCTCCCCACCAAAACCTCCGTCGCCACAACCATCCTCTCCCAGAGATGGCAGTCACTATGGACTTCCGTCGACGTCCTCGATATCCAACAATTCCGAGACATTCCACGGCAACCACACCGATATGTAGACTACGCCGACTTCGTGGATAAGGTCGTTTCCCTCCCCTGGAAGTTCCCCTTCAAGACATTCCGGTGCATCCATTTACCCGACGACCTCCGTCTCCGGAAATGGATCGCCGCCGCCGGTGGCGCAGAAGAGCTTGACCTTTCCGCCATGTCCTACTTCAGGTTTGAGCGGAGCTCGGGTTTTCGAAATGTGCGGATTCTTAAATTGAGTGACTGTGATAACTTGACTTCTGTTGAATCGGGTCTCTTCCCCAAACTTAGGGTTTTGCATCTCAGAAATGTCTCCTTCGGGGAGACTAGGGGTGGCTCTCTGGAGAATTTCTTGGCTGCTTGTCCTGTTCTCGAGCAGCTAGTTCTAGAGGAGCAGTCTTGGCCAAAAATGTGTGATCGAAATGGTGACTTCAAGATTTGTGTTCCTACATTGACTAGTTTAGTTGTGTGGTCTGATATGGACGAAAGAGCTTATGATACCATTGGTTATATCTTGTTCTTGGAAACCCCTGCCCTTGAATACCTTAGTTTCAGCCACGATGCCGTTGAGGAATGTCTACAAGGAAATTTATGCAAATTAAGGAGAGCAGATATTGATTGTTATGTGCTCAAAGTAGAGAGTTATGTTGTGACTTATGCGTTTAATCTCATTGACCATCTCTCGTTGCTGTCTAGTGTCGAATTTCTCAAGTTATCTTGTGATCCAATAAGGAAAAGTGATGAGCCAGGATTAAGTTACGTGCACGGCCTTGTGCACGGCCTTGATTACTCTTGGTTGGAAGAATTGCCCGTCTTTCATAATCTTGTCCGTTTGGAGATTCACATTCCATATTGCGATTGTGTCGTGCTTCCACACTTGCTCCATAAATTTCGTAATCTTGAGCATATTGCCATCGAGGTTTGTTATGGTTATGTTACTTATGTGGTTGCATGATGGTTTCTGTTTCTCATAACTGTTTGCCGAATGTGATGGTTTTGTGCTTGTTGTTTGCAGAAACTTGATACTGAGACAGCCGAGGCATGTTGGAATGAGCCATTGCAAGTTCCAATTTGTTTGTCATCGTCTCTTTTGTCGTTTTCTTTTCAAGGGTTTGATGGCTTTGAAGTTGAGATGAAGTTGGTTGAATATGTTATGAAACATGCCACGGTGTTGAAGAATTTGACCCTTGATACTTCTCCAAATGTTAAGGCATTCCAGGAAAGGGTTGCTGCCATCCAGCGATTGCCCATGGGTCTAAGAGTCTCTAAGGCGTGTCAGGTTAACCTTAGTACCTAAAATCAGGCCGGGTATGCTCTACCAATTATATTAATCATGGTGTTATTTTGTTATACATGTCTTTCGGTTGTGAGAAATACATAGCCTAGACATAATGCATAGATGAAGAAACAAATGCACAATGTTTCAAGGCCCCGGAAAATGAACCATCAGTTGTGATTTTCTCCTATACCATGTGTGTGTTATTTTGCTGATGATTTGAGAATCAATTTGTATTTGGGGTGCAAAGACTAATTGTTTGACTCTTTGTCGGTTTCTATCTTGTTTTCTTGCAAACAACCAATGATGCTTTTCAGGTTTTGATACAGTTATGTAATCGTCTTGAAGTCTTGAGTATCGATATAATTGATGGCCGAATTTAGAAGGAAAAATCGTTGAAGAGAGTAATAAGTTTAATTTGCTTTGGTTAAAATGATTTCAATCAAATGGAATTGTTTGAATTTGTGGGTGATTTTGGTAACATTATTGTCATACCCGCAACATATGCATCTAATACATGTAATGAGATGACATTCCATATATATGGTTAAGGTTCTTGAGTACTGACCTTAATTAGAGTATGATATCATACACTGGTTTACTACACCAACAATACATGACTTCAAACCAGAGACTCCCAACTAACATGACCATACCATATGAAGGGTTACAACAGGTCTCAAATCAGATAATAATCATTAACAACCAAAAAACCCTAAACAATGGGCAACAGTCTAAAATATCAAATGTCTAATTATTCAGATTCAACAATCATGAAGCTCCAAATAAAACCGCAAAAGGAAGATAACACAATCTTCACCTCAAGAAACCAGAGAACATAAGTTATAAAAACGGGTCTAAAACTCAAGTTTAACAACCATAAAGCACGGGAGTAAAAAACAGAAAAGAGAGTCCCCACAACCAGAACAAGCAACAAAATAGACACCGCCTGTGCACAATAGGCAACTCGGAAAAATATTCGTCCACTCCTTAAATTCACCAACCAATCACCCAACTCTCAATTACAAAAAAAAGGTAACTCCCCATTGGTCAAGACAGGCAGCGACTCAGAATGGGGAGACTAGGTAAATTGACCACCACCCAACCAAAAACAAGTTCAACTTCCCGAATCTCTACCCAATAGATCTTCAAAACGCTGTTAGGTAAGACCCCACACGATGGCTATCATCGACCGTTAGGCCCCTCCATAGTACTGAGATCGAAGATGTAAGACCCGTTCCCGGTCGAACCGGCGGCTTTTCAAGCAAGTTTGACTTGCCACCGGAAAGTCAACCGATGACTCAAGAAGTCACTCGGGACTTTTCCGGAACCCAAACGAATTAGCCATCATCATGGTTGGCTTAAGGGGAGAAATTCCTTTCGTTTGAGTATAATGTTGGAGAAAGTCAATATTGGTCAAAACGAGACTTTTAATCGACTAAAAGCATTATTTTATTGTGCTGGAAATTATTTTGGAAAAGTAAATAACCTATTTGGACACTTGTCCCTATTTGGTTGAAAGAGAGAAAAAGGAGTAGTCTTAGACCCTTTTACCCTTCCAAAAGCTTCTACAAGGGATTCTAGCTCAAGGGCTTTTGGTCATTTGACACATCTAGGTATTATATGAGTTTGGAAAAGCAAAATCAACTCATTTCTTTTGGTGTAGCCGAAATTTGGAGGAGGAGCAAGGGAGAAGAGCTCCCATGGAGCTTTGAAGGAAAATCAAGGAAGAAGAGGCCACTTGAAGTCTTCCCCTAGCCATCCCTCCTCAAAATCACTACCATCTTCTTCATCTCAACAATCTAGAGGTAATGGAACTCTCTAATCCTCACTTCTCTTCATCTCTTTTCATGGGTGTTGGGTGAAATTGCTAGATGTTGTTGGGTTTGAGTAGAAATGGTGGGTGTTGTTGATGAGAAGCTTTGTTGGGTTTTTGTTGAGAAATCATTAGTTTGTTGGAGCTTTTGAGTTGGGTTTGATTTGATGAATCATTGGAAACTTGTTTGTGTGTTGATTTCTACCATGGGTAGAGGAGTAGTGAAGGATTTGGACTGTTTTGGGAGTTGGAAGGGGTAAAATTTGGGGTTTGAAGGTGGTTTTTCGGAGAAAAGGAGCTGGAGGTTGAAGAAGGGCGAAACTGCCCTGGTGCGCCACGGATCCGTGACGGATCCCGTGACGGCGACGTCACGGCTCCGTGAGGGAGTCCGTGACGACACTCGTCACGGCTCCGTGATGGTAACCGTGATGGTTGGCCTCACGGATCCGTGACCAGGTCCGTGGCAGACCAGGGTGGGGGTTTCTTTGAGGGTTTTTCGCCTTGGTTGATCTTGGTTTTGAGCTGAACTTTGGAGGGGCTTTGGGGGTTTTTCTTGCTGTTTAAGTGGAGTCTAATTAACGTTTCTTTGTGTCCAAGACTTTGGGGATCGATCTAGAGGAGCAAAGATCACGCCGGGACCCGAGTGAAGAACAGAGTGGTGACCACCGGGCTTCATCAAAGTGTTGAGAGGAAGACCTTGAGGTAGGGAAAGCCTTAACCCCTCGTTTATGATGCTTAGTATGCATGTTAGGCTAATAAAATCGGAAAGGTCCTAGAAACGCCTATAGGATGCGAATAACTAGCATAATTGTCTTTCAATTATTAATAACCGGAAGTGACTAGTGGTGAATGAATAGGATGCCAATCACTAGTGTAACTCGCTTTAAATACTTGGGAATTGCTTGTCTGGTAGAGGAGCCTTGGCAAAGCCCTCGGATTAGTTGCGTGTTAGGATCACATGCTTGGTTGTTGGTTGTTAGTGGATAGGCTAAAGGGTCTAACGGAACTAGTTGAATTGCATGTGTGAATGCTCGTTTGAAGGTTTATGATTGGTTGACTAAACTCCCTCATGACTATTAAATGTCTTTGAATGATTACGTGATTTACTTAAATGGTTGCTTGGAGCATCGAGTATGACTGGTTGTACCGAGCGGTGCAATCAGGTGATCGATGCCCCGTTGGTTTGAGACTGGTAAGTAAACGGTAAGTGGGGATTGTGTGATTGGTGTGCTATAATTATGTGATTCGTGTACAGTGTGTTGTGGTGAATTGGTGATGTGTGAGCTATGTATGGTAATGAATTGGTGGTTGTTGGGATTGGATTATTTCGTGTTTCGGTTGAGTGCGTTATTCTATTATTAACTTATTATTATTGAATTGTCCAAGTGTATGCTTCCTATGGGAGTAATACCTTGGTTCCCGAGGACATAAAATCCTTTGGAGACGTTTCTGAGAATCCCGATGTTAAGCGCTCCGAAGGGTTGTTTCCGGTCGCCTCAATGTTATGCGTCTCCTCTGGATTTGAGGGAAAATCCGAGAGGACACATCATATGTGGATCGGAGGGTGGAGACTTCATGTGCCACGGCATTGGCTGGTTTACCTTTTTCCCGTATTTGTTATGAGCTATCTTGTTGACTTGCTGTTGAATTATGGATCTTGTTGACTTTGCTGTTGATTTATGGAGTTTAAGGTTCACCTTGTTACGTGTTTTCCCTACTGAGCGTAAGCTCACCCTTGTGAGTTCATTGTTGTGTTTACAGGCTTGATTGCGGAGTAGAGGCTCGGGAGCTTCTCAGTGTGGGTGTCTGTAGAGACTTCGCTTTTATTTCTTTTCGTTTAGAACATATTTTCTGGAGGATTATTATTACACCCCTGGAGGGTTATCTATGTTTTAAACTGAATTTTGTGGATTTGAGTTTCTTATTGGAGTTTTCAGGAACTTATTGTTGAGTTGTTGTTTTTTTTAAATCATTTATTCTAGTCATGCCTCGAGTCCGGGCAAGAACCGGATTGGGGCTTGACAAAAGAAACGAAGACAAGGGATATAATTCGAGAAGAAGGGTCACAATTAGACAAAGGGTAGGAGGCTAGAAGAAACACAAATATGTAACTCTCATATATCGATAGTCCAAGATCTTATCGGTGGCTGACACTGATACGAAGACCTCCATGGGATAGACCAACTTCCATGGCCTCAACTGGGAGGACAAAGGCAACTAGACAACAGATTTGACGAGGGAGGAGGAAGGCCGAGAGAAGAGACTGAAAAAACAAAAGTATCACAAAACCTTATCGAGTTAAATGAATGGTAACTTCGAGACCCAAGTGTCAAGATATGAGCAATGTGCCGAAACCCCCACCAGATCCGAACCAAAACGCCAAGAACATATGCCGAAACCATGGGCCGCCAAGAGAGGCAATGTCACAAGCCGAAATCAACGGACGGTAACACCCAGTCGGATATCGCCAGAACGATCTTTGAGGCACTTCTCTAAACTCGAAGGTGTCGTCGGAAGCCAACAGTAACCAGATGACCACTCTTACATGCCTTAGAGTTCAGAGATCGTAGTTGAGCAAGGCAGTAGATCCAGATCTCCGACCACAACGTCCGCATCTAGGGAGAACAGAAGAAAGCGAAGTCTATAGCGAGGGGTTTGATGCGGGTGCATTTTAACACATAAAAGGGCCACTTTATATCGAGTTATACAGGCTTTTGGTCCCAATTTTCTATCATATATTTAGATTTAGCATGAATAACTAATTTTATCGATATGTTCGGTGTTCCGATGGATTTTAGATGCATTTTGGGTGTTTTCGTGCTTGTGGACCGTCAAAGGGTCGATTTTGTTCGTTCTGAAATATATTCATGATTGGTCTTGTTTTGTAGGTCTTGAAAAGTGGAATTTTTTGGTGCAAGAAAGAGATCAATCGGAGTTCAAACGAAGCCGGAGCGAGCAAAATAGCGAAAAAGGATGAAAAATGGAGTAACAAACCAGGAGATGACACGTGTCCCACACCCAGCCGCCATTTCTTCCCAGCCGACACGTGTCCCAGCCGCCAGCCTCGCTCAGTTCGACACGTGGCCGCGCGGCCCCACTCCGGCAGGCGTGGCGCGTTCGAAAGCTGCCGCGTGTCGCTCCAGCCGCCGCCAACCGCCAGCCGCTCCTGCATGCGCCGTGTGTCCCTTCTGGCCCCGCCCTGTCCAGCCGCAGCGTCTCCCATGCGCGACACCTGTCCATCAGACCAGCCACCCTCTTGATTTCTGCCGCGTGTCCATGCTAACCCTACTACCTTTACCTGAGCAGCGCCGCATCAAGGAGAGGGATCTGCTTCTTCATCAATTTAATTATTACACACGGAGCTCAACACAGACCAGAGAGCAAAATAGGAGAAGCTCTTTGAGCATTTATTTTTTATTTCTTTTTCTCTATACACACAAACAAAGATATATATATATTTGAGAGAGTTAATTTGAAAGGAAATTTTTACAAACAGTGTTTATTTTCTGAATTTATTGGAGAGATTCATTGGTTGGGAAGACAAAGTGGAGCTTCATTGGATTGGAGGGGGATTTGAGCCAAGGGTGTCATTCTTCTTGGAGAAAATCCATCTTTAGGAGAGCTTCTTTGTGCTTCTACTCTTGGATTTGTTGCCAACACAAGAAGATCAAAGCTAGGGTTTGGAGGAAGGGGAAGAGCAACCATTTTGTCAATTTATTGTGGTGATTGTATCTAAACTTTATCTCTAAATCTCATTATGAAATCATTTACTTGTTGGTTCATCTCTACGCCATTGATTATCATGAACAACTAAACCCCCAATTTCTAGGGTTTTGGGTGATTAGAGTAGGGATTTCCATGTTTTGAATGCTTTAAATTGTTGTGATTGTTGAATTGTTTTAGTGTTTATGATCGATTTGTGCTTAACGCTTTATCTCCCGGGTAGGCTTGATAATTGATTTGAATTAGAATTTAACGCTTGAAAGAGGAGAATTCTAATTAGCCTAAAGTCGATCGTAAATTGGATTTAAACCCTAGCTAGAACTAGCGGGGTTAATACAATTGCAATAGCTATAGGCTTGGTTGGTCGAAAGTTAGAAGTTGACATAGAGCTAAACGCTTTGGGTCTTCCTACATCGTGATTCGAAAGAACTCGGTGGTTAGATTCCATTAGGGTCCGAATCGTTCGAAAGAAGTTAGGACTAGAGTTGAGATGACTCGTTGCCTCTAAATCAAGTCTTCATCACAACAATCGAGTATTTTTGACTTTATGGAATGAACTCTATGAACCTGATATCCTAGAAATTTCATCATTTGATTCAAGAAGTTACAAATTCTTGGTTTCGTGCTACGAGTGCTCTACTTGATTTACATTACTTGTTAGTTTATTTTTGAAGCAGAAAAAAAAAACAACTTTTAATAGAAATAGCTTAGCTACAAGCTTTAAATAGTAAGTGTTTGTTTATTGCTCCTTTGGGCTCGATATTCCGGACTTCAAATCCGATTACTACTTGACGGTCGGTGCACTTGCCGTGCTCAAGTTTGCGTTTAAACCCGCAGGGCGTCAGGGTTAAAGGAAGGAAAGGAGAAGTATGAGAGAGTGGGGAAAAATAAAGAGGAAGGAGGTTGCCGCCACCGATGATGTCCATGATCGTGGGACCACGACTATCGCCGACGGAGAAAAGAATAAACAACAGTTGAGACTTGTTGTTTAGGGTTTTGTCAAGAGAGAGTCTAGAGAGAGTTGTTTGGATTATGTTATTTCAAAATTGAATTTCTTTGGTCCACTTTTAGGTTAAGAGTGGTTTGTAGCCGATTTCACCTTTGTAGTTAGCAGACATTTCTTATATTCTTAAGGTGGTTACCGAACCACTGGTTCAATATCAAATGAAAACGTATTTTTATTGTGCAAACTACAAACTACAAACTCACATGAAACTAACACTTGTTCTTGTTTGCGCGCGTAAAGCTGTATTGTCAACATGCAGAACATTGGTACCTTACATATAATGCTAATACGTATCATTTTTTCGCGCATGTAAAGTGCGGGTACCAACATTCAAAGTGTTGGTACCTTCCATATAATGCTGATATGTGTTCTTTTTTGTGGATGTAAAGTACTGGTACCTGCTATCACAGCTTTGCGTGTTGGTACAAACACCATGCATTTAAAAGTATCAGTACTTATGTATGTAAGGTACTTATACTTGTGAATGTAATGTATCATATCTACATTACATGATATGATATCGGTATCTTACAGATACAAGTACTAGTACCTTACATACACGGGTGCTGATACCTTGTGTGCTGCGAGCGTGGTCTACAGTGTTATGGTACAAGAAAGTTTACGTTATTTACAAAATTGACATCGCGCGAAAATATCCATGTGTACGCATCCGAGTGCTCTCGTGCGTTCGAAATACCCTACAAAATTGCCACCACGCAAAAATATCCACCTTGATGACGTCAGCGCGCATCCGATTGCTCTTGTGCGTTCTCAATGCGCATTTGAGAGAAATTTCCTGACCATTCCGAAGGTTGACGAGCAAGGATTACAGGATCCATTGGGGTAAATGGAACCATAATCTTAGTATCATCCTCTGAGAGAGAGCACGCCGAGAGCCCATTCTGAAGAGTGGACATGGTTTAGTCGTAAAGGACATCAGCAGGGTACGACACGAAGAGAATAGAACCAGGGCATATTTCGCCAAAGAAGGCTCCACAATTAGCGCGGAACCAGGCTAGAGCTCGGCTAGGAAGGCTCTATAGATATGAGCGCCACCGTGAAAGGTTCTAGAGGCACACTCGGCATTGAAGGAAAAGAGGATAAGATGACCTTTGGGGTCCTCTTTTTCTGTGCTTTTTTGTGGTTGAACAAAGCCTAACAGGGTGTGGAGGCATGACAAGACCAGCAGACAAGGACTGTATTGTTGGAGGAGAAAGAGGCCATGCAGTGGTGGTCATTGATAGGTTGGACAATGACGTGATGGTCGAGATGATGGGAGACACCATGATATCTGGAGTTAGGGTTAGAGAGAGTCTAGAGAGCTAGGACACTCCATTTCGTAGAGAAAAAAAATATAATTCTCACATTCGCTTGTTTTCTGTGGATAGTGTATTAATTTCTTACCCTCTCTGTCTTTCGTGAAATCTTTTACACTTGATAAAAAACTTAACCTTTTTTCTGGTCTTCGAAATCATCAAACAACTGTTGAAGAAACCATTGCTACATTAATCTTTACCCCACTACTGTCATTGCAAACCGAAAGACGCCGTCATTGACATTCCTTGTCTAACTAAAGACATTATGCCACCATAAAATCCTTTTATAAATGTCCCGTCAAGCCCGATCAACATCTTGCAATCCTTGTCATAACCCGTCATTTTAGGCGTCATGTTGCAAATATAATCCCTGGAACTTAGAGGTAGATTATCATCTATATTGATTATGAATTTTTTTTTTAGGATTGCATTCAATGATTTTCTTTATGCACTTTCATAGCCAACCATATTTCCCTCCTCAATACCTCTATACTTCTCTCCCCTTATGAATGGCACGATAAGACTACTCATATCCATACGAATGTCTTGCATCGGCCATCATCACGGTACTACTTCACTCTACTCAAGTTGAGCAATATAAGACTACTCATATTGAACATATAAATATGGTTGAGCAATATCATGCGATCTAGTAATCACTCACATATGTGCAAGCAATGTTAAGATAACAATTTCATATTGTTGCTGGCATTGGATCAAGTCCAAATCAATTAAACACTTCAAATATATCAGCATTGTATTCATTTTCGCTTTCATCAATTAAACGATGTCGAAATCCTGGCTTCTTTCCTCTACGACCCATCTATTACCCAAACGAACCCCTTGTAAAGAGCGAATGATCAAATGCAATCAATGACGATAAAAATGATGAATCATGAACCTTCCAGTCACTTTTTAACTACAATATTGTTATCCAAATACATGTTATCTATGCCGATCCAGGACTGAAACAAAATACTAGATTTCTTACCTCAAACACAAAGCCACCACCGACTCGAAGGAGATTAATTTTGCTAGACAAAGAGAAGTTATGGACTTCTGAAACTTTGCAAATCTTACTCGCCACTCGTAAAGAGGAACCGAACTAAAGAGATGCAGAAACGTCTAACATGAAAAGAAGTATAAAGGTCTCGGGTGAAAAGGAACTTTTTTTTGAATAAAATATGGATATATTATTACGAAAGATCAGCTTCCACAATACCAGTTAAACTGTCTGGTATCTCATTACAGTTCAAACTTAAACTAGCCCAATCATTCGCATATTTTGCCAGCTCGTGTGCCACCTGTTTGTCTCTCTTCAGACATGCTTGATAGTGAAACCTGGTAAGTCCTAAAGAAGCAGTTTGCAATCAAATATAATATCACCCATTGGGGCCAGAATTGTCTTCCTGTTAGTTATGGCTAGCACCATATCCATACAGTCAGTCTCCACTTCCTCTACCGTCCACCCTTCTCTACGGATCCACTTCAGTGCTTCGCGGACTGTTAGGGCCTCTACCACCTCCGGGTCTCCCATAATGCACCTCCATCCTACTACCTCCCCTCCCGAATTTCAACACACCATCTCCCCCCCCCCCCTGCCTCGGCTCTCGAACTAACACCCTGTGGCCCCAATCACATTCACCTTCAGGTTGCATCCCTCCAGTTTCTGCCACCTGCCCCTCTGTTCCACCCTCCGCTCATGACCCGAGAGTCCGATCAAAATGGCCTCCCTCCATCCAGAAAGGAGTGATGTCGTCGAACGATAAACTGCATTACCCCACACCCCTGTGTCCTTTCAAACCTTGGAGCTACGGGCCTTCCAAATTTTCCAGCAAACCACCCCAATCAATTCGATTACCTCTTTAGAGACCCCTCCAACAGGTTTTTAGAGCGTCCTTCACTGAAGATCTGACCCCAAAATGAATATTGGGAATCAACCCCCAAACCTCCATGGCTTTCTAGCACTAAAATAAAGCATGAGTGTCAATTTCAAGTTCCCTACAATGCACACAATTTACTTGAACTGGCACTCGTCTCTCGCGTAACTTGGTAGCTACAGACAGGAATCCAGAGGCTCATATCTATATAAAGCGATTCACTGTGGGAGAACCTTTAAACTCCATAAGTCCTTCCAGAAAGTATCGCCTACCTCAAAGAGCCCATTAGTCTTAACTGCTTGAATCTCCTTGTATATCTGACGCACTGAGTATTGACGATCTCTAGACTGCCACTAGTACCATCCGTCCAAATCAGAATACGAGCTCAACGGGACCCTCAATATGGCCTCGGCATCCCTATCCGAGGAAAAGGCCCTAATCAGATCGACATTTCATGACCTCTCTCTCAGGGTAAGGATCCGAGACACCCTCCATGTCTCTATGTGTCTAGGTACCTCGCATAGCAAACCCGTTTCAGAATTGACCCACAAGTCATTTGCTATCCATGTCTCTTCTCCCCATCATATAAATTTCCTCATGCCCTTTGCTAATAACCCTTGGGCTTCCATGATACTTCTCCACACCTGACTGGACCTAGTAGGAATGCTTTCCTGCAAAAAATTACCTAGAGGATAGTATTTTGCCTTCAAGACCCGTGCCACTAAGCTGCTCAGGTTCTGCATAAGTCGCCATCCCTATTTCCCAGGTAATGCCAAATTGAAATTTGAAAGGTGTTTAAAACTTAGGCCTCCCGCCTTCTTGTGGGAACATAAACCAGTTAGGTCCTTCATTTTATTCCGACCATTATACTGGTGTTATGAGTCCACCAATATCTATTCATCTCGGTTTCAATCTCATGAATAAGTGTTTGAGAAATTAAATAGACACTCATCATATACGCAGGAAGGGCTTGAATAACTTCACTTTAGTAGAATCTGCTTACCTGCTTTACTAAGAAGCAACTCATCCCAGCTACTCAGTCACCTTTGGATCCGTTCTTTAATAAATTTGAACACTGGATATCTGCTCTGCCCTATAAGTGCATGTACTCCTAGGTAAGGTCCAATATCTTCTACTCTGCACATTCCCAGTACACTCACGATTAAGGTTGTGCAAATATCCGGCCATCACCGAAAACCGGCTGTCACCGACCGTCCCTATCACCGAAATAACCGGAACCGACGGTCACGGGTTGGGGACGGGCATTAAAATCCTGAACCGACTACCTTTTGGGTGGGTCGTAAGAACCGCCCCCGGGCGATCCCGATCGAACCGATGGTTTTTGGCGAAAGTTGACTTTCTGCCGAAAAAGTCAACCGATGACTCCGGGTGTCATTCGGGACCTTCCCGGGACCCAAAAAGCTTGGTCGACCACCTTGGTTGCTAGAGAGAGAAAGTGAAAACTCCATTGAAGTTTGAAGAAGAAGCAAGAGAAAGGAAGCTCTTTTTTAACCATTTCTACACCAAATCTTCTCACTCTCTTCATTTCCTAGAGGTTGGTATGCTTTATTTCCCTTTTTGATGAAATTGGTGTTGTGGGTTTGAGTAGAGATGACTTGAACTAGTGGGTTTTGGGTGTTAGATGGTTTAAATGTTGATTTGTGAAAAAGAAGTGGAGTTGGATGATGGAAATCACTTGGTTTGAGTTGTTTTTGATGAAACCCACCATGGGTCTTGAAACTTTGGATTAGTTGAAGTGAAAATTGAAGTTTTAAAGCTTAAAAATGGTGTTATGGAGAACCTAGAACTAGTTAGGAGCTTGTTGGAGAAATTAGGTATTTTTCCGGCGACCGAAGGCTCGCCAGAGCTCCGGCTGGTCGCCGGAATCCGGCCACCGGGGAGGGAAATGACCGGCCATGGTTCGGCCACCCTTGGAAAGAACCGGCCATGGTTCGGCCACCCTTGGAAAGAACCGGGTATGGTTCGGCCACCCTTGGACGTGACCGGCCGGCCCGGTCCAGCCACCCACGGCCATGGGGCCCACATGGCCGGGTTTTGGTTGTTTAGTAAATTGGAAGATCGTGGATGAAACCCGGGACGATGTTTTCACACTCGGAACGAATTATGGATGTGATTCATGAAACTTCGGGAAAAACGCTTAGAAACTTTAAATGCGAATTTAGAGCGCTCGGAGCTCGGAATTTAATTCCGTCAAGTGCTTTGGAACAATTAAATTAATTATGTTGGATAGACATGAATAGGGAAACTTTCGGAGTCTCGAGGGACGTTTTCCCGATTCTGGACAAAATGGGCCTTCCGGGCCCATTTTGCCAAGTTGAGCAATTGGGATTAGTTTGGGTATTTCCCTCTTTAATCCACACTTGAATTAGCATTAATTCTTGTATTTCTTGTAATCTTAGACTTTGGACCCGAGCTTGACGGAGGAGGAGATTTTTGGACCCCGTGAAGTGACGAGGATGAAGCTAGCCAGGTCGTCTGCTGCTGGATTGGATTGCTTTTGAGGTAGGGAAAGTAGCGAATACCGGTTTAATCGCGGAAAGTTACTAGTATGCATATGGGTTGTCATTACTTGATCTAATTGTTAGAATTGCATGATTAGGATGTGAGGAATGAGTGAAATGAGGGATAGCTTACGAGCCATGTCGAGCCGTAAATTTGGGAATTGTCGTGCTGTAGAAATGCATGCGGGCCATGTCGAGCCCTTAGGTTTGTGTGTTGATTGTAATGCCATGATCTATGATTGTGATGCTTGATGTGTGGTTTATCCGTTGTTAGGTTGAGAATCATGATAAGGTATGCTCGGTGTAGTATGTTGCTATGTTTGGGCAAGTGTGCCATGCTTGATATGACGTGAACTATTGCTTGTGGTATGATCGGGTGATTGATAGACCGATATGATGTGTTTCGGTAAGATTGTTTAGTAATGATATACCGTGTGTTCCGATATGGTACCTATACCGACGGAGATTCCGGTAGAGGATATCCAGATGTGTTAACATGATAGATTGTCATGATAGGCTAGTATGGTATGTTGGTTGATATGTTTGACATGATACGTTGGTGTGACATGTGCTCGATGAGCGGATTATGTGGTAAGGTGCGCCTGCCTTCCGTCCGGGTGTCGGTAAAATGAGCTGTGGTTACGTGATAAGGTGCGTCTGCCTTCCGACTAGGTGTCGGTAAAACGTGCTATGGTTTCGTGTTAAGGTGCGCCTGCCTTCTGACTATATGTCGGTAAAACGTGATATGATTCCGTGATAAGGTGCGCCTGCTTTCCGACTAGGTGTCGATGAAATGTGCTATATTGGCGTGATCTGGCGTAGTATGGGAGACTCAATGTGTGTATTGTTAATGACTTGCTGCGTGATTGATATTGCTTTACATGTGTGTTTGTATTGGCTGAAAGATATGAGTTGTGCCCCGTGTTGCGGGAAGATACCCGACCGTAGGAGGATTCCGGTCTAGTATGTCACGAGTTGTACCCCGATGGGAAGATGTCTAGGTTGATGTTAACTTCGGTACAGTGTGGTTGAGCCGGGCTATGGGAAGCCGGCACATTGTTCTGGGATACCATAGGTCGTAGTGATTGTTGATATTACTATGTGTTGTGATATGTGTTGACTGTTGTAACTGCTTATGCATGCTAGGTGATCTTCTTGATCTAAGATACAGTTTTACCTAAGTTTAGTGTGTTGCCGTGCGGGTTCGCACGCGTGGTCGGTTGTGAGATAACCGTGGTTGTTGTCTATTGAGACTTAAGTGAACGATAGTGGCCAAGGGCATAGATGAGAAAAATGGTTTTAAGTTCGGTTCAGCGTCGAGGCTAATTTACGGGTTGTATCCGAGTGGGGACTAAGCATTGTCTTGGATTTTCTATTTAACTGTTCTTAGTTACTGTGCTTACTAGTATGCCCTAATTGGACGGTTACTCGTGGTGGTCAGCGGATACTCATCACCTTAACTACTTTTCCTACTGAGCGAAAGCTCACCCCTTTACTTTGTTGTTCCACAGGTTTTGAGCGGGAGTTGGTCTAGCGGGATTCTCGGAGCCTGGGAGCTAGCGAGGGTCTTAGGCTAGTGTGGTCTAGAGACGTACATTCTATTTGTTTACATGAAACATTTTGGTTATTACTGGATTTTCGAGCTGTGGACTCGTATCATCAGATTTGATACTTTAAAAATGTCGTGGAGATTTATTTCTTTTGAAGTTTCACTTGTATTTATTATTGTTTTAGTTCACGTCTCGAGTCCGGTCAAAACCGGATTTGGGGCGTGACAGGTCACGGTTTTCTAAATGAAAACCGGTGGTGAACTGAACCGACCGGTCATAGATTGGACTTAGCTAACCAACTTGTAGTATGTTGAAACCCATGTATAGTTGGTGTCGGCCCATACCGTAAAGACCAATTTCCAGCAACATTCAACCCATATTTTAACCCCTCATATGTTATTTCCTATAAATAACACCACTAATCTACACATAACGAGTAAATATTTTTACAGAAGCAGTGGGGACTTTAAAAAGAAATCTGAAGACTTTGTATTGTACAAATGCTTGTGGTTTTTTGTAATATAGGTTGATTGTAGTTTAGTCAAAACTGTATATTTTTATTCTTCGACTCTTTGTGTTGTACAAAAATGGTTTCTGAAACCGTGTTTTTGAAATTGTAAGACGATAAATATATTATTATGAGGTATTAGTTCTAGGAATAATTGTGTTTCAATGCTCTAAAATAGTAAGTTTGTAAAATGAAGTTGGAAGATTGTAAAATATATTTCTAAAATGTTGTATGTGGGTTTATATTTTTGAAGACCCAATAGAAAGACCATTGGGCCTGGTTTGATGGTCATAACTGTCACCGCCCGGCAGTAAAGATGGGCGGTTATCAGTTTTCCCTTCGGTGACCGGTGATGGGTACAGGTACGGATTTTACGTAACCGAGAATCAAGGTTTGGGTAATGGGTATGGGTTTTGGGGCGGGTACCGACCGATGCCCAGCCCTACTCACGATGTTCTCCTTATCCCGCTCGAAAACATTGGGACTAAAAGACACAAATGATTTTTTGACATTCACAATCTAGCATGAGGCTCTCTCGTACATTCTCAGTATTTCCTTCCATCTTGTTGCCTCCTCCACCGAGGCTCTACTAAACAAGAAGCTGTCATCTTCAAAAAAATAGGTGATAAATAATTGGGGTTCCTCGGGCAACCGTATGACCGTGTAAACGGTTTTGTCTCTCGTAGCTACTGATAAGTCTTGACAGCCCCTCATCCTATGCGATAAATAAGTAGCTACTGATAAGTCATCTTTCATACTAGTCGCTTCAAGTGAAACTTTGTTGACTAGGGACCCATCGAATGTGGTCTATCTCGATCTACGGTTCTACTTCGCATGGTGGGAATATATCAGAACACATATCGATATATTACTCCAACACATAAGTAATACATAAAGTCGCCTTACTTTTACTGCTAACGATGATATATACATTTGGATGTTTACGATTGAACCTTGAGCACTAAGACCAACATTCTCCATATATGTGTTAGAGTTCTTTTCAGATATAAGAGGATGATAGCTTGTATCATCATCTTCCTCATCTTCAGAGGAAACATCAACCATCTTCCTTTGAATGTCTGGCTTGTCCCTTGTTGTGGGTATTCTTCCTTGATTATCTTCGATTTTTTATTTTCTCGTCTTCATTGATAGCCAATCTCAATGGTTTCTTGTGATTAACCGGTCCCCAATCTTTCTTCACGTTTATGAGCCTGGTAGTACCTTTGGGTGACCAACCAAATGTGATCGGAGATGAAGATGGACTCGTCGCCGTGTTGGTCGTTGGAATCCTTGAAGTATGACCTTTCTCTCTCTTCTCACTTTTTATTGGCATCCCTTGTTGGGTTTGTATTGAGGTTGCGCTTTCATGTTAGTACTGGGGTTTGTATTCTCCCTTTTTTGGGATTGTGTTGAGGCTGAGCTTACATTCCAGTGCTCGGGTTTGTTTTAAGGATTGGTTGTCGGTTTGATCCTTTGAATGGATCTAGCTTCCGCTATGCGGTGCATGTTGGCTTGTAAGGATTCTATTGCTAGATCCTTTTGTCCTCTGTTTTTGTTAAAGTGTGTGTCCCACATCGAATGTGTGTGGATGAATTGACCACTTAATATACATCTTGATGCCTCCACCTATCAACTTGAGCTTTTGGGTTGGAATGAGTTTTGACACTTTTCAAGCTTTGAAAATGATATTTATATACTGTTTTATTGATAAAAAAAAACATAACCACACGAGAACACAAAACCAAGCAACAATAACATAATCAACACAAACAAAAAAGCCTACTACAAAAGGGTACGAACGAGAGGAACTCAAGGCTTTGATTTTGGTTATTTTTCGTTGCAATTCAATTATTTGTTTGGGTTAGAAAATGACAGTAAAAAGCTTATAAAGAGGGAAAAAATATTTTTTTATTGGCGGTTCAAGAAATCACGCGTTCGTGACTGTAGACTGGTTAAAAGGCTATGTCGAATCATTACATGTCTCCACGAGAAGCTTAGACGGAACACCATGTTACGAATTGGCCGTAGTGTGCTAGTGCTTCGTCGGTTCGTTGAATTATGCGGCTCGTTGTCCCATTGCTATTGGTGTTAATGTTAACAAAACATTAATCTCAACGAAATTTCGTACAATGATAAAGCCAATCAAACACTGACGACGTGATCATTCTATGCAATGACTACACAAATCAACATTTGCATCGCTCACATTCTATGCCGGAGTCGTTGTTCAACTATCCGCATTTGGGCTGCCAACTACTCATATGATGGACCCTCATCGTCGGACATTTTGTATCGAAATGTAGAAAGGAAATTTGTAGAGAAGTTGTAAGATGGTTGGTGGTTTGAGAAAGGGGTTGGGGTATTTATAGGGTTAGAACTTAGGATTTTTTTAATTAAAAAAATAACCGTTAAACACCAACGATCGGATTTTTTTCCCTCCCAGCGACACATGACATACCATGATTGGCTGGCCTTCGGACGCGGGACGCGAGCCTCGGCCCATCCCGGCTTTGCGGGAAGCGGGACTCGGCCCGACCCGTATTTTTGCAGGACGCGGGACGCGAAAAAGTCGTCCCACAGCGGGACGGTTCGCGTCCTGCGTCCCGCAAAAACACGGACCGGACCCGATACGCGATCCGGACCGGCCTGTTGTGCATGCTCTTACTTTGTTGTTTTTTGCTGGTGCTTTGGGAAATCATGCGCTTGTGATTGTGGACCGGTTAAAAGATTATGTCGAATCGTCACGCATATCCACATAGAGCTTAGACGGAACGCGACGTTTAGAATTAGCCGTTGTATGTCGGCGTTTCGCAGAGTCCTTGCTGCCAGGGCCGGCCCAATGATATTTGGGGCCTTAAGCGAGAATTTGATCGATGTCTTTTTTTCCTATGAAAATTATAATAAGTAAATTTGTTCATAGAAGTATTATACTATATCATATTGAGAAAATAAGCATCAACGTCTATTTATAACACTAAAAAATCTAAAATAGGTGACAAAGATTAATTTCTAACAAGACACTCTCGATGGACAGGATTTAATGTCTAGAATTCTATATATAAAAGAGTAATTTTCACCTCAATACTCTAACTATTATTTTTTTCTCCTCAATACCCTAACTATTTTTAAAGGCACCTCAATACCCTAGAATGCATTTTTTTTCATCTCAATACTCTAACTATTTTTTGTGGCACCTCACTACCCTAGAATGCATTTTTGTGGCACCTCACTACCCTAGAATACATTTTTTGTGGCACCTTTCTACCCTAGAATGCATTTTTGTGACATTAAATACTGATTTTTAAAGAAAATTTGAAAACTAATGACATGCTTTTAAAAATTTGACTGTTAGTGAGTGGTATTATGGAATTTTTAAGTGTTTTCATCCAAATATGGATGACAAATTGAAGGCGGGTATCAAAATGAAAAGAAAAATGCATTCTAGGGTATTGAGGTGCCACTAAAAATAGTTAGGGTATTGAGGTGAAAAAAATTAATAGTTAGGGTATTGAGGTGAAAATTACCCTATATAAAAATATTCAATATATTTTCATGTCAAGTTTAGATATGATAGGTTCAAATAGTTCTAGAAAATTACACCAAATTATGCTAGCTTATATGTGAACTCGTATATAGATATTTACTATCATCATCTTTTAGACTCTAACTAGTATTAATCATATATAACCAAAGATAAGAAAACTGTCTGAACCAACATTAACGACGCAAGGTAGTATCTAGGTGAGATTTTTCTAGCACTAAGGACATTCGGTATCGAAACCCACCAGTTAACCAACACAAACAAAATATGACAAGGCCAACACATTTTCTCGGTTACCTCATGATATATGTCCAAGTTCATTTAACTATTGTTGCTCTTTAAAACTTAAAGAATCTTATAAACAAAACTCGTGCCTATTGATCCTTTTGATTTGTGACTAAGGAATCACAAACAAACAATTGTTCATGTTCATGCCTTTTGGTCTTTCCTCTTTGTTGAGTATCTCTATTTCCTGTGTGTAATAATTTCTTTGTAGTATGGACTCTTTGTTGAGCAACTCTATGCCCATTATTGGTAAGCATCTCAATCTTTTATGAATAAATCATTTTCTCTGGCAATATAACTCCATATGATAGGTATATAAAGTCATCTATATTAATTGTATTCTTTAATCATGAAATGAAACTTACATACTTATTGCATTAATTTTTGAAGGGTTTATTTTTATTTTGACTTGTATTTTAGTCAAGTTAGTCTTGGTTTTTTACACAACATTTACCGTTTGTAATGTATATTAGTACCCCCCGAGTTTCAATATTGTTAAATCCAATGAGACTCATGCTTCTAGTCTATTAGTTCCATAGATTATTCTTCGATAAATGATCCAATTTTTTTACTAAACATTTTAGTACAAAGTTAGGACATTCTAGCACAAGTTATTAATTATGTCATGTTTCTCTTCCGATAAGACAATATTGATATTCTTGAAGACTTATCTTTAGATATATATCTACATTTGAATGTCTAAGAACTTTATTTATAAACATCAAAGAAGTAGGATATGTCAAATCAGTACTTATTGGATTTCTCGTACGTTTGCATCACATTTTTTTACTCAGATCATAAAAATATATATTTAATAATGGATTTTTTTTTCTAATTTCAATCTGAGGTCTTAAGGTCTTAAGCGGTTGCTTAACTCGCTTCAAGTTTGAGCCAGCCCTGCTTGCTGCTACTAACATTAATGTTAAACAAAACACCAATCGCAACGAAAATACGTACAACGATACAGCCAATCAACATTCAACATTCAACATTGACGATGCGATCATCCAATCCCATAACTACGCTAATCAACATTTGCATCGCTCACATGCGCTACCTACAAATAAGTCATGTCAAATTGCTCCCTTAATCAATTGACTCAGCTCAAGTTGTTATACCCTATATTTCATGGTGGCTATATCAAGAAACCAATAGATGGATCATGCATGCATGTGAAAGAAAGAAACTATATATATTAATGAGCTCTATTGCTGTTTTGGGAGAGAAGAGAAAGCATGTGCCCTTGCTTCTTCAGAAGCTTACCTATATTGTGCCCTTGAAGTTACTTCTATCCTATTCAATGGTGCTAGCATTTGCTGACCACAAAATTAATTGACCAATCTATATTCTTTTTTCTTTTATTCAACAGAAATCCAGGAGACCCAAAATAATATATTCTGGTATGACCCATATATACACTTTTTTAGATATTAACGAATATAATTATATATCATAATTTATTAGTGTCTTCATTATCATATATAGCATAACTACACTAAACTATATCCGATTTTCACATAATTTGAATCACTTGTCAGACCCTATGTCGATGCTTCTGGCTCTTGATTCTGAGTAATGAATTATGTTTCCCTCAAAAAAAAAAATATATATCCGATTTTCACATAATTATCTTCCTAAAACATTCGTCTGGTCGGTATCCGATTTTTTTTTGTTATGATAGTCGTGTGAAAATCGGATATAATTAGGTTTAGTTAAATGTACTTATTCATTTATATTGTTAAACTAATTCATATTATACGAAATTATAACACGATTGAAATTCATATATAACATACACCAAAGACTAATACAGTAAAAGAAAAATCTTATTGAAAAACTGGTAAGCTCAACATGTATGATAGAGAAGCCTTTAAGTAATACATTTTCTTGATAAGTACCCAATAATATCGTTACATTTAAGGATTATGAATTGTACAAGAACCATCGAATTGTGGTTTTCTTTTATTGTATTATGAAATAAATTAACAAACCTCAAGAGCGACGACGACCCAAAAACATGGATTGTCTACATATTACTTAGATAATATGCAAACTTAATTATATGGAGTAATCGCACATTCCATAGATGCAATACTGTCCGGTCTTGCACCTGTAGTTGCATCCTCCGCAGTGCCTCTTATCGTAGTTCGTGTTCACGCACTCTCCTCTGCAACAAGTTTCGGTGTACTTGCACTTCTTCTTGCACACTCCGCAGTTCTTGCTGTCGTAATGGACGTCGAGGCACTTGTTGTTGCAGCATGTCGTCGCGTTCGTGCCATGCACGTAGCACACGTCGTAGTCCTTATTGCAGTGGTCCGCGGCCCTAGGGTTCTTGTAGTCCTCCGCGAGGAAGCGGCTCACCCTCTTCGAGGGGAGGACGAGGGTGTCTTGGTCGGTCGAATAGGGGTTAGGGTTAGGGTTTTGAGCCTGACGAGTGCCTATGCTCGTCATGGTTAGGGTGATGCTCAAAGCCATGGTCACGGCTACCATGAAGACTATCTTGCTCAACTCCATGGCTTTGAGCTTGGTGGTGAGGGGAGAGATTAGGGAGAGATCAGCTCGAGGGAAGGTGGAGGGGAGAGAGGAGAGGGAAGAGAGAGTTTGGGTGAGAAAAAATGTGGAGGTAGAGTTGAGGGCTTTATAGGGGTGGAGTTGAGGGAGGAAATGTGGTTAAAGTTGTGTGGGTTGTGATGGAAAGAGTGTGGTCGAATAATGTTAGGGTTTCGTTCTTAAGAAACTTGCCTTACAAGTTTGGGCGGTTCTAATTCTTCTATATTGCGTTGGTTTAAGATTACTTAAAATGACCAAAATACCACCTTGAAAGAACAATGGAAGACTTTTGAGTTACTTTTTACGGGGGAGATTTTTATTTTTGATATATTTTACAAGAAAGATTTATTAATACTCTTGGGTCTCCGACGCAGGCTCTCCTGGCTACTGTCCGGTCTCTACTCCTGGCTACTGTCTGGTCCGCGTGTATCCTCACACGTTGGTTGTCATGTCCCAAATCCAGTATTGGCCGGGCTCGAGACGTGACTTAGCGAATTTAAGTAAAGCAGTAAAAAGAGATAAGTAAAATCTGAATAAGATGAAATAATATAAAACAACGGAAGTTCAAAACCCTGTGTCACAGCTCAGTCAAATACAATAATCCAAGAACAAAGGTACGTCTCTACGAACACAAAATAAAGATAAACCCGGACCCTCGCTAGCTCCATGCTCCGCGATGTCCTCTACTCCAAGTCAAAGCTAAAACCTGTAGAAAACACAGTAAGGGGTGAGCTTGACGCTCAGTAGGGAAAACCAAGGACGCTACCTCAAAACAGATTTCCCAGAAATGCTATTCCACAAAAGAAGTTGCTTTTAAGGATTGATACAACGAAGCGACAATTAAAACAATTAAAGAAAAAAAACCCCTTTTTTAACCCGACACTCGTAAATCCAACCCTACCAACGTTAACTCAACACCAACCACTAAACCAGACACAAACCGAAGGGAACAACCCAAGTAAGACACCTAAGTACGTTTCCAAACTAACTTTTAACAATTAAACAGGGAAGGCGACAACGAGAACAAGTAATCCAAATTAAACATCCTTCGCTTTACTCGACCACAAACTATCCCCGAAACCCTCGTCCAAAGCCCCTTCACAAACGACTCACGGATAACCACAAAGACGATGCTTTAACTTACACGGAAGCCACACACAAGAACTCAACGTCAAACAGTCAAAACCAAGTCAATCACGGTCACACACAACTCATAACAAGGAAACATTCATAGCCACAACACATCAACACTCATTCAATCCAAACATTTTTAAAACACACAACTTGTAACCCAAAGCACGGTCTCGGGAGCAACCCACTCGGCCCGGCGCAGCCGTACGCAACTTTCCCCAACACAATGTCGGGAGAGGCGGTCGACCTCATCGCGGAACACATGCCCAACCTCTTCGCGGAACATAGGCCCAGCCTCTTCGCGGTACAACCTCATCGCGGAACACAGGCCCTGCCTCTTCGCGGTACAACCTCATCGCGGAACACATGCCCAGCCTCTTCGCGGAACAACCTCATCACGGCACAACACAACGTTTTACCGAGTGCTAGTCGGAAGGTAGGGAAACCACCTCTTCACGGGACACAACGTTTTACCGACTCACAGTCGGAAGGTAGGGAAACCACCTTTCTCATGTAATCAAAGTACAACACACATCACACTTCACCGACTGCGCGCCGGAAAGTACGATACACCTGACAGAAGTACATCTCTCACACTTTACCGGTCGCGCATCGGAAGATACAACACCCCCTCAGGCACAATTCAACCAACAATCACAATCACACTCACAAGTAACCACAATACCACAATCACAATCACAATCACGTCGGTCTATCACTCACCCGACCATGACACAACCAATGATTCACATTATAACAATCACGGCAACTTGCCCACACATAGCAACGACATGTTACACCAAAAATAATAAGCTTTGACCCTTAATTACACTCACAACAGTTCCGCACTTACCATCACTTACCGGCACCACACTCAACGTGGTAACCCCACCGGCTTAACCGGTATTCGTTCCCCATCATCCCCAATCAACAGATCAACGAAACAGGAAATAACCACTCAAGTCATCAACATGTATCACTAGTTCAATTCTACTCATTTTCATATTCGTTACTTATTACCCGTTCAAACAACACAGAATACACAATTCAATACAATCAACAACCAAACCTACTGGCACGACATGTCCTGATTCTACCAACATAGCAACCCAACACCTACGGCACGGCATGGCTCGTAGGTCGTTCGCATGTTATAAGACTAACCTAGTCAATACCGTCCTATATGCATACTAGTTATTTAACTGGTTATTAGGTTTCCCTATAAGCATTCTAGTACATCCGTAATAAGACGAGTTTCGAGGTAATCCCTACCTCAGTCTCTATCTGGGTCGCCGAACTACTGGACTTAATGAATAATTAGAGGACCGTTACGGACTGGACCGGGACTGATGACCGTCCCTTTTGTGTTAAAACCAGGACTTTACCCCGAGCATGGAGAAGACCGGAGTTGGCCAGGACGTCAGCAGCCCATCACTCCTCATCCTAGGCGCCTTCACTGCTCTCCCGGTTATAGACATCTCTTCCAGTGGTTGCCATCTGTTTCCCATGACCTTGCTCTGGGCTTCCTGCCGGACAGCGCATTCCGAGGGTTGTCTCTATCCATGATCTCCCGTCGGGCGGGCGTCAGGCTGTCATCGGGACCGGCCAACTAGATCTTCGCTTCCTCCATGTCGGGGATTCACACGGGGACGTTTTTGGTCTCCACACACTGAGATCCTCTTCAGGCCTCCACGACGATTGGCCCAAGACCTTGCTCTGGGTTCCTTCCCTCGACGCCTGATCCATGACCTTGGTCTGGGTCCTTTCTCTCGGCGTCCACAACGACTGAATCATGATCTCGCTCTAAAACTGAATCCGTATGGGGGAGATGGGCCTGCCACTTGGCCTCCTTCTCCGAGTCCCTAAACCTGGTTTGAGGCTTAGAGCCTGGGTCTGGAGTGGCCTCGGGCGTCGGGTTGGCGGTCAACCAGACTGAATGACGGAGTTCGAGTGCTGGAGCTACCGGCAGTAGAAGAATGGGGTGGCCGCCGAGCCACAATTCGGGCGAGGGCTGGTAACAGCCCCGCCGCCACGCATGAGTCACCAGACAGGCCTCAGGGACAGTAAGGAGTCTTTGAGGGTGCCCTGTCAGCCCTTTTCCACTAACGATCACAGGTTCGGGTTCATAGACGAAGCAGTGCGTCGCCCTCGGGAGACCCAGCGGTATTCAGACCCCCCCTTGAGCAGTGATCGTCAGCGGTTTTTAGTTTTATTGTCTTTCAGTTTCCCGTTAGTAGATTTGGTTGTTTATTTCATTACTGTTCTAGTTTATTATCTTTGGTTGTCAGTTTTAGGTCGCCTCTATGGCATCTCAACACAACGTCCTAGACGTTACTGTAGTTACAGGGTTATTGTGTTTGTCCCGAGAGGGCTTACAAGCATGTACTGGCTCTTTTAAAGGAATGAAAGTCGCATTTACTCAAAAAAAAAACTCTTTGGACGATTTTTAATCTACAAAAAGATAGAGTAAAGAGAGGAGAAATCAAATAGAAACTCACTCTTAATCTAAAAGTTGTGAGAAGTCATCTATTTCATAAATGGATGGAGGAGATGCAATTGAGTTGTTGATTTGTTTATTGCAAAAAAAATAACATTTTTTTGTAAGTGGTAGGTTTTTTTATAGTAAAGTTATCATATTATCTTTTTTTACCTTCACTAATTTAATTATTCCCGCTTCGTTTAAACTCCGATTGGCTTCAAAATTGTGTCAATATTTTGTTTCAAGAGCTTTCTATCAAATATCAATGAAAAATATATTTTGAAGCACGGAAAAAAATATTTCGGGGCTGATTTAAAAAAATAAATTATATATGGATAACTTTTATCAACACTTTACATTGGATTTATGAACACTTTACACTGGTTTTATTAACAATAAACACTAGTTTTATCACCGCATTTTCCAAAATTGAAAATGATTTTTATCACCTCATCACATGTTTTTTTATGAACATTGAGCACTAGTTGTATCAACATTAAACACTAGGTTTATCACTAAATTACATGTGTTTTATCACCCAATTTCATGTTTTTTTATCAACACTAAACTCTAGTTTATGACCCTTATTATCACATCATCACTTGTTTTTTATCACCTCAATACATGTTTTTTTTATCAACATTTAACAATAATTTGATCACCCCGATATAATACATTTATTAGTGAAGATTTATCAACACTTGACATTATTTTTATCATCATGATAGAACCTTTTATTTTCGTGCTTCAAAATATATTTGATATGCTACTTGATAGATAGCCATTGGAAAAACAAAAATATTGGCGCAAGTTTGAAGTTAATTGAAGTTCAAACGAATATGGAATACTTAAATTAGTGAATTGGTTAAGAAAAAAATGCACATTTGTCCACATGACACTATGCTATTACAATTATGTCATTGCTTGTGTGAGAAAAGATGAAAGTGGCATGTATTTTGGGTGGGATTGAGGTGATGATGTAGCATCATGGTGAATGTTGGATCTTAAGTGTGTGTGGCTAGAATAAGTTCTCACAGTTTTTAGGATAAGAGATGTCTTTATTAGATTTGTCCTCTAGAATAGGAATTGACTTACTAGTACACGCTGCAATAATCTGTTTCTATCAAGGTATAGATATAGAAGAACGACTCGCTCTAAGTTTATTTGTTGACGACTTCTTCTAAAATCTTGGTATGTCTATTAGGGTTTAGAGGATATTCTCCCTCATACCTTTAGTTATAATTTTACTTCCCACTTTTAAATACAAATATTTTCTTCAAAAACAATATTAAAGCATCAGAGCAAGTTTAAAAGGAAAATGGTCCAATAACCCTTGAGAATAAGAAATAGTTTCATTAATAGTAAAACAGAGTCATTTCACTAGCCATTAACCTTGAAGGAATAATGGTCCAATAACCCTTGGCAACGAACCGGTCTAAAAGGAAACGGTTGTTGTGATCAGAACTACACCAAGAAATAGAACTAAGACATGAATTGAAACCAAAACTAGAACATAAATAAAATCCAAAAGGTGCCAACTGCCAATAACTGCTCAAAGTAGGACCTAAACGCTGCTTGGTCCCTGCTCTCCAAGGACTCATTTTGTAAAATGAGCTACGAACTTGAACCTGACAGTTTGGCTGGGAGTGGCGGCTCGTCCTAGGGACTCCTCCCGGAGTAGGTCCTTGGAGCCCAGGTTGCTTATTGGGCTTTGCGAGGCTGCATAACAGTCCTCGCCTGATTCGTTTGATTTTTCCTGACTAAGTCACCGGTCGTGTCCCCGCTCGAGACGTGAGAGGCTAACACAGAGAATGCGAACAACACCGTAACAGGAATCGCGATCGCCAACGATGCACCATCCTTTCGATACAACAACGTCGCATTGTGGACACGCAGAGGAGAAAACCACCGCAACATAGGGTCGCGGCTCGTCGCTGGTACACCTTCCTTCCAATACAACATTGCTGAATTGTGGATGTACAGAGGAGAGCACTACCAGGATTAGAGAGAAGATAAGACTCATGATCGATCTCGTGGTGGTTGAAGACGATCACGATGGAGATTCCATATTAACAGTTACAACGCTAGGGTTGAGAGTTCTCAAACCCTAACAGAACCATACATTTCATTAATCAATTTCAGTAAGAGCAAGTTGTCTAATAATTTAACGCATCCTTAATTTCTTTCCGAAAAACAAATAGTACATTTTTGTTCTTACGTGTATTGTACAGCACATACCACCTCTAAAAGTCAAGGGGTAAAATAGACATTTAAGTAAAATTGACTTTGTATTAATTAAGATGAGTGTCCCAACAATAAAGTTCCAAAATGTGGCAATATTGCAAATGCATGCATGCTGCTAGGGGAAGCAAAGGAGGAGGCACTAAAGAAATATGAACTTAAACGTTTGTTTCAGTATGTGAATGTTAGAATAACAAAACGTACCCTAAACATCCTGCCGTATCCCGTTACTGTTGGCACGACCGATCTATAGTTGCAAGTTAACTACCAAAATAATTTAGCTCATAATATTATTCTAATCGTTCTCTGCTAGCCAAGAAAGGCCAAACAATCGACACTAATAAATTGGCCAATATACGGACTTTTGCTGAAAATGAATTCTCTTATAATTGGCCAATATACCGTAGCAAAATTTTCATAGTCAATATTATTGGGATGGAAGTACAAGAAGATGGCTAGAGATTTTGAATTGTTTCGGTAAATGGAAGGAACAATTAGGTCAACTGCAGGTCATCTATGGCTCCTTGTCAACATCATTTAGCTTAGATGTTAATTGTGTAAATTAATTCCACACCATAACTATAACCATAACCATAATCATTTATCACGACCGATTTATTCGGTCGAAAATGAATAGAATTTCGTCGGTGATAATCATTACCGACGTTTAATTTCATCGGTGATGATCAACACTAACAATCTAGTTCGTCGCGCATGTTTCGTCTGTGACGAATAGTTTTTTATTTCAATACTAACAAATGGCCAGGGCCCGAAGATTTGAAATTTCATCGCCGACTAAATGGAACGGTTGCTGATGAAATTTCGTTACCGGTCAATTTTTTTTTTGATAAGCCATGATTTTATTAAAACTTGGGGTTTCAAAATAAAATCAAAAGAGAGGAGATGCAACCCATAAAATGGGGTCGTCTCCATAAAAGTAGCTCTAAGCCACCAACCAATAAGGTCGTTCAAAAGGAGCTAAACTAACTCATAGCAACCTAAAGCAAGAGAACAAAGAACCGACAACCAAATAAACGAGAAAAAAACGCAACCTTGAGGCCGACCCAAACACCTCGCCACTAAGAAGGATCGAAAGTAACTGGCAGTGAGGATTCCTCCTCGTCACAAGTGTCCTCATAATCCAACTCGCCATCACTCCCAAAGTCTAGCTTACCGACGTTGGACTATTCACCCGACATCAAACCTTCAAACCATCCTGTTTGCTCAAATCTCAAGCTCTCTGTTTAACCTCCCTAGATTTCCTGTAGGATCGAGATTTCGTACGGTAATACTTTACAATCACATAAACCTTTTTAGAACTTCTCCCCCTCCGTCCGCAGAACAAACATGTGGCATTAGACGCCTTATTTGCCTTTGTCACACTAACCTCCGAAGAGATGGGCGAGTCGGGCACGACCTCAGATTCTCTGCAAATTACAGTGGCTTGAAAAGAAGAAATAAATATATCCCCTGAACACTTGGTACCCCGTGCCTCAAAAAAAAAATTCTTCTGAACACCTAATCTCCCTTGCCAGCTTGCTGGGACTTCAAAATGTCTTTACCAACGCGGTTGGATGAGAGACCCATTGTAGACGAAAATTCAAAGTCTACACTTGTTGGCCTCTAGATAATTGGAGGTCCCCTTTCTTCTTCTGGTAAGAAACTTTTTAAGGGAACCAAACTCGAGTCTATCAAGGAAACCGAAATCGGAAACGAAGTGTCCCTGAACATGACGAATAGTTCATCTACAACTGGTAATGTGTGACCATGAAGCAACACAAAACCTGCTCCCAAAGTTCGAATCAAGATCGTGAACTTTCACCACTTTACCAAATATGCCAATAATAGCTAATATCGTCTCTCTACATCATCCCTGAATAGGGATCCTCTATGGTTTGAACCACAAAAAACTGCCACTACATATACACAACTTTGATTTTATCAGAATCACACTGAATTAAGTCCTTAGCGAGGACCACAACTCAGCCTTTCCACCCTCGTCAACAATCTCCTCATGAACATTTACAAGGAAAAGATGATTTTCCAAAGAACGAATACGGACCTTAAATTTTCCGTCCGTGTCCACCAATGCTTGTAATTGGAAAACAGACCAGTCTTTTTTTGAGACTATAAGATACCATGATCAACCAGAGAAGCCATTTCAACCACCTTTACACCATCGATTATTGTTGATTCATGGTTGGGTCGACCAGATTAGTAGGTCGATCCCTGAGATCCCTTTCCCTTAACCCTGGTCGTTGGGGGTTCTTGAACTTTCTCTGTACTTGAGTCACGAATAGAGTATGTCCACCCCAACGAGACATGTTTAAACACCGAATGACTTCCTATGACTTCGTTGGACCCTTCAATGTTACAAAACCGACATATTGTCCTACCTTATTCATAACACCAGAAAAATGGACATCCAACACCTCTCCCACCACTCTGACTATCTCCTTGACATTCTGGACCGTAACCCCATCAGGCAATTTAACATGAATAACTTGTTCAACTGATATTCCTGACCCAAAGACAATGACTTTGTGGCATGCTTCTCAAGTAAACATACTTGTGCCAGAACTTTGGGCCTGACCTCATCCCTACCAACTAAAAGTTTTCGAGCCGAAACTAATGAAGGTTTAGTCTCGACCATCTCCACCTTCCATTGCTTGTGGACGCTTCTGAATAGCAACTCTTCACCTTTCTCTGTGGTGTGTCAGAACCTCCAAACATGACAGCAAGGTACCTCTGATCAAGAATTAAGACCGGGGAACCGTCAAGATGGATGATTTTAAGCTTTTCCTTTTCCTGCCCCTCCTAGAACACCCTGTCTCTGCATTTCCCTAACTACCGCAACTCCACTTCAAACAGACTTCATCACCAAACCAAGAAGCAGAAATGTAAGATGCTGAAAACAATCACCCAGGGCTGGTCCAAGCTTTAAGCGAGTTAAGCAATCGCTTAAGGCCTCAGATCAGAAAAGGCCTCATAAAATTAAATAAGAATTTGTTTAAGGTGTCAGATGAAAAAATGCCCTATAAAATTAAAGACCCATTACTATTGATGAAACCTAATAAAGCGAAAGTACTACACTTTTAATTTTGGAATCAAATTTTAATACAAGTTGGGCCTAATTTTGATCTCTATTCAAATTTGTTTTTCAGATAAAACAATTTTCATCCAAATGGAAGACAATTTTACTTGATGGTTGAACATTCTAAGAACTTTGGAAAAAGTAAGCCGCCATATTGAAAACAAAATCCGATATTGGATATAGATGTTTGATCATAGTAGAAAAAAAATGTGATGCAAACATGTAAGAAATCCATTTAGTGTTTATTTGATATTCCCTACTTCCCTTAATATTATGTATACCAATTCATTAGACATTCAAATAATGAAACTATGCATCCAAAGATGAATATTGAATAATATCAGTATTGTTTTATTGGAAGGGAAACATGACATGTATTAACATCTGATGCTAGAATGTCTTGGGTTTGTACTAAAATATGTTCATTGAAAAAATAAGATCATTTATCGATGAATAATCCATGAAGTTCATGGACTACAAGCATGAGTCTCGTGGAGTTCGAAAATATTGAAATATAGAAGTACTATTATACACTATAAACTATGAAAGTATTCTAAGAAACCATTATAAGAGTAATTTGACCAGAATACAAGTCAAAAGAAAGAGAATATATTCCAAAAATATTGCAATAAAAAGGGGTATTGCGAAAATTTCATTTCATGATCAAATAAGACAATAAATAAAGTTGGATTGATATACCTATCACATATAGTTGTATTAACCAAACTCTTGGGAAATGATTCACTCGCATGAGATGGAGATGCTCAACGGAGAGGAAAGACTAGAGGTCATGAACATGAGTGATTATTTGTTTCTGATTCCTTAGTCATGAGTTTGTGTATCCACTTCTTTAACATTTAGAAAGCAATAACAGTTAAATGAACGTGGGCATATATCCTAAGATAATCTAAAGAATGTGTTGGACTTGTCCTATCTTGTTTTATCGGTTAACCGGTGAGTTTCGATACTGAATGTCGTTGGTTCTTGAAAATTCTCAGCTATTTATTATCTTGCGTCGTTAGTGTCGGTTATGAATTTTCTTATTTTCGTTTATAATTTATTGATCCTAGTTAGAACTTATATTTAGTATTTAAAAAAGATTTTAAATGTGAAATTTTTTAGAACTTGATGATAAAGCGAGCCATACACGATGTCACATATAAGCTAACATAATTTGGTGTAACTATATTGAACCTATAATATTTGAACTTGGCATGAATGTATCTTATTTATAGATAAATGTGAATCCTTAAACTTTTGAATTCTTTTATAGAATTTTAGACGGTAAATCTTATCCATGGAGGTTGTCTTGTTAGAAATTAATCTCTATCATTCACTTTGGATTTTCAGTGTTATAAGTTGATATTGAAGCTCATTTTTTGAATATCATATAGTATAATTTTCCTATATGAACAATTTCACTTATTTTACTATTATATTCTTTCATAAGGAAAAAAAAGACATCGATCAAACTCTCGCTTTAGGCCCCAATAATGTTTGGGCCGGCTATGAAATCACCTATAACAAAAGTAGTCCAATACTTCTCTGATTCCGAGTCGGTGGTGTCAAGCAGAACCAATGTTCGAGTTGGCTGATGCGTATACAGCTCACCGAAAATGAGGAACCAAAATTGATTCGGTCCGGAGACCACGAAGCGAAGTGTCGAAACGAACCCAAATCCGACTTGATTGTTGCGTCTACCATTCACCGACGATGAGGAACCAAATCCGGAGACCACGAAAGCGAGACGATCACCGAAGATGAGTAACGTAGAGGAACCAAATTGATTTGGTGAGCCAGGCGAGACGAGCCGAGGAGCAGGAGAGTGACCAACCATTTTTTTCCGTTATGAAATTTCATTACTGATCAATCATTGGTATTGAGTTTATTATTAGGCTGTGTTGAGTCAAATATGCTCCTTTTTCCATTGCAGAAAGAGATCCCTTTTTTCTGCTTTCCAAAATGATGAATATGAAATCAGGGGGGCAACGGGCACTATGGATCCTCTCAAAGGGAATTTAGTAACCAATTTACCATTGTAGCATATCCGACATTGCTTAGAAGCTTTTTCCTTTAGCAATGCAGTCCGAAATAACCCCTTGGTAATGGAACTCCACCAACAAAATCACTTGTGCTTGGTCTTTAGATCTCTCCCGTGGCTACACACAAATAAGATGGAGCAATTTGGATATGTTTTGCTGTATTCCTCTTCCCCCTTGTAAGAAGTTCAATTTAAACATGTTTTGCTGATAAAAAAAAATCTATATGTTGCCCAAAAATTAGCCACACACGGACCTAATTAAAAAAACAAAGCACCTTTCTTGATTTTCTCTCACAACCAGAAGACCACATGTCTCGTTGACATTCTTTGATCTTTTTGGTGACCACCCAGTCAAGGACCACGGCACCTTGAGTTTCTCACTCCCTTTGTCTCTCTTTCTCAGGTTGAAGAACAAGAACCTTACTGTTCAATATGAGCGAAAACAAAGTGGGCTTTTGGGCTTGGTATCATGGGATGAAAATGGCCCAATTTGGAGCCAAAAAACTACACCATTACCTTAACGATTTCAACAAGCTGATCAACTCCACTTTCACCAAGAAATAATGACGGTCCAAGAAGCCGATCTGCAAGAACACAACCAGCAGACTAGAACACCAAAAGACACATTATTTGTCTAGAAGAACCTTCTTTATGGCAACAGTTTCACGTGTCTCTATGAACTTTGCCTGAAAAACAACTTTGAATGATCCATGATAAAACACCCCTCTTAGCCATGTAGCTTATAGTCTGCGTTGGTTGGCCATTCATACCACCCATGCTTGTAACTATTATATGACCTGGCTCAATGCCATTTCCCTCAACTACCTTGGCTTCTATTTCTTTGACATCAATTAATGAACCATTACCAGCTTTATATCGACACCGCAAGACCCCATTCTCATCAACGACACTCCAACACAATAGACGAATACCTTAAGCCCTCATGTATTCTTAATGAAATGCCAATACCAGTAGGCCAAGTAACCATTTCATAAACCTTTTCAACTAGATAACAAGAACAAAAACCAGTTGAGTATAATTTTACTTGCTTTTGTTCAACCCAATCCTTGCAATCTTAATGAGCATTGATTTAAGCGTCTTAACATTTCCACCTTTACAGGACGGGGTCATAAAACAAGCCTTGATTGAGAGTAAGGGAACAGTAATTGAGCAGTACCCATTATGATTGCAACACAAGATTAAGAAATTCCAAGCTAAGACTTCCTCCTCAATCCTCAACTCTTAGCTGAAATTCCCAACAGACCCCATAGTCATTTCCATGGAAAAGTTATTTACTCTTATGAAAATGGGTAAACTACAAATACCTATCCCAAACTTGCACCGCAGACAGATGTTCAGGGAGGAAATTACCTAACTTTTTTTCCAGCCAATATCTCTTTGGCCTTTCATCGTACACCTTGCATGCACTAGAATCTTCTATCAACTCCTCTTGTTTCTCAACCTCACTAGTTGCTTCTCAATATGCATATCAATGAGAGCTTGTTGGTGTTCCCAAGCCTACCGTTCAACCAACAACCTAGCCTAAAGCAATTTCGTAATCTAGACCGCATCTCCTAGCTCATATTCATAACAATGCCTTCCATCAATTTGACCCCATATGTCTTTCATTTTAGCCTTGAGATGGATTGTTTGCTGCAAGTATGGAAATCGAACAAACTCCTCCGATTTACTCTGCAACTGTGCAAATAGGTTCATTTGTATCATCCCACAACCTTCGATTTCCTTTCCAGCTCTACCAATTGTGATTTTGAAGCCATAACATCAACGTATCGTTGAAAGGTGGCTCTGATACCACTGTTATTATTCACAATTGAATCATAAGAAACTGGTCGATCCGGAGAAAGAAGGCGTCATATGAAGGAGGACTTGTAAGGTACGATGGATGCGCTAGCTTCTGAGAAGACGATCGTTGCGAAACAAACCTCTACAGTCAGCTCTGTTTGATGGAGACGTAGGCGGCCTAAGAAGGGCTTGCATATCGACTCTGTGTCAGAGGTTCCTGGTCAGCTTGGAGAGACTCAAGCCCTTCTTGATAGGTCTGCTGATCTCGAGAGTGTGTTACCATTGATCAATTCAGGCAATTTGATGTCCAGGTTTCGGAGACAAGTCAATGGGGATGAAATCTTTGTGTGCAACTTATCTTACGGCACCACGGACGAATGGCTGCACCACACATTTGGCCGCTTTGGTGAAGTAGTCTTTTCGTCTGTACTTAGTCGTCTGAACCGTAAAACACAATTATACGGCTTTGTACGTTTCCATTCGAAGGAGGCGGTGGTTCAGGCGATCGAAAATATGAATGGGTTTAAGGTGAACATATATCATCTGTTTGTAGCTCTCGCCAAAAGTCGCAAACTCAATTTTACCGTAGGGTATACAAAATAGAGCAAGACCTTAGGTGTTGGTTGCGGGTTTAAGGATCGAGTCTCTACTGCGAATGAGGTAGTGGTTGGTCTTTCCTCAGAGGCGCGTCGGACCTCTTGTAGAGAGCCTGAGAGAGCTGTTGTGGAACAAAGTTTAGATTCGATGGACCTTGGTGGTGTGCATGCCCCGAATTTCGTTCATGATCCATCTTCAGCGTTGCCTTCCGACGATGTGAATGTTGAGACCACCTCTAATGCGATTGTTGAGGTTTCTTCTGGCAAGCAAAGAAGATCTTTCACACTGGTTTGAATTTTGAAATTCAAGACTTAATTGAGACAGTCCGAGATTTCTCTATAGATTGTGGTACTGTCTCCATAGATAATCCTATCGAGATTTTATCCCCGATTAGCGTTGAGGTTACCGAGGAATCGTTGTTGGATTGCGTGGTTGAAGGCAGTGGAGTTGGGCTGGATGAGTTGCTTGCGGGTCAAGCAACCCACGAAGAGATGACACATGGAGATCCGACCCAAAAACCGATTCATGTATATTCGACCCTAATCCCTGTATTGCGTCGCGAGGAGTTGATGGGTGCTGCTGATCCAGTTGGAGCGATCGTTTCGATGGTACAACAACATGATAGTCCTTTTAAAGATGCTCTCTTTCCTACGGGTCGCCCTCCGAAGAAGTAGTCAGTTTCTTTATATAACCCCATTCATCTTCACTTTATCAGGTCATAGATTCGTTTGGTGTTGCTGCTTCATCTGTTTCATCGAGTGATGCATGGACTACAATACGTGGTTCGGTTACCAAGAAGAAAGTTGGCTAGTAGTAATCTTGATTCGTAGTTATTTTAGGAAAATGCTTGGTCCTTTTACCTCCCTTTATTGAAGCTCCCGTGTAATCATTGAATCGGTCTTTGATCTTTTTGCATTTTTTTTTGGAAAGTGCCCGTTCTTAATAAATATTTTCGAGCTTATCAAAAGAAGAATTGAATCATAAGAAATAATCAAACCAAAGATAGAACTGTGTTTGGATTAATCAACGAGAAAACCAAACTAAAGAGAAGGCTCCCTTAGAAGAGCCCTTTTACTACTAACTATAGCTACACAATCAACTATTTTGGCTACAACTACAACTACAACTACATTATGCTAGAGATTACCTTGCTCTTCATTGTTGAACCTCAATCAGAGGTGTGGTTACCTTTATGTGTAGGGTTTAGGGAGAAGCACATTGCACAAAAAAAAAAAGCACATATTCCACTTAGTCGCACGACGTCGTTATAGTTTCCTTCTTCTCTTCAGACATGATCCAATCATGACATAGACCTTCTACGATAATTTGGATTTTTTTAATTCCAATTTGATAAATAAAATACAATAAATATATATTTATTAATTTTTTTGGGCGAAAGGTGCAGTTTTCCTTAATCAACATTTGTAATAACAAAAAAGTGTATCAGAGATTCTCTGACCACGAAGAACAGGCATAGAACATTTAAGAATGTTCGTTATTCTTTTCACAATTGAACCGTCCTCGACAACATTCAATGGGGTGCCATAAAGACGAAACACTAAAACTAGGCGAAGTTGACGACGGGTGCTCAAAGTCTTGCCTAAACGCTACATGCACATTACAGTATGATCAAACCTGCTATCATCCACTTCTACGGGAGGCAAATCTCTTCCCTGGGACCCCTCCCAGGGCCAGTCCCTAGAGCACTGGATTCCTTTCGTCATTGACCCTGCAAAGACGAAGTTAGAAAAAATAAAAAGACCCACTCGATTAGCCAAATCCATAATCGAGTGAGGGGTCGAGGAAGGTGCGGTGGTGGAGGCCAGGGAGGATGCGGTTTCAGAGACGGCGGTGATGCCTTCAGAGGCGGCGTCGACGGCTTCAGAGGGTACGGTTGTGGAGGACAGGGAGAAGGACGTGCCGGTGGAGGCTTCAGCGACGGCGGGGGTTGATCGAGAGAGACAACCCGATACAGAGAGGTCGTGAGGCTCCGAGGCGGTGAGGTCAATCGATGCCGAGGTGAGCCAGACGAAAACCATCGGAATTGCAGAGGGGGCCCGAACGGGATCGGAAGAGACGTCGTTCGTAGCGGGATGGAGCCAACGTCGCGGTGGCTAAAGGCGGTTCAAAGGGAGCCCTAACATGAAAAACTCTAACAGAACTCCTAGGGGGAGGCGCAGGAGAATAACTATTGTCGTCGAAAATAAACCCACAGAATGCAAGTAGAAGGAGAAGAGGCATAACAACAGCCATGAAAGGAGGTTGCGGCGCTAGGTCAAGAAAGAACTGTATAGATTTATTAATAGTTTGATAGAATATCTCTTTGCAAGACAATAATTAAATAAATAATCTTTTGTCATATCAGATATGACTTCACCGAGCTGGAACGAATCCTTGTTCTCTTTGTATGAGATGTATTGCTTGATAACATGTGATCACCGATGGAATTGTTCAAGTGATGTGGAGGGACTTGTTAACCAGAAGAGGGTCTCCTTCGTTGCAGCCAATGTTGGGGTTGTTTCGTTCAACAAAGGGAAGGAGGCTGCAGAGGCTGATCAGTGTGAGATCCGACCGCCCAAGGAGCTTGGTATCGCTGCTGCTCCTACAAAAGTTACAATCATCCTTATTAGTAGTTATATTCAATATTAGCAGTTATTATGATTGTAGTTATAATTCAATTATTGTATGTCAGTATATTGCAACTACTGACAATCTTTTTGAGTCAGTCTATGGAGTCCTGGGTACTTAACGTGTTTGGTACCATCGTCTCCATTGTCAAATTCTCCTCGCCAAACGAAGCCCAAAAGGCAGTGAAGAGCTTACATGGTTTCAAAGTTACTGGGTACGAGTTATTAGTCGCCATAGCTCGGTCGGAAAAGATGATGTGACTCAGGTTCAGCCTAATTCAGTAGCTTCAATTTCCGGTCGGGTTTTAACCAAGAACCAATGGGTTGGGTTACTTGTTTCCGGTCGGGTTTTAACCCATAGGGTCCGGTTTTCCTATGTGCACCCTAGCCCACATATGTTTAATCAAGGTTTTAAAAGTCGTTAAGCGCTAGTCGGACGGATATGGCCTTTTGGAAATTAAACGGGATTAATCGGGGATTTACTCAATTAATTGGAAATTAATCGGATCGACCAATAAATAAATGGAGACTAGGCGAGCGTCTAGACAAGACCTAATCGAAATTTTTAGAACAGTGTGTTTAACATGACTTTGGGATTGGTGTGAATAGCTTAGAATTTTGGTACAATGGCGTTCTAGTCATTTTGGCTGGTTACATGAAAGATGCTACCGTTGCAATATCAGCCTTTTCTGTCTGGTAAGTCGAATCGAAATGGTCGCCTCTTCTTCATATCTCAACTAGCTAGGCCAAGACCAAGAGTGTCCTCATACAAAATACTCGTGCAGCCTCAACATCACAGCTTTGGAGTTCATGCTATGTCTTGGCTTTCTGGCCTCAGCAAGGTACTTTATCTGGCTTCAACTATGTGGATTAAGTTTAAGTTAAGCTCATTATACACAGTGATGATTTGTTTCAGTGACCCAGATCATTGTAACCTCTTCGTCTCCACCTGGATTCGTTGTCAGGGAAAAGGCGGAAAGCCACGTCCTCCTCGAATGGAATTTGAACAAAACATTTGTTAAAGAACAGAGAAGAATATGAATCTGATTTGAAAGTGGATAAAGAATAGGAGGGTAAGAAGATAAGAACATCATCATAAGTTCAAAACGCGTAAAAGCCCTAACCATATTCCGACTGGTGATCAATCCACATATACCAATGTTGTGGTATTTTGGTCAAGGGTAAGAAGATAAGAATCTGAATTTTTATACTATGTCCTCGAATTGAATTTTTAATTTTATTCAAATACAAATATGAATTTTTAAAACAAAAACTGATTTTTTAGAGAAAAAAAAACAGTTATAAAAATAATTATTTTATTTAAAATTTTACGAAATAAGTACGTGTAGAAATTGGAATAACAGTATTGTCTATGGAAAGTATCTGAGAAATTGAAAGTCTAGTTTGAAGGGTAATTCAAACATTACACTCACGCTGTTAACCATCCATCACTTTTTTGACCGAAATTTATGGTTTTTGGAACTAACTTTGCCGGGCGATGTGATTTGGACGATAAGAAAATCTTCAGTCATATTTTGTACTAAAAAGTCAAATGATAATTGTTTTCTAGAGGTCTCCCCTTGTTATTTTCTTACACTAAAGCAATATCTACAACACTATCTATATGATCTTATGAGACGACAATTCCATATTTTCTCCAGAGGCAAAAGAATCATAAAACATCTTCAAGACAGTGATAGAATTTTGTAGTAGTCTCAAAACATCTATATGCATAAACATATAAGATTTATATAACCCCTTGTTATGCTGGCATGTAATCCTTTTTGCATTGCTATTTCCTCTTCATTCATATGTATGTTATCGATTGGATTTTCATTAGCTCATCTTTGAACTTGTATTTGGCTGCTATGCAGTTTCCCCGTATTCAACCTTTGGATCGGGTGAATCTATAAAAAACCTCGCTGATCAAAAAAAAGTGTATAGAAAATGCTGAATACATTCTTTTCACATAATTACAAGTAACGAAAATCATCTAGTTTCTAGAATAAAATACGATATGTAGATGAACCAAATACTATTTTGCACCCATGTCAAATGACCCGACCCAAACATTCTTCTAGAAACCAGCCCATTACATCAAACAAGGGTCGATGGACATCAACAAAGATCATGGACTTATGTCCAACAAAAAACGACAATTTATATAATTATATTTCGTCTCTGGTTCTGCATATCATTTTAACATGTTTTTTTTATCGGCAAAGCATAATGAAATTTTATAAACTCTCTTTTGAGGTGAAAAAGGATTATAAGGAACCTAGATCTAGTTACAGATCTTCAAAAGAAACACCAAATCGGTCAAAGCCGACTTTTAAAGGAATCAATAAGAAAACCACTAAAAGAACCACCATATTACATCAGAACAACTAAACAAGATAAGGACTGCAAACACCAACAACAACCAAGATAAACCACCAAGAAAGCAACCCAACCAGACAAGCTTACAACCAGATTACAGAAATAAGGAACCACAAGAAACCACCACCAAGATTACAGATGCAAAGACAGCGGGTCAGGTTAAGCAACCACCAAGAAGCCCTGAAAGCGAAGAAAACTAGGACTAGTCACCTGAAAAGAGCCCCAACAGGCACGGAAGGGGAAGCAGCCGAACACCCGACCGAACAAACAGACAAACTCTAATCCAATACCTGTCGGGATTGAACTACTCCTACCCTAAGACCAAACCATTCCAAACTGATAAATTCTGAACAGTGCTAATGTTAGGACCTTTGATAAGGGCTAACTGTTACAAGATAGTAAATGGCAGCATTTACTATCATTTATGTAGCAACTCTTCATTTTAGCTTTCAATAAGGGTCTTTGCATATTCCATAGGTTGTGTATGTATATATATAGCCTATGACAGAAGAAATAAACCATGGAGAGTATTTAGTAGTTAATTAGTTTATTTAGTTAACTTAGTTCACTATAAGTTGAGTGAATGCAAAGAAGGGTTACTAGATCCCAAATCTAGGGCCATGGCAAATTGGTATTAGAGTTTGGTTCTGATGGATGATCAGAGGAGTCTTCGTGAGCAATTTGAGGAGTTCCTGACGAACTATCGGGCTGACCAGCTAGCTATAATGAATTAGCTTCAATTGATTATCAATGCATTGCTTCCAGGACGAGTTGAGACCATGAAATACAAGCTTGAAAAAGAAAAACTTGTAGTTGATGCTTTGTCCCGCTGTGATAAAGATGTGGAGAGCCTTTGCGTGATTTCAGCACCACAAATTGCCATCTATGATCAGATTCACCAAGAGATGGAAAGCTCAAAAGAACTCCAATCTCTCAGTAAGAACAGTTGAACAGGAGTCTTGCCAGTTTACTATAAGTTGAGTGGATGCAAAAAAGGGTTACTAGATCACAAACCCAGGGCCATAACAGCTAACATTTCCCTGAGAACTCGCCGGCGGCCAACCCCTTGACCGGCGAGCTCGACCTACACTGGGTCGAGAAGATGCGAACTCTGTCAGTATGAAAAAGCAGGAAAACAGGGGGCGAAGCTAACCCAACAAGAAGAGGGAGAAGAGAACACCTTCGAAGAAGATCATCATTCACCACCCTAAGGATGGGCGCGTACCCGGTCCTCCTCACATTCCGGCCAACCTCGGGAACGCCGAAGACAAGGACACTGGAATTTCATCCTGGCACAAAGCAGACTTGAGAGGCTGTCCAATCAGATCTCCTCAGCACAAACAACAGGCATGGAGCACAAGTTGCAACGCAGTTGCGGAGGCGAAGGCCTTGTGAACGGCGGAGAACGGGGGCATCGAAAGGTCCTGCCCGACCACCACATCTTCATATCTAAGTCGTAAAATGCAGATCCACACCGGATCGATGTCCCAAGCTTCAGATCTGCTGACTTAGACACACGAAGAAGAAACAACAAGGTTGGAGGAGCAATCCACCGGCGAGAGGCGAGGTCGGAGCGGCCGACCAGCGCCTGTGGAGGAAACAGAGGGCGGCGGTATTGTGAAACTCCGGGGAGAGAAAGTTTTGGATTCACAGGGGGAAAGGCGAAAGGTTTGGAACCTCGACGGCAACAGCCACAGCCGTGGTGGTTGTGGCTGTCACCTGCGAGGGAGAAGGTAGGCGGCGGGGGCTGTGTTTTAGGGTTAGGAAGGTTGAAGACACGGTTCCCACGTCAGAGTTGGCTATTTAATATGGGTTTTAACCAAATTGAATTACAAAATAATTATATATGTTACATGCATAAACAACATTTCCTTCATTTTCATTTAGCAAAAGACCTACAAAAAAAAGTGTACTTTTTCTTTTAAGTAGAAGTCAATCAAGCAAGAGATATATGATCCACCAAGTATATATGCAATTTATACGAAGAAAAGCAAGACTGACATTGCATGTCAATGTAATCTCTACATACCTAACAATTCATTCCTGTAGAAGTTTTATCTACTTGCTTGTCTTTCTCATCGGAAGACCCTATTTTATCCTCTTTTGTATTCCTGGAAGACCGACAGAAAGAAGCCAATCAAAAGTTGTATAAAAAGACAAAGATAACGATTAAGATGTAAGCATTGCATATCTATGAATACCTGTAAGAGATAATATCACAGAAATCTCCTTGTTTCATGTATGTCATTTTTCTTGTCTTCCTGAAACACTAACAAAAAGATAATCAAATGCCGGACAAAAACAAGTGCATATTGATTAGCAACAAGGTTTTTCCCATAGAATAACAAACAAAAACATCTTTCTCATGTATCCGGTTAAACCAACAACACTGTTAAATGATACAAAATGTTTGCAAAGCATGAGAAAACACGTACACAATAAAAATCATGATAAGTAATCATTCTACGACGAATAAAAGAATTGAATAGTGAATTAACTTGTAACTTATAGTTTTGACTCAACCGCTTATTGAGATTATCCTTATCAATACAAACATTAATGAACCTCCAACACTACCTACACATGGCTGCAAATTACAAAATAATGTACTTGTCTAAATTCAAAACTATATGGATAGAGATATAATATGAAAATGAAAGCAAGAGTGAAACATGGTTTGTCTATGGATTGAAAAATGCTCAATACATTACCAAAACGACAATCAAAAGTTCAATTTAAACAGCAGGGCCGACTCGATGTTTTAGCCATTTAAGCAATGACTTAACGCTCTAATCCAGAAAAGGTTCCCACAAATCAATCTTAGTCTTTTATATCTATTACTCATTAATGTTAAGGTCTAAATTAATTAAGTTTTAAAGGCCTCATTCTAATTTTATAGGGAAAAAAAACTTATTTATTTAACTTGTTTTAACATAATCTGCTTTAAAGACATTTCGTAAAGAGAAAAAAACGATAAGCTTTGTTTAAATGTTTGCTTAAAGCCCCCAAAGTTATTGGGCCGATCCTGCAAACAAGTATTATAAGTAATACCAAACATGCTCTTTACATACCTGACAAAAATGCAGCCATCTAGTTGCTTGTCCTTGTCATCGGACGACCCAATTTGAACCACTTTCTTCCTTTTTCTTGTCTTCGTAAAACACTTACAAAAGGACAGTCAAATGCTGAATAAAAAAAATATACACTTACGAGTTGTGAAGATTGATTAATGGGTAAACTACAAATACCTACCCCAAACTTGTAGCGTTTAATTGATACTTACCTTAAAGTTTTTTTTAATTGATACCTACTCAGATGTTTAGTTATATAACAAATAGCCCAAGTCGTCAGATAAAATGACGAAAATGCTCTCATTGATTTTTGAAATAAATTTTTAAAAATGAAATTGAAGTGATTTTTAAAATAAAACTAAAGTGATTTAATAAGTAAATATGTATATATAACAACAGTGATTTTTAAAATAATTTTTTTAAATAATTATTGAAGTGTAGTTGAGGGTATTTTCGTCATTTTACCTGATGGCTTGGGCTTTTTGTTATATAACTAAACATCTGAGTAGGTATCAGTTAAAAAAAAACTTTAGGGTAAATATCAGTTAAACGCTACCAATAATACGTGAATTTCATTAAGCATGTGTATTACTTATAACTCCAAAACACAAATGCTACATGTACGTACCGGAGGGGCTTGACACTCTCTACTACTTCACTTTCATTGTTATCGCGAGAGCGATAGATGGTAGCACGGAAAGGCTCAAGATCCTTACTGGAAATATTGCGAGCCCCAAAGAGGACAATGTATTGAGCACGCGAGGGAATCATTCTATCCCCAAAGTAGAAAAAGTATTCACCATCTCAAAAACTGTAACAATAATCAAAAGAGATCACATCTTCAAGAACCCATCTTTCTTCCCCTTCCTCGTTATATTTGTCTACTGCCAAACTCGCAAGACGTTTCAATTTTTCAGACTGTAAGTCTTCTAACGTGAAGCCGGGTCCAAAACCCTGATAGTGTCCCCACATAGATGATAAAACCAAATTAACATTAGTAACGTATTGAACAAGGAACCAAATCCTTAAGGGATTACGTTGATTCCTAGCCTAGTTGGAAATGTCATTTACAATTTCTAACCGTCTTCGACCTTTAGTCACAGATCCTAACACAAAAGGTCGCTTTTTTTTTACAAAATTTGTATAAATAATTATGAAAAACCGGATTAGGATCGGTGACAAAATACCGCCCTTTAAGTTACTTTTTGTATAAAAAACCACCTTTAGATTAAGATATGCGACACAAATTCGAGATCAGTTAGGAAATGCTAATAAAAGGTTACAGAGAGCTAGGAAACAACGTTTTCCCTAAATTAATCAGGGTTCAAAAATTACTACCGATTCAGGTCGGAGGTTTCTATACCCCTGTATAGGGGTACTGCTAGGCCTATCTCGAACGGTTGGGAAAACACGTTAAGATGTTCGTATTTGCTTAGAATCTCCCTGGCCGCGACCAGAGCACTGTCTATCAAGTCTTCCAATGTGCACCCCTCTCGAATATCCATTCTATGACATACACAAATATGGAATCGAAACGTGACATATTGATTAGGGTTTCGACGGAAATTGAGCATAAATTACATACCTTATTTGACGATCTGAAATTAACCCAAACAAAATCATCAGAACACGACAGGAATGATCGGATTATGAACAAACAATAGATACATACGGAGTCGGTGTAGTGAGGCGGTGCGTTGGAGGCGAAAGAATTTAGAGTGGGTGCGAATTAAGGAACACCATGATTTGGAGACGCACATGAAGCGGGTGAGGTGCTTGGTCGGCACTTGGCTAATGATGTCGGTTATAAGGTCCTCTGTAAAATACTTTTCTTCTACCTCTCCTCGTTCCTTATTTTCCATGGCGGTTACTTTTATTTTTGAGCAAGCGCAGTCGGTGGCGTTTTACTGACGTTTTTTAGCGACGGTTTCTATAAGTAAATAAAAGCACAAATTGCATACCATGTTTCTGAAATTGTTCAAAACAAAAACGTAACATTGATTAGGGTTTCAATTGCATACCTTGCTTGACGATCGGACTCCATTCTGAAACTTTAGAACACACGAGTTCGAGTGAAGAAGACGAACGGTATTAAGCAAAAAAAAATATATAACAAGTATTGAAAATAACTATTAAATTAGGGCAATGGGTCCTAAGTCACAAAATTTGGGCCTATTTTGACGGCTCAGTCACGAAGTCTATGAGTTTAGGCCTAAACAATCAATTGGTATGTTGATTAAAACATGTTAATTTAGTACCTTAGACTTAGTGATAGGAGAGGAGGCCACTGGCTGTGGCGACACTCAAAGAAAGGATCAAGAGAAAATAGGATTAACCATAGCACAATCTTTCTATGTGAAACAATGAACTCGAAATATAGAGAATTGGAGCTGGAATTTCTATGATTTAAAGCTGAAATGACAATGATTTTCTAGGGTTCTATCTTCTCCTTTTACAACCTTCTACAAATTGAAATTACAATGATAAGAAAACACATGATCGACATTGAGAGCTGAGCTCCGTCCCGATATTTATCCTTCACACATGTTGCACCAACACACAAGAGGACAACAGCCATTAAGGATCAAATGCAGAGTTGCAGGCTCCTCTGAAAAGCACTGTTCCAGTCAGGTCCTTCAACGGTACCTTTGACTTTCGACGTCCTCCCCAAGCAATCAAAAGGCACAGTTTCATTTAAACAAAGTACAAACCAAACGCAGCGTTTTAGAACACCAGCTTGTCTTCACCACTGCGATGCTTGCATCTGAAGGTAACCGTGATGACCAAGCTCCCTCCATAAGCAGGCTTGTCCTCAAGCCTGAGCTTGCTGCAACCATTCTGGAAAATGGTTGTGTATAACTCCATCATCTTCCCATATTGCATCTTCCTTGGTGGACCTCTCCCACTGAATCAAGTGTTGAACTACAACCATGTTGTTCCTCTTTACAATTCGAGTCTCCAGCAACTTCTATGGGTAGAGCTTCCACTGTCCTGCCTCAGTAATCTTTGGCAATTCATGAATACGCCTATTTTTGTGCTCCAACTGCCTTTTCAACAGAGAAACATGGAAGACAAGGTGAATTTTTGACTCCTCTAGCAACCTTAACTTGAAAGCAACCTTTCCCTTCTTCTCAGTAATTTGGAATGGCCCATAATACCTGGCTGCCACCTTCATATTCTTCTTGAGACTCATATAGGGCTGCGATTTCAGATACACCCACTCACCCACTTCGAAATGCCTCTCAGTCCTTTTCTTGTCAGAATTTTGTTTTATCCTATGCTAAGCTTGTTTCAAATTCTTCTCCAAAATCTCTTTCATATCCTTCCTTCTCTAAATGAGCTCCTCCACAGAGTGAACCTTGGACTCCACTGAGCTGACTCCCATGATTGAAGGAGGGTAGCCATATAAAGCCTCAAATGGGGACATCTTCAAGGAGGAATGATGGCTAGTATTATACCAATACTCAGCCATGGATAAGCAACTCAACCAATTCTTAGGAGCTTGATGGGACATAGCTCTGAGGTATTGCTCCAAACACTGGTTCACCCTCTTAGTCTGACCATCACTTTGGGGGTGATAAGTTGTGGACAGATGAAGCTTCACTCCCAACCTATTGAATAAGCCTTGCCAGAAATTGCTGATAAAAATCTTGTCTCTATCAGAGACAATTACCTTAGGCAGCCCATGAAGTTTGTAAATGTTATCTAGGAACTCTTGAGTTACTCTCACAGCTGAGTAAGGGTGTTGCACAGGAATGAAGTGAGAAAATTTGGTGAACCTGTCAACTATCACCATGATGCAATACTTGCCTTATGAACTGGGTAGACCCTATATAAAGTCCATTAAGATCTCCTTTCAGGGTGTTGTAGGTATGTTGAGAGGCTGTAACAACCCAGGTTAGTGACAATGTTCTCCTTTGTACCTTTGACAGACATCACACTCCTGCATCCATGTATAAATCTCCTTTGACATGAGAGGCCAGAAAAACAAGCTCTTAACCCTCTTGGTTGTCACTTCAATGCCTGAATGTCCTCCAATGGATGAATTGTAAAGGAATTCAATAATCTTCTTTCTGATTCCATTGTTACTTCCCAAATAAATTCTTCCTTGCACCATGATCACTCCTTGACTCAATTTATGATCAGGTAAGGAATGAGGGGCCAAAGACATTTGTAGTAGCAGTCCTTCCACTTCAGGATCATTCTCATAACTGCTCAAGACTTCTTTCATCCAAGAAGGCAAACTGATAGACATCTCCATGCACTTTTCCTGTTTGACTCTGGATAAAGCATCAGCTACAGTGTTTTCTTTGCTTTTCTTGTACTCAATGGTGTAAGATAGCCCCATTAACTTGGCCAACCATTTTTGTTGGAATGAGGTAGTTAGCTTCTGCTCTAGGAGGTACTTCAAGCTCTATTAATTAGTCTTTATCACAAAGTGCTGGTTTGCTAGATAATGTTTCCATTTTTGTATGGCTGTCATAATGGCCAACAACTCCTTCTCATATGTGGATAGTCCCATTGTCTTGACTCCCAAAGCTTTGCTCATGAAAGCAATTGGCCTCCCTTCTTGCATCACTACCCCTCCAATCCCATGATCACAAACATCTGTTTCCACTACAAAAGGCAAATCAAAGTTAGGTAATCTCAGGGCAGGTGATGTTACCATTGCTTCTTTGAGCTTGTCAAAGCTCTCTTGAGCTTAATTTCCCTAACTAAAAGCATTCTTCTTGAGCAGGGTTGTAAGAGGTTTGATCAACACTCCATAACCTTAATGAACCTCCTGTAATAGCCAGTTAAGCCCCAAAATCCTCTCAGCTCCTTCAGAGAATTAGAGAATTAGGACTTGGCCAGTTGACCATCACCTTAATTTTTTCTGGATCAGTTGCAACTCCTTGGCCATTGATCACATGCCCCAAGTATTCTACTTGAATACTTCAAAATTCACATTTGCTCATTTTGGCATAAAGCTTCTTCTCTCTGAGTGTCTGCAAGATGATCTCCACATGGATCAAGTGTTCCTTCCACGTTTTGCGGTAGATTAGGATGTCATCAAAGAACACCATTGCAAATTTTCTCAGGTGAGGCTTCAACACTTGATTCATCAAGGCTTGGAAGGATGCTGGAGCATTTGTTAACCCAAAGAGCATGACCCTTAACTCATAGTGCCCTTGGTGAGTTCTGAAGGCAGTCTTCTCCTCCTCTCCTTCCTTCATCCTGATCTGTTGATAACTTGCCCTCAAATCAATTTTATAATAGTAACAACTCTTATTTAGCTCATCTAGCAGCTCCTCAATGGTAGGAATGGGAAACTTGTTTTTAATAGTAATATCATCCAACCTCTGTAATCTACACACATTCTCCAACTCCCATCCTTCTTCTTGACCAACAAGACTGGAAATGAGTAAGGGCTGCAACTTTCTCTTATAACTCCATTATCCAGCATCTCTTGCACAATTCTCTCTACCACATTCTTTTGCTGATAACTGAGTCTGTATGGTCTAACTAATGGTGGCTTGCTTCTTGGAATCAATGGGATGACATGATCACAATCTCTTGAGAGAGAAAGTGACTTGGGGGCTTCAAAGATTTCAGAATAGTTCTTTAGCAACTACTGCATCTCTTTTGGAATCTTCGCTTCTTGATTGCTCTTCTAGTTATTCTCCTGATAGAACATTACCATGTATAAGTTTTGGCCTTGTTTCAGCTCACTGAGTACCCCTCGAAAACTTATCAATCTGCATGTCCTCATATCATCTTCCTCTTCCAACACTAACTCCTTCTTTTGGTGGGTAATTGTGATATTTCTCAAACCATAGTCTAACTTGATTGGAGATACAGTTTTCTGCCAATCCACACCTAGAACCATGTCATAATCACCTACATGCATGACCCTAAACTTCCAATTGAATGTGACCCCAGCCTCAATTTCTTCACCTTCCAACTCTACTTCTCTATCCAATAGATACAATCTAGTTTTGTTTGGACAGATGTGATCCCTGGTGTATTTTGCTGGACAATTATAGCACAAGCCTCTTCAAGTCTTCTTTCAATGCTCATAGGATTCGCCTTGGTATAAGGTGTGATTTTTCTCTGAGGGTTGGCGCTCCTCTCTCTTGGATACCAATTAGCAGGGCCAGGAAGCCTTAGTGGTGGAGTTGCCCTTGGTCTGTAAGCTGCAACTGGTGTCACCTTGGGAGCAATGAAGGCTTGGTACTGCATCAGCCTATTTTCTTCTTGCCTGGCCAAATGCATAGCATGAACCAATGTGTGAGGTCCTAGAAGCCTCATTCCATCTCTCAGATAACTTTTTAAACCTCCTATGAAGTTAGAGATGTAATAATCATCAGGAAGCTGGGGGTATTTGTGCATCATCAGCATCTTTAGCTCTCCAAACTGTATTTCAAACTCCTGAACACTCCCTTTTTGCTGTAGATGCTTGAACTCGATAGGTAGATCTTCATGTCCTATTGTTTCAAACTTCCAAACCAGGTCATGACAGAATTGATCCCAATAGATCACTCCCTTTCCCCAAGAGTACTCAGCAAACCAAATGCTAGGATGACCTATAAGATGCATGGAGGCCAACATAACCTTGTGCTCCTCAAGTACTTCACTATAGGAGAAATAAATAGAGCATTTCCTAATCCATCCTCTAACATCCTTTTTGTCAAACTTAGGAAACTGTAAGTGAGGAGCTCTATATGGAAAAGGTTGCAGGTTCATTTGTGGAATTTGGCCTTGGTTATTGGGAGGTTGTGTAGTAGGCATTGGTGGTGGAGTAGTGTTTGTGATGAAGGGTACTTGAGCTTGTGTGGGTGGTATGGGTGGAGGACTAGGGTTTTTGGTAAAGTGAGGAGTGGGGGCTTGGATCTGAGGGAATGTAGGGTGTTGTTGAGTGGATGGTGAAGGAGTTTGCCTAAAGTGCATGTTTGGTTGCACTAGTGGAGGAGGCTGTGATTGAGTAAACTGTGGAGTCGTCATGACTGGAGTAAAATGGAGATTTTGAGGGACTAAAAGTAATGGTTGGTGTATGGGAGGGTTTGTGGCTTCTCAAACTAAGCTCGGAGCTGCATAATTCTAGTAAACCATAGAGAGGTTTGTTGGGACTCTACCTCTGGGATCTTGAATGTTAGAGGTTCCTGCTTCTAGGATGGGTGGAACCTGAAGATTTCCAGCTCCACAAGCTACCAAGAGGTTCTCTTTGTCCCTCAAAAGCAAGGTCATCCCTCTCTTGAGCTCCTACATGCCTTCCATCTGCTTTTTGAAAGCTTCCAGCTTGGCCTCAAGTCTCTGGTTTTGCCTCCTCAGTTCAAAACCTTCACTACCCAAACTCTCCACGTATTCTTCTTCAGATCGAGCCATAGGTCGCAAGAACACAAGCTCTGATACCACTGTAACAATGAACTCGAAATATAGAGAAATGAAGCTGGAATTTCTTTGATTTAAAGCTGAAATGACAATGGTTTTCTAGGGTTCTATCTTCCCCTTTTACAACCTTCTACAAATTGAAATTACAAGGATAAGAAAACACATAATCGACAATGAGAGCTGATCTTATTCCCGACATTTATCCTTCACACATGTTGTACCAGCACACAAGAAGACAACAACCATTAAGGATCAAATACAGAGTTGCAAGCTCCTCTGAAAAGCACTGTTCCGATCAGGTCCTCCAACGGTACCTTTGACTTTCGACGTCCTCCCCAAGCAATCAAAATACACAGTTTCATTTAAACAAAATACAAACCAAACACAGTGTTTTAGAACAGCATCTTGTCTTCACCACTGCGTTGCTTGCGTCTGAAGGTAACCTTGATGACACTATGTCGGCTTGTTTTCTCATGCTTTGTAAACATTATGTTTCGTTTGACAGTGTTGTAAGTTTAACCGAATTCTGAAGTTATATGTTTATTTTTGACGATTCGATGCTCTTGAAATTAATCAAACAATGACATCGAGAATGTGGGACAATCAGGCGAATGACCTTATTCGCATGTATAATTTTGGTGTCTGACCTCCATAATTTTAATTTACAAATTTACGTCCTTACCTTTCATTAAAAAGAAGGCCATTACGAAACAAAGTAAATAGCAACAAGCGCTCCACAAAACCTCTCTGAGGTTCATCTCTTACCCTTTCTAGGGTTACAGCCGCCGCCGCCGCCGTCCTTTCACTACCATCCACCGCCCCTCCCCCACCTGGTATAGACTCTATCTCATCGTTTGATCTCCCCCTCCCATCAACACTATGGTTTTTTCGTTCTCACGCTGCCACCGTGATGGGTACCCCACTCGGACACTATGGTCGTCGAACCACCTCCCTCATGATCGCCTCCTTGAGCCCGGTCATCCGCGCCCCCCATGCTCGACCAAGCCAACCCCATTTTTGTTTTGCATAATCGTGGGTGGTCCATGAACGATGTGCACCACGATCCGACGTGGTTGCACCCGTCTCCCTAGCATCGACCCACACCGGAGTTCGGCGAGACTTTTGCAGCCAACCACGACAACCAACGTCCTCTACCGGACTGGGATCAGGCACTCCGGCGTCAGGAGACTCTGTTTCAGGGCCGGGCCCCCGTTCCCCCACCGGAGCGCACCGCGACTCCGGCCTACCAGTGGGATCCGGTGCAATGCTTCGCTTGGTCTTCGGCTTACCAACCAGGATATGACCAATCGGGGATTGGTCTACAATCGGGTAGGGCTCCCCACTACACGGGCCCAACAAACCCTAGGAGGTTCGCGGCCAGCAGGAGCCGTGCACACCAGGAGGCTTGGAGTACTACCGTTAAGGTGTTGGTCTTGTCTCCGACGATAGCCAAACGTCAAGACAAGGACACCCCAAGCCCTAAATCTCACTTGAAGATCGGGGCCAAGTGGAAGAGGCATGACCCACGATTGGGTGACCTGATGAACTGCACATTGGCTCGACGGGGGATCCTGCGATTCACCACAGCCGTTGGACCAAGACCCAGGGTGATCAAGACGGGTCACAAGCCGGAGCCCAAGATGCTGCCAACCTCCACTGACCAAGTACAGGAACGGGAAGTTATCCCGAGGGACTACAATCCCCCGGGAGATGAATGATCCCCCAGAGCGGGGGTGGGAAGGACCGTCAGGGACCTATACCCACAGACCCGGGACGTCTAAAGCTGGGCAGTCTCGAGGAATCCGCAACAAAGGCCTTCTCTCTTTTCAGGTTGCTTGATTTAGGACGAATAAGACTTTGGCTAGATAGTTTTTATTCCGTTAGTTATGTATTTTTTGAAACAGTGGATCGAGGAACTCTTGAGTTTGGATCTGCGAAACAAAGCAGACTATTTGCATGGAACCATGTGCGCCCGATGGGCCACGACCGATCGGGACAAAAGCTGATGTCCGAGACTGTTAGGTCCCCCATTGTAAGCACGATGATATCGTAATACTACTTCTTTCCCGTTCAAAAAAAAAAGGCCATTACTCTCCTTTCACCTCGATTTCAGATTTTATTCCTTCTTTACCCGAATTTTAGATTCAAACAACTCTTCTTCTCTACACCTATTTCCTATCAATTTCTTCTTCTTGCCTTGTTGTCACGGCCTACAACTATGCTTTTGTTATCGATCATCACTCCGTCAATTCATTGGGTACGAACCTCCTTCTTCTTCTTAATCAAGATAGTTGACTTCATTAATACAAAATCATTTCGAATGTGGTATATGTCTAATTAAGCAGAAAAAATGTGTGAATGAGGTCCATAAAATAAATATCTCATTTCTATATATTAAAAAAAGGAATGATAAATTTATTTTTTGGTTTATACGACGAGAAAACACTTGTCTAAATGTTTTGTCTTATTACTTTTTTATTTTGCTTACTAGTTTGCATTTTCTATCCCCTTTTTTTAAGCCAAAAGAACACTTTATTTATTAAAAGCAAATTACAAAGAGCAAAAAATAGGAGAATAGCTCATTTGAAGACGAACTATAACTAATCTTTAAAAAAAAAAACATGATATACAAGCAGATTTCTTGAGTAACCAAGCACTCGTTCCACCATTAAAAAGACTAACACAAACCATAAATAAGAATAGAAATTGAAGACACGGACGATAAGACTCAAAACAAAAACTAAACCCAAAAACAATATCTGACTCGACCTGAGCCCACCCATAATAGTCTGAAAACTTGAGGATCCGCCAATTGGGACATCTAGATGTCAGGGAGACGTGCGTTGTGTGGGGAGGGATCACGTGATATGGTGGAGAACCCCGAAATCCGGATGAGGGGGGGAGCTGCCAATCCTTCAAGACAGCCCACGGTCTAGAGGCCTCATCGATCCTGACGAGGCTGCATAACAAACATCTCTAGAGTCATCTGATTGTTTGGGCCAACGAAAAACCCTCCCGTTGTGGTCATGTCTTTGCTTATGGCGTGGGAGTCTAACACGGAGAGGGCACTCACCACCGCAACAGGGAATTGCAGACCATTGCAAAGTAAGCACCATCTTTCTCACACAATATCGCTGAGGTGTGGAGGTGCAGATAAACACAACAACACAAGGAGGAAGAAAGCGTCCCAAGTTCCACCATGAAAACTCAGATGTTGTTGCACGATTGCTATGCTATCTTCCAGATTCAATGTATCGCCGAAGAACAAATCAGTACCGTAGTAATTCTAAGACAAGATTCTCAGATCAGGAGAAGAAGAGGTGGTGATACCGGTCGTGGGGCGATCAGAGATGAATACATTAAAGACGAAGAGGGAGAAGCAAGGAAGACCAGTCGGGAAGGACCGCCTGGAGAGAAGCGACGCACATGTGTGTAAATGATTCGAAAAAATTCCGCGAGAGGGGTGGGTTCAAAACCCTAACCGCAGAGAGCATCATCTCGAGCCTTTTGATGAAGTCTCGTTATAGGGGTTGGGTTATCCTCCCTCCTTATTCCTCTAATTTACTTATCCTAATAATAAAATTTTGTGATTCTATATTTTGATTCCAATACATAAATGGGAGTACCACTGTGGCACCCTGAAGACACTTAATGTGTCGTTGTTTTGAGTTATGATGGAAGCTTTCTCGTTAATAATGAATATTTTTTTTGAAACGGGAAAAAAGTAGTATTACGATAAAATCGTGCTTACAAGGAGGGACCTAACAGTCCCGGATACCAGCTTTTGTCAGAATCGGCCGTAGCCCATTGGGCGCACATGGTTCCATACAAATAGTCTGCTTTCTTTCGCAGATCCCAACACAAGAGTTCCTCGATCCAACGTTTCACACTGAATGTGAATAACGATATAAAATCTACCTATCCAAAATCTTATTCGACCTAAAACAATAAAAATAGGTTGAAACGGAGCATTTACTGCGGATTCCCAGAGACCTCCTGGCTGCAAGCGTCCCGGGTCTGTGGGTATAGGCCTTAGAGGGTCCATCCCACCCCCGCCCTAGGGGATCATTCATCCCCCGGGAGGTGATAGCCCCCCGAGCTAACTTCCCTTTCCAGTTCCTACACAGTGTTGGACGGCACTAGCAATGACTCCTGTGACGTCTCCTTTGCTGTTTCCCGGGCCGCTGGCTTATGACCTGTCTTGATCACCCTGGGTCTGGGCCCAATGGCAGTAGTGAATCACAGAATTCCTCGACGAGCCAAAGTGCAGTCTTTCAAGTCTCTCAACCTAAGGTCAGGTGACCATTTCCTGGTGCCAATCTTCCTTTGTGGTCTAAGTCGATTAGACGCCACCCCATGCCGTTTGGCCACCACTGGGCTCAGACCCCAGTCCCAGGCAGAACTATCACGATTCCCCATGGTTGCATAATCAGTAGGGTTGGTGGCAGTCATCCGGTGTGCATGCAAATCAGAGTGCGAGAGTACCCTAGGGTTTTCGTGCACCCTAGGGTTTATGACTCCCCCCGGGTATAGTGGCCACATGGGACGACCAATCCCTAGTTGTTGTTCCGGCGGCCATGGCAGGCGATGTCCTTGATTCCACCGATACAGATGCGGTTCAAAGTGCGACGATGGGAGGCCGGGAGCCAGATCCTAGCCTTGTGATCCTTCCTAGTGCAGCCTCCGGTACCGTTCTGGTTGGAGATGGTGATTCCAGTGATGACCTTCAACGGGCCGATCTGGTTCCATCGGCGGCGCACCGATCCAGAACGGGAACAACCACGGCATATCCCCGATTGCACCAATCATGGGCCACCCATCACGGGCGGGCATGGCCACCGGGGGCCTGGGCTGGCCGTACATGCCGGGACGAGTCCAGGCAAGGAGCTCTGGCGCCCATGGTCCTCTATGGCTTGAACAGTGATGACGACGAGGTGGCGGAAGCATAACTGCAACCGGAAAGCGTGGGTGCTGAGTGACGGGGCGGCGCGATCGCGAAGACGTGCGTTGACGGAGACGAGGCACGAAGTGGTGGAGCAGTAGTGGTGGAGCGGCGGCGACGAACCCTGGTGGAAGGGTAGACGAGAGCTTCTTTTAATAATGAATATATACAGGTATAAACAAAAATTGTGTTTGTCTGAAAACTTTGGACTGACATGAAGAAATATAATCATCGATGAATATTATTTAGAGATACCTTCTTATTTCTTAGTCAATATTTACTCATAGGACGATAATATAAATAAAACGATTATATATGTCTAAAATCATTTAATATAATTATAAACTTAAGTCCAAATAGAAAATAAAAGTGGTATGGATTCTTATATTTCGATAGCTTGGAAAATCTAGAGTAAGCTATCCAAATCTTTAATGGGATCATAGTCTGGAATTTCAAAATCTTTATTACAAAAACTTGGGATAGATCAAGACAGGATGCTTCTCAGAACTGCAAATACAATTTGTCCTATGAAGACTGCTTACACAGAGGCTCAGTAGTTACTGCACATAAAAAAATTCTAAGCAAAACACAAAAAAAATTCTAAGCAAAACACATCTAGTAATGGCTCATCTCAATCTCTCAGTGAAAGCTATCATGAATGAGATCTCTGTTCAAGAGGTTTGTGAGGTACAATTAAAAGACCTTAGGAATAGAGTTGTGCTTGTTTATTATCCTAAGGTTTATTTTGATAAGGAGATGATGAGGGATCAAGGTTTATGGATGCAATCATGGTTAACATTCATACCATCCTTTGAAAATTTGTGTGGAAATGGTGAGAAATTCACTTGGTTTGCTATACATGGAGTCCCTTTTCAAGGCTGGTGTGAGGAAACATTCCAAGCAACAATTTCTGATTATGGCAATGTTGTATTCACATAACCTATTTTCAAATGAGGTACTTTAGTGGACATTGCCTATGTGCTAGTGCATACTCATAATTCTTTTTTGATAAGAAAAAATTTATTAAGCTCTTGATCTCCTGAGATGGAAAAACAAGTCAAAGAGAGGCACCCAAAAAGGCCTCAATCTCAAGACCAGAACAAAGCTCAAAAGAGCTAACAAGCAAAACTCAAAAGAACCAACACCTCCCTTACGAAGGAAAAAAAAACATAACACAACTAGAAACATCCAAGACAACACAACAAAAGCACAACCCAAACTACACAAAAAGGAGACAGCCCCGACCACTAAAAGGAGCAACAAAAACAACTAGAAATGAGCTCGAAAAGAACCAATCAAACCAAATCAGGACCATCATTGAAGACAAACAATCTGGTCTCGTCTTAAACCCCGACCTCAGAACTCAAGGACTTATCCATAGGAGTAAAACCCATGGCCAAGCACGAATCCAAGGCACGATGAACCACCTTACCATCTGAAATGATCACAACCACGCCTCCATCCTTACTGCTAGACCTGGCATGGAGTTGATAAACAAACTTTGCAGTGACCTTCTTATTCCCTTGGCTTCTAGACCTCCTCTTCTTCTTCCGACCCCGACCCTCCACAATGAAATCATCTTCAATAAACGTATTTCCTGGAGAGGGAGAGGGGCGAGGGTCATGGACATCTACAAATGGTGCTGGCACACACTGATGAACTATCGAAGGGACAAAGAACTCGTAAGGGTCGACGGACTCCAGAAACTTCGGAGTAGAAGATGATGGTTTTGAAGGATCGTCACCCTCCCTAGAACCTGCACCCACAAAGGAGGTCGATCCTGCAGCACCAACTTCTGATTCAGACTCAGAAACAACAACAATTTGAACAGGGTCACCAACCATATCTCCCGAGCTCAAAATACTAGGGAATCTACACTCATCAATGTCTCAAACAAAGACACGAAAAACAATTTCATTGAGGACCAACTCAACCACCTGCCCCTCAAAACCTTATCACTATGGATCAAAACAAAAGCGCGACAAGAAGAAGCCCCAAGTTCCTCTCCTAGGACTGAAAGGACTGAGCCGAAAGGACTGAGCCGAAAAGCCTTCCAATGGAAAAAAGATTCTCGATGCCCCAACCATGGAAAGGCAAAACCATCAACAACCACCCATTGAAAAAATATACTCTTGAGCACTAGATCCCCCGAACAATCCGATATCACATACCACCTCTCCAGCCAACGCCACTTCGTTTCCTTCATCGCCGCTTCAAAGACCGGGCCTGAACAAGTAATAAGATACACCATGTTTCCAAAAGAACGGAACTTTAAATCCAACACTCCTTCCCTCTCAATTTCTTCTTGAATCGAAACCAAACTACGAGAGGAGCGGGCTACAGCTAAACACCCTGACAAAGCAATAGCGCGACGTTCGGGAATAATCAAACATGTACACCTCATTGGATTTTCCTATGGACGAGTAGCTGCAACATGAGAAGGTCTGGATTTCTCCATCCAAACCCTACCAGTATTAGTCTTTCCTCTCTCCCAAGCTCGATCAACTAACAACACATACCCTTGAACCGTGCTTCCGTGCAGATTATTGATCATGACATCAACATCGACATCACACACCCACACAAAACTGAAGTAATGACCTCCACGATTAGGCCTTCGGATTGCATCCTCCTTAAACACCTTACCTTCCTTATTGAAAAGGTTGAAAAGGCAATCATCCGTTGATTGATAAGGTAGATGACAAACAAAGAGCTTAAACGTCTCAGATATCTCTTTGTTTCGAGTGGCAAAAGGCTTGACCCCTTCAAAACCACAAGGAGGACCGAAAGAAGAAGACGGAGTTGCCATACACACCCTTCTAAAATCAGAAACACAACGGTTTGACGAAGCCCGCACATTGCAGCTGAACCTAAAGCACCAGTAGTACTCTCAAGATTCTTGGATTTACAACCTGCAACTGAACTAAACTTCGACCTCCAGAAGCCCCTTAAAGAGTTCCCCTAAGATAAAAGGGACGAGGTATAAAACGACATTGTCACAGGCGAGACCCTGATAGGAAACGCACCCTCAAACAACGTGATAACACTATGCGACTTTAACACTGGAACAGTTGAAACTCCTATAAAAAAACCTTAGACGGAGAGAATCCACCGACTCTACGAACATGCGTCACCGGAAAAACCCTCATGCAGACCAGAGGAAATCAAAAGCAGAAAGAGCCACCTCTCCAGCACGCCGAACCCTGGCCACGATCTGATCTCGGAAACACAGACAAACGTGACCAAAACCAGACGCAAAGGGACGACGAAGCACAAAATAGAGATAAGCCATTTATTGTAACACAGACAAACCCAGACGCAAAGGAAGAATCGTAACAAAAAACGAACTGATAGAGAAAAACCTGAAGTGACGAACACCATCACAGATCTCCACCGGCGCTTCAAGGACCTCTGATCACAATGAGATCGCGGACCCACGTAGATTCACCGGTGTGGGACTGAACCCAACGCGTGAGGCGCGTTCCAAACTAGGGTTTGCATTTTTTCCTAAATTCTCCCTTTCTCACTCTTCTTTTTCGCATACTCGTAAGTTGAATGTAATATCAGAGGGAGCTCAAATCTCTCTAGGATCTTTTTTTTTATAAGCTCGAAAATTTTATTAAACTGATTCCAAGAAAGAATCAGAGAGCCCTGAATCAAGAAGAAACAGAGTAGCAACCAACGATAAGAAAGGGGCCCCAGCAAAGGGAGCCAAAGGCTAAGCCTTGTGTAAAAGAAAAACAAGAAACAAGGAGCAAACAGAAAAAGAAAAGAAACCCCAACGAAGAGTCGACATATTCTTCTTCTTGGCAGCCAAATCACGAATTGCAGTCCATGCATCAGTACCCTGAGACGAAGCTGTGACTTGAGTTGTGCCTTTGCCGATTTGCTCAACCTACTTCCCAATATCAACGGGCCGAACATATCTTTCCCGATCAGATACATTTGGTTTACACGTCAAAGTGTAAAAATTTGTTAGATGCTTAGGAGGACGACTCACCCGCTTCTTCACTAGAGCGTCCTTCCACGGGGAATGTTCCTGCTGTGGAGGTTGTCCTCCAATCGCACCAAAAACAGGCCGGACTTGAGTGATCCCAGACACAAGCCCACCTGACACCACAACCGGCCCAGAACCACCTGCATTATGTTCAGGCCTAGCAGCTTCAGCATCATCGCTGATAACTTCAACACGATCCCTACTCAATACCCTTCCATCGTCGGAGTCAACCACCGCGATTTCCATGGGCGAAATCGCATCATGATCATCACGCTGAACAGGGTCGAATCCGAGAGGAGTTGAATCCGCTTGAACGTCGGCAACCAGAGGAGTTGAAACAGCGACATCAGCCGCAATCTCGACAACAGCGTCCAATTCCGGCGAGTCCCCAGACTGATTTACCCTTTCGTCCTCCTCAGTAACTTTCTCCTCCTCCTAAACGAGCTCGATATTCTGGTTTGGGTGCAGCTCCATATCTGGCCGGCGATCCACACTGTGAACGAGCTTCTTCGGCGAGTCTCGTACACCCAACACCGCCCCACCAGACACCCGCGTCTTCAGAGAGCCCAGAACATCCTCTAAAGGCAAACCTTGGACAGAGCACCCCCTTGGCATACCAGAAACCGTTGCCGGAGTTGTTGTCCGACGATGCCAAGCCGTGGCAACAAATAACACGTACCCGTCCACTTTGAACTCATTCAAAACCTCAACTGCCTTAGCCGCTGCACCTTCTGAATCAAAGCGAACAAAACCAAAGTATCGACGACTTCGGCTCGGACGCTTGGGAACTTTAACGAAAACAATCTTACCGAATGGATTGGAGACATTACGAGTCCATTCTTCCGACGCTTCGAAAGGTAAACCATAACAAAAACCTCATCCTTTTGTTCTACGAATTTATCGTTCCCCCGAGGCCTGCGACGAACTTGTGGAGCAACGACCGCATGTGTCTCGGTACGAGTTCTTCCTGACTCCGTCTCATCCGAACGTGAAGCAACAAGTGCTGCAACAGATGTTGTAACCCGAACAGAAGCATTGGCAACAAGATCAGAAGCAGTGACAATAGGATCAGATGCTGCAACCCAAATAGAACCCCCACCAGACGATCGTCTCCTCCTCCGTTTGGTATTTCGACCAAGAACTACGTTCTCCTCTGTCAAAACTTTCCAGGTCTCATCCTTGGGAGCACACCACGAACCCTCCGAAATTGTTAACACGTGATTCAACGCTGTCACGACCGATCCTAAAACCGAAGTCACCTCCGCCAGCAACCCATTGGTGGAAACATTGGTTCTCCAGCGAAAATGTGGTGCCGAGAGAGAAGGCATGACCGAACCACCAATCTAAAACTTGCAGAAGTTAGAAAAAGTGAACCTGTATCTCGATCTTCAACCAAGATGAACCAATCCTGGAACAACCTGTATAAGCACAGCGAACCTCACTCCGAGCTCGGAACTATCACGTCGATCTCTCCGCGACTGTGACGACGACGATAGCACTCTACTGTGCCTGGTCGACGATCGCCGACTATGAATCACCGTCCAAAAAACGGACATCAGGTGCAGCCACCGATTGAGATTGGAGACGACGATGAACTGAGCGATCGCACCACTCCGAGCTCGGAACTGTCACGCCGATCTCACCGCGACTGTGACGACGACGATAGCACTCTGCTGTGCTTGGTCGACGATCGCAGAATATGAACCACCGTCCAAAAAACGGATGTGTACCGATCAGCGGAGAATCCACACCGACGGCGACAGGGTATCGCGTCTGACCTCAGGCGACGGTGGCGACACACCACACCGCCGAGGGTTCAGTGGTTACCGACGACGGCTGTCGAAACGAGATCTGCTTGCCAGTGACGACGGCGCCGCCACAATAACCCTAGCGAGGAAAATCGTCGCACGTGGCAGGCGCGTATGCCAGTATCTCTCGTCTATTGGGTTTAATGCCTTGTTGGGGTTGAAGTTGGGCAATGAGCCCCTCAATCTCTGCCTTGAGCTGATTATTTTTTTTATAAGCTCGAAAATTTATTAATGAAAAGGACACTTTTCAAGTATGAATGGTATAAAAGGTCAAAGACCGGTTCAACGATTACAGGGGAGCTCCAACATGGGGAGCTAAAAGGCCCATGCGTTTTCCTAAAATAATCAAAAGTACAAGGTCCTACTGGCCAGTTTTCTTCTTTGCAGCCAAAACACGAATTTGAGTCCACACGTCGGGCCCAAGAGTTGTTGCTGAAGCGCCGCCTGAACCTTCGACTTGGTAAAGTGCAGATGATTGGGGTTGCACGAAGAAGCTGTCTATTTCTTCAAGGGATGACACTTACGAATAGGCTTAATGAGAGTGACCTTCCAGGGACTATCCAGCTGGTGGACTGCTGATTGAACTGTCATCCCAGAAGCTAAAATTGAATCACCCAACTCCTCGTGACCCAATAAAGAGAGTTGGGTCGGAATTTATCTGGTCGGGTCAGCTTGGATATGATCCAAAGGACCAGACATGTGAGGGTCGAATCAAGGACCCGGGTTGCTTGGCCCGTAAGTGACCCAACCTTCTCATGAACGCATACTTCGTCCACACGATCCATCACGTTCTCCTCGCGATTTACATCTGAAATCATGGAAGTAACATCATTATCCACGAGAAGATCATGATACCCAACAAACAAATCCAAATTGAATTCAAAATTCAAACTTTCTTGCTCGATCTTGGATCCCTATTGCTCGCCGGAAGAGAGCTCGCCAGACATATCACCGGAGGACGACGCCTCACCAAACACCATTCCGGGAGTTGACAACATCACATGCACGATCTGTGATCAATGCTTTGTTCCGAGCCCAAGCGTTGTTGATCAATGCTTTGTTCAGCAACAACAACTAGCGCAGGTTCCGATGATGAAATAGCCGTTGGTTTCTCACTGGAGGATATCATAGGTGACGAGTCACAACCCAAAAAAGAAATGTCGACCTCCCTCTAAATACCCAAACTCGAGTTGAGGTTAAGAATCATGCTCTATTTTCTAATGCCGGCATCAGAAACCTTCCGACTTCTAGAGAGAGCGACGAATAGGTGATGGCCATTAACCTTCAATCCATTCAAGCATTCAATCGCCTGAACCACCGCTTCCTTCGACTGGAAACGCACGAACCCATAGAGTTGTGCCTTACGATTCGGACGACTAAGCGCGATTGTTGATGCAACTTCTCCAAAAGGTTTGAATGTGTGTCAGATCCATTCTTCCGAGGTGTCATAAGTGAGGTTACACAGAAAAAAAAAACTCATTCTCTATGATTTTTCTTTGTAACCTGGGAAGATATGGCTTGATCGGCAGTAGCGAACCCAGCTTCTCCACCTCCAAACCACCCTGCAACCCTTCCTTCTTCGAGGCCTGAAACGAACGAATATGTCTCCATCTCCGTCTGGGTCGACGAACTATAACACTGTCAGGAGACGCAACTTCCTTCACCCCCAACTCTGCATCATCCTACACTTTCTCCGATTGAACATGACGATTACGTCTATCCTTCCCCGAGTGAAACCTTCCCTTAGATGGATTATTCACATGTCGAGCAAGGATATCGTAATACGATACATACGAAGAGATAAGAACCGAACAAAATGATGAGAAGGACACCAGACCTACCATCAGAATTTCCAAACAAGATTCTAAATCAAAGCTCCGACGAGATTCCGACACCAGTGAAGACTAAAGAGCGTTTCTTAACTTGCCTTGTTATTACCTTGAGCTCATTTTGACTCATGTGCATAGCATCCATTTGAGCATTCACTGACTAGAGGTTGGTTTTGAAATGGGTTTAGATGACTTCCATCTTTTCGTCGATGGTAGCAAGGCTCTGTTCGGATTCTTTCGACTGCTCTTCCATCCTATCGTTGAATCGACAACTCTGATAACAATGTAATAAGTCAAAATTTAGCAATGAAAATGTAAGCTATAATTGTTGATTTGAATCAAATGAGAAAGAGTTCGAATTACATATGAGAAATCCACAACTTGCTTCAAGCTTAGAAGCACCTTGCTTCTCAAGGTGTCTTACATTACAATTCTCACAATACAACTAAAAGACACATGCGACTATTACAAATACTATCTAACATTAAACTTGATTCCCTTTCTGCTCTACAACGATTTGTCTTGCACACACTAATTCCCTACAGTTCCTTTGTTCAGAGCCTCTACAACATCACGAGAAGTTGTCTGAAGAAGACGATTTGTAGCCGAGCCAGATGCGACGCATCATGGTCCTTCCCACTTATCAATTGATCTAGGATTTCTTCTCCCAGTCTATTCGTGTTGCTACTTGGCCCATCTTTTATTAAAGCCCTGATATGGACAATGAAATGAACACTTCAAGATGTGGGCGAGAGATAGATAGGTTTATGTTTTTAACTTATTATTATTATTCACCGATTTTAAAATAATAATAAAAACATGTTCTATGAAATTTTATATAGATCTTAAAAACTGATAAATGATTCTAAAAAAAAAAATTAAAAAGATATTTTGATTTAAAGATAAAATAGCATATTTATAGGTTAATATTGGTCCAATGAGAATTGGTGTAATTTTTTAAATGTTTTGGGGGTATTTTAGTCATTTTGTTAAAAAAGTTAACACAGCTGGATGACAAAAGTAACTATATTAAAGGTGGAATAAATTAGAATAATTATGTTTAATTTTCATAGGTTATGGTAGTTATTGGAAATCTATTAATAATATAAAGTAATCAGAAATTATTAACCATGTATAGCATGTATTGGAGTTTGAGAGACTTATTTGTTCTGATAGAGTTATTTTAAAACCCACCACTGTCGTCTCCTATTTTCATCTTTTCCGATCACTTTCAACCCTTATCCTTTTTATTTCCACCATTCCCAATATGAATAGCAACAAATCTGTGATACCTCGCCTGGAAATGATGGTTTCAACGGGCTCCCCTCTGCTCGACAAGGCGTCGCAACAACCAGATCTGTCGCTGCAACTGCATGAAAACTCGGCCTCAACCGCCCTACAAACGCCAACCTCCAATACTGGGGCGTCTCCACTGAAACCACTGGTCTCAAAGGCGCTCTCACCGCTGTAAGAACCTCTGTGCTGCCCGTCCCGAACCCATCGGGGTCGCAACCTGTCCCGATCTGACTGAGGCTGCAACTCCCACCAGCAACCGCAAAAATGAGCGGCGCCTCGCCCTCTCCCTTGACAATCTGAGCTCAGCCGGCCACTAGAGAAGTATCTTCATCGGTTGTCCCGAAACCACCACAGGAGATCCACTTGCCGCGAATGACACATCCGGCGGAGGAGGACCCGAATGAGGACGATGAAGTTATTATCGTCCCTTTGGAAGCAGTCCCTGCCGCACCAAACGGTCGGTACCGCCACTCTCTCACCGGACGGATAGAGGGGGATGCACGGTGCAACGTCTCTACCCTCTGTGTATTGATGATCAAAAACTAGAATATCAAAGACGAGGAGGATAGTGAGGACCAACAGGCGAGAGCTCCCAAACAGTCCTGTCAGGACCAATGAGAGGACCACGAGAGAGGGGGAGGGGACCTGACCCTATTCCCCTAGACCCGGGATGGATGGTGCTTGTTCGTCCCGGGAAGACTCTGGAAGCATTGGAGGCTCATTTCTTTTCTTGTTGGATTTATTTTCAGTTACTTTCATGTTATTTGGATTTACTTTATGTTTTGGATTTTGTTGTTGGTTTGGCTTTCCCTTTGTATTTGGGACGGTCGGATGAGATCTCAATTTTTTGGGTATATGTGAAGGCTAAGTAGATTATTTCTACAGGTTCAAGAGCGTCGGGTACCCTGAGGGGCACTCGGACTATATTCTGGAACACAGGACTTTGGTCCTTTTGTAACCCCTATTGACAGTAATGCATTTTGGTCTTGTTACCGTTTCAAAAAAAAACATGTATAGCATGTAGACCAACACGTTAAGGATTCAAGCATCTGATCACTTAATTTTTTTTTTGATCAGCAAATGTTTTATTAAGGGAACAGGTTTTCAAACCGAAAACAAGTTTAAGGGACAAAACCCTCATACAACCAAAGACCATGTCCATCGGACACCTCGAACCATAACATACAACCCAAACAAAGGTCTAACAACAACCAGATTTAGCTAACATAAAGACCAACTAAAACTCACGCAGAGGCCGAGACTCTTACCCAAGTGAATTTTACAACCTATATATCTGATCACTTGATCCATTACGCTTTGAAAGCATCATCATCGAAGTTATCCACCATAGTAACAAGTAACAAGAGAATGGTTTATATCACTGAAGAAGTCATGCTATAGCATCATCCGAACATAATTCATTACCACAAACACATTAAATGTAGAGAAACTCGACAATTACTCCATATTTCAACTGTGAACATAAAATCAATGTATTCTTCAGTTGGCATATGTTGTGCACTGAAACATCTCTTTATTATTTTTCAGTATATCAACGGAGCAAGAAGTAAATACTTGACCTTCTAAACCTTTAAATGAGCATTAAGACTTGTGTTGTATATATAGTCTAGTTAACTAGAACAGAGAAGCAACAAGAACACAAGAGAAACAAAGCAGTTGTCTAAATGTTAGATTTTGGGTTGTATTAGTTACTTGTGGTGCAAGGTTTAGATATGGGTATTAGTTTCTTAGGTTCCAATGTAGTCTCAAAACACTTTGGTGGGTCTTTTTGGACCTCTGTATTGTAATGGAGGGCTAGCCCCTTGCCTGTAATTTTCAGTTCGAAAATTCAGGGTTTTATACAAAAACAAAAATTGCTGATCAAAAAAAAAAAAAAGAGAAACAAAGCAGTAAAAGAAACTCAAAATGGCTTTCCCTTTGATGCTTTCCCTAATAACGCTCATGTTTGTGTTGGTGAGTCCGCTTCATGCAAGAGATCATCACCAACACAGTAAGGCGTCGGCTCAAGTGGTCGAAAGCATTTGCAGGACGACGAGAGACCCATCTTTCTGCCTGCGCACTCTGAGGCCATACATTCACAAGGCAACGGATCTTCGTCAGCTTGCCAAGTCCACCATCGACAAGGCCACCTCCCACGCCATTGCAACGGAGAAGAAGATCAAATCAGCGATCGAAACAGCGAAAGGCGCTGCAGCGAAGAAAGGGTTCATCTCGTGCTCAAAGGACTATGCGAATGCCATCAGTGCTCTCAAAGATGCGAGCCGCGACGTTGCGAGAGGCCATTATGGTGACGTGAAGAACAATGCACAGAATGCCATGAAAGAAGCTAGGAGTTGTGACCACCTAAAGCCGCTCGGCCACGACTCTGCGTGGCTTCATGAGAGGAACAACAATCTCGATCACCATTGCAGTGTCATTGTGGCCATCGCTAACAAGCTACGGGAGCCGGAATATAACCCTTCAATGTCCCCATCACCATCCCCATCCCCATATTGATATATGTGATCGCTCCTTTTATTTGGTTCAATAAGATTAGCTAGTCGCTTTCAGAACAGTCTCTTAATGCTTCTCAAGGGATATTCCCTTGAACAGTCTCTTAGCTAGTCGCTTTCAGAACAGTCTCTTAATGCTTCTCAAGGGATATTCCCAACAACATGTATACCTTGATTGTCATGAATCTTTCGCAACTCCTTGGCAATTTGGCCATTAAATGGGAAAAGAAACATACATTCCGAATTAATCAAATTTGCAATCGAAATGTAAGTTATAACTTTGATTCAAATGAGAAAGAGTTCGAATTATAGATGACTAACCCACAATTTGCTTCAAGTTTGGGAGGAATTCTTTCTTGGTTGTAGTTTTTTTCTTTATTCTCTTGTATTACCTTATAAGTCGACATATGATCGTTTTGGGGTTTCTTTTTTGTGGATCTGTAGCTGTATCTTGTAACTCCTATTTCACCTCATGAGAGGTTTCAATTATATGTTTTGCCGATCAAAAAAAAAGTTTGGGAAGACCCTGCTTCGAGGTGTCTCACACTACGATTCTCACAATACAACATACGACTATTTCCAATACATCTTATGTTAAACTTGGTCCTGCGGACATTCATTCCCTACAACTTCTTTGTTCGATTGGAACACAATCCTGTCTTGTAGAACGCTTGCTTAATAAATTTTAGCTTATAAAAAAAACATCACGGGAACTTTTTTGAAGAAGACGACTTACCATTGAGCCAAATACGACGAGGTCTTGGTCCTTCCCACTTATCAGTTAATCTGGGCTTTCTTCTCCCGACCCGTTCATGTTGCTACTATGCCCATCTTCTGTTAAAGCCCTGGCAATACTCTCCTCTTCAGCAATTGAGTCATAGTTTGGTGTTGCCTTCTCAACCGTTTCTTGAGATGTGAAACATGAAACACTAGGTGAGTCTTTTTATTTTTTTGATCAACGAAAAATACGAATTTTATTCAACCCAAAAGAGAAAACTCCAACAGAGAATTACAAAAGAGGGGAGAAGAAAAGAAAAGGAAACCAAGAGATACAATCAAAAAGAACAGTTTGGAGGTTTCTTCGTCGTCACGAGGAGAGGTGAACCCTAAAGACTTTCACAAGATCCATGCCCTCTTCACTTCGGAATGTACATGCATTTCACTGACAATGGGCTCCATAACACTACTCCTGGCATACAGATTGATTAAAGAATTGACATTAGGTGAAACTCAACACATGAAACTACAACCGTAAAGAATTGACATTAGGTGAAACTCAACACATTTTGGAAGATCAGTTTGAATATGTCACGTCCTAAATCTGGTTTTGATCGGACTCGAGACGTGAACTAAAATAATAATTAAGTAAAGCGATTTAAAAGAAATAAACTCTGAAATAATAATCCAAAAGTAGTAAATCTGATACAAGGAGTCAACAGCTCATGAAACCAATGATAAACGTTAAGTTCAAAAAGAGGGTACGTCTGTCACGCCCCAAATCCGATTTTGACCGGACTCGAGATGTGAACTTGAAATAAAGATAAATAACAATAGCTCCTTCCCTGCTCTTTTGAGTTTTGTCTCTCCTCTTTGGCCGTTGATTAGGTGCTGGACGGTGACGGGATCTGATTTTTTCAAATCTGAGACGTGGGATGAGGAGCCGTGTGCTGGGTCGAGAAGATTGGTTTGGATTGCGTCCTTCTTGCTCTGCCTCGCCGATTGGTAACGTTCTCTCCCTTTCCCTTTACTTCAGTTGTGTTCTTTCTTGCTGTTGGCCGGAAATTCTCGCTGTGGTTGGGTCTGGGCTGGGTGGGTCTGGTCGGTTGGGCCTTGGTTCTTTATCTGGGATTTGCTCTGGCTTGCTCTCGGTACCGAAGCGGTACTGGTCCACTGCCCGTTTGGGGTGTGCCCTCTTTGTGCTGGCTAGTTGGTACACATTTCTGTTTCAGTGGACCTAGCGCTCTAGTTTCTCCCCTGGTTGGTTCCTTGGCTTGATTGTCGTTTGGTTTTTCGTTGTGGGGTTTCTTTTGTTCCTTTTTTGTTTTCTGTTTCTGTTTGAATGTTCGAGTCTCTTGACTCTTGTTTGTTAGGCTGCCCTTTGTTGGGTTTTGGTTGTACTTCAAGTTTGTTGTTCTGGGTATTTTCAGACCCGTTGTTTTGTATTGTTGTACTTCAAGTTAGATTTTCTGGGTATTTTCAGACCTGTTGTATTGTACTGTTTGCTTCTATTTAGATCTGGGTATGAAGACCCTACTGTTTCCCCATGGTTAGGGGTTTAGTTTCGAGGCTCCCTGGGTGGAGTGCTCTTATTTTGTAATGGTTTGAATGAGGGTTGAACCCTTGTCCTTGTACTTTTTTTCAAAGACCTGGATCTCTATAAAATAATTTGCTAATAAACAAAATAGTTAAAATAAACTTTAAATAAAGAAAATCCGAAAATGGTATAATTCAAATCCAACCAACGAGTCGAAAACTCAAAATGTAATAAAGACAACAAGTTTAATACAAAAATAAGATGGCACGTCTCTAATATAACAACACCCGAACCCTCAGTGAGCTCCCGAGCCCTGAGACGTCCTACAACCTACTCAACAAGGAAACCTGTAAAACAACAGTAAACACGAAGGGGGTGAGCTTACGCTCAGTAGGAAAGCAGTAAAGTAAAAGAAATCCCCGTTAAAGCATAAAATCGATTAGTAAAAGTAATCAGAGTTTATAATTAGAACGATTAATCGAAAGGTGCTGTAAATATAGAACAATAAAAGTTCCAATGACTTAAAGAAAGTAACACTCAAGGACATCAACGGAAAATAACGCATGTAATACGTTAGAGAAGATAACACTCAAGGATATCAATGGAAAGAGAACAAATTTATCAAGGGAATTAGTTAAAGAAGCGCACAATTACTGAAACATTTAACATCGGATTCTACAACTCTGATCTGTACGCTGACTGGTACATCATGTCAGAATGCCCCTCGGTGCGGAGGAAACACTATCATCGGGATTTCCGGAAAAGTTCCCTAGGAACGCACGTTCTCGGAAGTCCCTGAAATGTCCCCAAGGACCCATAGATCATCGGGATAGAGTGAGTCTCTCCGGAACACGTACAATCGGAATGAGACAATGAAATATCGTGTCGAAACATCCATCGGCCTCGGTCTTCCCGGGACACGTAGCATCGGGGTGGAACCAGTCTTTTCGGAACACGTAGCATCGGATAAGACAAAAATATACCAAACCGGAATATCTCTCGGTCTATGTCTTCCCGAAACACGTAGCATCGGGGTGGAACTAGTCTTTCCGGATCACATAGCATCGGATAAGACAATAATACACCATACCGGAACATCTCTCGGTCTAGGTCTTCCCGGAACACGTAGCATCGGGGTGACACAAATATGTAAACGTATCGGACCGGCTTACCCCCTCGGTCGGATATCAGCTCGGAAACACCCTCGGCAAGTAAACAACAAAGGCACGTAATTCCCCACAGGGCACAACACAACAAACTCATACTATCAACCAAGCTTACCGGCATAACTTACCAACCACGTATCATCGTTCTATCACTCACCCGATCATATCCTTAGGCACAACCAATTCACATTCAAACAACCATTCAACCAATCACATCCCATTCATTTCATTCATTCAACCAATCACATCACATTCATTTCATTCATTCAACCAATCATAACACAGATCAATCATTCATATTATAATCAACTTAGTTCATCTAGTTTAGTATGAGTCCTAAATTAACCTAAAGACGGAGCATGCATCGACCTTAAAACGAACAAACATCAGTAAATACAGTCAACAAGCAATCCTAAGGCTCGACATGGCCTTTCTACTAGCACAACAATTTCCCAAGATATTGAAAGCGGTTAACTAGTGAATCACATCATGTATGCATACTAAGACTCGTCCGATTATTATTATAATCGAAAAACGGTTATTCTAGTGAATCACATCCTATATGCAGACTAGGACCTTTCCGGTTATTATTATTCTATAGGCATACTATTAGCATTATTTAAATTACCAGATGAGTTTAGTACTTTTCCCTACCTCAAGAAGAACCAACAGCTACGTCTCCTAGCTGCTGACGTCCGGGCCTATCTCCAGTCTTCTCGGGCAAAGTCCAAGTCTGGGTTTAACAGGTAAAAAGTCCAATCAGTCCCGGTATAGTCCAAAGGTCCTCTGATTAGTCCATTTAGTCCTTTAATTATCCATTTTAAATCATTTAAATTAAATTAATTAATTAATTTAAAGTACCGACCCATATCCGACCCGGATCTGAAAACCAGACCCGAATCCGACCCGGACCCGGCTCCAGACCTGGGTCAGACCCGGCCCAGGCCTGAGTCCAGAACCCGGACCTCAGACCTGGGCTGGCCCAATGCCTGGCCTGAGGCCCAAGGCCCGTCTGGATGCTCTGAATCCTGGCCCAATGGCCTGTGACATGGCCCAAGGTCTTCTTGGCCCAATGGCCATCCTTGGCCCAAACTGTACTGGTTTGAGTCCAGCGAGAGTTCCGGTGGGTCGCGGCGGCGGACGACGTCGGAGGAGGTTGGAGGACACGCAGAACTGGCCGAAAAGGGCGTCAGGGCCCGGCGTGCCCACGGTGGCGACGGTGGTGGCAAACGCGCGGTCTAACACCCCTCCGTCTCAGATCTAGCGAGGGAAGAAGCTGTCACCGGCGAAGGAACCGCGACGAAGCTCAAGATCCAGGCGGCGAATCTCGCCCAAACTGATCTCGTCAGGGGAGTTTTCTGCCGGTGGAAGGTCGGAGAAGAGAGGAACGGTGAAGAGAGTTACGAACCCTCGTCGTTTCCTCTGTCGCCGGTGCGGCGTCGTTCGATGCCGGAGAAGACGAAGCAGAAGGAAGGAGCTCAGAGTTTTGGCGTTTCGATTTTGTGGTCGGCGCGACTCGATTCGTTAACGGAGGTGATGGGTGAGGCGATGGCGAGGCTGGTGCGAGAGAGAGAAGGAGAGGAAGAGATCGAGAGAGGGAGAAGGAGCTGCGACTGTCTTGAAATGCGTGCGTATTGAACGAGGGAGACGCGTGAATAGGGTTTAGGATGGGGCTTGGGCCTGGCGCGGAAATTGGGCCCGGGCTTTGCTTGGCTTGGGCCTGGTCTCTGATCGGCCCAGGTCAGCCTGGTCCAGCCCACCCCTTTTTTTATTTTATTTCCTTTTTCTTTTGCAATCGATCCAATTTTTAGCCCGATTTCAAACTACGACGTTTCAAGTCGGTAAAATAATAATATTTTAATTCTTTAATTCGGGGCGGTCTTTACAACGTCACTAGACCACACTAGACTACGACCCTCGCTAGCTCCCAAGCTCCGAGAATCCCGCTAGCACAAATCCCGCTCAAGACCTGTAAAACAACAAAGTAAAGGGGTGAGCTTTCGCTCAGTAGGAAAAGTAGTAAAGGAGTAAGCTATTCGCACGCCTCCACGGGTAACCGTTCAATTATGGCATACTAACAAGGCACAACAGCTAATAACGTCCACGGCAACTTACCCACTCCTTAATCACTCTCACAAGACAATACCACAATTAACCATCACACATAACCAATCATCAAGTAGTCACACGCAATCATACAAACACGAGTCCCGTACAACAGTCCCCAATGTTACCGGCTTCCCTAGCCCATCTCACTCATATCGTACCGGACCACACAACGTCGGTCTAGATATCTTCCCAGAACACACAGCCTCGGGGTATAAATGACTATGTGTCATGCTGGAACACACAGCATCAGCCTTCCCGGTCCACACAGCCTCGGGGTATAACTCACAATATGTACCAGACCGGCATATACCTCAGTCGAACGCCTTCCCGGACCACACAACATTGAGGTACGGATCACACCTTCCTTGGCCTAGATACCATACACCGGCATACCTCCTCGATGTAGGTATCGTACCAGAAACACACACCGGGGGACCGCGTACGTGGGACTACACCCTCAGTCTAGATACTTACACCGGAACCCTTCCTCGATGTAGGTATCGTACCGACAAACCTTGTCTCGGTCATTTCACGAATGTCTCAACATACCACAATGTTATAATTTAACCAACGGTATACCAACAACCAATCTTACCACAATATATCACATCGGTCTATCACTCACCCGATCATATCACAACCATTGGTTCACGTCATATCAAGCATGGCACACTTTCCCAAACATAACAACACGCTACACCGAGCATAACATATCACGATTCTAAATCTAACCACAGATGGACCACAATTCAAGAATCACAATCATAGATCATGGCATTTCAATCAACACACAACCTAAGGGCTCGACATGGCCCGCATGCATTTCTACAGCACGACAATTTCTAAACTTACGGCTCGACATGGCTCGTAAGCTATCCCTCAATTCACTCGTTCCTCACATCCTAACATGCAATTCTAACAATTAATTCAAGTAATCGCAACCTATATGCATACTAGTAACTTTCTGTAATTAAACCGGTATTCGCTACTCTCCCTACCTCAAAAGCAATCCAATCTCGCAGCGGACGACCTGACTAGCTTCCTCCCTGTCGCTTCATGAGGTCCATACGTCTCCTCCTCTGTCAAGCTCGTTCCAAACTCTAAGGTCACAACAATTCGCGAATTAAAGCTAATTCAGATTCGGTTTAACGAGAAAACACTAAATTAAGCCCGAAAGTCAAAACATGGGCTGAAAGGGAAATGGGCCACAATTAGGCCCAATCCGGGTGGCCCATCGGCCCGGTACCCGACCCGGCCCGTGCAGCATACCGGCCGAGTACCCGACCCGGCCCGTGCAGCATACCGGCCCGGAACCAGGCACGGTCCGTGCTGCACAACATGCCGGACCCTGGCATGGTCCGTGCGGCACTCCGTGCCGGACCTTGGCACGGTCTGTGCTATGTTTCGTGCCGGAACCTGCCCCGGTCCGTGCGGCATTCCGTGCCGGTCTGGACAGAACCCTCTTCTTCATCCTTTCTACTTCGTTTTCCATGAATTTCTACCTCAAATCACCATTGATGAGCTCCAAAAACTCCAAAAACAGACCCAAAGCTTCAGCACTTCAATACCCACCATGGGTTTCATCAAAAACAAAACAATCCAAGTGATTTCTATCATCAAAACTCATTTCTTCTCCACAAATCAACATCTAACAACACCCAACTTCAAAACCCACTTAGTTCATGCATCTCTACCCAAAACCCACAACACTAATTTCATCAATGAAGGATTTAAGGGACACCAACCTCTAGGAAATGAAGATATAAAGAAGATGAACTAGATTTGAGAAAATTTGGTGAAGGATTGCCACAAAAGGAGCCTCCTTTCTCTTGCTTCTTCCTCAAGCTTCAATGGAAGCTCTTCTCTCCTCCTCCTTTGGTGAATTTCGGCCAACACTATGAAATTTGGCTGAAATGCTCTCCTTTTGGGGACTTTAACCTAATACTGAACTCCCTAAAATACCCTTCTAGCTCCCTCTCCCTCCCTTGGCTCACATGAGGGTTGTTTGGTCAAAACTCACCTATTTCTTCCCTTCCAAGCCAACATGGACAAGTGTCCATGTGGGGACCACCTTTACCCCACATAAAATCCAACACTTCTAATTAAATAGGTTTAGTCGATAAATAGACTTGGTTTGACCCGAGTTTGACTTTTTCGTAAAATCAACCATTTGAAAGGAAACGGTCCAATTAAGTTAACCGTAACGACGACTAAGTGTTTTGGGCCCCGGAAAGGTCCCGAATGACTCCCGGAGTCATTAATTGACTTTTCCGGCAAAAAGTCAACTTTCGCAAGAAATCACCGGTTTGACCGGGGGCGGTTCTTACAGAATATTTGCAGCAGCTCAGTTGGAAGAATTACAGAAGATTTTTTTGTTTGATTTGCAACTCCGTTTCAGTTCAAGTTTTAAAAACATCTTGGAAAACCAAGATCAGCTAGGAACTCAAAGATCTGCAAACTCTTTGTTTAGATACATCTTCTTCCTGAGGGTGCTTCAGTTCTAGTTTCATCAATCACGATTATGTTAGTCAGGGCCGGCCCAATGATTTTTGGGCCTAAAGCGAGAATTTGATCGGTAACTTTTTTCTTATGAAAGAATATAATAGGAAAATAAGTAAACTTTTTCATATAAAAACATTATACTAGATGATATTAAGAAAATGAGCTTCAACATCTATTTATAACACTACAAAATCTCAAATGGATGGTGGATAAGATTTATCGTCTAGAATTCTATACAAAAATCCAAATATTTAAGGATTCACATTTATCCCTAAATAAGACATATTCATGCCATGCTCGGATGTGATAGGTTCATAATAATTCTAGAAAACTGCACTAAATTATCTAGAGTATATGTGACGTCGTGTATAACTAGCTATTTTCATTATCTTCGAGAAATTTTCACACTTGAAATAATTTTTAAATACTAAATATGAGTTTTAAATATGATCAATCAAGTATAACCAAAAATAAGAAACTCTTCAGAACTTATAATAACGGTGCAATGTAACAGGTAGGTGAGAACTTTCAATAACTAGGGCTTTCGTTATTGAAACCCACCGTTTATTGGTAAAAAGAAAATAGGACAAACCTAACATATTCTCCTGGTTACCTCATGATATATGTCTAACTTCATTTAATTGTTGTTGCTCTCTAAATATTAAATACACTTATAAAAAAATTCATATTTATTGATCATTTTGATTTTGGACTAAGGAACCATAAATAATCATCATTCAAGTTCATGTCCTCTATATTTGATATCAATTGAGCATCTACATGTCAACGGTTAGGAAGCATCTCCATCTCCAACGAGTGAATCATTTTCCTAAAGTCTCGACAATACAACTTCATGTGATAGGTATATATATATATATATAATCTACTTTACTTATTATCTTGATTAATCATGAAATGAAACTTTCGTAATACCTCTTTTATTGCAATAAGTTTGGAAGAGTTTCTCTTTCTCTTGACAACTTACTTTTTCATATAATTTTGGTTTAAGCATTTTTGTAATGAAATTGATAATTTGCTTCAAACAAATACTAATAAGTATATAAATATTACTCTTTGTTTTGTTTCATTCTTTTGTTTGATCCATATTGTTAGTTCAATAATCATTGGTAAGTTGAACTTGAATGTTTTTTTTGTTAACGATGGTTTTCAATGTTAAAATAGATCCATAGAGTTGTTAGAACGTTTAACGATCAAGAAAAATTGTCGCCCTTTTGGATGAGAATTATTTTTTTTTCTAAAAAAAATTGAACCGAGATCAAAATTGGCACAACTAGTGATAAAATTTAATTTCAAAATTAGAAGTATAATATTTTTAGATTGATTGGATTTGATCAAATAGTACTAAATCCTTAATTTCGGGGGGGGGGGGGGGGGGGGGGGGGGGGGGTTCGATCCAAAGCCTTAAGCAGGTGATTACTTAATTTTATGAGGATTTTTCAACCTGAGGCCTTAAGCGGTTGCCTAACTTGCTTAAAGCTTGAGACGGCGCTGCTGTTAGCTAAAGAGCTAAGTAGAGATCCGGTGGTAGCACAACAAGAAATCATTGTTCAGACTTCGCAAGACAACCAACAAAGATTAGCTTCCTCCTCTTCTATTGGTCCACCACCTGGTTTTGAATTTGTTACAAAGAAGCTTATCAAAAGAAAGAGAAGAGCAAGAAGGAATCAGTTGGAAAATTCATCTTCTTCAAACAAAACTCAACAATACTCTCTTGGAGGTCATACAAAGTGGTTGGATGGGAAAATGTTCTATGACAAATATTTCCAATCGGTTTCCTCTGGTTTTGATTTAACTCCAGATAAAAGCAGGCCCTTCACTGAAAAGAGAGTTGTTGCAGTTCAAGAATAGGTTGAAGGCTCTAATGAAGATGATAGAAGACTAGGGAAGCAACCAGTTGGACCTTGGTAAAACTTCAGACATTTAAAATCCTTAGTAATTGGAAAGTATCAGGTAGGTTAGAGATAAAAAATTTCAAGGCCAAGTTTCCTCTCCTTTGAGTTTTCCTCCACATGGATCTAAAAAGCTCAGAGCTCTTGGAAAGCGACATAGGATGGATGTGAGGAACTCCAACTTGTCAGATTATTAGAAGGATTATATAAATCAAAAAAGGTTTGAAATTGTTGTCCTCAATATTCCTCACTTTGCTAATCCTAGCTGGTTGTAGAATCTTTTTGGTGGCTTGCCTGGTTATTGTAAATTTCTAATAGCTCAAAGAGAACATGCTAGAGGAAGAAGATATGGGTTTGTTTATTTGAAGAAAAGAGAAACCTAAGTATGCCTATTTAGAGATTCAATGGAGCTATGGTTCAACAACACAAATTGTTGGTCTATGAGGCCTGGGATAGATCTGATCCAAACTTTTACAGAAAGCAAGCCTGTCAACCAAAAAGAGCCCTTCTCAACAGCTCTCCTAAGACTTATCAAGACTTTCTTAACAAAGGTTACATAGTGACCTCCCAAGATCTTTTCATGACGAACTGTCATCTAGTAATAGTGCATCTCAGTCTCAAGGTTGATGCAATTATGAAGGAGACTACTTTGCAAGGAGTATGTGAAGTGAAAATTAAATCAGTTGGAAATAAAGATGTGCTTGTACATTGTCCAGACAGTTTCAATCTTTTCTATAAAGGAGGAAGGCTAAAGTGGTTTTCTATTACTAGAATCTCTTATCAGGGATGGTGTGAGAAATCCTTTCAAGCTGTTGTATCTCAACAAGACCAATTAATCTTTAGTCATCCACAATCTTTGGCTCGTTTATATGTTGAGGTAGCTTATGTATTAGTTCATACTTTCTCTCTTACTCCAATGGCTAAAGAGGTTGAGATAACCCTTGGAGAAGAACCTTATAAGGTCTGGATTTACTCTTTAGAGGAAGCTGTTGTTCCTCCCATTTCCCCCCAACAAAATTATATGCTATAAATACAAATTCAATCAATTCAGATTTCTTTGATCAGTTCATTTCTCATGGAGATGCTTTGAGTAATGGTAATTCTCCTTCCTCTAAGATTGGTCTGAATAATGCAGATACTATGAAATAAACTATCAGTCGGGCGGTTTTTTCACGGTTTGGAAGATAAAAAACCGTACCCAACCCGAAAGCCACCGGTTTGGTAGTATTGTAACCGTAACCGTCGTCGTTGACTCCGGTCACCGTGATTCCGATGATGGGGACGGCCAACAACGGTCGGTTTACGGTGACGGACGGATATTTGCTCAGCTCTACTGACCATCACTGGTGCACTTGCTAGTTTCTCCTTAATCACATTAAAAGAATTCAAGCATGGATCATCAAAAATTAAGGGCACATCCTTAACTAATAAATTACTCAATGGTTTGGCAACCTCATAAAATCCCTTTATAAACATACGATGAAATCTTGTATGTCTAACAAAACTCATGATGGCTTTTACTGAATTAGGTGGAGGAAATCTATGAATCACATCCACCTTGGCCTTATCCACCTCAATACCTTTTGAGGAGATCTTATGGCCTAACAGTATACCCTCTATTACCATGAAATGACACTTCTCCCAGTCGAGAACTAGATTGGACTCCTCCCATTTAGTCCAAACAGCAGATAAATTTAGCCAAACAATTATCAAACGAGGAGCCAAACATGGTAAAATCATCCAGAAACACTTCCAAATATGTACCTACAATATCATGAAAAATAGAGAGCATGCATCTCTGAAAAGTGACAAGAGCATTACATAACTCAAACGGCATTCGCCTATATGTGAAGGTTCCATAAGGACAAGTAAAGGTAGTATTTTCTTGGTCCTCGGGTGTTATAGAAATTTGGTTCTATCCACTATACCCATCTAAAAAATAATAGACTCATACCTTGCTAATCTTTCTAGCATATGATCAATGAATGGCAAGGGGGAATGATCTTTACGGGTTGCATCATTTCATTTTCTATAATCTATGCATACTTGTAAACTTGTAACAGTCCTTAGTAGGGATCAATTCATCTTGTTATTTTTAACTATTTTCATCCCCTTTTTCTTATGCACGCATTGTATTAGACTTACCCATGAACTATCTGGAATCTGTTAAATAATATCTGCATCAAGAAGCTTGATTACCTCTTTCTTAACCACTTCCTACATCAATGGGTTGAGCCGCCTTAGGTGTTGTAAACTCAGGTGGTGATCTTCTTCCATCAAAATCTTGTGCATGCACAAGGATGGACTAATTCCTTGGATGTCTACAATAGTCCATCCAAAAGCCTCTTGTGCTCCCTCAACACTTGCGACAACTTCTCTTCCTGTACTTCAAATAAAGATGATGAAATTATGACAAGTAAAGTACCATTATTATTTAAAAACATATTTTAAATTATCAGGTAATGGCTTAATTCTAAATCTAGAGCCTACTCGATTGATAATTTCAGCTTAGGTTCTATAGGTGCTTCCAAAGTCTGAAACTTGCTTTGATGAGCCCTCATAGGTTGGCATGCCTCTAACATGCGCAATGTTGCATCTATACCCTCCTGAGGATATGAAGTTGTATTAGTCAAGCTTTCAATCAAAGATGCTTCCAAATGATCATTAAATCTGGATATATTGAATTTTTCCTACAAAATATTATCAAAAGCATCGATATAAAAGAAAGTGTCATCTTTCCTAGCATCTTTCATTGTTCGAAAGACATTAAAACTTCACCATACCTGATGGTCGATTTACCTTCCTCCACATCTATTATGGTCCTAGATGTGGCCAAAAATGGTCTACCCAAAATAAGAGGAATTTCATAATAATATGTCATGTATAAAATAAGGAAGTCAGCGGGGAGGAAAATTTATCGACCTTTACTAGGATTTCCTCTACAATACCCGTAGGATATCTGATCGGCCTATCAACTAATTTCATATATATGGAAGTTGGTTTTTGCTCGTCCCCAAGGCCTAATCTCCTGAATACAATTAAAGGCATTAAATTAATACTAGCTCCAAGATCACATAATGCTCTAGCCAAGAAAATATGACCCATTTCACAGGGTAAAGTGAAACTCCACTGGTCTGTAAGCTTAGGGGGCAACTTGTTCAACAATACTGCAGAACACTCTTCACTAAAGTTCACTGTCTCAAATTCACCTAACTTTATCTTGTTAATAATGATATCTTTTAAAAACTTAGCATAGACATGCATACCTTGCATAGCATCAAGAAAAAGAATATTAATCTCTAAGTTCCTAAAATGTTCAGAAAGTTAAAGAATTGAGCATCAACTTTGCTTTTTTTGGCAACAGAAGGGAATGGAAGAGGTGGAGTACTAGTTTCTGCTTCAATTATGGACTCCCTTACCTTCTTACCTTTGGCGAGCCTTTGTGCCTATGTTTCTTCCAAGCTTTCTTCTTGTCCTTCTTCTTGATTCATGTATTCTTTCTTGAACCTTCTCAGCTACCTTCTCCTTGGCCTTCATCGACTCCTCTATTGACTTCCTGGACCTCAAAGTGACAGCATGAACATCCTCCCTTGGATTACTCTCTATTTTGCTTAGGAGGCTTCCAAGAGCCCTCGAATTCAAAGAATTAGCCAATTGACCCATTTGGGTCTCCAGTTTCTAGAACAGGGAGTCATTGTTCTAGTTCCCTACCTGCTGCTCCTGAACAAATGTCTTGCACCACTTACCATCTTTATTTTTATTCTGCCCCTTCTGTGTCATCATGGTTAACATCATCTTCTATAGTTTTGAGGAAGAATCTTGTGGGGGTGTATTTTGAGGTTGTTGTTGATACTATTGATTTTGAGGCCTCTGTTGGTACTGTTGGTTTTAGGGCCTTTGATTATAGCCCTGTCCTTGAAGTCTTCGTCCATACCCATGAGGAGCTTGATTCTTTCCTTGAGGTTTCCATGACATATTCGGATGATATTTTCATCCTTCATTATAGGTTGAGGAAAATGGATCATAATTTGGCTTCCTCTTGTTACCCACAAATTTTGCATTATCTCCCTAAGGTTCTCCAATACCTTCAATATAGTCAAGAGGATCAGGACCTAAGGATACCTCCATTGCATGAAACTTCTTTGTCACACTCTGGACAATCTGGTCCACCACCTTGTCCACTGATGATGACTACACTGCATTAAAAGTTCCTTGGGCTCTTGCTCCTTTTCTGTTGGAATGCAAAACATTATTAGAGGCCATTAAAATCAGGAGGGCCATATTATTCTCTAGAGCCAGCTTCACAAAAGATCCTCCAACTGCTAATCAAGTTGTCCTTGGCTGACTTCATTAGACTAGAGTAGAAAGTCTGCAATGGAACCCAAAATTGGTTGCCCATGATGTGGACATTGTCTCAATAAATCAGAGAACCTCTTTCATGCTTCTACCAATGTTTCATCACCTTTTTGAGCAAACGTATTGATGTAGGCTCTCGGCTTTATCGTCTTCTTTGGTGGGAGGTACTGATTCATGAATGCATTCACCAACTGGTCCCATGTTCTGATGCTCCCAGTAGGTAAACTACGAAGTCATTTACTATCTTTATCCTTCAATGAAAAAGGAAAATTTTGAAGGCATGACGCATCATTTGAAACTCTATTATATCGGAATGTTGCCAAGCGTTCCAACTGATCCTCATGTGCATTCCCATAGAATGGGTTGCCCCTCACCATGTTGATAACCGATGTCTTGATTTCAAATTTATGTGCTGCAATTGGCGGTGCGATAATGCTGGTTTCAAGACCTCGGATCTGAGGAGTTCCATACTCCATCTGTCACGCCCCAATTTCAGTAAACCGAACTCGGGACATGAACTTTTAAAACGATAAAATATTTTGAAACCTTTTACATTAAATCACTTTAAGATCACCGTTTGTTCAACAAATTAATATTTACAATTTAAAACACGTCCCAACAAGTGGACAAAAGTGTGGTATCCGTCGCTAGACTCAAAATAAACCCAGAAACCTGCTCCCAGCTCTTCAAGCTTCGGAAGCTCACCTAGTCCAACCTGCGACCGGTACCTGTAGGAAAAGCAGCTAGGGGTGAGCGTTCGCTCACCACCACGGATAACAGACTGACTACGGCATAATTAGCAGACAATGCCGGTAACACCAACAACCAACTCAACACCGGGAACACCATCCCCAACTCAAGTAACCCGGCCGACACCCACACACTGATACTTTCCTCAGCCGACTCAACACTCGGACACGTAAGGTAGACCCGACACAACGATCGACGACCTAATCCAAAGACACGACAGACCACCACGCAACACCCAAGATCACAAAGGATCGCACACCAAACAAGATCACAAAGGATCGCACTCCTGTCAGCTGCTCAGTGCCGGTTGCTAACCGGCTGGGCTCGAGCCTGCCCCACGCGCTTTGCCGATCCCTGTCAGGCTCCAGGCGGTCGACCTGTTGGCGATATATACAACGCTGCTTTTCCGATAGCTAGTCGGAAGGGGAGCTGCCCTCTCATCGCCTAAAAACGCTCACAACCTCCCGAGACTCGAACTCGGTCAGGCTAGCCAAAGAACGCTCGCAACTTACCGATCCCTGTCAGGTAAGCCAGCCAAATTCCACACCACTTCCCGACACACAGTCGGGTCACTAACCTCGGGCAAGCACAATCACAATCACAAGCAAAGTTCAACAAGCAGCAACAACACAAGTTCAACACTCCACAGGCACTCATGGCCACCCAACACACCAACAGTAAAACACGGATTCAACAACCCCACGGGCACTCACGGCCTCCCAAGACACACCAACCATAACTCACGGGCTCAACAACCCCACGGGCACTCACGGCCTCCCAAGACACACCAACCATAACTCACGGGCTCAACAACCCCACGGGCACTCACGGCCACCCAAGACACACCAACAGTAACTCACGGGCTCAACAACCCCACGGCACTCATGTCCACCCAAGACACTCCAACAGTAACTCACGGGCTCAACAACCCCACGACACTCACGGCCACCCAAGACACACCAACAGTAACTCACGGGCTCAACAACCCCACGGCACTCACGGCCACCCAAGACACACCAACAGTAAAGACACGGGTTCAATCAACCCCCACGGGCACTCATGGCCACCCAGACACAACAGTAAAACACGGGCTCTCATGGCCACCCAAGACACAACAGTAAAACACGGGCTCTCATGGCCACCCAAGACACAAAATACACAATCAACCTCCGGCATAACCAATGCCTCCAACAGTCCTAATATCAACAGTTTCACAAACAACCTCCGGGCATGGTCATATGCCTCTAGTACTCCTAATCTCGATAAGTTCGCAATCAACCTCCGGGCATGGTCATATGCCTCCAGTAATTCTAATAACGCTAAGTTCTCAGCTCCTACGACACTACTAAGTGTCACATGCATTTCCAATATTCGCTACGTTCCCGTATCATGCCTTTCTAATATTCGATAAACCTACTTAACCCACGACACCCCGGTGTCACATGCAATTCTACTGTTAACTTTCCCTAGTCAGGGCCGAGATCCGGCTACTTTCCCCTACATCGTATGCTTTCTCCAAAAGCGCACAATCAAGCTCCGGCGTGATCTCGGTCACTCGCCTAGCTTTCCCTTTCCTCTGTCAGTGGCACGATCTAAAAGAACACAATTTTAAACGCTTTTAAGCTTGCAGGCATAAACTGAATTTTAATAAACCTGACGCCCAAAAGTAACCCCGATAATGTCGATCACTCCCAAACTTCCCAATTACTCGACATTGTCGATATTGGACCCGGAAAGGCCCGATTCGCCCGACATGGCGAATCTGCCCGGGTTTTGAAAACGCCCTTCCGGGGCTCCGAAAATTCCCGTTTTCGTTTCTACGGTCTTAGAATAATTCAAGGGTTCCTAGGCACTCGATGGAATCGAATTCCGACTTCCGAGTCATTTAATTAACGTTTAAAGTTTCTAAACCCGATAAATACAACTTTTCCAATTTAATTCCAAATTTCGATTCGGTTATGGATAAATGATCCGGGGAACGTTCTAAACCACCCGAACACTAAACCCGAGCACCCGAGCACGTGGGCCCCACACGACCACAACGAAAAATGTTCCTTTTCGCCCCAAAACGTTCCTAACGAACCCCACACCTCAATACATCCAAAAACTACTAGTTTTAACCCAAACCCTAACTTTTAAACTTAACAAAATGAAAATCGGTTAGGTGCTCACCGTAGAGAATGTCGATGTGAGCTCGATTCTTTTATCGTTGAGACAATCCACCGGTTTGATCGACGAGAAATCACCAAACTCCAAACACTCCCTTCTCTTTTCTCTCCTTCTTCTCTCTTCCTTCTATCTACTTTCTCTCACTAAAACTCCCTTTTTCTAAGTGTGGCCGAGACTTCAAGTCTTACTTCCCTTTTGTTTTGTTTTAAAAACCAAAACTAACACTTAATTACAAACTACCCCTCACATGTCTCATCTTTTGTTTTGTTCAATAAACCTAACACCACCACATATTCGACAAGTGTCAAGTGGGTCCCACACCTATTTGAAAGAATATCTTCTAGATATTTTCCAATCAGATTCGCGAAATTCAGACGTTTCGGGCCCCGAACGGGCACTTTTTCCAAGAAATTACGAAACTTGGCGGGTTACAAGGAAACGGCTCAACTAAGACCGCTGCGACGACGGCTAATCTTTTTGGATCCAAAACGGTCCTCGAATGGACCAAAACGTCGCTCGGTTGACTTTTCCAGCGAAAAGTCAACATTTCCCAAATTGGTCAGAAAGTTGCCCTGAGTCCCCCGGAACTCACTTTGGTCGATATCGGGGTCAACTTAAGTCCGGTATGACACTCGGGGTCAAATTTAGGTTCAATTAAGTGACTGACCAAAAAATTTAAATTTTCCCGTTTTTCGCAGATTTGATTGGCGTTGACCGGGAGTGGTTATTACACCATCAATGCCCTTTGCCTCGGTGGTTCCTCTATATCAAACAGTGGATTAAAACCAGGAGGAGTTGGAGTTCGCTCCCTAGTTGGGTTCTCATTCCTTGGCTGGATCGCGTCCCTCTGGCTGTCATCCTAGTCATCCTCATTATCTGAGTGATGACTCCATCCGGAGTGATGACTCATAGCTTTCTTTCCTTCACGCTTCGCGAGCCTCGTGTTCCTCTCGATCTCTTCAATATTTGTAGACCATCATAGATTTGGAATAATTAACCTCTAGGCCGGAGGTCATGTGAAATGCAGCTAGAATGGCCTTGAGATTAATAATCCCTTGAGCTCCGGGTTGAAGGAAAATCAGGTTGTCATCAGCATATTGAAGATGGGTAATGTTGGACTGAAAATTAGGGTTGAAGATGCCCTTAAATTTCCCAAGTTCCTCACCTTCTTTGAGCAAGAGATGCAGGACCTCAACTTCACCCGCTTAACTTCCGTAGGGCCCTTCTCTCCTTCAAGCCCAACCCTTCCTCTTTTAAGCCCAAGCCCCTTTCTCGGCCCACCTCTCCCAACCCCTCCTCTCCCGAAGTCACCCAAGGGACAAAGAAATCCAAAATATTAAAGGCCCGCTCCTCTCCCAACCTGACCGCTCTCCTTCCTCTTTCAAAGTCGGTTAATCTTCCCAATTGAGCAATTATTGATGATTCACTCGAAGCCCGAAACGCTTGGAAGCTTTGTAAAAGCATGGGTTTCTCCTCAAAAGGTCTTGAAAGAAGCATGGGTTCCTCTCGATCTCTTCATTAGGAAAATCAGCGTCAGCATGGACTTTATAGTCGCCCTACCACGGTCTGAAGGAAGCGGGACCATTATGGTCGTCGTAGACCGATTCTCAAAATACGCCACCTTCATTCCTGCCCCTAAGGAATGCAAGGCCGGGACAGTGGCCCAACTATTCTTCAAATACGTGGTTAAGTATTGGGGCTTACCACGAAACATCATTAGCGACCGAGACCCAAGATTCACGGGTAAATTTTGGTCCGAACTCTTCAGACTAATGGGGTCGGAGTTGCACCTTTCGTCAAGCTTCCACCCCAAACGGATGGTCAGACAGAACGCCTAAATGGAATCCTCGAGGTCTACTTACGCCACTTTGTCAGCACCAACCAAACAGATTGGGCCAGCCTACTTGACATCGCTCAATTCTCCTACAATCTACACCGTACCGGAACGACGAATATGATCCCCTTCGAGCTAGCCACCGGGAGACAACCTAACACTCCCGTCTCCCTGGAGAACCCGTACTTGGGTCCCATCCCAGGAGCTTACAATTCAGCCCTGACTTGGCACACACGAACCGGCCTAGCTCAAGCCTACCTTGCCCGGGCGATACGAAAGATGAAAAAATGGACTGACAACCGGCGGCGCCCCTTAGAGTTTCAGGTTGGAGACCAAGTACTGGTCAAATTTCAAGGCAACCAGATAAAAGCAACACGAAAACTCCACAAAGGACTGATACGACGATATAACAGGTCATTTACCGTCCTAAAGAAAATCGGCAAAGCAGCTTACAAAGTTAAATTGCCCCCTCAGTTGAGGGTCCACCCCGTGTTTCACGTGGGGAATCTGAAACCCTTTTATAAAGATGAAAACGCTCCTGAAATATCAGTGTCAACTCGAGCTCCGCCCGCAACTTTCTACTCTCATGACCAAAAGGTTGAGGCCATTTTGGACGAAAGACGAGTGTCACGAAAGGGAGTTCCAGCCCGTACTCAGTTTTTGGTTCATTGGAAGGGTCTTTCCCCAACCGAAGCCACATGGGAGCCGGCTCAAACCTTATGGCAGTTCGAACACAAAGTAAGGAAGTTCCTCGTTGAAACCGCGACGAGGACGTCAGCGGAATAGGAGGGGGAGTTTGTCACGGTCTGAGGCAATCCGAGCCATCCACACCCGGATTAGCCAAAGATCGTGCCAGGCCAAAGCCGAGTTTGGCCGAAACCATGGTCAAGCCTGGCCAAGGCTCGTCCCGCACCAGCGCCCAGACCTGGTCCCAATTAGGCCAGGTCCCTTCGTCCCTCGCCAGACCTGGTCCCCATCGGGCCAGGTCCCCTCGGCACTCGCCAGCCCACTTTGGGCCGGCCCTTCTTCAGCACGTCCAAGCCCCTCGCCCGGTCCTCCGTCTCGGTCCATCGCGCAGATCCGCGCGCGCGCCCAGCCCTAGCCGTACCTGCCAAATATGGCAGGTTTCCTCTTCTGTCCGGGACAAGTCTGGACCCACGTTCTTGCCAGCGGAACAGCGCGCCAAGACCGCCAGACCTGCCCATTTTGGCAGGTTTCTTATTCTGGCCGGTCTTGGGCCCTTTGGGTCCGAGCCCTCTTCAAGGCAAACTAGGTTTAGGGTTTCCTTTTTTTTCTTAGGACTATTATGCTGCCTCTTTGAGGCGTAAGGCTGATGATGTAGGTTTCCTACTCCAATTTGGTATAGGACCTTCCCCTCTATATAAATAGGTGTCCTCCTTGGGACAAATCATCATGTCTTTTGCTTGTAATAAGTTCTCTCTATCAAATATAGACTTCATTGCTTGCAAAAATCGTTGCCCTCCTTTTGCATACTTCCTAACCCTCTTTTCCAAGGCTTTTCCTAGGTCATACGTGTCCCATTCTCGTACCTAGGAGCCGTACTAGCCGAGGGGCATAATCTGTTCCTCTCGGAAAGTAATGATCCCTTCAAAGTCTGGATATAAACCATTGATTGTCTGACAGTTCCTCTATTTTCAGCCCGTGAATCCCCTAGTTCTATTTTAGGAACATCTATTAACTCAGAGGATTCACAAAATGATTTGGGAACATAAGATTCTTATTTAGAGGAAATTGGTACTTTTGTCTCAGATGATTTGGAGGTTTCTCTACAAGATACAAGGTTGGAGAATATGGAGAATGTATTGACACTAGTAACAGAATTACCCCCTTTCTCCCAGAAGAATTCATTTATTGCAGGAGAACATTCATTAAATCATTATGTAGCTTTGCAATCAATAAATGCCACAAATCAGATAATTACCACACAACTCACTTCTTTATTGGCTACAAATCACATGAGTCCTCTTCCTAATCTGGTGGTCTTAGTTGATTCAATAATCCTCAATGTAAATCCCTCTCCTATTATTTTTGTTGGTTTAAATGATTTTTTAATAGTTCAGGATTCTGTGGATTATAAGATGGAAACTCAATTTCTGGCATTGGAGAAAGAGGCATCTCCCTTAATTCCTCATAATCTCTTGGAGTCTGATTTGAAAACTCAAGTTCTAGCTTTGGAGAAAGAAGTCCCTCCATTAATTTTTAAAGTAGCTGTTTCAGGAGGTGAGAGTTTTCAATTTCAAAACTCATCACAGTTGGCATCAACTTTGAAGCTCTCCTCTCCTCAGATTATTAATGACCAGCACATCAGTAAGGTTAAAGATCCTACACATTTCTATGAACCTCTTGATAAAGATTCAAACCCAAGTCTTCCATCCATAAATCATATTATTAATTCACAAGAAAGAACAAGGACAGTTGAGCATTTATTGATGTGTGAGGCTCAAAATAATCTATTGACACCCTCTGCAACTTCCAATGTTCAAGTATCTACTTCCTCTCACAACCAAAGGGATGTTGGTCCCATTCAGTCTAATTCATTTCCCCCACTAGGGTTAGATTTCATAAAAAGTGCAAATAATACTTCAACAACTATATTGGCCGAAGAAGAGGTTGCAGAACTGGAGGATAAGTTGTTCCAAGCTCAAGTTCTTGATGTGGCAGACCTTCTAGGCATTTCCTCTCAAAAATCTAAGGAAAAAAAATCAATACCAAGCTGAAGAAGAAGAAATTAAACAAGGGAAAACCTACCAAACCTCATCACTCATATAGTACCAGATAAAGATTAAAAGAGCATGTGCCAACAAAGATTATTGCTGGGGCTCCTATCTCAATCAAATTTCTAGAGGAAATATTTTTAGCTAATCAAGCTTGGAGTTTTAGAAAATCCATTGGGATGAAGGCAAAAGTTCTCGATCACAGTATCATAAAACAACTAGAGGATCTAGAGGACTTAAAAAAACATTATGTGGATTTTGAGGGAGGATCAGAGGATGAGTTCTTAGATTTGGAGAGGGACTCTGATGCAGATCAGTTGTTGGTTCACAATAACATCAAAAAAAAGATCTCTATAATCTCTCTATGAAATTTATCTCGTGAATTGTGAGAGGAATCTCCTCTCAACAGAAGAAGAGGTGTTTCAGTGCCTTGGTAGTCAAGCAATCCCCAAATTTCATATCGTTGCGGGATTCTATAATGGAAGTCATGCCTTCAAATTTTCTCATAATCTCTCAAAATCTTGTTGTTCTTGGTCCTCAATTGGTCCTCCCTAACAATGCATGGTTTTATGGTCTTGATTTATTTGGCATGCCTCAGTTTAGGCTGGCTTTGTATTCTCAGTAGCTTTTGGGTGTTTTTATATTCTAGTTCTGATGGTTTTTTGGGTGCCTGGTGCATCAAGTTTCCTCCTCCCATCTTCTTTGTGAAATTAGGCTTCTGTTTATTGGAGCATGTTCCCTTCTTGTGGATTCCTGCTATTTTGGTGATCTTTTAAGGTGATGTGCTGATTAAGGCAAGTTTTGTTGTGGGTGTTATATTCTGGGAGGAGTTCCAAACCTGGCTTTGTATATTATTCTGATGTCGTGCGATGAAACTTATATCTCTCTTGGTGTTGCAGTTGTTTTATTGGATGTTTGGGTTTTTTTGGGGGATGGGTTTTAGGGTGGTTTCTTTTATGGTTAAGGTGGAGAGTTTCTTTGTGCTAATATTTTGTGAGTTCTCTTCTCAAAGTTCGTATATGATTGATCTTTTTTTTTCTAGGTTGTGTTGTTCTCTACTCCCCTCTTGTTTCCTGTTATCTGATCTCAAGAAAGCTTATGGAGCTTTATTTCCTTGGTGGTGTGTGGGTTCCTTTGGTTGGTGTATTGGTAATCTAAGGCCTTTGAGTAGTATTTCTGAGTTTCTCTTTAGGTTTCTCATCTTTTTCTGTGGTTGTTGAATGTGATCTCTTCTGTGTTCAGATTGGCTTTGTTAGCAAATGAATTTCTAGCTTCTTAAAGTTCTTTGGTGGCGCTTTGTGTTGGTTCAATTGGTGTTGGTAGTAGTGATTCTTACGATCAGGGATGTGTGGCTTATCTTGGAAATGATGGTATTGTGCTGGAGGTTTTAGGACCTGATCCTGTTGGGTTTGGATTTGGGCTTGTTTTCAGCCCAAATCCTCATGTCCAATCTTTAGTGGATTCGAGCCCAGGTTCAACCGGGTCGGTTTCGGGTCTGGCGACCCAAAATCCACCGGTTCCTGCTGTAGATGTTTCGGGTGCTAATGTTCTTTCAGCAGGTTTCTCGTCAAAACAGGTGGAAAATAGCGACCTAATCGAGGTCCAACAAAGTAGTCAGTGGAAGGAGGCTCTGCAACCTCCGAGTTCTAAACCTTTAAATAAAGATCGTCTTTCGAAGCAGGCTCCTTCTAGAGGTTCGAATCGTTAGAGTCGGCCTCCAAAAATTTTGGCGGACTACTACACAGCTGAAATCAGACCAGCTCGCTCCTTGAGTCGTGCATATCTTGTGGACGTTGAGAAGCAGATTCAACAAGCTCAAGCTAAACAGCTGGTTCATTCAGCTAAAGCTTTTGATGATCCGACTCTTACTTCGGAAGATGAAGCGTGGGTCACTGACGGTTGATTTAGTGACGAATTTTGTTTTGGGTTTGTACCCGCAGCTCTTTTTGAGAGCTTCCTTGTAATGGTTGTCTTCGGTTAAATCCTGCTTGGATCTACCTTTTTTACAAAATAAAAAATTTCGAGCTTTCCAAAAAAAGGGATGTGTGGCTTATGGGTGCTGTTCTTCTGTGTTCAAAGCTTCTTCTCAGTCTTGCTTGTTTTTCTGGGCATGGTAGTCTTTTGAAAGCTGTCATTATTTAGCTTCTTGTTTTGATCGTGGTGATTGTGTTAGGCCTGGTGTGGTTGTTCTTTCTCGCTTTTTCTTTAGTCTCTTTGTAATTCACACTCCTCTCTCTCATCAAAAACGGTTTTAATCTACATTTGCTTTGTTGATCTAAAAAAACTTTACGTTTAGGGTCATTACCAGTTTGCATAAAACTTTATTAAAATGATAACAGAAATAGTATAATTTTCTATAATTAAATGAGAACATTAATTCAGAAAATGTCAAAAAATAAAACTTCAAGAACAAATTGTATTAAGAAGATATTATTTTAATTTTTTTTAATCAATAGAGCTTCATCATCTCTCTCAGTTGTATCTAGCCGCCTTTGCGAATGCAATGTTATCTCTACAGTAAATTTGCCCGACCTCTTCCCTCTCCTCCATGGCTCCTCCGTCTACCTCCATCACTTTTGCTCTAGCCACCATCCCGCTCATCCTTACTATCTTCACCGCCATCGATGATATCATCGAATCTGCCCCAACTGGCGACGTTCCCTCTGCCTCTAGCTTCACCGTATCTATAACTGTCACCACACCCACCCCTACTGCATCCATCGCCAATACCGCCCCAACCGGCGTCGATTCTGCCACATTGTCCAGTGATATACGGGGAAATAGAAAGCATCAACCAGGCGAGGTCTGCTACGCAGCCTCGCCAGGTCTAATGAGTCCTAGACGGGAGAGCGGGACGTGGTTGAAGAGACACGTCCCGTTCCAATGGGATGTGGCACACCCAATCTCAAGCCTCCTCCTCCTCCAAGATACCTTTTCGACTACCTGACACTCTTCATCCATCAGGGTCCCCTTAACGGGATCAACAAGCATCTCAGCCACCATAGGACCACTCGAGTCGAGCCGAGAGAACCAATAGAAGTATTTTAGTATGAGAATATGATATTCCCTAAGTTGTTTCCTGAGTTACCCAAGATTTCTAGTCAAAGGATCAACTTTTGGGATATATCTGAAATTTTATCTTGTCCTCATTTTATTCTTCCATAATAAAACTCTCACTATTATTTAGAAAACTCATTTCTATCGAATCCTCGTCATACCCTTTCGAACAAAAATCTCTCATCAAACTAGAACCTTCGTTTTCCAACTCTTTATTAGCCGAGGAATGTATAGTGTTCTTTTGTGTTTTTTTTTTAAATCCTATGGCCTATGACGTTTATATTGCCGCAGATAGAGAAAAATGTAGATCTGAAAAATTCTTGGATCAAAGGTAGTGTCAACGTTCTAGAGTTCAAGACTCTTAAAAGGATTGCATGTCTGCAAGGTCATTTTTTCAAGACACCATTTTCGAAACAAATTGTATTAAAAATAGAAACAAATTAATTACAAAGTTGGACAAGTGACACCATTGCTTATAATGGACTTAAAGTACAAATTACTTTTCTTCCTCTGTATTAAATTTGAAGAATACATCGTGCCAAATCTCAACACACTGTCATTCACACAAGCGTGTATTTCACTCTCTATTTGAAATTATAACCTAACTTTAACATTTATATTTTAGGCCCCACTTCCCAAAATAAAATAGAAGTGAGTAGTGACGTTCAAATTTAACAATACAAATATGTTTCCAATCAAGTGAGTAGTGACGTTCAATAAATAAAGTACTAAACCCAAGCCTTGCTCAAGAAAAACGGACACAACATCTAAATATGAAGTTTAAAGAAAAAATTCATCTTTATAATTGTTGTTAAAAAATAAAACTATAAAAGAATCTTTAACTATTAGGTTGAATTGATTTTCAAATACAATATCACAGTCATGTACATCAAGCACATTGGTTCTAATCTAACTATCAATAAAAGTATTAATCTCTTTGCTATTTTCTTATCTTCTCCCACCTTGTATTTATCTCTTTTTTCAAGAGTTCATCTTTCTTACTGATATTTTACACCTTGTCGGAGTCGTGGTCCTCGCCGGAGCAGTTGTCCTCGCAGGAGTTGGATTCAGGGAAGTCGTCCGTTATTCCTTCCTCGGAGTCGTCGTCCGTCAGAGTTGTTGTCATCGTAGGAGCTGGTTCCAATCCCTGTTTCGAACATTCAGATTGGGTGTGTTAATTTAGGGATTCAGCTGGTTTTGAATTCAAAGCTACTTTCAAATTGGAACTACATCTCGCAGCTTGATTGTAGGGATTTGCCAGTCGCAGACTCTGTTTCTGTTCCTGATCTTGTGCGTGGGGGACGCGAGTCGCGCGAGGGAGACGATGGGCATGAAGTTGGGCCTGAGACTTCGACCCCGTCTGGTAATGGCGTGAAATCATCTGCGCATGAAATGGGGTCGGCGTCCGATTCAGGCGTGAATTCATCTGGGCCTCTGGGGGTTGGTCCTATTGTATATTCTGGATCCAACCCTCTATCTTCAGCAGGCCCAAAACAGGTTGGGCCGGTTTCAGTAGATGACAGGTCAGTTTCACCAGTTTTGAGAATTGCATCGTTAGTTGTTGTGGATAGTTCTCTTGGATCGGGGTCGGCAGTTCAGGATGATCCGCCACAACAGCTGGGGACTAGTGAACAGGTCGGGGGACCAACAAAGTAGTCCTTGGAAGGATGCTCTTCTTCAACCTCTGAACAAGGGTCGTCTTTCAAAGCTGTCGTCCAGAGCTTCGAATCGTCAGAGTCGACCCCCCAAGTTTTTAGGGGACTACTATACCGTTCAAATCAAACCAATCCATTCTAGGAGTCGAGAGAGATTTGTAAAATATGTGGACACTGGACAACAACTCTTAGCTCAAGTTGCTCCGACCAACTTTCACTCAAGTTGCTTAAAAACTCAAGCGGATCAGCTAGCCCATTCTGTTAACGCCTTTGACGATCCGAACTTGACTTCGGAAGGCGAAGAGTGGGTCAGCGATGGTTGATTTTGTGAACCTTTTTGTTTATTTTGTTTTTTGGATTGTTCTTTGTCGGGGTTTGTTCCCGCAGCTCCAGATGAGAGCTCTCTTGTTATGGTTGTGTTCTCTTGGATCCTTCTTTTTAAAAATAAACTTTTATGCACTTATCAAAAAAAAAAAAAAGTTTGTTTATGAAAATAAAACTGTAATTAAACTTTCAACTATCAACTTAAACTGTTAATTCTTTCACTAATAATTGTGATGAAATCTCGAACATGATCGTACCATACCGAGTCAATTCTTGACGTTGAAGTGATGATTGAGTTTTCGAAGATGATAAATGTTATAAATCAAAACACGAAGAGAATCGAGAATCCAAAAATGTGGCTTTTATTGTATAAAATGATTTATGAATAAACCATGAAATTCATCACAAACAAAAAAATGAAATTAGACAATATACACTTATTTCCATTACGCGTACTCGCACATCCCATAAACGCAGTAGTTACCGGTCTTGCACCTGTTGTTGCAGCTTCCACAGTGCCTCTTGTCATAATCGGTGTTCACGCATTGTCCTCTGCAACAAGTCTCGGAGTACTTGCACTTCTTCTTGCACGCACCGCAATTGTTCTTGTCGTAATGAACATCGATGCACTTGTTGTTGCAACAAGTCGTCGCGTTTTGGCCTTGCACGGAGCACAAGTCGTTGTCCTTGTTGCAGTGATCGGCCGCCCTAGGGTTCTTGTACTCTTGCGCGAGGAATCGACTCACCCTCTTCGTAGGAACGAGCACGTTTTCGTGGACATCTTGCTCGGTAGAAGCCTCTTGTACATGACCGTGGCCATCTATGGATAATTTCATGGTGAGGGTGATGCTCAAAGCCATGGTTATAGCTATGAAGAAGACTATCTTGATCACTTCCATGGCTTTAATGAGAGAGAGAGAAGCTTTGAGTTTGTCCGAGTTCTTGTAGAGAGTAGAGTGGTGTGGGTGGTTTTGGTGATGGGGATTTGTAAGGGTTTATATAGTGGGGATAAGGGTAGAGTTAACGCTACAAAAGTGGTGAAAAACTCTTTGAAATGAGCTGCATGAAGTGTGTTAGAATTCTAGGATAAAGGTTGCGTACCTATCAAGTAACTTGTAGTGATTATGGGCTTTAAGTTCTCGTGCAATTAATGCAGTATGTGGGGTTGTATTTATTTTAAATGAATGAAAAAGTTTTATTTAAGCAAATCAAGTAAAGTAAATGATACTATGATATTTAACTCAATAACCAAATCTCAGCCGCAGCTATACCCTTTCTGTCTCCTCCTTGAAGCCACAGGATATGGCCATGATCATTGCCATGGCCTGCACCACGGTCTTTTTTTCCCCATGCTCATAACACAAAGCGCTCTCCTCATCTTTTTTGGAGTCTTTCATTACCCTTTTTGGGGTTTCTCCTCACCCCTGTTGGGGCCGACCTCTCGCCGTCGCCGATTATCCTTCCGGACGACGTGTGCCACCGTCTTGCATCATTCACGACAGTCACCTACCCCACCTTCGGGCCGCACCCTCCCTGGAACAACCAGAGTCCACGCCGCCGCTATCGGTCTCTTCGCTCTCCACGAGGTCGACTTCGGAACGGGGTGCAACCACCGATAGGGCCGCCTAGGCACCAGCCCTATGTAGCTCCAGGGCAGACTCAATCACACCAGAACACCACCGTGACCGTGACCGGAGCGATCCTGAAGGCTCGCTGGATCTGGGACCTGGGAGGAGGGCCTCGACAACCAAAGCTGGCACACCCCAAATCCGGTTTTAACCCGGACTCGAGACGTGAACTAAAACAATAATAATGAATGCAATCTTAAAACCAAGGAACTCCAAAATAATAGTTCAAACCAATAATTCCAACAACAAGAGTCATATGCTCGAAATCCAAGTAATAAGAAGTTTAGTACAAAAAGGAAAGTACGTCTCTAGACCATCCAAACTAGGACTCTCGCTAAGCTTCCAAGCTCCGAGACATCCTCTAAATCAAATCGCGATCAAAACCTGTAGAACAATAAAAGAGGGGGTGAGTTTTCGCTCAGTAGGAAAAAGTAGTAAAGGGAGTGAGCAATTGCTCACCACCACGGATACCCGTCCGATTATGGCATACTAGTAAGGCAATAACAAAGACCATTTAAACAAATAACTCAAGACAACGCTTGACCCCACTTGGGAGCAATCCGCAAATCAAACTTGATACCAAACCGACTCCCGGACACTTCTCCTCAACTATGCACTTAACAACTGTCGCCCAATCAATTCTCACTGGATTACGACCACGTTTATCTCATAACTAACCACGCGTGCGAACTCGCACATCAATACACTGAACTGGGATATAAATGTATTCAAATCACAGAGGATCACATGACTGACATAAGTAACCACAGCGAACCAAAACAGATCAACACATAGAGTAATATTATTAGCAACCACACCACCCTAAATATCCCATGACAATACGCCGGATTCCATAGCACGGCTCAACCATATTGTACCGAACTCAGCATCGGCCTAGATATCCTCCCATGACAATACGCCGGATTCCATAGCATGGCTCAACCATATCGTACCGAACTCAACATCGGCCTAGATATCCTCCCGGAACACACAACATCGGGGTAAAACTCGTATCAAACATACCGGACTGGAACACACAGCATCAGTCGGATATCTTCCCGTAGAACGGGGTACAAATCACACCACACATACCATACCAGAACACTCAGCATCGGCCAAGGTATCCTATACCGGAATCCTCTATGGTATAGACATCACCCTGGAACACCATCCTCGGCCTGGATATCCTATACAGGAATCCTCTACGGTATAGATATCTGACCGGAACACCATCCTCGGAAGATATCATACCGACATATCATACCGAACATATCATACCAACCCGTCATACCAGAACACACAACATCGGTCTATCAATCACCCGATCATATCAAAAGACAGTAGTTCACACTAACATTCACCACGTTCTCATAGTATATCCTAATCCTTAATTTAACAACAGAACATTCCACGTATCAAACATTACAGCTACTAATCACAAACAAGCGCAACCAACACACAATCCTACGGGCACGACCTGGCCCACATGTGATTCTACAGCACAGCAAGTCCCACACCTACGGGCACGACATGGCCCGCAAGTGGTTCCATATGCTAAACGACTACCCTAGTTATTCACATCCTACATGTGATTCTACAATTATTCCGGTTGTTCATATCCTATATGCATTCTAGTAACTTTCCGTAATTAAACTGGTATTTGCTACTTTTCCCTACCTCAACCGCTATCCAACACGAACAACCACGAGTCGCCTAGTAGCCTCATCCGCCGTGATCGAGAACAATGTCTAAGATCACAAAGTAATACGAGAATTAACAATAATTCAAGGGTGGTTTAAAGAGAAAACACCCAAATTACCCATGACAAGAAAGCACAGACTGTATAGTAAACCGGGACGGAACAAGGCCCGTTCCAGGCCGGTCAGAGGCTCTCTCCGTGCCGCTCAGAGGGCCGATCAGAGGCCCTCTCCGTGCCGCTCAGAGGGCCGGTCAGAGGCCCTCTCCGTGCCGCTCACAGGGCCGGTCACAGGCCATTTTAGTGCCGCTCAAAGGGCCAATCACAGGCCCTTTCCGTGCCGCTCTGGCAGCCTCCTTCTTCTTCTTCCCTCAACTTCGTCCCCACGAATCCAAACCTCCAAAACTCCATTGTTAACCTCCAAAACCTCCAAATTCACTCCCAAAACCCCCAAAACTTCAAACCCAAAGTTGGGTTTCATCCAATTAACAAAAAATCCAATTAGTTTCCATCACAAACTTCCACTTTTCCACCATAAATCATTCATTTAATCAAGGAAGAGCTTAAACCCCTTACTACCCAAGCTAGTTCATGCATTTTCTACCAAACCCACAACTACGAAATCATCAAAGAGGGTTTTATTGAGTTCTAACCTTAGAAATGAAGAGGGGATGAGAAATATGAAGGTTTGGAGAAGATTTGTGGTGGAAATCAAGCAAAAGGCCTCCCTTTTCTTCCATTTCTTCTTCTTCAAGCAATGGAGATCCACTCTCTCTCTCTCTCTCTCTCTAGGAAATTTCGGCCAAGACACAAATATAGGATGAAATTGCTTCACCTGTGGCCTTTAACCTAATTTAGAATTGTCCATTTTGCCCTTTAGCCTCTTGTCCTTTAATGCCCAAAAAATAGGGGTCAATTAGGTCTTTCCCTGGCCCTTTCTTCTCCTACAAGACTCATGGTCATGTGTCCATGTGGGGTCCATCTCCACTCACTATTATCTTAGCTCAAATAAATTAATCCGATAAATCCCCTAATTCGACCCCGTTTGACCCGAATTTGACTTTTTCGCAAAAGTAATCAATTGAAAGGAAACAACCCAACTAAGCTAACCGTAACGAAGGCTAAGCTTTTTGGGTCCCGGAAAGGTCCCGAATGACTCCCGGAGTCATAGGTTGACTTTTCCAGTGCAAAGTCAACTTTTCCCAAATTTCACCGGTTCGACCGGTGTCGACCGGGGCAGTTCTTACAAAAGCCGGTCACCTCGACTGGACGACTCAGGTGGGGTCGAACCAATGATGATCAATCTTCCAGCACTGGGAGGTCTCAGGAAGCTTGCAACTACAGATCTCTACTTCTGGTCGTTCTTATGTTATCATGTTTGTCATTGGAACATTTTTATTTCTGTTTTGCTTTGGTTTATTTTCATTATGTCTCGTTGTTTTGGGAAGTCGGTAAGGGTATGTCCTCAGTTATTGTCTACGATGTCAAGTAGGCTATCTTTATGGGTCCATGAGCGCTGGACTTGCTACGGTCGGTCCGGACATATATCTGGAACCCAAGGCGGTTACGCTCTACCTTGTATGGTTTCTTTTTTGCAGTAATGCACTTTCCCGGTTACCCGTTTCAAAAAAAAGTAAAGTGAATGATTTGAATTTCGGAAGAGATTTTTTTAGTGAAAGAAACAGTTATTATTAAGTGTTATTTTCATCTCACTATCTTAACTATGTGGTTTTTTTCATCTCGTTGTTTTAACTATTTGTTGTGGCACCTCACTACCCTAAAATAAAAAAAATTCACCTTTATACCCTAACTATTTTTTTGTGGCACCTCACTACCCTAAAATGTAGTTTTTGTGGCACCTCACTACCCTAAAATGCATTTTTGTGACATTAAAAACTGATTTTTTTAAAAGAAATTTGGAAAATCAATGGCATGCTTTTGAAAATTTGATTGTTAGTGAGGGGTATTATGGACTTTTTAAGTATTTTCATCCAAAAATGGATGGAAAATTGACGACGGGTATGAAAATGAAAAAAATACATTTTAGGGTAGTGAGATGCCACAAAAAAAAATAGTCAAAGTAATGAGATGAAAAAAAAACTACATAGTTAATGTAGTAAGATGAAAATAATCCTATTTTTAATATAAATATATTATTTATGAAAAAGAACAGTGAGAGAATAATATATCCATAGATAAAGATGAAAAAGTTGCCAACTAGAAAAAAGGCTTAATAAAAAAATCTCTCTTGAAATTGAAACCTAAACCTAGCTCTTGCCCTAATTAATTATGGTGCTTTCTGATCCCATCGATGTCGTGCCGTCTGTCGTGGCTCCATTTAGCATGGCTGCTTTGCTACGCTTGAGGCTGATGACGTCCCAATGGCCACTGACTCGGCCCTGTCCAATCCCTCGCAGACCGTGTTCGGTGCGGGGGATAAGACTCGTCAAAGGATATGCCCCAAACAACTCGGTTTGAGCTCTCCTCCCCTGCTTCCCTCTCCTTCTACTCCGGAAATGCTTCCGCCCTCTCCACTGTCACGCCCCAAATCCGGTTCTTGCCCGGACCCGAGGCATGACTAGTATAAAACGATTAAAAAAGGCAATAATTCGACAATAAGTTCCTGAAAATCTCCAATATGAAACTCAAATCCACATAACTCAGTTTAAAACATAAATAACCCTCCAGGGGTGTAATAATAATCCTCCAACAAGGGTTGTTCAAAACTGAAATGAAATGACAACGAAATCTCTACAGGACACCCACACCAAGAAGCTCCCGAGCCTCTACTCCTCAAACAAGCCTGTAATCACAACAATAAACTCATAGGGGTGAGCTTGCGCTCAGTAGGGAAAATACATAACATGGTGGACTTTAAACTCAATAAATTCGTCAGCAAGGTCAACAAGATAAATCTTAACAGTCACAGGCAATAGGTAAACCGATCAATGCCGTGGCACATGAAGTCACCACCCTCTGATCCACATATGATGTGTCCTCTCGGATTTTCCCTCCAATCCAGAGGATACGCATATCATTGAGGCTACCGGAAACAACCCTTCAGGACGCATATCGTCGAGATTCTCATAAACGTCTCCAAAGGATTTTATGTCCTCGGGAACCAAGGTATTACTCCCATAGGAAGCATACTCTTGGGCAATTCAATAATAATCCAATAATAATTGAGCACACACTCAAATCGAAACACGAAGCAATCCATTCCCAACAAACGCCACTTCACTATCACACATTGCTCACGCCTCATCGTTTCACCACAACACACAGCGCACGAATCACATGGTCACAACACACGAATAACACAATCACAACTTACCATTCACTTACCAGTTACGACCCACCGGGGCATCGATCACCTGATTGCACCGCTCGGTACAACCAGTCATACTCGATGCTCCAAACCACCATTTAAGGAAATCAAGCAATCATTAAATACAGTCAACAATCAAACACGAGTTCAATCAACCACTCCTGGAAACCTTCAAACGAGAAATCAAACATGCAATTCAACTAGTTCCATTAGACTCTTTAGCCTATCCACTAAGCAACCAAACAACCAAGCATGCGATCCTAACACGCAACTAATCTGAGGGCTGTGCCAAGGCCGCTCTACCATTAAAACAAATCCCAAGTATTGAAAGCGAGTTACACTAGTGATTGGCATCCTAATCATTCACCACTAGACATTTCCGGTTATTAGTAATTGAAAGACGATTATTCTAGTTATTCGCATCCTATAGGCATTTCTAGGACCTTTCCAATTTTATTAGCCTAACATGCATACTAAGCATAAAAAACGAGGAGTTAAGACTTTCCCTACCTCTAGGTCTTCCTCTCAGCACTCTGATGATAAGCCCGGTGGTCACCACTCCGTTCTTCACACGGGTCCCGGCGTGATCCTTGCTCCTCTAGCTCGATCCCCAAAGTCTTGGACACAAAGAAACGTTAATTAGACTCCACTTAAACAGCAAGTAAGACCCCCAAAGCCCTTCCAAAGTTCAGCTCGAAACCAAGATCAACCAAGGTGAAAAACCCCCAAAGAAACCCCCACCCTGCTCTGCCACGAACCTGGTCACGGACCCGTGACGCTAACCCTCACGGTTACCGTCACGGAGCCGTGACGAGTGCCGTCACGAACTCCCTCACGGAGCCGTGACGTCGCCCGTCACGGGATCCGTCACGGATCCGTGGCGCACCAGGGCAGTTTCGCCCTTCTTCAACCTCCAGCTCCTTTTCTCCGAAAAACCACCTTCAAACCCCAAATTTTACCACTTCCAACTCCCAAAACAGTCAAAGACCTCCAATACTCCTCTACCCATGGTAGCAATCAACAAATAAGAAAGTTTCTAATGATTCATCAAATCAAAACCAACTTAAAAGCTCCAAAAAACTAAGGTTTTCTCACAAAAACCCAACAAAGCTTCTCATCAACAACATCTCACACCATTTCTACACAAACCCAACAACATCTAGCAATTTCACCCAAAACCCATGAAAAGAGATGAAGGGGAAATGAGGATTAGAGAGTTCCATTACCTCTAGAAGAGTGAGATGAAGAAGATGGTAAGGATTTGGAGAAGGGATGGCTAGAGGAAGACTTCAAGTGGCCTCTTCTTCCTTGTTTCTTCTTCAAAGCTCCATGGGAGCTCCTCTCTCTTGCTCCTCCTCCAATTTTCGGCTACACCAACACAAAATAGGTTGGTTTTGCTTTTCCAAACTCATATAATACCTAGATGTGTCAAATGACTAAAAGCCCTTGAGCTAGAATCCCTTGTAGAAGCTTTTGGGAGGGTATAATGGTCTAAGACCACTCCCTTTTCTCTCCTTCAACCAAAAAGGGACAAGTGTCCAAGTAGGTTATTTATTTTTTCCAAAATAATTTCCAGCACAATTAAATAATGCTTTTAGTCGATAAAAAGTCTCGTTTGGACTAAAATTGACTTCCTCCAACATTATACTCAAACGAAAGGAATTTATCCCCTTAAGCCAACCGTGATGATGGCTAAGTCGTTTGGGTTCCGGAAAAGTCCCGAGTGACTTCTTGAGTCATCGGTTGACTTTCCGGTAGCAAGTCAAGCTTGCTAGAAAAGCCACCGGTTCGACCGGTAGCGGGTCTTACAATCTACCCCCCTTAAAGAAATTTCGTCCTCGAAATTTAAAAAAACAAGGTACCTCAAAGTCGAACGGGTGGGGATACCTCACGCGGATCTCATCATCGCGCTCCCAAGTGGACCCTGCTCCCTGATGTCCCCACTATACTAGTACCAACGGGATCGTCTTGTTCCGCAGGACCCTCTCCTTGGTACCCAAAATCTTGACGGGCTGCTCCTCGTAGATGACATCATCAGCTACCTCGATGTCTGACCACTCAATAATGTGCGAAGGGTCTGCCATGTACTTCCGCAATTGGGACATGTGGAAAACGTTCTGCACGTTCCCGAGCTGCGGTGGTAACGCTAACCGATAAGCTACGACTCCAATCCGATCCAAGATCTCAAATGTTCGATAACCTGCGGGGCCAACTTGCCTCCGTCGTTGTCGATCCGCTAAGGCCTCTCTTAGGCTCACTCTCAGAGATATCTGATCTCGCGATGAAACTCAGTAGGCCCGCGCCTTTCGTCTGTGTAACTCTTTCGTAGGCTCTACTCGGTCTTTAACCGTTTTCCGCATTTACTCGACCTTTACCAACTCGTGCTTCACTAGTTCACGCTAGTTACTCAAAAAGCCATACTTGGCGGTGATCAACAGCCTTCCTCCACTGTTCGCAGTTTTGACATGCAACCATAACTCAAGAACCACTGATGTACCCAACACGTCAAAGAACACTCAAATCGTTAAGGAATACCGGGTGACGGTATAAAACATCCTATACCGGAATCCCACCTCGGTATAGACGTCGCACTGAAAAACTCTATAACGGTGTGGATATTCTATACTGGAATCTCCCGTCGGTCATAGATATCGTGTCGAGACATCTCGCAATGCGAACTGAAGTAGGAACTTACACGTAGACATAACCACTCAGTTTCCTTCTTAGTAACTTTCACAGGGACAACTTACCCAGAAATCCAATGTTCGCCATAACAAGACCAACCACAAACGATTACCCGATCAAGTAAAACGTAACAACCACTATCTCAAGACAAGGGATCTCATGATCATTGCACGGTCCGGAACAAACATTCGGTTTACCACATCTGGTGGGCCAATAACGGGCAACTCAAAGGGTAAAACGTACCCACCTCAGATACTGAGGAATGCCAGAGACGATCTTGGCAACCCCTAACAGACTCCAATTTTGTGTAGACGGAGGACCGTCATCAACAACTTCGATGCAGATACTTCTTATCATGATCCTCAACTGTACCGGTATCACACCGGATAGAACGACTTTGGTTCTGACATGCCATACCAGGATCTTCCTTCGGTATGGGTGTCTTATCGGAACACTCCGAAAATCGGACAAGGACGGAGCCATCCGAAGGTGTAACTCCTCAATTCTCTTTAGTAACCGTCTCCCGAATAGTTCACACTAGAACGCCAAACAGGTCTTGTCACGACCTAACACACTCAGACGAGGAAGCAACACAGAACAGTAATCAACCAAACAAAGGTCCTCATAACCACCGCGGGGTTTGGAACAACCGCTCGTTTCATCACAACTCACGGAAAGGTAGACATACCTCAATCACGTAAATGGTACCACGTACCGGTAGTCGAAAAGCAGCATGCCTCAAAACATGACTTACTCACCCCTTCTGCCATACTAAGCCTGACATACAGGTGCATCACACACTAATTTCCAATGGAACTCGTAACCACACACCTCCACTCAGGACCCCACCACACTCACAGAACAAACTCGAGCGAACCAACACTACCACAACTACGCCACTTAACATGTCACCAAACACAGGGTAAACGGTAAAACACAAACACGTCTCGTACCAAGCCAACGGCAAGCACAACTGGCACAACGGTTAAACCTTATCACGATTCTCAATCCTGATACGGGTCAGTCACCCATCAAGTATCACAAACTTAACTCGCGGTAAGCCATCTACATCTCACTGTAATCAATTGAGGAGGTTACCCAACTCGCGATATTTCTCTTGACATCAATGCCAGTTCTCAACAACAGATCAAACCACCTCACAAGTCATCTTACCTGAATCATCATAACACGAGACAACGGTTCTCAAAACCGGTGCCTGGTTCAGTACCACCATGAATTCTACCAACATTCAGTTGGACGAACGGCGTACAACATCACGGACCAATAGAACCCCTTACTGGTACTTGGTCGAAAGTAGGCGTCCTTCAAGACACCACAATTGAACGTACGATAATTACACTCGACTGCGAAACACGATTCCAAGATCGATTGCCAAAGGTCATCCCAACCGGCGGTATCCCTTATACCGTTGACACCCGCTCACGAGTTACCAATCAATCAAAACTTAAAGCCAGGTCCACCCAAGTCACCTCTTAAGGAGTAGTCAACACGCCCTGAGATCTCGAAAATCTTGAAAAGTTGAGAAACCCGCGCGGTTCCTCCATTCGTTACCTGACAACTTAAAACCAATAACGGTTAGCTCTTAACTCTTCATGTGCCCACGCATGGCACGAAATCTGACCTATCATACAATTCCTCTTTCGGCGCCATCTTGTTACTGGCCTGACATTTTGTGGTAGTCGCCCTCAACTATCGGTAGCTGGTGTTTTAACGCGAGGTGCTCTCGCTTCTAAGACATAACCCCACCGTTAAGCTTAGTCCTTCTGGGGATAACGTAAGAAACACACCTTCATTTAGTTCCTCACGTACGGCACACACTCGTGCAACCTTCGCTTGCTAACAAGGATGTGAAACCACATCGTCTCGACGGTTCGAATCTTATAACTTAAATCTTGTAGCGGGGTTAGAAGAACTGGAGATTACGACTACCGTGGGTATGGGCCCACCACGCTTCCGCTGCGCTACTCTGATCTTATCGTTGCTCGGTCATCTCCGGTGGCCGGTCGGACCGTTTACTGGTCAAGGCTACGGCCTTTCACTGCTCGGCATTCGCCACTGATGGTGCTCGATGAACGCTTGCTGTTTCAACAATCGGTTCTTAAAATTCGATCCGCACTATCGGAGAAGAAAAGAACCTTCAATCTGACTAAGTTTGTTACTCCACTTTCCAATTCCCACTAACGTTAGTCAGTATTACCATACCTTCAGTCGATGTGTTGAAAGTACCGGTGGGCTTAACAGTGCTAAACTCGCTCGATCAATACGTCACCATGAACCAATACACCCAGTGTAAAGCTCAAGTGTCAGCTGACACGAAATCCAAAATGCAGATGGTAACAAGTACTCTACTCGATCTCAAGATCGGTATCAAGTCCTCACTCGGGGCTCGGAAAGTAGGTACGCTCGGCCCCGCCACATCGGAGGTCCTTCTCTCGATTGGGTGAAATAATTCACTGTTATGGCAGCATATTCTCTTGTCGGCTCTCGTAGCTCGACTTGTGGAACGATTCGTAGATCCATCGTTCAACTGGCATTCTTGGCCTAAACGTTCCAACTGTTTGCGTGAGGGCAAACCATGCCACCGGGGCAGGTCCTACGGACATTACTTCTCCAACCCGTCGAGTCTCACGGGACTGGTTCTGTGACTGAAGGAATCCTGGGGTCCCCTGCCTCCTCGGATTGCGACTCGCTGACGGCCTCAAGAAGCCCCTCGGCCTTGGCCTGGTCTCCCGTGCCTTGGCGGTCTCCCAAAAAGTCACTCTAAAGCTAGTGTTTGCTCCACTAGTACTGAAAGGTCCACGTATCTGAAAGCAATGACTCAACCCGTGATACACGAATTGAGTCTCTTCTTGAGACGCCCGTGGCGCTCTCCTCGGTCGGAACCATCTCGGGTGCGAAGTGATACGGGGACATGAACCTCGTATAATACTCATAGACGGTCACCCCTTTTTCTACCGCAGATCCAATACTGCTGGTGTCGGTCATCTCGAATATATCGAAGGAAACACTGTCCCAAGGACAGTCCGCTGAACGGATGGAAATCATTTCCAAATCTGGTCTGCACACGTTGCTTCCAGCATCGTGCTTCTCCCTCGGCTGGGGGGTCGTGGAACATATTCTCCAACAAATATCCGAATACTCTAAACGTATTAAGGTTGTGGGTAATCCACTCCAACCATAATAAAACTGCCTCGGGGTCTGAATTCCCGGATTAAACTGGTGTACTCAACTTATGAACACTCTTGAGTGCCTGGGCCGTGTAACCGTCCACCTGGCCTGGCATCTCGGTAGTGACCGCGTCGGCGGTAGGCACAGACTCTCGTGCCGGTGTTGTACTCTCATGCTGAGCGCATCTAACACTGCGCGAACCACCTCATCAATCGACCCGCTTGAGTCGGCTCTGCGACTGGAGGAACTCTAGGTGATGACCCTACCGGTCTATCCCCAAAACTCTGGTACTCTGTGGAAGTAGTTCCCTGGGCGTTCACTGCCCCTGCCAGAACAACAGCTGGTGTCTGGCTCTGCCCCGCAACTGACGACTATTGGTACTCTCCAGGATATAAACACGTGACATCTCGCCATTTCACTGCCCTTAGTAACCGTAGGTTCAAAACTCGGTTTAATCCAATAGGTTCGATTCACCAAAACATGACGTTCTCGTGCGTCTCCACCGGATCCCATTTGGATCAAAATTAAGTCGTAAAGTCAAAAGTAACACTTACGTAGACAAGAGATCCGCACCTCGTGCGTCTCACAGAAAAACAAAGGTTCGATCAAGTACAAGGACGTTCACGCGCGTCTCACAAGTCACCCAAAGTTTACACCTCTCGCACTTAGTAGATATATATATATATATATATATATATATATACTCATATATAATCACACAAGTTCGCATCTCTATGCGTCTCACAACAACAACCAGCGATTTAAGCAATCAACCACCAACTCCCACATGAGGGTTCCAACTCAAGCACACCACACCAGCACAAATCAATAGGCATACCCCTTGCTCGGGTATCCTTTCACAAGGAGGGGTTTAGTACTTAACACAATTCAATTCAATAATCACCCTTAACCTTTCCTTCCCTTCCATAGATTCCCGCTTCTTAACTTCTACCCAAGCCTTTTCATGTCGATCTCATGTTGTTACAACCCGTTTCAGGCGTCCCCGAATCTCATTGTAACAACTTGACATCGAACCATCACGCTCGACTACAGTGGCGCCCCTGAGTCAACCCGTGATAGTACAATTATTACAGTTCTACCGAAAATTCGGCATGACCCATTCGTAATTTCCCTTAACCCTCCGCTTAAGCGGGACACTTACCAACACAATTTCTCCAAACAGAAGTACGCCGAGTTCTCATGCTCGGCCCAAGACATCACCCGGTCAAAACAAAGAGTGCTCATGCTCTTCAAGTTACAAGACGAAGTCAATAACCGGAGTTCTCGTGCTCCCCAAAGTACACAACACAATCAATAAACGGAGTTCTCGTGCTCCCAAGTACACAACACAATCAATAAACGGAGTTCTCGTGCTCCCAGATACTACGGGGTGCTCGTGCCCCAAACTCGCCACACACGGGCACACGGGGTTCTCGTGCCCCAAATCTCGCCGCACACGGGCATACGGGGTTCTCGTGCCCCAAATCTCGCCACACACGGGCATACGGGGTTCTCGTGCCCCAAATCTCAACAGTAATACACGCTCGCAACTTACCGAGACTCTAACTCGTAAGCCAGCCAAAGAATGCTCGCAACCCCCCGAGACTCTACTCGGTCAGGCCAGCCAAAGACACCAACCTCAGTACACGGGCTCTCATAGCCACCCAAGACACAACAGTAACACGGGCTCTCATGGCCACCCAAGACACAACAGTAACACGGGCTCTCATGGCCACCCAAGACTCAGTAGTCAAACACGGGCTCTCATGGCCACCCCAAACACTCAAACCAAGCACACATGGAGTACTCATGCTCCAGAAAAGCGGTCAACCACAAGTCAACACTTGAACAAGACCAAACTACAACTCGAAAATTTTCGAAGTAACCCACCAACCGTTGGCTCACTCTACAATGAATGCTTAGCGGGTCGATCATTGCCCGTTAATCCAATTCCGATCTCAACCACTCGGCTTCACCGATCACTAGAGGATTCCAATCAAGTAATGCAAACATTGTAGTGTAAAGATTTCAATTAGGACAAACATTAAAGCGACTCATGACTCGGGTCGTTCCAACTCTCTGCGTCAATGTCTCCAAATCGCATCACTGAGTATCACGACTCAGACTCCCTAACTCTACCCACCTAATTGACTTCGGTCCGAGATTTGAAAACCAGTTCACAAAACACCTGTTTCAAATGAAACCAGACTCTGATACCAAATTGTCACGCCCCAAATCCGGTTCTTGCCCGGACCCGGGGCATGACTAGTATAAAACGATTAAAAAAGGCAATAATTCGACAATAAGTTCCTGAAAATCTCCAATATGAAACTCAAATCCACATAACTCAGTTTAAAACATAAATAACCCTCCAGGGGTGTAATAATAATCCTCCAACAAGGGTTGTTCAAAACTGAAATGAAATGACAACAAAATCTCTACAGGACACCCACACCAAGAAGCTCCCGAGCCTCTACTCCTCAAACAAGCATGTAATCACAACAATAAACTCATAGGGGTGAGCTTGCGCTCAGTAGGGAAAATACATAACATGGTGGACTTTAAACTCAATAAATTCGTCAGCAAGGTCAACAAGATAAATCTTAACAGTCACAGGCAATAGGTAAACCGATCAATGCCGTGGCACATGAAGTCACCACCCTCCGATCCACATATGATGTGTCCTCTCGTATTTTCCCTCCAATCCAGAGGAGACGCATATCATTGAGGCTACCACACATAGCATCAGTCGGATATCTTCCCGTAGAACGGGGTACAAATCACACCACACATACCATACCAGAACACTCAGCATCGGCCAAGGTATCCTATACCGGAATCCTCTATGGTATAGACATCACCCTGGAACACCATCCTCGGCCTGGATATCCTATACAGGAATCCTCTACGGTATAGATATCTGACCGGAACACCATCCTCGGAAGATATCATACCGACATATCATACCGAACATATCATACCAACCCGTCATAACAGAACACACAACATCGGTCTATCAATCACCCGATCATATCAAAAGACAGTAGTTCACACTAACATTCACCACGTTCTCATAGTATATCCTAATCCTTAATTTAACAACAGAACATTCCACGTATCAAACATTACAGCTACTAATCACAAACAAGCGCAACCAACACACAATCCTACGGGCACGACCTGGCCCACATGTGATTCTACAGCACAGCAAGTCCCACACCTACGGGCACGACATGGCCCGCAAGTGGTTCCATATGCTAAACGACTACCCTAGTTATTCACATCCTACATGTGATTCTACAATTATTCCGGTTGTTCATATCCTATATGCATTCTAGTAACTTTCCGTAATTAAACTGGTATTTGCTACTTTTCCCTACCTCAACCGCTATCCAACACGAACAACCACGAGTCGCCTAGTAGCCTCATCCGCCGTGATCGAGAACAATGTCTAGGATCACAAAGTAATACGAGAATTAACAATAATTCAAGGGTGGTTTAAAGAGAAAACACCCAAATTACCCATGACAAGAAAGCACAGACTGTATAGTAAACCGGGACGGAACAAGGCCCGTTCCAGGCCGGTCAGAGGCTCTCTCCGTGCCGCTCAGAGGGCCGATCAGAGGCCCCCTCCGTGCCGCTCAGAGGGCCGGTCAGAGGCCCTCTCCGTGCCGCTCACAGGGCCGGTCACAGGCCATTTTAGTGCCGCTCAAAGGGCCAATCACAGGCCCTTTCCGTGCCGCTCTGGCAGCCTCCTTCTTCTTCTTCCCTCAACTTCGTCCCCACGAATCCAAACCTCCAAAACTCCATTGTTAACCTCCAAAACCTCCAAATTCACTCCCAAAACCCCCAAAACTTCAAACCCAAAGTTGGGTTTCATCCAATTAACAAAAAATCCAATTAGTTTCCATCACAAACTTCCACTTTTCCACCATAAATCATTCATTTAATCAAGGAAGAGCTTAAACCCCTTACTACCCAAGCTAGTTCATGCATTTTCTACCAAACCCACAACTACGAAATCATCAAAGAGGGTTTTATTGAGTTCTAACCTTAGAAATGAAGAGGGGATGAGAAATATGAAGGTTTGGAGAAGATTTGTGGTGGAAATCAAGCAAAAGGCCTCCCTTTTCTTCCATTTCTTCTTCTTCAAGCAATGGAGATCCACTCTCTCTCTCTCTCTCTCTCTAGGAAATTTCGGCCAAGACACAAATATAGGATGAAATTGCTTCACCTGTGGCCTTTAACCTAATTTAGAATTGTCCATTTTGCCCTTTAGCCTCTTGTCCTTTAATGCCCAAAAAATAGGGGTCAATTAGGTCTTTCCCTGGCCCTTTCTTCTCCTACAAGACTCATGGTCATGTGTCCATGTGGGGTCCATCTCCACTCACTATTATCTTAGCTCAAATAAATTAATCCGATAAATCCCCTAATTCGACCCCGTTTGACCCGAATTTGACTTTTTCGCAAAAGTAATCAATTGAAAGGAAACAACCCAACTAAGCTAACCGTAACGAAGGCTAAGCTTTTTGGGTCCCGGAAAGGTCCCGAATGACTCCCGGAGTCATAGGTTGACTTTTCCAGTGCAAAGTCAACTTTTCCCAAATTTCACCGGTTCGACCGGTGTCGACCGGGGCAGTTCTTACAAAAGCCGGTCACCTCGACTGGACGACTCAGGTGGGGTCGAACCAATGATGATCAATCTTCCAGCACTGGGAGGTCTCAGGAAGCTTGCAACTACAGATCTCTACTTCTGGTCGTTCTTATGTTATCATGTTTGTCATTGGAACATTTTTATTTCTGTTTTGCTTTGGTTTATTTTCATTATGTCTCGTTGTTTTGGGAAGTCGGTAAGGGTATGTCCTCAGTTATTGTCTACGATGTCAAGTAGGCTATCTTTATGGGTCCATGAGCGCTGGACTTGCTACGGTCGGTCCGGACATATATCTGGAACCCAAGGCGGTTACGCTCTACCTTGTATGGTTTCTTTTTTGCAGTAATGCACTTTCCCGGTTACCCGTTTCAAAAAAAAGTAAAGTGAATGATTTGAATTTCGGAAGAGATTTTTTTAGTGAAAGAAACAGTTATTATTAAGTGTTATTTTCATCTCACTATCTTAACTATGTGGTTTTTTTCATCTCGTTGTTTTAACTATTTGTTGTGGCACCTCACTACCCTAAAATAAAAAAAATTCACCTTTATACCCTAACTATTTTTTTGTGGCACCTCACTACCCTAAAATGTAGTTTTTGTGGCACCTCACTACCCTAAAATGCATTTTTGTGACATTAAAAACTGATTTTTTTAAAAGAAATTTGGAAAATCAATGGCATGCTTTTGAAAATTTGATTGTTAGTGAGGGGTATTATGGACTTTTTAAGTATTTTCATCCAAAAATGGATGGAAAATTGACGACGGGTATGAAAATGAAAAAAATACATTTTAGGGTAGTGAGATGCCACAAAAAAAAATAGTCAAAGTAATGAGATGAAAAAAAAACTACATAGTTAATGTAGTAAGATGAAAATAATCCTATTTTTAATATAAATATATTATTTATGAAAAAGAACAGTGAGAGAATAATATATCCATAGATAAAGATGAAAAAGTTGCCAACTAGAAAAAAGGCTTAATAAAAAAATCTCTCTTGAAATTGAAACCTAAACCTAGCTCTTGCCCTAATTAATTATGGTGCTTTCTGATCCCATCGATGTCGTGCCGTCTGTCGTGGCTCCATTTAGCATGGCTGCTTTGCTACGCTTGAGGCTGATGACGTCCCAATGGCCACTGACTCGGCCCTGTCCAATCCCTCGCAGACCGTGTTCGGTGCGGGGGATAAGACTCGTCAAAGGATATGCCCCAAACAACTCGGTTTGAGCTCTCCTCCCCTGCTTCCCTCTCCTTCTACTCCGGAAATGCTTCCGCCCTCTCCACTGTCACGCCCCAAATCCGGTTCTTGCCCGGACCCGAGGCATGACTAGTATAAAACGATTAAAAAAGGCAATAATTCGACAATAAGTTCCTGAAAATCTCCAATATGAAACTCAAATCCACATAACTCAGTTTAAAACATAAATAACCCTCCAGGGGTGTAATAATAATCCTCCAACAAGGGTTGTTCAAAACTGAAATGAAATGACAACGAAATCTCTACAGGACACCCACACCAAGAAGCTCCCGAGCCTCTACTCCTCAAACAAGCCTGTAATCACAACAATAAACTCATAGGGGTGAGCTTGCGCTCAGTAGGGAAAATACATAACATGGTGGACTTTAAACTCAATAAATTCGTCAGCAAGGTCAACAAGATAAATCTTAACAGTCACAGGCAATAGGTAAACCGATCAATGCCGTGGCACATGAAGTCACCACCCTCTGATCCACATATGATGTGTCCTCTCGGATTTTCCCTCCAATCCAGAGGATACGCATATCATTGAGGCTACCGGAAACAACCCTTCAGGACGCATATCGTCGAGATTCTCATAAACGTCTCCAAAGGATTTTATGTCCTCGGGAACCAAGGTATTACTCCCATAGGAAGCATACTCTTGGGCAATTCAATAATAATCCAATAATAATTGAGCACACACTCAAATCGAAACACGAAGCAATCCATTCCCAACAAACGCCACTTCACTATCACACATTGCTCACGCCTCATCGTTTCACCACAACACACAGCGCACGAATCACATGGTCACAACACACGAATAACACAATCACAACTTACCATTCACTTACCAGTTACGACCCACCGGGGCATCGATCACCTGATTGCACCGCTCGGTACAACCAGTCATACTCGATGCTCCAAACCACCATTTAAGGAAATCAAGCAATCATTAAATACAGTCAACAATCAAACACGAGTTCAATCAACCACTCCTGGAAACCTTCAAACGAGAAATCAAACATGCAATTCAACTAGTTCCATTAGACTCTTTAGCCTATCCACTAAGCAACCAAACAACCAAGCATGCGATCCTAACACGCAACTAATCTGAGGGCTGTGCCAAGGCCGCTCTACCATTAAAACAAATCCCAAGTATTGAAAGCGAGTTACACTAGTGATTGGCATCCTAATCATTCACCACTAGACATTTCCGGTTATTAGTAATTGAAAGACGATTATTCTAGTTATTCGCATCCTATAGGCATTTCTAGGACCTTTCCAATTTTATTAGCCTAACATGCATACTAAGCATAAAAAACGAGGAGTTAAGACTTTCCCTACCTCTAGGTCTTCCTCTCAGCACTCTGATGATAAGCCCGGTGGTCACCACTCCGTTCTTCACACGGGTCCCGGCGTGATCCTTGCTCCTCTAGCTCGATCCCCAAAGTCTTGGACACAAAGAAACGTTAATTAGACTCCACTTAAACAGCAAGTAAGACCCCCAAAGCCCTTCCAAAGTTCAGCTCGAAACCAAGATCAACCAAGGTGAAAAACCCCCAAAGAAACCCCCACCCTGCTCTGCCACGAACCTGGTCACGGACCCGTGACGCTAACCCTCACGGTTACCGTCACGGAGCCGTGACGAGTGCCGTCACGAACTCCCTCACGGAGCCGTGACGTCGCCCGTCACGGGATCCGTCACGGATCCGTGGCGCACCAGGGCAGTTTCGCCCTTCTTCAACCTCCAGCTCCTTTTCTCCGAAAAACCACCTTCAAACCCCAAATTTTACCACTTCCAACTCCCAAAACAGTCAAAGACCTCCAATACTCCTCTACCCATGGTAGCAATCAACAAATAAGCAAGTTTCTAATGATTCATCAAATCAAAACCAACTTAAAACCTCCAAAAAACTAAGGTTTTCTCACAAAAACCCAACAAAGCTTCTCATCAACAACATCTCACACCATTTCTACACAAACCCAACAACATCTAGCAATTTCACCCAAAACCCATGAAAAGAGATGAAGGGGAAATGAGGATTAGAGAGTTCCATTACCTCTAGAAGAGTGAGATGAAGAAGATGGTAAGGATTTGGAGAAGGGATGGCTAGAGGAAGACTTCAAGTGGCCTCTTCTTCCTTGTTTCTTCTTCAAAGCTCCATGGGAGCTCCTCTCTCTTGCTCCTCCTCCAATTTTCGGCTACACCAACACAAAATAGGTTGGTTTTGCTTTTCCAAACTCATATAATACCTAGATGTGTCAAATGACTAAAAGCCCTTGAGCTAGAATCCCTTGTAGAAGCTTTTGGGAGGGTATAATGGTCTAAGACCACTCCCTTTTCTCTCCTTCAACCAAAAAGGGACAAGTGTCCAAGTAGGTTATTTATTTTTTCCAAAATAATTTCCAGCACAATTAAATAATGCTTTTAGTCGATAAAAAGTCTCGTTTGGACTAAAATTGACTTCCTCCAACATTATACTCAAACGAAAGGAATTTATCCCCTTAAGCCAACCGTGATGATGGCTAAGTCGTTTGGGTTCCGGAAAAGTCCCGAGTGACTTCTTGAGTCATCGGTTGACTTTCTGGTAGCAAGTCAAGCTTGCTAGAAAAGCCATCGGTTCGACCGGGAGCGGGTCTTACATCCACTGTGTTGGTGCCCTTTTCCATGAGGATAGTCTCCCCTCAGCCGGCGTGGAAACCAATGCGAGGATGTCCAACGTGGCGGACCATTTTTGCTTCACCTCCAAGAAACCCACGGCCGCCTCCTCCTACGCCGTGTGTGGTCCTTCCTTCGTCTCCACGCAACCCTATCCTGTTGTGTTCTGATTCCCAGCCTCTCTTGCCAGACGGCCCTAGCGACGCAGATCCTAGGGTTATAGCTCTTGCTCTCCAACTCTCCTCGCCACCGTATTCTCTCGACGCCACCATCCTTTCAGCTGATGTACCCTTTCGATGGGATCCGACGAAAGGCAAAGCGTCGATGGTGGGCCTTCCTCGGACGACGGTGAATGCCCTAGGGTTGGGTAGGTTCCTTCCTAATAGAGATCGGATCCCCCTTGTCCCTGTTGCCTTTACAATTCCAGGAAGGATGTGTCGGGGTCAGACACCGACCCGAGGATTGTCGGAGCCTGCACTGACCCATGCTGATGGGGATTCAGACCTCCATACCTCTCTAACGGCTCTCCAAGATGTGATGTCTTCTTGCTCCATTGAGGATGAGGAGGAGGTTGAGGTGGTCGTGCCATTCTCTCCGGCCATCTCCACGGCCATTGTCAGGAAAAAATAGGGCATGGTGGGGAAGCTATGGTCGCTGACACCCCCCGTAAGGAGACGATGCGGCAGATCATCACTACCGCGTGAGTGAGAGCTGCGGAGGGTCTGGTTGTCAAAGAGTTGGGTCTGACCCTCTTTGGCTTCTAATTTCGTTCAAAGGGAGCACGTGCATGGGTTCGAAGCAACGAACCATGGTGTTTTGATGGGTGGGCCCTCTTCCTTGGTGATCTGGAACCTTGCGCCCGGGACTTGCCGGTATTGGATCGTATGCAGCTGTGGACGCATGTTCGGGGTCTGCCACCTCTGGTCCGTACGAAGGAGATGGGAATATCCATTGGGGACCTGTGTCGTGGTCTGAGTGAGCAGTGGGGGATGTGCTGAGGAGGCACGGTTAGGGTCCGCTTGTGGCACCTCATTGAGCGGCTCCTCTAGCGAGGTCTGGTCATATGGTTCATGGAGTTCCCATACCCCGTAAAGATCGAGATAACTTACACCAAACTCTCGAGCTTCTGCTACAACTATGGGAGGCTCGGCCACATCGCCAAGGACTTCGAGTGGGAAGTCTGAGGCACCCCTAGGTATGACTTATCCCTCTTGGAGTATCAAAAGGGCAACCAAGTGAAGTCTTATGCCACGGATTGGAGCGTGTCTGCTCGGTCGTCCGCCCTGCCAAGCTCTGGGGAATCTTCCTCGAGCACTGTACCTAAAGGCTCCCTACTCGTGAGTGGGAGTCACTGGGTTTCCCCGAGCACTGTACCTAACCGTACTGTGGCTTGGGTTAACACCCGGATGAGGACCGACCAGTTACCGGAGGGGTCAGTCCCTGAAGTTCCAACGCCCGTTCCTAGGGAACCTGATGTTGTGGGAGCTGCTGGGACGGGAATGCTCAAGAGGCCTACTGCTGGAGAGCCTCGAGATGATCAGTCGAGGGCTAGGAAACAACCCCGCCAAAAGGGATGTTAGACCATCTGAGCAACAGGGACTGGCCCTGGGAAGGGTCCTTGGTCGATGCTTTGCCTCCCACCACTACTATTGAAGTCCTTGGCCAGTTTTCGGAGCAGGAATTCCAATTCCACGTTCTCTTCCCTCGTATTCTAACATTCTCTACATGACATTCAAATATCGTCTGGTTCTAGTAAAAAAAGAATCAATGAGCCATTTCTCTTTCTGTCTAACCTTAGTAGCCCGGGAGCATGTTTCCTAGCGCACATCGATGTTTTGATATAAAAATTGTAACTTTCGCTCAAAAAAAATATTCATAGACAAATTATACTTATTCCTTTAAAAAGACTTGAGGGATAGGTGGGTTTTTGAGTAACCAAGCACTTAGATTTAACAATTAAAATTGAAGCAGTATTTTTTTGTATACTATTTATTTTGTTTCTTGTTTTCTTACTTATCTGTAAAATTTTCAATATTTCAATGATAGAAAATATTAAGTTTTGAGTCCATAACATCATAAAGTTGAAATATTTAAAATTAAGAAGAAAAAAAAGTTCAAATGCTATGAAAGGACAATTACATGGCCTTCCACCAAAACTTGAATCATTTCTGTCTTTCCAAGAAAAAAAAAACTGATGTGGATGCTTCAATGAAACGGCAGCAAATGGCACTACAACATAGACCGTTTTGACTCGTTTCCCGCATAGGACTCAACTTCCAAATGCATGTGTTCATCTTTTCACACCTGCATCGAAGTGGCTGCTACCAGCCAGCCCAAGAAAACCTATTTTCTTACAAAACAAGAAAAGAATTTGGTTTACTAGTCGTGTGGTGTACTTGAAAAGTCACAAATTGACGCCCGATACAACCTACTTTCTTGCCAGAAAATACAAAACTCATTTCGGGAGTCCTTATAAGACCTTCTATAATGGAGGTTTTTGCGCGTCGTTAAATCAGGTCGAAAAAAGGTTTTTAGATCTAATTTACATAAAAAATGAGTTTAGACCAAATCGGTCGTCTACGTATTCTTTGACGCACTTGACAAGTCTAATATGACAAAATCTCCTACGGAGAATCGTCACGTGGCATCCAAATATGTTAAGATTATATTAAATTTTCTTACTAAATAATTTTACCAAATAACTTTCCTTAATAAATAAGTTTCTTAAGAGCATCCACATCCATCTCGCCGGCAGCCGGCGAGATGGCGCTGGCGAGATGGTTTAAAATAATCAAATTTAATCTCCTCACCAGCTCAGCGCCAGCGAGCTCTGCAGTGGGGTTTCTGTTGCTGGCGGGGAGCCGCCGACGAGATGAGGAAAAAGCAAATTTAAAACAAACAAAAAAATTATATTCAAACCCACAATTTTATTATAATTATACATAAGCACACATGCCATAATTAAAACATGATTAGCACACCGACGATACTTAAAAACATAAACGATATATAATTTTCTTACACGTTCACGATTTACAGCTCGTGAACGTACTGTAGGAATTTGGGTTGGTCTCGAACGATCTCCCACAGAAAGCACTTCGTGAAATGTTGGCCATGGACCCTGTGGTACTCAACGGCCGCTGCAAAGTGATGGTAATTCTCGGTATTTTCCGGCGGGGAGACCTCAACTGCTACACGATAGCACCGTTAATAACGGTAGATTTTCTTGGCGAGATCCTGCCAGTGGTCTCGACACTGCTTTTGGGTTCTCGGCGGGGAAACGGCCGGAGCACCGTGGACAAAATTGGCGTAGACTACCGGCCAGTACCTATTTTTTGGGCCCGGCCGGGCGTCCTGCAGCCAGCATAAGACCAGCACCATCTCTTCCTTGGCAGTCTACGGGTACGAAGGTACGGCGGCCATTGGTGCTTCGAAGAAGGGGAGAAAATCATAACGGAAGAAGGTTTGGAGAAAGAGAGAGAATTGAGAGAAGAGGTGTGAAAAATGAAGGAGGAGGGGGTTCTATTTATAGCCCAAGCCGCCGGCCACAGAGGGGCATTTTGGTCTTTTTGGTGGTGGTGGCATTAATTGCACACATCCCAAGAAACCTACAATTCACTAAATGTAAAAAAACTACTATTTATTTGACCAAATTGAAAAAGCAACAATTGATTGACATTAAAAAAAATTACCGAAATATAAAACATAAAAAATACATTAAAGAAACTGGAAATAAAACTTAAAAAAACACAAGTACGTAAAATAAACAGCGACGTCACTGATTCATCAGATTGCGCAAAATCCCAAGTTGCGCATTGTGGGCCTCGAGCTGGGGGGAGTCATGGCCGAAGTGTCCCTTGCTTCCGCTTGCACCCACTAATCGAATGCCTTCAGCTTTAGCTGCTGGGCGGTCTCAATGGTCTTGGCAGTGCTTGCTTCTTTGGCCGCTATATGGGCCCTCTCGACACGCTCGGAAACCGCTTCCTTAGAGGATGATGCAGATCTCTTACCTCTGAGTCTCGCAGCCTTCTGGCCCATAGGGCTCTTATACTGCGGTTCACCGTCCGTATTAGCACCCGTCGTCTGCTGACTGTCTTCAAAGCCCGGCGTGTCTTCACGAGTGCGCTTCCTCGAGTTCGTAGAATCATCGACATCGAACTACGTAAGCGGTGTCCCTGCATCAGTCTCATCAACGGAAAAATAACAGGAATTCCACTTGTGTTGATCTTTCACAAGATTCCACCAGTGTTTCCATGTGAATGGATGACCATACACCTGGTCGTATTTCTCCTCGGTCAAAGTCATGATTTCCGCATCCGAACGACCGCTCATGTGGTCCCTGCAGTTCTTCACAAACAGCCCTTGGAAGAACGTCACTCTGGTATTTGTCTGCTTCCAGTGGTCTTTGCACTACTTAGCCGTCCTCATCGAATCATCTCGGCCCCGAGTAGAAGCAAGTTCCTCAGCGATGGCCCCCAGTACTTCAAATTATGCTTCTGATTGCCGTGAACTGAGTCGTACGAGTGGTGCATCCAAGCTCGAACTAACCTGCAGTCCTCTTCGTTGGTCCACAAGACACGCTTTGCTTTGGCCTTTGACGGACCCACGTCGGCGGGCTTGGTAATAGTTGGAGAGGATTGGACCATCGGGTTGGGGGAAAAGATCGGGTCCAAGAACTCTTGGGACATCGCGTCGTCCGTCATCGCCCTATAGATGCTTCCCCACTCGTTGAGATCGAAAGACATAATGAAAATTTGAAAATTTGGAAGTGGAGTAGAAAGAGAAATGAGAGAGTAGATGTTTGAATGTGTGTGAAAAATGATTTGTGGGGGTGTTATTTATAGGGGGAAAGTGAAAATAACAATAAATAGTGTTGCCAGCGACCAAGCCACGTGTCGCCAGCGAGTGACTCGCCAACGGCCGGCGCGCCGACCGAGGCTGGCCCAATCAAACTCGCCAGCGAGATCTCCAACGTCTCTCTTTCTCGCCAGCGCCCTCCTCGCCTGCTCCTCGCCAGCTCCCCGCCTCCTCCTCGCCGGCGTTTTCTTCTCGCCAGCGACATCTCGCCGATGACTGTGGGTGCTCTTAACTAATAATCATTTAGTGATTCGTTAATTAATAACGCATTTAATGATTCGTTAATCACTAACCTATTTAATGATAGAAATTAATAATTTCTTTTTTTTTAGCGAAAGGTGCAGAAATTTTATTGCTATACTTTGATAATCGATTACATTGTTGTGCATCGAGGAACATGGTACTCGACCACGACAAGGTCAGTATGAATGAACACTGGTACACTGAGCCTTTTCATATCAGAACCGTCGGCGACGGTATTTTGATGTCTCACGGGAAATGAAAGAAAATAAATGAGGAGACCAGAAGATCGAAGATGTCGATGGACCTTAACTGTAAAAGCGATGGGGGGAGGCAGCGCATCATACAGGGACCCCTCCCGGGTATAGTCCCTGATGCATTTGTCAGGTTTGACAAGCATTAAACCTACAAAGACAAACTCAAATAAGAAAATAAAAAACACCATTTTGATTAGCCAGATCCATAATCGTGAAAGGGGTAGAGGCGGTTGCAGTGGTGGAGGCCAGGGAGAAGGACGCGTCGGCTGCGGCTGCAGATCCAGCGGCGGTGACTTCAGGGGCGACTCTAGAGAGGGCGGCGTCATCCTAGACAGCGCCGACACCAGAAGCGGCGACGACGGTGGCGGCAGCAGTAGGGACGGCGGGTATAGAGATGGAAACCCCAGGGGCAGCGGAATCAGGCATGCGACAGGGGCGGCGGCAACGACTGCAGTGGCGTCGGCGGCTTCAAGCGGCTTGAAGATTGGTTGACGCCGATGTGAGCCAAACGACAACCATCGGTATTGTATAGGGGGCACCGAACAGGATCAGTAGACGCGTCGGTGGTGGTGGGGGAGTGTCCACGGCGCAGTGGGTAGCGGCGGCCCGAGAGGAATCCTAGCAGAGAAGACTCGCGCAGGCCCGAGAGGAACCCTAGCAGAGAAAACTCGTGCAGGACTTAAAAGGGATGTGCCGAGGAGATGGTGGATAGAGAAGAGAAGAAGAACCATGCCATAGGCTATGCCAATTTCCATATCCATAACCATGGTGGTACGTACGACGATAGAGGCTCAAAATCCTAGCATAGCGAGAAAAAAATTTCTTTAATAATAGAAATTTAACAATTTTCTTAATAAAATTTAATATGTTATTTAATGTTTTCATAATTTAATATTATTTGATTCAGATTAAGTTATTTTTTATTTATAATTGAATATTTAGTAATTAATATAAGGTAATTTTGTATATATTAATTTCATAATAAGATTATTTAATTAATAATACAATAATTTTATATTTATTAATTTAAGATTAAAAATTAAGATATCAGTTTTAGATTACCAAATTATGATTATATTCATTTTTGATTATATTACTTTAATTATTTTATATAAATTTAAATTGTTGTTTAAATTTATATTGTTTTATTCATATTAGTTTATTTCCTTCATTGTTTGTTTTATTTATTAATATTGGTTGTACTTTCCTTCGTTCATTTCTGGAAATAATAATATTAGCTTGATTGAAACCGTTGAGGAAGATACATGTATAGAAAATGATCGCTATCAATTTTTATTTTTCAGTTCATCAAACTGTCAAATTAAATATTAATTTATCATTTTGAAATTTAATGATCAATTTTAAATTGTTCTCTCATTAAACAAGTTGAGGATGGTTGGGCAGTTACGATGCTAATCACGAAGAACAAGAGGGCGATGACTTAGGGTTTGGTTTCTTCTACGGCCACTATGTATTGTATTTGCTTCTTTGCTTGTCGTTCTAAGGAGTATTGTCCATGGATTGGCTTCTATACGTATTTCTCGGCCACAGGTTGATTGCAACAAGCTGGGAAAAGGAGAGGAAAGGTTCTATTGAGGAGTGTTTCTCCTCTGCAACAGAGGTGAAGTAGGTTAGATCCGGCAACCAAAAGGCAGCCTTAAGGTGGTCAAGAGCAAGGAGATACGGCAAGTTTGGCTGGCATATCTCTTTTGCAGTAGACGTGGAGCGAGTAGGAAGGGTTTATGCAGTGTTCGTTGACATTTTATCTGTTGTTCTCGGCCATACGACTCGAGACAATAGTAAATGGGACGACGATAGAGACATGGGTAGCGGGATCCATATTTTGTCCTTGAGTTCACAGTTGTGGAAATAATGTCATCTTCGGTGTATGTCGGACATAGTGTTTCTCGCGGTCTGACGTTTGGATGGGCTAGTGGTGGTCGGGACTCGGATTGAGGCAGTGTCGTAGGTCGCGGTGACGCCGTGTTGATCTTGGGAGGGCAAAACGATGATGGTAGCAATGGCAAAGGCAGCGGGAGAAGTCGGTTGGGGCTTCGATCCACACTTATTGTTCGTCTGACTATAGAGTGTACATGTACCGTATGGACCTGGTCCTTAGTCAGCGACAGGATGTACTTGTCTATTACTAGTGCTCGGACGGTCAATGGTCTGACGCTAATCATGAGGATTGACTCAAAAGGCCTACGGGATCCAATTGATTAACACTTCAACCAGCGAGGGGTGGAAAGCACCCTCGCCTCGATCAATATGGACTTCGTGGTCCAGTGAGGGGTCTTACGTTAGTATCGCCTCACTAGACATAGGGTGGCATTGGTTCCGCCAAGTACCGGCGCAACATTCTTCAATCAGATCGAGAACCATCTTTTTTACATTTCTCAAGGTCTTCATTATCATCAGAGGGGGGACGACGTCAGTTGGCTCCTCGGGAGGGTGTGTAGTTCTATTGAGCCATTTCAGTCCCTGGTTGCAGGGCTGCCCAGATCGTCACTTTTGGGCTTCAGTATTCTACTAGAGCATAGTCCATAGTCAATCTGTGCCGTTTCGGATCATAGGGTTCACTCGACCCTACCCCACAGTCTTTAGTCGTTGTACCGGTTTCCTCGACCACTATCGCACCATTCTCTTGTTGACACCCATGAAACACTTCAGTGAAAGAGTATTTTTCAATCTATTAGTTGTCCCCATGATGTGCGAATCTTTTATTTTGTTTCCTTGTAGTTATTTTCATAGTTAGTTGTCTCTCCTGGGTGACCCATTTTAGGACTGTACCTCCGGAGTTTTCCTTTCATTAATATATTACTCTCGTTACCCGCTAAAAAAACAAGTTGAGTACTAAGTTTGATTTCTAAAATTACTCATTTAATTCTTATAATGAGCCATAATGAACAAATTACCTTTGTCTTCATTTTATTTTATTTACATTATACTCGGACTAGACCGAATCGGTCTATTCCCATTGTGATGGAAATTCAATTAGACCCACGAATCGGGTCTAATGTCACCTTATTTTCTCAAAAGGTATCCCAATTAGACTAGGATTAGATCGATTCTGTCTAATCCCACTGTGGAAGGTCTAAGGTAAGATTATTTGATAGAGAGGTGACATTGATAGAAGTTCTACGGTAAAGATTATTTGATAGAGGAGTAATGGAATTTGGTTGATGTTATTGTAATTTACCTCTTATCCATGAAAGTCTCTCCGGTGCTCTCCTTTACTTCTTTATGTTCAGGTTTGATTGTATTGTATGGAGAGTATGTTTATGTACTCAATAATGTTGCATTCACAACTGAGAAGAAAGGAGCTCGCAGGAAGCAGGCTCTGAAAGGCTCTCCGGTGCTCTCCTTATGGTTTGGTAACCATAAGTGTTGGCGACAATATCGGCGTTGATCAATCCGATCAACCCGATGAGGACGAAACCGAGTTGGGTTCAGTTAGTATTTGGGTCGAGCCTTTGGTAGAGGCCCAGGGTAAGGAGACGGACCGGGTTGGTGTATCAAGCCTGGCAGCCCAGGAGCTGGCCTTGTCGGATTAGGCCCATTGGTCAGGGCGTATGGCAGTCCAGGTTGCTCCAAGTGGTTTGGCTGAGGTTTTGGTGGCCCGTGGCCTCGGTCCTCCTTCGGGTTAGGGTCTTGGGTCACAAGTTACGAGATCGATTAGCGGTGGTGTTTTGGTGGATTCGATCCCGAGTATCGAGGCTCAGGGTATTTCTTGGAAAGATGATATGTTTCCACAACCGAGGGATAGGGGTCGAATTACTAAGGAGTACACGTCTAAAGGTACTGTAATTTACTCTAAACCTACGATAAGGTCTTTGAGTCGGGAGAGGGCTATTCAAGTTGCTCCCTCAACTGCGGACATATGGAATCGGGCGGCTCATAAAGCACCTAAAGGTGTTGTCTCGGGGGCCAAGGAGACACAAATAATTTTGTTGTTTTTTTTGGTTCTTCAGTTTTTGGTTTCTTGTTTTTTTTTCCGGAGACTACTCTCTTTTGGTTTTAAAGGTTTTTCCTTTAAGCTCTATTTTCGGGAGCTCCTCTATAATCGTGTTTCCGATTTTCTGAGGTTTTCCTACTTGGAAAGTCTTTCATTTAACAAATTTATGAGTTGATCCAAATAAAAACTTAAGCACTATGAGAATCAATCGTAATTATTTAAACCACTCAATCGATAGCATATATTTAATCACATTAATTATCCAAACACATACTTGTTTTCTTTTTAGAAGGGGTATAGTATTTTTCACCTAATGTTTCTTCTTTGTAAATGCACAACGCAACAAATCGTGCACTGTTTTAGAGTTTCAAAATAGAACACCACTTCTTCTTTGTAAAATCAGTGGGTTCTCTACTAATCAAGCTAAGAAACAGTTAACTTTTCACTTTCTTCCTTATTCAATAATCACAAGTACAAATTCGAGATCAAAAATAATTATGTGTTCTTCGAGTTTCGAATCTTCATACTCTGTTTTAAAACATTTATCAAGACCAACTTATATCTGGGATCCAACTCATTTCCAATATATGTTAACTCTATTGATTACTCTGAGGTGCCATTAATCTCAAGTCCTCAGTTCTCTCAAAGCTCTAGCCCTGCTGATTCAAACTCACTTGCCTCTCCTTTCTTGAAGAAGAAGAACAAAACACTTCATCTAGCTTGGGAGAGCCATCTGATAATGGAGCTGGTTTTATACAACCCTCTTGCACTCAACTTCTCTCAGGTAACCAGGAGAAAGTGGTTGGAAATGAATTATTGCTGATCATTCCATCCCTGCTGATATTATATTAACTACCCCAAATCTTTGTCGCCAAAGTTTAGTACCGGAAACTCTGCAAGATCACCAACCATCTTCATGCATTACTCCACCACCCACTTTACTTGCTGAGCAATCAATATCTCTTCTCAACAAGATCATCCCAGATACCTTCGCCACTGAATATCTAAGCTCTCAGTCACTTCTCTTGTCTGGCCAGGCATTGGAGAGCCAATTCAATTGCTGATTGATTCAGTTAGGCAACAAACTTTCCGATTACATGACAAGGAAGCAACCAAGGAAGCAATCTCATCAACCTCAAGTCAGAATTTATTGCTGGGGACCTCCCAAAAAACCCTCTCTCCTTAGAACAACTTGCATCCTTCATTGGAAACTGATACATTTAATGTTCCCCAGCCCATACAAGACTCCTCTGCATTTTTGTCCCCTACATCCCAGTTACTAGGTTCGGAGCCAGTCAGTAGTGGCAAATATACTCTCTGCCAACCACAGATGAACAATTTGACTGAAGATCATGTAGGGCCAGAAATTTCATTTTTTTCCCAGCAATATTTCAAAAAGACGAAAGGGTAAAAAACAAAAAAAAAATCACCTTCAGCTCACAACTATCCCACTAGATCAAAACTCAAAGAAGGAGGAACAAAAAACAAAACCTTTATGTCCAAAGCTCAGTTAAAGGAAGCAAAGGGGGTTTGAGATTTTGGCAAGATCATAGGGGTCTCTGCAGATTGCAGTGACGATCTAATTCTACAACAGATAACCTCAACTGGCTTGGCTTTACACCGTTTGGTTTTCTGTCAGTTTTTCTATTAGTTTTTTCAGAAATGACGAAAATACCCCTACCCTTATAAACCCTAATATCAACCATGACTTTCACATAATTACGAAAATGGCATTACACATAAAATAAGAAAAATAAGAAATCAAAATTATTTTTTATTTATTTTCAGAAAAAATAAAAACTAATTATTTTTTATTTATTTTTAGTAAACAAGGAAATAAGAAAAAAAATTTATTTTTCATTTTCTTATTTTCTAAAAATAAATAAAAAAATAATTTGTGGAAAATAGACAAAAAATAATTTTTTTAGGTGAAAAATATTTTTTCTTATTTCCTTATTTTTTGAAAATAAATTAAAAAATATATATTTTTTATTATTTCCTTATTTTTTGAAAATAAATAAAAAAATCAATATTTTTTCTTATTTCTGAAAATAAATAATAAATAATTATTTTTCTTATTTTCTAAAAATAAATAAAAAAATTATTATTTTTTCTTATTTTCTGAAAATAAATAAATATTAGTTTTGATTTCTTATTTTTCTTATTTTATGTGTGATTGCATTTTCGTAATTATGTGAAAGTCATGGTTGATATTATGGTTTATAAGGGTAGGAGTTTTTTCGTCATTTCTGAAAAAACTAACAGAAAAACTGACAGAAAACCAAACGGTGATAAAAAAGTATAGTTTGGGGTGTCATCTGAAATAAAAATAGAAGTGGGTATGTAGGTGATAAACGTGTATAGTTTTATGTGGCTTTTTGAAGTTAACCCTTAAACATCCATAAGCACAAGTACTTCAATCAGCATACACAAGCACAACTTCAGAACTTTATTCTCAAGCTCAGCACTCCACTCAAGCACTTCTCAATTCACAAGTTTCACTTCACTCAAGCTCTTTCCATCTTACAAGTTTTCCCCAATCCTTCCTGCTGTTGTTCATGCCTTTTGGTTAACCCAAAAGTCCGTTTTTCACTTCCTCTTACACTTACTTGCGGCACAAGCAATTGCCCATGACTGAAAGTGATCCTCAAACGAACAAGCCTCAGCCGAAATATGGAAGATTAGAGGCCCTTCTCAGTGGCAACATCATCACTTCGACATCATTCACTCACCAGCTCACCTCGGTCTATTAACATCCCACAATCATGCTCTTTGATCCTTAACACTTCCTTGTTTTCTCGTTTGGTTTTAGAGTTCTTGCTTTTGTTGTTCTCAATATGTAGCTAGGTTGTTTGTTTTTGTGCTTGTTCCTTTTCTACCTCAGAAAAGGCTTTAATGAATTTGCTTTCGCTGATCAAAAAATAAAACTCAGAACACTATGTTTATCACATGTATGAAAAAAATTGTAAACTCGGAACATTTATCACCACAATACACTGAGATTATCACCTGAATACAAAACATTTGTAAACTCAGAACATTTATCACTTGGGTAGAGCTGTGTATCCTTAGGGAGCAATCACTGCTGATCGCCATCACGGTTATGTCGGAATATTGTTTTCAAGTCAGTGGTCGAGATTGCCACGCCACAGCTACTTCTGTTCTACACGTCTAACCGGTTGGTCATTTCCAGTTTACAATTATTTGTTTCAATTATGTTCTGTTCAATTTATTCATCAGTTCTGCCTATATAATTGGAGAAATAGCAACAATGGCCATGATCGCTCACAAATGAAATAACTAAATTCTTGCAACACATATCCTTGTAAAAAAATATATGTATATCCAATTATACCGAAATATGAAAATGTTGGCATCACTTAAAGAAGCAAAAAAATAACCAAAGATTAGAAATTCAAACCAAACATTAAAACGACAATGCTCATGCATAATTGCAAAGGCCAAACGCACAAAACTCCCCTCTCGGACAGCGATTGTTGCATCCACCACAATGCTTCTTGTTAAAAGATGGGTTGATACACTTGCCATTGCAGCAAATCTTGTTGTACTTGCACTTGCGTCCACATTTCCCACAATTCATTCGATTGCTTAGTAAATTTACACACTTCTTCTTGCAACAACTCGGTCCCGGGCTCCCCTTAACATGACAAATTCTCGGGAACTTCTTACAAGATAATATAAGGTTTCGTTTATGTAGAAGAACCCGCCTTGATCCTACGGACTCCATACTAGGTGTAGGCTCTTCTCGCTGATGAATGTCTTCATCGACTATTAGGTTGATGAACACGAAAGCGATACACACATTAAACACGAGCAACGATACTATTGTAGACCTCATATGGATCATGAAGAACCTGAACAAAATAAGTTAAATCGTGTGCCCGTAATTCGACCAAATGTTGAACTATATATTGTTTTTTGTGATAGAGAGACTTAGACGATGTGGGAAAGGTGACAATAACGAGAGTAGTATTTATAAGGGAATGGAAGAGGAAAATCAGTTTGACATATGATATATGCAACTTGGTAGGACTTTTTTTCAGTGGAGTGGGCATGATATATATATAGATATATTGAATAGTCATAGTGATATCCAAATCTTTTGGTTTCAAACCCTTACAAAAGTGAAGCAATCATTGGTTATTTGAGGAAAAGCTGACTTCTTATGCATGGTGGGAAGGGAAAATGTGCAATTTACAAAATGTATGAAAAAGGGTCAACCAAAATTTATATACAAAATAATAATAATATATACTCTAGCAAGAATGATATAGGTTTATTGACCGATGATGCATTTTTCAAGTTGATAGGTACGACCTTTCTCCCTGTTTCCTTTATAAAGACATGTTCGTTTATATAGAAAATAGGAAAAACAATTATGTCTTTTGTTTTAAAAACTCTGTTAAATATGTCTTAAATCAATGTTCTTCAAAGAATTTCTTTCTCCCTGTTTCCTTTATAAAGACATGTTCGTTTATATAGAAAATAGGAAAAACAATTATGTCTTTTGTTTTAAAAACTCTGTTAAATATGTCTTAAATCAATGTTCTTCAAAGAATTTTGGTGTGTTTTTTGTGTTCCATGTGTGTTCTCTGTTTGTCGCTTAAGGTTTCGTCTTCTATTATGAATGGTTATCGGGTCAAACGTGATTTGGGAGTTACGGCTAGTGACCATCTTTGGTGCGATTATGGACTTATCTTTTTTATATTATGGTTACCTTTGAGCTTCTTTAGAAGGACGAGAGAGGATTGGGTCGTCGTTGATTAAAAATGGCGAGTGTAAAATCCTGGATTGAACTTCCAAATATGGATTGTCTGGTTTTTATGGCCAACTTTCCTGATCCTATTTCAGTTGACCAACTTCTGTAGCCTGAAAATATAAAAGATGATGAGGATATAGCTATCATGTTGGAGGGAGGGAAGTCGCAACCTAAAAAGGTAAAGACCAACAAAAACGGATCGGTAACGAACAAAAACCTCCATCGTCGGCTGAAGGACTTGGAGGAGGATGAAAATTTGAATTGGGGCATGACGAGAAAGGCCTCACAGACACTCTGGAACGCAAAGATGTCGTGCAGACCATTTGCGCCATAATTCGTACATACTTCCCAATGAACAAGCCAACTTTTGCAAGTTTGCATGAAAGCGATGAGGAGTTTCTATCTTTTCCGTTAAGCGTAAGTATATTACCTTTTCGTTCCCATTAAGGTATTTATTTAGGTTTCGTATATAATTACTAATGTGTTGCCTTTACTCAATGTATATAAAAGTTCAAGAGCACGCAATACCACTACAAGCTTCTAGCATTTATCATGGAAACGGCCTCCAACCATTTTAGAGATTGGAAGCATGACATCAAGAAATTGATTGACAAATGGGAGCTGAAGCACGCAACCTCCAAGAACATGAATCTCGAGCTGCCCAAACTACTCAAGTTCCTTCAACGTGAGGACCAATTCCTATTGCTTCATGGACACTTCAAATCGCCTAAATTCAAAGTAAGCAATCTCCTACGTATTTCATAGTGTTTGCTTTGTTATTTTTAACATTTTTGCTCTTGCAAGTACCATTTTATATGTATATTGTAGAAATTGAGCGACCGTGGAACGAAATATCGGAAAAAGAATATTCTCTCTCACCACAGGGGTAGTAAGACACTCCATGACCGGGCCAAAGATTGTCTTAAACGATCCTCCCCGCTTCCACACTACGTCGCATACATAGAGGCTTACTATAAGGAAAATAGCCTCAATGAGCACAACAAAGAACGAGTGGTATATATTGATTTCATTAAGTTTTATTGTGTTTGTATTTAAGTGAATTCAATTTTAGGTTTATTCTATTATGTTTTATGGAAACTCATTAAAACTTCTTGTTCTATATCAGGTACATGCCAAAAGAATTGTGGAGGTGTCTCGGGAGAGGTTTTCAGACTCACATGTGACCGAGTACGGGGATTCATCCTCTACCGTCCCTAAGCCGACGATTCTTGTAAGAACCGCCCCCGGTCTATCCAAGTCGAACTGGTGAATTCTGGCGAAAGTTGACTTTAGCCGGAAAAGTCAACCGATGATTCCGGGAGTCATTCGAGACCTTTCCGGGTCCCAAAAAGCTTAGCCGTCGTTACGGTTAGCTAAATTGGGCCGTTTCCTTTCAAATGGCTCATTTTGCGAAAAAGTCAAACTCGGGTCAAACTAAGCCTAATTAAGGACTAATGTAAGAACCGCCCCCGGCCAATTCCGGTCGAACCGGTGATTTCTAGACAATTTTGACTTTCGGCCGGAAAAGTCAACCGATGACTCCGGAAGTCATTCGGGACCTTTCCGGGGCCCAAAAAGCTTAGCCGTCATCACGGTTGGCTTAGTTAGGCCATTTCCTTTCGTTTAACTATAATATTGGTAAAAGTCAACTTTGGTCAAATCCGAACTTTTTATCGACTAAATACGATTAAATTGGACTGCTGGTTTTTAATTAAAGGAGAAGGGTCCCCACTATGCCACGTGTCACTAGTGGTTTGGAGGAAAAGAAAGAGGCTCAAATGACCTCTCTACCCTCACTAGTTGTCCACAAAAGGGATAAGAACTAAAGGGTTTTTGGTCTTTTCCATCTCTAGGTCTTTTTAAGGCATTGGATGACACAAAATCATATTCATTCCCTTGTAGCAGCCAAAATTTGAGAGAGAAAGGAGAGCTTGGAGCTTCCATGGTGTCTTGAAGAAAAAGCAAGAGAAAAAGGAGGCCTTTTGTATCTATCTCTACCCAAATCCTCTCTAAAATCCATTCATCTTCATCAACTCATTCTTCTAGAGGTTTGTATATCCTTAACTCTTCATTTCAATCACTTCCTTTTCTTGGGTCTTCCTTGGGTTTTGCTAGAAGTTGTTGGGTTTGATTCTTTTTGTGTTAGATGTTGTTGTAGAGAAGTATTGGTTGATCTGTGGTTGAAATCCTGGAGTTTTAATGGGTTTTTGGTTTGATTTTGATTTGGAAAATCCTTGGATACTTGTTGGCTTGTTGATTCCTACCTTGGGTAGAGGAGCTTTGATGTTATTTAACTGATTTGGGAGTTTTGATGGACTGAAAATGGAGTTTTCTGTTGATTTTCGGGGAAAAGGAGCTGGAGGTTGAAGAAGGGCGAAACTGCCCAGATCTGCCACGGATCCGTGACGAATACCGTGACGGGCGACGTCACGAATCAATGATGGAGTCTGTGACGGCACGCATCACGGTCCCGTGACGTCATCCGTGATGGGTGGTGTCACGGTTCCGTGATCCATTCCGTGGCAGACCAGTTTTAGGTTCTTTTGGGGTGTTTTTCATCAAATTCGATCTTTTGTTGTGAACCGGGCCTGGGGATGCTTTTGGGACCTTGCTTGTAACTTGGTTAGTCTTTAATTAGAGTTTAACTATGATCCAAGATCTTGGGATCGAGTTCGAGGGACGAAGACTACTTGGACCCACGAGAAGACGGAGAGGAGGCTAGTCGGACCGCTGTTGATAGGAGTATTTGTTCGTAGGAAGACCACAAGGTAGGGAAAGTACTAACTCCTCGTGCATTTCAATACTAGTATGCCTATTAGGTTAATAAAATCGGAAAGGTCCTAGAATTGCATATAGGATGCGAATAACTAGAATAATCGTCTTTCAATTACTAATAACCGGACGTGTCTAGTATGCATGACTAAGATGTGAAGAACTAGTGTAACTCGCTTTCAATACTTGGGAATTGTTTTACTGGTAGAAAGGTCGAGATGAGCCCTAGGATTGTTTGTGTTTTCCTCACATGCTCGGTTTCCTAGTTTGGATAAGATAAGAGTCTAATGCAACTAGATAACTTGAATGATTGAACCTTGAATGCTTGAAGGGTTACTTGATCGAATGTTTGGATGAATGATTGTATGAATGTTGAGTGTAATTGCTTGTGGTAAATGGTATATGATCAGGTGATTGATAGACCGATGGAGTGCGATCGGTAGGTATATCGGTAAGTGTAAAGTTACAGTGATTCATGTGGTGTGTTGTAATAGAATTGTGATGTGCTAAGCGTTTGTTGTTCTATGGTTGTTTAGTATGTCACTCTCTTGTGGATCTTTGAGTTGAGTTCTTTATCGGTATGGCACCCACACTACGGTGTGGGGTAGTGTCTGTAAGGTACCTACACCAAGGGAATACTGGTGTGGGGTAGTATCATAGCCGGTGGATTGGACCCTGCGGGGCATTGATTATTGGACCCTGCGGGGCATTGGTTATTGGACCCTGTGGGGCATTGATTATTGGACCCTGCGGGGCATTGGTTATTGGACCCTGCGGGGCAATTGGATGGTTTACCCTGCGGGGATTGGTTACTTGTTGATTCACCTGCGTGTATGCGTCCTACAGAAGCATTACCTCGATTCTCGATGACTCATGGTCCTTTGGAGACGTTTCTGAGGGTCCCGACGAATGTGTCCTCATATGGATGTTTCCGGTATTCTCGACGTTATACGTCTTTGTGATATCATGCGTCTCCTCTGGGCTGAGGGAAAATCCAATATGACACAAGAAGTATTGTGGATCGGAGGGAAGTGACTTCATGTCCCACGACATTACTTAAATGTTCTATCTTCCATTGATTGTTAAGAAGTGTATTGATTTCCTTTACTTCTATAGTTATTCACTGTGTTCTTAAAGGCGTCGAATACCGATTCATTTTCATATTTGAATATCTTCTCGATTCTTTTTATCATTGATACTCGAACAACTTTTTAAATTTCCTGTTGATTAACTTAAAGGATGCCTAGTTATTTATTTTCCCTACTGAGCGTAAGCTCACCCCTGCTTGTTTGTTTACTGTTGTTTCAGGCTTACTTGATGAGTAGAGTGTTCGAGGCACGGGTGCTTCTGGACGTTTTGAGGGTTGTTTTAGAGACGTGGTGGTCTATTTTGTTGAACTTTATTTATCTTACACTTCATGTTGAGCTTTGACTCTTTATTCGATATTTTGGATCATATTATCTGAGAAATTGATTGGAACTCATTTGAGCTTTAAAGGATTTTATTACTGTTTTACTATTCTTTTCTCGTTCAATTCAAGTCACGTCTCGAGTCCGGCCAAAACCGGATTTGGGGGGTGACAATTTGGTATCAGAGCCTGGTTTCATTTTGAACCTGTTTTCAAAACCTCGGACCGAACGTCAATTAGGTGGGTAGAGTTAGGAAGTCTAAGTTGGTACTCAGTGACATAGTCGGAATTATTCGATACGTAGAGTTGGTTTAATGAAAAGTCTTTGTAATTTGAGCACCTTGATGAAGGTTGGAATTTTTCGATACTTTGTGATTCGCTTTACTCGTGTCGTATGCTCTATTGCTATGCCTCAATGATCTGGGATGCCGATGGTTGAGATCAAGGTTGGTCCAACGAGCGATGATCGAACTATTATGAATTGTTTGTTGAGTAAACCATTTGATTAAATTGCGTTGCCACATTGGTTGACAGTTCCATGATTCCTCAATTTGAAATATTGACTTGTTCAATTGTTGACTTCTTGACTTATTGAAGTGTTAAACTGTCGAAGTGTGGAATCGTTGGAGTATTGACTTGGTTAAGATGTTAACTGTTATTTAAGGATTAAAGTTGAAATGATAATCCAATTGGATGTCAATTGAATAAAGGGTCGAAACCCGAGTAGTACTGCGGTACTTTATCGATGAGGTGTACTTTTGCTGATTAAAGGAACCTTATTTGTGCTGAATTTGCCGTGAAATTAATGATTGGATGTCCCGCTTAAGCGGATGGTTAGTGGAAAATACGAATGGGTCATGCCGAAATTTCTGTAGAACTGAAATGTTTACACTATCACGGGTTGACTTAGGGGCGCCACTATAGTCGAACGTGATGGTTGGATGTCAAGTGGTTACAACGAGATTCGGGGACGCCTGAATCGGGTTGTAACGACGTGAGATCGACATAAAGGGTTGGTTAAAAGTTAAAAGTGTTGAGAACCTATGGAAGGAAAGAAATGCTAAGTTGCATGGTTTTGATCGTGTTACAATTCTAGACCCCACGTATTGGGAAGATACCCGATCGAGGGGTATGCTTGTTGCCTTGTGACTGTGTGAATTACTTGAGATTGTTCCTCATGTGGGAGTTGATTGATTTGATTGAACGGTTGTTTGCTGTTGTGAGACGCACTAAGATGCGGCCTTGTCTGCTTATATATAAAATATTATATGTATTTACTGAGCCTAAGTGATGTTGGGTGTTGTTTGATCTTGGTGGGTCGCACGTGAAGGTCTTTGTGTTTTGATCGAACCGTTTGTTCTAAACTGAGAAACTGAACGTGTGCGTTGTTCGTGCAGCGGATTTACGTCATGCCTCGTAGTTACGTTCCGAGGGGTACGAGGAGCCGCCCAACTGGGGGCCCGAGTCAGACACCTGCTTCTGAGCAGGCTGGGGCAGCTAGAGCCCAGGGTGCTGCTTTTACAGAGCACCAGAGTTTTGAGGGTGGACCGTCAGAGTTACCACCCAGGACTTCTCCAGTCGCTGAGCCTTGAATGCTTGAATGGTTACTTGATGAGTAGAATGTTCGAGGCACGAGTGCTTCTGGATGTTTTGAGGGTTGTTTTAGAGACGTGGTGGTCTATGTTGTTGAACTTTATTTATCTTACACTTCATGTTGAGCTTTGACTCTTTATTCGAGATTTTGGATCATATTATCTGGTAAATTGATTGGAACTCATTTGAGCTTTAAAGGATTTTATTATTGTTTTACTATTCTTTTCTCGTTTAATTCAAGTCACGTCTCGAGTCCGGCCAAACCGGATTTGGGGCGTGACAACTAAAATTAATTAAATCTTTTGTGCTGGATTTTCTTAAGAAGAGAGGTGGTCCCCACATGGACATGTGTCCATGTTGGCTTGGGGGAGAAGAAAGAGAGTAGGATGACTCGTATACCCTTAAACTTGAACTTGAAAGGCTTTTAGGCGAAGGGGGCATTTGAGTCATTGCAAGGTTAGGTTTTAAGTGGTTTGGGACACAATTTCAGCCCATTTTTCACTAGTGGCCGAATTCTATAGAGAGAGAAGAGATTTTGGAGCTTCCATGGAAGCTTGAAGAAGAAGCAAGGAAAAGGAGGAGGCTTTTTGATCATTACCTCAAATCATCTCCCAAACTTCATTTTCTTTATCCTCTTTCCATCCTTAAGGTAAATCATCTATCTATTTTTGTTTTGGTTGAATTCCACTTAGTGGGTTTGCTAGAAAAAGCTTGAAACTAGTTGAGTTTCCATGGATGATGAACTTTTAAGGTTGAAGTAGATGATAGAGCTTAAAACTAGGTTTAGATGATGAAATCAATTGGATTTGTGGAGTTTTGACGAAGACCCATGATGGGTATTGAGGTATTGACGTTAATGGAGCTGTTTTGGAGGTTTGGGGAGGTTAAAAATGGAGATTTTAAGGTTTATTTTCGTGAAATCGGAGTTGGAGGAAGAAGAAAGATGTACCTGTCCAGACCCGTCATGGATCCGTGAAGGGGACCGTGACGGAGGACGTCACGGCTCCATGAGGGAGACTGTGACGGCGTCAGTCACGGCTTCGTGAGGAGAACCGTGACGGTGCAGACCACGGGTCCGTGACCCGAACCGTTGCAGACCAGAGTTGGGCCTTTTAGCCCCATTTTGTTGGATTTCGAGTAATTGGGACGGTTATCTATAATTGCGAAAAGTTACTAGTATGCCTATAGGTTGCGAATACTTGATATAATGATAGTATGCATGTAGGATGTGAGGAACGAGTGAAATGAGGGATAACTTACGAGTCATGTCGAGCCGTAAGTTTGGGAATTGCCGTGCTGTAGAAATGCATGTCGGGCCCTTAGGTTTGTGTGTTGATTGAAATGACATGATCTATGATTGTGATACTTGATGTGTGGTTTATCCGGTAATAGATTGAGAATCATGTTATGATATGCTCGGTGTAGCGTGTTGTTATGTTTTGGGCAAGTGTGTCATGCTTGATATGACGTGAACAAATGGTTGTGATATGCGTACACCGAGGGGGTACGCCGGTGTAGGGTGGTATCTAGGTCGACGGTGAGTGGTCCCATGTACGCGGTCCCCCGGGGTGTGGTTCTGGTACGATACCTACATCGAGGGGGTATGTCGGTGTAGGGTATCTAGGCCGACGGTTACGTGATCAGTATTGTGATTGTGCCCCGATGCATTTCCGGGAAGACATCTAGGCCGATGTTGTGTGGTCCGGTATGATGTATCGTGTTTGTGCCCCGATGTGGTTCTGGGAAGATATCTAGGTTGTTTGTGCCCCGATGTGGTTCTGGGAAGATATCTAGGCCGATGATGTGTGGTCCGGTACGATATGATTGAGTCGGGTTATGGATAGCCGACGGGTTCGGGGACTGCTGTACGGGACGTGTGTTTATTTTACTGTATGTTGTATGCTTGATGATTGGATAAGTGACGTGAGTACCGTGTGGTAGTGATCGTGTAAGTATGTTTATGAGTGTGGTTGTAGTCTTGTGACTGAGGATTGTGGTTATGAGATTTCGTGTTGTGGTTAGTTGTGTGTCGTACTAGTATGCCCTAATTGGACGGTTACTCGTGGTGGTGAGTGGATGCTCATAACCTTAACTACTTTTCCTACTGAGCGAAAGCTCACCCTTTTACCTTATTGTTCTACAGGTCTTGAGCGGGTTTTGGACTAGCGGGATTCTCGGAATTTGGAAGCTAGTGAGGGTCTTAGACTAGTATGGTCTAGTGACGTACAGTTTTATTTTTACTAAACTCTTTTACTATTTGGTTTTGCCGAGCTGTTGACTCGTGATGTTACTTTGGTCTTTTAAACTGTTATTGGAGACTCTTTTTGGTTTCAAAATTGCTTTATATTGTATTATTTTAGTTCATGTCTCGAGTCCGATCAAAACCGGATTTGGGGCGTGACAATTCTGAAGGAAGAGCTCCCCCTCATCCAGCAAATCTCGGGTAAACAACATAATGGTCGACTATAATCTGGCACCGAGAAGGAAGTGAAGCTCCCAACGATGAGGGAGATGGAAGGCAGTGGCTACTCCAGTACGAGTTCTGATGTTCCTTTAAGGAGATAGAAGAGTTGAATACTCGCTTTGTTGACTAGTAAGACATGTTCGAGCAAAAAATAGAGGAGTAATGCAAATTGATGGAGGAGCAGCGTAAAGAGGTGGAGGAAAGGGTTGTTGCGCAAGCAGCAAAACAAGCCAAGCTTCAAGAGCTGTTTACAAACTGGGCAACCTCCCAACAAGCTGTCGTCCCTTAATTAGTCAACCCGTCTTCAACATCCTCTTATTAAGCCCTTAGTAGTAACGTCATTCCTCAACATTTTCACCCAAACAATATTTATTTGGTTGTGTTAATAATTGTTTAGTACGATTTCCTATATTCGTCGTGGACTACTATAGAACGAGTAATGTATTTTGTGTTGTGTTGAAACATTTTCTATCTCTATATAGTTTTTGGATTCTTATCACAAGTACAGGTACAACCCCCATATAGGGTACAATGCACGATTGGGTGCAACATTTCCAAAATGTTATTTTTTTGGTTCTTGACAACATTTGCCCGACGGATGCAATCTAACATCCGTAGGTGAGGTTTACTTCTTAACCAACGGATGGCTTCCGTGGGTAAGGTGCATAACTTCACCAACAGATAGCATTCGTGGGTAAGGTGTAGTACCTCGCCAACGGATATCATCCATGGGTAAGGTGTAGTTCTTCACCAACGGAAATCATCTGTGGGTAAGGTGTAATACTTCACCAACGAATAGTATTCGTGGGTAGAGTTTAGTACTTCACCAACGGATACTGTCTGTTGGGCAGATTAAGTTCTTCAACAATGGATATTATCCGTTTGCCAGGCTAACTTCCCTACCAATGGATCCCATCCGTGGCTAAGATTTAGTCAAACCGACAGATATTTTTGTCTGTTGCTCAAAATCTTGGCCCACGCTATCAAGCCCACGGATAAGTAATCCTAGGAAACGGATAGGATCCTTCTGCAGTAGTGTCATTTTAGCGCATATGTCTACTTCTGAGTAACGATTTTGCTGAATCTCTAGTTTCCTTGATCAACAACTAGTTTTCTTGTTCAGCAACACTTGCTTAAATCGATCCATAAGAATCTACTTAAGGGGACATTACCATTGTACCCTCTCCTTGTTTCTTATAAAATGTATGGAGGTCAAATACTTAAGGGGAAAAATGTATGGAGGTCAAATACTTAAAAGTAAGTTTCGATATTTAACCCTAAAATTGATTATAACTTTTTGAAACAAAATTGATTATAACTATTTTAGTAATGTAATATAAGAGTAAATAATAGACGTTCAAAAAGATAAAGAGTAAATAATAGTGGAATGTGCATGCACCACTCAAAATTAAAATTGATACAAATATGTTAAACTTTTACAAATCATAAAAATATATGTTAATTTTTAGAGCATCCACATCAAGGCGGGGGGTGCGAGCGAGGCCGGGGCAGGAGCAGAGGAGGAGGGTTCGGGGTTCGGGGTTCGCACGGGTGTGGAGGGGGTTTGGTGCGAGGCATGAGGGGCGGGGGCGTGGGGGGGAAGGGGAAAGGTTCGGGGGGCAGGGGCGCGAGGCATAAATCAGCCCCGCTGCCTCGCCCCCCTTTGCTTCGCCGGCGTCATCTCTTCCATTGACGCGTGTGCTGTTAAAAAAAATTGCAGAGATGAGTCGTGAGGTTGAAGAAGGTGATTTGGTTAGTATTAATTAGCAATTAGCAATTAGTTAGTATTTGATTAGTATTGATTGGTTATTAGTATTAATTAGGTAATTAGTATTAATGGTAATTAGATATTAATTAGGTAATTAGATATATGTTAATTAGGTAATTAGGCGATTAATAAATGATAATTATAATAAACATTTTATAATTGTATATATATAATTAGGTAATTAAATATATGTTAATTAGGTAATTAGGTGATTAATAAATGGTAATTATAATGATCATTTTATAATTGTATACATGTAATCGATATCAGGATAACAAACATTTTTTTGTTGCGATAAAAAATATCGGGATAACAAACGTTTTTTTGTTGCGATAAAAAATATCAGGATAACAAACATTTTTTGTTGCGATAAAAAATATCCGACGACGGGACTCAAACGTTATTATCAGGAATAGTAACTGTCAAACGTTATTATCAAGAATAGTAACGATCATAAAAGAATTCATCACTGTAGAAGTTTATATCGACCAAATGAATTGTCAGTTTGAGATATGATTTTTTTTATTTAATTAATCTTTTTTTAAAAATTATTTTTATTAATGAAATTTTATTTCTATTTTATTTAGTAGTTGTCGATTTAAAAATAATGTTAACAATTCAGTTAAAAGCTTAATTAATTACACAGTCAGCATTTCTGAAAATCAAGCCCCCCATACAAGCCTCTCTGATATGCAGTACATTTTTTTAGGGGGGCAGAACCCTGAACCCTGCCCAATCAACTGAGGGTTCTGCTTCAGGGTTCAGGGTTCAGGGTTCTGCCCCCTTGGTGGATGCTCTTATATACATTAGTGTGATTCGTTGTAAATTGTTTGAAGACTAGTCTGATATAGATGATAGTGACAAATCAGTGATTGACTTGTAGTTGTACAATCTACATTTGAATTCCATGAAAATTTGATCAATTGTAATGGGAATATAATCTGGGGGGAAGAAAATATCTTCTTTTTTATAAATATCAGGAATGAGAAAATGAAGAGATTGGTCATCCACCACCTTACCTCAAAGCGAAAAAGTGTAGATCTTCGAAAAAGTCAAAGAGCTATTCTCATGTTCTAACCGTGTTAATGTTCAATTTATTTGGCTTGGAAATAATTATTGCACGTTTTAAATGTGTAATTAACTTTCATTTTAAGAGCTGACACTAATCATCATCCGAATTTTAAAAAGTTAATTACAATGGACTATCTTAAACTATATACTTTAACTTCAAAAAATAACGAATATCTTTCTTACCTTATCAATTTGTAACGAGATCGACTTACATACATCCATTTATCGTTTATTTTTATACCCAACCATGTGTAACGAATATCCTTTTTCCCATCCATTTACTGTGAAGACCGCCTCGGTAAAAAGGTTTAATTTATTTAATTTTATTCGATCGGAACGTCGAGGTTGAAATTTAAAATCGGTTTTGGTAAAGACGAGGTTGAAATTCGATTTAAAAAAAAATCAGGTCTGGACCAGGAACGGCGCGCAGGCCAAGCCCGACCCAGCCCGTCCTTGGGCCACTCAGCCATCAGGCCCGGTTTTTGGCCCAATCCGTGTGAAGCTCACGGTTAAAAGGGTCAAAACCCTAACCTGTTCTCAGATTCGTGCAACCCTCTCTCCATCGTCTCTCCCTCCCTTTCACGTCCGACTGTCCCTCTTCCTCCTCTCACCTCAGACTGCCGTCGCCCCACACCACCATCTCCGTTCAACACTCCCCTCGCCATCCTCTCTCTACGCTCGAGCTCGTCGGCGCCGCCTTCCCGTTCCAACGGAACCAAGCGCGTCTGGGACAGACTTCGTCCCCGAGCTCTCTCGACCCCTCACCTCTCTCAGATCTGTCTCGCCGCCGGTCGCCGGAGCCTCGCCTCTCAAACCCGAGCCCTCATTCTTCTTCTTCTGCTTCTTCTCCGTCACTTCTGCTTCACTGGAGCGTCGCCGAGTCCCACCGTCTCCGTGCACGGCCGTCCACCGCCGCTCCTTTTCCTCCACGGTGAGTTTCGCAACCGTGAGGTTTAGTCGCCGGCGACGTCTTCGCCGGCGGTCGGTTTATTTTTCCCGTGCTTGTCTCTTCTTCCCCTTTTTTTGTTTCCTTTCCGAGCATTTTTGTGGCTATGGTTATCATGATTGGAAGTTATTGCTGTTCTGGATCTTATTTTGACAAAACAAAAACGTTTTCTTTGGATCTGGACGAACTCTGGAATCAATTTAAATAAGGAATGAAATCAAAAAGGAAAGAAATTTGAAGTAAATCACACTGGTTAAGAAAGCAGTTTCGATTTTAAATGGGTTGGGGACTGTTGACTAAAATCTGAAACTTGGTTAAAATGGACTGATAATCGGACTAAAACAAGACAAAAACGGATCGCAGAACCGTACCTCGGGAAGCACGCCTCGAGACACGTGCATCGGGATCCGTGCACCGGGTTCGATGTTCGGGGCTCGAGTGCTCGAACTCGATTCGTCGTAATCCCGCTTTTAGCACGCCCAAGTTTAAAAGACAACTTTCGATTTTAAACTGGACAAATCGTAACCGTTAATTTAACATCAGTACCGTTTTAATTTGTGGCTTTCGTGTTAAATTAGAGTCCGGCTTCGATCGAAGAGGAGACCGAAGTTAAACCCAGACGCGGACTTCGCCTTAGAAGACGGTGTTGGCCCGGTCGTCAGCAGCTAGGAGACGCTGTTGTGGTATCGTCTTGAGGTAGGGAAAGTAGCGAATACCGGTTTAATTACGGAAAGTTACTAGTATGCATGCTAGGTAATAATAATAAAATCGGAAAGATCGTAGTTTGGCATGTAGGATGCGAACAACTAGCGTAGACGTGAACTGCGAACACTTACGTTTTCTGTCTTGGGAATTGTTGTGCTGGTAGTTTCGGGCCATGACGTGCCCGTAGGATTGTTTGTTGAGTGCTTCTGCTAGTGTGCTTGTGTTGTTTGAACGGATATTAAATAACGAACATGAAAACGGATAGGATTGAACTAGTGATGCATGCTGATGACCGGTGTGGTTATTTCCTGTTAATTGATATGTTGAACTGTGGGACGGTTGGGGATTTGATACCGGTTAAGCCGGTGGGGTTACCACGTTGAACGTGGGGTCGGTAAGTGATGGTAAGTAACTGACGGTTTGAGTGTGCTTAAGAGTTCAATAAGACTATTGCTCGGTGTTGCATGATTGTGATTGTGTGTGGGCATGTGTGTCGTGTTTGTTGTAATGAGAACCCTTGGTTGTGATATGGTCGGGTGAGTGATAGACCGACGTGTCGTGTATTTTGGGTAAGATTGTTGGGCTTGGTGAGCCGGGTTTGATCTGTGGCATTTCGATGCGTGATTGTTATTTTGTAGTGTGTTATGTGGGGACGGTAGTCGGGTCATTGTTTGGGGCCGACGGGTCGGGCCGACGGGCCATAATGCGGTTGGGGCCTACGGGTCGTGTTGGGCCTGCGAGTCGTGTTGCATAGGGCCGACGGGTCGGAGTCGACGGGCCACATCATATCATCTTGCATAGGGCCGACGGGTCGGAGCCGACGGGCCACATCATGTGATATTGCATAGGGCCGATGGGCCAAATCATATCATAGTGGGCCTATGGGTCGTGGTTGGGCCTGAGGGTCGTGTTGGGCCTACGGGTCGTGATGGGCACTGGGTGCCGTGTTTCAGCCTCGATGATCTAGGGTCCTTTGGAGACGTTTCCGAGAGTCCCGATGATATGTGTCCTCATAGGGATGTTTCCAGCATCCTCGACGTTATACGTCTTGTGACGTTATGCGCCTCCTCTGGATCGAGAGGTAGTCCGATGGATACTTGACTTACCGTTTGATATGATGATGTCGGGCTGTGTACAGTCGGCGGAGTTCAGGGGTTGTAGTACGGGATGTGTGTGTTGATGGCTTCTGTGTTTGTTACGCTGCTGTTTGGTTAATTTTTTTTGTGTGAAAGTTATCGTGAGAGTATTGTAAATTTGGCTATGAACCCCGGTCGGTAGTTAGTCGTGATGTACTAGTATGCCCTAATTGGACGGTTACTCGTGGTGGTTAGTCGATGTTCGTTACCTTAACTATTTTCTCTACTGGGCGAAAGCTCACCCCTTACATTGTTGATTTTCAGGTGTTGAGCAGGGTTTGTGCTAGCAGGACACATCTGAGCTTGGGAGCTAGCGCGAGTCTTGAATAGTCGGTCTAGTGACGTGCGTTTGTTTTTGAACCGAACTTTGTATACTGGGTTTTGTGAGCTGTTAACTTTGTCAATTGATTTATTATCACTTTTGAAATTTTATCTTTCGTAATTTCACCACGTTTATTTATTATTTGAAGTTCACGTCTCGAGTCTGGTCAAGATTTGGGGCGTGACATTTACTCTTGGTTTTCTTTAAAATTTTGAAAGTACCCTTAGTGTTCCATCCATTTAACTGGTGTGTGTTTTGTGTCTAGAATTAGAATATGTAATTAATTTTTTTTAATGATGATCAATAAATCAATTAGAAATTAATAATAATATTTTTAAATGGAAATTGATAAATTTTAAATATAATTAATAAATATATTAAAATAGTTAAATATGATTTTGAAAAAAAGTTTATACATTATTTTTAAATTAAGATGATAAAAATATAGTTTTAAATTAAAAAATAATTTAATTATTGATTTATAAAAAAATATTTTCAAATTAAAAAGAATAGATTTTAGGGTTAAATATTGGTCACAAGCAATACACTACCCAATGTTTCAAAATCACAAATACACTACCTTAAATATTGGTCACACAATTCTATTAGTAAAATTGGACGGAATATTTTATTTCTTAGTCATATGACCTCATGTGTCATTTAGTGGATAGTAAAATGACGATGTTGCCCTTACTTATTTTACCTTTATACATTTTATAAGAAACATTACCGTTGTACCCTCGTTATTGGTCCTTATAAACTGTACAGAGGTCAAATAATTAAGGAAAAAAACATTATTTTACCATCATTAAATGACACATGAGGTCATATGATGAACGGAATAAAATATTTCATCCATATTTATTAACAAAATCGCATGACCAATACTTGAGGTAGTGCATTCGTGATTTTGAAACGTTAGGTAGTGTAGTGTTTGTGATCAATATTTAAGAGTAAGTTTCGATATTTAGGGAACGAGCTGATGGGAACCCTCCACATGGTGAAACTGAGAACGTTAGGTAGTGCATTTTCCCAACTGCACATGTCTCATCATCAATCCATTTAAAGAATCCACATTTGATTTCACTCTACCAAAACAACAAAATCGATTATTGGATAAAACTCATAAATCCCTAAATCAATTTCAGCTCAAACAATGTCATTAACTGAAACGAACAGTTAAAAAGGACTTCCCACAAACATAAAACCTTCTTTTAGGGTTGAATTTCGTGGTTGAGGTTCGTATTGGTGCAAGAACTCTATAGCAGCAGTATACCTCTCCTTCAACCTTCATCATGTTCGATTTGCAGAACTCCTTCACACTTGTCCTTCACCTACGATTTGAACTCCAAACAAGCCACACCCACCTCTCGTCTCTCTCCTTCAGCTCGCGATGGTCAATTTCAGCTTCATCTCTTCTTCTTCCTTTTTAGTTGTTCTTCACTGCAACATTCACCTCAGTATACAAAGGGTAAGTACATGGTTACTTTGCCCATTAAGAAAAATATAAGGTCACGTGAATCACATGTTCACGAGTATTCCGTCCAAAATGTAACGGATTGTAGTAAACTGACAATTTCCCTTTAGAGGTTGTTGCCCCACTCTTCCCATTCTCCTTATTTTCCCTTTTCCTTCCTCTTTTTCTCTGGCAGCTCCTTCGGCTCAAATGGATGTGGAATTACGTCGTTGTTCTTATTTATTCTTTGGTGTGAGTAGGCTTTATATCTACTCATGTGGTCGATTCGACTTGTACTGGTATCTTCGTCATTCGGTCGTCGTCCCCCTATGGCCTAGTTGTCGTTCGGATCTGCTTCTTGGCCGCTTCTATCCTCTGCTTCGTCGTTGTTCTCCACCCATCGCTGATGTCGTGATACGATGGTCTAGGCTTCCTTTTTGCCCTACTTTGTCGCCCATCTTGTTATGCTTGGGCTCATGGCCAAATCTTGGTTGCAGGCTTTGGTCTCTGGCGCGGTAGCTCACTCGTGTAACCCTCTTCTCCAAAGCTGATGTCATTCTCATATGTCGTGTGAGGGTCGGGCTTGGGTTTTCTCTTCGTTCTCATCCTTTTCGTGGTGTATGTATCACAATTCGATCGGGCTTGTCGTTTTATCTTGGGTCTTTGCCTGTTAGAATATAACTACAATTGGGCCTTCAACTATCATCTTAAGCTTTTAGTTGAGTTGGTCCTCTAATATGGTATCAGAGCTTGACACCTCACGGACCAGGGTTCAAAACTTACTCTCTACAAAAATTCTATTTCTTCTCTATTTATCTTGTTACGCTCTGGGAGGAGATGAGTTCTACCTTCGGAGTCGTACGGCCTTAGAATGGGAGTGTGTCTCCCGGGAGTGTGTCTCCTTTCTAAGTAAGCCATTGATGAAGTAATTTAGAAACAAGAGAGAAGACAATAGAACACAAAAGTTATGTAAACTATACTTTATTGTGTGTCAATGAAAGATATAATACAAAGGATGCATGTTTGGTGGATGCACCCATGGGTGATGGTGAATTATGAGAGAATGAAAGGTAACCTATACAATAGAGAGGGTCATCTATATATAGGTTTCGGCCAAGTAAGGTGGATTACGATTCCTAATCCATCTTGGGCTTGGTTTGGACCAAGGGATGGTCCAAATCCTCTTTTCCTTGGTTATTCATTGATTTGGAATCCAATTTGGAAAGGAATAAGAGCTGGCCAAGGTTGGCAAGGGTTTCCTAGTTGATTTAGGAAACCTTGTGATGATGAGTTGGCTTTGAAGGACTTTCCTAGTTGAAATAGGAAAGCTTGGCTGCGTTTGGAGAGCTGGCCGAGTGGAATCGCACGCAAGGGTGGCTGGAACACGTGCAGGGTCTTGGGCACGGGCCTGGCTTGGCTGGGCGTGCTTCTGGTTGAGACCGGGCCTGGCTGGTTGCTTGGCTCGGCAAGGGCCTTGAGTGCCTCGGCCCTGGGCCGGATGTGGATGGCCCTTGAGGGCGCGCCTGAGCGCTAGGGACCGAGGAAGAACGCGCGGCAGGGTGCGCGCGCGGTTGTGGTTCGGGACGGACCTGGCAGATAGGTCAGGGCCTTGAGGTCCTCGGCTTCGGGCCGGTCTTGGATGGGTCGTGAGGGTGCGCGCGAAGGCTGATGACCGAGTGGAGACGCGCGCAGATGGGTGCGCGCGCGGCCAGGTTGATCCTTCTTGTTTTGGAAGGTTGCCAAAGATGGCATGGAGCAAAGGCTTGGGCCTTGCTTTGCCCAATGTGGGCTGTGCTGGTTTGATGGCTCATTCCCCTTCTAGGAAGCTTCCATTGTTGGAAGGTTTTGTGGTTGAAACCTTGTAGGGGCTGGCCTTGTTGAGTGGGAGCCATGGAGGGGCTCGTGGATGTGGGCTCCAAGTCCTTGATGGACGAGGAGCGATCCTAGTTGGACTAGGACATGATGGTGCAGACCTTTGGTGAGGAGACGAACCATGTTGGAGTTGCGGGCTTAAATGGGTGGCCTTGGCGTTGGCACGGGTCATGAATGTTGGTGGACTCTGGCTCTGAGACGACCAAGGGCCAAAAGTAAGGTCACGGTCGCGAAAAAAGTTGGGCCAATTTTCGGACCGTGACACTAGGCTTCCTTTCCGCCCTACTTCGTCGCCCATCTTGTTATGCTTGGGCTCTTGGCCAGATCTTGGTTGCAGGCTTTGGTCTTTAGCGCGGTAGCTCACTCGTGTAACCCTCTTCTCCAAAGCTGATGTCATTCTCATATGTCGTGTGAGGGTCGGGCTTGGGTTTTCTCTTCGTTCTCATCCTTTTCGTGGTGTATGTATCGTAATCCGATCGGGCTTGTCGTTTTATCTTGGGTCTTTGCCTGTTAGAATATAACTACAATTGGGCATTCAACTATCAGCTTAAGCTTTTAGTTGAGTTGGTCCTCTAATATGGTATCAGAGCTTGGCACCTCACGGACCAGGGTTCAAACCTTACTCTCTACAAAAATTCTATTTCTTCTCTATTTATCAAATATGCCCCAAAATGGGCTAGCCCTTATCATTCTTCTCAATGGGCTCATCTCTCTCTTCTAAATAATTCACCTCCAAACCCGTAAACGGGCTTGTCCGTGAGGGCGCATGTTAGAATATAACTACAATTGGGCCTTCAACTATCAGCTTAAGCTTTTAGTTGAGTTGGTTCTCTAATATTGCCCCCGACATGGCTTAGTTTCCCTCTATATTTTGGGGGCTTACATCGTCGTGTGTTTTTTACTTTGTTTATCTTTTGACTTTCGTTGAGTACAGTGCTTTCTTGGTGATTAGCATGGGGATCTCAGATTTCTAGATTTTCGGGATCTCATGTATTTTGGGACTCCCAGGGTTTCTTGTTAGTTTCTCTTAATTATAGTAGTTGTCTGTTTTAATTTCCTTTAGCCTTTGGGTCAGATAATTCTCCACTTGTCCAGGGGTATTCAATAATTTTTTTTTTAATATATCAAAAAGAATTATTATAATTTTAAAAAGAGATTTAAGAAGAAGAAGAGACCCACAAATAAGTAGTGATCGTGTACATCAGACTTATTTTAATTGTTTTGACAACAAAAGTGTTACAACATTTCCAAAATATATAACCTTGATGTCACCTTTGTAATAAGTATTCATTATTATGTTTTTATGCGATATTAAAAAATTTATTATTATTTTATATTTTTCTTATGTCATTTATTTATAAGGTTCCCTACTAATCGAAAAGATTGGATCCTCCATAATATGTAGCGTTGGTCACTAATTTGTGATACCACTCAATAGGGGTGAATATGATACGATTAATGGTATTTTGATCAATCGGTTTGGAAATATAGACTTTTTAATAAAAGACAACGACTCTATCGTCATTTGTATTAATGAATAATTGGGTTATTTGGTTTGTGCATGGTTTAAATCAAATAGTAAAAAATTTCGGGCCTTAGTTTTGGACCTAGTTTTAAGTGCAACATTTGAGCCAAAAAAAAAAATCATTGATGACTGAATTTTCACTACTGATTTTTATTAATAAATTTTTTAAGGTTAATTGTCAAAAGGTATCCTTATGTATTGTTCACGTGTAAAAAAAATACCCTATAGTTAAAAGTGGCCAATAAGATACACAATCTTTTGGTCATGGATCAGTTACATATTTTTGTGAATTGGTCACAGATCATTTACGTGTCTTATGAATTGACCATTGATCATTTATATTTATTATCTATAAGTTTTCTCTCGCTTGTCGAAAACCTCTGCCCAAGAAACCCTAGTCATATGGCCTCCTCTACTCCAGCCACCGTCACCGTCGAGTTGTCTGCCAGTGGTGGACCTCTCCCGTTGCAAATTGACCAGGTGCATCCCTCGGTACTTGTACCGCCACCTCGTCCTTCCTCGAACGTGGTGGCTCCCGCCCGATAAGAAGACATTGTAAGCCACTCCAACCGGCCAAGACGTCCTCTACTCTCCCTCTCATCCCTCTTCTCTCCTCTCCGGTTATGGTGGAGGGTTCATTCTCCCTCGGCCAAGAAACTGTGGTGATTAAACCCCGTCGAGGTCGACCGAATAAAACCCTAGGGCTTGCGTCTCCTGCAAGAAAGCATAGGGATCCGATCCTTCAACCTCCATCTTACTTGGTGGCCGCAGTGGCTACGATTAATCCCCTTCCACCAAGAGCAGAACCGGTTAGGGGTTTGATCCATGTGGCCCTAACTGGGCTCGCCATTGCGTCTTCTGCAAGTAATCCTAGGTAAGCGCCTCCTCAGGCGGTTGTTGTGCCGGTGGTCGCGATAGAGAGGGGGGCAGCCTCGGATAAGTCTCGGACCCCTAAGGTTCCTCCTCGCTTTGCTCCCCTAGCAGTCTCTCCTCCTGCTGCGGCGGCATTGAAGAACATCGAGCCGGACCTAGTTCCTTCCTCTTCACGCTATCGTGATCCTGTCCGAAGGGAAGGCTCCGATGGAGGAACCAGAACAGACGGTGTTGCGGGAACTCTTTGGGGGTAGGTTAACCCCGAACTTTGACCAGATCCCAATCATTCCTGCTTCTCTGAGTTTTCCCCCGGGAGTGGTTCGGCGTCGATGGGTCTTCAAGTACAAAGATGTCGGGTCCACCTCAGAGCCTCCACCGGCAGGGCCAACCCTGAAGATTAACCTCAACAATCGTCAGGACGGTTCCTCGGCCTATTCCTTGGAAGATGGAGAGGAGGTGGAGGTTGTGATGCCGAGTGCATCACTCAGCCCCTCATTGTTGACCCACAAACAATTTGCTATGATGGGCAAATTGTGGGCGGCCAAACCACCTCGGAAGGATGTGCTACTCCATCACCAGGGCATGGGGGAAAGCCGCAGAGGGTCTGGTCATCAAGGACATCGGGCCAGGGGTATTCGGTTTCTACTTCGAGACGGAAGGTGCGCGTACGTGTGTCCGTAGAAACGAACCTTGGTGCTTTGATGGCCCTCCTCTCCTCCTTGGGGACTTTGATCTGATGTCTAGGGAGCCTCTGGCCTTAGATCGTCTCCAACTCTAGGCTCATGCTCACGGTATCCCTCCCTTGGTGCGAACCAAGACAGCGGGGGAGACGATCGGCTCGGTGTTGGGGCTGAGCGTTGAGGTGCCATGTGATAAGTGAGGAACATGTTGGGGAGGAACTGTTCGAATCCGATTTTGGCATCTGATGGAGCGTCCCTTGCGTCATCATCTCCTGCTCCAATTTCGGGAATTTACGGAACCAATTTAGGTAACTCTCGCATACTCTAAGTTACCTGACTTTTGTGGAAATTATGGGATGATTGGTCATGGCATCAAGGAGTGTCCCCGGGAAGTATTGGGAACCCCGCGGTTCAACTATTCTATGATGGAGTATCAAAGGGATCAAGACAAAAAGGTATATGCGACGGATTGGAATCCGGTATCAGCGATTACTGCATCTAAGGGGCCATTGTATCGAGGTAGCAAACTGATGGTATCCACGACTACTGTACCTAATAGTATGAGTCCTTGTGGCGGCACTCGGTCCCGCTCGGTGGATCGGGGCTTGAAAACTCTGGTGATCGGTCGGGTCTCTGGTGGCCGGAAGCCTGATACCCCGACCCTGCTTGTGCAAAGAGATAGAAGTGGACCTTGAACTGTGTCTGGGTCTGATACATGGGCAAGAGTTAAGGGATTGAAACGGGGTTCCACTGGTGAACCTTAGGAGGATCAAGAGCGGGCGGGAAAGCATTCCCGCATGGAGGAATGAAAGGAATCCAATGCTCTAAGGACTGGCCTTGGGAGGGGTCCCTGGTTAGAGCGCTGCCTCCCGACGAAGTGGATGATAGCATGTTCGATCATATACAGTGCATGCAGCGTTTAGGCAAGACCTCGAGCAGGCGTAGTCTACTTCGTTTAGTTTTACTTTTATTATGTAGCCTTAGTGGCACACCATTCAATATCGTCGATGGCGGTAATAGTTTAACAAGAACTACGACACCATTGTGTCTTCTGTCTATTCTTCGTTGTCAGGGATTTATCCCTGATGCACTTATATGTACGGAACTTTAAGTTAATGAAATTGCACCTTTCGCTCAAAAAAATCATTTACATGCCCTAAGAATCGAAAATATGGCCTAAATTGTGTGTAATAAGTTACCATTAATTTATGGTAGTTTTCTACACGTGACTAATACATAAAGATAACTTTTAAAAAATAACCCAAATTCTATTAAGTGGTTTAAGATAGTTTAAAGAATTTTTTGTTGATCTGTAATGCAAATTTAAAGTGAAACCTCTTTGAAGGTGAAAGAGGAGTACAAAGATTTAGCTACATTTCACAAAAATATAAAGATGCACGCAACCATCTGTAAGGGCACAACCACAACACAAAAACAAACTGGAGCACTGGCGTGTAAGCATAGCCTCCAGATGGGCCCAACAAGACTACCACCAAGAATGAATGAACGGACCGCAAAATAAAGCAATAGACACGATCACTGGCATGAAAGCTCAGCCTCAAAATCAACCCAATAGAGGAGAATCAAGGTCTAAATACCCAAATTTAACAACCATTAAGCATAAAACAAAAAAGATATGAAAGGTCTGTAACCTAAATTTTCAACCATGAAACTCACAGATAAAATGGTCTACTACCCATATTTTCCAACCATGAAGCTCAAAAGTACGGACAACCACATCCTATAACACCCCTAACCTTACCTGTATTTGAAGAAAACTCTTGAATCTCATCGGAGTCTCAACTTAGATGGTTGGAAGACGTCAACACGTCAAAAATCAACACTGATGTACAACAGAGATAGACTGGTGACAAATAAATTATACTTAAGAGCCCTAGAAACAGTAACACCTCGATTTCCAATAGAGGTTCAAAGACCCGAAACAACTTGTTAGAGGCCAACACCTAATAACTAACGAGCCCCCCACCAACAACGGGTAAGGAAAAAAGGAAATCGAGATGAGACTAAAACTAGGAATTGAGAAGAGCTCTAGAAGAAACAGATAAAGCAAAGGGTGAAGCGAGATCCTTATCATCCGCAACAACGAGGGGCCTAGATCCATAATGAATCAATGACCCGGTCGGTCAAGAAACGCTTATCGAGATAGAATTGGAACTATTTGCCAAGGAAGTAGTAACCACGAATATAACTTGAGCTGAGACCCGTTGTCACCGCTGTCTAGAGAGCAGAGCACCTAATCTAACAACCGACAAAGGAGAAGAAGCGTTGGGGGCCAACACCCGAGAATCTAGTAGACATCAACACCATGGGAGTGAGACGCTACCCACGGGACAACCACCAGATTGCCATCTCCGAGCAACCCCAAAGCCTCAATCTGACCCCAAACTTCAGCTCTAACCCAACCTTATTCTCCGTTGGATCAAAAACCACCACTAAACACCAACCAACAGCAAACAAAGCTCTTCCAAACGGAGCGAACAGGGAAAAAAGGGGGAAACTATAGTCAGAGACTAAACGAGACCTTAGAGTTGGTCGAGGGGACAATGGTCAATCTTGAAACAACAAGCTCTACCGAATCCAGCGAGCTACTGGAATGAAATCTAGCAAATGAAGCACGAAGAACAGGAGCGACACAAACTGACTATTGGCAGGTTAGATCTGCCCAAAACGGCCAGAGCTCGAGACAAGACGGGGCAGCTCCAAAAATGCACTCAATCCACGGTGCACAAACCCACTCCGTTCGGGAAGAGAACGACGCTGGCTCCGAAAAGGCGAGAAGAATGGTTGTTTCAGAGAAAGTTCAGGGAGAACAAGTGCCCCACGGCCGGAAAGGCTCTAGTATGACGGCCCTTAAAGGAAGCGTCTATCGAAACCAAATCTACTTTTGCAAAGACCTAATCTGCTCAAACAAAGACATATCTGACAAAAAACAAAAGATGTCACGCCCCAAATCCGATTTTGACCGGACTCGAGACGTGAACTAAAAGTAATAAATAAATAAGCAATTTAAAGGAAATAAGTTTTAAAATAATACATCCGAAATCCATAAATCCGATAAAAGGAGTCAGCAGCTCAACAAAACCAGTAATAAAGTGTTTAGTTCAAAATAACAAATAAACAGTATGTCTCTATTCACTAGACAAGACCCTCGCGAGCTCCCAAGCGCCGAGAATCCCGCTAGCACAAGTCCCGCTCAAGACCTGAAAAACAACAACGTAAGGGGTGAGCTTTCGCTCAGTAGGAAAAGTAGTTAAGGTTATGAACATCCGTCCACCACCACGAGTAACCGTCCAATTAGGACATACTAGTAACGCACATCACTAAAGACCTCCACGAAAGTTTACCAACCCTAAACACTCTCATAAGACCATAACCACACTCAAACATCACACACAGTCAATCAGCACGCAAAGAACAAACAGCAGAACAAATACCTATCTAGTACAGCAATCCCCAACATCACCGCCTATCACAGCCCGTCCCACTTATATCGTACCAGAACACACATCATCGGTCCCGACATCTTCCCGTCACGTAGACTCGGGGTAACATCCCTGACCGGCAATACATTCATTCGGATGTCTTCCCGTCACGTAGACTCGGGGCCTCATGCATACCGGACCGGCACATACCTCGATCGTACGCCTTCCCGGACCACAAAGCATCGGGGTAATGATCATATCATCCTCGTCCTCGATACCCTACGCCGGTATACTTTCTCAGTGTATGTATCATACCGGACACACCTCCTCTTGGAACACACATCCAGAGAATAACACGCATCACAATGCCATAGTTCGACCACGGTATACCAACCGAGCCAACTCACCATAACACCCAAATTGGTCTATCACTCACCCGATCATTTCACAATCAATGGTTCGCATCACATCAACCACGACACACTTGCCCAAACATAGCAACAACATGCTACACCGAGTATATCATAACATAATTCTCAATTTAACAACAACTACGTCACACATCAAGCATCTCAATCAAAGATCATGGCATTTCAATCAACACGCAACCTAAGGCTCGACATGGCCATTTTACCAGCACGACAATCCCAAACTTATGGCTCGACATGGCACGTAAGCTATCCCTCATTTCACTCGTTCCTCACATCATAATCATGCAATTCTAATCATTAAAACAAGTAATTGCAACCTATATGCATACTAGTAACTTTCCGTAATTAAACTGGTATTCGCTACTTTCCCTACCTCAAAAGCAATCCAATCCTAGCAGTGGACGACCTGGCTAGCTTCCTCCTCCACTTCACAAGATCCAAGGGTCTCCTCCTCCGTCAATCTCGGGTCCAAAGTCTTGGATCACACAACAATTCGTGAATCAATAGTAATTCACAAAGGTTTAAAGAGGAAAACATTCCCAATTTACCCCAAAAGGACTCGGTTATAGATACCCGTTCCAATTACTCGAACTCCAACAAAATGGCCCAAAAGGCCCAACTCAGGTCTGTCACGGTTCTGGTCACGGAGCCTTGACGGGCTCCGTAACAGATCTGGTCACGGATCCATTGGCTGCACCGTCACGGTTCTCCTCACGGAGTCGTGACTAACGCCGTCACGGTCTCCCTCACGGAGCCGTGACTGACGCCGTCACGGTCTCCCTCACGGATCCGTGACGTCTCCCGTCACGGTGCCCGTCACGGATCCGTGACGGGTCTGACATTGTTCGCCTTCTTCTTCCTCCAACTTCGGTTTTCACGATTCTAACCCCCAAAACCTCCATTGATGACCTCTCAAAGCTCCAAAACAGGCCCTAAACGTCTCTATTTCAACACCCATCATGGGTCTTCATCAAAACTCCACAAAACCCAACAAAATCAATCATCCAACATCAATTTTCTCCAAAAATTCATCATCCAAACTCCAAAACCCAACCAAGTTCCTCATTTCTCCTCAAAACCCATGAACCAAAACAATCAAAAACGAAAAAGGGTTGGGGATTTACCTTGAGAATGGAGAATAGGTGAAGAAACAAGAGATTTTGAGAGGTTTTGGGTAGCAAATGGGCTCAAGACTCTCTTTTTCCTCCTTTCTTCTTCTTCAAGCTTCCTAAGCTCCTTTTCTTCTTCCTTCCTCTCTCAATTTTGGCCAACACTGAAAAGTGGGTGAAAAATGACCCAAATGAGGGCTTTAACCTACCCTTGAATTGTCCATTATGCCCCCTTGCTTCTTTGCCTTTCATGCCCAAGCTTTTAAGGGCAAAAAGGTCTTTAGACCTTGTTTCTTCTCACCCAAGCCACTATGGACATGTGTACATAGTGGGGACCACCTCTATCAAAATATCTCAGCACACCATTAATTAATTCTTTAAATCTCGAGGTTTGACCAAAGTTGACCTCGTGTTGACTTTTTCACAATTACAGTCAATTGAAAGGAAACGACCCAATTAAGCTAACCGTAACGACGGCTAAGCTTTTGGGCCTCGGAAAGGTCCCGAATGACTCCCGGAGTCATTAGTTGACTCTTCCGGTAAAAAATCAACTTTCGCCGAAAACCTCCGGTTCGACCGGGGGCGGTTCTTACAAAAGAGCTCTGCCACCAGCGACCAGGCCACATGCACCAAACCTCCTCGCTTGGACGTACTGGGGTGAAGCTTGCCTAAGGCCACCGACGAAGTGCAGACCTCCCCAACCAAACGATAAAATAGAGAAAGAGTAGAAAAAAGAGGAGCAGAGGGAGGAGGAGGAGGAGAAGGAGAGTTCACCACTGCGACAACCACGACCGGCGACTATGGCGTAATCAGTGGGGAAGAGGGTAAGAGAAGTATGATGATGGCAGCTGCTAGGTTTAGAAAGAGAGAGCTTTTTTGGGGTGGTTGCTCAAAACTGTGGTTCCTCAATTTTTTTAAAGAATTTTTATTAAAGAAGAAAAAACAAACTAACATACATTCTTTTTTTTGAAACATTTCTAGTGAATCTCATTAATAATGCCAAACATAAACAAATTTAGGATAAAAACCCATACAACAGAGATAATAGTCTGGGACCCTCATCAAGGATAAGTATCCTGACGCTCCAAGCCAAGTGACAAACTCCTAAAAGAAAACTAGGAGAACAAAACCAAGAGCAAACATATGAGTACAATTAAGTAAGGACAAGAAGCTAGAAGCTCTTTCGGGAGTTGTCTTGACATGTTGCGGTGAAACCCGATTCATCCGAGATAGAGAAGTCTGGCTATTGAGGGAGAGGGCCAAAAAGAATCGTTCACATCGACTAAAGATCCCATATAAACGGGAGGTAATGTGACACAAACAAGAAGTGTCCACAAGATACCCTAGACAGTGGGACGATGTATGTGAGACGGCGGCAAAAACGACAGGTACGAAGGGAAACAGCTAGCGGAAAATATAACGGCACGAGACTGGTCAGAAAAGGGAACAGTGACGAAGGGATGAAGGTGGATGGACGGCTAGGGTGTAGCTCCGGCCGACGGTGAAACGGTAGGGAGGCTCGGTCGAATGAGGTGGCGATTATAATGGCCTGAGAAAAGCGGGGCTCGATCGTTGCAGGGTGGTGGGCGACAAAGTGGGGAAGGCTAGGGAAAAACAAATAAAAGAGAGATAGAAGAGGGTATAGGGAGAGAGGATGGCCGGAGGTTAAAGAGAAAGGTGGAGGATCGACGACCTCCAAAGAATGAAGAAGGTCGTCGATGAGAAAAGGTAGAAGGAGAGAAAGAAGGGTGCCGGCTGAGATCAAAGAGAAGGAATAGTTTTTTTGTTTTTTTATTTCTCACTACTACCTACTCTTCTTCATCGTTCTTAATACAGATTACAACGTCTCATTACTTTACAAATTGAAACTTGAAACGCTGAAAACAACGCTCAAAATTATCCATCAATACTCAACAAAAGTTGCCTTCCCTCCTTACTTCCCATGAATTCCCATGTTTCTGCTTTGTTCATACCTACATCAAAATTCATTTTACAATAATTGGGACTGAACTAAGTAATTACCTTATTAAGAAGAGTGAGGTAATCAACATGAGAAAAAACAAGTGATAACCTTATTCAAAAGAGTGATGTAGCTTGGTGTTTTAAAATCTTTCACGGTAACGGTGGCTGACCCCTACGGATTTGCACCAATACCTATTTCCACAAATGTGAGGATGTTAAAATCAGACACAAATATTTGTAACAAGACAGTAACTAGGAAGACAACTTCAACAGTAATTTTACAACTAAACAAAACTATTAGTATAACAATATTTGTAATAGAAGTAATTAGACCATCCATGGAGTCTAGGAAGAAAGGTTAATTATGTTAGACATTGTAAAAAGCAAGAAGAAGGTGTGTTGTCCATTATGAGAGAGGTTGGATACAATGATTAATTATGTTAACTTGTATTTCATTAAATAACTAAATATGATTTGTATTTAGATAATATATCAGCTTAATTAGTCAAAAATATAATTTGAACAAATTAGTAAATTTCCCCTAAAAATACCTTAGAGCCTCCTTGTCTATTCTTTTCGGGTCTTCGTGACGCCACAATCTCTAACCTCCCACATGCCTTCTCTTACCGCAATTCTGCCACCACTAACTGTCCCGCCACAAGTGGCCCTTCTCAAGGTGGTCCTGACTTTGATAGACCGGTCTTCCCACGAAGTCATACACCTTTGGCGTGCTCCTAGGCCTACAAAATACAAGACCTCCTCGTCTTCTCGAAAACCCATAGTCGAGCCCCAATAAATGCTTCCCCCTCTCGCCTTGTGTGTGAGACAAACTGCACTTGTGGTTCTGGTGGTGCAGTCGTATGTGACCTCTATGGTCGTCCAGAATACCCGACACCGAAAGCCTATAAAATGGCCGACTCTAGCTCCCTCTCAGTTTGGTTGCCCCCCACCGCCACTATTGTTGTTGTTGATCACGGCCACGCCCCCACCAGTGTCCCTACCGTCCCATGATGATCTCTAAGATGGATTCTCTGTATGCTCCATCGATCTGGAAGAGGACACTATGATCAAGGTATCTTACACTCTGGTGGATCAATCATCTTCGGTATGTTGTCTCTACAGGATGGTTGGTCGTCTCCTCAACAGTCGGCCCTACAACCGGAAGGTGATGCTTCGGATCATCATGAAGTCATGGGGGACATCCTCTGATGGTCTGGTCGCCAAAGACTTGGAACCAGACTTGTATGCATTCAACTTCGCCTCTCAAGATGCCAAGCACATGATGCATCAAGATGAACCATGGTGTTTTGAGCGTGCTTCACTCGTCATTGTCAACTTTCTGACGCATGAGGGGATGCCACCTCCTCGCCTTGAATGTATCTAACTTTGGGCTTAGGCTCGGGATATCCCGTCGGTAGTTATGACGGAAGAGATGGGTATTATTGTGGGTAACACTTTTGGAATGTGTGAAAGTCCACTACGACTGGTGGGGCCTTTTCTAGGGAGGCAAGATCAGGGTTAAGTTTTGGATGCACCATAAAAAAAACCCTTAAAGTGATTGATGGTCCTCAAGTTCTTAGAATTCCTTGATTCTATTCGGTTCAATTTGAAGTATAAGTGTTTGCCCATCTTTTTCTTCAACTACTGTCGTCTTGGTCAAGCAGTCCATGAATACATGACTGCTACACCCGGCATACCTAGATACGGTCGAATTAATATATGAATGCTACACCCGGCATACCCAGATACGATATATCTCTAGTAGAAAACGAGAATGCAACTCTAGGGTAGCACTTCACCATAGACTAGAAGCCTTTCTCAAACCGATCCACTCATATGGTTCCCTTAAGTTTTGAACCGCTACCACTCAGAACCCCTATTCCGTCCCTGACAACAAACGTCATGCCTAAACCTCCAGCATATTCTTGTATCCATAGACACATCAGGAATCCTCACCCTGGTGGAGAGACGACGAAGGATTTGGTTCATGGAGGAATGTTGGGCATGGAAACCAACATCATACCTAACCTACCACGGTTAGGAGGGACATGCAACACTAGGCCCACAACCCCGTCAAGGTTGGAAGTACGGGCTCGGTCTTAGGGCTGATGGGTCAGCAATTGGAGAAGTTGGCTCCATGGAATGACAAAGGAGGGATGGCTTCTTTCCTGCCACCATTCATTGAGTCGAAGAAGACCTCAACTAAGTAGAGGGCATTGGGCCTCAACGATATGGTATCTACAGAGGAGTTAGATGAGAATCAGGCGAGGTCTGAAAAAAAGCCTCGCTAGGGTGAATAAGTTATCCTCGTGGATACGAGTCATTGGGGAGGGAAAGCGTCCTGACCTTAACACAGTTATCATCTTTTAATTGTTTTCCTCCACCAATTAATGTGATCTCTAGTCAAGTAGCACACTTTCCACATAACACACATGGTCCTATTCAGAAGATCGAGTGACAATCAAGCACTTTTACTTGCATCAGGTCGAGTCAAGATTGGTTTTTTGGTTTCTAAGGTTCTGTTTATTGGTGTTTAGTTTCAGTTGTCAAGACCGAATATGTATCAGTTATAGCTGTAGGACCAGTACGATGGGTTTTCTAAGGAAAATTCATGCTCTCAAACTGGTTCCTCTTATCCACGTTTCATTTTGAATTAATAAAATAGTATCTTTCGCTCAAAAACAAAATCGTAAACATAATTTCAACACACTAACTTAAAAATCACATAAATAAAAACCAACTATATTGGAAAAGATTGTGTCGGGGTCATAGTTTATATGTCTTACTAGATTTGTCCATCAACGTTTGCTCAAACGGATCCATAACGAAAATATGAGAATATTAAAAGGAAAAAAGTAGAGAGAGTAATGTGGATAAAGGAGGACTAAAACCGGAGAAGTGTAACGAGTTGTGAAGTTGTATATTTTGCAGAGCATTTATAAAGAAAATACCAAATCTGATAAACTAGCCATTATCGTCTTTTTGATATTTTCTCGATAAATACTATCCTAAATTGTCAATTGCCCGTTGCAGCCAAGGTTCATATTTTTTTTCAACTTTCAAACCACATGTCAATTTTCTATTCGTTTCTTTCTAGAGTAGGTCGACGAATCGTCGACTCGACCAAAGTCGATTCTAGACACAAAATTGATTAGGGGAAACCCTGTGTCCTAACCAAGTTTGACCTTTATTTTCACCGTCCTAGCTGCGACTGACCTTTTTTCATATTTCCCACCTATGACCTTTACACAATTTACATGCATTATCGAAATTCGAGTAAAATGACGGCATCGTCTGCTACATGAACACATGAAGAGCACTTGAAACATTTGGGGGACATAAATGGTCATTTTCACTCAATTCAGAGACTCAACCCTAACTCTCTCTCTCTCTCCCTCCCTCCCTTCGCATATCCCCAATCCCTCCTCTTCCTTCACCGCCTCTTACTCTTTTCTTAACACTAGCATATGATTTCTATCCCCAATCCCTCAATTTTTTGACTTAAAATAAAGAGAGAAATGCATGTGTGTGGATAGTGTTTGAGAGAGAAGTGGTGAGAAGAGAGGAAGATGAAGGGGAGAAGAATCGTGGATTAGGGTCCTGCCAATTTTGACTTTCGTCAATTCAAGGAAATTATTGGATATTTTTTGGACTTTTACTGATTCATTTGAAGAATTTCGTTGGATATGTTATGTGGGTAGTTTTCAAATGATTGTACAATTGTACATTCCATAAAGAAATGTTTGCAATTCCTTTTTTTTGGATTGTTAACGTGAAAGTGATTTGAGTTTTTTTTTGTGGATTGTTTTTTTTTAAAATGAAAGGTGCAATATTATTAATGATATATCATAACATCGAGGTGCGTTAGGGAACATGCTCCCTGGCCACTAAGGTCAGAATAAAAGAACAATGGTTCGTTGATCCTTGTAGTGCTAGAACTATCGCATACGATATTTGGATGCCATATAGGCAATGATAGAATACGAGGGATGAGAAGGTGGTACGAGAATTCCTGCTCCGAAAACTGGCCAAGGACTTCAACAATAATAGTGGGAGGTAATACATGAATCAGGGTTCCCTCCCTGAAAAAATCCCTGATTCTCTGTTCACTAGGCATTGATCCTGCAAAGCAAACTCAAACAAAATAAAAAGGATCCTCTCGATTAGCCAGAGCCATAATCGTGGAAGGGGTCGAGGCGGTTGCAGCAGTGGAGGCTAGGGAGAAGGACGCGCCGGCTGCGGTTGCAGCTTCAGGGACGACTCTAGAGACAATGGCATCAGGGACAGCGACGACATCAAAGACGGCGGCGACTTCAAAGACGGCGACGACAACATCAGGGACGACGGCCTTAGAGACGGAAACCCCCGGAGTTGTAGAGGATGGACCGAAACAGGTCGGGAGACACTTTATTGGTGGCGGGTGAAGGTCGACGTCGCGGTGGCTAGAGGCGGCTCGATAGAAACCCTAGTATAAAAAACCTTCGTAGGATCCGCAGAGACAGTGCAAGGGAAATGATGTGTAGAAGAAAGAAGCATAACCATGGCATAAGCCATGATAAAAAAAACCCATGGCAGTAGCCATGGTTTTTGGATACTGCGGCATAGAGCTTTTCTTAGGGTTTAGAGAGAGATTTTTGTTTTTCTTAGGGTTTAGAGAGAGATTTTTGTTTTACGTTTGTTTAAGCTACCTTTGTTATTGTACAATTTCTTGTTTTGTGGGGATTGTTAGAATTGTAAGCATGTAAGTCTTTTTGTTAATTTTCATAGGTGTGGGTTGGTTGGTATTGTCAGGGAAAGTAAGAAAAGGTAGTAACAGTGTTGAAAGAAATTGAAGCATAAGAATTTGGGAGAGCAATAGTACTTTTTTTTAATTCGAGTTAGATTGAAGAGCACTTTTGATATCTTACACAAAAAACTAACAATTCAGTTAACTTTGACGAATTTTGATAGTCCGTATAAATTGCGCAAAGATCACATGTGTGAAATGTGAAAGAAGGTCGACCACTATTAAGCCGGCGAAAACAAAGATCAAGACTGGATTAGGACATAGGGTTTCCTCAATGAATTATTTTTCTGTTATGCATGATGTCGATCCTCTGATCGATTTCGTCAAAAGATGACGATGATAAATACTCTAACAATACGTTTATATATGTTTATCATAACAAAATGATCCCACACAATTGAGCTAAGCCTGGTTCTACTATATCCAGGAACCTTTACCTGTTTTGCGAGCATCTCCAGCTGCATCCCTAGTGAAGCCAGGTCCAGTAGAAGTTTCTCCAGATGCACTTGGTTTTGAATGTTTGACTTCATCCGTCTTTTGAAGCTGTAAAAATTTGGCACCATAGTTTCTTTTTGTAGGATAAAAAAATTGATATCATAGTTAATCACTTAGAAAAATAGAAACACTTATTCACTAAAACTGAAAATATTATTCCACACATAATAAATTAAAACTGGAATATGAATTAATAGAGACAAATGGATAAAAAAAACTATTGGAAAACCAGCTCAACTAAAAACTTAAGTTAATAGTTTTATTTTTTATAAGCTAAGATTTTATTAAAAGTAAATGTTCTATAAGATTATAGAAAAAAGCAGGAGAGGATCCAGAAAGATCCTCACCTCAGACCAGTACCAGCTCCAAAGAGCGAAAAGAGAAAAAACAAGAAAAACACGAGAAAACGACTTTCCTACTTCCTATCCGGATTCAAGCAAATAAACCGGTTGGAAACCGGAACAGGGGATAACTCAAGATCTGAAGTCGGTCCCAAGGACTCCTTGTTCTTCTTGCCCTCGACATCCTTCTCAAATGCCAAAGCACAAAGATCAACAGGTTTATGGCCAACCTTCGAGCTGTAACTCCACTTGCCCGAGCTATCTCTTTTGGCAACGTCCACAATAAAACGTCCCATCTTATCCCCTATATCAGCAGATGTCCTGGCTCTTGTCTGATAGACCACTGTTGGTGGAACAATCACCCTCGAGTGGCCCTTCTTTAGACGTCCACGTTTCTTTGGCTCAACTCTAGGAACCAGTTTTTTTTTTTTTGATCGGAAAAGCATATTGAAATTAAAACTGTTCTTTGAAAATAAGAACAGAGTTGTGTTACAAGAACAGGAGTAAACCACAAGATCTTAACCCAACACGGGGAGAACCACCAGAACCAAACAACCATACCTCAACCCAACATGGGGAGGAAGAACCAGAACTTGAATAAGAAACCAAACAGCCTCAACCCAACATGGGGAGGAAGAACATAACTTGAATAAGAAACCAAACAGCCTCAACCCAACATGGGGAGAAAGGAAAAGCAGAGCAACAACAAAGGAAGGCCTTAAAACCAGATAAAACTACCAAGAAGAGCATAACAAAAAGGGTCTTAACTACCCAGAAAAACATTGCTTAAGCACAAAAGGAGCAAGGAGAAACCTTCCAACATCCCGACAAACCCCCAACCAAACCTTAGCTATAGCATGGTCAAAGTCACCTCAAGCTTAAGAGAACCATAAACGAATATGGCTATCCAAATGGCAACAGCTAACACCGAATTGGCGAAGCAAAACCGGCGAAGAAAAAGTCGGTCCCCAAAGAACCTATCATCCCCTAGAATGGCTTCCGAGGGCATAGAAACCTAAAGAACTCGCCGTCGGCCTACCCCGAACTCCGGTGAGCCCGCACCACTCAATGGTCGGGAAGGCTAGAAGACCAAACTAGGGGAAGAAGGTAAAGGGAGGGAGAAAAAAACCACAAAAATCTAAGGAGAGGGATGGGAGAGATACCACGAGAGCCCCAGTAAACACGGGCGGAGCAAACACGCGAAAATCCAGCCTCTAAGGAGTAGAGCCAACCAGTACCACTTCGATCCTCTTTAAGGAAACGAGTCCCACTTTGGCACAAGAGGACGCATCCCAACAGAGGAGGGAGGAAACAGCGCAGCCACCCCGAAGGAACACCCACCATCGCCTCGTCAATGAGTCAGATTCGCGACGATCCTTACCCTGAGCGGTGAGGAAGGTCGACCCACGCCAGATCTGACTCGTCTCCCGCAACAGAGGTGGAAAGAAGACCACCCATCTTGAGACGCTCGCCCTCGATTCCCCGTTACCTGATGCGGTAACCCTTATCCGGCCAACACCGAAGTAAGGCCCTTAGAGGGAGAAATCAGCTACCAGCCGAGAACGAGACCGTCGTAGACGAGGAGATCCGGTCTCCCAAAGCCAAGAACTCCAGCTTCTCACCGCGAATCAGAGGAAATAACCTAAATCTGCAACGATCCACTCCAGAGTCGGAGGAGAAGGCTTTCCCACACCCAGATCTGAGAGAAAACCACCTTCAGAGCCATGAAAGCCGAGGTCAGAGAGAAGGGGCGAAGAGGTTGAAGAAGGAGCGCGAGGAAGAAAGGGGGAAAAGGGATAGGACGAAGGAGAAAGGAGGGATAGAGGGCTAAGGAGGTCGGATTAAGGTCCGGTAGTGACCAGCGCGGCCGAAGCCACAAGGTCACTGCCGGAGACGGCGAGGCGCCGCGAGAAGAAGGTAGGGTTTGGAAGCTTTTCTAGAGAGAGAAATAAGAGAGAGGTCAGAGCGTCGGTTTTTCCAAGGCTTCCTACCATGAACTTCCTTGAAACCCGACTTCCAGAAACGATACCGAATCAAGATCATTTCCAATGCGATTGAAAACTGTATTCAAACTTGGATCTTCACGGGCCGGTAGTTGGGCTTTTTTAGATGGGTCTAAAGGAAGCCCACCTAAACATGTCCCATGATCCCCTTTTTGTACCAGCTCGTCCAAAAAGACAGTCTCGTCCAGGTCAGGCCCAACCTACCTAGTAATCTGATCCAACTCAACAAGGGCCTCTTCAAGCCCAACAGCAAGCCCATGCGAGTTCACTAATGCGACCTGCACCTGTGTTGCACACGGAGCCGCCTCTGTTGATAACGCAATCAACGGCGAAATCACGCCCGAATCAACACAAATTGAAGTTGGATTTGGAAACCCTTTCAAAAAAGGATTCTTGTTGATCGTTATCCCTTGAATTAAGGGATCAGCGCCATAATCAGTTGTGCGAGACGAGCGAAGCAACTGATCTGCGTCCTGAGAAGACGACGGCGAAGTGATCGCCAGCGAAGTGGGTACCCGGCTAGATTCCTCACCAATAGAAACCTCACCAGTGTACTCTTTTCCCTCACCATTCGTTGGAGGAAGCTCCCCAAAACGAGTTCCCAGATCCTCTCGCGAAACAGAGCAAGTGCTCTGTTTTGCGTCTCCACCAGGTTCGGACGCCGGAGACTTCTGGGGACGCCGTGAGAGCCAGGAAAAGGACGTGGTCGTTCAAAGTAAACCCATGTAATGTTTCTATCGCCTGAACTGCAGCATAGTGGGATGAAAAACGAATGAAGCCAAAGAAAAAACATTTCTTATTTGGTCTCTTCAACAAAGAGAAAGCTTCGATGTCGCCAAAGGGTAAGAACATGCCCTTGAAAGAGTCTTATGATGTAGCAAACGGTAGATTGCGTACGTAAATCTCCGTTTCACTCATCACAAAACGAACTCGGGTTCATCGCCGGTGAAATGAAACGCTGTCGCTACATACATCTCCACCCTCCTCTTGCTTCTCAAGAGTCGCAATGGCCGAAGGATCCTCGTTCTCAGTGCGATGTTGTTCCCCTTTCTCTGGAACAGGAATCGTTGGGTTGCTCTGAACGACGCCAACAACCACTTGGGCAAAGCTGGCTGGGTGCTTCGCCACCGGAACTCGATCTGACCTTCTGGTAATACCACCACGAATCCCCTGTTTAGACTCCGTGACCGGTCTGTCCCTCTTCCTAGGACTAGGGTTGCAGTTGAGACAATAGTTAGAGTATAAGGAAAGGAGATTCGAACAATAGTTGAAGGTCTAATTGTAGTTATATTCTAATACACCGGGCTTAGAGGTGAATTATTTGAAGAAGAGAAGAGTTCAGGGAGAAGAGATAAGGGCTTTCCGATTTAGGACAAATTTGATAAATTGAAAAAAAATTAGTTATTTTTTATCAAAAAATCAAAAATGCATTAAAAAGTGATGTGGGTTCCGGGAAGGAAACCACAAACCACCAAACCAACAAAAAGATCCACAAAGTCTACATGACCCAAGAGGCCGAAGGAGATGAAAAAGAAAGGAGGAGCTCAAATAGGTTGAGAGAGAGCAAGAGTCGGCGACACCATCCGAGAGCTAAGAGACGGGGCTCATCAATTGAAATGAAATTAGTTATTTTTGTTGAGAGTGGAGTTTGAACCCAGGTCCGTGTTCCTCAAGCTCTGATACCGTATTAAAGGATCAACTCAACTAAAAGCTTAAACTGATAATTAGAGGCTCAATTATAATTTTTTTAAGTAACTTTTGTTCTTCTCATCCTATAATAACAACACTAGTAACATGATCTACTCGTTAAATGCCAACTAACTGAAGAAAAAAAGAGTTTTGAATTGTACAAGAGAGCTCTATACACATCTAAAAAGAAGCAAACCCCGTATTAAAACTCTTAATTATCAGCTTGAACTTTTAGTTGAGTTGTACTCTAATAAAAAACATCAATAATAATCTAATATTATACATACCTCGGGAGTATTTTTCTTGTCTTTGTCCTTCTTCTTTTTGTTGCGTTTCTCTTTCCAAAACTTGGTCCATGTGTAAAGCTCCAAAACCACGACAATGAAACCCAGAACTCCGAGAAGTACAATGTAAGCCCATTCCCATACCATGTGGTGTGGTCTCAAAATGGAAATTCCTCGGAATATATTGACGAAGATGAGAACCAGCAGAGCATATCCCAGAAAGTGATGGTACATGTTCCAGTAGCAGCGGTATTCGTCACTTGATTTTGGTCTCATCCGTAATGCAAGCATCTGACCACACCAAAATCCATTCAGTTTCATCTACTTTCACTAAGAAAACAAATACAATGTCGAACACAGAGGTGAAATCGGCTACAAACCACTCTTAACCTAAAAACTAGAGAACCAATCCTAGCCACACACACCTAACATCTAACATTCCCCATGATGCACATCATCACCCCAATTTCACCCAAACTCACGCCACTTTCATCCTTTCTCACACAAGAAATGGCATAATTGTAAAAGCATGGTGCCATGTGGACAAGTGTCCATTTTTTTCTTCACCAATTCACTAATTTAATATTTCCCGATTCGTTTGAACTCCGATTAGCTTCAAACTTGCACCAATATTTTTATTTTTTCAAGGGCTTTAAATCAAGATCAATCATGAATATATTTTGAAGCACGAAAATAAAAAGGTATATCGGAGTGATAAACAAATGTTGAGTGTTGATAAATCTTCACTAATAAATGTTTTATATCGGAGGTATCAAACTATTGCTAAATGTTGATAAAAACATGTATTAGGTGATAAAAGCCATGTTCAATTTTGATAATAAGTGTGATAAACTAGAGTTTAGCGTTGATAAAAAAACATGTGATGGAGTGATAAAAACACATGTAATTTAATGATAAACATGGTGTTTAGTGTTGATAAAACCAGTGTCCATAAAAAGCACGTGATGAGATGATAAAAATCATGATCAGTTTTGGAGAATGGGGTGATAAAACCAGTGTAGACTGTTGATAAAACCAGTGTAAAGTGTTGATAAAACCAGAGCAACGTGTTGATAAAAATTAGCCATATATAATTTCTTTAAAAATCAGCCCCGAAATAAAAAAAATTTGTGCTTCAAAAAAAACATGTGATGAGGGTGATAAAACACACGTAATTGAATGATAAAACTAGTGTTTAGTGTAGATAAAACTAGTGTTCATAAAAAGCACGCGATGAGGTGATAAAATCATGACCAGTTTTGGAAAATGAGGTGATAAAACCAGTGTAAAGTGTTGATAAAACCAGTGTAAAAGTGTTGATAAATCCAGAGCAAAGTGTTGATAAAAATTACCCAGATTTTTTTATAAAAAAATCAACACCGAAATAATTTTTTTTTTTCGTGCTTCAAAATATATTCATGACTGATCTTGATTTAAAGCCCTTAAAAAAACAAAACTAATGGCGCAATTTTGAAGCCAATTGGAGTTCAAACGAAGCGGGAAAAATTATTTTAGTGAATTGATTAAAAAAAAATATGATAGTTTTACTAAAAAGCCCTTACCACTTACTAAAAAGGGCTTTTTTTTTGCAGTCAACAAGTCAACTACTCAATTGCATCTCATCCATCCATTCTTAAAATGGATGGCTTAGATTGGTTCTCTAGTTTTTAGGTTAAGACATGGTTTGTATTTGAATTCTCCTCGTCGAACACATATTTATTCTATTACAATGTTTCTCCCGTGATGTATTTTGTTACGGCATAAAATTATAATTCAGACATCTGAGACCATAGTTATGTTCTCAATTATCAACTTTGTACATTTTTTGAATTCTATAAAATAAATAATTCGTGTTCTATGTAACCGGTTGCCGGAGGAGTAAATTCTCTCTCTCTAAACCCTAGGAAAAGCTCTCGGTCGCAGCACCCAAAAGCCATGGCTACAATCACGCTTTTACCATGGCATATGCCATGGTTATGCTTATCTCTTCCACACATCCTCTTCCTTGCACCCTCCTTAGGGATCCTGAGAAGGTTTTTTCTACTAGGGTTTCGTTCAAGCCGCCTCTAGCCACCGCGACGTTGACCTTCTTCTGCCACCAACGCCGCGTCTCCCGACCTGTTTCGGTCCCTCCTCTGCAACTCCGAGGGTTTCCGCCTCTGAGGCCGTCGTCCCTGATGCTGTCGTCGCCGTCGTCTCTGCGGGCGTCGCCGCCTCTGATGTCGCCGCCGTCTCTAGAGTCGTCCCTGAAGCCGCAGCAGCAACTGGCGCGCCCTTCTCCCTGGCCTCCACCGTTGTAACCATCTCGACCCCTTTCACGGTTATGGATCTGGCTCATTGAACGGATCCTTTTTACTTTATTTGAGCTTGTGTTTGCAGGTTCAATGCCTAATGAACAGAGAATCAGAGATTTTTCCAAGGAGGGAACCCCGATTCGTGTATTGCCTCTCACTATTACTGTTGAAGTCATTGGCCAATTTTCGGAGCAGGAATTCTAGTATCACCTTCTCAACCCCCGTCTTCCTTCCTTGCCTATACGACATCCCAGCTCAGTGTTAGCTGGCTCACCTTCTCGTGGTCAGGGATTTATTCCTGATGCACTGAGATGTATTTGAATTTAAATTAATTAATTGCACCTTTAGCTCAAAAAAATAATTAATATTTACACCTTATTAACCAAATGTGGATGTTGGTCTTCATGTTAAGTTTATTTTTTATTCGGTAGTGAGTTTACACTTCAGCACTATCTTTTCTACATGAGAAATTTGTACACAAGTCGAATATCATGTGAAGGAGGGAGCAACTGTTTCCAACCATTTTGGTAGTTAAGACTCGTCGGTTTTAGGCGTTAGTCGCTAGCGAGTGGTTTAGTCATTTATTGTCGTTGAGTGAAGACCTTCGGGAACTTGATCATAGGGTTTAGTGAGCTTCGGTTGGATTCTGTCCATCGGATCTGATTTTTCCGTTTAACGGTGTTGGCCGTCAGTGTGTTAGTGGTCACCCTCCTCTCTGTTTCGAGGGGTTGGTGGCCCCAATGAGCTTTGGCTTTTCTCTAGTTTCAACAGGGGTTTCGTTTTTTTGTTCTCTGGTCACCGACAAGCCTTGTTGGGGAACTATCACTTTTTGTGTGCTTCATGGTTGACATATTAGGGTACTTATATCCTTTTTTTCCACTTGTTTTGTACTTCCAGGTTGATAAATTCAGGTTTTAAACTTTTTTTATCAGATTATAAATAATCCATAATAAAGAGTCGTATGTTGTATGAAGGAAACCACAAATTGACAACAAGATCCGAAAAAGGTCCAAAAGGCCTGAAACAAACAAAAAAAGACAGGTGCCCTGCTCATAAAAGGATAGACAATCCGATTTGGTAAAGGAGAAAAACAAGGAGAAAGAAACACGAACGAAGAGCTCAAGCATGCTCAGGACTTTTATTTGTATAAGTTTGTTTACTTTATGTTTGTAAAATCTGGGTTTCGACCTCTTTATTTTGTTTTGAGCTATAAAGATGAGCATGCTCTTGTTTGTATGGCTTTTGGCCTTGGTTCCTTTAAAGACATTTCTATCTTTTTTTTGTATTGAGATTATAAAAAGAGTCATTACAAAGGTAAAGCCCCTCGAGAGGTTATTGATCCAAAAACTCTGAGATAAGGAAATCGGACCTACAACGGGTTACGGTTGTGGTAAACAGGACTTAAAATTAAAACATGAGTTAAAATCAAAACTAAAATAGAAATTAAAACCGAAGGGCTCAAACTGCTAAGAACCGCTCATAGTAGTGCCTAAACGCTGCTTGATCCCTGTTTTACAAGGACTCTTTTCCCTCCCGAACTTGAACTTGACAATCTGTAGGGGAGGATAGTATGATTCAGGGATCCCTCCCAGTAAAAATCCCTGAATCCTTGCTTACTCATTGGGCTTGGCGAGGCTGCATAGCAGTCCTCGCCTCATTTGTCTGTTTTTTCCCGACTATATCGCCGAACGTGTCCCCGCTCGAAACGTGGGAGAATGCGGGTATCACCGCAATAGGGAGTCGCGGATCGTCGTCGATGCACCATCCTTCCAATACAGCAGTGCCGGATTGTGGATGCGCAGAGGAGAACATCATTGCAACAGAAGGTCGCGGTCCGCCGCAGATACACCATCTTTACGATACAGCACCGCTGACTTGTGGATGCGTAGGGAAGAGCACTATCAAAAGTAGAGAGAAGACGAGACTCACGATTGATCTCGTGGTGGTTGGAGACGTGCACGATTACGATTGCATAATAACGATTACAACGACTAAAATTGAGAGCTCTTAACCCCAACGGTAAGACATTTCTATCTATTTGTCATAATACTTTACTTCAAAGTACATGATTATAAAACTCATTTGCTGACAAAATTAAACTAGATAGACATATGAGACTAGACATCTACTACAGGACCAAACCAGATTAATCTGATATCATAAAATTTTAAATTTACTGTCATAGATTTTGTGTAGTGGGTCAAACTCGATGACCAACATACTTTAACTTTAATATCTAAGTATTTTACCCTTGAATAAATTCTGTTTCACCCAATAAACTAACAAAATAAGGAGGGAGAGAGAGATTTTTACTTGGAGTGTGGTAAATGTGAAAATGAAGATGGCAAGAATCCTGTGGATTGGAAAGGTGTAGCCTTTGGAAGCTTGTCCAAGCCACATGCCAATGCCCCAGCCGGCCGTGCCTAATATATATCCGGCGCTCTGGCAGAAGATGTGAAAACGGAACCAAAACCAGTGCTTCATCGGATAACTCCTACAGTACCTCGCTACAATCACCCCAATAGGCAACAGTGTTCCCCACCCAACCATGTTCAATATCCCATGTACCTGAAAAAACCAGAGACCTAGCTCGATCAAAATCTGATATATCTAAAAACTCAAACTGATAAATAAAAATTTGGGAAAATGTCATTTCTTAGTTCAGTTAGAAAGGTCATTAGTACATCTTAACCGTACTCCACCTTTTTGTGACAGATACTAACACAATGGTGGTATTTTGTTACAAATCCTACCATGAAGGTGATATTTTGTTACAAAAAATAGCATAAAGGTGGTATTTGTTACAAATCATAGCCCCTTTTTCATAATTATTTTACACGTGATTGGTACTTTTTGTAAACGTGTACCACCTTTGTGTTAGGATCTGTCACAAAAGAGCACGGTTAGACCAACTATACTATAGTTTAGTATGTGACATGTGACAAAATGTTACACGCATTTCATAGGGTTGTTTTCATACCGTTCTCAAATGCATCCTATGTAAGCCAATGTTGAAACTCCTCCCCGTATTCAAATTTATTGTCTCCGTGCTATCGCAGTTTTGGAGACGCGTATCGTGCATAAGTGGCATCGATTCCACAAAATCAAGCCCGACTTGCCAAACATGGTTCAGCCTCGAAACATTGTACGACGAGTCGTTGTCAAGAAACATCGTAGCGTACATCTTGAAGTAGCCTGAGTCCGCGGCGTACTCGGAGGACATGTTTTGGACCGTCACGTCGATGTCCGAAGGTAGGAGAGGGCAGCCGAGTCTTGTGTTGGAGGTTATGTTGTAGGTGTTGACATGGGAAGAGCCGTTTCGGTACCTAATGCCTATAATGGCTCTTGTACCGACCATCTTGGGCTTTGGCCCCGGGTTGATTCCCCATGCCATCCACCCCGTCTCTAGTCTTGCGCCGAAGTAGATGTCGACTCTGGTCGAGTTGTGTGAGTCGTGCGTTGGCGCGTGCTTTCTCCAGCCGAATTCGGTGTCTAGGGTTGTGAGTTTCTTGCAAATGGTGCGGGTTTGGTCGCCGGAGGCGGGAGGGACGGGGTGGCCGGAGCAAGGGGTAGAGTGGTGGGGAGACGTGGGAGGGAGGAGGCAGAACAAGGCGAGGATGAGAAGCAGAGGACTAATAGATTGAGCATGAGGCATAGTGTTTTTTTTTATTATGGCACTTTCTATCTCATTCCCAATGTGGAATGTTTCATTTTTTATTATGTTGTTGGTGTAACTTTTTGGGTGGGTTGGGAACAAGTAACACTCAAAGTTGATTCGTTCTTGTCCTTGTTTTCTATTCTCACTCCATGTACTTTGTTATTGGCATATTGTGTATGTGTACAACGTGTGATCTCACGTTGAAAAAATATAGATCTGTACATCATTTATATTTATAAATTAAACATGATATTAATGTAATACTATTTGGGACCTGTCTACTTGTAGTCGTGTTTTAACTGCCTTATGAAAGCCCTTCAGTGAACTTGTTTTCTCTCTGTATGCCCTAATCGTGTCAATATCGTCTGCTTTTACCAATCGAGTCTGGCATACCACTGCCACTAGAGGTGTGCAAGACTAACCGTTTTCACCGGATAAAAGCAAAATAATTTTTTCACCAAACGTTTACAGAAAAAACACTAAATCAAAAGAATTGAGTCGGGCCAAATCCGAGTTTAAGTATTTGTTTTCGAGTCAGATAAAATCCTAACATTATTGCAATTGAGGATAAAAAATTATTATAAATATCATCAATATCCAGTTCAAAAATCGATTGATAAATGATAATATATATTTTGTTATATTACCAATGAAAATGTTTACAAAGCTTCAAAAAAAAAGCCACGTCACATTTTGTTACAAAAGTCTTTTATTTTATTTGGTCTTTCTGTACACTAAACATTTATAATTTGTATTCATCCATTTCATAACTATGAAAAATATATATTCGTGTTCTCTCGTTGAAAAAAAAAACTGCCTCTGCCATGCACGTGGAACAAACTTGGCAGGAATGATGAGTTTATATCATGAAATGAGCTCAACAATCAATCCCATCCTAATGGATGGATAGGAATAGTAAGTCAATTTGTGTTGTATAGCTCACTATTGGAAAAGTTTAATACCATGCTTAGCAAGGACTCTAAACTTTGATAGTCACATAAAGTAAGCAGAAATGGGAGTGATTAAAGAGTAGAAAGGAAAGGAAAGATAGGGAGCTGTATGTGCTTTATGATGAAACTGCTTTTTCGTACTGTGGTTCTGTTATATCAATCTGCATTCGTCACCAGCAAATCCAAATAAAACGAGTTAGGGTTAAAAACAGTCCAATAGATCCTACACTCTTGGGATCTGTATAAAAAATCTACAAGTCATCGCCTGATATCATTTGTACTTCGATAAAAATCTCGTTTGTATATTGATATAAGAAAAAATAATTGAAAGTTTTGTGTCCGGTTTTTCAATTAGATCGGATTCTAATACAATTCTAGAATTGGCTCGGATATGTCCACACGAAAAATGACTATGTTTTTTTGATAAGCAATGTATTGTTAAAACTTTGTGATTCGAGAAAAATTACAAGAGAGAGATCCAACCCAATATTAGGATCATCCAAAGACCTTCACAAAAGTAACGAAACACGACCCAAAGTCGGAAACCACCCGAGCAATAAAGATCCACAAAACAAAAATAAAACGTGACTTCAACAAGGCCCAACCACCTCGAGGGCTCCAAGACGCCCTCCACGCATTCTCGATCATTAACCGTTGCTTGCACACTAAGAGACTTCAGGACTTGCTCTAACGCTCGAGTTTGCCCTCAAAACAATACATTTGGCTTGTACAACCGAAAAGTCTCTTTAACAAAATTGACTCCTCACAAGCAAAGGGATAACCACCAAGTGGTTGGTCTCGATTCTTGAAATAGAACCATCGCGACCTCCATTGACTAAGGGCATAACGAGGATAGTGGTCCTGATTACTGAGTCTCACACTCCACCACAATACCATCACATGTGCCACAGATCACCAGCTCAACGGAAATGCCACAAACGTTGACCGAACACATCGAAAAAACCGCCAAACACACATTAGAACTGTACTCAGAATTCAAGCTCCCAAAACCTACTCCTACCCCAATGGCTAAACTCTCCCTTGCGGCGGATGGACCTGCCAAGATTGACAAGCCAATCAATAGGGACTTGTATGCCCTACCACCTCATACCTCCCCAGAGTTGTCGTTTGGATTCATCCCTTTGCAACCTATCAGATAGAGAGTGATGTCCAATGTCATGCTAAGTCACCATAACCGATCGGGGACTACCACCCCACCTGGTTCGGTCATGTAGTCACATAGATAGAGGAAGGTTCGGTGACATCTAATGTCCTGCATAACTCTTAGGCAGAAGGGTTGCCCCAAACTAGTGCCCTAAGAGGCCTTTCGGGTGGAAATGAGCCAGAGAATACCTTGACTAGGAAGAGGGTGGAAGTGGAGGATCGGCGTGCGGAGTATCAAGCGAGGGCTGGTAAACAGTCCCGCTAGAATCTATGAGGCCTTCTCAAGGCCTCAAGTTGCTCAGGATGATTTGCAACCCAACCCCGTATGAGATTCTTCCACCAACTCTAGAGTTCCCTCCCCGAATCATGTGCATCATCCAAACACATAGTGAGCCACTTAGGAGGCTCCACACACGTACACGTTTATATGGTCGACCTCAAGTTGAGCTAGAGTTGGTTTTCATGTTTTTTAGTTTGAATTATTACTAGTTGTTTCTTGGATGTTTAAATATAAACGACTATGACTCGACTACAACTAAAGAATTGGGTGTCGAGTTATCCTGATGATTTGCTCTCCTGTTTATGATTAAGTCTCAATAATATTGGTCCATTTCGTTCAAAAAAATAAGACTAGGTTTTTTTTTCTAAAAAAATAAATAAAGATTATTTAAATAAAATTATATATAATTATTATCTTCAGCTTGGGTCAAATGTGTAACTATTTTAATTTTTCTACTATTAATCCTCTACATCCTATCAATTAGATGGCCTTAAGAATGTCTCACTCTATTAGGGTTTCACCGATGCTAGCGCAAACGGAGGTCTCTCCTCGAAGACAATCTTGATCCTCCTGACACAGGTCCGACAATCCAGCTCTGTCTCAATGGCGATGTTCTTATTCCTCCTCTTCCCAAGTCCCGGCACTCTCTGCATCCATAAATCTCCCCCACAAATCTCTCCTACCGCTTCGCCGTCATCGTTGCCGGTCTCGCCTACTTTCTTAATCGGACTATCCTGGTCATTACCCACGTCTCAGGGGTTATCTCAACCGACCCCCATGCCCCAATGTCAACGCTGATTAGACCCTAGCTCCGGCAATATTCCAAATCATAACTGGATTCCGGAGAGGCCTAATTTACGAATCATGGCGTGGAACTACCAGGGGATGGGATCCCAGCTACACAAAAAACATATGCAACACCTCCTCAGGGATCACCGACCTCATATATTGTCCCTTCTTGAAACCATCCTCTCAACTCGACATTTCCTCTTGCTAGCTCGTTCCCTAGGTTTCCATGGCCATCTTTATGTGCCGAACTCAGATACGTAAAGGGGATTGGCCATGTGTTGTGTGGTGGGCATTGAGGTGGATCTCCAGGATCAGGATGGCCACTATATTGATGTGGAGGTCTCAGTTCCAAGTTACGATGATGTGCGTCTAACGGGTATTTATGGTGAGGCACGCTGGGAGAATCAGGATTTAATTTTGGACCTTTTGAGGCAATTGCATTGTTACTCAAGGCCAAAATGGGTTATCATAAGAGATTTTAATGGAATTCTGGGTCAGGAGGAAACTACGGGTGGTGGAACTTATCCTACAGGCCTAATGGAGGATTTCTTCCAGGTTGTTGAAGACTTTGACCTTATCGAAATCCCAATGACGGGTCACTAATTCACGTGGTTTTGAGGACGAACGCACAACCGTCACATTCAGTCACGACTAGACATAGCGTTAATAACCAACTCTTTATTCTTCACCCTGCCGGACTTGGACTTCTGTAACACTTGGACTACAACCTCAGATCACTGGCCTATCATCTTATCCCTGGCTCGTAAGATAAATGACTCAAATCGATCAAAGTTCCGATTCTAATCTTAGTGGACTCGAGACCTAGAATGTGGCAACGTAGTGAAAGAAACATGAAATAAGTCATCCTCAACACCGATTAAAGAAGTAATACAGGAGGCAGGCCGTTCTCTGGATAAGGGGGGTCGTAACCATTTAATAAGATTGTGAACCACATTAAGTGGTGCTAGAGGCGCATCGCCGAATTAAATGGGAGGACCGATCGGGTTGTGGTACACTAGTGGGAGGCCATCTAGATTCAATATGAGAACGCTATAGTAGCTTAAGAGGCGTTCTAGCGCCAAAGAGCAAAGCAACACTGGCATACAAAGGGGGATAGGAACACTAAGTTCTTTCAGGCTTCAACATCATACATACTAAGGGTCCAAGCAATAATAACCCTTAAGAACACGATATGATGTTATGACCCTGCGTGATGGATCGTGTTATGGGACCGTTGTAGTAATTTAGATTCAGTTCAAGGCTTCGCGCGGGCGAATCTTTGTTCTTCTTCTTCTTTTTCCCAATCGTAACAATTACATGCTTGTTATAGAGGGAACCCCAGGACCTCGTAGGAGTGACCAAAGTATTTCTTTAAATTCTCAAGTCTATTTTATTCATTCACCTCTCTTGGCATATATAGCCAAGTAGGTTACCTAAAACCAAAACCCTAATACAATCATAATTGGTAATTACCTAACTTACCTATTCCTAATATTACTTGAACTCAAAGACATTAATAAAAAGGAAATAAACTTAATAATTATTAATGGCCAAAGCCCTAGCCGACTTCCACCCTAGCCGACCACACCATTGTGGTGTGCTTGCTTATCCCATTCCGTTACGGTCCGTAAGGCCCATAACATATGACAGTTGGTCACATGGGAGACAGGGATGAAGGAGCTTATCATTGATTACTTCGAGCAACTGTTTGATACTAGTCACCCAGATCTCACAGACTTTCTTATTGGTCTTCCTACTTGGGTTACGCCTACGCAAAACCACTCCCTCTTAACACCTGGGAAGACTAGTGAGATACATGGTGTTGTTTTCCAGATTGGACCAGATAAATCCCTAGGACCGGATGACCTTAATCTACGGTTTCATCAGCACTATTGGCCCTTGGTGGCAGACGAGGTCATCCGATTTATCTAGCATTGTATTCTGACCAAGGGTTTTGACCAGAGATAAATGACACGTCTATCGTCCTCATTCCTAAGAAGCCCGACCCAGACGTGGTCACATACCTCTGGCCGATTACAATGTATAATGTACTATTCTGGATTCTGTCTAAGGTTATGGCGAATCGACTTCGACCCCTACTCCACCACGTGATATCGAAAACACAGGGTGCCTTTATCCTTGGACAATGCATTCAGGATAATGTTCTCGTATATTTTAAAGTGATTCACTATCTGAAACGGAAATGACAAGGGGTGGAGGGTTTTATGGCTCTAAAGCTAGATATGAGCAAAGCTTACGATAGAGTCGAGTGGAGCTACTTAACTACTATTATGACTAGAGTGGTTTTTTCGCTTGAACGGATTGAATTGATATCCTATTGTATAAGAACAGTGACATACTTTATCTTCTCCAGCGACCGGAAAATGCCTCGCCTAACTCCGACTGAAGGAATCCAGCAAGGAGACCCGCTCTCCCTTTATCTATTTCTCCATTGCATAGAGGGACTGTCCCACCTTCTATAGGAATCACAGGGAGTGGGCCTTATTCATGGCATCAAGGTCACTACCCACCCCCGAGGTATCCCATATGTTCTTCATGGACGATTGCTATGTTTTCTACAAGGCTACTCCTACTAAGGCTCGTCGTATACACGACATTATGGGGATTTTTGGTACTCTCTCGGGGAAGGTTCTTAATTTGCAAAAATCCTCTATTCTATTTAGTACAAATACGTCGGCGAGTATGCGTCAGGAATGTTGTGCCATCCTCTATATTACCGAGACTTCTACTACATCCATGTACTTACGTGTACCTAACATGATCGGTAGGATCTAGAACACGGCTATGACAAACCTCCGGGACCGGGTTCTTACCAGGATAAGGTCTTGGGATGGTAAATTACTCTCTCCAGCAAGACGGGAGGTCATGATTCGGTCAATACTCACCTCACCACCTGTGTATATTATGTCGGTCTTCCGGGTCCCACGACAGATTGTGGATCGCATCTATGTCGCGTTAACTCGTTTCTGGTGGGGGAAAGGGGGGGGGGGGAATCAAGTAGACTATCATCTGGAAAGATTGGGATAAGCTCTATATGCCCAAGGATAGTGGAGCATGGGCTTTCACAACCTGCAGGATGTCAATACGGCATGTCTGGGAAAACAAGCATGATGTTTAATCCATCGGCCTCAATCTTTAAGTTCTCAAAGCCAGGTACTTTCCTACTATAGATTTCTTGCAGGCAACGATTGGTCAAAACCCGAGCTTTACATGGGCGAGCATCCTCGCCACCCAAGAGCTCTTGCGTAATGGCCTTTGGATCGCTATTAGGGACAATTGGGATACTATGATCCAAGAGACACCGTGGCTGATTGAGACGACGACTACCATCGAATCAACGAGTCCTACACTCACTAGGGCACCGATAGTAGGTTTAATGATTTCAGAAACTCGCCACTAAGATGTGAATCTTATCCATTAGCTATTCGGCGAGACTGACAGGGCAAATGTACCCTGGCTCCACTCTCGGCAAATCGAGCAAAGGATGAATGGTATTGGGCGGCTGATTGGACAAACCTCTACACGCCGAAAGCAGGATATTCAAATCTCGCCCGTGCCCTCCATTAGATTAGGCAGAACACGGTGGCAGTAACCTGGGCAGCTTTATGGAACATCCTTGTACCACCACACCTCCGGGTTTTCTGTGGAGATGCATAACAGACACCCTCCAAGTGGCGACTAATCTCATTCGCCGGTATGTTCCAATTTCATCTACATACGCCATTTGTGGTCGGAAAAATGAATTTGTGACCCGCTTATTCCTATCACGTGGTTTTGCGAAGACATGTTGGACGCAACTGGGAGGACTTTCACCACCCGCGACTACCTTGGACTTTAAAGCATGGTGGGAAGACATTATGTCAGACACACATATATAGGTCGAGCATCAGAGATTCTTAGTGTGGTATGAGAGATGTGGAAGTAAAGGAACACCCTGATGTGGAACGGGACCACACCCACCGCCATAGGGGTAATCTCGGATGCCCGTACTCACCTCCTAGCAATGTTCTATAAATCCCAAGTGGGCGCCGCCTAGGCCCCATTTTGTGCCTGGCCGACCCGACTAGGCGCCTAGAACAATTTTGCATATTATAGTGACTAAATTAAAATAATTAGATGGTTGTCTAGAGTTGTTCAATGTTGATGATATTAGGGGTTGTGCTTCTAAGTTGTGTATTTGTTACCATTTTTAATATAAGGAAATTCATATTTTGTTTCTATATATAATGATATATCTATTAAAAGTTTGAGAAATAAAAAAAATACAAATCTGATTAGTCCCCGTATAGTCCCCGATTAATCTCCGAAGGCCATAACCGCTCGACTAGCACCTAACAATTTTTAGAACATTGCCTCCTAGTATGGCGGGAAGCGAATGCCATTGTCTTGCACCCGGTCCAAGATCGCCCTCGTTGGCCTTCTAGATTCATTTCTCCTCCGATAAACATATGGGTTATAAATGTGTATGACACCACTTTCCAGGATTCAGATTAGTCGGTTTGGGGTCTTGTCTCCCGATTAGGGGATGACATAGTGGGTCTCACTGCGAATGGGATCCTCACAAGGTGTTGGTCTCTGATTATGATTGAAGCCTATGTCATAAGCACGACACTATGCAACACGACCTCTTTGGGTACAAGCCCAATCATCATCCGGTCTGATACTCAAGTCCTATTGAACATTATCAAGCCAGAGGATCCCCCAACGTCCCTTATGGGTACTATTATTAGAGGTATTCGACATATGTTGGCTCAAAACGAGAGAATCTTTTTCCAATTTGTAAGAATAACTACGAGCAAAACGGCTCACTAGTTAGTTAAGGAGGCGCGTTCTATGCCGGTTCTTTAGTGATCTAAAAACCTTTACGACGCATTAAATTATATCCTCTCGTTAAAGCTTAATAAAATCTCGTAACTTTTGGTCAATTTTTTTTTAATTTATCCACTGAAATAAAGGAAAGGAAAAAAAAAAAGAGAAAAAAACATTGTTTTCCATAGAACTCCACGCGTCACTTGCTTGTTGGAAGAAAGTGAAAATGGTTGAGCATGAAGAAAAAAAAAATTCCGTTGCCGGGACTTGAACCCGGGTCTCTCGGGTGAGAGCCGAGTATCCTAACCAACTAGACTACAACGGATTATGCATACCAGCCTATAATGTAAATTTATCTATATATAAATCGTCGTTATGTTCTCTTCGTACCGAGTCGACTCAAAAACCTCAGTACCGTAACTCGAAAAACCCAGAAGTGGCCGAGTACAGTGTAGAAGCAAAAGCCATCCTTTCTTATCTGAAACCTCAGAGGCAGAGCTCTCACAAATCCTCCGCGACTCCTCTCAATGGCTTCGATTTCTCTCCAAATTCAAGCTCCTTTGTATTCACCCAACTCTCTTCTCAATTTTCCGTCCCGGAACCGCAAGCCTCGAACGATCAATTTGCCCCGGAAAATCAGAATTACAAGGTGTTCGTCAACAGACCAACAGCAGTCTCAGCAACCCGAGAAGAAGAGGAAGAAGAAGAGCATCGGAAGCGACGATGAAGGGGAGAAAGAGATGGGTGTTGACCCAGTTGGCTTCCTTTCTAGACTCGGTGTAAACCATAAGCTCTTCGCTCAGTTCCTGCGCGAAAGGTAGGATTTTTAAACGTTATAGACGGTGATAAGTTAACGAAGTGCTGTTGTGATTCTGTTTGGTTGGTGGGAAAATGGAAGGAAATGAAGTTTCGAGTGGTGGGTTTTTGTTTTTCTTATGTGGGTGCTTGACTAAGGAGAAGAAAATGGAGTTAATGTGATCATACCCACTTTCAGCTAGAGTTATAAAATGTGTAAAGAGATCTCCATAGTTCTTGTAATTTCATCATTGGTGTTTCATTTTGGTATATTATGTGTTTTTGATGATAATCATGATATTGATTAATATTTTCCTTTCTGATTTTTTCTGTACAGACACAAAGCCCTTAAGGATCTAAAAGATGAAATCTTCAATCGTCATCTTAATCTCAAGGAGCTGGCTTCTGGGTTAGTTCCTTCAAACAATTATGGCATGCATTTTAGCTTTTAAAGTGATCTTTGCATTGAAAGCCCACTGTCTGAGACTATTTTTCATGTAAAATTTGGGCTTCATCTAATTGGTATTTTCTCGGTAGGTTTGAGCTACTGGGTTTACATCGTCATCCAGAACATCGGGTGGATTACATGGAATGGGCTCCAGGTTTGGCCAGATGCTCAATGTCTTTCTTTCTGGTTACATTTCTTGTATCTATATCACAATTCTACTTGATTGGCTTAGTTGACTCAATGTGACCGTGGAACATTATGAATCATGACTTGGTATAATACACAATGTACTTATGATATTACCCATTTAAGTATACGTAGCATATTGCCTATCCTTGTTTTCGCCTGTGAATATTAAGCACCATAAATGCAGGTGCTCGCTATTGTGCACTGGTCGGGGACTTCAACGGTTGGTCACCAACCGAAACTTGTGCAAGAGATGGTCACTTTGGCCACGATGATTATGGGTACTGGTTCATAATCATTGAGGACAAACTAAGGGAGGGGGAAAAACCCGATGAACTCTACTTTCAACAATATAATTATGTAGATGACTATGATAAAGGTGATAGTGGTATCAGCATCGATGAAATCTTCCAGAGATCTAGTGATGAGTATTGGGAACCTGGAGAGGATCGCTTTATAAAAAACCGTTTTGAAGTCCCGGCAAAGTTGTACGAGGAGATGTTTGGTCCAAATGGACCTCAATCATTGGAAGAAATGGAGGAATTACCGGATGCAGAAACTAGATACAAAGCTTGGAAGGAGAAACACAAAAACGATCCTCCAAGTAACTTGCCTCCGGTCGATGTGATTGATAGTGGAAAAGAATATGACATTTACAATATTGTTTGTGATAATGAATGGCTAGAGAAATTTAAGGCTAAGAAGCCACCTTTAGCGTATTGGATAGAGACACGTAAAGGAAGGAAGGCATGGTTGAAAAAGTACCTTCCGGGTATACCTCATGGAAGCAAATATAGGGTTTATTTCAACACTCCTAGTGGACCTCTGGAAAGGGTACCTGCTTGGGCTAGTTATGTGCAACCCGACGCAGGTAATTTCTTTTCAGGTTAATTGCATATAGCTATTTCATACTATACGTTTTCTGCAAATAAATATTCCTAACTTAAACTTCTACATCCAGCTACCTAAACTAGAAAATAGAGATAGCTCTTTTTAGCCAGCAAATGATGAAAATTCCCTCGGCCATAATCTTAAAAAACTTCACAAGTACCAAAAACATTTTTGATTAGATGTAAAAAGGTTCCTTAAAAGACAAAACTATTAAAATGAAGGGAAAATGGTATTTTTTGAGATTGGGGTCAAGGGCATTTTTTCATCATTGTTGGGCAATAAAAGAGCCATATGCAATTGTTTGGAAGTTTAGGTAGCTGTGAATAACGTTTTAAAGTTCCTCATATTCATAGCATGCATCTTAATAAACACTGGCTTATGCTTTACACTTGCTTCACGTCAATTTTGACTTTTATGTTCAGATGGAAATAAGGCTTATGCCATCCACTGGGAACCGCCTCCTGAGTCTGCTTACAAATGGAAAAATGCAGCCCCCAAAAGGCCGAAGTCCTTACGAATATATGAATGTCACGTTGGAATTAGTGGATCAGAACCGAAAATTTCTTCTTACAATGATTTTATTGATAAGGTAAGCCTTTTGGTTGATTCTTTCCCATGTATTTCCTCAACCCTATATCACGGTGATCCATTGCCTCATTTTCACACCATGGGTTTAATCATAACAGGTACTTCCTCATGTAAAGGAAGCTGGATATAATGCAATCCAGATGATTGGAGTTGTCGAGCACAAAGATTACTTCACCGTTGGTTACAGAGTGAGTAAAATATTTAAGGAATAATTGCAAAAAAAGTACCCTGAGGTAATGACTTTTTGCAACATGTAGTTCTCTTATTTGATAATTGCAAAAAAAGGTATCCTGGACTTTGTCTTTTTGTTGCACGTTGTATCAATTTGTTTCAAAATGACAATTTTACCCTTGTAAGTTTATTTAAAAAAATAATAGCCTAAAAACAAAAAATCCAAATTTTTATATCCTTAAATTTCTTACTATTTGTAAAGTATAAAGAGGAAGAAAATTAATGGATATGAAAATTTGGATTTTTTGTTTTTTTACTTATTATTTTTTAAATCTAAATTGTAAGGGTAAAATCGTTTTTTTTATATAAATTGCAACAAACAGTCAAGTTCAGGGTACTTTTTTACAATTATCAAAGAAGGCTACAAGTTCCAAAAAAGAGTACATCTGGGTACTTTTTTGCAATTGTCCCAATATTCTATCCATATTTTGTTGTTAATATAATTCCTAAATCAATCTGCACATAAATCTTAATGTGTTTTGCAATTTCAAACTTGCATTATGATCATATCACAGTTTTTTATATTAGCTGGTAAGTGATGTATCACCGTCTTGTGTTCAAAAGGAGCATATTTAGTTTAGAGTCATATGAATGTAATCGATTATGTTCATGGCAACACAGGTCACCAATTTGTATGCTACCAGTAGTAGATTTGGCACTCCCGATGACTTCAAGCGCTTGGTTGATGAAGCACATGGTTAATATTGTTCACTGATTCCTTTTAATATTGCAAGCTATAAAATTTCTCTTATATTTCAACCATAACATAATTTTTTTTTGAAGGGCTTGGGCTGCTGGTCTTCTTAGACATTGTCCATTCCTACTCTGCCGCAGATGAAATGGTTGGGCTATCACTATTTGATGGATCAAATGATTGCTACTTTCATACTGGTAAACTTATATAGTTTTGATGTCATATAGATTGATCAATATATTCGGTTATGCGTGGTTTTGCGAAGAATTTAGGGATGATTGCAAAAAGTACCCATATTCATTTTTTGCAACTGTAGCCCTCTTCTTTGATGATTGCAAAAAGTACCCTGAACTTGTCTTTTGGTTGCATTTTGTATAAAAATGACGATTTCGATTTTGCTCTCACAATTTTGATTTTAAAAATAATAATTGAAAACAAAAATCCAAATTTTTTTATCCCTTAATTTTCTTCCTCTTTGTACTGTACAAAGTACAAAATATAACTTTAAGGGATGTGAAAATTTGGATTTTTTGTTCTTTAATTATTAGTTTTAAATTTTAATTTCCAAGGGTAAAATCAGCATTTTGAAACAAGTTTATACAAAATGCAACAAAAAAGACAAGTTCAGGAGCTTTGTTGCAATTATCATAGAAGAGCACAAGTAGCAAAAAACTGAATACCTTAGGGTACTTTTTTGCAATCATCCAAAGAATTTATCATGTCTTCCTACCTATAAATGCCTTTCATACAATAGGTGAAATGATTAAGTGGATTCAAGCGTTGTTAGATAACGTTTGGGTTACTCGATGTACTTATTCTACTTAACTTCCCTGCTTGAATAGGTAAGCGAGGGCAACATAAATACTGGGGTACAAGAATGTTCAAATATGGAGACCCTGATATTCTACACTTTCTTCTCTCTAATCTGCATTGGTAAATGTGAACAGTTTTATATGTATAGATATATAATTATATCTATGTTATCTACACATGCACAGTGCTTACAGGTTCATGATTAAGCAGGTGGGTTGTCGAGTATAAAGTTGACGGCTTTCAGTTCCACTCTCTCTCATCAATGATGTACACGCACAATGGTTTTGCTTCTTTTACCGGTGACTTGGAGGAGTAAACCATCTGTTGAAACTTTTTTTCTTCAATATTTTTTGGGTTTCTGATATATAAGTTTGTTGTTAAATCTAATTTTCATTGAATTACAAACAGTAATGTCATATATTTATATGATATACCTACATATATATTATAGGGATAATTGCAAAAAGTACCCTGAGGTATTCACTTTTTGCAACTTGGAGCCCTCTTCTTTGATAATTGTAGAAAAGTACTCTGAACTCGTTTTTCGTTGCACTTTGTATAAATTTGTTTCAAAATGAGGATTTCACCCTTGGAAATTTAAATTTTAAAAATAATAATTAAAGAACAAAATATCCAAATTTTCATATCCCTTAAATTTCTTGCTCTTTGTAAGGTACAAAGAGGAAGAAAATTAAGGGATATGAAATTTGGATTTTTTGTTCACGAATTATTATTTTATAAATCTAAATTGTAAGGGTAAAATCGTCATTTTATACAAATAGCTGCAACAAGACAAGTCAGGGTATTTTTTTGTAATTATCAAAGAAGGGGGCTGCAAGTTCAAAAAATGAATACCTCAGGGTATTTTTTTGCAATTATCCTAATAATATATACTTTTAATTGAGGAATGAACATATCTTTTCTGACTTGTCAAATCTCATGTCTAAATCCATACTTTGCCAATCAAAACTGTCAAGGTGCTTAAACAATTCCTGACTATAATCTTTGCTTTATTACAGGTATTGTAATCAATATGTTGACAGAGATGCATTAATGTACCTCATTTTGGCAAATGACATACTTCATTACTTTTATCCTAATTTAGTGACCATCGCTGAAGATGTAAGTGGTTCTTGATTTACTTTGAAGTTCCTAGGTATGTTATTGCTTTTAAACGTTAGTAATAAACTACATAAGATACGTACATACTCGGTTTTATCCTAATCTTTCTTTCTCGAAGTGTTACATTTATCGTAATAATAGTATATAATGTTTCTCACACTCCATGCTGTTGCTAACTTAGACATAAGGGATAATTGCAAAAAAGTACCACAAGGTATTTACTTTTTGCAACTTGCAGCCCTCTTTTTTATAATTGCAAAAAAGTACTATGACCTTGTCTTTTTGTTGCGTTTTTTTATAAATTTGTTTCAAAATGACGATTTTACCCTTGGAAATTTAAATTTTAAAAATAATAAATTTAAGAACAAAAGACCAAATTTTCATATCCCTTAAATTTCTTACTTTTTGTACGGTACAAAGAAGAAGAAAAGTAAGGGATATGAAAATTTGAATGTTTTGTTTTTACTTGTTATTTTTAAATCTAAATTGTAATGTTAAAATCATCATTTTTATACAAATTGCAACAATAAGACAAGGTCAGGGTACTTTTTTGCAATTATCAAAGAAGAGGGCTACAGGTTACAAAAAATGAATACCTCGGGTACTTTTTTGCAATTATTCATATACATAATGATGTATTGATTCTGTTTTTAGGGTTTCATAATATTTTCTCGTCCTTGTTCAGGCCACACTTTATCCCGGACTGTGTGAGCCAACTTCTCAAGGTGGATTGGGATTTGATTACTACGTCAATCTCTCTGTACCCGATATGTGGCAGTCTTATCTTCAAGATATTCCTGACCATGAATGGAGTATGACTAAGGTCATCTTTTCAGTGTTCTTTAATCATCTCATACTTAGCAATTTTCTCAATCAATTGGGTTTAGGGTTTCTGTTATCATTTTGCCATTGATTTGAGTCTAAATATATGTTGAAGATTGTCAGCACGTTAGTGGGCAACAGAGAATATGCAGATAAGATGCTTATATATGCTGAGAATCACAATCAAGTAATCATCCACTCTAATCACTTATTGTACATCCAAAACTATATCTTGAAATGCTGTTATTGGTTTGGCTTTTATTTTTTTAACTGATTAATACGTGTGTATACAAATTTATATGACAGTCTATATCTGGAGGGCAGTCTTTTGCAGAGATATTGTTTGGTAAAATCAAGAAGCAATCTCCTAACTCGGAGGAATTATTGCTTCGAGGATGTTCATTACATAAAGTATGTTACTTAACCACTCTGTCTTCCCCTTGCTCTTACTATTATCTTATCTTACCAATTAAATTGTTGCAGGTTGTTACCTTTATCTGTATTTTGTAGTAGGTTGTTACGTGTACTTTCTTCTAGTTGCACCGTCTATAATGAAGTTAAAGTCCGATGAAAAAGATTATACTACCCTCACAAAAATCTTGGGGGTCTTGTGGAAGAAGGTTAATTTGTTACTTTTAAAGTAAAAAAGGACACAAAGTAACGGTCTTAAGGAAGAAGGGTAGCAGGTTGTTACCCTGTACTTTTTCTTTGTGTTGACAAATTTTAAGTAAAGGTGCAATTTAAAAAAGCACAAGGTAACAACAAGCTACAAGATTAAGAAAACAATGACAACCTGCAAATAGTTTAAAGTACACGGTATATTTCTGCTATTATCCCTATAGTTAATTAGTGGAACACTGAGGTGAAAACCGAAGAATGGAAAGTTAAATATAAAAACTGGAAACTAATCATAGCCACTGGATTGCAATTTTAACGGCTGAGATTAAGATCGAAACTTTCCAAACTTAATTTTAGGATTTCCCTAAGCACACAACTTTCCAATGTTAGGTCAAGTTTCCGAACTTAAATTTGACAACATCTTAGCCGTTAAAATCTTCTATCTAGTCTAGTGGACCCAAAAATGGTTTTCACTTGATTGTTACTCTAACTAAGTATGTGCAATGGGGGCAAAATGATCCCGAGGAGGATTTGGAATCAAGATAATTGCAACACACTTGATTTATTGCAAATTAATTTATTTGTCTCTTCTATATTTCCTACTTTTTTTTCTAGTTCCATGAATTTGTAATATTTCCCTTTTTTCGTGAGCCAGATGATCAGATTGATTACGTTTACTATTGGTGGCCGTGCCTACCTCAACTTCATGGGCAATGAATTTGGGCATCCAGAGGTGAGGTCTCTTACGTTAGCCCATCGGTTGAAAAGTTAAATATGAAAACTGGAAACTAATCAGTCATTCGATTACAATATTGAGATGTTTCCAAAGTTAAGTTAAGTTTCCTGACTAATCTCATCTGTCAAAAACTAGGAATGATTTCAAAAACTTGAGGTGAACTATACGCTTTTTGCAAACACTACAGGTAAAAACTATTTTTTTGCAAAAAACACCCCAAACTATTTTCTGTCTACAAATCCGTTATCTTTAACGGAAATTAGTCATGTGACAGTCACGTGACTTCATTTTATTGGAAATGACTGTTTTTCCATTTACATTATACGTTTTTTGCAAGTTGTAATCCTCTTGTATACGTGTTTTGGAATTTGGAACCCTCATGTATTCACTTTTGCATGGCTACTTTCGACTTGTTGCAAGAAAAATTAACCCTGCTAGTGGAAAATAATTGGGGGATGTTTTTTGCAAAAAAAGTTTAAGTCACTGATAGTATTTGCAAAGCTGGCATAGTTCACCGCAAGTTTTTTCAATTATCCCTAAAAACTATAATCCAATGGTAACAAGTGGCTTTCAGTTTGCACTCCAACTTTTGGTTTTCACCTGATTGTTGATGAATGATCTTCTGATGTGCAGATGGTCGAGTTTCCACTGCCAAGCAACAACTTCTCGTATTCACGTGCTAATCGCCGCTGGGAGCTGTTGTCAGATTCAGGACTGCACCGCGATTTGTTTTCCTTCGATAAGGTTCTGATTCACCAGAATTTTTACATATATAAATTCGGGAATTGTGTACTACTTATGTAACCTTCTGAACACAACTAGTGGGCACTATTATAGCTTACTCACCTTCTGAACACAACTAGTGGACACTATTATAGCTTACTCACGAACTTTCAAATGTTTTGATAACCTGAAATACTTGCCCCTCTTTCATAGGACTTGATGAAGTTGGATGAAAACCAAAGGGTACTTTCAAGAGCTTTCCCCAAGATTCAGCATGTTAATGATGCTACCAAGGTATATTGCACTCTCTCTATTCATTTTCCTTGTGCATTGCACTTGTAGCGTTTGGTGTTGGGATGTATGCAACATGTTAGCAGTACATATTCGGCTTAGTTAACTACTAATAGGTAATTTTTGATAGAAAATATGAATCTTTTTTTGACCGACTAAGTCAGGTGTACCAAACCTAGTTGGAACTTGGAGTACTAAGGGTTAATTACCTTTTGTACCCCTTTTGAATTGGTAACATACCTTTAGTACCCCAAAGTTTTATAATGTTCGATAACAGTCCTTACGTTTTGGTAACACACATTTAGTACCCTTTATGAATTGGTCACAGATCATTTAATACCCCTTATGTATTGATAATAGAACATTTAATACCCCTTATGAATTGGTCACAGATCATCAAAATGGCGTAAACTTGACCAAAATTTTGTCCAAAGCGTTACCAATACATCAGGGTACTAAAGGAGTGTTACCAATACATAAGGGGTACTAAAGGTAATTAACCCGAGTACTAAAGACTGCTTATATAGAAATAAGGGAGCTCCAAATTACTTTTGATTCTTAAAATACTGTTTGACCAGTTTTGATTTCCGCCCAGTGGAGCATCGTAGTTTGAGTTCAAATCTATCTTAATGTTCCTTACCTTTCTGCTATATGCAGGTGATTGCTTACAGCAGAGGTCCTCTTCTTTTCATATTCAACTTTCACCCAACAGATTCTTATGACAAATATAGTGTGGGTGTAGAAGAAGCCGGGGAGTATCGAGTAAGTGATTATTTACCACCAATTTGTACTAATTTCTTCTATCGTTGCCAATAATATCGTTCATTAGAATGATTTTTCATACTGGTGCAGATTATACTGAATACCGATGAAAAAAGTTATGGAGGTCAAGGTATTATAAGTGATGACCAATACATTCAAAGAACGATTACTAAAAGGTATGTATTAACATATTATTGTATCCCTCAATGTTTGCTTTATGCATCTTTTGTTTACTTAAATTGAAATTTTCCATCTCTATCTTTGAAGAGTTGATGGCTTCCGACACTGTTTAGAAGTTCCTCTTCCTCATAGGACTGCCCAGGTTAGTAGTTCTAACTGCCATTATCGTACTTTGACGAACTGTGATTTGAGCATTAGTATAGAGCTTTTGTTAGATTCTAAAATTCTTTTATGGGATAATTATAAAAAAGTACCTGAGGTATCGATTTTTGTAACTTGTAGTCCTCTTCTTTCATAATTACAAAAAAAATTCTCTTGAACTTGTCTTTTTGTTGCAATTTATAAATTTGTTTCAAAATGACGATTTACCCTTCTAAATTTAAATTCTAAAAAATAATAATTAAATAACAAAAACTCCAAATTTTCACATGCATAAAATTTTAACTCTTTGTATGGTACAAAGAGGGAGAAAATCGAGGGATATGGAAATTTATATTTATATTTTTACTTAAAATTTTTAAAATCTAAATTATAAGGGTGAAATCGTCATTCTTATACAAATTGTAACAAAAACACTTGTTCAGGGTACTTTTTTCAGTTATCAAAGCAGAGGCTACAAGTTGCAAAAAAATGAATACCTCATAGTACTATTTTTGTAATTATCCCTTCTTTTATTCCATTTTCTTCGAAAATATCTCGTTTCATCTTATTTTTTGGGGTATACATAACTACTCTGTCAAGCTAAAGCAAACCGCTATGCCAATCTGATTTGGAACCATTATTTTTCATCTGTATGCAGGTTTACAAGTTAACTAGGATTCTTAGAATATGAACCATTTTGCGTTCTCCAAGGAACTTGCAAGGCTTCATCACAAGAACAAAATGCAACAACAGAGAATGACACCAAGTCTATGATCTCATTTGGATGCATCACTTGGTAGCTAGTTGGGTCTCATGGAAGCTTTTTTGCCAAAATGATGTGGAAACAATTGGTCATGTTTCCACACGCCAATCATAACGAGTAGTTGATCGATGAAGCTCGAAGAAATGGTGTTTTGGCATCAACCAATGGAAGATTTGCAATTTGGGATCAACGAATCGAAGAGGGAGTTTTGAAGTCAAAGAGATGGCATTTGAAAGGGAGTCTTTTGTTGTTCCCTTAATTTATCTCATTGTATAACATGAACATCATGGGATGAGATCTCCTTCAAGCTAGTAGTTGGGTGAGTTTGGGTACAAAATGTGTATGGTGGGTTCATGAACAATGACCTAACTTGTATTGCAAGCTTGATGATGGAGAATGTATGCCTTTTTCTTTTGTTGTATGAAAGTTAATTGCACGAATTTGCTTTTGGTCATGCATGATGCTTAGTGTGGAGCTTCTTATGAATTTGAGAAAAAGAAAAAAGAAAGAATTGCAGCATGCTAATGAATCACCATGTCATGCCTTTTGTGTTGCGTCCTAATGGTTGCACCATATGTCGTCTAGGTGCGCCGGTCTTTAGCTTTCAATTGCTTATAGATACCATATTTGTTTTGGAAATTACTCTCTCGTTTTTGAGATTCTCACCTTAGCCCTAGCCCTAGCTGTTATGGTGCTCCCTCCTGTCACCGTTGCTGCTACGCCGCTTGCCGTGTCGCCACATGGTGCTGGTTCTATCGGTCTTGTCATTCCAGTGCCCCTTTGTCCCATCCGGTTGGTTCCACCATGCTTGGTGTGGGGGATAAGTATCGATGGGGATGGTTGTCAACACCACCATCTTCTCCTTCCTTCTCCCTCGTCTCGGCCCAACCTACTCCTCTTGAGGTCTCGCCGGAATTAGTTCCGGTCTCCATGGGGTCCCGATATTCCTCCCCGATGCTGGCGGCTGGGTTCTCTGGTCCGCTGGGACCGCCTCCTCCTCTTCCACTCGGAGACTTGTGTCGGGGAGAACTGGTGCGGCGGCCCTGGGTACCTTCCATTCCACGGAACGGTTTGGCGCCTCTTCGCCCGAACCATATACACCATCTTCCCGGGCTCACCATGACCTGCATGGGTTGGACGGTGCAAGGTCTAGGGTTTCGTCCTTGCCAGGGCCTCCGAGGTTTGTACCCCTTCGAACCCCAGGGGTGGGGACGGTTAGGGACGTGACGGTGTGCTCGATGTACTCCACGGTCGTGACGATGAGGGTTCGGACCCAATGTTTGATCCGCGACAGCTATGGGTTGCAGAGGAGGACGGTGGAGGCCTCTTCCACGTTTGTTCGTTGAGGCTGGGCGCGGAGGCAGATTAGGGCTTGGATACCCTGCGGTGGGGATGCTCCCGGGCCTGATCGTGGGGTCGGTGGCCCTTCGTCTCTTGTCTCGAGGGGGGTTGCGCTGGATTCTGAGGAGGACACTGACATTGTCCGAAGGGCGGTTAGGACGTCGCCCCCGCCACAATACCCTCAGAGCCACCTTCCGGCATATCAGAGAGGTCTGATGCGACATACTCCAGCGATAGAGCCTCGTCCCCACGTGAGACGGCGGGAGTTTCAACCGTCCCCACATGCCTGGATGGGGCAGGAGTCTCCTGGGGCTCCCGGCGGAGACGACGTCGCACTGGACTGGGAACTGGAGGAAGCTGCCCCAATCCCTTGACAATGGACATGATACTTAAGCCTGTCTCGAGGAAGGGGACCCGGCTTAACAATGGACCCGATACCTAATCCGGGTCCCCGATTTCCAACCTGGGACACAACACAGTCGCCCGCGATAGGCCTCCCTGAGTGGTCCAACCCATACCACCCGACATTTGTACACGCGAAGATTCGGCCGGGACCGGGTGGTGCTTAGCTCTCTACTGATTCGATTGCTGACCGCCTGCCGTGGAGCGTGGTGGGTTTGAAGGTGGAGGACGCGCACATCCAGGAGCGCGAGTTGTTGATGTTTCAGCGCCCATGGCCCGTGGGAGCGCAGTTGTTGGAGTATTGAAAAGGGAGGCGTCAGCAACTATTTGGGGCGACAAGTCTCGGGCGGGGAAGAAGCCCCGCCAAGAGGGATGATATACCGCCTGAGCATCGGGGATTGGTCCTGGGAGGGGTCCCTACACGATGCTTTGCCTCCCACTATCACCATTACCCATTATTGTTAACAAAAGTGATTTTTAAATAATTTTTTAAAAATAATTATTGAAGTGTAGTTGAGGGTATTTTCATCATTTTAGCTGACGGCTTGGACTATTTGTTATATAGCTAAACATTAGAGTAGGTATCAGTTAAAAAAATACTTTAGAGTAAGTATCAGTTAAACGTGACAAGTTAAGGGTAAGCATTTGTAATTTACCCTTGTATTAATTAGTATATGGTATTAATACCATATGTACATTTATCCTTTATATAATGTAACACGTATAAACAAACACACAAAGTTAAAGACCTTACAAGGAGATTTTCCATGCAGACTCGGATGACATGCCCCAACCAGCTACAACACAAGCAGAAGTTCAATATTCGTTCGTATTGAAACCGCACCTTGACCGGCTCCAAATATCCTCCAAGTCAAGTGGATGTGGTAATGAAGCGGCCTGACCACATTGAGTTGTACCCAAATCCACAGGTAGCCGTGATCGTACACCTGATCAGGATACCTCCGATCCCAGTGCTGAGGCAATGATTCTCCACATCCTAGGCATTCGCGTGCTCCACCGAGATGTTGAACACCCGAATCCCGATATGCATGCGTTGGAAACACAGTGCTCCCGGTTGCATGAGGGGGGGGGGGGGTCCATCGTTTCCTTGAATGGTAAGAAGAATCTGAAGATATGCTCTATCACTAGTTGGACCACTAGACCCTAGACTATCCATTTCGCCACCATGACCCCCCATAATGCGCTCGGTTTGAAATGCTTCATGGAGAGGAGGTCACCTACAAGTGTGTAGCGGTATCGCATGTCGCCCATCGTCATGACTACTCTCATCAACACCACAATGACCGCATCATCATCGACCTCATCACTTCCAAAGGAGATTGTCCCCATCTGCCCTGAAATGGCTAGGATGCCTATTCCTTCACTAGATCACATGGAGGTTTGTAGGAATCGATGATGTTGTGGTCACCTCGACGGAGGTTTTCAACTAGATGACTAGCTACAAAAAAATGATTCGAAGAACATTCTTTTGCAACATGCCATCTTGCTGAGAGGAACATGTAATAAACATTCATACTTTAACACACAAACAATCAATTTCAACAAGCAACATAACGGTAGGTATCGGTCGATCCTACCGGGAAACGATGAGTACCCTAAATCTTGAAAGACTTTACCTTAAAGTTGTCACTACCTTATGTTAGCTTTTCTCTATTCCTTTTATTACACTACACATGTTCGTTGACATAAGTTGTCAAGTGAGTGAATTGAGGGGTAGAGAAACCATGATCCCTAGAACGTTTTACAATAAAAAGGTAGAAAGGAATTGTCACTAACTTAGAAGAAGCATGCATTAAGCACAAAGAGAAGAGAGAGAAAATGATGAACGATGAATCATGCGTATAACATAAGCATACAAGTGCACGTGAAATTTGGTGGGGATTGAACTTCCATGACGGTCTAACAAAGGCAACTCAAGTTGATACGAAGAGTCAAGAGAGAAACCCCGCATCAACTACCTCGGGTGAGTTTCTATTGTGAACTTATTTACAATTACTAGTCGGGTCATCACACCCTAATCATGGCGATCTTTCGATAACTTTCCTCGGCCCTAGTAATTGGCTATTTCTTGCCTGATGAACATCCCCATGATTACCACGAAAGCAGAACGAAGGACGCGGTCATGAGCTCGAGACTAGTCCCTTGCTTAGGTAAGGGTAGTAACTCTACCCATAGTAAAAGGCGTGGTCGTTCCTCAAAATTGGTTGTTGATCGTGGAACTTACAACATTCACAACCTTGGTTGGCGAGGAAGTTCGGTCCATGGATGCCGTTTGGACTCAGTCTCGGGTGTTGATGAAGAGATTGAAATGTTCCACTAAGATCTCCCTTTCCAAGCATTAAATGATAAAAAATAGTTAGAGTCTACGCTTTAGATGAGTCTTCAAATTAACCTATAAACTTAAAATTGACTCTTTCTTATTCCTAGTTATCGTAGATATGGGTGTTTAAAGTTAATCAAAAACCGATAAACCATAGAATCCGACTTGTACTGACACCAATGGTGGCACAAATGTGGTGTTCCGGTGAAGATTATACAACACCAAAGCTCTCCGGGTCGGTGCAGCATTCTAGCATAAAAGTATTACACTTCTAACACCGATCACACCATCTTTTTTTTATGTACTTCTTCTTCTTACTCATTCTCAAATATGATATTTTCTTCTTAGTCATTATCAATTTCTACTTCATCATCACCTCTTGCCCATTCTACAACAACATGTATCGTTTGCTTCTGTTGTTGAGCGTATGCCACCTTCGATTACTTTTCTTTCTTTTTTATCAGAGAAAGAAATATTATAAACGAAGCGAACGATACAAAACAAATAAACCAAGAACTCAACACACGAGTCTGGACTAAAGCACATACATCAAAAGCAGACAAAGAGGTTGCAGTGAGGTGACCCCAACAGGGCTAGAAGCCTTGTTACTATAATGAGGACTCAAAGCAGCATCAATCTTCTAGAAGACCTCCTTAGTCGTACCTCTATAGCGGGCCCCAAGCTTTCTGCAAATCTCGCCACAGTGTGGGTAATACTCTCCCTTGTGCGACCATCGATCAATGACGAGGAAAACCCAGAAAAGACATCTGGTTGAGGGAGAGAAACATCAACATCAATCGGGAGTGGTGACAAAGATTGATCTGCGCAAAGGACAATAACTTGGAGAGACTGAGGCGAGGGAAACCCCGAGGGAACTCTCGAGAGGAGTAAGGAGATAGTAAACTCATCCTAAAGAGTTTTCGGTGAACGGTTCGCAATCAAGAGGAGGGCACTATCGAGGCTAGCATACAGATTCGAAGCAGAGGACAAGTCATCAGCTTCATCTTCCACCCTATCCGCCCACCTATCCGACTTGTTGCCCGCCGAAGCCGAAGACCCAACGAAAATTGGCGAAACCCATGTACCAGTTGGCGAAGACGTAACAATTTGAGGAGTAGAAAGTCCAATTGGGGTGATGGATGAGGGGGGGGGGGGACAACTACACTGCAAGTGATAAGCGAACAAGAAACCGAGTGAGAGGAAATAGAAAGACTCCCTTCCTCGACAAAAAGAAAAATGCTAACGCCCGGCCCACCCTGGTAAAATGGAATGGAGGCAGTAGAAACCTTCTCAAGAAGAACGTGCACACGGAAGCCAATACATTTAGCCTCCACCACCCGCTTGTCCATCGAAAAATTCAAGACATGGACCAGAGCTAAAGCCCTATATGGTTGGGCCATCAACGGGGAGCACGGATAAATGGTAACGGGTAGTCCAACCCTCCCAGCAATCTCAGAGATGGAACTAATACTCCATCATACAACAGGAAGGTCGATTAAGTCAACCCAAAGAAGGCACCCTCTAAACAAAACTTGGTCAGCACAATCCGAGAAATAGAAGTACCAGGGACATAGAGCCTTCCAATCGTCAACCGCTGGAGATAACAAAACATCATGCTTTGTACATGACAACAAAAAGGCTATCGATCCGAAATCAACAAGTTCCACGCCCCTAACCCATGCTAGCTGAAGACCACAACTGAGGGTGTGCACTATAGCCGAGTTACCCCGATCACATTGCAAGCTGGTAGCGTTTTGAAGCGAGACGTAGAAGAAAGAGAACACTTAGTATGCTAGTCTAAACTAAGCGAAGAGGGTGCCTGGGTTGATGACCGATTGATCCTAAAAGAGGACACATCCATAGGTGTAGGAAAAGGATGACCAGTATCTAAGGCGTTGGGGACTTTGGATCTTTTACCCAATTCCACTCTAATTTTGCGTCCTTGAAACAAGAAACCATTTAAGTTAGCAACTACGCGGTTAAGGTTAGCGACAACCTTGAAATACACATAGGAAAACTGAATGCCTTTGGAATCTAGCTTTGTCCTGGTGTCAACTACAACAATGTTGAGAGATGAGTCCTCAAATGATCGGAAGTTGTCGACGGTGGGAGGTTGACCACGGAAATCGGAAAATCTGTATTCGGAAGCCCGATACAAGGGTTAACACCCAAGTTTTTCCTTACTAAGGACTCACGAACAGGAACCAAGGATAGATGGATGGTTGTAGCAATAACAATTAGTCCAACCCCGCGTCCCACAACTTCTTTACGGGATTGATCAGAGCCAACTACATCGACAAAAGTGGGAGGACCAAGAACACCAGCACCACGGATGCAGCTGCATCAAGAGGCGTTGCGGCAATTGAATGCACACCTCCTCTTCGATCTAGCTCCGGACTACTAGCATCCTTGGACCACCAGTAGTGATATAACCACGACTTGCAACCATGCACGGATGAGATAGTGAGGGGGTTGCAACCACGGGACAAACCCACGCCATCTGCGATCCATGAACTTGATCCTGCACCTGATCGGTGGTTCCCGTAGTAGGCAAGGAATGAAGGTGGTCAGGACCCGTACGGCCTGAGCAACGCTGGTAACGGCGAAGAACGTAACTGAAATCTCGATCATGACCTCGACGGGGAAGCCTGGAACTCCTCCGATCAATACAACGTTTCCCTCTAGCTAGTCTCTGAGATATGTCCAACCAGAGGAGTGGCCGTAACTTGCCAAACGCTGACGATCAGAACCCCACCGTCCAAACTATTCGAGCATATAATCTTCGCCGTAATAAGAAGAAGTATCGCGAACAGAGAACCTCATATATGCACCATCAAAAGACCAGCCCCAAAAGCTCTCCTCACTTGAAAGTCATGTGCATCCAAGCCACCGTCGACGAACGCCCATAAGATCTAAGAAAAACCCTAAGAGTGAAGGAGCGCGTGTATGGGCGCGTTCCAGGATAGATTTGATAGACCTTCAATTACCTTTCAATACCATTGTTTCTAAGAGCATCTCCAATGGTTTGACACTACTAGTGTCAAGGAGCAGTGTTAGGAAATGCTTTTTGGCTTCCTGACATGGCTTCTCCAATGGTTTGACATGACTAGTGTCAGGAGCCAAGTTAACACAGTTTCAATAATTAAAAAAGGACCCCAAATTTAATTAATACTTTTATTTAAACCCACAAACACAACTTACATATTATTTAAACTAGTTCATATTCGATAATTAAAAACACAATAATTAAAAATAAGATAATTAACCTAATTTCTAATGGCTTGAATGTGTAAACACCACTTCCCATCGTCTTTTAGCATCTCCCACACATGATGTTTTGTCCATATCCCATGTTGGCGTTCATAATCACTCACGGTCGCAACATAGATTTCCTCATCGGTTGCGCCTTTCCTACAGTCGTTGAGACGACCCCAGTAAATAGCATCAAAAGCCTTGCACTTTTTGCTCATCTTTTGGAAATGATCCTTGGCTTGCTTCTCCGTCCGTTGTGGCCACGCTTCATCTCCGGTTTCAACGAAAGCAAGGTAGAGATTATTCCAATACTTGTCCCCGTGCTCGACATAGGTGAGCCAATTCAACACCAAATGCATGTCCTCCTCCGGGGACCATAGAGGACCGGTTGCCCAAGAAGAAGATGTTCCCGACATATCGAATTGAGCGAGTTTGAGAGAGAGAGAGAGAGAGAGAGAGAGAGAGATAGAGAGAGGTATGAGAATTTGAGGGAGGGTTGAGGGGTATTTATATGATGGGAGGGGGAGGGGTCGGCGTGGCAGCCACAAACCCAACGGTTACTATTTCAAGATAGTAACCGTACACGAAGACCGAGGCTCCGAGAATCCGATAAAAAAATCATAATTTTTAATGTTTTTTATTAAGTAGAATAAAACCCAAAATACATAAAAAACAACTAGATTAATATTTTTATTACATAGACTAAAAACCTAACTAAATTGAAGTCTTGCTTAACCCAACGACTCCAAACGCTTCCCGAGACTTTGAATGAGAGCGGTACGAGCCTTCCTTTCCTCGGTAGACATGTTGGTGGTGTTTTTCTTAACCACCATGTCCAACATCTCCATGACCTACGCTTGCATCTTGAATCTGGTATCTTCGAGATTCTGTCTCTTATCCACGAGCATCGATTCCCGCTGAGCATACTCGTGGAGAAACTGCATTTGTTCGGAAGGTACCGCTGCTGGCTGGGGTGGGGGGTCCATTTATTTGCCTTTTCCTCGAGCCTTGGCCTTGGCTCTTTTCTGGCCGATCGGTCGCTCCTCGGTTGCAAGGGAGTTCAACTCGTGGTCGCACCCGTATCCCAAAGTGTTGTTGCGAGACTCGTCCAACCTTGTCCACTTGCTTGCTTCACTTTTGGCGTCGAGGTTGAGGTCGATGTCGGGGATGTCACATTCTGGAACCTTCTTATGCAGCCACTTCGGTTTCCCCCTCACGATGAGCCAAATATGCTTGAGGTTGAGCTCGTGCTTTTCCTCCTTCATGTACGCCTCTTCAGCGCCTGTCATGACGCGAACCTCGTTCCTCTCGCTTGTGAGAGCGTTCTCATAGTTGGTGTACTTCTCCTGAAATTTGCTGACTTTTTGGTTGCACTGATGCCAATGGTCCTTGCAAGCCATCCACACCCGAGGTGGGTCGTCTGTCTTTCTTGTCGAGTCGAACTCGGCATGTACTTTTTTCCAGTACATGTCATTCTTCTGGTTCTTCCCGTTGATGGGGTGCAGCGAATTGTTGAGCCACGCACTGGCCAATCTTGTCTGCTCCTCGATAGACCACTTCCACCGTAGAGTTGCTCTCGTCGATCTAGATGTAGCCTTCTTCCCCTTCCTCCTCGATTGCGTCGGAGCGGATTGAGAAGGTTGAGTGGCCGGAACGGATTAGGAAGGTTGCACGTTCAGCACTTGCGACTCTTGCCATTGGGAGTGGGTGGTCGGGGTGTATGGAGGAAGCGGCGATGATTGGCTCTCGTTGAGGAGGTGGGTGAATGACGTGAAAGTTTCCATGACATTGTCTTCGGTGTGGTGAGAATCAACGTCGTCGTCGTTTAATAATATTTTCTCTATATTTAACATTAATGAAACAACCCTTGACAATAATTGGACGATTTTTTTGACTGAAATGTGCAATATTATTAATTCATAAGATTAACTATATAGATGTGCGACAGAAGAATTCATGTATACCAAGACAAGAACAAACATCGAACAGAACCGTTCACAGTTCTTTTGAAGCTAGAGTCGTCATAGACTGTATTGTTACGCCACCACATAGGCGGGAAAGAAAGAAGGGGGGGGGGGGGGGGGAGTAAGAAAGTGAAACTGGAAGTCATGCTCAAAAACCCTAGTAGACTTAAACTTGAGACCCTCCCAGAGCCAGTCCCTGAAGCTCGAGGACCTAACATTTCTCCTAACGAGGCTTCTTACCAGCTCTCGCCTGATCATCCCGGGATTCACCGTCCGAACCCCTCCTCACCCGCCGCTACCAGCTACATCTCTAGAACCATCTTTAGTTCCGGCTCCAAGTCCATGCCTACCTATGTGCCCAGACAAGCTTGAAACTTCGGCTTTCTTTCTCCCAGAGAGTTGGCCGGTCCTCTAGTTCCATCAACCGGGGACCACCTCCCCAGCCTGAGTAATGCCACGAGCCCTGAACCCTTAGGTACAGTGTTGGGGATACATTCACGGTCTTCAACCGGGTCCCCTAGGTACTCCAATCAGTCGCGTACGACTTTGCTCCTTTATCCCTCTAAAAATCTAAGATAGAGGAATCGAACATCGACCCGTTCACGATTTCCCTGTCGCACTCCTGGACAATGTGGCCAATTATCCCACAATTGTAGCAGAAGGAGGGCAACTTGGTGTACGTGAGAGAGACCTGGATCGGGTCTGGAAACTCCTTGAACCTCAGCAGCAATTGTTGGTGCAAGGGGCGCTCTACCTGGTGCCATAACCAGACCTTTGATGTTCGTCCCTGGCAGCTACCCCATTGATTGCATGGGACCTCAACACACATCCCGAGCGCCACTCCAATTGTTTCCCCCGTCGTTCGAGTCTGTACTAACGGAGGAAGCGCGTGGACGTGAACCCATAGCTGGAGCCAGTCAAGAGCAGGAGGCACCCTAGCCATTAGGTCCAAGTCCCCAAGGAGGAGTGGACGGACGTCAAAAACACCATGACTTGTTGGCCCGGACCCATGCATGAGGCTGCTCAGATTCGAAGTAGAACCCGAAGATCCCAAGGTCGATGTCCTTGATCACTAGGACCTCTTCAGCTCTGCCCCACGCCTTGGTGATGATCTAGAGTAGAACCTCCTTACATGGCGGTTTAGAGGACCAGAGCTTACCCATCATCGCAAATTGCTGGTAGGAAATAACCAATGGATCCACCGGGGAGTACGGAAACGAGGATCTCCAACTCCTCCTCCAGGGAGCAAGACGAGATGCCTTCATGAAGAATAACAAGGCTGGGCTCGAGGGATTTTGATGGTGTTTATTTCCCTTGAGTAGAGCTGGCCTCACGAGGTTTAAGCATCCTACGTCGACGGACTATACCCGGAGGTGTGGTAAGCAGAGTCGGGATGAGAGGGATTTTCGCCGCATTAGGGGTTGTGGCCCCTTCAAGTAGCTCTTCCACCCCCACCCCTCCGCGATCCACCGTCGGAGCCTTGCCCAAGAAAAGGATCCCGACACAGTGGGGGTATCGGGGCCTCACTAAGGGAGGGGGAAACCTTCAATGGAGACAAAGGTTTATAAGGTAGATCTCGGAGGCAAAGAGACAACGGGCCTAGGGTTTGCAAGTAGAGGAAGCGACGTAGGAGATGACGGTGGTGGGTTGCTTGGCAAGGAAGCAATCGAAGAAACCTTCACCGGTTGGCGTCTCCTAGGTTTCGCTAGCGGTGTGGCAGAACCAAGGGAGAATGACACGATCTCCGTTGAGAGGGGCAGTGCAGGTGTAGAGGGGTTGTGAAGGGGTTCCCGCTAGGGTTCGTTTGGGTTTCTTTCGACACCGGGGCTTTAATGGAGACTCCACCACCGAGAAGGGCTATTACCGAGAAGCACATGGACGCAGGCGGTGACGTGACAAAACCGACAGAATTTTTGACGACCAGAGTAGACGTATGTAGCTCCATAAGGTTAGGGTTTTCCTCGGGCAGAGGCTCTCGATAAGTGGCGCGAGAGAGTATTTTTGTTTTAAAATAATTGGAAGATTAATTTCTCTTTCACTTAATATTCAATTTAATTATGTTTTTTGTTTAATAATGTCTTTTATGCGCCCTAATCTAGGGTTGTGTCACTACCATATGTCTGGCTATTCTCGTTGATGATATCTTGACTTGGGGCGCTTCGTCCTCATTGCCATGATCGGAGTTCGGGGGATTCTTGTGGATCTTGGGACGGGGTTGTAAGTTTTCTAGGACGGGGAAGACGAGACTTTATCTTCGTTTATTTGGTGGTCGCTAGAGAAGATCGCAGTAGCATGGCCTCAAAGAGTTTTGAGGCCGAACGACCGAAAAGTGGTATGTCAGTAGTAGGGAATTCTGGGAGCATGCCGGTGGAGGGTCACCACGCGGCGTCAAGGAAGTTTGGCGAGCTCGTTGGGGGTCTTGATTGAAAATCGGGTAGAGGAGTTACAGAAAGTCTGGGTATGAGTGTGGTGCTAGTGGCGCGTCCCATGAGCGCCATACTTCCGTATCAGATGAACCACCAGGTGAGAGTACGCAAGAAGGCTCGAAGTGTTCCATTAGACCAAGCGAGGGCTGTTACGCAGCCTCGCTAGAACTCTTGAGTTCCCGAGTTAGGTCTAGGTGGAAATTATGATGCATCTACTCGATCACGGAACAACAAGGCCACCCTTATCGTATCCTCCAAAGACCTTCCTATTCAGTCTCAGGCGTTCCCAATAAGGATCTTAGTCACAACTTCTCTAGTCTCCTCCGCCCGTTGGGTGTAAGTTTTTAATTGCAACCTCTTGTAAGACACTTCAGATTTATATGGTGCGTTTTATCTTGGGTTAATTACCTTTAGTACCCCTTATGTATTGGTAACACACTAGATAAAATTTTGGTCAAGTTTAGGCCATTTTGACGACTTGTGACCAATTCATAAGGCGTGTAATTGTCCCGTTACCAATACATAAGGGGTATTAAATGATGTGTGATCAATTCATAAGGGGTACTAAATGTGTGTTACCAAAACGTAGGGAGTGTTTTTGAACGTTACCAAACGAAAGGGTGCTAAAGGTATGTTACCAATAGAAAATGGGTACAAAAGGTAATTAACCCTTTTATCTTTAGGCTGTAATAAGTTTGATTATTGGTGTTTGGAACACTGCATCAATTGTTTTACAAAGGTCCATTCATACCCGGGGATGATCGGCTCAAGATTGTTCTAACACGAAATATCAATTATTTTCACTCTTTGTAAAATCGAGATTATCTGATCGATCCTATTTTCGATCAATCCTTCCTATCAAAAGAACAACGTTCGATATAAAACACACTCGATCGAATTAAATACCTTACCATATAATCTCATATTCAATAAAAAATAAGAAAAGTATAATCCCATTCATACCGTTTTCCATCTTCTCAAAACATCCACAACACTCAATTCGAAGGTGTGGATTAATGACCGACAAGTCTCATCGCTTGAACAAGTGTTCCTCTAAACCTAGTCAAATTGATATTGAAATTCTGCCCATCAACATACACAGCCTTAAACGCATAGTACCCCTTGGAGGTGATCGACCTCGGATCAGCAATCACCGGATGATCCGGACCATACTCACCAAAAAGAGAGCTCTCCTCAGCTCCGATCTTGTACTCCAAATACTCCACACCCATATGCCTCACCGGCTCTCCGAAGTAGTGACTTGCAGCCCACTCCAGCTCCAACGGCACCACCTTGAGATCCAAAAAGATTTCTTATTAATTACCGATATTTTTTGATCAAAAGTAAAAAAGATTCCTCAAAAGACGAAATTGTAAAGGAAAATTTTCAAGAACGAACGGTTACTTGACTATTAAACTGTAAGACAAAATTGTAAACTTGTTTGTCGATCAAATTAATACAATAGACTTAAGATAATTACGCAAAATAACATTTTCTGTTAGAAATGACAGAAAACGTTATAAAAAAAGAAAAACTCCAGGTACTAACTATCTACGACTTGTACATCTCAAGAACTTGCTTCTGACGTATTAGTGGATCAGATCAATACCCTTGACTTATGGTAATTACACAAACTAACATTTTCCATTAAAAATGACAGAAAACGTTAGAAAAAACTCCAAGAACTAATTGTCATATATGACTATTGAACTCAAAAACTAGCTGTAGACTTGTTACTTTTTGGAGTTTTTCCTAACGTTTTCTGTCATTTCTAACGGAAAATGTTAGTTTGTGGAATTACCATAAGTCAAGGGTACTGATCTGATCGATTAATAAATCAGTAGCAAGTTCTTGAGCGGTACAACTCGACGATAGTTAGTTCTTGGTTTTACCCCTAGAAAAAACACAAAAAACTAACAAGTCCACAATTTGTTTTTGAGTTCAATAGTCATATGGCGGTTAGTTCTTGGAGTTTTTTCTAACGATTTCTGTCATTTCTAATGGAAAATGTTACTCTAACAATTATCTCAGGTATAATATTGTGTCAATTTGATCAACTAACTAGTTTATACTTAGTTTTTGAACGATACTTTCTTACAATAATTAGTTCCTGGTGTCATCCCAACTATAATCGTAAATAAACGTTTTAATGCTGAAGATAGTTATGTTCAAAAGACGTATAGCATAGCTGTACCTGCACCATCACAGCTCCGTCGGGCAAGAACACCGCGTTGGTCAGCCCCGCACCGTGAGCTCCCACCATAACGCTACACGAGTTCACAACGCTACCAAACTCGTCGAGGTTCGACATCTTATCCGGCGTTGCCAAGATCACCTCAAACCCTAGCTCAGCCATCATAACAACCATTTCATCTTGGTTCAAGAATATCCTCGACTTCGTTCTTGACACGAGCATTAGGACTGGCTTCGGTTTCTTGATCTGCTTCACGGTCGCGATCTTTAAACCGTATGCTTCTCTGAGGAAGTGTCGGAACTCGAACATGGAGTATCCTCCGGGGATGTCGGTGGCGTTTAGGGCTAAGTTGTCGTGGTACTTGAGACCCACGACAGCTCCGGCGAAGCAAACACTTCCAATACCCGAGTTGAGATCGATAACATCGTAACGAGACAAGTGAGACAAGATCTTGTTGTATCTACCGACCCACCAGGGTTTCATGTCCGTGATGACGAATTGCACGTGGGATCGGAAGTGGCGGCACGTGATGAAGAGGGGGATGATGATCTCGTTGAACTCGTGGAAGAGGTTGCCGGTGAAGCCGCCGGAGGAGAAGATCACCGCCGGGACGTTGTGGGTGAAGCTACAAGGTGGTGTGGTGTTGTTGGTTGAGAGTATTTGGATAGGAGTCACTTCTTTCATTGCGGTTAGGTCTTCTTTTCTTGCGTAGGGCTTGAGTGTGTGGTTGACTTGATCGTCGGATTGTATGTGTATTAGCAATGCTTTGTGTTCGATCCAGACGGGTTTGTTTGTGACACAGAGATCGGAGTGGAGATCGGAGTTGCAAGCAAATCCGGTGGCGTCGAGCTGGTCTCGATCTTCACCTGGTTGGGGAGATTGACATTACAAGTATGATCAAGATTAGCCTATCAGGTCATGGTTTAAGATGTATATCAAGTCTTTCTCTATCCTTTAAATATCCGATGTGAGACTTCTGATTTATATATAAACATACCTAACAATTTTGACGGTATCGGCCTAGTACACAACAAATTTTGTATCTCCTTGATGAGTTTTAGGGAGATACAAAATGTTGCGTCAACCTGATGTTTATATTATGAATTTTTCAATTTGGTATGTGGATAAATTCATATGACTACAAGTTGAAATAATACCAAGCTCTAGTATCATATGAAGTCGGTTTAACCCAAAATTCAAACTTATAAAGATTAATAGACGTTTATCAAGAGGTGAACAGAACTTTAACACTAAGAAACGGGTAAAACAAGAAATCAAGAACCTCTCACTAATCTTCTCATGAGAAACTCCGGTGGCTCTATCACCGGCACTCTTTCTCCATCTGCCTCTATTGATTCCGGGCACTTCCCTGGATTCGACAAAAAAAATCCAATCTTGCATCAGATTTGACGATCGGAAAATTAGCTCAAACTAGTGAATCAATGCAATCATCGGTTGAAGTTATACTTACATGAAGCGAAGGGGTTGAGATTTGATGTGAAAAATACAACATATATTGAAGGGATGATAAATAAGAAGACAGCCAGAGTTGTTCGAAGAACCAAATCATTCGACTTCTCTGCCATTCTTCAGTATAGCGACGTTGAAGTTTCTGTGCTATAATGTCATAATGAACATGACGACCACCATTTTTTAAGATATGATAATGTTCAAATGTCTTATTCTGCTCAATAACTAATTCCTCCTCCTCCTGGGCCTGCACATGGTTTCTCAAATATAATTACATTTCTTTTTATTCTCGTCGTCAGATTATAAAATTAATTATAATTCATTTATTACATTGATTTTGTAGTATAATTCGTTTTGGACAAAATTTTGGTCAAATTTACGCTATTTTAATGATCTGTGATCAATTTATAAGGGGTATTCAATGTTCTGTTATCAATACATAAAGGATTAAACGATCTATGACGAATTCATAAAAGGTACCAAGTGATCGTTACTAAAACGGAAGGACTGTTTTTTTTTTGATAAGCGAATTTTTTTTAAGCATAAGTTTTACAAAAAGTAAAACAAAGCGAGAAAACGATCCTCGAAAAGGATATTTTCCCAAACCAGAACAGCTACACAGAGCTAAAAGGAAACAACAACAAAAAAACAACCGAAACCAAGCATGAGATCGACAAGAGAACACTGTCGGCCTGCTTGACTAAGTCCTACCCAAATTCAGACACAAAAATCGGTTGGAGACCGAAATAGGCATTAACTCTTCCCCAGGGCAATCAGCTTCCTTTCTATCCGGAACTACCTCCTCAAGACTCTGAGATGTGGCCACCGAATTTAAAGGTACGCTCGCCAAAATAGGCATTAACTGCTTGACTAAGGACTGTTATTGAACGTTACAAAACGCAGGGATATAAAAGGTATCTTATCAATAGAAAAGAGGTACAAAAAATAATTAACTTATATTTTTTCTCATCGATTTGTTACAAGGGCTTTGCAAGTTATAATCAGTATCGTTAGACGGGTAGTACATTCAACTCTTGTCCGTTTAAACCTCATAATAACTCGTTGGAAGACGGTTCCTAAACGACCTCGGGCAGTGAGAAGCGGGAGGTTCATAGAACAGGAGGACGAGATATTTGTGCACAGCTTACCATTCGAAGCGTCGGAAGATTGGACTCGAAACATGTTCAGCCCCTTTGGTAGGATTATGTCTTTAAACGTTCCTAAACGACCGAATCGAAGTAATCGATATTCCAGTTTTGTTCGATTTGATTCAAAAGGATCAGCGGCGAAGGCGATTGAGGTATTGAATGGGTTTAAAATTGATGGATATGTGTTATTTGTCGTCATGGCATGGCGTCGCCTGTAAAGCCCACCTTGTTTTATTGGAAAGTTGGGGTGGGAAATTGCAACTAGTGAAGTTCTAATTGGAAACATCAAAAAAAAGGGAGAATAGAAGTTTGGAGTGAGCTGGAAGATTGGGCCAGGCTAGGGCCCAATCAGAGACGAGCCTCAGGCCCGCTCGCGAAACCGATCCCAAGAAGAGCGACAAGCCCAGCCCTTCAGACCTAACCCTAGGACACGACTGTTCATGTCTCACTTCTGCGCACGCGTTTCGAGACGTCTTCAACCTCGCGCCTCTTCTCTCTCTCGTGAACCCGAGCAGAACCTCGCCTCCGTCCCTCCTTCTCCGACCTCCTTCACCCTCCTCCTCCTTCATCTTCTCCTGCTACCACACCTCGCCCTCACCTTCTTCCCTTCAGAGCTCAACCAAGCCCCGCCGTGTGAGAAGCGAGACGACGCCGGAGAGTTCCTGCTGGTTCGTCCTCTCCGAGCTCGAATCGAGCTTCCTCTCACCCTTTTCCTTCTTCCCCGCCCTCTCTTTGCCTAAAACCCCATCGAGACGAGTTCAATTGGGCCAGTTTCAGGGGGTTTCGTCGCCGACGAGCTCGGGAGCTCCAAATCTGAGGCGGAAGGACGTTGGGGTCACGCGTCTACCACCGCCGCCACGGCGTCGCCAGCGACCTGACGCTCCTCTTCACCTCCTTTCCCCCTCCCTCGCACGCCCTGACGCCGTGGAAGACGGCCAGAGCAGTTCTGGCTCGTCGGAGCTGGAACCAGCTCAGGCCGAGCCAAAGTGGACCTTGGGCCTGGGCAAACGCTAGGCCAGATGGTCCTGGGCCAGGAAGAGAGACTCGGGCCAGTTTCAAACGGACCTTGGGCCAAGACCAGATCTAAGGACCGGGTCTGGACTCGGGTCTGGGTCTGGTCTGGAGCCGGGTCCGGTCCGGTCTGGATCCTGGACCGGGTCGGATCCGGGTCGGGTTCGAGTCTGGTTCGCGGATCCGGGTCGGACAAATTTAATTAATTAATCGATTAAATTATTTGACTTAAAATTGGTTATTTAAAGGACGTTTTGGACAAATCTGAGGACCTTTGGACTACCGGGACTGATTGGACTTTTTACCTGTTAAACCCAGACTTGGACTTCGCGGACTTCGCGGACTCCGACTGAGAAGACCGGAGTTAGGTCAGGACGTCAGCAGCTAGGAGACGCAGCTGTTATTATCGTCTTGAGGTAGGGAAAATAGCGGATACCGCTTGAATTATGGAAAGTTACTAGTGTGCATGTTTAGGGATTAATAATAACCGGAAAGCTCCTAGTTGGCATATAGGATGTGATTCACTAGAATACTCGCTTTCAATTACTATATACCGGATGAGTCTTAGTAACATGTAGGATGTGATTCACTAGATTACCTGCTTTCAATATTTGAGAAATTGTCGTGCTGGTAGATGGGTCATGTCGAACCCTAGGATTGCGTGCTGTGTGTTATAACCGTTGTGTGAGAGTCTAAATAAGATTATACTCGGTGTTGCATGTTGTGACTGTGTGTGGGAAAGTGGGCCGTGTTTGATAAAACGTGAACTCTTGGTTGTGATATGATCGGGTGAGTGATAGACCGGCTGTGTGCTATGTTGAGACGGTCCGACTAATATACCGGGACCAGCTTTGGCTTTGTGCTGTTTGTTATATCCTTGTTGTGTGTTCCAAGAGAAGGCATAACCAAAGTGGTACTTGCACCGAGGGATAGTTCCAGTGTAGTGTATCGAGGCCAAAGATGGCGTGATCAGTACCCCGATGACTCGTAGTTCGGGACGGTGTACGACCGAAGTATGTGACGGTTCAGTACGAATGTGAGTAAGGCTCGGGTCTGTGTGCTCGAAAGACATCGGACTGAGGGATTTCCGGTCGAGGATGTTACCCTCAATCTAAGTGAGAGGAAGATATCGGGACTGTAAGAACCACTCCCGGTCAACGCCAGTCAAATCGGCGAAAAACAGGAAAATTTAAAATTTTGGGACAAACACCTAAATGAACCTAAGTTTGACCCCGAGGGTCATATCGGACTTAAGTTGACCCCGATATCGACCAAAGTGAGTTCTGGGGGACTCAGGGCAACTTTTTGACCAATTCGGGAAAGGTTGACTTTTTGCCGGAAAAGTCAACCGAGCGACGTTTTGGTCCGTTCGAGGCTCGTTTTGGATCCAAAAAACTTAAGTTGAGCCGTTTCCTTGTAGCACATGAAATTTCCTAATTTCTTGGAAAACGAGGTGGAAATTTGGATCGAGTACGAAAAGTAAAGAAAATAAAAAAAGAAGAAGAAAGGGCCTAATATTTTGGCCCATGTCCTTGGGCCCAACTTAAGCCCATTTTCTTTCTACTCATTTGTTCACTTAAGGGTACACTAGATTTAAGTAGGTTCTGCCGCAACCATATTCTGGTACAGAGAGAGAAACCTATGTCTTTGGTTTATTGAAGGGGGCGGCAGCAAGATTGAAATGGGAGATCAATCTTCAACATCATGTGGTGAGTACAAGTTTTTGGAGATGGAGGTGAGTATGAGAAATAGGTGCCGTGTGGTACTAGTATTCATTCCATCCCTTTTCTTGGAGCAACAATCATTGGTGGGGTCAAGACAAGATCAAGGGAGTAAAAATTCACTTTGTGGGGTTTGTTTGCTACGGGATCAAGAAGGACCAGAAGTTGATGGTGTCATGGTGTGATTGTGCTCTCAAGTAAAAGAAGATTGTACCTTGTATTTTTGAGGGTCAAATGCACGGTCAAGGTGAACAAAATTCAAGGATCGTGCTGCAGACCGAGGGAAAAGAAAGCTAGGCGAGTGACCAAGATCACGCCGGGGCTTGTTGGTTAGCTTTTGGAGAACACGCATGAGGTAGGGAAAAGTAGCCGGATCTCGGCCCTATTAGGGAAAGTTAACAGTAGAATTGCATGTGACCCCGGGGTGTCGTGGGTTGAGTAGGTTTATCTTTTTAAATATTAGAAAAGCATGATACGAGATTGTAGCGTTTATGAGAAAAGCATGTGACACTTAGTAGTGTCGTAGGAACAGAGAACTTAGCGATATTAGAACTACTGGAGGCATATGACCATGCCCGGAGGTTGACTGTTTAATTTCTGTCTTGGGTGGCCATGAGAGCCCGTATTTGATAGTTGGTGTCGTGGGTGGCCATGAGAGCCCGTGTTATTTAAATTGGTGTCTTGGGTGGCCATGAGAGCCCGTAATTGATTGTTGGTGTCTTGGGTGGCCATGAGAGCCCGTATTTGATTGTTGGTGTCTTGGGTGGCCATGAGAGCCCGTAATTGATTGTTGGTGTCTTGGGTGGCCATGAGAGCCCGTGTTATTTAAACTGGTGTCTTGGGTGGCCGTGAGTGCCCGTGTTTTACTGTTGGTGTTTTGGGGTGGCCGCGAGTGCCGTGGGGTTGTTGAACCCGAGTCTTGACCGTTGGTGTGTCTTGAGTGGCCGTGAGTGCCGTGGGGTTGTTGAACCCGAGTCTTGACCGTTGGTGTGTCTTGGGTGGCCGTGAGTGCTCGTGGGGTTGTTAAACCCGAGTCTTGACTGTTGAGGTGTCTTGAGTGGCCTTGAGTGCCTGTGTGTTTGAACTTGCCTGTGATTGTGATTGTGGTTACCTGAAGTTGTGAGTTCGAAAGGTCGACAACCTGATCCGACTTAGTGTCGATGAATTGCGAGTTCGAAAGGTCGACAGCCTGATCCGACTTAGTGTCGATGAATTGCGAGTTCGAAAGGTCGACAGCCTGATCCGACTTAGTGTCGATGAATTGCGAGTTCGAAAGGTCGACAGCCTGATCCGACTTAGTGTCGATGAATTGCGAGTTCGAAAGGTCGACAGCCTGATCCGACTTCGTGTCGAGGAATTGCGATAGGTCGATCCCTGACCTGATTGAGATTGGTTACTGAGCAGCTGGTGTGCGATCCTTTGTGATCTTGTTTGGCGTTGTGTAGTCTTTCTGTCGTTTCCTTGGAGGAGGTCGTCGATAGTTGTGTCGGGTCTACATTACTTTATCGGGTGTTGAGTCTGTTGAGGAAAGTAACGGGTTGTGGGTCAGTTGGGTACTTGAGTTGGGGACTGTAGTCCCGGTGTTGGGTTTGGTTTTGGTGTTTCTGGCTTTATCTACTAATTATGCCATAGTCAGTCTGTTATCCGTGGAGGTGAGCGAACGCTCACCCCTAGCTGCTTTTCCTACAGGTACTGATCACCGGACGGACTAGGTTAGCTCTTGACGCTTGTGGAGCTAGGAGCGGAGCCTGGTCTTTATTTTGTTGAGTCTAGTGACGGATATTGTACCTTGTCCACTTGTTGGGACGTTTTTGTATTGTAAATATTATTATATTTTTGAGAACTAAATGGAAATATCAAAGCTTTTATTCAAAACAGGTTCAACTGTTTTTATGTTTTTAAATGTTCGCGTCCCGAGTTCGGTTCTCTGAAATTGGGGCGTGACACTGATGTTGTGTGGTCCAGTACGATATAAGTGGCTCAGTGCAAATGGCTTAGTGCATTCAACGACGTGGAAACTGTTGTGCGATATCTTTGTGTGTTTCGCTGTGTGTTCTATTTTTGATGGTTGGCTTTGTGCGTCTTTCTAAGTGGTTTTGACTTGTGAAAGTGTTCGGTAACTGAGAACTGCCCGCAATCTTTACTTTATAGTTGTGCCTCACTAGTATCCCCTAATTGGACGGTTACCCGTGGTGATGAACTGAGGTTCAGAATCTTAACTACTTTTCCTACTGAGCGTAAGCTCACCCCCTTACTTTGTGGTGTTTCAGGTGTTGAGCGGGAGCGGTACTAACAGGACTCTCAGAGCCTGGGAGCTGACGAGGGTTTAGCTAGAATCTAGTGACGTACTCCATCTTTTATTGTTTTGACTCTTTTACTTTTACCACTGTCGAGCTGTTGACTCATTTGAACTTCTGGAACTTTAAATTATATTTGAGACTTGTTTATTTATCTGTTTTATTCGATTATTTCTTTCATCTTAAGTTCGCGTCTCGAATCTGGTCAAAACCGGATTTGGGGCGTGACATCGCCGGAAGGAGATAGCTTCAGCGAGAGACTCTGTTTTTGAGGTACAGAAACAGAGCATGTTGGAGGAACACTTGCCGGCGACGTTAACTGTGGATGAGGTCATTTTGAACTCGTCAGAGGATACCTTGGGAGGGATGTTGGTGCCATGGATTGGCGGGGCGTCTGTAGGTTTCGCCGGAGACTCGCCAGAACTGGGTGAGCATGGTGCTGATCCCGATCATCAAGAAAATTCGATATCTTCGGATGGCACGGTTGGGATTGTTCGTGATCTTCTCACTGATTCTGGAGATTGCGATTTACTTGGGAAGAAGATCATGTCTGTTGTAGAAGATCACGGCGGCGTAACTCATGAGGAAGACGAGGCTCGGCACGTGGATGAGATTGGGCCGATTCAAGTGTTTGGGCCTGAGTGTGCTCAGTGCAGTCCAGTTGAAGCAGGGCTTGCGGCTATATTGGTTATGGGCCTAGTACAGGTTGTATCAGATACCCAGCAGAAGTTAGATTCAATTTCTAATTCGATTGAACATCAGGTGGCATCTTCGTGGAAGGATGCACTGGTTAAATCGAAGCGAGTGAGTCGACCACCCAAGCATTTAACGGAATGCTATACCTTGACGTGTAAACCAAAGGTCTCTGACCGGGAAAGATACATTCGTCCCGTCATTATTGGGAAACAGGTTGAACAAGGGCGTATGAGAAAAGGAAAATCTCAAGTCGTAGTTTCGGTTCAGGTTACCGACGCATGGACTTCACTACGAGAATTGGCTGCCAAGAGGAAGGAGGCGACGACTCGTGTTTAACGGGGTTTTCCATTTATTTGTTTTGTTTTTGTTCCTTGTTTTTCTGGTTAAGAAAAGGCTTGCCCTTTTGGCTCCCTTTGGTTGAGCCCCTCTGTAATCGTTGGTTCTCACATTGATTCTTCCTTAATCAGGGCATTCCGATCCTTTTTTTTTTGGATTCGGTCTTAATAATAAATTTTCGAGCTTTATCAAAAAAAAATATCTCGTTGGAAAGGCATTAGTTCCTAGAACACGAAACTAATTTTTCCATAGTTCTAGGATGACTCGATCCGATAAATAATTGAGCGTCAAATTGACCGTTTCCGCTTCGTTTAAACTCATTTTTGTCCAACAAGTATTTGGGTTTTATGTATCTTCTACCTTGGTCTCAAATCTATTTTTAAATTCGTACTTGCCACCATTTCTTTAAGTATCTTCTACCTTGGTCTCAAATCTATTTTTAAATTCGTACTGGCCACCATTTCTTTAAGCCCAATATAGAACTTCTATATACGATCAACACTCACTAGACATATTAGACTAAAAAATTATAATTGACTTAATCTCTTACTATTCATTATGTAGTTTGCTCTACCACGCATCAACTTTTTCTCAATTACATAATTGTTTCATTATATTTTTGGTCTGTTAATTATCAACTCGAACTTGTAATTGGATTGAGTCTTGATCCTCTACAACTTATCATCATATTGTTTCTAAGTGTATATTTTTGTTAAACCCTTGTGCTGGGCTGCTCAATCAATGTGTTTGGTGTTGAAGTCATTGTTAATGAGTTTGTGTGATAAAATGCTTGTTGTGCATGGTTGGTACTTTGTTTTTCTATTGAGTAATTAATGGGTCGTGTGTATTATATATATGTGAAGAATCAGTTGGTAGAAATTGAGCATCTCTGTCTCTATGTGGTCCATGGACTCCTCTACACCAACCAGATTTGGTCAAGGGTATGCCATAATGCCAGCTACACCTTGCATGTAAACAAGAGGGAAAAATAGATGAAAAAAGTTACAGAGACAGCATTTTTAATCCTGATTTCAAGTCTGTATATCCAAATCGTTAAATTCGAGCAATCGAATTGTATGTTAACTTTATTATTCACTTTTGTTGGCTTGACCAATAATATATTTTTTCAAAATAGCCTTTAGCCCATATAGCTAGAACTAAGTTTTGTACTTGTAAAATGCATGACATAACTGTCATGAATCATGCAAACTTGTTAAGTGCATATGACACTATAGTTTATAGGCAAGGTTAGCATTTAGCTACGGCTATGCCGCTATGGTGTAGCAAGATCATTTAACCTGTATGTAAACTTAAATCATATTTAGTTTTAAAAGTAAGAAGTTCTACCGCCAGCAGTTGCAAGCCCCGCCCCTGATCAGGCCCAGATCCAAAAAGCCTCCTCCTCACTGTCGTTGTCGCTATTGTTGTCGATCCTGTGACGACATACATCAGTTGGGCTATTTGCTTGCTGAGCAGTAAAGGTCCTCAGAATTTCATTAGCCTCTGTAACTTTTGCCTTCAAGGCTTGTGGTGACTTGATCAGGTGCTGCACTTGGGTCTCATCCATCTCTAGGAGAATTCCAGTTAACTTTGCTGCATTATCATGCTCTAACTTCTCCACGAGTCCGTACAGATTCTCACCCACCAACTGCAAGTAAGGCCATGCAAAAACCCAAGAACCAATATCAACCAAAATGAACATATACTAGCTGCATGCATTGGCGGAGCTAGCTTTTTTAGCGATGGGGTACCGAAATTAGTTATAATATGGGACTGTAAAAAAATTTGATGGGGAGGGCACAACACGAAATTCGAAAGAATTAAGGGGTATTTTTGAAAAAAAAAATTGAAAAACATGTAAAAAAAAATTCAATTTTTTTTGAAGAGGAGCATATCCCCCCAGGGCCCATGTGACTCCACCTCTAGCTACATGGGGCTTGACTTGGTATGGACGTGAGAACAAAGATCACGACATGTCAGTTATAGACACATTGACCTTTAACCAGGTATAGTCTTGTACAAAGCGTGGACAAAATGTTATACATGTTTCCGTTTGTGGACAAAACTTTACTGTAGTTTTTGACATAGTAAGCACGTGTAGCATAATTACCTTTGATGGTGAGGGATGCTGCACGGTGCACAGTTTCGGGCAGTCCTTAAGACATAGGTTTTTCATAAATGGGTATTGCTTAGTGCAATCCAAATCCGACCGTCCAAATACATGCTCCAGTTCTGCATTGCCTTCAAGTCGAAGGCTTTCTAGTCTTGGAAGAGCTATAGAGAATGGGAATATTGTTTTCAACTTCCCACATTCACTCACTTCTAAGAACCTCAACTTTTCAAACACCACTCCAACACTAAGTTCTTTTCCATTCTTAGCCATGACTATCACTTGCTCCAGTTCATTGCATCTCTTGACACTGAGTGTACTCAATCGAGGTAGAGCTGCAACAATCGAAGTTTCCAAAACATGTTTCAACCAGTTGCAGCCATGCACGTCAAGTACTCCTAGATCAGCAAAGCAAATATTTTGTGTCGGACCACGCCATATACACTTGAGGTCTTCTAAATTTCGCAACGACAATGTGTACAAATGACATGTGAGCGTTTCAATCTGCATTATCTCTTCCATTCCTTTGATTTCACCAAGTTTAACATGCTTTGCCTAGAAAGCATTCAATGTGTACATATAAGTCCCACTGAAAATAAATTGGATAGAATTAGTAGAAGTAATGTTATTACCTTTGCTTTTGACATATTTTGTATACAGGCACCAAATTGCCTGCTCATTTTTGGGCAGTCTTGAATAGATAGGTCTTTCAAAATCGGACATTGCCAAGTGCAATCCTTATCGGACGGTCCAAATAAATGCTCCAATTCTGCATTGTTATGCAGTTGAAACTTTTCTAGTTTCGGAAGAGTTATAGGGATTGGAAATATTTCCTTCAATTTCCCACAAGAACACACCTCTAAAGTCTTCAAATTTTCAAAGCAAACTCCAATTGTCGGTTCTTCTCTTCCATCGTCGCCCATGCTAATAACCTGTTCTAATTCGTGACATCCTCGTATGATAAGCGCCTCCAATTGTTGTAAACTGGTAACAAGTGATATTGTAAAAACTTGTTTCAATTTTTCGCATTCGATTAGCTCAACTCGTTGAAGATAAGAGAAACATATAATTGTTCTTTGTAGCTGTTCTTCAACTTCTTGGATGTAGTCCATGGAATTATCTTGTAGCAGCTGTAATGTACATTAGGAAAAATTATATTCATTACCACCACTAATTAACCGTTCGGTAAAACTCGATACACATGAAGGAAATGATAAAATCAAACCTTTAGTGATGGAACTTGCAGTTGAGTTGCAACAAAATGAGTTGTGGATATTTTTGGAGATTGTGTCACCTTGAGCACTTGCAAAGATGGGCATTCCACTCCCTCCTCCGCTTGACTGTGATGGTTAAATATGTGCTCTAGTTGGTAGTTATGTGTTAGAACAATGCTTTGTAGCTCGGGAAGGCGGCAATGACTCTGAGGATGAGGATGAAGACGAGAAGCTATACGTGCTGACTTCACTATTGGGAATATTGTTTTGAGTTTCTGACAACCAGACACCTCCAGCTCTCTCAAATTTGTAAAGCAACAACAACAGCAAAAACCATCCTCATCATCACTAGCTCCTCTGCTTGATACAATTTCCTCCAACTTAGAACAATGGCTTATCTTGAGGATTGCCAATTGCTCGAGACAGACAACGAGAGATGATGAGAAGACACGTACCAGTTTCGAGCACTTGACGATATGAATCTCAATGAGGTTACATAGACTTAAGGGTCTGATCACTCCCTTCCAAACCTGCTCCAGTTTGTGTAACTCTTCCAGTTTCAATATCTTCAAACTTGTTAATTGAAACTCAAACACCCATTTCATCTTGTTGCACTTCTTGACTTCCAACCTCTCCAACCCCTCGGTATGGGAGTTGAAAGCAGACAGAGAACACAAGTCTTCGCATCCTTCAAAGTACAAAACTTGTACACTAGGCAACAACTTCTTACATGTGTTTATCATCGCTGACTTGTCTCCAAAATTGCCTATCAGCTGCAAGAGTCTACATAGTCTTAGACTCTCCAGCCATTGTGTCGACCTGTGCATATCTATACCAATACAAATGTCGTAGCTTTCGAGACTTGGAAAACAAAAGCCCGTAGGAATACACCTCACATCCTCAATTTTCACAGACAATGCAACCAAATTGGTTAGTAACTTTAACTCACATAAGTTGCATTCAGTAAATATGTGACCGTGTAACTCCTCTAAGTTCACTAACTCACCTATACCAGTAGAAGTAAACATTTTTTCAGCCTTCAACCCGGTCGAATCCAGTAATCTTAATTCTTTCAACCCTGACACCAAGTCTACTCCACAATCAATTTCACAATTGTATAGAGATAGAATTTCCAATTTTTCCAGATTTCCTAAAATAGAGCTGTTTGAAAATCTACACCATCTCGACAATAGAGTACGAAGATCTTTCAAACAATCAAGTGATTGTGGCATTGCAAATGTGTTCCATATCCCAAGACCGTTGATATCCAAAACCTTTAGGACTTGCATATGTTGGAAGAATCCTTCCCCATCAGCATCAAGATTTTCTTTTTCCTTGATAAAGATTAGAACAACCTCCAGATTCGGAAATTCCAACTCATTACATTTGGAAAGGTTAGGAATGACGTCGGGCATGAATGATACTGCTCTGCAATCTTGAAAGCTTTTCTTCTTGATCAGGTCTTTCAGATCGATGTCGTCCCTCACTGTTAACACTTTCCTTTCTTGGACTTCTTTACCTCCTGTCCATAACATAGCATCACGAACCATGTCGTGCATTTTGACAAAAGTTTCTTCATTGGTGCCTAGCAACAAACAAGAATCTTTCAGAAACCGGATTGTCACTCGAACTTTTCTCCTTGCATCCTCTATTGACCCAACACGTTCAAACAAGTTCATCCCGAAAGCATACCTAGTCAAATTCTCCACAGCAATGTCAGAATCCTCTGGGAAAAGAGAGCATAACAACAACATAAATGGTGCTTGTGAAGCTTGTGTCGAACGTTTCAGATATTCATAACTGAACAGAAGACATTTGTAAACATTTTTTTCATCATCATCGACCCCAATGATGTCCGGAAGCCTTGCATTTTTCAATTTTTCCAATGCTTCCATCCATTCATCTCTACCTTTATTTTTCAAAGCTGCTCCCACGGTTGCAAGGGCAATAGGAAGACATTTGCACTCTCCAACTATTTGTTTTGCCACATCGTTCAAATTGGATAGTCCCGCTTTTTTCTTGAAGAATTCTTGCGACTCATCTTCAGAGAACAAATGTAGTTCAATTTTTGGCTGGCAATCCATGGAATTGCAAACCTCTTTACGACGAGTCGTCAGGAGAATCTTACAGCCTTTGCATTCGTCGAGCACGATTCCTATACTCCTCAAGTCAAATTGCTTCCAAAGATCATCGAGGATTACAAGGACCTTCTCATCTTTCAACCTCTTGTTCAATTTTCTTGCTCTTCCTTCTTCTGTCTCTTGCTCGAGCTTGAGGTTCAAGAAGTCTGCAATAGTGCCTTGTATGCTCCTCACTTCCGGCCTCTGAGAGATAGTAACCATGATTGTATGATCAAAGATCTTGGTCCTTTCAACTTCCCTTTGCACTTGTACTGCCAGAGTTGTTTTTCCGATCCCTCCCATGCCATAAAGTCCAATAATGTTGGCATCGTTCTTCTGCAAAGCCTCCAATATCTTATTGAATGCAAATATAGCAGACTGTGAAGGCATAAAGTGTTCTGATGAGGATGATCCCAAGACCTGATGAAGGGGAGAAGCATACGAAACTTTGACGAAATTACCCTCCGAGCAAAGCTTCTTCACACTAACGGTTAACTCCTCCACTTTAGTTACGTCACCATGCTCGTCAAAAAAATATATATTCTTGTTGAATTCATTCATAAACTGCTCCTTATCCTTCATGGCCTTCTCCACATCTATGAGCCAATTGTCAACATCTTCGTTAATTTCTTCAACATTATCTTTTGCTATCTTGATTTCATTTTTCACCCTGTCTCTTCTTAGGCTCAACTTCTTGGCTTGTTCCTCCAAATCTTCAGTAGCCTTAAATTTAGCTACACGTAGCGGTTCAAGAGCTTCATCCCATTCAGAAAGATTTTTTCCTCTTAGAGCCCTTCCCAACATCATGACGAATTTGGGATGCCCCTTGGATTCTGCAATAGCATTCTTAGCCCCAGCATGTGTCCTAACTTGGTCACCAATGCTAGCAATGCTTTGAACAAGATCCCAAGCTTCATCTTCAGGCAAGAATGATAGTTGAACGTAACTTTGAGTTTGCAGACCATCAGGAACATGGGATCTTGAATGCGCGGTGTAAAGAACTTTGCATCCACTGTTTGATGAGTGAATTCCTATTGCTCCTACATCAAACTCCTTCCAAACACCGTCAAGAATTAAGAGGATCTTCTCACCACTCTCCAACCTCAGCTTCAACTTACTTGCTCTTCCATCTACGCTCTCCTGCTCAAGCCTCAGCTGCAGATAATCAGCAATTATACCTTGTATCTTTTCCACCTGTTGATCTTGCGAAACATTAACAATGATAACGTGCTTAAAATGCTCGGGATGTTTCTGAGCTTCCTCGGCCACTTGATTGGCTAGCATTGTTTTCCCCATACCCGCCTCACCATAAAGTCCTATAACTTTCACGTCATCGCTTTTCAGCGCCTCCATGATCTCAACAAAAGCTGATTTTGGAGTTTGAGAATGCATAAAGGCAGTACATGAGGATGATCTGATAATACCCCGATGAAGAGTTGGAGTGTGCGAGATTGAGCTTAATGAATTACCCTCTTCAATCAATATCTTCATAGTGACTGTAATCTTCGATACTTTCTTGCTGAAGCTGTAGTGACAAGTCCAATTAGGGCACCAGCTATAGCAGAAACACCTCTTGTTTTTCCTCAAACCGTCCTCCACGCCCTGCGCTTCTTGCATTGATGTGTTCACTTGTCTCATCCATTCTTCTACACCGTCAAATATTACTTGAGCATTATCTCTGGCACGCTGCATTTTAGCTCCCACACTCTCTTGAATTTCAGTGAGCCTCCTATTTTGGACTTCAAAATCATCAACAATGGTTTTAAAGTAGAAGAAGGGACGAAGGTACTTTTTTAGCACGGGCACCAGTATAAAATCCGTGATCTTCCCTGCAACGGCGATAACAGCATTTGCCATTTCTATATTTATAGATAGAAGCTTGAATATATCTACCGAAGAAAGAAGAGGAAGAAGAATCAGCAACTTGATGAGAACTAATGTAGTATTTTGTTACAAAATGTAGCATGAAGGTGGTATTTTTTTTACAAATCCTAGCCTCCTTGTTCATAATTATTTTATACGTGATTGGTACTTTTTGTAAACGTGTACCACCTTTGTGTTGGGATCTGTCACAAAAGTGGAGCACGGTTAAGATATGCAAATGACCTTTCCGACTAGGCTAGGAATCGACGTTATCCCTTTGAATAATGCAGTTAAGCTCATAGGTCTTTGTACTAATCAAACTTAGAGCTAGTGGCTTAGTACAATATTTTTAGCTTTCAGTCTCAGATATGTAGATTTACAGCTTAAAATTGGAACATAACAGATTATGATTAAATTGGAACAATATAAGGTCAAATTTTAAGACTATTAGAATAAAACACATAAACTCCATCAAATCAATATATAAACTTAAATTTCGAAACTATTGCAAGAAATTATAATTGAAATTTACCTCACAGAACTCAAATTGAAAAGATTCATGTACAAAAGAAAAAAAGGAATTAGTAAGGAAATATAGCAAACATTCAAGAGATTGAGGTCTGAATTAAGTGGACATGCATTGAGATCTCATGAATGAAACATATTATGGAAAAGAAAATCCCAATACCTCAGACAACACAAGAGGAGCTTGAAGATGAATCCAAGTAAATATGGAAGAAAGAATCCAGAAAGATTGACCTGTGGCCAGAAAGAATCGGACAATAACTCTATTGACCTTAGATTTTAGATTTTAAGAATGAAGTCAACGTCCATTGGTGTTCTGGTAGAAATTGGCTCCAAAATGCTAGCCCATCATCTCCTGTTATGGCCCATACACAAGGCTAATAGGTTTGGCCCATTTTAACCTATTTGTTTATGTTGCAAAAGGTGAACAGTAAAGTTTAGGGATCAAATAAAGGAGGGGGCGGCTGCAATTTTTGAGAGTAAAGAAGAGCAAGAAAGTGAAAAAAAAAGGAACAAAACTTATAGCAAGATTCGGTGGTATTCTTGTGTGGTTAAGCTACAAGATCAAGAAGCCAATTAAATGTTGGATTTTGGCTGGTAGATGGTGGTTAGAGCATGTATATCAAAGAAAACACGTACAATGGATTAGGATTTAAATTCACGTGGTGATTAAGATGAATTGTGATGGAAACACTTGGTATTGAGAGAGCTCCATATCAAAAAGATCATGTATGCGGATCATAGTTTGTAAGAGTTCTGAATAAACGTTGATTGAATAATTAATTATTCTTTCACTGAATTTATTAAATTCATATCTAAAACAATAAATACTAAAAAATTGATAAAATTAATATAAACTAAAATGCAAATTAAACTTGGACTTCCAATTAACTAAATTAGGGCACTTGAGTCCTCGATCGGATCGTTGGATCCCCCACCAACTTTGGGCTCACCCCGAGAGCTGTAACATTGTCATCATCGGTGGGAAGTGAATGGGGTGGGGTTGTGTTGTAACTACCGACCTCGTTCAATCGTCGTTGTTGAGCCCCGGCCGTGCCTGACTCTACCCAGAACTTCTCATCGTTTTCCAACGGCTCGATCCATTGGAAGAGGTTGAGTTTCTTCGGTTCGTTGGGCCGACACCCGAGTCGAAAGAGTTCGGCTACCCGCTCCTTGTACATTGTTTCGTCCCAGCCGCTATGGCCCTCCTCCTTCTCCTTCCTCATAAGGATGATCCGCCTTCGCACTTTAAGAGCAATTTAATTCCAATGGCTCTTGACGGATTGTCACGACCACTCTTCGGGCTTGAATTTCCCATCTTTAACGATTCTTTTGGTCACAATGCCCCAGAACGTGGTGGCGGCTTGGGAGTTTCCCTTGATGGGGTCTTTGGTTGTGCGGAGCCATGCTTTGATCAGGAGCTTTTCCACCTCGTAGTGCCATTTGGTTCGCTTGTTTACGACCGGCTTCTATTGTCGTCTACCTCGGGGGCCAACAGAGGACGACGTGGAGGACATCCGTGTCCCGCTGCTGCAACCAACATGTTGTTGGTGGTACTCATTATTACCGGGGTACCCGTAATAGCTGATGATAAGGTGGTACGACGTGGGGTTGAAAGTCGCTGGTCGGAATTGAACGGTTGTTGGATTGGATCTATGTTCAAATGAATTAATTAACATACATGATAAAAAAAAATTAATTAATGAAACTGAATGCATTTAATGACCTTTATACCTTAAAAATTAATTAATGAAACTAAATGCATTTAACGACATTTTTAATAAAAAAAATTAAAAACGAGAAGTTCACAGTACCGGTGTTCTAATGTTGTAAGACAAATTGGTTAAAATTATGCTCGTTCAACATTTGTTGGTAGCCCTCTCCTAGAGGTATGTTGACCTCAAGAGTCGGATTGACGTGATCCGGCGAGTACTCTTGCTGCTATGGTGAGGTCGACGATTGAGTTGAATCGTCAGCCATTTTTTTAATAAGATTTTATATAGAGGAAATGGATAATTTGAGAGTGAAACTTGAGAGAATATGGAGAAAAATGGTGTGAGTTGGATGAATGGGGGAAGAGGTATTTATAGGTGGAGAAAAATGTTTTTTTTTTGTATTAAATTATTATTGAATTTAATTTTTTTGAAAAGAAAAAAAAAATATAACCGTTGTAAAATCCGAACCGTTGCCAACAGTTCGATTTTTTTACTGTTGTCGTGCCACGTGGCACACTGTGATTGGGCGGTGGCTATTCATGATTCTTGAACCCGCGAACCACAATTATGATTTGCGGTCCGAGGCACGACTCGCGGTTCGTGAAATCAAGGTTTGTGGCTCGCAAATCACATGAGCCACATCGAGCGATTCGCGAATTGCGGTTCTCGACCTGGTTCGCTCTATGTAGTTGCTCTTAATAGCAAGTTGTAACTCTTGGTGGAGTTGAGGCTACTAGAACTAAGCAAGTGGCTGCAAACATCTGTGTTCTTGTCGTGTGGTTGTATTGGGAGCAAGAACATTTTGTAGCAGTGAGTACACGGCCAAAGGTGAAAATGGGTAGGTGATTTTTCCTTCTCTTTTCTCATACCATGTAGATTTTTTAGAAATGTTACGATTTCATTGTTATAGTGGGACTTGTTTTAATTCAATTACAGAATATACTGGGTTAGAATAACAAAGCAAGTTCCGAAGTTTTGCCGCTCGCCGTGTCGTCCTCGCAAATCAGAGTCGTATTTGGTTTTCGCCGCCGGCTCGATAGCGTCTAGCAGGAAAGGAAAGCTGTGGGGTGGCCTGAATGCATAGCCGATCATCATCGGGCTTTTGGCTTCTCGGAGGATTTTGTTTGTGATTTCAGACGGCGCTACCATTCACGGAATTGTGGTGCTGGAGTGATTTAACAGAGAAGGGGCAATGGCTTCCCCCTCTACTTCACAACGGCGCCAGAGTTCCAATTCTGTCAAGGGGCTTTTGGAGAAGATGACTGTGGTTCTAGGTTCAGTCGTGCAGACTTTAAATCATGTGTTATCACTTTCGGAATCGACGAATGTTCTTGCGCGTGATTCATTCAAAATCCGTAAGGGATCGGTAAGGGAGAAGAAATACGAAGCGGAGAATGCCGATATAGTCTTGGACCATGTCCATGTTCGTACCAAACGGAGGCGACGACCTGCTTTTGCTCAGGTTGCAGCACCGGCTGCTGCATCCGATTCTGAGCCAAGGAATAAAGCGTGCCCGGAGTTGTCCCAATCTCCGGTCATTGTTGTGCCTGTATTACCTCGAGTTGGTATAGAGTCGAAGGTGGTTGTGAAGACAAAGGCTCTTCGTCGGCCTCAGAGAAGCGGGAGGTTCATAGAACAAGAGGACGAGATTTTTGTGCACAACATATCATTCGAAGTGTCTGAAGATCGGACTCAAAACGTGTTTAGTCCCTTTGGTAAGATTGTGTTTATAAACTTTCCTAAACGACTGAATCGAAGTAATGGATATTTTGGTTTCGTTCGATTTGATTCAAAAGGAGCAGGGCAAAGAAGATCGAGGTATTGAATGGGTTTAAAATTGATGGATATGTATTATTTGTCGCCATGGCATGGCGTCACCGAACGGGGATAGCTTCGACGAGAGACTCTGGTTCTGAGGTACAAAAACAGAGCATGTTGGAGGAACACTCGCCGACGACATTATCTTGGGAGGGATGTTAGTTCCATGGACTGGCGGGGCGTCTCTAAGCTTCGCCGGAGACTCGCCGGAATCGGGTGAGCATGGAGCTAATCCTGATCATCAAGAAAATTCGATATCTTCGGAGGGCACGATTGGGATTGTCCGTGATCTTCTCACCAATTCTGGAGATTGCGATTTACTTGGGAAGAAGATCGCGTTTGTTGCAGCAGACCACGGCGGAGTAACTCATGAGGAAGACGAGGCTCGGCGCGTGGATAAGATTGGGCCGGTTCAAGTGTTTGGGCCTGAGTCTGCTCAGTCCAGTCCAGTTGAAGCAAGGTCTGCGTTTGGGTTGGTTGTGGGCCTGGTACAAGTTGTATCAGATACCCAGCAGAAGTTAATTCGATTGAATAGCAGGTGGCATCTCCGTGGAAGGATGCACTAGTTAAATCGAAGTGAGTGAGTCGCCCACCCAAGCATTTAACGGAATGTTATACCTTGACGTGTAAACCAAAGGTCTCTGACCGAGAAAGATACATTTGTCCCGTCAATATTGGGAAACAGGTTGAACAAGGGCGTATGGGAAAAGGAAATTCTCAAGTCGTAGTTTCGGCTCAGGGTACCGACGCATGGAATTCACTCTGTGAATTGGCTGCCAAGAGGAAGGAGGCGACGCCTCGTGTTTAACGGATTTTTTCTTTTCATTTTTTCTTTTTTGTTCCTTGTTTTCTATGGTTAAGAAAAGGCTTGGCTTTTTTGGCTCCGTTCGGTTGAGCCCTTTTGTAATCATTGGTTCTCACCCTGATTCTTCCTGAATCAGGGCAATCTGATCCTTTTTTTGGATTCGGTCTTAATAATGATTTTAGAGCTTATAAAAAAACATCATAATCAAGGGATAAACTCAATACAACCTAAGATATAGGCCGATATCCATCATTTGACACAAAATAAGTGATATGACACTCTTAGCTGAAATTAAAAGATTTCTACACAACAAGGTAGAATAGATTCGACAACTGAAGATACACACAATAACACTATACCAATGAGCTAAATACCCCAAAGAGTGGTTGCCTTAGATCGGGGGGGGGGGGGGTGTAATGGAGATCACCCCAAGGAACATGCCCTTCTCGCCTTGACCTGCCACGACGGGCAATCTTCCGCGAGAATATAGATATTTTCGCTAAAGGTAGTATAATGTCGTAGACCAATATTTGACCAATTGACCAAAATATATGTCAGTAAGGACTAATCTTTAGCTACGGATGTGATCTGTGGTTAAGGAACTATTCTTGGCATGCAGATAACATTCGTAGCTGAAGATCTACACCATTCTGACGGATGGTATCTGTGGGTGAAGAAATTAACTGTCAAACGGATGCTATCCATAGGTGAAGAACTTATCCCACCAAACATATGATATCTATGGCTGTAGAGGTACATCATTCCGACATATGGTATTTGTGGCTGAAAAAGGTAACTTGCAAGACGGATGTCATCCGTGGGCGAAGAGTTAATCCTACCAAGCAGATGTTATTCGTGGCAGAAGAGGTACACGTCCATGGATGCTCTTCATGGATGAAGCATTATATAGGCCGACGGATGCATCTGGGCTAAAGGATGGTTTGTAGCAATTTTCCCGATGGATTGTATCCGTCGGGAAATTGAATCTAGGACAAAAAAACGTTCTGAAAATGCTACACCCAATCGTGCATTGTTCCCTACATGTACAAGTACATGTGATAACAATCCAAAAATTGCATAGAAACAAAAAATGTTTCAACACAATACATTCTTTGTTTTAAAAGAGTTCAAGACGAATAAAGAAAGTAGTACTAAACAGTTAATATACACAAACACAACCAAATAAACGATCTGTGAGGAGCACCCAACTCCGACCAGAGTGCCCTCCCATAAACGAGTATCATGCTTGTTATCGTCATCACCATGTTCTAGGTTTGCACCCATGGAGACTGTTCCACAGTCAGGAATTAGTGGTGGAAGAGGAAGTTGCAACTGGCCAGGAGACGCAGGACAATCAGGGAGCACCTCAAGTGTGATCCATGTTGTTCCGAATCCGCAATATTATGGACATATGCCTCCATATGCGTCCACCAATTGGGAGCAGAAATCAGAGAGAGACCTCAACCAATTAATGGTCAGGAGAGGAGACCTTGAGGATAGAGGGAACTTCTATCGAGCAAGAACTACTGGGAATTCACCTCATGGAGGATATGGAAACCCTATCTCTTCTAGGAATTTTGGTCCCGCATGGGCGAACGCGAGGCCTGCCCACCTCCGTTGATCTCCATGAGACCGCTAGGGCACCATGGGGTGTCTCAGAGAAGACACACCTCGTCCCACAAGGAACAGATGTTATCTGCTTCCCAACCTCCTCATTTCTCCGGCATACTCTTAAGACGATTGTCGAGACAACACATGCATGTTCAAGTCGGGACGGGGAAAGCCTTTTTGATGTCACACGCCTATCACTGAGAAATTAAGGAACCACCCCTACTTTACTCTCTAAAAATACTTGGTGTGTTGTTATAAGAGCATGTACAATGGAAAGACCCTTAGTGAGTCCCAAGTCCTGAGTCATGTATGCTGACTAGACAAAATAGTGGGACTTGGGACTCAGAATAATGGGTGTTTTGCAATGAGAGGCTCACTGTGAGGCTTACAGTGAGGCTCACTGTTTTAGTGGATGTTGAGTTGTTAATTAATTGATATTTTACTGTTTTTTTAATTCTTTATCAGAAACCGTTTAAATTATATACAGTTTAAACAAATGTGAAAAAAATAATTAATGACACCAAAAAAAATAAGAAATAAATTTAACACGAATAAAAATGAACTTGAACTTTTATACATCCCCTTTTAATACAACCCCAAAAAAATACACGCTCAAGAATCATTGTGGTGGGTCGACATCCGGTGGTGGTGGTTGTTGTTGTCGAAGATCTTCAAGTTCACCTTCAAGGGTATTCAAGACTCTTCGCATTCGGGCCTTGCACGACCTATGCCCTTCCTTATCTTCTTCGGTGAAGTCGGAGATATCCGTTTGCACCATGGACCTGTACAAGGCGAAGTTTGCTTCCTACTGTTCGGTTAACTTGTGTATCATGCGGGTCCTTTTTATCTTGCCTTCCTGCCTTGTACATTCCATCTCCGCGTAGGCAGCCATTTGGGCCGTGAGGACGGTCGCCTTTTTTGATGCCTTCGCTGCCTTCTTTCCTTGCGGCCGCGTTCGACGAGTTGGTTGAGAGGGACTTACATCGGCCTCATGGGAGGGGGGTGTGTAGCTGAGAGGGACCTCACTCCCCTCGTTGTGATCGGAAGCTCCCCATTCTGGTTGTTGAGACTCACCACCAAGAGGTGTGTAATCTTCCCTTGTGCTTGTGGGTGTGGTTGATCTATAAGCCCTAGCCTCATCCAAGCGTTGTCGTTGTTGGCGTTGTTGTTGGCGGACATTACCCATGGTGCCTTCCTCGGCAGCGAACTTTTTATTGTCCTCAAGCTCGGTAACCCAATTATTCAGGTCGAAATGTTGTGGGTGCTCCCTCGGTCTTTCTTTCTTCGGTGTAGCCACCCACATCTCCTTCGCATATCTCATGTGGTCCTCGTGGTTCCAGCCGATGTGGTACTCGGCCTTGGAGGTCTTCAGATAACCGAGGAACCTCCTTGTCTGCGATTGCATCTGGCCCAATGTTTCTTGATATCATTTCAGTTGTATGCCGTGAAAGCGGACTTCTCACGAGGGTCCGTTAGAATTTCTTGGAAATCCCGTGCTAGTTCGTCGGGGGTGAATCCTACTTCGTCACCAGGTGATTGTGCACGGGACCCTTCGTCGCCCTACATTTTTCAGGAGAATATTGGAAATGAGAGAGTAGAATGTGGGAATGGGAGAGTGAAATTGGAGAATGGGTGAGTGATGAGTGAAAAAAATGATGTTGGGGTTGAGGTATTTATAGGGTTTAAAATTGTAGTAGATTTAATTTTTTTTTTAAAAATTACCGTTTCCGACCATTTGAAAACGGTCGGATTTTTTTCTGACGCAGGGACACGTGGCGCCACGAGATTGGACGGGATCCGGGCAAGGGACGCGGCTCGGCCTACGATCCGGGACGAGGGTTGCGGCCCGGCCCGCGTTTTTGCGGGACGCGGGCCGCGTAAAAGCCTTCCCACAATGGGATGGACCGCGTCCCGCGGCCCACAAAAACGCGAGCTGAGCCTCAGGGCCGGCCCATTGTTCCTGCTCTAAAACCAGTGTTCTAGCATTCATCGAAACATTATCATGTTGTTTTCCGTTTATTTCATTTTAATTCTTCTTTGTATGATCTTTTGATTTTAAGTCAATAAAATCCATACATTATGCTAAAAAAGAATGATTAAGTTACTGTATTTTGATCACAGAATCCTAAAATCCTAAAATATCTTAAAAGCATAATATTCATAGAACCACCATCTTGTATTCTAAGCCCATTTGTGTGACGTGACATCCTTGCTTCAAGATATTAAAGGATCGAATGTGCGAATTAGATATTTTTCTTTTAAAAAGAAAAATATTATCTGTTTCTTGTCCGTGGTACAAGTATTATAAATTATATTTTCCATCTTTACAAAGAGAAAAACATATGTTCAGACATACAAAATAATCAAAACAAAAGAGAAAAACCATGAATCTTTTGTTATGGATGGGAAAACCCAAAATGGCCGACTGTATGTGAGAAATATTCGAGAGAAAAAAGAAGAAGATACTAATAACTAATAAGATAAGGATCCACGACCAAATCTGTAATATCTCAGTTTGGACCCCTACATGATCCATGATATTGATGCTTCAAGTGGTTATGTATACACAGCACCAACTTCTTTTCTTTTCTCAGTTGCAGTTGATCGAACAACCCTGAAGAAAAGAAAAGAAAAGAAAAGAAAGGTACTGAGCTTTATGTATGTCGAAAAGGCTCTTCCGCGAGAGTGTAACGTATGAACATTCCGAGCTTTTTCTTGAACAAAACGTGCATACCCTTCAAAGCAAGAACCCACTATGCAATGTCTGACCTCATTTGGAAGATTATCGCATCACATTTGTGAGATTCTTCCAATACAATGTTGAATGACATCATAATCGTTATTTCCTCCACCAAAAACTTCAGTTACTGGTGCAAGTACACGTACAGATCAGGAGAAGGCTTTAGAAGATATGAAATTGACTATTTTTTTTTATCAGCAATTTTTTTTATAAAATGCAACAACTCCAAAATAGAACCGAAGGACAATGGAAAACCCTCAACATGAACAACAAACAAGAGCACTGACCATTTAGGCACATCCTCAAACCAGAAAAACCCAACAAGGGGAGTACACAAACCTAACAGGTCTAAAACCTTAGAAAAACCTAACCAGAGATCTGGTACACAAACCAGTCTCAACAACTACACCAACAACCACCCAACAATGGGCAAAACAACACAGCCTATAGCCAAATAGAAAATAAGTGCAAAACCAATGCCAACAAGTAACAGACTAACTAAAAACAAACGCAACAGAAACACAAAATGACAACTATACCCAACCAAGAGACCGCTCGAACCAAGAGTCACCGAAAGCTACCCTGGATCAACTTCCACCGCAACGCACCTAACTATCTGACCACCATCAGCCGGACCGAGGGAACCACCACCGAACCTCAACAAGTGCAAAACATAAAAGCGATCCCAACAGCCCCGAGAACCAAACCACCAGAGCACGAAGGAGGCGATCCCACAACCAGAACTCCAGCCCACACCTCACCGACCCGGCTCAAGGTTACCTGTGAACATGTGAGAATCCAAACTATTTCTACAATTACACCAACCAAATACCCGGCACCTTGAAAAAGGGAAAGTCCAAGACATATTATCCTCCCCCTGCCAAACCAAAACCAAATCTCTACAATCCCACCCACAAGTCTTCCATGCGCCGTTAGGCAGACTCACAATAACGTCCAACACCGAATATTGAGCCTCGACAACAAAATGTGTCGAGGGAAGGAAGAAAGAGATGGAGGAGACGGAGAGATGGACCGGATGAACATAGAGAAAGGGGAAGACGACAGACCAAATGTGTGCTCTCCGATCTCAGACGAGATCTCGTCGGTGGCCAACACCGGACCGACGACCCGAGGGGAGAGGCCTTGTTCTCATGAAACAGGGCAACAAATCTAGCAAGGGAGGAGTAAAAGTGAAGATAGAAGGAAGAGCTCAAAAACCCTTACCGAGGACGCAGGCGCAAGAGGAGAAGCTGCTTTTGCAAAACCAGAATTGAAGCCTTCGAAGAGTAGATCCCCCCAGAACACAAGATCTTCACACCAAGGCTAGATTGACCAAAACCCCTCGTGCTCCGACGTGGCCCGAATACACACGAGAACAAATGAAGACCATAGCGAAAGGGGAGAAGACCCAAACTGCAAGTAGTCGAGCCCTGGAGAAGACAGATAGTAAAGCGGAGCGAAAGGTCCAACTCTCGTCATCAACACCAGGTGAAGAAGAAACGTCCCAACTAGATCTGAAACCCCCGCCGCTGAAGGAGGAGAGCCACCGCGGATCTGAAAGCTAGGCTACAACAAACGGGACGGGAGGGTAAATAGTCGAGCCACTAGAGACTCAAAGGGACAGAAACAGAGCTTCTGAAGTCGAGGACCGCGCCGGAGTTCCAGATCGTCGACCATCCCCACCGGAGACGGTGGATAAAAGTCTCCCACGCTAAGATCTAGACTCGACACCGCCCGGAAGAGGGAAGGGATGTAAGACCCGCTTCCGGTCGAATCGGTGACTTCGGAAGTCACTCGGGACTTTCCGGAAACCAAACGAAGTAGCCACTATCACGGTTGGCTTCAGGGGAGAAAACCCTTTCGTTTCAGTATAATATTGGATAAAGTCAATTTTGGTCAAAACGAGACTTTATATCGACTAAAACTCCAATTTTAAAAGTACTGGAATTTATATTGGAAATTTAAATGATCTAGGGGAGGACACATGTCTATTTGTGGTTGAAGGAGAGAAAAAGGATAGTCATTGTCCCTTTTACCCTCCCAAGAGCTTCTACATGGGTTTCTAACTCAAGGGCTTTTAGTCATTTACTACTTCTAGGTATTATATTGGATTGGAGAAGCCAAAATCATTTCATTTTGCTTGTGGTAGCCGAAAATTGGAGAGGAAGAGAGGAAGAGGAGCTCTCATGGAAGTTTGAAGGAGAATCAAAGAAGAAGGAACCATTTGGAGTCATCCTCTAGCCTTCCACCCTCAAAAACACTAGCATCCTCTTCATCTTCACATTCTAGAGGTAATGGAACTCTCTACTCATCTTTTCTCTTCATCTATTTCCTTGGGTTTTGGGGTGAGAAATGGCTAGATGATGGTGGGTTGAGTAGAAATGATGGGAGATGGTGTTGATGAAGAGCTTGGTGAAGTTTTTGTGGAGAAATCAAGGGTGGTTGGAGATTTTGAAGTGGGTTTAATTTGATGAATCATTGGAAAACTTGTTTGTGTATTGATTCCTACCATGGGTAGAGGAGTATTGATGGATTTGGACTGTTTTGGGGGTTAGATTGGGGAAATTTCTGGGTTTGAAGGTGGATTTTCGGGGTTTTGGAGCTGGAGGTTGAAGAAGGGCGAATCTGTCCTGGTGCGTCACGGATCCGTGACGGATCCCGTGACGGGCGACGTCACGGCTCCGTGAGGGAGACCGTGACGGCACTCGTCACGGCTCCGTGACGGTGACCGTGAGGGTTGCCATCACGGATCCGTGACCAGATCCGTGACCCACCAGTGTGAGGGTTTCTTGGGGGTTTTTTTTCGAAGTGTCTACACCTTAGTTTTGAGCTGAACTTTGGAAGGGCTTTGGGGGTCTTTCTTGCTGTTTAAGTGGAGCCTAATTAGTGTTTCTTTGTGTCCAAGACCTTGGGGATCGGGCTAGAGAAGCAAGGATCACACCGAGGCCCAAGGGAAGATCGAGGTGGTGATCACCGGACTTCGCCAAAGCGTTGAAGAGGAGGACCTTGAGGTAGGGAAAGCCTTAACCTCTCGTTTATGGTGCCTAGTATGCATGCTAAGTCAATAAAATTGGAAAAGGTCCTAGACATGCATATAGGATGCGAATAACTAGCTTAATCGTCTTTCAATTGCTAATAACCGGAGAGTCTAGTGGTGACCGATTAGGATGCCAATCACTAGTGTAATTCGCTTTTCAATACTTGGGATATGATTGTCTGGTAGAGGAGCCTTGGCAAGGCCCTCGGATTAGTTGCGTGATAGGATCACATGCTTGGTTGTTGATTGCTTAGTGGATAGGCTAAAGAGTCTAATGAAACTAGCGAAATTGCATGCTTGAATGCTCTTTTGAAGGCTTTATGATTTAGTTGATCTTACTCGTATTTGCTCGTTGATTGTATTCGAATGATTACTTGATTTTACTTGGTTGGTTGTTGGGGGTATTGAGTATGACTGGTTGTACCGAGCGGTGCAATCAGGTGATCGATGCCCCGGTGGTTCGAAACTGGTAAGTGAATGGTAAGTTGGAATTGTGTGTTGGTGCACTATGGTTGTTTGATTCGTGTGCGATGTGTTGTGGTGAATTGGTGATGGTTGAGCCGTGTGTGGACTTGGATTGATGGTTGTTGGGTTTGTATTACTTCACATTTCGGTTGAGTGCGTTATTCAATTATTAACCGTTTTTCATTAAAATTGCCCACGTGTGCGCTCCCTATGGGAGTATGGCCCTGGGTTCCCGATGACCTAAAATCCCTTGGAGGCGTTTCTAAGACTTCCGATGATATGTGCCTTGAAAGGTGTTTCCGATAGTCTCAATGATATGCGTCTCCTCTGGATTGGAGGGAAAATCCGAGAGGACACGTAAGACGTGGATCGGAGGGTGGTGACCTCATATACCACGGCATTGTTTGGTTTATCTATCGTCTCCAATTGTTGAGAACTTCTTGTTAACTTTATTAATGAGTTTATTTGTGCTGTTATGGATTACCTTGTGGAACGTTCTGTGAATTGTGGATCTTGTGGGCATTACCGTTGATTCTTTGGAGTCTAAGCTTCACTATGTTATGTGTTTTCCCTACTGAGCGTGAGCTCACCCCTATGTTTCACTGTTGTGTCTACAGGCTTGATTGAGGAGTAGAAGCTTGGGCGCTTCTCGGCGGGGTACTTGTTAGAGGCTTCGGACTTTACTTTTTATGTTTGAACCAAACTGTGGAGATTATTTTTTTTACCCCTTGAGGGTTATTTCATGTTTGAACTACGTTTTGTTGGATTCAAGTTATAGTATTGGAGTTTTATGGATTTTGATTTAATTGGTTATCTCCTTTGCTCTTATTTTACTAGTCATGCCTCGAGTCCGGGCAAGAGCCGGATTTGAGGGCGTGACAAGGGAGACACCGAAGAAGGGGTAGGGAATGAAGCGAGAAGAGTGGCGGTGTCACCGGTGTCCTCACTGGCTCCGGAGGAGTCCAGATCGGCCGCAGGTAACGGTGGATTAAGGAGGCACTAGGGTTTCAAAGCAAGAGAGAAGGGAGAGAAAAGTTTTAGAGAGACGTTTTTCACTAAGAGGGGGACGAAATTGACTATTTGATTCTGATACAGAAAAGGTGATAATTATATGTTTACACCCGGATAAGATATGTTCCAAACAAGTATAATTTTATGCTAAAACGCTTTCTAGCATTCTGACGAGCTTGAGAAATTCATGATCGATTATGCTTTGTAACGTCATCTTCAAGATTCTATTAGAACCTTTGTTGAATGCAATCATATTGGACACATATGGAGTATTATTCCTAGGTTGCTTAATACAAGATAATATCCCTTATATTATTTGAAACGTTGCAATTCATGTGCGGGAAGTGGACAAGTAAAATGGGACTCGTAGCTTTGAAGTTATACATGAGTAGAGCTTACGGTCGAGTGGAACAGTCATTCCTCTAGGGATATTTAGGGTTTCGATTTCGAGGAAGATTGGATCAATCTTCTTCGTACATGTACCTACTCAATCTCATACGATATTGTGGTAGGAGGCCGGAAGGAAGGGTTCATTCAAAAAAATGTGGAATCCGACAGAGAGATCTATTGTCTCCTTTACTGTTATTCTTCTACATGGAAGGGCTCACACAACTTTTGAAAATATCAAAAGGCTCATGTATCATCAACGAGGTCAGTATAGCCAAATTGAAACCACCTCTTATCCATTTGTTCTTCGTAGATGACTAATATATGTACTGTTGTGCTACAAGTCAGGAGTTGAGTCATCGTTGAGGTAGCTTATGCCAATTAGAAGATGTGTCAAAGCATGAAATTACTTATCCAGGACACATCGTTGTTGTTGTTTAATTTGAACACTGATGGGGATGATAATCGGAGGGGTCGCAGATCCAAAGCATCTAGGAGCTGGTCTTGTCCTTTCTTTATTCGAAGGTATCGAATAAAGAGACATACACATAACTTTATTTTTGTCATGTTGTAACAAAGGATTCGAGGATGAGATGGTAAACTGCTCAATAAGGTAGTGAAAGAAGTAATGATCACAGTATGTATGCAATCCATTTTCACTTATGCGCTGAGTATCTTCAATCTTTGAATACTTCCCATCCCGTAGATAAACACGAAACTAGTGAAGTTATGGTAGAATACTATAGGCTGTGAGCGCCCTATCATCATGCATTCTTGGACGAATTCAAGGAAATCAAATGAGATAGGAAACTTAGGGTCCCGTAATCTAGAGAATTTCAACTCTACTTGATTGGGAAAACAAGTTTTGAGGATTTTCACAAGTGAAGAGTCTCTAGTCGCTTATGTCTTCAAGGCCAAGTACTACCTAAATGTCGTGATTTTGGACGTAAGGGTAGGCGACAATCCGAGCTTTGTGTGGGAAAGCATTTTTTCGGCCCAACCAATTGTGTGTGATGGGTTTCAGATCTCTATAGATATGAGTACCTCAACACTAACACTTCATCGATCACGGCTCACAGGTTTTTAACTCTTTTTCGAGTCAGTGAAACCGAGTTTGGACAGAAGACAAGTTGTGGGTCTCCAACAAGGTCTTGGAGTGAGGAGGTGTTGGGGTATGTTTACCCCGTGAAAACGGGGTTTTTACATACCCTCTTTAACGTGATTCCTTACACGGTCGTTCAAGCAATAAATGATAACGGTAAGTAACCGGTCGAACACAAAGGAGCAATCGGGACAAGGATGACTAAATCTATGAAATTGATAAAAAGAAGAAAAGTGTATAAACGTCACTAAATGCACTTCTGTAAAAATAACACCAGTTAAAACAGTGAACATGTAAAAGTAAATGTTCATAAGTTGTAAGTGAACAATAAAGCAACACCAAAATGGAAATAAAAAGGGGTAACCCTGTATCCTAACCCCATTTGAGCTTTGTTTTTCAATTCCTAACCTAGGTTTACCTTTGGTGACATTTCTCAACTGTCACCTTTCAATTTTTTGCAGAAAGTATCAAAAATCGTCAAAACTGACGATTCCGTTAGTTTTTTGCCTACGTGTCTGCCACGTGTCGTCACGGTGAAGTGACACGTGGCAAAAACTAACGGAATCGTCAAAATAAACGGTAAACGATACTTTCTGCAAAAAATTGAAAGGTGACAGTTGAGAAATGTCACCAAAGGTAAACCTGGGTTAGGAATTGAAAAACAAAGCTCAAATGGGGTTAGGATACAAGGTTTTCCCAAATAAAAATGAAAAATTTTGTATAGGAGAAAACAAACATGGGTGCCGTGCTCATACATAAAGTCAATCAATGCATAAGGTAATCAATGTGATGATGAAAAGAGTGCTCCCGTCATGACTCAAAAACCAATCATCAAAGCAAATGTGCAAGTATGAATTTCTATGGTTCGAGTAAAACCAATCATCGAACTAACATACATCTATTTTGCATTCTTTTAAGTTGCTTCTCAACTTGATAATATATCATATCGATAAATAATCAAAGCGAGTCACTTACATAGGATAAGCGGTTCTTACGCTAGTAACACACAAATGCTAAAATAGACAAGCACAAATAAAGAATTGTGTCTAACTACTCTTAGTTCACTTCTCGAACATCGAACACCGACAATCAAGATGGTACCAATAACCAAGTTGAACTAAATAGAATCTCGTTCAAGTAATACTCAAACGTAGAACACAATCGTTAGGAGAAATGAATTATCTAGCTACAGCTAGATCAACTTCTCTACTCAACCATTCCGAATTTAACGTGAACATGTTGGTTAGAGTATGATCTACATAAGTCCACTAATAAGGGACTTGATATCACTCAAATTAGATAACTCGTCAAGAAAAGAAATGATGCAATTTAATGTCTCAAATAATCTCAAAGTGCACGAATAAATCATACACCGATCCTCGATAGCTACAACTAACAATTCACAGGGCAATCCATACCCAAAGCAACAAATCACTCAAAGGCAATTCACACCCGAAATCATCAATTTAGCTTAAAACATACATGACATAAATAACTATCATCGGAGAATAATCGATCATATATAGAATGCAACGATAATATCTAACATCCAAAATAAGCACTAAACATATTAAGTAACGAATGTCACGATAATGTAAATCTGGCACTTGATATTCATTCAAGAGATCAAAAATCCTCCAAATTAAATTCATACCCAAACTCTTAATTTTATCATACAATTAATATCACAAACCACTTTCCCTGATTTAATTTACTTATGATTCCATCTAAATGCATAAACCAACCACAATCAATTAAATCGGGTAACGAACACAAATGGATATCGTAATCAATCTCACAAAAATCGACATCTAACACCACAAATGAATAACCTCATGCATTAATTGAACAAATATGTATTTACAACGACATCCATGGATAGGAGTGGCTACTCACTAGCCATGGAGGAAAAATCCACAAAATCAAGGTTTGAAATCTACATTGAGCTTAGGAAATGATGATAAGAAGTGAAACATGTGCTATGAATGACGATCCCTTGCTTAAATCCTCCAAACCCCGCTCAAAATCGCTTTAAAACTCCAAAAACACCTTAAAACCAAAATGAGTTTTTAGCTTCTTTTGGAACTTGATTTCTCGCATTTAGAAGCCCCAAAATCCAAAAAAAATGGATGGAGTGTGTAGAGGTAAGTCTCAGCTTCACGCCGGTAGCTGGAGCTCGTCAAATGGTCGTTGGAGCACGGAGATCCGGCCAATCGAAGTTAGCTCCTCCTACATCGCATGTCTCTTGTATATATCTGCTATGTTCTACAAAAAAAAAATGAGGTTTTCCCCATTTTCGAAATCGCGTCCTTACTGAAGAACTAAAGTTGCTGACTCCAATCAACTATGGGCGCACGCAGAAAACGTACAGTGCAACCTGGCATATTCATGATAAAGAGAGGTCAACAGGCACGGTCTATGCCATCGATAAAGTGCAACGCGCGGGTGTATGGTCCCTAATGCGGCGCAGTGGCACCAAATCGCTTGGTCAACTGACCTAGTCAATGCCACATGTCTGATGAGCGTAAATTTGACCTACTCTATTTTACTATTTTTCCTTATATTTTTGCCTTGTTTGTGGTGTATTTTTATATTTTTAGCCTTTATGAATAATTTGTCAAAGCCTCATAATTGTCGATAATTTTTAATACTTTATAATATATCCAATATTGATCTCATTTTGTAGGCTCTAAAAAATAAAAATATAGGCGAAAGAACGAAGCCAATCGAAGATAAATTGAACGGTAATGAGCTAAAGTGTTAAAAGCATCGTTGTGGAGGAGCTGACGTGGTGAAAATCTCAAAATGACTAGTGCATCTGCATTAGAAACAGAATCCTGGGAGACACACATATTGGAGCCTAACTGGAAATGATGTCTGATTTTGCATGGTGAACTAGGTCTTACGTCGAAGGGGCGTGGCCAAGTGCTTTCAAAAATGGACTCGAAGAATGCCTCCAACTCCCAGCCCTAAGGAGTTCGTCCGGACGTCCAGATAACCACCGAGCGATTCCTCAATCTGTCAACCAGTTTCCCATGTGATGTTGTCACATGTAAGGTCTGATATCCGCGCCCACATTTGAATACGAGAAAATGAAAGTGTGGCCGAATAAATTCCCGATTTGATGCCCTCTAGGATGAGTGGGATGTTCTTGTAAGACCAAAGTTTGTCCCGCCATATACGGTCCTTTTCCCTTTGGGATGTGAAATAAAAACCCGAGATCCCCTAGTCTAAATCCTGAATAACCATCCTCGGGTGGTGCAAAACTTTATTCATGATCCCATACACCATATTTTAATCATAGTAGCGTGTGATAAATAGTATGCTTGCTAGGAAAATTGTGTGTTGAGGCGGATAGTTTCGGCCTCAAGATGCTCTGAGATGAGGATGTTGATCTCCTCCTCTTCCTCATCATCTTCCTCTATTTGGAGCTTGTTGAAGTTGTCTTGGAGAGCCAAAAGTGCCTCCATGAGGGATTGATCCAAAATGGGGTGTGGGGGTCGAGTTTGGTTTCCTACGTGTCGCTGGTCCTCCCGCTCCGGTAGAATATGAGGCATCCCGATCCGTTTCCACAGCTTAATTTATAGTGGAGATCCGAGTCGGCCAACATGTGATCTTCTCGGCCTCCAACGATATTCCCGATAGGAGATCCATCAGAACCGGGAGTAGAGGCGCGTCTGGAGGTGTCATGACCCTTGTTCTTCTTTTGGTACCAGAGGGGTTTGATCTGTTCATGTCTTTGTGTCGACGGCATATAACCATGTTTTTCGACCGCTATGGGAACACGAGAACTGGTGTGATGAGGAACGGAGGGGCTTACATGTTCGCCGCGAGACGATAATGGAGTAGCATGGTGAGTTGACGTCTTGGCTTCCATCGGGTGGGTGTGGTGAACGTCGTCCAAAAAATAATCAATATAAATGAGCGATGTGGGTGTGATGATTATGCACGAGGATCCAGCTGACAACGATAACGAGAACCCGTATAACCCTACAAGGACAGAAAACCGTTTGCACATAGCCGTTTCTATACGTATTTTTGTAATTACATTAATACTATAAAACATATATTATTTTTAGAGTTATCCCTAACAAATAAATACTTTGTAATAGATATATTTTTCAAACTTATCCATGAAATCTTTATGTAAGCATACACATGAAATCTTTCATAGCCTGTCTTTTGGCCCTATCTGAATTATGAGCAAATAGCCTAGCTAGCTTCTAGCTTGGACAAACACCATGCTACTGTCTGGTCTAGTATGACATTATAATACAAAGTTCTTGATTATATTTAACTTCATCCAGAACTGTCATATTCATAAGGAATTGATTTGTTCTTTATAAATTCACCAACAATTGTTGTGTATGTTCTAAAAATCAAGTCTGATCGGAACCAACACCAAGACACCAATAGCTCAGAGTAATACGAAGGTTGGTGTCTACGTGTTGGTTACCAAGTAAGACAAGAAAGAACACTTAGTAGAGAGAACTTTTATTAATTTCTTGAGAACTTTCCTACAAGATGAGAGTGTTGGGTGTGTGTTGTGGTGTGTTGGATTGCATATATTAATACAAGGAGTTGACACCTCTATTTATAAGAACTAAGGACACATGAGGTAATTCCACATATACTACTAACATGCAATTAGTGGTGGCATTCTAATTGTGGTGACCACATGTGGCCTTTTACTTGCCACTTCACAACACTCCCCCTTGGACACCACAATGCGCTTCAAGATCAGGTTGCCTCGTTTAAAACCTTCTCAAAAAAATATGGTGGGACAAAACCTGTAAAGAAAAGAGTGCAACGCACAAAAGTGCTTGAAGTTGTGCTTGATGTTGCCTCGTTAAAAACCTTTCCAAGAAAACCATGTGGGACAAAACTTGGATAAGGGAAAAAGAGTGCAGCGCACAAAATTTATCTCCCCCTGACTTCAGGCAGGCTACTTTGGTTGCTTGCTAAGGCGACACATGCCGATTTTGTAAACTAGCTTCTCAAAGGTAGAAGTCGGCAAGGCTTTAGTAAATAAATCTCCAAGGTTCTCGCATGACCGAATCTGCTTGACATCTATCTCATTACTCTTCTGGAGCTCATGAGTGTAAAAGAACTTTGAAGATATGCGCTTGATCCTATTTCCTTTGATATAACCTCCTCTGACTTGAGCAATACAAGCGGCATTGTCTTCATATGTAACTGAAGGAGAGCTTGGTGGAGAAATGCCAATCGAGCATATTACATGCTTGATAACAGATCGCAAGAACACACATTCTCGGCTAGCTTCATATAGCGCCACAATCTCCGAGTGGTTCGAGGATGTTTACACCAAAGTCTGCTTCGTAGAGCGCCAAGAAATGGTTATTTCACTGTAGGTGAAAACATATCCTGTCTGGGAGCGAGCTTTGTGATGATCTGATAACTAACCTGCGTCTGCATATCCAATCAGACCAACGCTCCCCCTGGACTTAGAATATAATAGTCCCAAATCATTAGTTCCACTCAGATAACAAAATATATGCTTGATACCATTCCAATGTCTTCTGGTGGGTTCTGAACTGAATCTGGCAAGTACGTTTACTACGAACGCAATATCAGGTCGAGTACACTGTGCCAAATATAACAAACCCCCAATAGCATTTAGATATGGTACTTCAGGACCAAGTATCTCTTCATCTGCTTTTTTGGGACGGAATGGATCTCTTCTAGGATCTAAAGAACGGACGACCATTGGAGTACTTAGTGGATGAGCATTTTCAATGCTAAAGCGCTTCAGGAGCTTTTCAACATATGCAGATTGATGGATCAAAATGCCATCAGACAAGTGCTCGAGCTGTAGGCCAAGACAGTGTCTAGTTCTGCCTAAATCTTTCATTTCGAATTCCCTCTTCATGTATTCAGTAGCTCTGAGGATCTCTTCAGGAGTCCCAATCAGATTTATGTCATCGACATATACTATGATGATAGCAAAACCAGAGTTTGTTTTCTTGATGAACACACAAGGACATATGACATCATTCTTATAGCCTTCTCTGGTAAGGTACTCGCTTAAATGATGATACCACATCCTACCAGATTGATGTAGTCCATACAGAGACTTCTTTAACTTTATGGAACACAGATCTCTGGGGATATCTATCATTGCTTCAGGCAATCTCAACCCATCGGGGAGTTTCATATAAATATCAAAGTCCAAATTACCATACAGGTAAACAATGACAACGTCCATCACGCACATATCAAGTCCTTCAAAACTGATAAGCTGATCAAATACCTGAAAGTGATCATATCCATGACTGGGGAATATGTCTCATCAAAATCGACTCCTGGTCGTTGAGAGAATCCTTGGGCCACAAGTCTAGCCTTATATCGGGCGACTTCATTTTTCTCATTCCGTTTCCGGGTAAATACCCACTTGTAACCAACATGTTTAACATCTTCGGGTGTCTTGGAAACGGGCCCAAAAAATTGGCGTTTTGCTAATGAAGACAATTCATCCTGAATTGCTTCTTCCCACATAGGCCAATCATCTCTGTGTCGGCATTCGTCAGTGCTTCGGGGCTCAAAATCAAACTCATTTATTATCTCATTGGCCACTGTGAATGCAAAGATTTCATCAACAATAATATTAAAGTTTTTCAGAGCTTTTGGGTCGACCGACTCTACTTCTGGGAAGATCAGCTCCACTTTCGGGCCGATCGGAAGCACTTCTCGGTCATTCGGCGGCACTTTCGGGCCGACCGGAATCATTTCTCGGTCGTTCGGCGGCACTTCCTTGCCGACCGGAGGCACTTCTAGGCCGCTCGGCGGCACTTCCGAGCCGGTCGGAGGCACTTCTGGGTCGCCCGGTTCTGCTAGAGCCGGCTCTAGTAGTTCTTTTACTTATGGCGATAAGGCTCTTTCATTCCTTCTAGTCTTTTGACATTTCCACTTCCGGGGAGCGATGTCATTTGATCCAACTAGTCTCCCACGCTTCAAGCGTGCATTAGAGGAATTGATAGATGTCTTTGCAGTATCACCAGTGATTTTAATTCTATCTGGTACATTGATAACATCTATATAAGACCTCATCATCTTTGACGTGTCTGCAGATGCATCAGGCATTTGATTTCCAACATTCTGCAGATGAAGTATCTTCTGGACTTCCATTTCACACTGTGACGTGCGTGGGTCAAAATGAGATAGAGAACTTAATTTCCAATCAAGCTTAGGCCTAACTTCAGGAGGCTTATCTTTCTCACCCAATGGAGGAAACGATGTCTCATCAAAATGACAATTTGCAAATCTTGCAGTAAACATGTCACCAGTCAAGGGCTCAAGATACCTGATTATGGATGGTGAATCGAAACCAACATAAACACCCAATCGTTGTTGGGGTCCCATTTTCGTGCGTTTAGTAGGTGCGATCGGCACTTGCACGACACAACCAAAGGTTCGCAAATGGGATATATCAGGTTCATGACCACACACAAGTTGCACAGGAGAATATCGGTGATATAAACTAGGCCTCAACCGAATTAAAGATGCAGCATGTAATACATCATGTCCCCAAGCAGAAATAGATAATTGTGATTGCAACAGTAGTGTACGTGCAATTACCTATATACGTTTGATAAACGATTCTGTTAAACCATTTTGGGTATGGACATGTGCAACGGGATGCTCAACCTCAATCCCTATACACATGCAATAATCATCAAACATCCCCGACGTGAACTCAACAGCATTATCAAGACGAATAGATTGAATGGGATGATCAGGGAAGTGTGCCCTCAGCTTAATAATTTGTGCCAACAGTTTAGCGAATGCAAGATTTCGCGTTGACAGCAAACATACATGAGACCATCTGCTTGATGTGTCTATCAGGACCATGAAATAACTGAATGGTCCGCTAGCTGGATAAATGGGGCCACATATATCTCTCCGAATCCTCTGCAAGAAAGATGGACATTTAGCATTAATCTTGGTTAGCGATGGTCGGACCACTAATTTTCCTTGTGAACAAGTTGTACATGATATCTCATTTGACATTAGGATCTTCTGGCCCTTTAATGAATGTCAACATGAGTTCTCAACGATTCTACGCATCATCATCGATCCTGGATGACCAAGACGATTGTGCCTAAGCATAAAAACATTTGGATTAATGAACTTCTGGTTCATTGTAGCGTAGGTCTCAAGCGGCCTTATGGTTTTATAATACAAACCTGATAGGGCTTGTAATTTTTCATATACATGTTTTCGCCATTTTTATCACTTCTGGTGATACAGAGAGGCTCAGTCTCATTATCATTTCTGGTCTCGACATGATATCCGTTGTCACGAATATCCTTAAAGATAAGTAGATTTCTTCTGGATCTACTTGCATACAAAGCATTGTGGGTACTCAACCTTGTTCCATTTTCTAATATCAAGGTAGCTCTTCTGGAGCCTTATATTAAATTTCTAGTACCCATAATGGTGCTAACATTCACTTCAACCAAGGTTAGACAAGAAAAATATTTCTTATTTGTTAAGATTGTGTGCGTCGTCGCGCAATCAACAATGCACAAGTCTCCATCATTTCTGCAAGCACGTAAGAGATCCATATCCTTTCACAAACAAAAGTATTACATTATTTTGTAAACTTAAGAAATGATTACAAAAACATCATATATACACATTACATTAACCAAAAGAAATGAGAATAGTGAAAAAAAACACAAGTTAAGCCATATTTCAATCATGGTCCACATTTCCGTCATCATACTTAAAGAAATCGGAGACTGTAAGCTTGATCGGAGCATTTTCAGGGCTCTCATGATCTGCAAGCTTTATCATAGCATCTTCAGGGCTCGCATGATCAATAAAGTTTGTCTCAACGATCTTCTCCTTTCCCTTGATCGATTCTTGGTACAACTTCACCAAATGTCTTGGTACATGACATACGCGTGACCAATGATCAGCTCCTTCATATCGGTAACACCTAGTTTTAGCATTTCTGGGAGTCTGGTTTTTAGGGCCTCTTCCTTTCTCATGTGTATCATATCGGCTCCGCTTCTGGGGATACACCATGTTATCTCTTCCATAAGGTTGGAAATTTCTATGCCCATAACCATGACTACGACCACGACCATGTCCACGACCTCGAACTCGACCTCTAAAGGGTCCTCGGCTTCGTCTGTGTCAAGAGCTACCATCATATCTTGTCACATTCGCTTCAGGAAATGGAGAACTGCCTACAGGGCGAGTTTGATGGTTCCTCATTAATAGCTCGTTATTTTTGCTCAGCAACGAGCAGACACGCGATCAGGTCTGTGAACTTTTGAAAAAAAAAATTGGCTCAATACTGCTGCTGCAGGAGCATATTCGAGGGGTGGAATGTGGAGAACGTTTTCTCAAGCATAGACTCGTCAGTTATCTTTTCACCACAACTGCAAGCTTGGAAACAATTCTAAACATGGCTGAATTGTACTCATCTACAGACTTAAAGTCTTGTAACCTGAGGTTAGACCAATCATATAGGGCACGAGGGAGCGTTATCGCTTTCATATGCTCAAACCTCTCCTTGAGTTTAACCCATAAATCAAAGGGATCCTCATCAGCTAAATACTCAATCTTTAGGTCTTTGTGCATGTGATGACGGATTAAGATTGTGGCCAAGGCTTTGTTTTTAACAGATTCGTTGTTCCCTTCTTTTATGGCGTCTCCAAGATTCTGAGATCTTAGGTTGGGAGTCGTATCCAGCGCCCATTCATAATAATTCTTTCCATCCAGTTTGAGGGGTGAATAATTGAATTTTGTCAGGTTCTCTATCATGTACATTGATCAAGGTAATGACATGTCAGGATTATACTCGACTTCAGGTCGTTAGTATTTTGGAACTTCTGGTCCAATATGTATCGGGTCGTTGGTAATGTGTATTTGGAACTTCTTGTCCAATATATATCAGATCTCTAGTACTATGTATTTGGAACTTCTGGTCCAATATGCCTCAATCCACTGGTATTTGGAACTTCGGGTCCAACATACCGTCACATTTATAAGCTTCAGGCTATAAATCAAGCTGGATGTTACATGCAAGTAGTTTCTGCATCTTGTAACTTCAGGTCCAAATGCTTTGGTTTCAACAAGTCTTAAATTCGAGTCTTTGATGATAAGAACACAAATAATAAGCATCAAATTTCTGATGTGAAAGATCCAATGTAAATTGGCGATCACAGAGCATACTTATCAAGAAATCATCCAAATTTCTGATGTGAAAGATCCAATATGAATTGACGATCACAGAGCATACTTATCAGGAAGTCTTATCTTGAACATGCATAAACGAGTATGACTCAAGTATGAATAAGTGCAAACCTTTCTATACCTGAACGGTAGGACAAATCGTGCTGATAACGTGTAGTAAAAATCAAGTTTGATCGGAACCAATACCAAGACACCAATAGCTCAGAGTAATACGAAGGTTGGTGTCTACGGGTTGGTTACCAAGCAAGACAAGAAAGAACACTTAGTAGAGAGAACTTTTATTAATTTTTTGAGAACTTTCCTACAAGATGAGAGTGTTGGGTGTGTGTTGTGGTGTGTTGGATTGTTTTCATTAATACAAGGAGTTGACACCTCTATTTATATGAACTAAGGACACATGAGGTAATGCCACATATACTACTAACATGTAATTAGTAGTGGCATGCCAATTGTGTTGGCCACATGTGACATTTTACTATCCACTTCACAACAGTGTGTATATATATTCATTTGACAAACAACAAATTATATGACGTGGTTTGACAAATGAGTTTGTCTAGTGATGTGAACCTTCAACCATATTAATTCAGTAACTTTGTTAAATTGAGGAAGTATCATGAACGTCAAGATAATAACCTTTAAGCATAGCCTACATTTAATCACATTTAGTAATTAGATGGTGAGTATGATAGAAAACCAAAACCTTTAGTTTTTTTTTATCCAGAAAACAACTTGGAAGATGGGTAATTATCAAAGCTAAAAATTTACAATATATATTCACCTGCCTAAATTGATGCAGAATCTTATTCCTTTATAATGATTATGTGGGAAGAATCATCAACCACTCAAAAAGTCAATCTTAAAGAATCCGTTCTCTATTGCTATAGTGCGTCCTTCATGTTTCTACAGTAAGTTGCTCATGTTTATTGGTATTCTCCCCGGTTAATCAACAATGAAGATCTCAAGCTAAAGGACTGACAAGCAGCTCAAGAACTATGTTTTCTGCTTTGTCCAATCCTTTGCTTCATCTGCAGCTCAACATCAAGTATTTGGAGCAGTAGTTGTTGTTCTTCATCAAATTCTCTGTTTATCTTCATCTTCATATCTCACAAAATCCAAGAAGCTCAAGAACAAGTGTTTTCTGCGCGTTATCCTCTTTTACCTTCTACTTACCTTTTGAGTTGATCTTCATAATGCTGAGCCTTGAAGAACTCAGTGGGAATCCTGTAACTGTCTCAAATCCTCTGAAGGACAAAGACCTGGTTTCGAGAGTCCTTCAAAGAAACTAATTTGAAAGAAAGGAAGAAAGATTAGAAGTAGATCATCTTCCTCTGACCGCACACAAGAATACTCTCCAGGTAGGAGGACTAAGCTCATAAATGGACAAAAGATGTTCAATGACAAATATTTTCAACCTATTGATACTGGATCAGACTCTACCCCAAATCTTAGAGAGGAAAGTGTTTCTAGAAGGACTTTGCAGCAATGGATGCCAAAATCTGGAAGACATTGTCCATCAGTTGGAAGAAATCCAAGTGAAGCTGCTGAGAACAGAGAGGTCAATCAAGAACTTTGCATTGCTTTTGTTCACAATATTCCTAAGTATGCAACATCAAATTGGCTAAGACAACAATTTTCTAGCATCAATGGCCTTTCAAAAACTCATGCAGCAATCAACCCTAATGCTAGAGGAAGATATTTTGGCTTCTACTACTTTCTCAGATCTGAAAATCTCCAGGAGGCAATTCTTCAACTTAATGGTGCTACTATTGAAGGGTACAAATTATGTGTCACAAAAGCTTGGCCAAGGAAACTGATAACCAATTCTCCTATCGATCTGCAAGATCATTCATCATTTGCCCAGCACTATCAAAATTCAGATTATGGGATCATAGGCTCTATAGTGACTAAAAAGCTGCATTTCATTCAGAATTGCCACCTAGCTCTAACTCATAACTCACACACAGCTCACTCAATTCTGAGGGACTTAGCTCTGCAAGGTGTATCTGAAGTCCAAATCAAAGCTCTTGGAAATAAGTTGGTGTTGGTCAATTGCCCTGATAAATTATATGATAGGGAATTCAAAAAAGAAGAAGGGTATTGGCTACATAATTGGCTAACGTTCATACCAGATATGCATTTACAGGAAATGGGTGGACACTTCTCTTGGATGGCAATCAAAGGAATCCCTTTTCAAGGATGGTGTGAAGAAACTTTTGAAGCTTGTATTAAGTAATTTGGTACTCTATTGTTTACTCATCCTCAGTCTAAAGCTAGAGTTTTGTTAGAAGAAGCCTTTGTTCTGGTTCACTCTTTCAGTCCAAGGAAAATAGTAAAAGAGGTTCACTTGCAGTTGGGAAATCAGATATGTAGAGTTTGGGTTTCTTCTCTAAATATCACACATGTGCCACATATTCTGGGGGAAGAATTTTACACAGGATCAACTTCAAATGAGGAGTCCACAGATTCAGAAGCTTCAATATCTCCACCCATTATTTCTGTATTCTCAGATACTCCATCTCCAAGTAATCAACTCTCTCCAAATCCTAACTTGTCTCCTGAAAATACAGTATTGCAAACACCCACCCAGATCCTAGCTGCAACTGATCTCCTTCCTAGTTCAGTTCAAAATTTTAATGGGAAAATTGTGTTAGACACATATGCTAAGGAGGAATAGTACGATCACCTGTCACCTCAAGTACATGAATTTCCAAGAGTGGAAACTCATCCTCTTGCCTCTGTTGAAGCTTCTAGTCAGAGAATAATTACTGGGGAATGTTTGTCACCCAATATTTGTCCTCAGGAACTAAATGCTACCAACTTGGTAGTTGAATTAGTCTCTACACAGTTACTCCCTCCAATTATTCAGGTACCTTTACTCTCTACAAGTGCAGTTATGGCCCCTCAACATTTAATACAAGTCAATTCAAAGTATGGTCAAGCAACTAAAAAAAAAAAGGATTAGACTCTCTTAGTCTTGGAGAACCTGGTGCTACAGTAATTACAATAGATCTCAGCAATATACTTTCACCTTCTCAAGGCCTGAAAACACTCCAAAGTGGGAAGCCACTTCTCTCTCCTCCACAACAGTCAGCTCAACTACTTTCAATAGTACAACAACAAATTTTGCAGACTACTGCTGATATGGGATTGGGAATCACAAGTCAGAACTTACATCCTTCGTATAATACAAAGTTGAAGAAAAAAAGAAATCCAAAGTGATACCACCTCACACTTATGATACAAGGTCAAAATCAAAGGAAGGCTCTCAAGATGTTATTAAAGTTCATGCTGCTGGGAAAAATCTTGCTATCTTAGAAGCAAAAAAAGCTTTGACCTTTGGGAAGATTATTGGTCTGGAACGATTATGCAGTGAAAAAGAAATCTTGCATCATCTAAGCTCAGTTGAGGAACAAATTAACAAAAGTGTTGACTTGGAAGCTGCTAGTGAGGATGACTATCTGGATCTAGATGAAGATGATTTACAGGTAGACAATCATTCTACCTTCCCGCCTCTCTCTTAATCCTTTATGAAGATCCTCTCATGGAATTTGAGAGGACTCTTCTCCTCACAAAAGAGGAGATATTTGACTGACGTGCTCCGCAAGCAAGCTCCCCAACTGTTATTTATACAAGAATCAAAGCTGGAAAATGTGTCTGCATCATTTCTCGGAAGTTGTGGATTAGGTAGGGGCTGGGATTTAATTTTTTTGCCTGCCATAGGATCTGCTGGAGGAATTATAACTTGTTGGAAATTCTCTGAATTCACATTTCAAAGTTCAAAGCCTATTGATGGGGCACTACTCTGGTTTGGGAGAATAAACTCACTCAATATGAATGGTTGCTTGATCAATGTTTATTCCCCCAATTCATATGCAGAAAGAAGATCTTTGTGGACCAATTTGTTGCTTGAATTATCAATCTTTGATCTTCAAACTCTGATCCTGATTGGTGGTGATTTTAATGCCACTATTTCTATTGCTGAGAGAACAAATCAAAGCCCAAATGAATCAGGAAGGACCTCTTTTCTCAACTTCATCCAAAACTCAAGGCTGCTTGATCTTCCAATGGTTGGGGGAAAATACACTTGGTTTAGGCCTGGTTCATTGGCATCCAGGCTAGACAGGTTCCTAATTTCTTCTGATTTTCTTGCTCTACTTCCTGATTTATCACAATCATGTCTCCCCAGATGTATTTCTGATCATAGAGCCATCATCCTATCTAACCCTATACTTGATTGGGGGCCAAGACCATTCAAATTCTTGAATATATGGACTGAGGATCACAGGTTTTTGAAAGAAGTGGAAGGTTTCTAGAACTCCTACATGGTTTCTGGTCTACCTCATTTTATCTTATGGCAGAAATTGAAGCTCTTAAAAGGAGACTTAAGAACCTGTAATGTAGAAGTTTTTGGTATTTTGGAGACATCAATAGCTGATCTCAATCCCAGTATTGATAAATTGATGCTATAGTTGAAGAGAGGAGACTTACAGCTTAAGAATGTTCTCAGAGAGGGGCCCTCAGAGTTGAATTGATTACAAAGACAAAACAATTATCAAAGCTTTGGAGTCAGAAAGCTAAAAGAAAATGGTTCTATGAGGATGACAAGGGTTCCAAATACTACCATAGAATAGCAAATTTCAAAGGCACTTAGAAGAAGATATCTCAAATCTGGTTTGAGGATGAATTATTATCAGACCCTATGAAAATAAAAAATACAGCAGCTCAACATTTCAGTGCAAGATTCCAGGGCTCACTCCCTACTACAACGAATTTTGATGGGCTACAATTCAATGCAATCAGTCAGGAAGATGCTAATTGGCTAGAAAGGCCTTTCCTAGAGGATGAAATCCTCAAAGCTGCAATGGCTTGTGCAGGTGACAAGGCCATAGGGTCTGATGGATTCACTATAAAAAATTTCAGGTTTGCTGGCCAATTTAAAGTTTTGATCTGCTGAATTTCTTCAACCACTTCCATTATTCAGCTCATTTGGGAAAAGGTCTCAATTCCTCCTTTTTGACCCTCATACCCAAAATTGATTCTTCCTTATAATTTGATGGTTATAGACCCATAAGCTTAATGGGGGGTCCCTACAAAATTATATCAAAGCTCCTAGCCTCAAGATTAAAAGTGGTGGTGGGAAAGATTGTTGGCTGGGAACAAACAGGTTTTATTATGGGGAGGCAGATCATGGATGGTATATGCGTAGCCTCTAAGGTTGTTGATCACATTAAGAAGACCAAAGAAAAAGCTCTAATGTTCAAAGCTGATTTTGAGAAAGCTTTTGATAAAGTAAGCTGGTGTTTTATAATGAAAATACTATCAAGAATGGGGTTTGGTCATCTATGGAGGATGTGGATATCTTCTTGTCTTAGAGCCTCAGTCTCAGTGCTCATCAATGGTTCTCCAAGCTTTGATTTCCAAATGTACAGAGGGTTAAGACAAGGTTGTGCCTTATCAGCACTGCTTTTTGTGATAGTTTTTGAAATGCTTAGTCAAATCCTCAAGGCTGGATTAACTGCAAATCTCTTCTCTAGTATACATATTGGTGTAACAGGCCCTATCATATCACATCTTCAGTATGCAGATGATACAATTTTTTTCATTCAAGCCCCATCCCAGGGAGTAGAAAATCTCAAGACTGCCTTATCAATGCTCTATATTACTACAGGTGTGAAGACCGCTCTTGTTAAAAAGATTTAATTTAATTAAATTTAATTCGTTCGGAACGTCAAAAAAAAAATAATAATAAAAGGGGAAAAAGAAAAAATAAAGGGGAAATCAGGTCAGGACCAGGCTTGGCGCGCAGGCCAAGCCCAATCCAGTCCGTTCTTGGGCCGCTCAGTCCTTCAGGTCCGGTTTTGGGCCCAAACGTGGCTTCACTTTATAAGAGTCTAAAACCCTAATCTCGTTTCAGATTCACGCAGCCGACCCCATCGTTCTCTCTCCTTCTCTCCCTTCTCCAGCTCACGCCCGCCTCCCTCACCGAGCCACCGCCGTCCCGACCTCGCCCCTCAACATCACCGACCAGTTCCCTCTCTTCCCCGTCTCCGACAGTCCGAGCCTGACGCGCGCCATCCGTCTCTCTCTCCCTCTCGCCGTTCTTCTCCCCTTTGTTCTTTCCAGTACGTCCTTGAATCTCCGCTCGAGCTCGTCGGCGCTCATCCGGATCTGAGGAGAACCCTCAGCCACACTCCGCCGTCGCCATGCACGAGAAGAGCTCGCCGGCGCTCGTCCGGCTCTGCGGAGAACCCTAAGCCACACCCATCCCCGTCGCCGCCCTTTCTCTCCTACGGTGAGTTCACGAACCTTGGAACCTCGGCCGGCAACAGTGCCGCCGAGGGTCGGCCGGAGTTGCAAAAAAAATCGAACCTTTCTTCTCCCTTTTGTTCTTTCCAGTACGTCCTTGAATCTGGTTTTTGGTGGAACAAAAAGAAAAGGAGTAAAACCTTTCAGAGATTACATCATTTGAGTTCAAAATCAGTTTTTAAAATTAAAGTGGAAAATGATTTTAAAACAAAAACGGTTTGATTCGAAATGAAAGGGTCATTGGAACGGTGAACAGACTGTTGAAGGTTTTTTTTTGGGAAAACGTGGAACGACTTCCGAGCGAGTTTGGAATCGCACTGTTAAACTGACGTTTAAATCGGACTTAGAACGGGACAAAAGCGGGAACGCCCTCAAGAATCGTGCCTCGAAACCCATGCATTGGGACACGTGCCTCGGAAGACGTGCATCGGGTTCTGTGCTCGGGTGCTCGAACCCGATTCATCGTTTAATCCGCTTTTAGCCCGCTCGAGTTTAAAGGACAACTGTTGTTTTTGATTTGAACCCGTCGTAGCTTTTATTTCGACTTTGGAACCGTCTTTGAGTTTGGCTTTCGTGTTGTTTTAGAGTCCGACTTCGATCAAAGCGAAGACCGGAGGTAGCGAGCCAGGACGTCAACAGCTAGGAGACGTAGCGGCTATTCTTCAGTTGAGGTAGGGAAAAGTAGCCGGATCTCGACCTTGACTAGGGAAAGTTAACAGTAGAATTGCATGTGACACCGGGGTGTCGTGGGTTAAGTAGGTTTATCAAATATTAGAAAGGCATGATACGGGAACGTAGCGAACCTTGGAAATGCATGTGACACTTAGTAGTGTCGTAGGAGCAAAGAACTTATCGACGTTAGAATTACTGGAGGCATATGACCATGCCCGGAGGTTGATTGTGAACTTATCGATATTAGGAGTACTGGAGGCATATGACCATGCCCGGAGGTTGATTGTGAAACTGTTGATATTAGGACTGTTGGAGGCATTGGTTATGCCGGAGGTTGCTTGTACTGTTGTGTCTTGGGTGGCCATGAGAGCCCGTACTTTACTGTTGTGTCTTGGGTGGCCATGAGAGCCCGTGTTTTACTGTTGGTGTCTTGGGTGGCCATGAGTGCCAGTGGGGTTGTTGAACCCGTGTCTTTACTGTTGGTGTGTCTTGGGTGTCCATGAGTGCCCGTGGGGTTGTTGAGCCCGTGAGTTACCGTTGGTGTCTTGGGAGGCCGTGAGTGCCCGTGGGGTTGTTGAGCCCGTGAGTTACTGTTGGTGAGTCTTGGGAGGCCGTGAGTGCCCGTGGGGTTATTGAGCCCGTGAGTTACTGTTGGTGTGTCTTGGGAGGCCGTGAGTGCCCGTGGGGTTGTTGAGCCCGTGAGTTATGGTTGGTGTGCCTTGGGAGGCCGTGAGTGCCCGTGGGGTTGTTGAGTCCGTGTTTTACTGTTGGTGTCTTGGGTGCCCATGAGTGCATGTGGAGTGTTGAACCTGTGTTGTTGCTGTTTGTTGAACTTTGCTTGTGATTGTGATTGTGTTTGCCCGAGGTTAGTGACCCGACTTCGTGTCGGGAAGTGGTGTGGAATTTGGCTGGGTTACGAGTTCGAGTCTCGGTAAGTTGCGAGCGTGCTTTGGCTGGCCTGATCCGTGTTCGAGTCTCGGCAGGTTGCGAGCGTTCTTTGGCTAGCCTGATCCGTGTTCGAGTCTCGGCAGGTTGTGAGCATTTGTAGGCGATGAGAGGGCAGCTCCCCTTCCGACTAGCTATCGGAAAAGTAGCTCAGTTTATCGCCAACAGGTCGACCGCCTGGAGCCTGACAGTGATAGGTAAAGCGCGTGGGGTAGGCTCGAGCCCAGCCGGTTAGCAACCGGCACTGAGCAGCTGACAGGAATGCGATCCTTTGTGATCTTGTTTGCGTGCGATCCTTTGTGATCTTGTTTGGTGTGCGTAGTTGTCGGTCGTGTCTTTGGAGGAGGTCGTCGATAGTTGTGTCGGGTTTACATTACGAGTCCGAGTGTTGAGTCTATTGAGGAAGGTAATGGGTTGTGTGTCAGTTGAGTTACTTGAGTTTGGGGATGGTATTCCCGGTGTTGGGTTTGGTTTTGGGTGTTACCGGCATTGTCTGCTAAGTATGTCGTAGTCAGTCCGTTATCCGTGGTGGTGAGCGAACGCTCACCCCTAGCTGCTTTTCCTACGGGTACCGGTCGCAGGTTGGACTAGGTGAGCTTCCGAAGCTTGAAGAGCTAGGAGCGGGATTCTGGGTTTATTTTGAGTCTAGCGGCGGATACCATACTTTTGTCCACTTGTTGGAACGTATTTTGAGTTGTAAATATTATTTTGTTGAACAAATGGTGATTTTAAAGGGATTTATGTAAAAGGTTTCAAAATGTTTTATTGTTTCAAAATGTTCGCGTCCCGAGTTCGGTTTACTGAAATTGGGGCGTGACAACAGGTTTGAAAGTAAACTATGATAAATCAACTTCGACAACCTTCAACATTACAGATCAACCAACATTTTGGGCTGCTCCATAGGAACCCTTCCTCAAACCTGTCTAGGCTATTCTTTGGGGGCCAATCTTTGGAGGATCAAGACTTAGAAACCTATAGTTGACAAATTCAAAAAATCCCTTGGCTTGTGACAGGCAAAATTACTCTCTTTTGGGGGTAGGATAACTCTAATCAAATCAACCCTTAGTGCCCTAACCCTTTATTTTTCTCACTATTAAAAGCCCCTAAAGCTATTATTAAAATCTGTGAGAGTTGGCAAAGAAGATTTATCTAGCATGGCTCATCTGTTTCAAGAGTTCTCTGTAAAGTTAGATGGTTCACAATCTGCAAACCTAAAGAGCAAGGGGGCTTGGGAATTAAAAGCCTTCAAGATATGAATTCTGCTCTTCTAGCAAAGCGGTGGTAGAGATTTTCCACTGAGGATGATTCCCTATGGAAACAAGTTATTTGTGCAAAAAATGGTTGGCCTATACATGAATGGGATCTCTCCAATTTTTCAGAAATAGGAGTCACAAGCTTTTTAAATCAAATTCTCCTATTAACAAAGGATCCAAGATATGCTGAAATTTTGGGCTCCAAGGGTTGTCTGTGGAATTTAGGACGAGGAAACAAAATACACTTCTGGACAGATCTTTGGTGGGGAGAGGTTGCCTTCAAAGAACTTTTTCCAAGGATTTATTTATTAGCCAATTCCAAATCTGATCTGATTGAAGATATGTGGACTGATTTGGTTTGGGACCTGAACTTAAGAAGATCCCCAAGAGGGTGGGAGAAGGATGAATGGGGTATCCTAAACTCAATTTTAATTGGTGTGACCCTAATTAGAGAAGATGATTCTCTCTCTTGGTCACATGATGGAAATGTTGGGTCTCGAGGTAGGGTTGGAGATGAACCAACTCGCAGCGGAAAATCAATGAAAACCAAGAGACAATTAAAACCATGAAACAACTAACAAAGAATGGATTAACAAGAGAAAAATTCAGCACTAGTTCTTACCAAAACAAGAACACCGGTTAACGAATGATTGGCTTGAGTCTCCAAGACGCCTACGTATCCACTTGGGAATCAAAGCCACGTAGTTCTTCTCTTTGAGGACTCAAGAACACAAACATGGAGGTGGAAACTAGCCAAACCCGAAATGGCCATGGAAGAGGGAGAGAAAATGTGTTTCCTATTCTTGTCTAGTGTTTGTTATGTTGAAAAAAGATGACTTAAACATAACAAAACCCATACTTGTCCAACTAAAGGCATGGGACAAGCATGGTGACAAGTAAGGTGTAAATAGGACAAAGTATGGCAAGACAAGATTGGGTTAGGTGGTGAATCACCAACACCTTAATCCTTGTCTTGCTTACTTAGTACTAATTAATCAAGACTTGATTAATTAGTTCCATGGGCCTTGGTTGCATGGGCCTTTCATGGGCTTCTTGGAACATGGCCCGTGGCCATTTCCAACGAGGTCCCGTGATTCGCTCATCGCCTCCATGCCTTCCATACCGGAAATGTCCAACATTATCCGACGCGATCAATCCCAAGACTCCAAGCCTTGTCTCGATCCGTAAAGTCCTATTCACTTACGGGCACATGACCCAAAACCCAGTTTTGGTCATGTCCCGAGACAACTCCCTTTTGGCCATTCTCCATAAATGTGTCAATGAGTTTCATCCTCCGGTGTGACCCTTAGGTTTATGCATGTCAATAGATCAACGTAAAATCCCATTTTACTTGATCCTATTTAAGTGGCAACTAACGAGACTTTAGTATTGCCTGACACTACATAACGAATCGACCCTGTCGATTCTAACCTTTCCGTCGTCCCTGTCATTATCCTTTTATCTCCGATATCCTGATTGAGATAAGGCATAGAGCCGTCATCCTTATTATTCTCAATCACCGTTCCTTGATATGTGAGATGACTGAAGATATGATACCCAGTATCATGTGCATGGCCATGCTATTCTTCCAGTCACTCTCGATCAAGTGGCCGAGAACCGATATCTTTCCCATACCTTAGTATGAGGGATAAATCCCTTAGCCGTCTTTCGTGTCACTCATGTAGCCCGTCCCCAAGCCAATCCTGGCCGTTATGGAAGCCCTGTTACGGACAACGTTAGGCTCAGGTCAAACTCAGTTGTTGACTACATAGCGATCACAAAGACTCCTTGGTCTAAGGATACATGACAAGCTACAACACTGAATATGTTCATGACTTAATCTATGGCACATATTCAGGGTGGGTCGTCCAATATCATGTCCCACATGATATCTATGATCAGACTCCGGAATCCCATTCCAATGACTAACAGAACGTAAGCCATAAAGAGCCATCTTTCATACTAGTCGCTTCTAGTGAAGCTTTGTTGACTAGGGACCCATCGAGTGTGATCTATCTCGATCTATGGTTCTATTCGCATGGTGGGCATAGATCAGAGCACACATCGATATATTACTCCAACACATAAGTAATATAAAGCCGCTTTAATTTTATTGCTAACGATGATATATACATTTGGACATTTAGGATTGAACTACGGGCACTAAGACTAACAGGAAAAGGCTTCTCTGTTACAAAGATGTACTCACTTCTTGCTCCTCAAGCTATTGCTTCTCCTATTTGGACAAAAAACCTTTGGACCCCTGGTGTGCCCCCAAAAATCTCTACATTTTGTTGGCTTGCATGTCTAGATGCAATACCATCAAAATGCTTTCTTGAATCAAGAGGAATGGACTTCTGTCTAGAAGACCTTGTTTGCCCCTCATGTCTGTGGGATTTTGAAGACTCTGCTCATATCATTCTCCATTGTAGATTGGCTTGGGAAGTATGGGGTTTAATAGCAAGCTGGTAGGGATTTTCCTGGGTAATACCTGGTGATATCAAATCTCTCTTTTGTTCTTGGTTTCAGCTAACAAAAAGCAGATTTAAAAGGATATGGGGAACATTCTTAAAATAGCTTGCTGGCAGATTTGGCTTGCTAGAAACAACAAAGTCTTCAATAATGTGGAATTTGTCCCTCTCTCAATCCTAGCCAAAATTCAAAACACTGCCTTTTCTTGGGAATGGGCCTCATTCACTCAAACCTACCATTTCTCTTTTGAGGATTGGACATTTTCTCCAGTAAGGTGTGCTTTTATCAGTCATTTGCTTCAATCTTAACTCATTGGCAAGGGCTACTCCTCTTTTGTTGACTGCTTCTTTGTGAGGTTCCTTTACTGCTTTGTTGGTTTTGCTCCTCTCCTTTTGGGTTGGGGACTGGGTGGTTGGTTTAGGGCTTGGTATGGGGAGTGACTGTGAGTTTGGGTGTCCTTTCTTCTCTGGTTTGTCTGGTCCTGGTTTGTTTTGACCTTAAGTGTGTGAGTAGTATCTTGTTTCATAGGTGTGTTTGTGTTGAAGTGGGGGTAGATCATCCTAAGTGGTTTCTAAGAGTGTTTTTTTTGTGTGAGTTTTGTGTCTTTTTTTCTTTGCTCCTACAGGTTCTGGAGTTGCCAATGGCCCTTGCCTTGGGATACAAGTCATCTTTGATTCACTCAGTGCTTTATTTCCTGGAGAATTCAGTACACCAGCTTCATTCAACTGCAATATCAATCACAAGGAATGCTGATACAACATCCTCAAGTATGGATCATCTCTTTTCATCATTGGGATCAACATCAAATTTTTGGTCATTCCAAGATCAATCTCGACCAACAACATGTTATAAGAATATCCTATGCTATCAATTGGGAAAAGGCCATTCTCTGCAACTACCTATCTACAACAAGGTCTTTTGATCATAATCTATAAATTCAGTGTGGAAAAGGCCTTCTCTGCAGCTACCGTTACATCCACAACAAGGTTTTTTGATCATATTATCATCACTTTGATTTGCAGCTCCAAATTCATCTGTAGCACTTTTTTACTTATTTGCATAAGTACCCTCTTGTTTTGTAACCCCTAAAGGTTTGAACTGTCCGATTGTGTATTCTCTGTAGCTAGAGAACTTTGTCCCTTCTTTTCATCCTTTGAAAGGAAGGAGATTTATAATACTGCTTTGCTGATAAAAAAAAAGAATCATCAATTCACTAATGAAGATGACAATATGATATACATTATAAATCACATTCTGCGTGTTCTTTTCCCGATACTTTATAATTGAAAATAAAACAAAACAAATTTCATATAAGAGCAAAATTGGAGACATATCAAAGAAAACATGAACAATGAACACCATCTATGGGAAATATGGTGTTTAGGTCGTTTTGTGGTATCCTGGTTTCACTTTTTGTTGGGTTAGTTATTGGGTTTGTTTTACGGTTGTAATATCTTGGTTTTGGACTTGTTTATCCTTTTCTATTGAGATTATTGTTGGGTCTCGAGGTAGGGTTGGAGATGAACCAACTCGCAGCGGAAAATCAATAAAAACCAAGAGACGATTAAAACCATGAAACAACTAACAAAGAATGGATTCACAAGAGAAAAATTCAGCACTATCTCTTACCAAAACAAGAACACCGGTTAACGAATGATTGGCTTGAGTCTCCAAGACGCCTACGTATCCACATGGGAATCAAAGCCACGTAGTTCTTCTCTTTGAGGACTCAAGAACACAAAAATGGAGGAGGAAACTAGCCAAACCCGAAATGGCCATGGAAGAGGGAGAGAAAATGTGTTTCCTATTCTTGTCTTGTCTTTGTTATGTTGAAAAAAGATGACTTAAACATAACAAAACCCATACTTGTCCAACTAAAGGCATGAGACAAGTATGGTGTCAAGTAAGGTGTAAATAGGACAAAGTATGGCAAGACAAGATTGGGTTAGGTGGTGAATCACCAACACCTTAATCCTTGTCTTGCTTACTTAGTACTAATTAATCAAGACTTGATTAATTAGTTCCATGGGCCTTGGTTGCATGGGCCTTTCATGGGCCTCTTGGAACATGGCCCGTGGCCATTTCCAACGAGGTCCCGTGATTCGCTCATCGCCTCCATGCCTTCCATACCGGAAATGTCCAACATTATCCGACGCGATCAATCCCAAGACTCCAAGCCTTGTCTCGATCCGTAAAGTCCTATTCACTTACGGGCACATGACCCAAAACCCAGTTTTGGTCATGTCCCGAGACAACTCCCTTTTGGCCATTCTCCATAAATGTGTCAATGAGTTTCATCCTCCGGTGTGACCCTTAGGTTTATGCATGTCAATAGATCAACGTAAAATCCCATTTTACTTGATCCTATTTAAGTGGCAACTAACGAGACTTTAGTATTGCCTGACACTGCATAACGAATCGACCCTGTCGATTCTAACCTTTCCGTCATCCCTGTCATTATCCTTTTATCTCCGATATCCTGATTGAGATAAGGCATAGAGTCGTCATCCTTATTATTCTCAATCAATGTTCCTTGATATGTGAGATGACTAAAGATATGATACCCAGTATCATGTGCATGGCCATGCTATTCTTTCAGTCACTCTCGATCAAGCGGCCGAGAACCGATATCTTTCTCATACCTCAGTATGAGGGATAAATCCCTTAGCCGTCTTTCGTGTCACTCATGTAGCCCGTCCCCAAGCCAATCCTGGCCGTTATGGAAGCCCTGTTACGGACAACGTTAGGCTCAGGTCAAACTCAGTTGTTGACTACATAGCGATCACAAAGACTCCTTGGTCTAAGGATACATGACAAGCTACGACACTGAATATGTTCATGACTTAATCTATGGCACATATTCAGGGCGGGTCGTCCAATATCATGTCCCACATGATATCTATGATCAGACTCCGGAATCCCATTCCAATGACTAACAGAACGTAAGCCATAAAGAGCCATCTTTCATACTAGTCGCTTCTAGTGAAGCTTTGTTGACTAGGGACCCATCGAGTGTGATCTATCTCGATCTATGGTTCTATTCGCATGGTGGGCATAGATCAGAGCACACATCGATATATTACTCCAACACATAAGTAATATAAAGCCGCTTTAATTTTATTGCTAACGATGATATATACATTTGGACATTTAGGATTGAACTACGGGAACTAAGACTAACAATCTCCCACTTTCCCTAGTTCCAATCTAAACTCCAATATGTCCCCATCGACTTTACATGTCTAACATGTTCAGGCAGTGACACTGCCTTAGTCAAAGGGTTGGCTATGTTATCATCTGTTGCAATATCGGTTATCTTCACTTCACCTCAGTTCAGTATTTATCTGATGAGGTGGATACGCCGCAGTACATGTTTGGATTTGTTATACGATCTAGGCTTTTAGCTTGCGCAATGGCCCTTGTGTTGTCGCAAGATGGATTCACCGGGCTGGATGGGTTTTTAATTACACCCAGCCCTGCCATGAATTTCCAAATCCACATAGCCTCCTTAGCTGCCTCTGCAGCATCCATGTACTTGGCCTCTGTCGTAGATTCGGCAATGATATCTTGCTTTACGCTGTCCCAGCTAAAGCTCTGCCATTCAGCGTAAACACATATCCTGATTGACTTCTAAAGTCATCTGGATTTGTCTTGGAAAACTATCGTCTACTCATCCTTCGACGACTAGTTCAGCATCATCTTTCCCCCGGGTTAGAATGATGTCTACTGGTACAACATAAGGCTTACGAGACGTCTGGTCTCATACATGTCATGGCATATATGATCGATCCTGCCCCCAGGCGCATAGGATTTTCATCATCCTTTTCAGCTCATCAGGTGTCTTAGGACACTAAGTCTTGCTGAGATGAATGCCATGACTAGTGGGTAAGAGTCCTTTCTTTGAATCGAGCATTAAGAACCTACTCAATGCCTTGTTCACATAGGTTCCCTGACTTAAATCCAAGACCCTCTTGGTGCGATCTCTACATATCTTAATCCTTAAGATATAAGAAGCATCGCCTAAGTCCTTTATTGAAAAACACTTCCTCAACCAAGCTTTAGTCTCGTGCAAGGTTGGGATGTCGTTTTCAATGAGAACCAGAAAGGTAATCTTGCTCCCACTAGCCTTCTTATAAACGCAAGATTCATCCTCGTTCTTGATTAAGCCAAATCCAATTACAGCTTCATCAAAACGAAGGATCCAACTCCGAGAAGTTCGTTTCAATCCATAAATGGATTTCAACAACTTATAAATCTTTCCTTTATTCTTCGGATCGTCAAAACCTTTGGGCCGAGACATACAAACCTACTCAGTCAAATTTCCATTTAGGAAATCGGTTTTGACATCCACTTGCCATATCTCGTAATTATAATACACAGTTATGTCAAGAAGAATTTGGATCGATTTTGACCATAGCCACTAAGGAGAAGGTTTCCTCATAGTCAATCCATGCCTATAACCTTTCGCCACCAGTTGAGCTTTGTAGGTCAGAGGGTTGCCGTCCATGTCCATCTTCACCTTGAAGATCCATTTGCATCCGATGGTCCTCACACCATTGATGGGATCAACCGGTTCCCAGACTCGGTTGTCCGACATGGATTGCATTTCCTCCCTCATGGCTCCCAGCCATAACTCGGAGTCGGGCCAATCCACGACTTCTTGAAAGGTGGCTGGATCATCGTGATCCACCATGACTTCATTGTCACCTCCGGATACCATATATTGGAGGTGGAAGATTGATCCTTTCAAATCGCCTTGGACCTTACGGAATTGTAACAGGAATTGGTTCTTACTCTACGACAATCTCTGGCTCCTTTCTACTGGGTTGCCAATTGGTTTAGACAGATCTGTACCATCCTGAATTTCTTCGAGATGCACAGTCCTCCCAATGACGTCTTTGGAAACAAAACTCCTTTTCCATAAAGACCCCACCCCATGCGACGAACACCATGTTCTCACTGGGATTGTAGAAGTAGTATCCCCTTGTTGCTTTGGGATACCACACGAAGGTGCATATCTCAGATCTTGGTTCGAGCTTAGTCGAAACCAAATGTTTCACATAAGCCTCGCAACCACAAATCTTTAGGAAAGACAAAGCGGGCATCATCCCATACCATTTAAAAATAGTATCCCTTCCACACCCTTCGTCGAAGCCCGATTCACTATGAATGCGGTCGTCTCTAGAGCATAATCCCAGAAAGAGATTGGAAGATCAGTCCAACTAATAATGGAACGGATCATTGTCTAACAATGTCCGATTTCTCCGTTTGGCTACACCTTTCATCTACAGTGTCCCAGGAGGAGTCCATTCCAAAAGGATCTCATTCTCTTTTAGATGATCTAATAACTCTGTGGTCAAGTATAGTCCACCTCAATCCAATCGAAGTGCCTTAATACCTTTGTCGAGCTGGTTTTCTACTATAGTCTTAAACTCTTTGAATTTATCAAAAGCTTCAGACTTATGTCTCACCGAATAGACATAACCATATTTACTGTAATCATCAGTAAATGTGATAAAGTAGCTAAAACCCCTCCTGGCAAGTGAACTTATTGGTCTACACACATTCGAGTGTATCAGCCCCAATAATTCACCCGCCCTTTCATCGCGATCGATAAAGGGCACTTTAGTCATTTTTCCCATCAAACAAACCTTGCACCTATCGATCGAATGGAATTCGAATGAACCTGAAAGCCCGCACTTCTGAAGTGCTGATAGGCGCTTCTTGTTTATGCGACCCAAATGACAGTACCATAACAGAGTTAGGTTTAAATCGTTGGATTTAGACCTCTTGGTATTAACAGAATATATAGAACTTGAGGCATTGTTACCCATATCTAATATGTACAATCCTCCAACCATGTCAGTACTGGTATAAAACATATCATTGCATAGAACATTGAAAACTCCATTTCCAATATTAACATTATATCCTTCCTTGTCAAACACGGATACAGATATAATATTCCTACTAAAAGTAGGTATGCAATATACATTATACAATACTAAGACAAGGCCTCTTGGCAAAGCAAGACTCATGGATCCTACAACAGTTGCCACAACTCTGAGGTCCATTTTGTGCTTTCCAAATCTCTCCTACTTTCAGCCACCATATATTAGTGCATGTGTGAGATTCAGTCATGGTATCTAATACCCATGAATCTTTGGAAGTAGAGAGATGTAGCTCTATAGAGTTAATACTGAATGAAGGCACGATCCCACCGCCCTTCCTTAGATCATCCAGTTTTCCTGATGAAGGCGCAGTCCTACTGCCCTTCTTCAGATCATCCAGGCTATTTGATGAAGGCGCAGTCCCACTGCCCTTCTTCAGATCAGCCGTGAACTTCTTGTAATCCCGGTTCCAATGACCAGGCTGTTGGCAGTAGAAGCAGACATTCTCAGGTGTCTCATCTTTCCTGCCAAGTGCGCATGGGCCCAGCCCTTGCCACTTCCAATTCCCTTGTTGACCATCAGAATATCCTTGGATCCCAGATCCCTGAGATATTCTTCTCAGCAGTTAATGACACTTCATGTAACTCTGATATGGTCTTAGAGACAGCCTTGTCAAGGACATATTCTTTGCGTTCAGACTTGAGGACTATCCTCAAAATTCTGTACCAGTCCAAATAGTTTGTCCCATTTAGCTTGACCTTGTCAAGAATGGTTTTTAATGACAAACTATTAATGTTCGCTGAATCTGCCATTTGATCTACAACAGATAAAATTCAATCAGTAAACTGAATAAATTTTATGAAGATCAAGCTTAAACACCAACAATCAATTCTAAACCTTTAGAATCTGAAACCAAGATCCTTGATTCACTCGATTAAGCTGAACTAATGCTCACCACTTAATCGAGCTATGTAGGTAGGACTCCATCCAATCACATCCAATGTGACTCTTGGCTATGGTATGCACTTATGTACACGGCTTACCCTATCTGTTACCCTAGCTCAACCTTAGGCTGAGAATCGTAGTCGGGTCCACCAATTTTCAACTATGGCCCGTCACTATGTAGGAGCTCCGCTAATGCGCACGACACCCACATATGTCGTCCAAACCTACTACCCCGCTTTCCCATGGATGCTCCGCTAATGCGCACGACACCCATAGGACGGGGAGGTAGTAAGGTGTTGATGATTGGGAGGTATCGGACATGACCCGCTTTTACTTGTCCAGTTGTGTTCAAAACTTTGGCACATCCTAGATGCGATGAGCACATCAACTACATTCCAAATGCAATGATGCCTCAAATTACATCCAATGTAATTCTTCCTTTGTACCCGTCAACTACATCCAATGCAATGACGGTTCTAAGGGTTCACACACAAGGATTAAAATTCCAATTTTTATCTTTGCATGTGAGGTGATATGCTCGGTAAATAGAGTTAAGCATGCAATTCTAAAACACATAGAATTCATCATGCATAAACTAAACCAAGCATAAAGCGATAAATATGCACATAATAGCCCCCTAAACTAACTCCCACTAGATTCTTGAGCTCCACCGACTCAAAGCCGATACCAACACCCGAAAAGCCACCAAATGACCTTTTCGCCCTTTCTTCATCTTGAGTAAAATATTACAATTTAATACACGACTCGCAGGTCGGGAATAAATAAATATTACAAACAAGTGGTTCGACGACCACACCTTGAAAGAATAATTACACGCTAACACCAACGGCTCGCAGGCCGTGAAAAACGATAAATAATTAAATTGAGCTCGGGGCTATTATGTACACCATGCCAACATCACATCACACATCGTGTTATCAAACAAGCATGTTATCAAACATCATGTGATTTTCCGGTTTTAATTAATAGCCAAGTTTCGAAAATTTTTGATGCTCGGTTTATCGAAACCGTTCAAAAATGAAACTTTTGAACATTTGATCTTCGAGTTCGTCATGAAGGTTCCAAACTCGTCATAACTAACAAAACGGTTTAGCCTTGGAATATCAACCATCCAATGGTCATGCTTGGCCTAGCTCTGTCCAACGGAGCCCCGTTCGGTCCCGGTTTCGGCTCCCCGAGAGTCCCGCTCCCGAGACCCGAAAAATCAAAAAAAATTTCAAAATTTCCAGATTTGAAATAATTTTCAAAAATTCATTTTACATGCATTAAATCCATGAACAAGAATTTAAAACATGTTATCAAACAATTTAGCAAAACAACATGCCAAAAAACGAAACTTTCAAGCAAAACCGAAACTTTGAACACCGTCTTGTGAATCCCGAAGGTAGCACTGCTCTGATACACTGTTGGGTCTCGAGGTAGGGTTGGAGATGAACCAACTCGCAGCGGAAAATCAATAAAAACCAAGAGACGATTAAAACCATGAAACAACTAACAAAGAATGGATTCACAAGAGAAAAATTCAGCACTATCTCTTACCAAAACAAGAACACCGGTTAACGAATGATTGGCTTGAGTCTCCAAGACGCCTACGTATCCACATGGGAATCAAAGCCACGTAGTTCTTCTCTTTGAGGACTCAAGAACACAAAAATGGAGGAGGAAACTAGCCAAACCCGAAATGGCCATGGAAGAGGGAGAGAAAATGTGTTTCCTATTCTTGTCTTGTCTTTGTTATGTTGAAAAAAGATGACTTAAACATAACAAAACCCATACTTGTCCAACTAAAGGCATGGGACAAGTATGGTGTCAAGTAAGGTGTAAATAGGACAAAGTATGGCAAGACAAGATTGGGTTAGGTGGTGAATCACCAACACCTTAATCCTTGTCTTGCTTACTTATTACTAATTAATCAAGACTTGATTAATTAGTTCCATGGGCCTTGGTTGCATAGGCCTTTCATGGGCCTCTTGGAACATGGCCCGTGGCCATTTCCAACGAGGTCCCGTGATTCGCTCATCGCCTCCATGCCTTCCATACCGGAAATGTCCAACATTATCCGACGCGATCAATCCCAAGACTCCAAGCCTTGTCTCGATCCGTAAAGTCCTATTCACTTACGGGCACATGACCCAAAACCCAGTTTTGGTCATGTCCCGAGACAACTCCCTTTTGGCCATTCTCCATAAATGTGTCAATGAGTTTCATCCTCCGGTGTGACCCTTAGGTTTATGCATGTCAATAGATCAACGTAAAATCCCATTTTACTTGATCCTATTTAAGTGGCAACTAACGAGACTTTAGTATTGCCTGACACTGCATAACGAATCGACCCTGTCGATTCTAACCTTTCCGTCATCCCTGTCATTATCCTTTTATCTCCGATATCCTGATTGAGATAAGACATAGAGTCGTCATCCTTATTATTCTCAATCAATGTTCCTTGATATGTGAGATGACTAAAGATATGATACCCAGTATCATGTGCATGGCCATGCTATTCTTTCAGTCACTCTCGATCAAGCGGCCGAGAACCGATATCTTTCTCATACCTCAGTATGAGGGATAAATCCCTTAGCCGTCTTTCGTGTCACTCATGTAGCCCGTCCCCAAGCCAATCCTGGCCGTTATGGAAGCCCTGTTACGGACAACGTTAGGCTCAGGTCAAACTCAGTTGTTGACTACATAGCGATCACAAAGACTCCTTGGTCTAAGGATACATGACAAGCTACGACACTGAATATGTTCATGACTTAATCTATGGCACATATTCAGGGCGGGTCGTCCAATATCATGTCCCACATGATATCTATGATCAGACTCCGGAATCCCATTCCAATGACTAACAGAACGTAAGCCATAAAGAGCCATCTTTCATACTAGTCGCTTCTAGTGAAGCTTTGTTGACTAGGGACCCATCGAGTGTGATCTATCTCGATCTATGGTTCTATTCGCATGGTGGGCATAGATCAGAGCACACATCGATATATTACTCCAACACATAAGTAATATAAAGCCGCTTTAATTTTATTGCTAACGATGATATATACATTTGGACATTTAGGATTGAACTACGGGCACTAAGACTAACAATTATCACATTTGTTGAGCTTGGTTATTTTTAAAATCGTGGATTTGAGATATTTTTGTTTGTAAACTCATTCGAGGGAGTTTTCCTTTTACCTCTTCCTTTATTTCAAAAGTGGAGGGATTATAAAACAAATATTGCTGCTAAAAAACAACGAACACTCTAGAAAATAACAATTTTCATGAAGAAGCACCGAAGCAAACTTTGGAGACCAAATTAAAACAAATAAAATCATTTTATTAGTCAACACAAATTACTAAAAAAAATCTCTCTCACCTCTTGAGAGCTCTCTCCTAATCCTAGTCGCCTTAGGTATTGTGTTCTCTCTTGTCCCCATCGTCGATTTGTCCTCTTTCGTGGTTCCTTCGGTTGTTACTATCGCTGCCCCAGCCGGTGATGCCCCTCTGCTACCATCTTGTCCCTCGCAGACCATTCCCGATGTTGGGGATATGAGTCGTCGACAAAGAAAATCCAAACCCTCGGTTATGGCTTTGTCTTCCTCTACGTCGGTGTTGTCGGTCCTTCCACTCCCTGGCCCGGGAGCATCGGTGGACGTGGCCTCCTTTTCCATTGGAGCAATTGCTCCATCCCCGGCTGCGAAGCCGAGACGAGGGCGGCCCTTGCGTCGTCCCCCCAGTTACGTCCTTCTCACGCAACGTCCTCCTCGACTTTCCTCCTCCAAACTCTATTCCGCCGACCCAACCGTTTGGCCAAGACCTTGCTCTGGCCCCTGCTCCCCCGGGCGGCGCGGTTTATAGGGTTTGCCAAGACCTTGCTCTGGCCCTTCCTTCCGGCTCCTCCCCATTCTGATCTGATACTAGGTGGAGCGCGCAAGTCTGGAGATGGAACTAGAGCACTCAAAGGGCCGGCAGCTGGAGAACATCGGGACGATTAGATCAGGGCGGGGAAGCAGCCCCGCCAGGAGGCATGAGAGGCAGGCTGAGCATCGGGGACTGGCCCTAGGAGGGGTCCCCAGACGATGCTTTGCCTCCCACCATCACCATTACTGTTGAGGTCCCTCAAGATCTCTGGTACCCTGTTCCCCCCCCCCCCCCCAACCGTCTTCTTTCATTGCCCGAATGGCGTCCAAATACTCTCTGTGATGGCTCTGAAATTAAAAGGATCAATGAATTATTGTTCGTTAGTACTGTCCTTCTGGTGATCAGAGAGCTTGTTTTCCGATGCACAACAATGTAATTGATTTCAAGTTATAAAATTGCACATTTCGATCAATTTTTTTTTATTAAAATCACCATCAAAAGATCAAAAGAATATAGGCACTTTTTTCTTCTTTTTCTTTTCTGAAAGAGGATATAGGCACTTTAAAAGAAATACGAACTAATAAACCATATAAATTATTCTATATATCATCTATAGTTTTTTTTTTATCAGCGAAAGCATATGGAATTAACTTTTAAGGAAAAAGTTACACAGCAAAGAATCTCAACCTAGCTACAGTTTGAGAAAAAAAGCCAGACAAAAAACAACAGAAACCGAGTGAGAATGGGTACGTAGACCCAGAGTGAAAGTGAATGGGTACGAAGACCCTGAGTGAATGGGTACGCAGACCCTGTGTGAATGGGTACGCAGACCCTGAGTGAATGGGTACGCAGACCCTGAGTGAAAGTGAGTGGGTACGCAGACCCTGAGTGAGTGAGGATGGGTACGCCGACCCTGAGTGAAAGGGTACACAGACCCTGAGTGTAAGGGTACGCAGACCCTGAGAGCAAATGAATGGGTACGCAGACCCAAGAGAGTGAATGGGTACGCAGACCCGAGAGTGAAGGGTACTCAGACCCTGAAGTGTGAATGGGTACGCAGACCCAGGAAAGTGAATGGGTACGCAGACCCAGGAGTGAAGGGTACGCAGACCCAGAAGTAAAAAAAAACTGAAAAGGACGGCTAAAAAAGGAGACTCACACCCGAATGTAGCCACCATGAAGCATAGTAAAAAAGGTCTCAAACCCAAGTCATCAACCATAAAGCGCTGAAAAGCTAGTAGTCTTCCAAAGCAATCACCAAAGGTTTAACCCTAACTAGAGGAGAAATATGAATCTCATCGGCACCTAAACTCAGGGAGTTAAAGGAAACCGACACGCCGACGACCAACATCGTATAACGGCAGAGAAAAAACAGTGCAAAAAACACTGAAACTCAAAACCCATAAGAAGAAGGACTTCTCGAGTTCCAAGGCCTAAAGGCCCAGTACAACCCGTCATAGGCCAACACCTACAGAATGACGGACCCCGCAACAAGGCAGGAGTACAAAGGAAAACGAAGAGAGCCTAAATCGAAGGATGAGCAGAAATCCTACTAGATAAAGATAAAGCCTAAAAGAGAAGAACCAAACCTTCCGCGACGACCGATGTCTTGACCAGAAGCACAACGAATCCGAAACAGGAAACGCCTCCCACTATGAAACTGGACGACGACACCCGAGTGCACCGCGAACAAGTCCGAAAGACAGCCAAGCAACGAGATGGGCCAGGCCCAAGAAGTGGATCAGGCCCAAAACGTGGACCAGCCCCAACAAATCAGACCCAGCCCACCAAACTCCACTGCCCCAGCCAACCAGATCTGGACTTCAGCCCAAGCCCCTGGTCCGGCCCAAGCCCAGAGACCGAACCAGGCCCAGGCCCACTTCGACTGACCCAACCAGACGAAGAGACGTGGTCGCCGGCGTGCAGTCCCGGCCAGTGACGCGTGAACCCAACCACCCCAGAGCAGTAGACCAATAGTTGATATGCATGGTAACTTGGTAAGTGGTAACCCAAGCATGTATAATTACATATAAACTAGGTATATGTCTTGTTGACAAAGACAATACATAGATTATTGTGTAAATGACCTAATCCATCACACTTGTAAGTGACAGCACACCATAAAGCATGACCCCAAAAAAACAGGGAAAAGAAACTAATGGGCCGCTAATAAATGTTTATAACTAATAAAAATGTTTTATTTCTTTTCTTACCTATATAATCATTGGTGATGCTTCTAAAACCCTATCCGTTTCTCTTATTCTCTCTCACACTCTTCTATGCATGTCCGTCACAACCCCACCATAAACAAAAATAAAATGGAAGGTTCAAGGCTACGTTCACGTGGATGAAGTGTGCCATTTACACCCATTATTGAGCAAACGTCTACCTTTACTTTGTCGTTGTTGTGCTGAACAATGTCCTATACCGGACTCAAATGCAGATCAAAGACCAAAGCGCCCGGTGTTTGAACGGATATATCGGGAGCATGTACAACATAATCCACATAGTTATTTCGATAAATACCTGTTGACACGGAACAATATAACGTCGTTACATCAATGTTATGAACTCAATGTTATGTTTATTTTTAAATTCATACATTATTTCTATTATGTTTATATTATTATGTTTCAACTTTGTGATGTGATGAATTTATGTTTCAATATGAATTATAGATTTATAGTTTAAAAAAAAGCATTACAACAATATCGTGTTATATCTGGTATTCAATCAGATAAAAGAACATAGTTTCGACAATTAGCAGAATTTGGTAGTTTTTTTTTTAACGGAATCGAGATATTATATTAACTGTAACATATCAATCTTACAGGGTAGGACATAACGTCCCGGATTCCAGATTTGTATCCCAACCGGCCGTAGCCCGTCAGGCGCTCGTGGATCCATAAAGATTGTCTGCTTTACCTCGCAGATCCGAACACAAGAAACTCTTGAACCAACGTTTCAAAAAAATAAACAACCCAAAACCTAGCTCTATCTAACCAAAGTTTTATTCGACCTAAAGCAGATAACTGACCAAACAAATGAATTGAAAAAAAAACTTTACTCCAATCTAAACCATAAAAGGCGATATGCTTCTTTTCTCCTCCCAGGACGGCCGTGCAACATCAGTCCCGAATCATGATAGGTATATAAAGACCGCACCGGTTAAAATTATTAATATTTAAATTTGTAGATTGGACTGTCGTTGGTTGGAAAAAAGGCTGAACTTTGGGCCAAATTCAAAAAAGAAGAAGAGTAAACAGGCCTGGACCAGGCCAGACTAGGCCCAATCAGCAGACCAAGCCCAGATCGCCACAGCCCAAGCCTTTTATCCCCCAAACCCTAGCACTGTTCACCTTCTCCCTCATTTCGTGCACGCACCCCGAGACACGCAGACTTCCTCCCCTCTCTCTCTCTCTCTTTCTCTCTCTCTCTCGCACTCGACGCCGCCTCGCCATCACCGTGCTCTACTTCACGTGCGAATCGGACCACGCCGGTAACGAGATCTGGACGCCGCCGCCTTCTTCTCTCCCGGGTTCGAACCGCGCCACGCCGGCGACAGAGAAGCAGCACGGGTTCGTGCCTCCCTCATCCCGTTCATCTTCCCCGACGACGCCACCGGAAACCCTCTCGCGGGCGACGCGGATTTGGACGAGCCTTGCTGAAACGACACCGGCGAACCTCTCGTTCTCGCCAGATCTGAGACGGAGGAGGCCGTTGGTTGCGCGCCAACTATCGTCGTCCTCGTCCAGGTCAGGCCGGCGCTCTGCCGTCACTCCCGAGCACCGCCGCGCGTTCCTCCACGCTCCCCAGCCGCCGGCCGCCGTCTCGTCGAGACTGCAACCCTCACGGCGTTACCTCGACCAAGCCAGGCCTCGAGCCAAGACTGATCGCGGGCCAAGCCGGACTCGAGCCAGGCTGGGCCTCGGCCAGGCCAGGTCTCGGGACATGCAAGGTCCATGTCTGATCAGGTCCGGGTCTGGGTCAAGACCGGGTCTGATCCGGGTCAGATTCGGGTCCGGTTTCCAGGTCGGGTCGGATCCGGGTTGGGTCAGATTAATTAATTATTTAATTTAAACCACTTAAATTTAAAGGACTTAATTGATAAATTAGAGGACTGATTCGGACTGAACCGAGACTGATTACCACCTTTACTTGTTAAAATCAGACTTTGACCTCGATCGTGGAGAAGACCGGAGGTAGGCCCGGACGTCAGCAGCTAGGAGTTGGTCGTTGACTGCTTTCGAGGTAGGGAAAGTAGCGAATACCGGTTTAATTACGGAAAGTTACTAGTATGCCTGTTAGGTAATAATAATCACCAGAAAGGTCCTTGTTGGCATATAGGATGTGATTCATTAGAATAACTGCTTTCGATTACATAATAACCGGACGAGTCTTAGTGTGCATGTAGGATGTGATTCATTAGAATAATTGCTTTCAATTCTTGGGAAATTGATGTGCTGGTAGAATGGCCATGTCGAGCCTTAGGGTTGCGTGTTGATTGAGATGCTTGATGCGTGTTGTAACCGCTGATTGAGAGTCATAATAAGATTTACTCGGTGTAGCATGATGTGACTATGTGTGGGCGAGTGTGTCGTTTTTGTTATTATGTGAATCTCAGATTGTGATATGATCGGGTGAGTGATAGACCGATTTGTGTGTTATGGTAAGTTGGCCCGGTTGGTATACCATGGTCAAACTATGGTATTGTGATGCGTGTTATGCTCTTTATGTGGTTCTCAAGAGGAAGCGTAACCGGTGGGATACTTGCCCCGAGGGATAGTTTCGGTGTAGTGTATCGAGGCCAAGGATGGCGTGATAAGTACCCCGATGACTCGTGGTCCGGGGCGACTTCCGACCGAGGTGTGTGCCGGTCCAGTACGTATGTTGAGTAATGCCCCGAGTCTGTGTTCTCGGAAGACATCTGACTGAGGGATTCCCGGTCGAGGATGTTACCCTGCGTCTCAGTGAGGGGAAGATATCGGGACTGATGCTTTGTGGTCCAGTACGATATAAGTGGTTGTGTGCATTCAGTAAAGCTTGGAAACGGTGGTACGGAATCTGTTTGTCTCGTTGTGTGTTCTATGCTTGCTGATTGGCTTTGTGCGTTTTTCTAAGTATGATTATGATCTTGAGAAGGTGATTGGATACTGGTGACTTCCTGTGGGCGTTGTTTATAGTTGTGTTTTGCTAGTATGCCCTAATTGGACGGTTACTCGTGGTGATGAACTGAGGTTCATAACCTTAACTACTTTTTCTACTGAGCGAAAGCTCACCCCTTACCTTGTTGTATTTCAGGTCTTGAGCGGGATGTGTACTAGCTGGATGCTCAATGCTTGGGAGCTAGCGAGGGTCCTAGGCTAGTTTGTCTAGTGACGTACTACGTTTTTGAACTAAACACTGCTTTTACGGTTTACTTAAGAGCTGTTGACTCTTTTTATCGGATTTGTGGTTCAGAGATTATTGTTTAAGCTTTATTTACTTTACAGTTTGTTTTATTTATCTTCTATTAAGTTCATGTCTCGAGTCCGGTCAAAACCGGATTTGGGGCGTGACAATTTCGTATCAGAGCCTGGTTTCATTTTGAAATCGTTTTTCAAAACCTCGGACCGTACGTCAATTAGGTGGGTAGAGTTGGTTCGTTAGGTTTCTGTGTGTCGGTTACGCAAGTCGGAGATGTCCTATGCGTAAAAACGAGACGGAGAGAGTCTCGAGTTGGTGAAATGTCCGGCCTAAGTGCCGTGAACCTTTGTAGTTGGGTGTTGGTTTGAGTTAAACTGTTTTCCAAGTATGGACTTTACCGGGCGGTAAGAGTGAACTTATTGAGACCTGAGGTGTAAAGTTGAGATAACTTGTTGTGTGCTACATTTGTGATGGAGAGCTGTGTGCAGGTGGTGTTTGGTTGTCCCGCGAGGTACGAGGTTGGTTGGCTTAATTTACAAACGGGTCATGCCCGATTTTCTGCAGAAACTGAAGTGTATGTACCATCACCATTCAGCTATAGGGGCCACTGTAGTTGGACGTGAATGGGGGGATGCGAAGTGGTTACAACGTAATTCGGGGACGCCTTAACCAGGTTGTAACGACGCGGTGTCAACATGAATGTTATGTTGGAAAGAGGACCTGTTAAGAAATTGAAACGGAGTATTTGTTGTGCATTGTGAAATTGCTTTGTGGTATAAATGGCAGTCTGTGTGACTTAAGTGTGAAATTTTTGCAGAATGTGAAACTGTGTGTAACCTCGCTGTTTGTGTATATGATTTGTGTGATGCACTAGTGTGCGGACTCCTCTGATGTGTGCTATTGTGTGACTATACTACTGAGTATATAATTACTAAGTACTACTGTTGTGGACTGTGTGTGGCGTTAGTTATTCTAAGCGCGTTGTTCTTTCCGAGTTAAGAATCTGAACATGTGCGTTATCCGTGTAGAGGATTTACGATATGGCACCGAGTTATATTCCGCGAGGTACGAGGAGACGGCCCGCCAGAGGTCGAGGACAACCGTCGATTGCTGAGTCGGCATGGGCGACTAGTGCCTAGGGTGCGCCCGCTGAGGGGCACGAGAGGGCTGAGACAGCCCAGCGGCAGCTCTGGAGGAGTTGACCCGCACTGTTTAAGGTTTGGCGGCAGCCTTTGCCTGGAGAGAGGCTGCAACTCCGACCCCGTAGGCTGCACCTGCTACCACTACAATGACCACCGAGGGACCTACTCAGGTCGACAGCTACACCGCGCAGGCGCTGTGGGACTTCCACAAGCTAGGCACGCTTGTGTTTTCCGGGGAGCCAGACCTGAGGCAGCCAAGAGGTGGCTGGAGCGGATCACTCGCAACCTGAATACGTCTGGGGTATTGAGTAGTAGACTCCGAGTATCGTTAACAGCCTTCCATCTGGAGGGAGAGGCCTACCACTGGTGGCGGCGCGAGCAGGCACGAGTGGGAGATGACTTCGCGCTGTTCGGACATCGTTTTCTCGAGCAGTATTTTCCACAGTCTTTTTTGGATGATAGGCGTCAACATTTCCTGGAGTTGTGACATGAGGGACTGTCGGTGTCCGAGTACAAGGCGAGGTTCACCTCCTTGTTTCGTTTTTGCTCAGAAGATGGTACAGACGGAGGCTCTCAGGTGCCGACGTTTTGAGGGAGGGCTCAGCCCTACGATCGCGGACCGGGTCGCTGTGTTGAGGACCCAGGTATTTTCTGAACTGGTGGAGCAGGCCTTTACTGTGGAGCGACGCTTCCGCGAGTCAGATAGAGCTCGGGAGGTCAGGCCGAGGTCGAGCAGCTCCTTGAGGCCATCTGAGACTCGAGATACGAGGATACAGAGGACCTCAGGATCGTTTCAGTCTCAGACACAGTTGAGAGGACCACGGCAGGTCGGTTCAGTGGCTTCTGTTGGGCCTTCTATGTCGGGGCGCACTTGCTATCGTTGTGGGCAGCCAGGTCACATGGCTCGAGATTGTCCGATGAGCGGAGGACCAGTAGACCGTCCGGCGGGTAGACCTGAGGAGAGGTCGAGTGACGGGCCACCACTGTGTCATCGATGTGGCCGGCCAGGACACTTTGCTTCCAGGTGCCCCGATCAGTTTTTGGTGACGTCAACTCCGCGACCACAACAGTCGCAGACGGGGTAGTCACCACAGTTCCAGCAGCGTCAGGCTCACACGTAGAGAGCTCCGAGACAGGCAGCGAGCGCGCCAGCGCCGAGACAGAGAGCTGCGCAGCAAGTGGCACTTCCACCACCTCCGAGAGGCGGACCCTAGGGACAGAAGGGCCGTGTGTATGCCGTGAGGGAGGTCACGCCGGCCATGAGGCTACACAGGGTACGTGTTCGCTTTATAATTCATGGTCATCTTTTCTGTTTGATATTAGAGCATCCCATTCTTTCATATCTTCTTCTTTTACTCGTATGTTGGGGTTGAGCGTGGAGTTTATGAGTAGACCGTTATGTCTTGACACCCCGGTTACGGGAGAGGTGGTTCTGAGTACTGTGTGTCGGGCTTGTGAGATCCGAGTGGCCGATTGCTCGTTCTATGGTGATTTACTTGTGCTGGACATGACTGCGTTCGACGTGATTTTGGGGATGGATTGGATGACGAGGTATCGGGCGTCGATCGATTGTTATCGACGACAGGTGACGGTGGTATCAGGTGACGCGATCGTCACCTGTGTTCTAGGAAGTAGGAGCGGAGTTCTCCTGTCTGCGTTGACCGTAGGAGATGAGGCGGAGGCCGTTCAGAGTAGAGAGCTATCGAGAGTGGTATGCGAGTTCCCAGAGGTCTTTCCGGAGGAGCTGTCAGGATTACCGCCGGTGCGCGAGGTGGAGTTTAGGATCGACTTGATCCCGGGTACGGTGCCGATCTCTATTGCCCCGTATCGGTTTGCACCAGCTGAGTTGGTCGAGCTGAAGTGACAACTCGAGGAGCTCCGGGTGAAGGGTTTTATCCGACCGAGTGCACCGCCGTGGGGAGCACCCTCCCTCTTCGTGATGAAGAAGGGTGGAGCGTTGAGGAAGTGCATCGATTACCGGAAGTGGAACCGGGTTACGGTGAAGAACCGTTATCCGATGCCGAGGATCGATGATCTGTTTGATCAACTGAGAGGAGCGAAGTGCTTCTCGAAGATTGATCTTCGATCGGGGTACTACCAGCTGAGGGTTCGGGATGAGGATGTGGAGAAGACCGCATTTAGGGCTCGATATGGGCACTACGAGTTCCTGTGATGCCGTTCGGGCTGTCGAACGCACCTACGGAGTTAATGGATCTAATGAACGGGATCTTCCGACCCTACCTGGATCAGTTCGTCATGGTATTCGTGGATGATATTATGATCTATTCGCCTAGTGAGGAGGCACACGTGGAGCATCTGAGGACAGTGTTGACATTGTTGCGTACTCACCAATTGTACGACAACTTGGAGAAGTGCGAGTTCTGGCTCGCCGAGGTAAAATTCCTCGGGCATGTTGTGTCCCGAGAGGGTATACTCGTCAATCCGGCAAAGATCGACGCGGTCTCGAAGTGGGCACAGCCCAAGAGTGTCTTCGAGTTCCGCAACTTCCTAGGCTTGGTAGGGTACCTATCGACGGTTTTTCTAGGACTTCTCACGCCTGGCCACGCCGATGACTTCCTTGACACGCAAGGGAGCGGTGTTTTTGTGGACTGATGAATGTGAGCACTACTTTTCCGAGCTGAAGGCTCGTTTGACAACCACACCTATGTTGATAGTGTCGGAGCGCTGGGTCGGGTATGATGTGTACTATGATGCGTCCGGCGAGGGACTAGGCTGTGTGTTGATGTAGTCCGGGAAGGTAGTTGCATATGGCTTGAGACATTTGAAGAAACATGAGCGCAACTACCCTACTCATGATCTAGAGTTGGAAGAAGTGGTCTTTGCTCTGAAGAGCTGGCGACACTACTTGTATGGCTAACGATTCCGGGTGTTTTCGGATCACAAGAGCCTCAAGTACATTTTCTCCCAGCGCGATTTGAACATGCGCCAGAGACGATGGATGAAGCTGTTGGAGGAGTACGACTTCGAACTACTCTACCACCCGGGCAAGGCGAACATCGTCGTCGATGCCCTGAGTAGGAAGTCGACTCACAGCCTTGCTAGTATAATCGTCTGAGAGTGGGACATGATAAAGGAGCTGTCATGTTCCGACTCGAGCTCGATGAGATCACCGATGGCGTGGCCATGTGTTCGTTGGTGGCGCAGGCCACACTTGTTGCCGTGTGTTGGAGGCACAGGCTGATGATGTTGAGATGACAGAGATCCGAGAGAGGATTACCAGCGGTGTTGACACTGAGGGCTGGGAGCAGGGTGTCGATCAGGGTCTACGTTACAGAGGAGGTCTGTTTGTACCACAGGATTGTAGAGACGCTGTGTTGAGAGAGTGTCATCACTCACGTCTTGCTGTGCACCCGGGTGGCACCAAGATGTATCGGAATATCAGACGGCAGTTCTGGTGGAGGGGGATGCGTAGAGTAGTGGCGGAGTTTGTTTCGAGGTGCCTCACTTGTTAGCAAGTGAAGGCCGAGCATCAGCGTCCCGCCGGCTTGCTATAGCTGTTATCGATCGCAAAGTGGAAGTGGGAGCATGTCACGATGGACTTCGTGAGTGGCTTGCCGAAGTCGCTGAGAGGGCATGACGCTGTTTGGGTGGTGGTTGATCGACTGACTAAGTCGGCACACTTCTTGGCCATGAGAATGACGGATAGGGTTGATACTTTGAGTCAGTTGTATGTTCGGGAGATCATCCGTCTTCACGGAGTTCTGGTGCCGATTGTGTCCGACAGAGATCCGCGTTTCACCTCCAGATTCTGGGAGAGCTTGTAGAGAGAGTTGGGGACCGAGGTCTTGCTCAGTACGGTGTATCACCCATAGACCGACGGTCAGTCAGAGCGCACTATCCAGATACTGGAGAATATGATGCGAGCATGTGTGTTGGACTTTCGAGGGTCATGGGAGGATCACCTGCCTTTAGCGAAGTTTGCCTACAACAACAGCTTCCAGGCCAGTATTGGGATGGCACCGTTTGAGGCGTTGTATGGTAGACCGTGCAGATCGCCCGTGTGTTGGGCAGATGTGGGAGACCGGAGTCTACTTGGTCCGGAGATTGTTCAGGAGACGACCAAGAAGGTCGCACTGATTCAGGATCGATTGAGGACCGCATAGAGTCGCCAAAAGAGTTATGCAGATAGACGGCGCAGGCCTCTTGAGTTTTTGGTTGGTGATCATGTGTTCTGAGGGTGAGCCCGAAGAAGGGCCTATTACGGTTCAACCGTGGCGGAGGCAAGTTGGCCCCACGGTTTATCGGACCCTTCGAGATCTTGAGCAGAGTTGGAGCGGTTGCCTATCGACTGGCATTGCCACCGCAGCTCGGAAACGTGCATAACGTCTTCCATGTATCCCAGTTACGGAAATACACTACGGACCCCTCCCACGTGATTGAGTGGACGGACATCGCGGTGGCCGAGGATGTTTCATATGAGGAGCAACCAGTCAGGATTCTGGATAGGCGAGAGAAGGCCTTGCGGGGCAGGACTATCCCATTGGTGCGAGTGCAGTGGAAGCACCACGGAGCAGAGTCGACCTGGGAGCGCGAGGACGAGGTCCGTGCGAAGTACCCCAGCCTGTTCGACCCTTGAGGTACGTCCGTTTTAAATTTCGAGGATGAAATTCTTTTAAGGGGGGTAGACTGTAAAGACCACCCCGGTTAAAATTATTAATATTTAAATTTGTAGATTGGACCGTCGTTGGTTGTAAAAAAGGGCTGAAATTTGGGCCAAGTTCAAAAAAAGAAAAGAAAAGAGAAGAAACAGGCCTTGACCAGGCCAGACCAGGCCCAATCAGCAGACCAAGCCCAGATCGCCAAAGCCCAAGCCTTTTCCCCCAAACCTTAGCACTGCTCACCTTCTCCCTCATTTCGCGCACGCACCCCGAGACACACAGCCTTCCTCCCCCCCCCCCCCCCCCCTCTCTCTCTCTCTCTCTCTCTCTCTCTCTCTCTTTCTCTCTCTCTCTCTCTCTCTCTCTCTCTCTCTCTCGCACTCGACGCCGCCTCGCCATCACCGTGCTCTGCTTCGCGTGCGAATCGGACTACGCCGGCAACGAGATCTGGACGCCGCCATGCCGACGACAGAGAAGCAGCACATATTCGTGCCTCCCTCGTCCCGTTCAGCTTCCCCGACGACGCCACCGGAAACCCTCTCGCGGGCGACGCGGGTTTAGACGAGCTCTGCCGGAATGACACCGGCGAACCTCTCGTTCTCGCCACATCTGAGACGGAGGAGGCCGTTGGTTGCGCGCCAACTACAACCATCCTCGTCCAGGTCAGGCCGGCGCTCTGCCGCCTCTCCCGAGCACCACCGCACGTTCCTCTGAGCTCCCCAGCCGCCGGTCGCCGTCTCGTCGAGACTGAAACCCTCACTGGCGTTACCGCGACCAAGCCGGGCGTCAGGCCTGGACTGACCGCGGGCCAAGCCGGACTCGAGCCAGGCTAGGCCTCGGCCAGGTTGGGCTTCGACCGGGCTGGGCCTCGGGCCAGGCAGGTCTCGGGCCAGGCCAGGTCCAGGTCTGATCAGGTCCGGGTCTGGGTCTGGACCGGGTCTGATCCGGGTCAGATTCGGGTCCGGTTTCCAGGTCGGGTCGGATCCGGGTTGGGTCAGATTAATTAATTATTTAATTTAAACCACTTAAATTTAAAGGACTTAATTGATAAATTAGAGGACTGATTCGGACTGAACCGAGACTGATTACCACCTTTACTTGTTAAAATCAGACTTTGACCTCGATCGTGGAGAAGACCGGAGGTAGGCCCGGACGTCAGCAGCTAGGAGTTGGTCGTTGACTGCTTTCGAGGTAGGGAAAGTAGCGAATACCGGTTTAATTACGGAAAGTTACTAGTATGCATGTTAGGTAATAATAATAACTGGAAAGGTCCTAGTTGGCATATAGGATGTGATTCACTAGAATAACCGCTTTCAATTACATAATAACAGGACGAGTCTTAGTGTGCATGTAGGATGTGATTCATTAGAATAATTGCTTTCAATTCTTGGGAAATTGTCGTGCTGGTAGAATGGCCATGTCGAGCCTTAGGGTTGCGTGTTGATTGAGATGCTTGATGCGTGTTGTAACCGCTGATTGAGAGTCATAATAAGATTTACTCGGTGTAGCATGCTGTGACTATATGTGGGCAAGTGTGTCGTGTTTGTTGTGATGTGAATCTCTGGTTGTGATATGATCGGGTGAGTGAGAGACCGATTTGTGTGTTATGGTAAGTTGGCCCGGTTGGTATACCGTGGTCAAACTGTGGTATTATGATGCGTGTTATGCCCTTGATGTGGTTCTCAAGAGGAAGCGTAATCGGTGGGATACTTGCCCCGAGGGATAGTTCCGTTGTAGTGTATCAAGGCCAAGGATGGCGTGATAAGTACCCCGATGACTCGTGGTCCGGGGCGACTTCCGACCGAGGTGTGTGCCGGTCCAGTACGTATGTTGAGTAATGCCCCGAGTCTGTGTTCTCGGAAGACATCTGACTGAGGGATTCCCGGTCGAGGATGTTACCCTGCGTCTCAGTGAGGGGAAGATATCGGGACTGATGATGTGTGGTCCAGTACGATATAAGTGGTTGTGTGCATTCGGTAAAGCTTGGAAACGGTGCTACGGAATCTGTGTTTGTCTCGTTGTGTGTTCTATGCTTGCTGATTGGCTTCGTGCGTTTTTCTAAGTATGATTATGATCTTGAGAAGGTGATTGGATACTGGTGACTTCCTGTGGGCGTTGTTTATAATTGTGCTTTACTAGTATGCCCTAATTGGACGGTTACTCGTGGTGATGAATTGAGGTTCATAACCTTAACTACTTTTTTTACTGAGCGAAAGCTCACCCCTTACCTTGTTGTATTTCAGGTCTTGAGCGGGATGTGTACTAGCTGGATGCTCGATGCTTGGGAGCTAGGGAGGGTCCTAGGCTAGTTTGTCTAGTGACGTACTACGTTTTTGAACTAAACACTGCTTTTACGGTTTACTTAAGAGTTGTTGACTCTTTTTATCGGATTTGTGGTTTACAGATTATTGTTTAAGCTTTATTTACTTTACAGTTTGTTTTATTTATCTTCTATTTAAGTTCATGTCTCGAGTTCGGTCAAAACCGGATTTGGGGCATGACAAGGTAGGCCCCGGATCCCAATTCCACTGATGCTTCATAACCTTCTACAAGTGGGTAGACTGTGGAGGTCGGTTCGTGAATACCCCGGAAGGTTCAGTTTTACCTGAAAAATCAACCTTCTCCAAGCGGATATACTGTGGAGATCAGTACAGAAAAACCCTGAAGGGTGGAATATAAACCGAAGATGCACCATAGTCTTTTCGACTTTGTGTTACCTCGGTGGGTGATGGGATAAACCACCAACCGCACACCCGATTGAAGCGTAGATCCGGTAACGGTGGAGAAGCCCGACGATGACGGTGGCGACAAAACAAGGGCGGTGAGAAAGTACGCAGGTGAAGCCGATCGTTGAGAGAGGGACTCAAGGAGAAACGGAAGCAGAAAAGGGATCTCCATCGACAACCTCCATGGACGAAGCCATGGAGGCCGTCGATGGCTAGGGTTTTTTGAGGGGGACGCGCATAACTCTTTTGGTGAGAGGCTGCACTCCAGTTGTTCTTTTTGCGTTTTGTGATATAGAATTTGGTAGTTAAAGAGCGGTTAATAAGAGTTTCACCTCGCGTAACTTTATCTCATTAATAGACTAAAAAAATTTAATTGATTAATGATTGTATTCTAAACATTCAATTGTTAACGTAGGCCACCGCTTCTCTCCTATAGGGTTTAGGGTTTTGCAATTCTCACTCGGAAACTATGGCGACTTCGGCAGCTAAACTGTCCAGTGAGTCCGGTGATGCTTCGGAGTGTCTCCGGGAGCCGAGCATGGAGGCAGCCACGAGTGATAGAGCGAAGACGGCGGAGGAAGTCGAGACGCCGCGCTCGCAGGGGGTGTTATCCTCGTATACATCGTTGGGATCGATGTCGCCGCGGGTGACGGAGACCGACAACGAGGATGCTACGTTCTCGGCAAAGACGGGGGAGTCGGCACGATCGGGTTCTCGCCAGAGTAAGTCGGGGGGTGATGGCGTGGATGGTAGACAGACTATCGTCCCGAACTACCATAGGAGTCTGGTGTGGTCGACCCCGGCTTGGGGTCCTCGTCCTCGGATGAGACGGATGCGGGAAGGTCCGGTGCCAACGGGTCCGCCTTTCATGTCGAATACGGTACCGGGCGTGGTGGGCCAGAACAGGACTGTGGACCGGTCGTGGATGGAGATGGGGATCTATCTGGTGGTGATTTCATCGACGTTGGACTCGTAGACGGAGGCGGCGGAACCGGTATGGACGAGGCGACCGGGGAAGGAACCGATGATTAGGGTTCTGTCCCCTCCTCAACGGGCCTCGGGTATGGGCCGGGTGAGCCTGGGCTGTTGGCTGACGCGCGGAAGGTGGGCCGGGGTGAGACTGGACGGGAGTGGGCCGCGCGACGATCGGGTCGGGACGCGGGCCGTGAAGCGGGTCTGGATAGAGATTGGTGCGCGGAGCACCGGGTCATGGGTCAGGGACCAGAGGCTTCGGCTGGGTCGGGGCGAGGTTGGCATCGGGCCATGGGTCAACGAACGGTGGAGCTGGACTCGGGTAACCCGGTTGGTCCAGGTCAACTCCTCTCTTCTCGCGAGCCGGATCGAGTTCCCAGAGGCCCAATTGGGCGTCAGGGCTTACAAGATATACTGGATCTAAACAATATGAAATCTATGGGGGCGCTGGACAGGCAAATGGGATCGATGTGCATCAAGGAGGTCATCATCCCGCACATGGAGGTAGTGGGAGGCGGCTCAAATTTCTCCTTTGCGCTGGCGGCTAAGGTAATGACTACTTGAAAAAATTATTGCAAGTCTTTAGTGGCTAGAATGGAGGACCTTTGGGGAATAAAGGTGGAGGCTAGACCCTTGGAGGAAGGTATTGTAGCGTTTTTCTTTCGAGACGCTAAGGAGAGGACAAAGGTTCTCCAAGGGGAGCCTTGGGCGTTCTGGGATTCTCTGGTACTCTTTGCGGATCTTAGGGCACACATGCGCCCGACGAATATCCAGTTTACTCACTTCTCTGTCTATGCGAGAGTATCAAACCTCCCGGTGGGTGCCTGGAATAGGGCAATGGGATTCAGGGTGGGATCAGCGCTGAGGATATATCAAGCAGTGGATGTAGACAAGGAAGGACTATGCTGGGGGGACTACATGCGTATCAGGGTTCGGGTGGACATGCGAGCTCCCCTTCAAAGTCAGCTGTGGTTCCGTCTCCCGGACTCTCAAGTACGCACCTTGTTATATGTGACATATGAAAATCTCTCGGACCACTGTTTTAACTGCAGTTCTGTGGGTCACCTCTTCCCGGCGTGTCCGGTAGAGGGTTGTCAGAAAGGGCCATCGCTGAGGGCCCCGGCTGATCCCCGGTCAGCGCTAGAGAAGGCGAAGCATGGGAAGCCGATTCCAAGTACAAATTGGAATTACAGGGGGCGTACGGTAGCTGGCCATTCTAGGCTAATTGGAAACCAGGGGCCTAATGTCCAGGGCAAGGACAGTCGGGGTCGGGGAGCAAATGGATGGGAGACAGGTCAACCTCATGTGATCTAGGATGATGAAAGAGATGAATGGGCACCTCGAAACCCTGTGCTGACGTTATCGGGGCGGAAACGCCTAGAGAGAGAGAATGAGGCACGAGAGTCAGAGGGTTCTACTGACTCGGACGGAGCATCACATACATCGGCGGGGGGGGGGGGGTGTCCTAAGCACCCTCGCCACACGGATTGAGTCCAAGGTGGTCCAGAAGGGGGTTGGTCGGCCATACCGCCCCTCTGGATGTAAGGTGTAAGGTGGCAGCGATTCCACCAAAGGCCGACAAGGAACTTCCCTATCAGCTCGAAGGTCAGTAATCCCGCGTTTAGGAGCCCTACACCTATCATTCAAGGGAGGACGACACACGCTGACAACCCGGGAGAGTTTACAGTCCACCAGCAGCACCTCCTTGCATCTGCTCGATCAATGTCTTCTGCTTGGCTAATACTATATCGGTGTCACCAGACGCTAGAGCAGTCCCGTACCCCAGGCAACCTAGAAATCATGAGCACCTTTATCTTTCTGTTCAGTACTTTCCTGTTTTTTCAGTTTATGCTTTGTCTTTCAATTGTAAGTTGATTCAATACTCAGATGGACAAATATGCACCCATCCGTTCCATTTTGATCAAAAAAAATTAATAGACTAAAATAACATATTTAATAGAATTAATAGAAACATTGATCGGGCGTCACATCACTCCACATGGTCTGAGCTTAATTGGATAGACTGGCTGATTGAAAATATGCTCAAAAGGCTTTTTGGTAAAACCCATGAATCCTCTTCCAAGAATCTTCCCTTTGCATCTTCAATTGCTTGTAAAAATTGCCAATGAAGGTTTCAGCTTTTGTGAAGAGCTCTTGTCCACTTAGGTCATCACCCCCAAACACCTCCTCCTCTTCTTCTTCCTCAGCCACCACATCTTCTTCATGAGCTTGGTCACCATCTCCACCTCCTATGAAGAAGAGGCTAGGCATGGATGGGCACTTCTTCACCTTCATCTCCATCTCCACAACTTCTATGACCTTGTTCTTGTCTTCAGCTTCATTGGTGATCATGGTCTTGTCATCATGGGAGGCTTCTGGTGAGGCAAGAGGTGCAATCACATTAGTGCTGGTGCTTGTTTTGATCATGTGGTCTTGATAGTTGTGATGATGATCTTGAGGGTTGGAGAAGGCTTTGAGGAGGCCAGCCTCAGCTCCAAGGGACACTATAAGGAGGTTGAGGATGAAGTAGAGGTAAGTGTGCCTTAGTGAAGAGGACAAGAGTGGGGTTATGAAGAGGAGGACACTTAGGAGGAGGAGCATCAAAAGTTGGCTAATCTTGATCTTCCTCATGATCACCTTCATACTTGATCTTAATTTGTTGTCTATATATTGTATGGGTTGTTTTGTTTTGATGTGTGTGTGTGGGAGAGAGGTTTATTTGTGGGAAGAAGGGGAGGTTAGTGAACATATATATATAACAAGTTGGAGAGAGACTATGGCAATTTGTGTGATGGATGTGAATGAGATGAAGACTTGGCTGCATGCATGTTGGGTTTGTATAGGATAATACATGTTGTGTTTGTGACATAATATCTCATGACAAGTTGACAACATATATCCTCAAAATTGCTGCATGCATATTGGATTTTTATAATTGAGACCAACATAGGATAATACAAGTTGTGTTTGTGTCATAATATCTCATGACAAGTTGACAACATATTTTCTCAAAAGTGATGTTGTCATTTCACACGTCCAATCACTTAATATTACTTAAGACTAAGTTCTTTCCCACCCAGATGGTATACATTGGTAGGAAATCATGTTTTGAACACTTCTTCCAATTTGTTGTGATGTCTAAGAGCAGCAACTTCGTTAATTTGTTGGTGTTGTTTGTTCATACCGATTGTTTGATTAAAAATATAATATTTTAACAAATTTTCAACCAACGGTCAGTAATCAAATGTTAATATGTTGGTATTGACTATTCATGTTAATCTTTTCACAATTTTCAACCGTCGACGGTTCGTGCAGATGGTGAGCTTACCACCAACTTTCACCGCCAGCGATAAAACGTCGGCTCCCCACCAGCTTTCCATTACCTCAACGCCGATGTTTTCTCTCCGTCAACGCCTTATCGTCGGCTTCTTCACCCGCGTTGTAAATGGTCTAAGCTCTAATCTTTTGAGAGAGGAAAACCATATAATTCTGTTTTATGGCCTATCGTCTTTAGTTGTTCTTCAACTTGTTGGATCTTGTGCAAGTAGACATTTTCTAGTGGTTGTAATATACCTTCCCCTAAGTTATATATACCACAATCTAGTATCAAGCATTTAGTGAAAATGGTACGAAAGAAGTGAAAGAAGAATAAAAAAAGAGATAATGTCATAAAGTTACCCTCAACTTTCTGCTATTTTCAGAAAATTACACTTAACTTGAAAAATTACAAACTGATACCTTAACTTCTAAATTTGTTCAAACTAGTCAACGGTGTTAACTTTCCATCCAAAAAATATAAAAAGACTAAAATACCCCCCACTTACAGTTTAATTTTCAACCCATGCCCCTCTGCATATTTCTAAAAAGACATAATAGTAAAATGACTAACTACACTTCAATAACCCTCAAATTTTCGAAAAATACCATTTTTCATTAATTCTTTTTTTATTTTGATTATTTATCTATAAATTTTATTAATAAATTAAATTCAATACTTTCAAAAATTTAAATTTTTTTCTATTTTCATTAATTCATTACTTTTAAAATTCAGTTTCCATTTTTTTTTCAATCTACATTATATTTTCTATTTTTTAGTATCCGTTTTTTAATTTCTATTTGTATTAATCAACATCCATTTTTCCTCTTTTATTTTCTAAATTTTAAAAGAGGCTTTGAGTCTTGTACATAATGTTGTGTTGAGACTTGATAGGCATTCAGTTTCTTGAGAGAATGAATGAATAATAACACGTCTACTTGATAGAGTGAGGAAAGATAATTGTATGGATGCAAAAAAGATGGGGAAATGCAAAAAAAAAAAAAAATCAGATGAATGAAAAAAATCAGATCTGGATCTCAACAGTCTTCAAAACCCCAATCTTCAAACTAATTATGAGATTCAAATTGAAACCCTCCTCTGCTGACATGTCATCTCAGCCACCACCATTCAAAATCACCACCCCCAACAAGCCCGCCTCCTCCTCCAACCTCAACAAGCACCATCGCCCCGGTCACTTCTCCACCCCTCAGTCCCTCTCCTATTGACTCCGTTCGCGCCTCCTCTCCGAGTGTCTTGCGTCGGACCTCGCCCAAGCCCTTACCGCCTCTTCCCTTTTCCGCCACAGCGAGACCAAGCCCATAACTCCGGCCAAAGACGATGACGGAGAACTTGTAGAGTGAGAGGATAAGAACCGTTGCCATGGTAGTTCTGGGTTGATAAAACTAATCTTCTGAAAAGAAAAAGGAAACAAATAGGACATGGGTAAAAATGTCATTTTTTGAAAAACTGAGGCATGTGCTCTACACATGTCATGTTTTTCTATTAAAATTTTAACGTCGTTGACTAGTTTGAGCAAATTTAGAAGTTAAAGTACCGGTTTGTTACTTTTTAAAGTTAAATGTAACTTTTTGAAAATAGCTAAAAGTTGAAGGTAACTTTATGATATTATCCCATAAAATAATTATCTAATAGGATATGGGACGGTTCCAATTCCTATTGATAGAAATAAGTTTTGGGAACTCAAAGATGCAGAGGCCAGAACCGGGTAGAGCGGCACCTATCGTACAAATTGGAACCTGCATCAAACATATGGCCTATGCAAAAACCATGGATAATCACTCCAAGAGTGACATGTGCCGTGTGGAGAAAAAAATAGAAAAAGAAAATATGAATTTATCATAGTTAGTTTTGTTGTGATTATTTCTCAAACGATCAAAACTAAAACTCGATATGAAAGAACTGATTCTGATTTTTGTAACCTTTCTCTTTAATTTCAATTTTCTGTGTGTTTCATATGAACCACATTTGATGTATATATAGTGTAGACAATGAGATGAGTCATTGCCAAGTGTCTCTCATGCATGGGTGGTGGCCACCCAAGCTACACGTATTACACAACACTCCCCCTTGTACACCACCATTAACGAATACATCAAATGCGCCTTAAGTTGCCTCAAAAAACCTCCTCAAGAAAACCCGGTGGGACAAAACCTGTAAGGAAAAGAGTGCAACGCGTAAAACATGCTTGATGGTGTGCTTGATGATGCCTCGTTAAAAACATTTCCAAGAAAACCATGTGGGACAAAACATGGATAAGGGAAAAAGAGTGCAGCTCACGAAACTTGTCTCCCCCTGACTTCAGGCAGGCTACTTTGGTTGCTTGATCAGACGACGCATGCCGATCTTGTGAACTAGCTTCTCAAAGGTAGAAGTCGGCAAGGCTTTAGTAAATAAATTCGCAAGATTCTCGCAGGATCGAATCTGCTTGACATCTATCTCATTACTCTTCTGCAGCTCATGAGTATAAAAGAACTTCGGAGAGATGTGCTTGATTCTGTCTCCCTTGATAAAGTCTCCTCAGACTTGAGCTATACAAGCTGCATTGTCTTCATATATGATGGAAGGAGAGCTTGGCGAAGGAATTCCGATTGAGCATAACACATGCTTCAAAACGGATCGCAGGAAAACACATTCTCGGCTAGTTTCATGTAGCGCCACAATCTCCGAGTGGTTTGAGGAAGTTTCAACCAAAGTCTGTTTCGTAGAGCGCTAGGAGATGGCTGTTTCACTGCAGGTGAAAACATATCATGTCTGGGAGCGAGCTTTGTGAGGATCTGATATATAGCCTGCATCTGCATATCCGACCAGGCCGACGCTCCCCCTGGACTTAGAATACATAAGTCCCAAATCTCTAGTCCCGCTCAGATAACGAAGTACATGCTTGATACCGTTCCAATGTCGTCGAGTGGGTTCTGAACTGAACCTTGCAAGTACATTTACTGCGAACGCTATGCCAGGTCGCGTACATTGTGCCCAATATAACAAACTCCCAATAGCATTTAGATATGGTACTTCAGGACCAAGTATCTCTTCATCTGCTTCCTTGGGACGGAATAGAACTCTTCTGGGATCTAAAGAACGGGCGACCATTGGAGTACTGAGAGGGTGAGCATTATCCATACTAAAACGCTTTAAAAGCTTTTCAACATATGCTGATTGATGGATCAAAATACCATCAGACAGATGCTCGAGCTGCAGGCCGAGACAGTGTCTAGTCCTTCCTAAATCTTTCATTTCGAATTCTCGTTTCAGATAATCTGAAGCTTTGAGGATCTCTTCTGGAGTCCCAATCAGATTTATGTCATCAACATATACTGCTATAATAACAAACCCGGAGGTTGTTTTCTTAATGAACACACATTGACATATAACATCGTTCTTATAGCCTTCTCTGGTAAGGTACTCGCTAAGGCGATGGTACCACATCCTACCAGATTGCTTTAGTCCATATAGAGATTTCTGTAATTTTATTGAACACATATCTCTGGGGATATCCATCATTACTTCAGGCAATCTCAACCCATCGGGGAGTTTCATATATATATATCAGTGTCCAAATTACCATACAGGTAAGCAGTCACAACGTCCATCATGCACATATCAAGTCCTTCAGAGACTAATAGGCTGATCAAATATCTGAAAGTGATCATATCCATTACTGGTGAATATGTCTCATCAAAATCGACTCCTGGTTGTTGAGAGAATCCTTGGGCCACAAGTCTAGCCTTATACCGGGCGACTTCATTTTTCTCATTCCGTTTCCTTACAAATAACCACTTGTAACCAACAGGGTTGACATCTTCTGGTGTCTTGGAAACGGGCCCAAAAACTTGGCGTTTCGCCAATGAAGCCAATTCTGCCTGAATTGCTTCTTCCCACATAATCCAGTCATCCCTGTGACGGCATTTGTCGATGCTTCGGGGCTCGAAATCAAACTCATTTATGATCTCGTTGGCCACCGCGAACGCAAAGACTTCATCAACAATAATTTTCTCATTTCTTAACTCTTCAGGAACATTAGAGTCTTCTGGTACTTCTGGACCGACTGGTACTTCTGGACCGATTGGTTCTTCTCAAACCGACTCTGGTAGTTCTTCTGGAACTACTTCTGGTAATGAGGCTTTTTCATTGGCTGGTTCTTCTGGAACCACCGTTTTCTTATCCCCTATATTCGTTTGACATTTCCGCTTCCGGGAAACAATGTCTTTTGATCCAACTGGTCTCCCACGCTTCTGGCGTGCACTAGAGGAATCGATAGCTGCTTTTGCAGTATCACCAGTGACCTTAATTCTAGCTGGTACATTGATTGCATCTATATAAGACCTTGTCATCTTTGACGTGTCTGCAAATGCATCAGGCATTTGATTTGCAACATTTTGCAAATGAATTATTCTCTATACTTCTATTTCACATTGTGACGTGCGTGGGTCTAAATGAGACAACGAACTCACTTTCCATGAAAGTTCATGCCCAACTCCAGGAGGCTTATAAGAGAATTCATGCCTTACTTCAGGAGGCTTATCTTTCTCAGCTAAAGGTGGAAATGTTGTCTCATCAAAATGACAATCTACAAATCTTTCAGTAAACAAATCACCCGTCCGAGGTTCAAGATACCTTATAATGGACGGTGAGTCAAAACCAACATATATCCCCAATCGACGTTGGGGTCCCATTTTTGTGCGTTGAGTAGGTGCGATCGGCACTTGCACCGCGCAACCAAAGGTTCACAAATGGGATATATTAGGTTGGTTCCCACACACAAGTTGTACAGGAGAAAATTGATCATAAGCACTTGGTCTTATACGAATTAAAGATGCAGCATGTAATACAGCATGTCCCCAAGCAGAAATAGGAAATTGTGATTGCATTAGTAATATACATGCAATTACCTGTATATGTTTGATAAACGATTCCGCAAACCCATTTTGGGTATGGACATGTGCAACGGGATGTTCAATATCAATCCCTAAAGACATGAAATAATCATCAAATGCTCTTGATGTGAACTCACCAGCATTATCAAGACGAATAGACTTAATGGGATGATCAGGGAAATGTGCCTCAACTTAATGATTTGTGCCAGCAATTTAGCGAATGCAACATTTCACGTTGACAATAAGCAAATATGAGACAATCTGCTAGATGCGTCTATCAGGACCATGAAATAACTAAATGGTCCACTAGCTGGATGTATAGGGCCACATATATCTCCCTGAATCCTTTGCAGGAAAGATGGCATTTCAATGTTAATCTTGGTTTGCGATGGTCGGACCACTAATTTTCCTTGTGAACAAGTTGTACATGATATCTCATTGGACATTAGGATCTTCTGGTCCTTTAATGAATGCCCACATGAGTTTTCAACAATCCTACACATCATGGTCGATCCCGGATGACCAAGACGATTGTGCCAAAGCATAAAAGCATTTGGGTTAATGAACTTCTGGTTCATTGTTACGTAGGTTTCAACGGTTCTTATGGTTGTATAATACAAACCTGATGATAGAACCTGTAATTTTTCAAGTACACGCTTTTCACCACACTTATTAAAAGTGATATAGAGAAACTCAGTCTCATTTTCACTTCTGGTCTCGACATGATATCCGTTGCTACGAATATCCTTGAAGCAAAGTAGATTTTTTCTGGATCTACTTGCATATAAAGCATTATGGGTACTTAACCTTGTTCCATTTTCTAATATCAAGGTAGCTCTTCCGGAGCCTTCTATCAAATTTTCAGTACCCGTAATTGTGCTAACACTTTCTTCAACCAAGGTTAAATAAGAGAAATATTTTTTATCTCTTAAGATTGTGTGCGTCGATGCGCAATCAACAATATATAAGTCGCCATCATTTCTGCAAATACGTGACCCATAGTTCGGATCCATATCCTTTCATAAAAAGGATTATATTAGTTTATAAACTTAGGAAATGATTACAAAAACATTATATATATTTCACATTGACTTAAAGTAGGGGAATACATAATGACACAAGTTCAATCTACATTTTCATTACGGTCCACATTTCCGTCATCATCTTTAAAGAAGTCGGAGACTGAAAGCTTGATCGGAGCATTTTCAGGGCTCACGTGATCAATGAAATTTGTCTCAGCAACCTTCTCTTTTCCCTTGATTGACTCTTGGTATAACTTTACCAAGTGGTTTGGCACACGACATACTCGTGGCCAATGATCAGTCCCTCCACAACGGTAACATATGTTTTCGGCATTTCTGGGAGTCGGGTTCTGTGGGCCTTTTCCTCTCTCATATCGGGTCCACTTCTGGTGGTACACCCTATCATCTCTTTTATAAGGTTGGAAATTATTATGCCCATATCCCTGATTGCGACCACGTCCACGACCTCGACCTCGACCTCTAAAGGGTCCTCGGCCTCGTCTGGGTCCAGAGTTACCATCATATCCTGTCACATTCGCTTCAGGGAATGGAGCACTGCCTACAGGGCGAGTTTGATGGTTCTTCATTAATAATTCATTGTTTTGCTCTGCAACGAGCAAACAAGCAATCAAATATGTAAATTTCTTAAACTCTTTTTGTCGATATTGCTGCTGCAGGAGCATATTCGAGGGATGGAACGTGGAGAATGTTTTCTCAAGCATAGATTCGTCAGTTATTTTCTCACCACAACTGCGAAGCTTGAAAACAATTTTAAACATGGCCGAATTGTACTCATTTACGGACTTAAAGTCCTGAAAACTGAGGTTAGACCAATCATATAGGGCACGAGGGAGAGCTATTGATTTCATATGCTCAAATCTCTCCTTGAGTTGAACCCATAAACTAAGGGGGTCTTCGTCAATTATATACTCAAGTCGTAGGTCTCTATGCATGTGATGACATATTAATATTGTGGTCGTGGCTTTGTTTTTGAATGACTCGTTATTGCCCTCTTTTATGACGTCTCCAAGATTCTGAGATCTCAAGTAGAGAGTCGTGTCTAGCGCCCATTCATAATAGTTCTTCCCGTCTAGTCTAAGGGGAGCATAATTAAGCTTTGTGAAGTTATCCATCCTGAACATTGATCAAAATAATTGCATATCAGGATAATACTCGACTTCAGGTCGTTGGTATTATATTTTGGAACTTCTGGTCCAACACATATCGGGTCGCTAGTATTATGTATTTGGAACTTCCGGTCCAAACGTTTAGGGTTTAACAAATTTTGTATTTTATTTTTTAAATTCAGGTATTAACGGTAGAATACGAGTATGCAGTAAACATCAAATTTCTGATGTGAAAGATCCAATATACATTGGCAGTCACAGAGCATACTTATTAAAACCGTAAATAAATTTATATAAACGAGCATGAATCAGATATAAATAAATTAACGATAATTTGAATATCTGATACCTGAGCAGTAGAACAGAGCGTTCGTACTGAATAACGATTTGAGAAAATTTAACGATTACAACGGAGCGGAGTCGTGCTGATAACGTGTTGTGATTATTTCTCAAACGATCAAAACTAAAACTCGATATGAAAGAACTGATTATGATTTTTGTAACCTTTCTCTTTAATTTCAATTTTCTGTGTGTTTCATATGAACCACATTTGATGTATATATAGTGTAGACAATGAGATGAGTCATGACCAAGTGTCTCTCATGCATGGGTTGTGGCCACCCAAGCTACACGTATTACACAACAAGTTTTTTTTTTTATAAAAATTGAAATTTTATCAATTCTAAAAACGAAAGAACAAACTGATTATACAGCCATAGAAATAATTGTAAAGAACAAGATAAATTTCCGGTAACGCTCGGAACACTAATCATGTATTAGAATTCCCGGTACTACCAGGGAATACATTAGGGGATGGTTCCTTACTCACTCGTTGAATAACGCGAAGGATCAAGAACTCTTTTCCCGTCTCAACTTGAACATGTCTGTGTTGTCGGGACAGTCATCCAAGAAGTATACCAAAAAACTAAGGAGGTTGGGGGACGTATAGTGTCCATCCCCTAAGGGTCGGGGTGTGCCTCATTTGGGACACCCCGTGGTGCCTCTAAGGTTCTCATGGGAACCAGCGAGGCCGCTTGGCTAGCCTCGCTTCTACTCTAACGGAGCCAATTTCCCTTGACGGGTTATGGTCGTATCCGTCGTAGAGGCGAGTTCCATAAGCTCATGTCCCGATAGAAGAGGGTGATTGTGGATCACTTCCTGGCGTTTGTCATGGTGTCCTCTATTTCGCGGATCATCTCTCTGATCCCTAAAGTTGCAGGGATGTCCTCTTGGGTCCTGGATTTCATTTGGTGGGTGCATGAGGGGACGTGCATCCATCGTGATACGGATGAAAAAATGCATGATCCGTGTCTGGTGCTTCCTGATTGTTCTGTGCTAGTCCTCTGGCATCGACTTCCTCCTCCTCCACCAGCTCATGTTGATAGATCGGTCTCTATGAATGTGGTTCCAATAGGTCCAGACCATGTTCGTTCGCTGGGTGACCAGTTGGATTGGTTCCTTATGATCCTGGTTGGGTGGCCCACACGGATCTCGTACGGTGACGAGGGAATGGCTGGTTACGGTGGATCAACCAGGTAGGTTCCTCTAGATGGATGATCCCGAGTCGACAGGGTCAAGCTAGTGGACAACTAGTGGAAGGCCGGGATTTCATGTTGTAGTGTCTCCGGTTGGGCGTCATCGTCTTGGGAGGGTTCCTTTTTACAACCATTTGTTCCACGATGTTTTTTTCGGGAGGACTGATCGAACAACGACATCAACGTTCGATGCCATATTTTCTGTACTGACTCTTACTAATAATATTTATGCAGCCCTCATTAAAAACAGATTGTTAAAGTTTAAACTTGGTGTGAATATGGATGTTTATGTTACCGACATTTGCCCGAAATGTGAAAACCTATTCGATTTGTTAGGTACAGTTCAAAGTTTATAATAATTCGATTTTTAGTATCCCCATGAGTACTTGTAAAGCTTCGTTTGCCAAAATAGTTGTTGGCGATTCTATAATATTCCTTTGGGATAGCATAATTTTAACGATTAACAAAATTACATGAAAATTATGACAAGATTAATGAATTGTTATGAAATTAATCCTTCATTTTAACACAAGTATAGGTCTACGTGCTTTAAAATGAGCCATTACACAACAAAGTTAACAAAAATATAGGTTTACGTGCTTTAAAATGAGCCACTACACAACAAATTAAGTTAACACAGATATAGGTCTACGTGCTTTAAAATGAACCATTACACAGTGAAGTTAACACAAATATAGGTTGGTGTGCTTTCAAATGAGTCATTACCCGAAAATGTCAATCGTTATGTAGATTTCAAACTTTAGAAGTAGAGGTCTACGTGCTTTGTGTTGCTATCTATATCTTCATGTGTTATTATAAATGTACAAGATATCCATAAAATATCCTACCAACGGTCCATAAACTTATTGTCTTCATCCTTTACCTAAAGATTCTCTGATTGGAGTCAATAAATTTGAAGGTCGTGTGTCTACAATATCTAGTGATGATACCTTTCTTTTTTGATGGAGAAGTCAAATCGATCAAGAAGAAATATCAAGTCTTAACGTATAAGTGATGGTTAAGGAAACAAAAGGTCTTCGTTCTTATGACACCGAATTACTAAAAGTTAACTAAGTTATGTTTTGGATAATTTCGTTGCAACGCCGAAGCACATAATAAACTTCTATATCCGTTAGAGCATCTAAAGAGTACCGAATATACTTCAGAATAAGCTCTTGTAAAATATCGAACAATTTATGGAAGACGGCCAAAACTATATTAAAGACATCTGATTTCACCTCTGAAACTTGCCACACACCACTTCAGGCCCTCTATTAAAGTCATATATTCAGCTAGATGAGGGAAGAAAGCTCCCACTAGGGAATGTCCCCTTGCACCAATGACTTCCCCTAGAAGGTACATGGCCACCATACACACGGAAATCCCTCCGCCCCAAAAGTCTAGCATCCACACTTAACTTTAAACCTCCAATCGAGGGAGCAAGCCATCTCGGGGCTAAATCTCTGGGTTGTCTAGCTTCTTGACAATGCCTATCCCTATCAAGCAGGGGAACGAAAATCACGAATCCATCCATTACAACTCGCCGCCAACTGCTTTGGATCCTTCTTCTGATCTCCGTGAAGGACCCGTTTCTCTCATCCCAAAATCAAATAAGCGTTCATTTCCCAAGCTGAAAAATCCTAATATGAAAGCCTCTTTGTCATGAATAATAAGATATCCGAGTTGGGTAAAGATATAATGAGAATAACCCAACCACCAAAAAATGAAGAGCACTCCAACCTGTTATAGTTGTCCGACAACCAAAAAAGGCATAATGATGGTCTTATCTCTCCAGGCGCATCTCTCATACCCAGGACCCATGATTACCTCTCCTAGCCAACCTCGTCCCGATGGGCAAGATATCATGAAAAAACCGTCATAGGAAAACACAGGTCTTGGGAGGAACATGGAGCTCTCAAAGTCTTGGCACGCCCAATGTGATTCCTTTTGTTTATATATCATATTCTTCTCTTGGTTCGTTCAACATTAAGCTTGAGATCCATGAATCTAACAATAAAAAGTTTGGGATTAAGAGATATATTGTCTACGTTAGATATGTAGGTTAAATTTCACTTTAATATGGTAACAGACCCCATAAATTATATTATTACACTTTAATACTAAAAATGTTATTATTTATCATACACACGTAACTTTTTGCACGAGTTGAAAGTCTATTTGCGTATATATCTAATTTCGTTTACCTATAACAAGGACATGCCTTATTTTTTTCTTAATTGATTATTAAATAAAAAGAAAAAACAAAATAATATTTTTGTAATAGAAACCACATGAAACATGGCTCATAATATAGGTAAATTCATAATTAAGTGAAATTTAACCTACAAATCTAACGTAGACAATATACCTCTTAATGCCAAACTTTTTATTGTTAGTTTCATGGATGTCACGCCCCAAATCCGGTTTTGACCGGACTCGAGACGTGAACTTCAAACAATAAATAAAAGCGGTAAAATACAATAGGTAATTCTCGAAAAGTGATAATAAATCAAACGTAAGAGTCAACAGCTCATAAAATCGATACACAAAGTTTAGTTCAAAAACAATTGCACGTCTCTAGACCTACTAGCCTAAGACCCTCGCCAGCTCCCAAGCTCAGCTGTGTCCTGCTAGCAAAAATCCCGCTCAACACCTGAAAATCAACAATGTAAGGGGTGAGCTTTCGCCCAGTAGAGAAAGTAGTAAAGGTAATGAACATCGGCTCACCACCACGAGTAACCGTCCAATTAGGGCATACTAGTACAGCACAACTAACGGCTAAAACAGGGTTCACAGCCAAACGTATAACACACTCATACTATCGCTTTTCACACAACAAAACGTTAACCAAACAGCACACGTATCACCCATAACGCAACCAGCACACGTCTCGTACCGTATTCCTCGTACCACAACATACTATATCGGAAAGTCATCGTACCATCTCAGACGGCCCCTCGGTCCAGAGGAAACACATGCGTCGGGCGACCGGAAACGTTCCCTAGGAACACATCTCATCGGAGGGCCCGGAAATGTCCCCAAGGGACTATAGATCATCGGGGTAGAACACGACCCGTAGGTCCAACCACGACCCATAGGTCCAATCACGAACTTAGTACAACCATTTCCAACGTCTCCGGCTATCACAACCGAATCCATTTATGTCGTACCGGATCACGAAGCCTCGGTCCCGACACCTTCCCGTCACGTAGAATCGAGGTAACATCCCAGACCAGAAATCCCTCAGTCGAATGTCTTCCTGTCACGTCGAATCAGGGCCTCACACAGACTTGACCGGCAATTACCTCGGTCGTACACCTTCCCGTCACGAAGAATCGAGGTATCCAATACGCCATCCTTGGCCTTGGTACACTACACCGGAACTATCCCTCGGTGTAAGTACCACTCTAGTTACCTCTTTTCTTAGAACACACAAAAAGGATATAACACGCAACACAAAGCCAAGATCGGCCTCGGTATATCAACCAGACTAACACAACATAGCACACAGCCGGTCTATCACTCACCAGGTCATATCACAACCAAGAATTCACATTACAACAAACACGGCACACTTGCCCACACACAGTCACAATCATGCAACACCGAATATAATCTCATTAGACTCTTAAACACACTCATACCAATACTTACCGACACCCCGCTCTACGAGTTAACCCCACCGACTTAACCGGTATCCAGTTCCCGACCTCCCCACAGTTCCACATATCATATAACAGGAATTAACCACTCAAGTCGTCAACATGTATCACTAGTTCAATTCTATACGTTTCCATGTTCGTTATTTATTATCCGTTCAAACAACACATAGCACCAAGCAGATACATCCAGCAAACAACCCTACGGGACCGACATGGCCCGATTCTACCAGCACGACAATTCCCAAGACGAAAATCGTAAATGTTCATAGTTTATACGTCTACGCTAGTTGTTCGCATCCTACATGCCAAACTATGATCTTTCTGGTTTTATTATTTCCTAGCATGCATACTAGTAACTTTCCATAATTAAACCAGTATTCGCTACTTTCCCTACCTCAAGACGAACCGACAGCTACGTCTCCTAGATGCTGACGTCCGGGCCTAACTCCGGTCTTCTCAGGCGAAGTCCTAGCTTGGGTTCGACTCCGGTCTTCTCGGGCGAAGTCCAAGTCTGATTTTTAACAGGTAAAACTTACAATCAGATCCGGTACAGTCCAAAGTAAAATCAACACGTTGCCTTTTAAACTCGAACGGGCTAAAAGCGGGATTAAACGACGAATCGGGTTCGACCACCCGAACCCCGAGTACAGAACCTTGTGCACGTTTCCCGAGGCACGGATCCCGAGGCACGGGTTTCGAGGCATGATTCCCGAGACACTGGTTTAGAGACATGATTGCCTAGGTACATGTTTCGAGGCACAATTCTCGAGGTGGCCGAATCACCGTTCCACTTTTATCCCGTTCTAAGTCCGGTTTTATATGTCCCGTTTTAACGTTCCATTTCTCGATGTCCCAACGTTCAACATATTTAAACAACCGTTCAAAAAACCTATTTTAACTAAAATTGATTTTCTGGTTTTATTTCCTTCTCTGATAAACTTTTCTTAATTTTTATGTTCTTCCTCGTTCACAGTCAACAGATCCAGAACGCTCGGGAAACAAAAGGAAAGAAGGAAGAAGGGAGCTTGGGTTTTGAGTCCGGCCGGTCACCGACGGCGACGTTCCGGCCGAGATCAACACGGGAGTTGCGACTCACCGTAGGGGAAAAAAGGGACGGCGGCGGGGAGCACGACGACGCTCCGGAGAAGACGGCTCGAGGAGACGAAGGAGAAGGAGGGTGGGTTTGAGGTGGTCGGAATCGAGCTTGGGAGCGGTTAGCTGAGGCTCGACGGCCTCCTCCCTCGCCGGCGAAACCAGATCGAGCACGGGAGTTGGGCGGTGGCTAGATATGGACGGAGAGGAGAGAGGGGTGGGCGGTGGCGGCTTGGACGACGGTGGGGCTTGAGCTGGACGGCGGGGCTGGTGTTGGACGGAGAAGGTGAGGGAGGCGGTGGTGCGGCCGGAGCTGGTCGGAGATGGGAGAAGTTGAGAGAGAGGGCAGCGGTTTGAAGGAGGAAGGGAGATGTAGTATGCGCAGATCGAAGAGGGAGGAGGACGAATGGGTTTGAAACCCTAGAAGATGGCTTAAATAGCCGGGCTCGGTTAACTGGTCCTCTAACGGGCCTGACGCACGGCCCAACGCGAAAGGAACTGGGCTGGTCGGGCCGGGTCTGGCCGGGTGTGCTGGTCGGGTCTGGACCGACCCGGTCCGACCCCTTTTCCTTTTTTTTTCAAAAACACTTGTTGCACAAACCTACCCCATAGTTCCAAATTGCAATTTATTACCCTTTTAAAACAAGGTGGTCTTCACAATGGATCTCAAGCTTAATGTTGAACGAACCAACGAAACTTACCAAATATATAACTTTTTATATTATGGAACCTATTTTTAACCAATTAAATCAGTTTATGTTTATGAGTGTGGCTCAAGCCAACACTTACGTATGAAGTTTTTATATAAGATAGATGACTTGCCTAAATAATTGAAATTTTGGGGCCTAAATAGTTTTGGGGCCTTAAGAAATTGCTTAAATTGCTTAAGGGTAGGGTCAACCCTACTTAAGGCCTCAGATCGAAAAATCCTCGTAAAATTAAATAATCAATCGTTTAAGGTCTTGGATCAAAAAACACCCCCAACAAATTAAGGATTTGTTAATATTTGATCGAATCTAATCAAACTAAAATATTAGACTTCTAATTTTGAAATTAAATTATATCACTAGTTGTGCCAATTTTAATCTCAGTTCAAAAAAAATTCTCAACCAAAAGGAAGACAAATTTTCTTGATTATTAAACTTTCTAACAACTCTATGGATGTATATTTAGCAGTGAAAATCATCGTTAACAAAACAAAACATACAAGTTCACTTTACCAGTGATTGGTGAACTAGAAATAAGGAAAGAAAAGAAGTGTGAATATTTATATACACACTATAGTATTTGTTTGAGGAATGACAAGAAAACTATCAAATTCATTACGAAAATGCTTAAACCAAAATAATATGATAAAGTAAGTTGTCAAGCCTCTCACAATCAGTGGAAAAATCTTTGTTTCATCACCCTGTGGCACATTTGATTGACAAGAACTTATGTGGTTCTCGATAACATTGCCTCTATTCCTCTGGACATTCTCAACAAGATTAAGAGTTATTCTTTTAGCTTGGAATAGAGTCTATTCATAAAGTACCATCCATTATCCTTTAAAACATGAACATTCTCTCCCAATTCCCATTTCATAAGAAAGCTACGATAGTCTACTTCTCAGATTGTTGTTCATTGGGATCTTGAGGTTGCTGATATGTTTGTTTGATGATTTGGGTTCTATAGGTTGTTGTAGTCTCTTTTGTGCTGATATGAAGATTTTCTTGCTGTGTTTTGTCTTAACTTGGTGATTTCTAGGTTAGTTGGTCACTTGACAGTCCAAGTTGGTATTTTAAGTTGTATTATGAGTTAACTTGGGTTATAAGGAACCGGGTAGGGGTTTTTCGTTGATGGGTTTTGGGTCTGCAATGTTATATTAGTGTTTACTTGTTGAGAGTTTACTCTTGACTTAATCTTTACTCTAAAGATTAAGTTCAAATCAGTAAATTTGTTGATCAAAAAAAGAGAGAGAGAAACTCTTCCAACATTATTGTAATAAAAAAAGATATTACTGAAGTTTCATTTCATGATTAATTAAGATAATAAGTAGAGTTGCTTTTATGTATATACCTATCATATGAAGTTGTATTGTCCATACTCTAGGAAAATGATTCACTCGTTGGAGATGGAGATGCTTCTCAACCATTGACATGCTCAACGGAGAGAAAATATGAACATGAATGATGATTTATTTATGGTTCCTTAGTCCAAAATCAAAAGGATCAGTAAATATGAGTTTGTTTATAAGTGTCTTTAATCTTAAGAGAGCAATAACAATTAAATGAAGTTGGACATATATTATGAGTTAACCAAGAGAATGTGTTGGGTTTGTCTTATTTTGTTTTTGTCGGTTAAACAGTGGGTTTCAATACCGAATACCCTTAGTTCTTGAAAATTCTCACCTACCTATTACATTGCACCGTTATTGTAAGTTATGGCGGGTTTCTTATTTTGGGTTATACTTGATTTTCATAGTTAAAACCCATACTTAGCATTTAAAAATAATTTTAAGTGTGAATATTTTTAGAAGATAATGACAATAGCTAACCATACACGATGTCACATATATTCTAGATAATTTAGTGCAATTATCTAGAAATATCTCTAACCCATCATAGCCGAACATGACATGAATATAGTTTATTTAGGGATAAATGTGAATCCTTAAACATTTGGATTTTTGTATAAAATTCTAGACGGTAAATCTTATCCATCGATGATGTCTTGTTAGAAACTAATATCCATCATCCATTTGAAACTTTTAGTCTTATAAATAGACGTTGAAGCTTATTTGCCTAATATCATCTAGTATAATGTTTTTATATGAGTAAGTTTACTTCTTTTTCTATAATATTATTTCATAAGAAAAAAAGTTCTCGATCAAATTCTCGCTTTAGGCCCCAATAATTATTAGGTCGGCTCTACCAATAATGACCACTCGTCGATCGACGGACGTTCACACCCATTTCATCCCCTACTCAGGTGGAGACGCTGAAGCTCAGAGATGAGGGGAACACGTAGATCAGGGCCGCAGTCTAAATCAAAATCCCCATGGAAGCAACAGTGGCTCGAGGGTTGAGCATCTAGCCGCAAAGCAGAATCATGACCACAGGAACTCAAGATCATCTTACTTTGAACATCAATTTAACCACCAAGCTTTCTCCTTAGAATCGAGACATAACTTGGTAAAAAAAAACAACCCTTTGAACCAAACACAAGCCTTCAACACCAAACCAAAGCAAAAAAAAAAAATAGATCTAGCCACCAAGAAGCCTATACCTGAAAGATGTTGGTCAGAGCTGTCGGGTTCTCACAACCGGAGATGCCTTGCTGACCAGGATGATGTTATGTGTCTTGTGGGTCACAGTTCAGTTTTGGGCCTGACCATTTACATTTCAGTATTGTTTCTAGTTCAATTGGGCTTGTTATCCGGCCCAGCCCAAGGCCTTATCCTGTTTTTACTTATCCTTGTCTTGTATTGCTTTAAATGCATCTCTGAAAATGAAGAAGGCATGCCGAGCATCGTACTGAAATTGTCTGTTACTCCCTCCCTTTCTCTCTCTCAATCCTCTCTATCCTTCCTCCCTTCTCTCTTCCCTAGCTACTCAACCCTAATTCTTGGATCAGCCGCCCCCAATGTTGTCAATCATAATAAGCTCACAACATTGGTATCAGCTTGCACTAAGTTCCATGATGCCTATTACTATTGCTTCAAAGGAGGAAATGCTGAGGTTCTACTCATCAAGGATAATGTAGCTGACCTCCAAACCTCCATGGGTAATGTTACCAAGCTTCTCCAAGCTCTGATCGACAAAATCTCATATTCTCCTATGGGGCACTACACCTCTGTTCCACCATCTCCAGCTTCAGCTTTTGGGGTCGTTCCGAGCACACCACCACACCAAGCTTCAATCTTGGGAGCCCCACCTGAGAGAAACCCTAAACCTCAACCATAGCCACTCACTGAACCACCCGGCCGCAGCGAACCTCAGGCTCGCACACCCCCTCGCTTCGACGGGTCTGATTTCTCAGGTTGGGAGTTGAAATTTTTGCAGCACTGCTTGGTGGAACACATCTCCGAGTCCGAGATGGTGAGCGAAGCGGTGATGGGCTTTGAGGACGCCGCTCTCCGACACCACCTTCATTACACGAAACAGCTACAAGCTCAAAGGGTCTCGGAGCCACCTTGGCAAGATTACCTCGAGGCGTTACGGCGGAGGTTTACAGATGGGGACTACACCGACTACATGTCGGATCTGGCTCATCTCAAGCAAGATGGCACAGTGGAAGCTTATTTCCAATCCTTCCAAAATATCATTACCCAACTTAACCTGTCTGAGAAGGATGGGTTAGCTATCTTTCTCAGCAATCTTCGCCCAGATATTGAAGACAGCGTTCGTTTCCATTTTCCCAAGGATATCACTCAAGCCTTGATCATGGCTTAGAGAATAGAGAAGAAAGGTAGCTCTTTTCCAAGGTCGTACTTGGGGCCTTACAATTCCTTGAGGTCTTCTGCTGCACCGGCGTTTCGCCCAACACCAGGGCCTCCTCCATTCAGACCCCAAGGGAATCAGCCGCCCAGACCTCTTCCTCTGGCTGCAAAACCACAAGTTCCACCTACGGCAGCTCAGAGGCAACTACGCGACGAGCGTTACCGCAAAGGGTTATGCGTCTGGTGTGGAGAAAAATTCTCTAGAGAGCATAGATGTACCAAGTCCCAACTATTTCAGCTTTTGGTAGAAGGGGATACGGTTTCGCAATCGGACGGAGAGGTATTCGTCGATTTCCTAGCTTCGTTGGATCCAATTTCTGAGGAGGAACAAATGCAATCTCATGGAGACCCTATTATCTCTTTACATGCTCTTTGTGGCCTTGCTGGATACAAGACCATGACTATCAAGGGATCAATCGCAGGCCAACCGGTTACAATCCTTGTTGATTCAGGCAGTACACACAATTTTGTGAGTGCTGGCCTAGTAAAGAGGCTTGGATGTGTTACCACACCAACGCCCAACGTCAAGGTCTCAGTTGCGAATGGGGATACACTGCTCACAGGATTTCGTTGTGATACCCTTCCTTGGGTGATGCAGAACCTGGCTTTCTCTGAAGAATTTTTGGTCCTCTCCGTCCAAGGGTGCGATGTCATCTTGGGTATACAATGGCTTGTTACCTTAGGTCCAATTTTATGGTACTTTGGCCAACTCACTATGGACTTCAGACTCCATGATAAATGGGTACGTCTTGTGGGAATTCCTCTGGGCGAGGTAACTTGGGCTTCAAGGAAGCAATGCAACAAACTTTCTCCACAGGATATGGGGCTATCTGTGTTTGCTTGTTCCAGAGTGGAAGGATCTTCTCCCAATCCAACCCACACGGATTTGAATATCTCTTCGAGTCACCCTCCCATTGATGCTCTGTTATCACACTTCCAGGATTTATTCGCTGAGCCAAGGGGATTACCACCACACAGAACACATGATCATGCCATTCATCTGTTGCCTGAAGCTCATGCAGTGAAAATCATACCCTATAGGTACCCATCCTTGCAAAAAACCAAAATGGAGCGCCTTATATCAGAAATGCTTAACTCAGGAATAATTCGTCCTAGCACAAGTGAGTTCTCTTTCTCTGTTACCCTTGTTAAGAAGAAAGACGGTTCTTGGTGGTTATGCGTTGATTACAGGAAGCTTAACGCCATGACAATTAAATCCAAATTCCCAATTCCTTTGGTGGAGGAACTACTTGACGAATTGCACGGAGCTGCATTTTTCACGAACTAGATTTACGAGCAGGGTACCACCAAATTCTGATGAAAGCAGATGATATTCCAAAGACGGCTTTCTCGACGAACTCGGGCCACTATGAATTCTTAGTGATGCCTTTCGGGCTCACTAATGCCCCATTGACGTTCCAATCTTTGATGAACGATATATTTCGACCTCTTCTCTGCAATTGTGTGTTGGTGTTCTTTGACGATGTGCTGATTTCTTCTCGATCCTTGGCTGATCATTGCACCCACCTCCAACTTGTATTTGAGATATTGAGAGCTGAGCAACTATTCCTCAAAGGGTCGAAGTGTGTTTTTGCAGCTTCCGAGATAGAGTACTTGGGGCACATAATTTCAACTACTGGTGTGGCAATGGATCAAAGAAAGGTCGTTGATGTCATGGATTGGCCAATCCCAATGACGATCAAGCGTCTACGAGGGTTCTGAGGACTCATAGGGTACTATCGCCGCTTCATTCGTCACTACGGTACCATTGCTAGACCTTTAACTGACATGCTCAAGAAAGATGCATTTTGCTGGACGCCGGAAGCTACAATGGCATTCGATGCTCTGAAAGCAGCAACTACCTCCGCCCCGGTTTTAGCATTGCCTGATTTTAAGGTCACATTTGTCCTCGAAACCGATGCGTCGAGCTCGGGCATTGGTGCGGTTCTTACACAATTGGGTAAGCATGTCGCTTTTTATAGCAAAGCACTGGGCCTTCGTCAAAGATCTCTCTCTGTGTACGAGAAATAAATGCTTGATGTTCTCTTGGCAACGAAGCATTGGTCGGCTTACTTAATGGGGAGGCATTTTATCATTAAAACCAATCATCAAAGCTTACATTTTCTTCTGCAACAAAGGAATTCGACTCCGGCTCAGCTTTAGTGGGTTATAAAAATGATGGGTTACGACTTTGAAATCCAGTTTCGCAAGGGCATAAACAATATTGTAGCAGATGCATTATCTCGCAAGTTCGGATCAGACTCCCCTTCTTCTGATTGTGAGGTAGATGTCTCTGTTTTGGCTTTAACCTCTCTCTCTTCTGATCTATTGGGAAGGATACAAAATACATGGCTTGAGGATGGAAAACTTCAGTCCTTAATTCAGCAATTTCAACATGGGACTCCTCCTCCAGGCCATTATTCGTGGGCCAATGGGCAGCTCCTTCGAAAAGGTAAATTGATTGTGGGACGCGATCCCTTACTTCGATCTGAATTGATCTCTCATTTTCATGGCAGTGCTGTAGGTGGGCACTCCGGCATGCAGGCTACCTTGAAATGCATTGCTTCCCACATCTATTGGAAGAAAAAGAAGAAGGATGTATCTTCAGCGATATCACTCTGTCAAGTCTGTCAAACCAGCAAACCTGACCTTGCGGCTTCTCCGGGACTGTTACAACCACTGGGAATTCCGCACAGAGCTTGGCATGAAATTTCAATGGATTTTATCGAAGGGCTTCCAAAATCAAAAGGGTTTGAGGTGATTTTAGTGGTTGTTGATCGCCTCACGAAATCAGCGCACTTCATTCCATTGAAGCACCCATTCACTGCTCTAACAGTGGCTCAGGCTTTCCTCGATTCCATCTTTAAGCTTCATGGTATGCCTGCGTCTATAGTGAGCGACAGGGACAAGATTTTTCTATCAACCTTCTGGAAAGAATTGTGTCGTCTGCAACATATTTCTCAGAACTTGTCCTCAGCCTACCATCCACAAACTGATGGGCAAACATAGGTGGTGAATCATTGTTTGGAGACATATCTTCGCTGCATGTGTTCTAATTCTCCTCGTGATTGGGCTAAATGGTTTCCTTTGGCCGAGTATTGGTATAATTCCACATTCCACTCAGCTATACAAACCTCTCCATATGAAGCCCTGTATGGTCAGCCCCCTCCTACTCATATTCCATACATCACGGGTGCAACTCAATTGGATCTGGTTGATCGGAGTATCTCGACCCATGAAGATGCTACTCGCCTCTTGCGCTTTCACTTACAACGCTCCAAGGATCGAATGAAGACTTATGTTGATCGCAAGAGAACGGACCGAGTGTTCATTGTAGGGGACTGGGTTTATGTAAAACTTCAGCCATATCACCAGAGCTCAGTGGCTAAACGCTCCTCTAAGAAGCTCAGTCCGAAGTTTTTTGGCCCTTTCAAAGTGTTGAAGAAGATCGGCCAGGTTGCTTACACTCTTGATCTGCCCGCGGATTCAAGGATACATCCGATGTTCCACGTCTCTCAGTTGAAGAAGCATGTTGGCAATGCGGTGGCTCAGACAAACCTGCCACTAATTTCCACAGAGGGTCTGATCGCGAAGCAACCATCTCTGGTTCTGGATCGTCGAATGGTGAGGAGAGGAAATTGGGCAGCCACTCAACTCCTCGTGCAATGGTCTGATTCTGGTCCGGATGAGGCGACTGGGAATACCTCTTCGAGTTGCAGACTCGTTTCCCAGACTTTGACTTCATGAGGACATGAAGTTCTGAAGGATGTGTCTTGTGGGTCACGGTTCAGTTTTGGGCCTGACCATTTACATTTCAGTATTGTTTCTAGTTTAATTGGGCTTGATATCCGGCCCAGCCCAAGGCCTTATCCTGTTTTTACTTATCCTTGTCCTGTATTGCTTTAAATGCATCTCTGAAAATGAAGAAGGCATACCGAGCATCGTACTGAAATTGTCTGTTACTCCCTCCATTTCTCTCTGTCTCAATCCTCTCTATCCTTCCTCCATTCTCTCTTCCCTAGCTACTCAACCCTAATTCTTGGATCAGCCGCCCCCAATCTTGTCAATCACAACAAGCTCACAACACATGCGAAGTAAGAAGAATGAAGAAGAAAATGTAATGAGAAGAAAATCAAATAAGGAGGAAAGAAAAGTTTGAAAGGAACAAACCTGAGCAGAAATGAGGAGGTGAGCACTGAGCACACAGAGGCTACGTCTGAAGCTAATAACGAAGGACATGAGTTGCAGAAAGAAAAGTAAAAATTTACCATCTTTCCCCCAATGCCTTTTTAGTCTTATCTCTCCTCTTGAGGGACGACTGTAAGACGATTAGTGTTTTAAATCTCTCTTTTATTTCGAACTTTTTTGTTTTAACTTAGTTTTATGTTTTATAATCTAAACTCAACCAGATGTAAAATAAAGAGAATTATGTTCATTTAGATATTAATGAATACATAGCTAAATAGATAGATTATAAAAATTTATTAAACATGTGTTTACTAAAAAAAAAAGTAGGATTAATCATGCTATCAGTTAGGCAATACCTTGAACAACATTCATTGATTTCGTTATAGTTTAAATTTCGATTATGCATCTGGTTAATCGAGTTGTTCTTTTTTATTTTTTCTAATTTAGTCTTTGCAGGGTCAATGACTCCTTTTGAAACTGATGACAACAGGTTCGGGCGCACTCTATAGAGTATGCAACAGCTAGGCAATACCTTGAGCAGGAGTCATTGGTTTCGTCATAGTTTAAATTTTATTTCAGTTAGCCTTTATGGCTCTTCAAAAATCGCATGTGTTGGTTCACTTATCTCAGAGTTATGTGTATAGAGACCTTCTGGGATCGATACCATGTAACGACTTTTTTTCATAATTAATAATATATGAACACTTTTTAGTAAAAAAAATCATGACTATTATTTATAAAACTAATATTACAAATAAATCATCCTTACATAAAATATAAATCTGATATCATTTCATAAAATTATTGACTTAACATTTCATAATATCATAAATTTAGTGTTTATTTCTTTTTTCCATTTGTAGTAACCTTTTTTTTTTGCACAGAACTACCCTTATCTTAAAAAAATTACGGGGAAGTCAAACCTGAGGTTTGAAAGCTATCGTCTCGTTGGTCTTCTTTCGAGATCCCGAAAGCGATCGGTGGATACAACGCTTATTTTGAATCGTGTGCAAGGTTTATTAATTAAACTTTCTTCCTAAAAAACTACTATAAAATAACTTAAAATCCAATCAAAAGTAAAATAAAAATGACATCTATGAAGTAATATCAAGTGTTGATATTTGTAGGTTAATCCTAAATATTTTATTATGGACATAAAAAAAACCCTTCTCTTGTCAAGTGATGATAAATTGAAAAAAAAGAGAAAGTAAAAAAACATTGTTTCACAATTCATAATACCATAATTTGTAGGGTTATTTTTTTTCATTTATAGTAATCCTCATTACTACACTCATCTTAATATTCATTAGATTTTTCATATATCATCCATCAAGGTCGGCACAACGATTTCGGGGGCCTAAAGCGAAAATTTCAAACATAGCCTTTCATAAGAATAGAAATAGATGATATTTTCGACAATTTTATAACTTGGGTAAACAAAAAATAGACTCCATAAATTATATTATTACACTTTAATACTAAAAATGTTATTATTTATCATACACATGTAACTTTTTGCACGAGTTGAAAGTCTATTTACGTATATATCTAATTTCGTTTACCTATAACAAGGACATGCCTTATTTTTTTCTTAATTGTTTGTCACTTGCTATCAAAGCTTGTATAGTAAAAAATTTAAAACACTCAACTCAAGTAGAAATATACAACAGATTATCAAATAAAAAGAAAAAACACAATAATATTTTTGTAATAGAAACCACATGAAACATGGCTCATAATGTAGGTAAATGCATAATTAAGTGAAATTTAACATACAGATCTAACGTAGACAATATACCTCTTAATCCCAAACTTTTTATTATTAGATTCATGGATCTCAAGCTTAACATTGAACGAACCAAGAGAAGAATATGATATATAAACAAAAGGAATCTTATTGGGCGTGCCAAATTCCCACATGGGTTAGCTTGATGATGAATACCTCTTTATATCTCACCTTTTTTTAGGTCACAGGTTCGAATCCTAGTGCGTACATTTGCTTGAGAGTAAATATAGGTGGTAGGTTAGCTTAAGCTAAAATAAGATTTTCCTATATTCTCTCTAATAAAAATATATAAACCATATCTAAAATCATTTTATAATTGTTGGTATTACTGTACATGTTTTCACCTTTAAAAAAACCGTATATGTTTTCAATAATGAATTTAATTAAAAACTAAATATAAAACTTTAGATAGATCAAGTGAAAAAAGGACAAAACTTATCAAATATATAACTTTTTATATTATGGAGCCTATTTTGAACCAATTAAATCAGTTTATGTGTATGAGTGTGGCTTAAGCCAACACTTACGTATAAAGTTTTTATATAAGATAAATGACTTGTCTGAATAATTAAAATTTTAGGGCTTAAATAGTTTTGAGGCCTTCACCGGTTGCTTAAATTGCTTAAGGGTATGGCTGGCCCTGACTATATGTGCAATAAGTCATATTTCTATAATTTTGAGGTCGGTTATAACATTCTGGGTTATGAATTTTTTTTGCTCATGTTCTTGTAATATGTTGGATAGAAGTTGAGTAAAAATGGCTAGAGTTATTTTAACTAAATCGTATACACATATCATGATATGTGAAGTGTGTGCTTGACTGTACAAAACTAAAGCCATTCTCACAATGGAAGTTTTTTTTTTCCTGTCTTATATTTGCAATGAGTTAAAAGAACGTCTCCTTTGAAGGTTGGTTGCTTTCCACAACCTCAAAATCAAATACTATCTTGACATCAAATATCTGTGAGGTCGGCACAAGATTCTATAGATCTCGTCGTTCAAGTGGTCACAAAGACGACGCAAGCAAGACGTCGTCTCCTTTTGATCTTTGAATTTATTTGAGTTTGTGACGCCCATAAAGTCATATATAGGAGACATACTTTGGTCCCAAATCGAACGTAATGGTTGGCATCCTCACTTCAGATATTTTACGAATTTCAAATACATTCTAAAAGACATGACCGTACGAGTTAGATATTTTTTATTATAAAAAATGACAACTCTTATTTGTATATAGTTCTCCTTATAAGTATTGATTAACTCTACTTTCCGTCGTTTAGAAAAGTACATTTATATATTATACAAGGATAAACAAGAAATCACCCACACATTGACATACAAAATGATTAAAACAAAAGAAAAAAAACCATGAATCTGTTGTTAAGAATGGGAAGATCCAAAATGGCAGACTGCATATGAGAAGTATTCTAGAGAAAGAACAAAAAAGATAGTAATAAGATAAGGATCCACTATCAAATATCCAATATCTCAATTTGGACCCCTACATGATTCATGACATTGATGCCGCAATAGGTTATGTATAGTGGTAAGCGTAGTGCACACAACACCAACTTCTTTTCTTTGTCTCAGTTTCATAGAACCACCACACAACAATGTAGCAGTTGATCGATCAACCCTAGAAAAATAAAATAAAATAAACTCCAGATACTAACTTGTTGGGTCTCGATGTCGTGGACATGTTAAACACAAAATTGAAGCGGAATATTAACCACGAATCAATCGAGATGAGTCTACCAAATATGAAAAACAAGTCTGAAAATTCAGCAAAGGTATGTGAACATCACCTTTGCAAGTGCCTCATCTTGCAGCTGGTGTATATCTAAAACGAACCGTTGAAACTCAAATCCCTTTGGTCAGATTGAAGACCCATATGTGGAGAACGTTCACTCCAAAAATCAGCTTCATCAGACATCGGATGATCCTCCGATCGAGCTCCTCAAAGTGACTGGTCGGACAAAACTGTGCTGAAAATCAGCACCCTCTAGTTGTCCGAAATTGGTTCAACAACACCCAACTTTGAATGGATTGAGCCCTTTGGACGCCTACGTATCCTTAACGGAATCAAAGCCAACGTAGTTCTTGAGTTTGATGACTCAAGAACATGAAAAACCAACCTTGAAGCTTGGAGAGGGTTTGCCAAGGTAGAGGAAGAAGAAGAAGACTCTCTCTCTAATTCTCTACAATTGCATGTTGTCTTCTCCAACCTAGCTTGCATGCTTAGTTAAGTGGAATCACTTAACTCTCTACTTAAGACAAGTGTCCATGCCAAGATGCTAGGTGGAGCTAATAAACAACCTAGTTTATTAGTTTAGTGGAAATTGGGTCCCACCCAATTTTAGTCAACAAGACTAATAGTCATCTAATGACTTGAGTCCTTGTTGGGACTAGCCTATATGGGCCGGTCATGGGCCTCTCCAAGAGAGCCCATGCCGAGCCCAATATGCTAGCCGGTCCACTATGGCGATCCCCGCCACAATTCCCTCCAACTTAGGTTCGTCATGTTCTTATCGAGTATCAAACTGTCGGTGTGACCCTTAGGTCTATGCATGTCGGTAAGATCAACGTAAAATCCCATTTTACTTGATCTTACCAAAGTGGCGACTGACGAGACTCAGTATTGCCCGACCCTGCATAACGAATCGCGCTCTGTCGATTCTGACCTTTCAGTCGTCCTTGTTGTTATCCCTTTATCACCGATATCCGGATTGAGATAAGGCATAGAGTCGTCATCCTTATTATCCTCAATCCATGTTTGATATGTGAGATGACTGACCTTATGATACCCAGTATCATGTGCATGGCCATGCTTTCCTGTCAGTCACTCTCGATCAAGCGGCCGTGAACCAGATATCTTTCCCATACCGCAGTATGAGGGATAAATCCCTTAGCCGTCTATCATGTCACTAATGTAGTCATTCCCCAAGCCAATCATGTCCGTTATGGAAGCCCAGTCACGGTGCAACGTTGGGCTTTCAGGTCAAACTTGGTTGTTTACTGCATAGCAATCATATAGACTCCTCGGTCTAAGGATACCTGACAAGCTACGACTCTGAACATGTTCATGACTTAATCTATGGAACATATTCAGGTTGGGTCGTCCAACATCATGTCCCACATGATGTTTATGATCAGACTCCGGAACCCTTTCCTATGGCTAATAGAACGTAAGTCATCAAGAGTCATATCTCATACTAGTCGCTTCCAGAGAAGACTATTGACTAGGGACCTCATCGAGTGTGATCCATCCTGATCTATGGTTCTATTCGCATGGTGGGCACAGATCGGAAACACAAACGACATATTACTCCAACACTTAAGTAATATAAAAGCCGCTTTATTTATATTGCCAACGATGATAATTATAATTGGACATTTACGATCGGACTACGGGCACCGAGGCTAACATAACTATCACCGACTTATACATCTCAAAAATTTACTGCTGGTTTATTTGTCGATCAGATCAGTACCCTTGACTTATGGTAGTTACACAAGCTAACATTTTCCGTTAAAGATGACGGAGAAAGTTGGGAAAAACTCCAAGAACTAACTGCAACATGACTATTAAACTCAAAAACTAACCGTAGACTTTTTAGTTTTTTTAGTTTTTCCTAACGTTTTCTGTCATCTCTAACTGGAAAATGTTAGTTTGTAACGGAAAATTTTAATTTGTGTAATTACCATAAGTCAATGGTATCGATCTGATCGACAAATAAGTCAGCAACAAGTTTTTGAGAGGTACAACTCGATGATAGTTAGTTCCTAGTTTTACTCCAATAAAAAAAAGTACTCAACTTCATGTCAAAAAGGCTCCTCCGATAGAATGTGACCCTTCACAGCTAGAACCCACTGAGCAATTTCCGATCTCATTTAGAAGAATATCGCATCACATTTGTGAGATACTTCCAATACCATACTCTTTATGAATGACATCATAATCTTTATTTGCTTCACCAAAAACTTCAGTTACTGCATTACTGGTGCAAGCTCACGTACAGACTAGGAAAAGGGTTTATAAGATATGAATCGGTTGATATGAAATTGAGTATTTGATACAGGAACAGTTACAATTATATGTGCAGAGCCTAAAAGCAACTTAAAAATTAGGGTAGGTGCTTAAGTAAAATAATTTGTTAATTATCAAATGTATTCATATAGGTGAAATTTAGTTGAGATCGTTCTTAACTTGAGAATCATGAGAACCAGTTTTAATCATAAACAACTGAGATTCAACACTCGACATGATATCACGTCGTTACCCAAAAACACAACAAAACACCGCACTTTTGTATTCACACTCGTGCATGCAAGGGAAAGGTTGTAACTCACAAAGAATAAAGAACTAAACATCCTTCGTGTTTTACCTTCAAACCGTACCCTTATTTTTCTACAAAATCAACGTGTTTTCCAATTGGTCAAACTGAAAAAGATGTAGATTACTGCTTCCTCCTTCCTTCGATCGTCGTAGATCCAATTCTGAGATTACAAACAAAACAAATATGTCCTTTTTGAGACTTGAATCTCCATGCTCTATTTTACGGTTTTAGCAACTAATCATCATGGTTTAATTCATTTTTTACTTAATTCGTTTTTAATAAACTCGTTTTCGATACGGATTGATCCATAGTTTTTTTTATAAGCTCGAAATTTTTATTGAAAAAAGCCCAGTTCCAAGAAGGAGAAAGGGGAATAATAACGACCATTAAAAAGGAGCTCTGAAAAGAGTTGTGGGTCCTAAACCCACCAAAAGAGCTCAACCAAAAGAAACAGGCCAATGAACAATTTTTCGAAAGATCTCGAGACAGGCGTCCCTCCCAGACCCACAAACAGTACCTTAAAGTGACATAGGTGAATCCTCTAGTCTCAAAGAGACTAAGTGATCAATGCCCCTCCATTCAAGTCCCATAACTGAACAGATCGGCCCTAAATGGTCCCCCGTATGAGTACTCGCAGGACATAAGAGGGAACAGGCGAAGCATGAATGAGACTAACGAGCAGGAACTCACTGGACCTACAAAAACAAACACCAACCCAAGGATGCCTCCGCTGAGGTCGAAGACACTACCCGGGACTTCTACTCCAATCAAGAAAAAGGTTCCCGTCCTCAAGGACCCATTTTGCCACAAAACACCAAAAGAATGACTAAGAATCTTTCCAAAAACCATGTCTCCACAATCCAAAACCCTGTTAAAGGTACAAGAATTCCTCAACATCCACAACTGTCAAATAGTAAGATAACACACATGAACCCAAGACTTCCATAAATGGTGAGAGCCAACCGATCTCCACATAAGCAAAACATCACAAAAGGTCTTGGGCATCACCCACACCACACCACACCAAGCAAAAAACCGACCCAAGAAATCTCACAATGAAGAATAACATGATCAGAGGTCTCCATACACAACCTACACATAGGACAAAACCTCTACGCAATAGTCAAAAGACATATGCGACTCTCCAAGAAAACTGTAGTGGGAAGGGCATTATGTGCAATCAACCAAACCAACACCGAAAGTTTGGGAGGCATACCCGAGACCCATAAAATATCTGCCCAAGATTTAACCAAAACCTCCTCCTTTTCCATCAAAAACGCATAAACGAAAGAGACTGGAAACCCGGAGGAACTCTTTTTCCATAACAACGAGTCCTCCGAGGCTGGCACCACATAAAAAGGACCCAAAGAATCAAATAAAGAAGAAACATATGCACGCTCCACGCCACCAGGGTCCTCCTAAACACCACATTCCACCCCTGTCCGTCCCAAAACTCACAAACCTTGCCATCCTTATTCATGGCCCGTGAGTAAGCCAATGGGAAAAAGACCCGGAGCGACACTTCCCCTATCCAAACATCCTCCCAAAAATAAATGACATCGCCCCTCCCCAAAGACCATGATACGCCCTGGTTACCAAACATCCTACAGAAAATAGGGTCATAACCAAGAGCTAAGATATGGTTAAACAAAAAGTAATTAGAACTATTGTCAAGACGCGACAAGTCCCAATTCTCAACCGACCACCCCATGCGGAGGCAAATCACCACTTTCCACAAGGATAGATAGCATGAGCATATGCAAGTTCCTCTTAGTTCCATTCATTTGGAATCCTAACACGCTCGTCTAACATGCTTAGGCATTCAAACTCATGAACTAAGAACGACAAGAGTCCTCTTGGACTTACTTGTACGGCGTCAACTTCTCTGAATATACTTGAAGTGTAATTCCTGAGCAGCGTAGAGATATGAGTATTAATCTGATATTTATAGCTCTTTCTTCTTTTCAAACACGCGTCTCTTAGGGTTTTTCTACCCTTAGACTCGTGGTTACGCTGAACTTCTTGTTTCCTTGTTCAGTAGATCTTCCCCAAAAGCAAGCCATAAGGATCTTGTAAATATCTTCTATATTGGGGAAGTACACGATCTTGTTTCCTAAACTAAATAGAACTATTTGATGAGTATCTATCTATTTAAGAAACTAATCTTATTTCCTAAAACAAGTAGAACTCTATTAATGAGTATCTACACGAATAGGAAATAATATCTAGCACCGAATGATGATGGACGCGAGATAGATACACTCAATAAATTCTCGCACACGTGTATTGTCATCCACCGTCATGTGAATGACATTTTGCGCCGACATCTTCTATTTTGCTCCGCTCCAGTTCCACCATGATGTCAATTGACATCACTGCTAGCATCTTTGACATGATTCATAAGTAGCCAATATCGATGTAGCAACAAGAAATATCAACAAGAACAACTCTCCCAAAATAAAAATCAACAACACTGATTGCTGAAAACCTAAAAAAATAAAATCACCTCTGATTTCATCCCCAAATCGAAACGAATTTGATATTACCAGACGCCAAATTGAAAGGAGGTATGAAATAAAGCTTCTTCTGGTCCTCACCTTGGATGTTTGATGTCCTACCTGCTCTTGCTTCTGAATCCAATTCCTCGAGCAACAAACGTGAGACTGAATGGGAGAAAATAAGGTGGAAGTCGCGTAGAGCGAGTGAGAAGTGTCGTTGTAATGACCGGAGAATTTACTATTTTATTTTATTGTTGGAACGTCGAGGGTTGGAGAACGAGTTAAATTTTGGATCGAATTCAAAAAAAAAAGGAAAGGAGTTGGGCTGGACCAGGCTGACCAGGCCCGGTCAGAGAACAGGCCTAAGCCAACCCGAGCCCATTTCCGCGCTCGGCCCAAACCTAAGTGAGCTAACCCTAGCTCGCGTCTCTTCGGTTGCTCATTTCACGCACGCAACCCGAGGAGCTCCGTCTTCCTCTGGCCCTTTCTCTCTCGCGCGAACCAGAACCAGACGTTCGCCGCCGTTCCTTCTCCGACCTCCCTCCATCCCCCTCCTTCTTCTCCTTCTTCTCCTTCCACCCGTGGTAGAGCCTCACCACCTGAAACGCTCTTTTTCTTCTTCTTCTTCCTCGAATCGCAACGACCCAGTACCGCCACCGTCAATTTGAACCTCGCCGCACCAGAAACGTGAAACCCAGCGCCGGTGAGCTCCTTTTCCGACCTGTCTCACCTCCCATGTCCAACCTTTCCCTGAAAATCACTCGCACGCAAGCTAGTGATGGCCGAGCTTGGTTGGAAAGGTTCGCCGGAACCCTCGGGATACAGATCTGGAGTTCTTGTGCCGGCGAGCTCCTCAGGCCGTCAGATCTGGACGGAGAGGCTCGTTCCATGCCCTGACGACCTCCCCTCTTCGCACCAGGCTTCTGGACGCCGTCTCCAGCGACGAGAACCCACTCCGAGCCTCCCCTGCCGCCGCCCTCGCTTCGCCGAAACCCTACCCATCGCCTCGCCGCCGTTCACAGCTCAGGCCTGAGACTCGGGCCTTGGGCCAGACAAGAGACACGTGCCCTGGACCTGGGCCTGGAACCGAGTCTGAGCCGGGCCTGGACAGGATCTGGCCGGGCTTGGACTTGGATCGGGCTCAGGCCTGGATCCTAGACTTGGGTCTGGACTCGGGTCTGGATCCGGGTCTGGGTCGGGCTCGGGTCGGTTTGGGTCAGACAGTTTTAATTAAATTAATTAATCAAATATTTGGACTTAAATCAAATAAATTCAAGGACTTGATGGTTAATTTAACTGACGAATTTGTTAAATTAGAGGATTGCCCTATCTGGACCGGGACTGATATTGAACTTTACCTGTTAAACCCAGAATTGGACTTCGCCCAAGAAGACCGGAGGTAGGCCCGGACATCAGCAGCTATGAGACGTAGCTGTTGGTTCTTCTTGAGGTAGGGAAAAGTACTAAACTCCTCGAGTAATTTAAGAACATTAATAGTATGCCTATAGGATAATTAATAACCGGACGAGTCTAGTATGCATATAGGAAGTGATTCACTAGATTACTCGCTTTCAATATCCTGGGAATTGTCGTGCTGGTAGAATGGCCACGTCGAGCCTTAGGACTGCTTGTTGATTGTCTTTACTGATGTTTGTTCGCCTTAAGGCCGATGCATGTTTCGTCTGTAGGTTAATACTAGAGTCGTACTAAACAAGATAAATCTCGATGTTTGAATGAATGAATGATTGATCCGTGGTATGATGATTGAATGTGATGTGAATGATTGTTCGTGTTATGATTGGTTGGATGAATGTGATGAATGTAATAGTGAATGTTGACTTGTTTTATGATCGGGTGAGTGATAGACCGATGATACGTGATTGGTAATTTATGCCGGTAAGCTTGGTGGATAACATGAGTTTGTTGTGTCGTGATTTGTCGGGTATTGCGTGTCTTTGTTGTTTACTTGCCGAGGGTGTTTCCGAGCTGATATCCGATCTAGAGGGTAAGCCGGTCCGATACGTTTTACATTGTTGTTGCACCCCGATGCTACGTGTTCCGGGAAGACCTAGACCGAGAGACATTCTGGTGTGGTATATTATTGTCTTATCCGATGCTACGTGTTCCGGAAAGACAGGTTCCACCCCGATGCTACGTGTCCCGGGAAGACCTATATCGAGAGACATTCCGGTATGGTATATTATTGTCTTATCCGATGCTACGTGTTCCGGAAAGACGGGTTCCACCCCGATGCTACGTGTCCCGGGAAGACCGAGGCCAATGAATGTTCCAGCACGGTACTTTATTATCTCATTCCGATGCTACGTGTTCCGGAGAGACTCACTTTATCCCGATAATCTATGGTCCTTTGGGGACATTTCAGGGACTTCTAAGAACGTGCTTTCCTAGGGAACTTTTCCGGAAATCCCGATGATAGTGTTCCCCTGGACCGAGGGGCATTCTGATATGATGTACCAGTCAGTGTACAGATCGGAGTCGTGGAATTTGATATTAATTATTTTATTATTTGCGTACTTCTTTAATTAATCCCCTTGATAAATTGTTCTCTTTCCATTGATATCCTTGAGTGTTATCTCCTCTAAAAGTATTACGTTCGTTATTTTCCGTTGATTTCCTTGAGTGTTACTTTCTCTAAAAGCATTGGAACTTTCATTGATCTATATTTACAGCACCTTTTGTTTAATCGTTCTAATTATAAACTTTGAATAATTGTACTATTTGGTTTATGCTTTAACGGGGGGGTTGCTTTTACTTTACTGTTTTTTCCTACTGAGTGTATGCTCACCCCCCTTCGTGTTTACTGTTGTTTACAGGTTTTTTTGTTGAGTGTGTTGTAGGACGTCTTAGGGCTCGGGAGCTCACTGAGGGTCCAGGTGTTATCTTGTTAGAGACGTACCTTCGTTTTGTTCAAAACTATGTCGTATTTATCCATGTTGAACTTTGACTCTTCGGTTGGACTTATTTATGAGTTTTACTTGGAGTTTTACTTTATCAAAATTTATCTATTTATTGTTATTTATCTTTATTTTAGTTCACGTCTCGAGTCCGGTCAAAACCGGATTTGTGGCGTGACAGTCGTGGATGGGCTTGCATGTCGAAAAAACAGCGATAAGACGAGGTCATTACTCCTCCTCCTTTGCCTCCTATCTGACTCCGGGTCTCCAGAGAGGAACCCAGTTGGATTTAAGGATGGGGTTTCAGTTTTTGGAAAGGGTTTGGAAGAAAAGCCATTGATGAACTTTGTTTATGGGTTTAAGTGAGGCTTTTCTGATGCCAACATTAATGGGTCTTGTGGGAATGGGAAATGGTTTTCCTATGTGGTTGATATGGGGAAGAAAGGTCCTGACTTGTTCTCTTACAGCAATAATAGAGCTGCTATGAAAGAGGTGTTGTTGCTGCTTTCGTTCCTCAATCTTTAATCCTGGTTCAGGATCAAAATTAGAGAAGCGGCAGAGAGATAAGAGATGAGGGAGATAAAAGGAGATTAGGGTTTGAAATGACCAAAGGACAATTTGGTCATCTAAATAACTATAGGGTCATGTGTTTCGCACATGACCATTTTCCGTCTAAAAATAAACGAAAATTTAATAGTTATGTGCAAACTTAAAGTAAATGTTTGTTGAAGTATTATAATACAATAAAAACAAGCTAGAGTATTATAATAAAAATAAATATTCAACAGGATATTATATTATAATTTTCCCAAATTTCTAATACTTCATAATAAAATAATCTCATAGAGATGGAAATCGAGAGCCGGCCCTAGCCTTGGCAAGTGCACGAACGGAGAAGGAGATCGTTGGAGGCCGGAGATCCGATCGGATTCCCTGGCTGGCGTCTTCAATCACGTCTTCGTGGTAAGGTACGTATCTAGTATACCTTTTTCGACTGTTTTTTTTTTTGGTGGTGTGGGGGCCGACAACCACTGCGAGGTAGTTCGGGTGTGCGGCGTTTGGGGACTGCGACTGATCCGGCACGGGGGAGGTTGGGGTCGGGTTTGAGCAGGTGTTGCTTTTAGAATCCGATCGAGTCTAGCCGGGGGACGGGCTGCCACCGTCACTTCGAATCGAATTGAGGGTCAGATTAGCGTGCTCGCCGACCATTCGTTCTGGGGAGTGAGACGAGGCAGGTCTCTGTTTGTGTGGTCCCTGTTTTCGTGGTCGTCTGGGTTGCGAGGGGGAACGATGCGTTTCCTATCATGGAACTGTAGGGGCCTCGGAAAATTGGCTACGGTGGAGTACCTGAAAGGGGCGATCCGCCTCAGGAAACCGCAGATAGTCTTTTTGAGTGAGACATTGGCGAAGAAAGGGGACGTCGATACTCTGAGGTTGAAAATCGGGTTCGCGGGGGGTGTGAGGCTTCGGCGGATGGCCATAAAGGAGGGATTATCCTGTTATGGGCGACGGGGGTGTCGGTCACGAAGATCGACTGCCGAGAACGATATATTGATGTGGAGGTGATGGGATCAAGGGGAGAATCCCTTCACTTCACGAGGATCTACGGTGAGGCGAATCGGGAACTCCGCTGGCAGACATGGGAGATGATTCGGTCACTGGGAACACGTTCGGAGATAGCGAAGAGGTAGCTGCTCATGGGGGACTTTAATGGCATTCTCAAGCAAAGAGAGAAACGAGGGGGAAATCGGTATCCGGCAAGACTCATCCATGGATTCAGGGGGGCTATGCGGGAGGCACAAGTCGATGATGTCCCGCTCCAAGGGTATGGCTTTACGTGGCATAGTGGGAGTGAACCGGAGACGCGAATGGCGGTCCAGCTTGCGGGGATCTCATGTCGCGCGAGTTGAAGAAGTTGTGGGCGGATGCTCACTTGGTCAGTCTTGGAATTTCAACCTCATATTATTTACCTATTATGTTGGACTCTGAACGGAGAGTGGACCCGGTGGGGTCGAGGCAGTTCAGTTTTGAGAACATGTGGACAGAAGATCCGGAATGTGGTCACTTAGTCCAGGCATGGTGGGGTTCTCTTGGAGATCGCGATATTGGAATTAAGACAAGAGAGACGGGTGAAGCACTGGAGGTCGGGGGGAAGGAGGTCTACAATGCTTTAGCCAGGAAAATCTCTCGGTACGAAAAAGACATCCTGTGGCTGAATGGGAAACTTGATAGAACGAGTATCCGACGTCACAAAGCGTTGCAGAAGCTCTATGTCTCTGCACTGGAAAAAAGGGGGGAGTTCTGGGGGCAGAGGGCTAAACAGCACTGTCTTACGGAGAGCGATCAAAATACTAAGTTTTTTCAGGCGTCGGCTTTGCAACGAAAGAATATAAACAAGGTGACGGAGCTGAAGGATGCAGAGGGGAATATTCTCTCCTGGGATACGGGGCTAAGGGAGCATATTTTGGAGTTCTATAAGACCTTATCTAGGAAGACTCGGGGGGGAGGGAATAAATTGTCCTCGTTTCCAGCAACAAGTAACAGAAGAACAGAACCGGGATCTCATGCGCGAAGTGTCCTCTACGGAAGTACGGGAGGCCACATTCTCTATGGGGCCAAACAAGTCGCCAGGTTCGGATGGTCTGAACCCGTTTTTTTACCAGAAGTACTGGGCCACGGTGGGTGAGGATGTCACCCGCTGGGCGAGGAGAGTTTTTGCGGGAGAAGAGATCCTGAAAGACCTAAACAGGACAACGCTAGTCATGATCCCGAAAGTGGAGTGCTTGATTTCCTTGAAGGATCTACGGCCCATAGCGCGGTGTAATGTGATCTTTAAGATTATCTCGAAGGTGGCGGCGAATCGGCTGAAAGGCCTACTAGATGAACTGATCTCGGCAACCCAAAGTGCATTTGTACCGGGACGCTCGATCGAGGATAATATCATATTGTCGTATGAAACCCTTCACTATTTGAAGAATAAGAAGCAGGGCAAGGAGGGGTGGGTAGCCTTGAAGCTGGATATGAGTAAAGCATATGATCGGGTAGAATGGGGATTTATGTGGGACATGATGCGGGGTTTTGGTTTGGGAGAGGATTGGATCAACCTTGTCTGCCGATGTACGTATTCTGTCACATATAATATTGTAGCGGGAGGGCAGCAAGCGTGATTTGTCCAACCGGAAAGGGGGATTAGACAGGGAGACCCGTTATCCTCGTACTTGTTCATGTTCTGTATGGAGGGGTTCTTGAGATTGCTTCAAGGGGCGGAGGGTGCGGGGGAGTTACACGGAGTACGAATAACTCCTCGGGCGCCTCCACTGACTCACCTGTTCTTTGCTGATGACTGTTACATGTACTGCAAGGCGACCCCGCTGGAGATGGATCGTGTTAAGGGGTATCTACGAATGTTCGAAGAGGCGCCAGGTCCGATTGTGAATCATCAAAAGTCTTCGCTTTTCTTTAGTGTCAACACGCCTACCTCGCGGCAAGCTGAAGGAGCTAGGATATTGGGAATCCCAGAGTTGACCCAACCATCCCCTTACCTGGGTATCCCGAGTATGATGGGGCGGAGCAGGTTGCAGTGTCTACAATATATCCTGACTAGAGTACTTCGGCGAATCCAAAGATGGGACGGCAAACTATTAAACGGGGCAGGCAAGGAGGTCCTGGTCAAGTCGGTCCTGCAAGCAATCCCCACGTACACGATGAGTGTTATGCGTTTTCCAAAAGGTTTATTGGAGAAGATGAATGTGGTGTTGGCCCGGTTTTGGTGGAAATCGACCGGGGTGGATGGGAAGGGAGTCATCTGGCAGTCATGCTCGACTATGTCACGCCCTAAGGAAGAGGGGGGACTGGGTTTTAAAAGTATGTATGACTTCAATTCAGCCCTACTGGGAAAGCAACTATGGAGACTCCTATTGGATGAGTCTAGTTTAGTCGCGAGAGTGTTAAAAGCTCGGTACTACCCGGAGTCCTCGGTCTTGGATGCGATCTGGAAAACTAACCAGAGTTTTGTATGACAGAGTCTCTTATCGGCTAAAGAGTTGATCAAGGAAGGGGCTAGAAGGTCGATTGGGCCAGGGACAACCACGATGATCGGCAATCAACCGTGGTTGGTTGGAGTCGAGCCGAAAGTACGCTCGACAAGATCGGATATTGCTACACGACCGATCTCGGATATTATGCTTCCAAATGAGTGGCGGTGGGACGTAGACAAGATACGACAGATGTTTGACGAGGACGACCAACGGGCCATTTTGGCAGTACCTGTAAGCAACTCAGCGGTCTCTGACTCCTGGTATTGGACGGGGGACTACTTAGGGCAGTATACGGTGAAGGCGGCCTATAGGATGTGTCAACAGGACCAAGCTGTCTTTCAGGCTCAGACGGACATCTGGACAAGAATATGGAACCTGGAAGTATTGCCTAAAGTGTGAACGTTCCTCTAAAGAACGTGCTCAGGATGTCTCCAAGTCGTGGTCAACATTAGACGCAGACATGTGGCAATGGAAGCGGTGTGTCCGGTCTGCAAAGGAGCAGAGGAATCAGAACTCCATCTCCTTGTCCAGTGCCCACTGGCGGCGGAGTGTTGGACTAAGTCGGGGTTGAATACCCCCCATGATGCTCAATCGATTTCCGAATGGTTACAGAGGACGCTGAGTAGTAATCCTCCGACAAGCGGGGGCCTAATAGGCTGCATCTTATGGGAAGTGTGGAAGGATAGGAATAAGGTGGTCTTGGAACAAACAACACAGCTGGCGGCTACTATCTTCCAGACGGCCTTCCACTTACAAACAGGATGGCTCGAAGATATGAAGCGAAAGTGGCAAAACCAGGCACAGCCAGGACAAGACCAAACCAGGGCGGCAGAGGTGTGGGATTCCCCGCCTTAGGGGACGTGGGCGGTGAATACAGATGGAGCGCTCTTTGCGGCGACAAATTTTATGGGGACGGGATGGATAGGTAGGGACGACCGGGGACATGTCACAGGGGCCCGGTCGACATCTTTCCATGGCCCCCAGAATCCGAGTCTGGTGGAGGCGTATGCAATCAGGGATGCGTGGACATGGCTTATGCAACACCCACACCAGTGGGCGATCGTGAGGAGCGACTGCAAGGTCATAGTGGATATGATCAAGAAAGGAGGAAGACTTATATCTCCTTTAGGGACAATTATCACATATTGTATCTCCCTTTTAGCTAAACTCGAGTACGTGCAACTCGTCTTTGTAAAACGGACAGCGAACAAAACAGCTCATTGCCTTGCCAGGGAGGCTTGTTCCTCCCCTGTCTGGAATTGGTCCGGGGATCATATCCCTGAACCTCTTCAAAATATCCTTCTTGCCGATATTTAAATAAACATTCCATTATCTCTCAAAAATACTTCATAATAAATATATATTTTTAGAATTATCCATACATTTAATCCTTACGTGAGCAAACACATTAGATCTTCCACAACCTATATTTTGGCCCTTATCTGGATTATAAGCAAATAGCTTAGCTAGCTTGTACAAGACAGCAGGCTATTGTCTGGTCTAGTAGTGCACTATAATACATAGCTCTTGATGAGAGATAACTTGGTCCATCATTGTTGTTATATTCACGACGAATTGATTTAATCTGTATAAATTCAGTAATCCACTATTGATTGTTGTGTATAAAAGTCATTTGAGAAACAACAGATCATATGATGTGGTTTGACAGATGAGCTTGTGCTTGGCTAATGATGTGAACCTTCAACCATATTGATTTAATAACTTTGTTAAAGTGAAAAAATATCTGGAACATTAATTGATATAGGAAAACCTTTTATGAAAAGAAAGAAGAGTATAAGATGAAAATGGTGTAATTACAGATTTGAAAGTGGAGCATCGACCTGAAAGCCTAGTATTACACATGTCATTATGGCAGTATTATAAAATAGTAGCCTTTAAGTATAGCTTATATTTAGTAATTATATGGTGAGTAAGATAGAAACCAAAACATTTGAGGTCTTTTTTTCAGAAAAGAAATTGGGGGAGAGTAATTATATGTTCAAGGCTAAAAGATTTACCACATATTCACCTGCCTAAATTAATGCGGTTTATGGTTCTGTGGGAAGAATCATGAACCCACTAATGAGGATGACAAGAGGATATATAATATGTAAATCATTTTCTGCATGTTTTTTATACTAACTTAATTGTTGAAAATAAAACAGAAACAAATCAAATATCATACAAGATGAACAAAATTGGAGAGAAAACATGAGCCCAAAAACAATAAACAAATTAAAAATAACAATTGTCAGTTTCAGAAGAAATAAAGTCGATAGTAGTTAAGAAATACGAATTAAACAACAAGCAATTTTTTTTTTGAAAGGAGATTTATTAATAATTAATAAATTTTACAGATAAAGATATACAAACGTTGCATCCATTGGTCGTTCTCAAAAATTCGAGAAAAGACCAGTGAGATGAGAGCTCTTGAAAAAGACAACGCAACGCTTAAACAACTCAGTACCATATCGAACAACAAGGAAATTTTAGAGACCAAGGAGATTAGGGTTTTATATGCATGGTAACCCATCCATGTATAATTACAAACAAACCAGGTAGATATGTCTTGTTACACAACATGACAAAGACAGTACATAGGTTTTTGAGTAAGTGACCTAACCATCACTAGTTAGTGAAGTAGCAAACCATAAAGCATGACTCAAACTGGACTGGAAAAGGAAACAAAGACAACAAGAAACATAAAGAAATAGAAACTAAAATATGTACAAAACCCAATGAGAGTTGAGAAATTAAGAAACCAAAATGAATAATGTGGTTTCATCTCAACATCTCTAATGACCAATTTAACCAAGTATAAGCTTCATTAGATAGATCCTAACCATGAGTTGAAAATATGCTCAAAAGGCTTTTTGGTAAAACCCATGAATCCTCTTCCAAGAATCTTCCCTTTGCATCTTCAATTGCTTGTAAAAATTGCCAATGAAGGTTTCAGCTTTGGTGAAGAGCTCTTGTCCACTTAGGTCATCATCCCCAAACACCTCCTCCTCTTCTTCTTCCTCAACCACCACATCTTCTTCATGAGCTTGGTCACCATCTCCACCTCCTATGAAGAAGAGGCTAGGCATGGATGGGCACTTCTTCACCTTCATCTCCATCTTCACCACACCAATGACTTTCGATGACTTGGACTTCTCCACAACTTTTATGACCTTATTCTTGTCTTCAGCTTCATTGGTGATCATGGTCTTGTCATCATGGGAGGCTTCTGGTGAGGCAAGAGGTGCAATCACATGAGTGCTGGTGCTTGTTTTGATCATGTGGTCTTGATAGTTGTGATGATGGTCTAGAGGGTTAGAGAAGGCTTTGAGGAGGCCAGCCTCAGCTCCAAGGGCTATGATGAGGAGGTTGATGATGAAGTAGAGGTAAGTGTGCCTTAGTGAAGAGGACAAGAGTGGGGCTATGAAGAGGAGGACAACTAGGAGGAGGAGCATCAAAACTTGGCTCATCTTGATCTTCTTCATGATCACCTCCATGCTTGATCTTAGTTGGTTTTCTATATAAATTATGGGTTGAGTTGAGAGAGAGAAAGAGGATTAGGTGTGGGGAGAAGTGGAGGGTTGTGGACATATATATAAGGAGTTGGAGAGATATTATGGCCCCTGTGATGGATATGAATGAGATGATGTCTTGGCTGCATGTTGTGTTTTTATTATATCAATCAATCTAGAAAAAATAAAAAGAAGTGGCAAAAGGAGAGACCAATATAGGATAACACATGGTGTGTTTGTGTTATAATATATCATGACAAGTTGACAACATCCTCAAAATTGATGCATTCATTTCTCATGTCCAATCACTAATTAAAAATTCTAGCTAATTAGAATTATCTCATAATCATATTTTCAAAACTATTTTGTCGCCTCAATTTGATCAACAATTATCCAAATTCATGTCGATTTGTCTAAAGGATTGGAGCCAAAATCCAATTAGTTCATTATATTTAATTATCATTGAAGATGTTTTCAACAATTTGTTAGTTAAAAATAAGAAGAATGTAGGGTGTATATTTATTTATTTTTTGAAAAAAAGATTCATTAATCAGAATGAATCTTTTACACAATACAAGACAGATGTTGCATCCACTTATCGCTTTTTGGAACTTAAAGGATGATCAGTGAGATGATAGTTTTCAAACTGGGCGACACAATGCCTAGACAAACAACGAACACGTCAGGCTTTCTTATCGATGTTTTGAAATAGATCGTCGATAGAGAGACCCAACCGACCATGCCATAGAGGCGACAACCACATCTATCGAAGACCCGTCGGTCAAAGACAAGTCTTTAACGATGAGATTCGAGCAGATTGGACTTACAGAAAAAAAATCAACAAAATAACATAACACAACAACATAGCATAACAACGACGACGACGAAGACAACGACGACGGATTTAAAGAACTCGTGGCCGGCATCCGACGGTCGGGATTAAGATCGGAGCGAGGGGGAGATGGATGGCGCCGACTGTACAAATCTGATCCGCGTGGGACGATGGCACGGGATTGGTCGAGTGATCACGAAAAGCATGAGCATCGCTCGGACTACGGTGCTCCGAAGAACGGTGGGAATATATATGATTGTCTGACAAGAGAAGGACCATGAAGGGGAGGCTCGTCCAGAGTAAATCGGGTTATCGCCATCGGGAGATTAGGCCGGAAGGGGGAGAAAAGGTTGTTGGCCTTCGTTGTCGTAGGGAGCTAAGGCCGAAGGGGGAATTGGGGCAAAAAAGGATTTAGGGCGGCGTGTGGGGTAGAGCAAGGGAAAGCTCTGATCGGAGACAGGATGTGGAGGGGTTGTTCTTGGCCGGAGGGGGAGGAGAGGGTTGATCTAGGCAAGTCGGAGGAGGGAGGGGATGGGGAGAATCTAGCCCAAGGAGGGGTGGACGCGGCGAGACGGACGATGGAGCCCGGTAAGGGTAATGAGAGACGGAGCAGATCTCCGACGAGGCACAAAGTACATGCGTTGCTCTAGGCATGCTGCACGGCCGCACAAGAAGAAGGAAGTTGGGACAGATCTCCGACGAGGCACGGGGCAACAACTGTTTTCCGACCAGACTGTCAATAGTGCGAGGAGGAAGCCACACTACAACGCGTGGACAAGGAGGTCAAGACAGGGGCATGTAGGGCATATATTTTACTTTTTCCTATTCAAAAAAAAAGTTGATTTGTTGCATCAAATATCCAATTTGTTTAACAACAGATTGAACATGCAATACTCCTTATTGTAAGTAGAATAGTATAAAAAGGTTGTACCTGATATCAAATCAAATATGATATATAGAAACATATTTCTACAACAATTATGTTAATGGCACACCTGCTAAACACATGACTAACAAACTATTTTGATCATTTCTTTAGATTAATGTTTTTTATGGTTGTCATACAATGTATATGTCTTTTGTCATAACAAGAAGATACAATGAACATATAGACTCCATCTTGGCATTACATAAGAGCACCCACAGTCGTGGGCGAGATGCAGCTGGCGAGGAGAAGTCGTCGGCGAGGAGGAGGCGGGGAGCTGGCGAGGAGGAGATGAGAAGGGTGTCGGCGAGATAGAGAGATGTTGACGATCTCACCGGCAGATCTCGTTGGCGAGATATAGTTGTGGGTGAGTAGCAATTTTTTTTTTATACTTGTTTTTTCCCCATCTTGGCGGCGGCTCCTCGCCAGCACCTGTACCCCCACTGTAGAGTTCGCTAGCAGTGAGCTGGTGAGATGATTAAAAAACCATATTTTAAACCATCTCGTCGGCGCCATCTGGCCGCAGCCGACGAAATGGTTGTGGATGCTCTAACTGTCCTTTTAACTCTACAATGTTCCTCCAATAATATTAGTATTAGTAGCACACTTGCAAAACACATGACTAACCACTTGCAAGAATTCTCTTATTTATACATACTAGAAACAAATTAAGCTAAATATAATAAATATTAGGAAATCAATTAAAATCTATGGCATGATCATCAGAGATATTGGAGATCTTGGAATGAAAGCTTCGAAACTTGTTATGAAAACAGGGATAAGAAAAAGAATTAAAAATGAAAAATAGAATATGGAGAAGAAGGAAGATGGGAATAGTAAAAAAGAAAAAAAAAACAAGAGCTGAGAAGATGCATGGAAAAAGAGGTTTGAACGTAATTCGACAAAAGTTGATAAGGTCGGTGAAAGCATGTCCTAATCCATCCCCACATTATCTCTACTTAGATAAGCTTTACACAAAGACAATTTGAGCAGTCAAAGTTACTATGCTTTTTGTCAAATTTTGTATTTTTTTTGGAACGAAGAAAACATTTTATTAATTGCAACCAGGAGGAGAAATTTAATAGAAACTCATCTTATCCTAAAAACTGTGTGAACCAATCCTAAGCACACAACTTTTAGATCCAACATTCACCATAATGCCACATTATCACTCCAATTCCACCACAACTCACGCCACTTTCATCCTATCTCACACAAGGAAGGACATAATTGTAATAGCATGGTGTCATGTGGACAAGTGTCCATTTTTTTCTTAACCAATTCACTAATTTAATATTTCCCGATTCGTTTGAACTCCGATTAGCTTCAAACTTGCGCTAATATTTTTCTTTTTCCAAGGGCTTTAAATCAAGATCAGTCATGAATATATTTTGAAGCACGAAAATAAAAAGTTATATTGGAGTGATAAAAACAATGTTGAGTGTTGATAAATTTTCACTAATAAATTTTTTATATCGGGGTGTCAAACTAGTGTTAAATAGTGTTTAGTTTTGATAAAACTAGTGCTTAGTGTTCATAAAAAACCATGTGATGATGTGATAAAATCATGTTCGATTTTGGAAAATGAGGTGATAAAACTAGTGTTCAGTGTTGATAAACCCACTGTTCAGTGTTGATAAACCCAGTGTATAGTGTTGATAAACTCAGTGTATAATGTTGATAAAAATTACCAGACTTAACTTTTTTTAAAAAAATCAGCCACGAAATAAGGGTGATAACCTAGAGTTTAGTGTTGATAAAAAAAAAACATGTGATGAGATGATAAAAACACATGTAATTTAATGATAAACATAGTGTTTAGTGTTGATAAAACTAGTGCTTAGTGTTCATAAAAAACACATGTGATGATGTGATAAAAATCATGTTCGGTTTTGGAAAATGAGGTGATAAAACTAGTGTTCAGTGTTGATAAACTCGGTGTATAGTGTTGATAAACCCAGTGTATAGTGTTGATAAAAATTACCCAGACTTAACTTTTTTTTAAAATCAGCCCCGAAATAAGGGTGATAACCTAGAGTTTAGTGTTGATAAAAAAAACATGTGATGGATGATAAAAACACATGTAATTTAATGATAAACATAGTGTTTAGTGTTGATAAAACTAGTGCTTAGTGTTCATAAAAAAACATGTGATTATGTGATAAAAATCATGTTCGATTTTGGAAAATGAGGTGATAAAACTAGTGTTCAGTGTTGATAAACTCGGTGTATAGTGTTGATAAACCCAGTGTATAGTGTTGATAAAAATTACCCAGACTTAACTTCTTTTAAAAATCAGCCCTGAAATAAGGGTGATAACCTAGAGTTTAGTGTTGATAAAAAAACATGTGATGGGATGATAAAAACACATGTAATTTAATGATAAACATAGTGTTTAGTGTTGATAAAACTAGTGCTTAGTGTTCATAAAAAAACATGTGATTATGTGATAAAAATCATGTTCGATTTTGGAAAATGAGGTGATAAAACTAGTGTTCAGTGTTGATAAACTCGGTGTATAGTGCTGATAAACTCATTGTATAGTGTTGATAAAAATTACCCAGACTTAACTTCTTTTAAAAATCAGCCCTGAAATAAGGGTGATAACCTAGAGTTTAGTGTTGATAAAAAAAACATGTGATGGGATGATAAAAACACATGTAATTTAATGATAAACATAGTGTTTAGTGTTGATAAAACTAGTGCTTAGTGTAGGGGTGGGCAAAAAAAACCGAAACCGCTAAAACCAACCACCACCAACCGCAAACCGCACCGGAAAACCCTAAACCGGAAAGTTAACGGTTGGTTGCGGGTTCTTGACGATCGAACCGGAAAGTTAACGGTTGGTTGTCGGTTCTTGAAACGTCAAACCATCGGTTAACCAACCAAACCGGTATTGTTTATCATATACATGTGGCTTCATAATAACCACCGATCTGATATAGATGAATGACCTATGAACACTCTTTTGTGTCACACGGATTGGTAACATAGAACACGATGACTTACATATAATTTTTCTTTTGTTTTAGAGAATGTAGTAATATGTTTTGGCTTGAAATAGAAATATGTGTATGATTATTGGTATCTAAATTTGTAATAACATGTAGTAAAGTGGTTGGTTGGTTAAAATCACTAACCAACCGGTTAGTGAACTGGTTGGTTTCACTGTAAAAAATTGGTTTATGGGTTGGGGCTGGTTCCAAGATATGTCAAACCGATAATATCGGGTTGGGTTCATAAAGGGTTCCATTGGGTGGTTAACCACCCAATGCCCACCCCTAGCTTAGTGTTCATAATAAAACATGTGATGATGTGATAAAAATCATGTTCGATTTTGGAAAATGAGGTGATAAAACTAGTGTTCAGTGTTGATAAACCCAGTGTATAGTGTTGATAAACTCAGTGTATAGTGTTGATAAAAATTATCCAAACTTTTTTAAAAAAATCAGCCCCGAAATAATTTTTTTGCCCGTGCTTCAAAATATATTCATGACTGATCTTGATAGAAAGCCCTTGAAAAAAAAAATATTGGCGCAAGTTTGAAGCCAATCGGATTTCAAACGAAGCAGGAAAAATTAAATTTGTGAATTGGTAAAAAAAAAGGAAAATTTCATTTTACCACCCTGTCAAACATTTAACTTCAGTTTGATACCCTGGCATAAATTTTTATCAGTTTCATACCCTAACCAAACTTTTAATTTCACTTTCATACCCAGCCAGGTAAAATGTCCAAAATACCCCTAACTATTACTCAAATTTTCATCTCATGCCACTGACTCAGAATTTGAAAAGAAGTGAAATGACAATAATACCCTTCATTGTTTAGGGTGTTAAACTGAAAATTTCAATAATTTTAAAACAAAATCAGTTTTTTTTATAAATTCAATTTTTAATTTCAAAAAATCATATTTTAATTTTAAAAATACATAAAAAAAAAAATTTATATAAAAATATTTTTTTATTAAAAACAGTTTTTATATAAAAAAATTATTTTTATTAAAAAAAAATCAGACGCGACTGCGTCTTCTCCAGCTGGTCTCCGGCTGGTCTCCGGCCACCCGTCCTCCGCGGCGTCGTCCCCGACCCCTCCCACCTCGTCGGCGTCGTCCCTGACCTCCTCCCTCAAACCACGCCAGCGATCTGAACTGGTTCAGATCTGAAATATTGTAAAATGGTCGGCGTGGTTTGAGGGAGGAGGTCGGGGACGACGCCGGCGAGGTGGGAGGGGTCGGGGACGACGCCGGCGGAGGAGGGGTGGCCGGAGACCAGCCGGAGAAGACGCAGTCGCGTTTGATTTTTTTTTTTTTAATAAAAATAATTTTTATATAAAAACTTTTTTTATGTATTTTTAAAATTAAAATCTGATTTTTTGAAATTAAAAGTTGAATTTATAAAAAAAAACTTATTTTGTTTTAAAATTATTGAAATTTTCAGTTTAACACCCTAAACAATGAAGGGTATTATTGTCATTTCACTTCTTTTCAAATTCTGAGTCAGTGGCATGAGATGAAAATTTGAGTAATAGTTAGGGGTATTTTGGACATTTTACCCGGCTGGGTATGAAAGTGAAATTAAAAGTTTGGTTAGGGTATGAAACTGATAAAAATTTATTCCAGGGTATCAAACTGAAGTTAAATGTTTGACAGGGTGGTAAAATGAAATTTTCCCAAAAAAAAATATGATAGTTTTACCAAAAAGCCCCTACAACTTATTAAAAAAATGCTGTTTTTTTCAGTCAACAAGTTAACCACCCAATTGCATCTCATCCATCCATTCTTAAATTAGATGGTTTGGATTGGTTCACACGGTTTTTACATTAAGAGGTGGTTTCTATTTGATTTTTCCTCTTGCAACCAGTATTAGAACAAGGGATAATTCCATTTTAATACCCTAACATTTTCGGATTTCGTTTTTAGTACCCTAAATCTTTGTTTATTCCAGTTTAGTACCCAACGTCTGATTTTTTATTTATAAAAAATCATTTTTATTTTTCAAAAATTCAATTTGTTTAAACTACCGAAGGGTAGTTTTGGTATTATTATAAAAGATAGGATCATGTGCAAGGCACATGATGTTTTTCCATCCAAAAATGGATGGAAAATCAGACATTGGGTACTAAACTGGAATAAACAAAGATTTAGGGTACTGAAGTGGCACAAAAAACATTTAGGGTACTAAAAACGAAATCCGAAAGTTTTAGGGTACTAAAATGGAATTATCCCTTAGAACAAAGGGAGGAGTAGTGAGAGTGTGCATGTTCGAAAATAATTCTACGACTAATCTTCTAATTATAATCAAGAGTGTGGATGTTCGAAAATAATTCTACAACTAATCTTCTAATTATAATCAAGACATAAAAGCTAGACGTCAACACACATAAACTTTTCATTCCTTGTTGACAGGTTGTCCTAGCTTCCTGATCCCATCTACAACTAGAGATAGGTCAAAATGTGGCACACTCGGTAAAGGGGTGTCGCAATCATGGACTGCGTACCCTAAGCATCTGCAATTAAAGCAGAACAGTGGCAGTCATTCATACTTTAGGGTGACCCGTATATGGTTAAGGAGTTCTTTAAAGCACATGTCCATGGATCGTCATGGGGAGTAGCAACATCCAGTCAGAACTGAACTCTGAGTTTGCCGCCCCAACAGAGCCTTCACTTGTTAAAGCGGACCTTGACGCATCTACCCACGGTATCTTACGAATCGAGCATGAACCCCCAGCAACTTGAGGCTCATTATACGACCCTTGCGATATTGCGCCATCAGCTTCAAATGTGATGTTTAGGTGTTCCTCCGTCTAGTTTTTCAATTCCGTTTCTTAATGTCCGTATTTTTTTTCGTTTAATGAACTTTTGTTGTTCTTGTTTTTCGAGTAATGAACTTTTATCTTTGAAGTACTTATTTCCCGTGCCATTTTATCGGTTTAATTGCCTGTTACATATCCGTTAAATAATTGTGGGATTGAATCCAATCTACAATTTAAATTTGCATTTTGCCAGCATTTCATTTGAAGTTGATGTTCATTCCAAATTCCTTGGTTTGTGTGACAAAATTGCACAACACACAACAAAATGACCAAAATTCCCTTGATGTGGTCGACGGTTCGATGTCATTATCTCTACACACTCCCCTATAAATACCATCACTTCCATCATCGAATCCTCTCTTCCATAATTCCTCAAAAAAAATCCTCTCAACCAAGCCATCGACGGATGGCCACCGTCCAAGTTTTCCGTGGTCACCTAAAGAAGAAATGGTTGGCCCTTGTGTGGCTTGAGCATGCTCTCCCGGGAGTAAACACCCGGTACTGGACGGATGTTTACAACTACTTCGTCTAATCGGTCCCTGATGCTGCCCCACTATGAACCGAGAAGTAGATTAAGGACCATTGGCAAAGGTTTTCCATCAAGGTAAAGCAATTCAATTTAATCTACCGTGAAAAGCTTCATGCTTTGCTGTCGGGCCAAACCGATGATCAACTCAGAACGTTGGCTTCAAGCACGTATCAGGAATGACATCGCCAAACATTCACTAAGTTCGCGATCTGGAACCTCGTCAAATACCAACCCAAGTGGCTAGTATATTGAAATGAAATATAAATCGATGTTAACCCGTGTTTATTTTCCGCTTTGGTGACAATAAATTGTTGTTAACCTATGTTTAGTTTAAGCTTTGATAATATTAATCGTGTAATGTGTGTTTTAAAATAGTAATAAAAGTGTTATGTTTAATATTAATTTATTCCATCAGCCAGCACGAACAGTCAGTAGAAAAAAACACAATAAATAGTGTTGGCTGATGGAAGAGAGAGAAACTGAAATAATATTTATTTTATTTTATCAGCCAGCAACCTTGTTGAGGACTGAAAATGCTCTTCGACTTTTTTAGGGAAATGGTAGGCTATTTCCTAACAATCCATTGAAAATTTGGCCAAGTTGAAACCACGCACCGAGAGAGTAATAGGTCCATACTCGACCATAGTGAATTGATAAAGGCCAAGAACAAAGTATGTCTGACACCGTTCTTGTCTTCCTCACTAATAGTGAACTCAGTAGACGACAAGAACGAGAAGAACCATGTAAAAGGGGTAAGTACTTTACATTTTAAATTGTATTTTATTTTATTTTAATTTCTAGCATTTATATATAGTGATTAAATTATCTTTTGTTTATGATCAAATATTGTTCCAAGCTACAATGGACGGTGTCGTACCTGAAACCAAGGAGTAGGACATGGCCTCGTCCCCTAAAGTGGTGTCTGACTTGCCCAAGTTGAGGCTCTAGTCATAAATTGGAAAAACCGAGAAAGGGGCAGTACAATCAGGATTCGATCGCATGATCGTCCTCCTAACGCTTAATTGAGGGATTTTCCCGAGTGCTACTTCCACGGAGGTCTCTTAGGAGATGCAAGAACAAATGTAGTTGCGGATCTAGGAGCAAGTGAAAGCGGGGGTGGATCATCGTTTACAGTAGCACGAGGAACGACATACGTAAGAACGGACATGATTGGCGACATAAAGAGTAGTTGTGTAGGACTAACTCGTCAAGGTGACCAACCTTCTCAAGATGTACGAGCAAGGAATTTTCCCCAATTTGAAGGTTCTTCTAGTTCGGGCGCTAATTCGTTTTTCTCATATACTTTTATATAATAAATTTATTTTAATTGTGCTTGTTAGGTAATTTTGGAAAACATAATATGAATATTGTGTGTTTGTTACATACATGTTTAACACCGTCAATTTCTACAGGATTTTATACGATTGGATGTACGTTTTACGATTATTATTTTAGAACCTGAAACAAGACTTATGCGATCAAATCAATATACGGTCATACAAGTTGATCAATGCATCTTGACTCTTAAGCGATCGTATTCATATGGTCGCACAAGTACTCTTCTACAACGACGATATTGTATACGGTCTTCTACAGCGAAGGTATTGCATGTGGTCGCAGAAGAACGAATCACACGGAAACGGGCAGTCGGACGACTAACGTCATTGCACAAGTAACGAATCCTTCTTGTGAAGACGTATAGTGTGGTCGCATATTTCCAATAGTTCTATGTCTTAGCCTGCGTGAGTGAGGATGAGAAGTACGGTGTTTTGCTATGTTTTTTTTATGATAATGCAAGATCATGTTTCTTCGGTGTGTGTGACATGAAATGGTTTTCATGATTCTTAACTTTTTTTAGCATAAAAGGTAATTTATTAATTATCAAAAATGAGGACATAAGAGGGCAGACGGGAGAGATCTCGTGGATCCTACAAGTACAGAACTCTCTTGCGAGTCAGTGGGAGGCCTTATTCGATGGTGTTTTAATGGACGTGAGTTTGGAATCCTCTATTAGAGATAGTAGGACTTGGATGTCCTTGATAATATTGTCAACGGGTGACATTGGGACCTTTGCCAGTTTGGCAAGGGTTATGACGTTCAGCGTGTCACTTCTGATGATGACTCGGGTATGACGTTCAGCGTGTCACTTCTGATGATGACTCGGGTCCAGTTTCGTTCCCAAGCGAAGGCCAGGGCAGTGGAAACAGTGTGGGCCTCTATAAGGGAGGGTTTTCATGTACCGGTCACCGTTCTGTTGTCGATTTTGATGATCGTACCCCAATTGCACCTGTAAATCATTCCCCAACCTGATTTGTTACTTTTTCATAAAATCCCTCATCGACATTAATAACTATGTAGCCCAAGGGGGGGTGTCCATTTGGTATCCCCCTAGTGTCGAAATCGTGCGTCGGCTGCGGGATGGGCGGTCTAGAGTTGTCACTCAAACTCGAAGATGTCTTCGAGCTTGAATTGGTAGCGTTATCGAGGAAGGTTGGATCTTATTCCAAACCCACACATTCTTGGTCTTCCATATTTTCCATATGGTTGCTCGGAGGGAGGGTGCCACCGAGAGTGAGAACCCCCGGGGTCAAAGAGCTAGACACCCAATCTTCGTGGAGTATTGTCCTTTTAGAGCATGTACAACGGGTCGCACCCGCGCCCCACTCCGCGCGCGCCCGGACCGCGGCACGCGGGCCGACCCGCTATGGAGGCCAAAAAACGCGCGCCCGCGCCCCATTTTCGCGCCCGCGCCCCATTTTCGCGCCCCCGCCCCCCGATACGCGTGCCGCGTGCCCCGTCTGCTGCCCGCTGGCCGCTCCCGCTCCATGCGCGCCGTCGCTGGCGTGGCAGCCTGTGGATGCGCCACGTGGCCAGACCGTTGGCAACGGTCATGTTGCTAACGACTATTTTTTTATTAATTCAAAAATCAACTAAAACTAACCCTATAAATACCCATCTTCACTCTCATTTTTTCCACACCACTCTATACTTTCACTCTTTCATAATCACTTCCTACTTGCTATTTTTGAAAATGTCGGACGACGAGGTTATGTCCGACGCTGAGGAGATGACGTACGAGGAGCTGGCTCCCCGGATGCCGACGCATGCGGAGATGGCAGCCCAACTGCCGACATATGAGGAGATGGCAGCCCAAATGCGGCCAGTTCAGCGACGATTCCGGCGGATGATGGAGAGGCAGATGCAGAGAGTAATGCCAGGGGTCCAGAGGGCCATGCGTGGGGAACCAATGCGCCGAGAGATTAACAGAAATCGTGCGGAAGCCCACATCCAATTGATGGCGAACTATTTTGACGAACAACCCCTATATGGCCCTAAAATGTTCAGGCGTCGGTTCCGTATGTGCAGACCACTTTTCCAACGGATTATGAACGCGGTGAAGGCTCACGACCCTTACTTCGTTTCATGGAGGCTCGACGTTGCCTCACGGCCGGGCTTATCAACGGAGCAGAAGTGCACCGCCGCTATACGGATGCTTGCGTATGGGTCCTCGGCCGATTCATTGGACGAAACTCTGCGCATTGGGGTAAGCACCATACTTGAATGTTTACGTAAGTTTTGCAAGGCCTTCATTCAGGTATTCAGAGCCGAGTACGAGCGTACACCGACACCGGCGGACATGGACCGCTTACTCCGAGAAGGGTACAGCCGAGGGTTTCCCGGAATGGCGGGGAGTCTTAACTGTATGCATTGGAAGTGGAAGAACTGCCCAACCGAAGAGCAGGGAGCCCATGGACGGGGAGATCACCACGGGGACAAGACGATTCTGCTTGAAGCTGTAGCGTCCCGTGATTTATGGATTTGGCATGCATTTTTCGGGATGGCTGGATCGAACAACGACATCAACGTCCTCAACCACAGCCACCTATTCCTAGACGCTTACTACGGCCATGATCTAGCTGTGGAGTACGAGATCAACGGGCATCGGTACGACTGACCTTATTACTTGGTGGACGGCATTTACCCATCATACGCACGGTTCGTGAAGACTATTCGGCATCCCTTCGAGCCCAAAGAGAAGTTGTTTGCTAAATGTCAAGAAGGTGCTCGAAAAGATATTGAAATGGCTTTTGGAGTACTTCAAGCAAGGTGGCACATCATTTCCCGTCCCGCTCGGTCTTGGAGCGCAGACTTTTTGGCTGATATCATGCACACTTGCATAATTCTACACAACATGATTGTAGAGGATGAGCGCGCCCGGCACGAGTATGGGGAGGAGGAGTTGTTGTGGGCGCAACCTCCAGAAATGCCGAATTGGACACCACTGGAACGATGGCACCACGGAGGGCCATTGGAATACCAGGGACTTGTGGATGCTCAACAAAGTGTCATAGATCCTAAGATCCACCATCAACTACAACAAGATCTTATGGAGCACTTATGGGATCGATTTGGAGCTGGTTTCCATGACGACGAAAAGTCGTTTGTGCTCTTGGACCTGTTTTTTTTGGTGTTGTATTAAAAGGGGTTGAATAAAATTAGATTTTCATTTATATTCGTGTTGAATTTATTTATTCATTATTGATTGTCATGTTAGTCTTAGTGCCCGTAGTTCAATCATAAATGTCCAAATGTATATATCATCATTAGCAATAAGATTAAAGCGGCTTTCTATTACTTATGTGTTGGAGTAATATATCGATGTGATTTCTGATCTATGCCCACCATGCGAATAGAACCATAGATCGAGATGGATCACACTCGATGGGTCCCTAGTCAATAAAGCTTCAATAGAAGCGACTAGTATGAAAGATGGCTCTTCATGGCTTACGTTCTGTTAGTCATTGGAATGGGATTCCGGAGTCTGATCATAGATATCATGTGGTACATGATATTGGACGACCCGCCCTGAATATGTGTCATAGATTGAGTCATGAACATATTCAGTGTCGTAGCTTGTCATGTATCCTTAGACCAAGGAGTCTTTGTGATCACTATGCAGTCAACAACTAAGTTTGACCTGAGCCTAACGTTGTCCGTAACAGGGCTTCCATAACGGCCAGGATTGGCTTGGGGACAGGTTGCATGAGTGACACGAAAGACGGCTAAGGGATTTATCCCTCATACTGAGGTATGGGAAAGATATCGGTTCTCGGCCGCTTGATCGAGAGTGACTGAAAGAATAGCATGGCCATGCACATGATACTAGTTATCATATATTCAGTCATCTCACATATCAAGGAACAGTGATTGAGAATAATAAGGATGACGGCTCTATGCCTTATCTCAATCAGGATATCGGAGATAAAAGGATAATGACAGGGACGACGGAAAGGTTAGAATCGATTGGTTCGATTCGCTATGTAGTGTCAGGCAATACTAAAGTCTCGTTAGTTGCCACTTATATAGGATCAAGTAAAATGGGATTTTACGTTGATCTATCGACATGCATAGACCTAAGGGTCACACCGAAGGATGAAACTCATTGACACATTTATGGAGAATGGCCAAAAGAGAGTTGTCTCGGGACATGACCAAAACTGGGTTTTGGGTCATGTGCCCGTAAGTGAATAGGACATTACGGATCAAGACAAGGCTTGGAGTCTTGGGATTGATCGCGTTGGATAATGTTGGACATTTCCGGTATGGAAGGCTTGGAGGCGATGAGCACGTCACGGGACCTCGTTGGGAATGGCCATGGGTCATGTTCCAAGAGGCCCATGAAAGGCCCATGCAACCAAGGCTCATGGAACTAATTAATCAAGTCTTGATTAATTAGTACTAAGTAAGCAAGACAAGGATTAAGGTGTTGGTGATTCACCACCTAACCTATCTTGTCTTGCCATACTTAGCACCATACTTGTCTTACTTCACACCATGCTTCACACCTTACTTGTCCTTGATGGTTGTTGATGGTTTAAGTCATCTTTTTCCTACAACAAATCATAAGACAAGAATAGAAACACAACTTCTCTCCCTCTCACACTACAATTTCGAGTTTGGCACTTTTCCTCCCTCTTGTTGTGTTCTTGAGTCATCTAAAAAAGAACTACGTGGCTTTGATTCCAATTGGATACGTAGGCGTCTTGGAGACTCAAGCCGATCATCGTTTCTTTGGTGTTCTCTTCCTTTTCTTGAACTAGTTGGTAAGGAAACATCCATATTGTTTATTCTCTTGTGTATGTAATATTTGGTAGTGTTCTATGACATGGTCTCGAGTTATTTCCGCTGCAAGTATGTATTCATACCCTCCATCGAGACCCAACATGTCAATACTTATTTTGTTCCAAAATTGTTTAAATTATAAACAATTTAAACGGTTTCTGATAACGAATTAAATAAAACAGGAAAATATCAAATAATAATCCAGTCAGCACTGTTCTGTACTCCTAGGACCTCAGGGCCAGGACCTCACCCAGAGTCGTTCTGTTGTACATGCTCTTAGGTCATTCACCCAAGTCCGTGGTTGAAAGGGGATGACTAGTTAAACGGTCGCACACAGACAGTCCACTAGTCGACCGTAGCCCTCCACTTGGGTGGATCCCACTTTTTACTGTTGACTACGGACCCCACAAGAGTCGTTCCCGCCGATTTGCAACAGTCCACAAATACCGATTCTCTCCTTGCACCTTGTAGGGCCTACTTGCTTCTGTTTGGTGAATGCGCAGTGAACCCATACTCAGCCCATGACGTACACATTACTAAATAAAAACCAAAATCTGATATTTTAAATAATTATGATGTATATCACACATTTTATATGTTATGATAGATTTTCTGAAATTTATTGAAGGTCAAGTTTTATTTACTTAAATGGTGAAGATATATATACACTGGTTTTGTATGTTGTGACTGGCTTATTTTCAAATTTATTGAAATACAAGTTCTATATATTCAAATGATCAGATGTTTCGTCTACTAACTTGACGATTAAATATTAATGATATTATATAGGTATAGACTTTAACCTTTTTCATAAAGTTTGCGAAAAAAGATATGCTAGGTTTTACACATTAGATGCAAAATTCTTTATTGGTTAGAATTTGAATTACGACAATTAGATAAACCTTAAATTTTAAGAAAAAGAAGAAGAAAAAAACGAGGTTTCAGTTTCACATATTGGATAAATTCTTTGTTGAAAATTTCTAAACTCTCGATCAAAAAATTGAATCATAATAAATATACAAATCGTAATCTTCAAAGAAAAAATTTAACAAAAAGAGGATAAAGTCTCACACAACATAACCTTTAGTTAAAACTTCTTATCTAATCTCTATACCACATTTGTTGCAGAAGATCAACCAGAACAAGCCTGTTTACGGATTTAGAGATAAATTATTTAAAAGAGAAATGAACCCATTGACTAGAGTGATAAGGGTCATCCCATTTTCGATAAATTTGATAATTTGATGAATAGAGAATAAATCAAAATGTTTGTAGAGGGTGAGGCTTGAAACTGAATCCGTGAGGTGTCAAGCTCAAATATCATATTAGAGAACTAACTCAACTAAAAGTTTAAGCTTATAGTTGAAGGCTCAATTATAGTTATATTCTAACACTTTTAACTCCTGATTTTTTTTTAAATCCTTCTTATACCATCCGATTTCTTAAAATCAGATTAGTGTTAGAACACTGCTTTTAAGACATAAGATTTACGAAAAGTTGGTGACCTTTGGTTTGTGAGTACCATGTAAGGCCAGCAAATCTGTCTTTCTTTTTTGCCACTTTTTCTATAAAGAAAAAACATTTTGCAAAATGAGGTCACCTTTTCAAACTTTGGTGCTATTTCCAAAAATTCCCAATATTAAAGTGAAAATAAAAATCCTCCTTGGCATGTTCATCACATTAAGTTTATCCACGTGGGTCCCCTCAAAACTTCAATACCTTATCTTTTTTTTCTTTCATTAGAATATCTAAATGGAATGTTCTTTTTGTTTATTTGATCCAACAATATGCCATTTCTAACATAACCACTCCTCTTAGATGTCAAAAATATTTTTCTAAACATCAGATAATTCAGTTTTTCAACAGAAAAAAAGAACGAAATTTAAGTTATGCCCTAGTTCTTACATAGGGAAACAAACTTTAGACCCACATGATGGAAATGCAGGTACCTTCTTGCTCAAGGAACTACTGTCACCAACATATCTCCACTTTTTCACCTAAAACACATGTCATCAAAGGTTTCAATTATGGTACAGTAAATAGAGTGTTCATGCATGAATCTGGTCCTGTCCTTCTGATGCATACAAGGTTAAGATATGCTGAGTAATCAAATATTTGTTTCTGGTAAACTTTATCTTTTACAGCTGATTTCAGGTACAGAATTTATACCATACAAGGAATGGAATATATCAAATCTCTATCCAAGTCTAGCTAGCAAAGCATACTTTCACATTACATCAACAATATGTAGACATTCGACACCAAAACTCACCCTTTTTTTTTTTCTACTTTGTTGCTTTAAAAGCTCATGCCCTATCAAGATTGACGTGTAGTTATATCAACTTTAGTGTATTGCACTGTTTATCGAGTTCTTTGTTAGCACTATAAAACAAACTTCCAAAGGTTAATGGGTCTCTCTTAAGATAACCTTCAAATGGTTATTCCTTTACTCCACTCTTGATATCTGAGTCTAGGGATGGTTGCAAAAAACTACTTTGCGATAAATATTTTTTTGCATCTTGTAGCTCTCTTCTTCGATAATTGCAACAAAAAAAATACCTTGAACCCATCTTTTTGTTGCAACTTGTATATAATGATGATTCTATCCTTACAATTTATATTTAAAATATCTAAATTTTCATATCCATTATTTTTCTTAGTCTTTGTACCGTACAAAGAGTAAGAAATTTAAGGGATATGAAAATTAGGATTTTTTGTTCTGTAATTATTTTTTTTTTTAATTTAAATTTTCAAGGGTCATTTTTGAACAAATTTATACAAAGTGCAACAAAAAGACAAGTTCAATGCACTTTTTGTAATCATCAAAGAAGAGGGCTACAAGTTGCAAAAAGTGAATGCCTCAAGATACGTTTATGCAATTATCCCTCGAATCTATTAGGTGGCATTCTACAATGAATATAGAATCCTAACTAATAATGTGGATCACTAAATGCTTCATGACTTATTTTCACCAAAAGCAAATGAGGAAATTACCAATATCAAACTCAACCAGAGTATCAATAATTCAGTTGGTTATAGTCTCCGCTAAAAATTATTGTACTTGTAAAAAATGTCAAACAGGAGTGTGCTTCACAACAGAACCAAGACACCAAATAATTCAGAACAAACATTACAAGAAACACATAGAGGGTCAATTATACACAGAGATGTTACTTGCAAGCTAATGAGTTGTATACTACGGAGCTGATATCATAATAACATGATCAATAGCAATGTGATGCAAGAATATAATAGTTCAAATTCAATGACGCAGGGACAAACCTGTCAGAGATTTGGTATTGGAGAGCGAAGCTGTATGGTGAGATCATCCAAATCAGGACAGCCCTTGATGTTTAGGCCATGCTCATTCGCCAGGTGCAATAGGCAGATGAAACACAAGTGTGGGGAGATAATATTTTGTGGAGGAGCAGCCCGGTGAATGTGATCAACGGGAAATGTGGCCAGGACATTTTTGAAAGATATCACATCTTTGCTAGCCTTATGATAAGAAACAAGAATACATAATAAGCATCCTCATTGCAACTGAAAATTAAATAAATAAAATTATGTCCTTCCTAGAATAATAGAAGCTTTGTTCTTGCCAAATTACAGCAAAATAGATGTGTATAAATATATTCACCACAGAAGTACGAGTTTTGTACCCCTCTAGATTGTGCATAATAACTTGAGGCAGGTTTCCATTTCATGTTACATTTAAACATATATTCCATGTGTCATAGTTTTATTAGAGAAACCACGTAAAGCATGGCTGGTTCTAAAAGAACTAGGGATAATCTCATTCAGTTACTCTTAAGTATGCACCATTCTCAACTAACTACCCCTAAGTTTAAAAATGTTTTTGACAGCCCCTTTAAGTTTTTTTTACTCTCATTTTACCCCATTTTTGTCAACTATTGGAAGTGAAATGACAGAAATGCCCTCATATAATAATAATTGTATATTCATCATTTCACACCCAAAAGTTGGCAGAATTGAGATAAAATGAGACCAAAAAATTAAGGGTTGTCAAAAACCTATTAAAACTTAGGGGTAGTTAGTTGAGAATGGTGCATACTTAAGGGTAGTTGGGAAAGATTTTCCCCAAGAACTATTCAATTAAACATCTCAGTGACTGAATAAAATGCACAGGAACCAGTAAATTTTTCAGAATGATTATACAGTATGGCAAAACTGGAAATATTTGAACAAGAAAAAAATAGGCTTACCATAGGAAGGTCATTAGAGTTCTGCATGTGATCCCATAATGTTGTCTTTAATGCATGTACGTCAATCCATTTAGAAGTTCTGTCGCATTGGACTTCAAATTTATCTACCTGATGAGTTAGAACGGTAAAATAAATAATTAACACAAATGATAGTGCAATTACTCGAATGACGTGATTTTCGAAACTATTCAGATAAATCAAAATAATAAACAAAAACCGGGATAGGAATAAACCAGGTGGGGATGGGAGATCTGTTCATCCGATTTGTTAACATCAACATGAATGTATGAATCATCATAGTGGCCACTAAGCATACTCTCATTGTCCCATGATGGAGCTTCTCTAAAATTATCATTTGGCGCCCATGAGTAATCTGTAAAAATGGGTTTCACATGTCTGCAGTTTAATCAAATTTATTCTATAATGTTCTAGTACATGCTTTTAAACCACAAGCAGTGCAGCAAATTAGCCATATTCTATCAATACTGAAGAAAAAATCTAGGAATAATTTCAAAAAAATGTACCTTGAGCTTGTCTTTTTGTTGAAATTTGTATAGAAATGATGATTTACCCTTACAATTTAGGTTTAAATAATAAAGAGTAAAAAACAAAAAATCCAAATTTTCATATCCAAGGGTAAATCGTCATTTTGAAACAAATTTATAGAAAGTGCAACAAAAAGACAAAATCAAGGTACTTTTTTGCAATTATCAAAGAAAGGGGAAACAATCCATGCAATTTATTAGAAATTGAAATAAGTTCAAAGACAGCAAACTCATGTCCCCAGAAAGCACTCATACCTGAAAGTTCCCGCCTCCTCTTCCCAAGGCACTACAATTAAAATGGTATGTTGTGTTAACAATTATATTGCCATAAAATATGGAAAGGGAATTTTCAGTTTGTCACTTACATCCCACTCATTCAGCCTTTAAATATAGGAAATCTAAGAGCAATCAAATCATGAACAGATTTTGGACATAGTATGAAGTGTGGGGTGAGCTTCAGATGACAAGGTAGTCTCTAGGGTGGGTTGAATCACAAAAGCTGATTTTAATTATAAGTATTCAACTTGGGGGCATCATTTTGTGATATGTAATATATAATATTGTATATTCTCACCGTACTTATTCCTTGAGCTCTAAAATTATAGTTTTTTCTTACTTCATCATTAACCATAGTGACCATTCAGCTTAATGTGTACATATCACACAACTCGAGAAATTTTAAACTTTTCTCTTGGGGCTAAAGTGGACATCAGAAGGAAGGTCAGACAATAAATACAGTACTATTTAATGAAGAACAAAAACTGGTTACCAGATAATTAGGAAGAAGAAACAACTTGACAAGATCTTCGGGTTGGTAATGGAAATCTTCAGGAAGTGTATTACAACAAGGTGCTCTATTTGCAGGCAGTAGAAGAGAATTTGGATTTTTAGGTGGTGAAAAGATAGCAAGCACTTCCCTCTCCAAGTGTTTCACAAAACCAATATCATCTTCAATTATGTTTCTGTTCTCTACCTTCTTAGTCGAGCTGGTGCAGGTAGCTTTCTCTTGGCCTATAGAACATACACCACATTCGATTGCTTAACAGACAACTAAAATAGAGAAAATAAGTGGGCATGGGGTTTACTTCCTAACCTACCTTTAGACTTACGGTGGTACTTCCAATGATCAGGGCCAGCCCAGGTATTTTGTTTTGAAGTTAAGGTATTTTGGAATAGAAAGATGGCAACATTCTCTGTTTGATCGTCTGGGTCAGGTTCATCCATTGTGTAGGGATCCTTCTACAAAAATACAACTTATTTAGGAGAGATAGTAAAAAAAGCAAAGACAATGATTATATATGATGCATGTCAAAGACCGATCCAACCCAAAAGCTCAAGATGATGATGGGTGGAGGCATCAATATGGCTTATCAAATGGTCAATTCATCCACATACTGAGCCTCACATGTACACTCTAGGGCAGGCTCATAGGCCCAAACCAGCTTTGTTACCATGTTAAAGCCCGATCCAACCCAAAAGCTTAAGCTAATGGGATGAGATGATGCATCAATATGCTTATCAAGTGGCCCATTCATCCACATACTTCCGCTGCGGGACACACGCTTCAACAAGTATAAGTCAACACAAAAAAGAAATGTCAGCATAGTGTTTTATAATACCTGGTGATGACTTTGAAAAGAGGGATATTCGGAACTGGAGGTCTCATTGGCAGTTCTCTCATCAAAATCAAAGTCCGACCTATCAAATGTGTGGACAAATGTTGAATTTGACTCAACTCCACTATCATTGGCTGCATCAAAGGTTTGTGGCGACCTCATGTTATCTTCAGCAAGTTGGCACACAATCTCTTGTAGAGTTGGAGAGATTTCTTTTTTCATTAGCATTTGTGCCATCATCTGCTCAATAAGCTCTGTTAAGAAAGGAAGAAACTGGCTCAAACATCCTCAAGTAAATGAAGCAAGAAAAAAGAATGATCCTTTTGGAGGTTTTAGATACCTTTGGCAAAAGAGATGTTGATCATTTGATTCTCATCTGGTGTATCATTTTGAAGTGAAGATGATCTGCATTTTACCGGAACTTCAAAAGAATCAAAAAGAACTTCACATTTTCCATATATTCCAAGGTTATTCAGTAGGAGACCGTTGGCTCCGCCTTCATTTAAGCGTGCATATGTATGATGGTATGCAGGATCAACTGCAAATGCAACAAAAGAAACATGAAAACACTTTATATATTCAATTCCCCAAGAAATACAAGGCATGAAAATAAGAATAGTGTGAGTTGTGAAGTTACCATCAAACTTCTTTTCAAGAGCTTCAAAAGAGGACTCCACTGTTGACAAAGGTGATATCTACATAAATCAAGTCTGTGAGCTTTTAGGTATTAATAAAGCAATCCATGAATCATCATTTATCACAATATCAACCTCCATATCTGTCTCTTTTCTGACAGGACTTGCATCACGCCCATTTCTGTCATTGACATCACTCATTACATGTTCTGCACCAAAAACTGCATTAGGGACTTGGGCAATGTAACATGTTCTTGAGTATGAGATTGCAAGCTATTGTGAGATATAAATTTCTGAAAGAAAAAAATAACAGACAAACTGAGGAGTTAGAATATGAATTGATTGGTTGCACTATTATGAGACATGAAAACCACTATAGAAAATTCATGAATCAAGAATGGTGTAGAGCGGAATGTAATGAAGATCTTTTTGTTCCACTTGTACTAATTTATTTGTGCATACATAAGCATTTTTACTCTAACATTACATTTTAGGCATTAAAACTAGGAGAAACATCACTTACATACCCACTTTGATATTTCTTTATCAATAACAGAGGTCAGTGTCTATCAATAACACATGTCACCTTTCGCTATCATCAAAAAAACACTGAAAAGGTGGGTTTTGCATTTTTTTTAAAACCCTAATTTCGGGCTGAAACACCGAGAAATTTCAGCTGAAAACCCAATTTTTGAGTGGGTTTTTGATGATAGTGAAAGGTGACAATGTGTTGTTGATAAGCACCGACCTTTACGGTGTGTTATTGATAAACAAAAGTCAAAGTTGGTGTGTTAATGAAGTTACCCCTTTAAACTAACTAAAAGCTTACAAACATATAAAATCAACTGCAGCACCTCCAATCTCTATAACTGATAAACATGAACTTTTAGAAGATTAAGGAATCAATTGTTAGGTGATTGACTTTTCACCCTTTACCCCATGAGCTCTCATGTTCCCACTACTCAAGTTGATATATACACTTTGATCAAACCATTTGCCACATCTTCAACATTTAAAGTTCAACACAGCAACAACATTTATTAAACCGCTAAACCCCTAGAAGAACACCAACTTGTAAAAACTACCAACACCAACATTGGTAAATAAAATCCAGACCTTGTTCATACCCATGGCCAGCTCTAATCATTCCTGCGAGAACTTTGTAAGCCTCATCATGCACCGAATCAACTCGTAAAGAGTAAATCTTCACTCCTGCTTCTAACGAGCAACTTGCCTGTCCATTAGCAACAACTAAAACAACCCCCAAACACAAACACAGAACCACATTCACAAATCATGAAATTGCACAAACCTTTTGGAAATGGGTTTCTCCATCAGCTAGGCTTTCTACTTTAAGAACCTCACTTAGATGATCTATAAGCCTCAGCTCCCAAATGTTCTTCCTATTTAATTTCTATAGCACAAAGAAATCAAACCCCACAACACGCCTTAAATTTTAAAAAAATGATGAGAAAAGCAACGAGGTTCAAGAAAATCACAGACCCAGAGACAACATTGTTTCATGAAGCAAACAAAACTTCAAAAGGCTTTTTACTTTCGAAGATAGAAATGCAATGAAGTTTGGGGGCACAAAAGGGGAGAGGGGTTTCACAGCGCTGACATTTTCGCTAGCGAGCTTGACGCAACTATGGAGCAACTCGAGAGCCTGGTCTCTGGAGAGGCGAGGATCGGAGGGCGGAGGATGATCGAAGGGGGTGGCTCTGCGGCGGGTAGCAGCGGCGCGTGGTTCGGCGCGTTCGTCGTTTGAGAGCGTGAACAACGGATTGGTGAGCGGGTCGAGACCGTCGTGCTCCTCCGCCGCCGTACTCGGTCGACGGCCCAGCGGTTCCACCATTTGATGAGAGAGAGTCTCGGTTACAGAGTGGTGAAATGTAGTACTAGTAGAATGTGGGAGTGACGACGAGTCTTGCAAGGGAAGGAAATAGCTACGACGTCGTTTCAGCCTTTTGATTAAACAGTGAGCCTTTTCGTTTCCCTCCTAATTTCAGTCAGACCGGACTGCAATTACAGACGGTATGTACGATCCTTAATCAAACTCAAAAGAGTAAGCAGTTTTTTAAGAATTTTTTTTTTTGAGTGAGAACGAGAATAATATATTAATAAAAGGAGATATTCAGAGATACCGTCCCGAAACGAGTCAATTTTTTTTTTATCGGCAAGACATATTATAAAAGTTCTTCGAAAGAAAGAACAGATGAAACTTACAGCATAAGAAGTTCCACACAAGGAACAACAACCAACACCTCAACACACTGAGGGTACACACACCACAACAGCACAACAACGGGCTAAAACAATACCCAAACCACAACAACAGAACAAAGGGCTAAACAATGCCCAAGATGAAACCAAGAAGAGCTAAGAGAAGACACAAAGTCTTAACTCGAAGAAAGCTACAACAAAAAGGTGTAAACGGGTCTGCAACCCAAAAAAACCACAATAAGCGCAGAAAAAACAGAACAATACCACAACGAAACCGCGCACCAGAAATTAAATGGTAGGAGACTCTGTAAAGAGTGACCTACACGAGTCACTTAAGAGAGAGACAACTAACAATTGAAATAATTACTGATTCACACATCGTGGGACAACTACTAAATTGAAAAATACTCTTTCACTGAACTATTTCAAGGGTGTCGATAGGAAAATGTTGTGATAGCGGCTGAGGCAACCGGTACAATGGCTGAAGATTGTACAGTAGGGCCGAGTGAACCCTATGATCCGAAAAAGCACAAATCAACTCTAGACTGTGCTCTAGTAGAATACTGAAGCTTGAGAGTAACGACCTGAGCAATCCTGTTACTAGAGACTAAAATGACTCAATTGGACTAAGTATCCTCCCGAGGAGGCAGTTGATGTCGTCCCTCTTCTGACAATAATGAAGGCATGTAAGGAACGTATAAGTGTTGATTTCCGATCTGATTGGAGAATGTTGTGCTGGTACTGGGGGGTAGCCTCCACTCACGTACCCGCAAGCTGCCTGAAGCCTCAAATGAGGGTCAAGAACCCTAGTGGTGACCGAGGGGATCTGGCGCCGCCAATGACCATCCCCTTCACCACTCTGCGTCGTTCCTCGTCTCAACGTCCGGACTGCAGGTCCATCCCATCCTATGGTACTTCCGCCCAGGTCATCGTCGTCAGTCTCAGTTATGGGACACCGACGTCTCCTCTGCATCGTCAAGCCCAGTCCCGATGACGGGATGAGCAGGCCCACCTCCATTGGATAAACTGACCATTTCGTCCCACTCCTTTCTGCCCCCACCCGAACTAAATGGGGTCGAGTGCCTCGCGTCGAAGACTAGCGAACCAGTCCCCTCCCTTGTCTTGTTGGGCCACCGAGCTGGCGTTCCTTCCGCCCAAAGTTGTTGTCGGATAGGTAATTGTCACCGTTTGGACGGAGAAAACGAGACCCACCTTCGCCGCCATGGCTATACCAGAAGGACATATCGTCGGTAAAAGAAGGAGAGACTCACCTAACAAGCCGGAAAAAGTGTACCCATCCTCGTTACCGCTAGGGTCGGATGTTATCGCCATCGTCTAACCATCGTGGCTGAGTCTTGTCATATCTTCGAATTCTCTCCTAGGGTTTCGGTAAAGAGAACCCGGCGCAACTTCCTTTCAATAATTCGATAAAATGGTTTGGATTTAGTTTTTTAGTAAATAATTACAAGAAAAATACCATGAAGATATTCATTTTTTGTAGTTACTAGTTTGTAGTATTCTTCTCTGATAATTGCAAAGAAAAAAATATATCCTAAACATATCATTTTGTTGGAATTTGTATAAAAATGGTGATTTTGTCCATACCATTTATATTTATAAAAATCATAAGTTAAAAACAAAAAATCCTGAGAGATATAGAGATTTGAATTCTTTTTGTAATTATTATTTATAAAATTTAAATTTTCAATGATAAAATCATCATTTTAAAACAAATTTATACATAATAATGGAATTACAAGTTACTTAAATGGAATACCTTTTGCTATTATCCCTTTTCTTAAATGAATCATATTTAGTGAGTAAATTTTTCCTCAGACACAAATAGATTTGTGATATTTCAATCTCATAAACCCGACAAACAATATTTTCATTAAACTGAGGGTCAAGAGGGAAACAATAGTCCCGGATTGATAATTACAATTTAGTAATGAGATTAGGGCCTAATTTCGACCTGCTTGTGACAATATCGCCTCTCTACCATCTCCTAATAGGAACTTCCCATGATGTACGCTACCATGCATCCCAACATCGCTCCTGCTCCAACCTGCTCCACAACATACAAAGAGCAAGAAAATTAAGGAAGATGAAAATTTAAAAATTTTGAAATTTTTTTTATTTCTAAATTTAAAAGTTCAAGGGTAAAATCGTCATTTTGAAACAAATTTACACAAACTGTAACAAAAAGACAAGTTCATGGTACTTTTCTGCAATCACCAATGAGGAGAGCTACAACTTGCAAAAAGTGAATACCTCAGCAGAAAGATCACTGATAACGTGAACAATCATTCATACAAATCTGTATATATACATGCAGAACGAGTAAGTAGTATTGAACCTGAAGAGGAGTATGACCAAGTGAATCGCGAAGAGGTTTAAAATTGGAGACTGGGTGTTGTCGGGGTAGCTCGCAAATAATTTGATTCAATAGCTGCAATAACAAAAAATAGTAAGAAAATAACTCATGGAATAACACTGAAGAATTGTTAATGTTATAAAGAATCAATCAAGGATGCATAATCTAGCTGTCATTCAAGTTGATATGGCATCAGAGTCCGGTTTGATATTAGGCATGTGGCCCGTTTATGCTTCCTGTCTGTTTATATATCTTTGGTCCACGTACAAGCCCTTTATGTTGTCCGGCCCACACGTGAGGGGAGTTGAAGTTCCCACATTGAAAGAAGGTTGATTTAGTGCCCACTTGACATACTAATAGGGTTCTCCACCTATATAGCTTAAGCTTTTGGGTTTGACCAAGTTTAACGATAACAATAATAGCAATAATTGGTGACCAACAATGCAGAAAACATGGTCAGTGAGGCTCACTGGGATTGGTCTGGTGGTCAAGTGAAGTTTGTCACTTCATTGAGGTCAGGGGTTTCGAGTTTCGAATTCCTAAGGGTCACCCCCATGGAGTAGGTGTGGGGTGGGAATCAAAGGTTAACCTCTAAAGTCGACATAATCTATGTCAGATTAGAATTTCCTACTTGATTGCTGTTTAAAAAGTGGGGTAATTGCAAAAAAAAGGTACCCGGACGTATTCACTTTTTGCAACTTGCAGCCTCTTCTTTGATAATTGCCAAAAAGTACCATGAACTTGTCTTTTGTTGCCCTTTGATAGATTTGTTTCAAAATGATTATTTTAGCCTTGGAAATTTAAATTTTAAAAATAATAATTAAAGAACAAAAAACTCAAATTTTCATATCCCTTAAACTTCTTGCTCTTTGTACGGTATAAAGAGGAATAAAATGAAGGGATATGAACATTTGGATTTTTTGTTTTTTACTTATTATTTTAGGGTAAATTACATCTACATACCCCGAACTATACGCGTTTAACGGTTTACTACCCCGAAGTTTATTCGTAACAATCGCCTACCCCGAACTAACCATTAATTACGACGTTACCCACTTTCCATCCATGTCTGTTATTTTTTTTGTAAAATGACCGAACTACCCTCATTTGTTATCCAAATTTACACAGACATACCTTCCAAACCCTAGAATTAGTTTTTAATTACTTTAAAATCAGATTTTTTTAATTAAAACTAATATATAATATTTAAAAATTATTATAATTCTTAAAAAAAAATCAGAATATAAGTTAAATAAAAATAAATAAAACTCTCAACTCTTATCTCTCTCTACTTCATCTCTCTATCTCTCGCTCAACTTCATAACCTCATCTTCTTTGGCTTCCTGACCCAAGCTCAAAACCACGAGCTGCTGCAGATCTGGGGACGAAGCGGCGGCGGCGAGATACGAAGCTCCTGCCCTCGGTCTTCTTCTCAGGCGACCACACAGACGATTTGGATCCAATTCTTCTTTGTTCCATGTAGCGTTGCTCACTCATACGGCGAAGAAGCGGTTAAGGGTTTGTAATTTGGGGGATTTTGATTTCACGGGTTAAGAATTTGGGAGAATTTGATTTCAGGGGTTAGGAATTTGGGGGATTTGATTTTAGGGATTCATCTGAGTTCTTCCCCTTCTTTTTTGGGCATTTCGATGAAAACTGATTTTTTTGTTATGGATGTTATGTTGCACGATAGATGTTAGGAGTGGAGGATGGCCAGATTTTGTGCTTTTCCGTCTCGATCTGGACTTGTTGGAGGATTCATCTCAGATCTTAATTTTGTGTTTTCCCCGTGTTCTTCCTCTGTGTTCTTTCTCTTACCCCTGTGTTGATTCTTTGCTCATCTGAATTAAATTTGCTCAATTATTAAAAAATATTAGAAAGCTTTATAAAATTTCAAAAAAGAATTATTTTTAAAAAACTAAAATAAAAAAATATATTTTATAACTGAAAATATAAGTTTAAACTGATTTTTTTAAATAATTTAAAATAGTTTTTATAATAAACAGAATTTTTTTAAATTGACTTTACAAAAAAGTATAAATAAAAAATCATCTGAAGCAATAAAGTATAACAATTTACATTAAAATTTTCAAATATTTAGAATTTGAAACAATAAAAATTAAGGGAAAAATTACACAAATAAATAAGTAAGTTAAAAATATTGATTAAGGAAAATAATTAAAAAGTGAATGATATTACTAAAACAAAATATTAAAATTATTAAAATATTTATTTTATAAATTTATTTTAACATTTCTGATTTTAAAAAACATAATTCAATTTTTATTTAAAAATATTAAAAAAAACATGGGTGGGTTTAGAGTTGGGAGAGATTTAGGGTTGGAGAAAGAATTAGGGTTGGAATTAGGGTTGGAGTTGTTTTAGGGTTGGAACAGTAAGGGCAGTTTAGGAATTTCTGAAAAAATTAACGGAAAATGGATGGAAAAGTGGATGGAGGGGGTAATGTCGTAATTAATGGTTAGTTCGGGGTAGGCGAATGTTACGAATAAACATTGGGGTAGTAAACCGTTAAAGTCGTATAGTTCGGGGTATGTAGATGTAATTTACCCTTATTTTTAAAATATAAATTGTAAGGTTGAAATTGTCATTGCAACAACAAGACAAGTTCAGGGTACTTTTTTGCAATTATCCTACAAAAAGTGAGAAACTCTCCAAAAGCATGATTAACATTGGGGAAGATGCTAAGCCTACTTATTAAACTCAGTCTAATCCCCAATAGGTTTGACAATGATCGATAGTAGGTGATTCGGTTACGAGAGTATTTCAATGAAAATGTATGAGATCTTACTTCTGCTTGACGACCTGCATGAAGTCTTACACCAGAAGCATCATACATCACCTGCAAGAAACAGTACTTATCAATCCATGCATCTTAATATGATGTTATGGACACTACTTAAAAACACGGGCTCATAACACGGTACAAGTATTACACCATCTAATTTCTCATACTGTTCTTTCTGATCATATGAATCTTGGCAACCATGTCAACAAAAAAAGAATGAACAAGACCTGGTTGAAAAGTACATACAACACATGCCAGAACCACTGAAATGGCAAATGCTGAACTTCCAATTCCTTCTTGTAAGCTGATGGACACAGCAAGAGCCGTTACAGTTGCTGAATGCGAGGAGGGCATGCCACCCGAACTAAGAATCCTCCGAGAATCCCATCTCTTCTCCTTGTACCTACACATCTCCGAAGATACGTGGGTTGACTTTTCAAGAACATCAAACAATTGGTACTCGAAACATACATGTGCAATTTTTATTATCAGCAAGAAAACGGTGAAGTCCTATTCTATTTCTAGCCTAGTCTAGTTCCTAATTTACCATCCACCACACCTGCTCCTAAGCAGATGTACCCACTGGGATTCAAACCTCTGACCTCTAGGAGGTGAGAGAGCTCTGACTGTCTACCAGGTCAACCCAAGTGGGCAACATACATGTACAAGTTACAATCATCAACCTTAATTACTCGCAGCTTTAGAGGTATATCATGTATGTCCTGATCAAATAGACTTTTAAGAACTATCTACCTCTACACCTAAAAGGTCCAAAAAATACAAGATAGAAGAGTTAGGGTGCATCCATTTCCAGAACTCAGAACAACCTTAGAAAATCCATAAATTAGCTGAGCACAGTGAAAACTAATCAAGTACTGATTTAAGTGAATATTAGCGATACCTGTGGAACACATTGCAGCTCTGAATGGACATATACAAACGAGCAATATACATTTTCAGTTGCACTAAAATCATCAAATATAGATAGACAATATGAAAAAATGAACAGAAGCACAGACATTTTGAACATCAGACAGTAACTTCAAACCCATAAATACTGTCTGATACAAAACAAAACTTTTTTTTAATCAAGCAACATTCAGCTAATTTCAGTCAAACCCTTCAATGATCAGACATTATTACAAATACCCAGTTGAGTTTATTGAACAACCAATCCAAAAACATACAAACCCTCTGTCTAATTCTGAATATCAGACCGTAACTTCAAACCCAAAAGTTCTGTATGATTAAAAAAAACACAACTTTTCTTTATAAACCCTTCAACAATCACACAAAATTACAAATACCCACTTGAATATATCAAACAATCAATCCAAAAACATACGAACCCTTGGTCTAATTTCCGAAAATAGATTGTCAATCGAAAAATGTAACTGGAAATGTGAGACATCAGAGGTTTTCCTGAGTAGGAACTTATCTTACCAGGTGGTGAAGACCTTGAAGAACTGTGCGAGAGCGCAGGTGACGAAAGCGGTGAGGAGAGGGGGGTTGGAGGGACGAGACGACGCCGTTCGGAAGCGGAAAGTCGACGAGACGTCGGCGGCTGTGAGCAAATCGTCCATTGGAAACGAAACGCTCTGGTGGGTGGATCGTGCTTGGCCTTTGGATCGATTGAGAAGAGGAGATGTAGGAGAAGAAGGGTGTTTGGTTACGTGGTTTGAGTTTGTTCCTTTTTCGGTGGGAATTGGGTTCTCTTGCTTTCCCGGGATTTGTTTTCAATGCCATTTTTATATTGGGAAAACTCCATAAAACAACTATGTTTCGACTTCCTAGTACAAATTATAACTATAGAGAATATTATCGATCATAGTACACAGTTACCTAACTCAATTGTCAAAAACCATGATTTCCGTCCAGAAATAGACGGTCACGTTACCAAATCAGGCATGTGCTACGCACGTGATCAGTTGGTTAAAAAAATGGCCGAAATGCCCTCATGAAATATGTGTTTATAGATGGATAAACCATCTATTTTGTCTTGGTTTTAGAGGTGAGGAAGAAGGACTGAAGACGAAGAGAGGTAGCTACCAGGAACGAGTGAAGATCGAGCTTCCACGAAGATGAAGGACGAGATCGCAGGAAGAAGAGGGTCGCGATCGCAGGAAGAAGAAGGCGCGAAGGTAAGATCTGAAACCTTACCCGTGGTTGCCGTAGTTGTTGTTCTGTGAAATTTGAAATCCCCAAATTGAAAGCATAAACCCGAAAGTTGAAATTTGTTTTTGTGTGGAAACTGAAAATCCCCAACTGAAAATCATATCCCAAACAACATGGGTCGGATTTAGGTATGAAGCAGTTTTGGTTTGAAAACCCTAATCCTAAAAAGGAATCAACATTATGTAAAAGGGGTATGAGTTAATGTATGAAGCAGTTAGGGTTAGGAATATGAAGCAGGTAGTTTCAGGCTTCTTACCTAAGTGTACTGTTACGATTTTCTGTGTAGATCGAGCTGAATCCGAGGTTGAAGACGACGTACAAGCTGAACGGTTCGGGTGGAGAGAGCTTGCGATGGTCGTGTGAGGTGGAGAGAGTTTGCGGGTCGTGTCTGAAAATGAGAAGTGTTTGAAGACCAACACTTTCCTTTGACTTAACAAACTTCTTGAGGGTATTTAGGTCATTGCACGCACTCTGTTAGATGGCCGTCTGTTTTTGGACGGCAGATTATGGTTTTTGACAATTGAGTTAGGTAATTGTGTACTATGATCGATAATATTCTCTATAGTTGTAATTTGTACTAGGAAGTCAAAGCATAGTTGTTTTATGGAGTTTTCCCTTTTATATTTTCCATTGAAGAGTTTAGAGCTTTGAGCTTCAGCAGTCCTTGATGGGCTAAAACAAGCGGGTTAGATTGGGCCTTATCTGCGTTTCGGCCCATTTAAGTTACGATGATAATCATCTAGATGGAATGGGAAGATTTTTCTATAATAAGAACGACAATAGGACGGATTTTTTTATTTTTTAAATTTGACTCAGTCACCATCTCTAGTCTCCGACTTTTACTTTATTTTATCATGCTGATTAGATATTGATCAGACACAAAGTATTCTGATTAAGAATAATTATTATTAAAATAGGAAATGATTGCTTCAGCCTAGATTTTTTTATTCTTTATTCACCTATAAAATTAAACATTTAACACGAGCATGACACCAACTAAAATCTAATTTTGTCATAAAAATTTGTAATAGAAGTATACATAGAGCCATTTTCCCTCTCTATCGATCTTAGCCAATCACACTTCATTCGACATTTTATGATTTTTTTTGAACGGTAATCATCGAAGGATTGCATTAAAATGTAATGCAAAGTGAAGCGGTACAAAGGAAGATTTGACATCCTGAGATCAGAATATGTCCGACTCTCTCGTAGAACACCCGGTGCTCTGAAAACGTTGAGACAGTCTAGTTTACATCCTAGACAAAAGATAAGGGTCCCTACGATCAAACCGATCGAAACAAAAACGGTCCAACGGAAACATAACTAGCCAAAACCAAGAACTAATCCAACAATAACTCAAACTAAAACAATCCAAACTAAATCGATAGAACGCATAAAACAGAAAGAAATAGAGTGCTCTGATTGCGGCTTCCTCGAGACCTCCCAGCACCGACTGTTCTGGGTCTGTGGATATAGGCCCATGTGAGACCTTCCCACCCCCGCCAGCTCTCTTCATTTCTCCTGGGGAGGTTGTGACACCTCTACCTATATAGTGTGGTCCTCCTCTGTAGAGATCTTCAGAACCTCGTCCTCGTCTTCCCACTCCGGTACCCGAAGTCGCGCCCCTAACAGGGTTTGAGCGAAATTGAGGGATACCTGGTTGAATCCGCCACCGGCGTCCCTCGCGGACGTGGCAACGCTCGTCCAGGATCAGCTTGGGGTCGATAGGTTGTCCTCTGCAACCTGACCGATGTTGGTGGTGGAGCAGCCCTCAATAGATCGGTGGTCATCGATGGGGTTGACCCCGGTGGAGCGTTCAGATGCAGGAGAACATAAAGATCCGGACGCGGTCCTTTACCGAGGTACCTCCATTTCGGCGGTGACCTTTCGTGCGGTTGTGCCGGGCGGGATTGGAGCGGTGTCCACCGGAATGAGAGATCCAGATCGATCACGGTGACCGACGGTGGTGAGAGCGAAGTGCCGAGGGTCAGCCTCTCACGCGGTAGAGTTTGGATCGAGAGGTTTGGCGTCACCGCAGCCGTGGGGGTGCGGGAGCGCGACGATGAAGATGATGAGGGCGTCATGGATAATCAACAAGGTAAGACGTAGGAACGATGGATATCGGCTTGGTAGGTGTGGCGAGATAAAGGAGAGAAAGGCTGCAGACGCTAGAAAGAGGCGATGGAGAGAAGAGGGGATAAACCCTAACTTGAAGCGAGCACGTTGTTATATCATGTTACACAAATTTAATCTTTCGCTTGAAGTTATTCGACATTTTATGATGTTTTATTTCAGTAACTTTCTCTCGGTGTTTTGTCCCGGCTCTTCTCTTTTGATGTATCGTTATGACCATTATCTCATCATGCCTTAGCCATCTCCATCCCATATCATCTCTTTTCGTCACCGCATTATTCATCATTCATGCCTCTGTCGTTATTGTCGTCCTGCTCCTTTCCCCCAATCAGCACCCAGCTTCGCTGATCCCACTATCATTGGCTCCACATGTCAGGGACGGTAAGGGGGTCTCTACTCAACGCCTAAAGACCCTCCTCCGTATGCCCCCTCCAAATCCCTCTCCTCTATGAGACGACGCACGCGGGTGATCGTACTATCTTGTTATCCCGCAACTTGGGCTTTCATAGGGGCATGTGAGTGTCGGTAGAAGGCCACAAGAGGGGGTTCACCCTCTTATGGGATCAGAACGTGGATGTCACTGGATATACAGGTAGGTCGGATGCAACGATATGGGAATCAAGTACCTAGGACGAGATGGCTTTCGCCTCGCGAGCATGTACGGCGAACCAGGAAGAATTAACCAGACGAGGTCTGCTACGTAGCCCTGTCAAGTCCAATAAGTCCTAGACGGGAGAACATGACGTTGTTGAGGAGACACGTCACCTCACAATGGGATATGGCACAACCCGATCACAAGCCTGCTCCTTCTCCTAGAGAACTCCTCAGCTACTTGGCGTTCTTCATCTAATTAAGGCTCCATCGCAAGGGCGACGAGCATTTTAGACATCATAGGTCCACCCAAGTAAAGGCAGAAGAAGTTACAGATGCGCCTACTCACGAAAATGTAGTTTGTCACCTGGATTAATCAAGTTTGTAGTTATAGCATAAACGTTACCGGCATGTCTAGAACCATTTCTTGCCTTTTATTTTTATTATATTAATAATAATTTCACAATCTATGCAAAAAAAAATGATTGATTCATAAAAAAACAATCATCTAATTTGTTCCAATTATACTAATTTTTGAATAATTTTTTCTCACACACGATTATTTTAAACTTATTTTTTATTTTTAAAATTTTAAGAAAACTAACCCAACAAAATTCTAAAGAGTTTTTGAGCTTAAAGAACATTTTATTCATAAAAACAGACTATATAGCATGAGAAATAGGGATAGCGTATTTGAAGAGGAACTACAACTAATCTTTCAAAAGAACTTGATGTATATGCGGGATTTTGAGTGACTAAGCATTTTAGGTTATCACATAAACGATTAAGGAAAATAAAAAAGAAGAACTAGAATTGAAGACAAACCATCGTTATGAATACCCTCTGGGGTTGATAGTTGAAGATTCAACTATAGTTTATACTCAATTATCTCATGAAAAAGCTCTTAGGAAAGGTTCAAATGGATCAGTTCTTCTCTCCTTCCCCACCTTTTGTTCTGAATTGTTGTCTTTGTACAAGGAGCATTGCAAAATAGTTGTAGGCCCTTCGGCAAAGAAGGTTTTCGCTTACAAGAAAACCAAGAAGGATCGAGGTGTGGAGAAGCCGAAGAAGGGCAAAAAGAGAGTTGCTGACCCCAAGAGCTCTGAAGTGAAAGTTGCAGACCCTGTGGATTAGTCTGTGAAGGTTGGGATTGACGATCATCGTTTGGTTAAAGTTTCATTAAAGGCATCTTCACAGGCGGTAAATTCTCCTACTGATGAGCCTCCGATAAATGCTAGTCTTTTGTGTATAACTTATTGTATTTTGCCACTGCATATTGGGCAAAGAATTTCTTCAGAGTTTATGGCGAGATTGTATCGGCCAAAGTCCTTAAACGACCAAATAGCCGTGGTTGTTACTTTGGTTTTGTTAAGATCACTTCCAGCGATTCAACAGCTAAGGTAATTGAGGTATTCAACTATTTTAAGTTCAATGGCTTTAAGCTCTTTGTTGCCTTTGCTCGAGATAGAGGTCGAAAACAGCTCGCTACAAATCAGAGCCTCCCCGCATTAGCTTCAGAGGCATTAGAAGGTGGACAAGGATTAGGATCTGTTCTGGGCAACCAAAAACAGAGCCTCATCGGTTGGTCTGAAGGAGTTCAGCTTCCTGCAGCAGTTCGGGAACTTACAATTTGGGATTCGTCGTCGCCCATTGTTCCTTCCCCGGAGTCTTCGTCCTCACCAATGTTGGTTGTTCCAGTCCCTGTTTCAGATATCCTGGTATCTGCGTGCGATCCTCTGCGTGCAACTTTGAATTCAATTTACAAGTCGCGTTTTCCAGGAGATCGTGATCCAGTTTTAGAAGTTCCAGCGTGCGAGACTTCTAGGATTCAGCTCGCTCCTAACTCCACTCTTCAGCGTACAACTTCGAATTCAAACCCCAAATCGCGTTTAGGAGATCGCGATACAGTTGCAGTTGACGGAGGTGTGATCATATCCGCTGGAGAATCGTTGGCCTGCGATTCGGCCGATCTTGTTACACGCAATTCGCGTGAGGAAGACGCTGATTTGCAGGATGGTGTTAGTGGATCTGTTGTGGGTGGGCCGGTCTCCAGCCATACAACCCATATCTCGGGTTCTGGGCTACAAGTTATAGGTCCAGTGGAAGAAATAGCAAACATGTTGCATCTCGTGGAATAGTGCCTCTTACGGGAAGATGACAACATGTTGTCACATGGGTCATTGTTAGGTGTTGGGCCTTGGGTTGGGCTGAGCCACTCTAGGTCCAACCATTCGTCTTCGGCAAGCCCGAAGCTAGTTTCAGAAGCAGCTACTTTGGATGACGGGTCGGTTTTACCAAGTTTGGGTATTGTACCCTTTGTTGTCAAGTATAACTCTCTTGAATTGGGTCTGGTCGGTTCAGACAATGCTCAAGTCGGGGTTCAACATAGTAGTCCATGGAAGGAGGTTCTTCTTAAACCTTCTAATCCAGTGAACAAGGTTCGTCATTCGAAGCAACCTTCTAGAACTTTGAATCGTCTTAGTCAGCCTCCCAATTTCTTAGGGGAATACTATACCGTTCATACCAAACCAACCCATTCTAGAAGTCGGGAGAGATTTATAAATCTCGTGGACATTGGGAAGCAGATCTTACAACCTCAAGCTGATCCGAACAGCTACCGCTCAAGCTGCTTTCAAACTCAAGCTGTTCAGTTAGCCCATGCAGCCAAAGCCTTTGATGACCCGAACTTGACATCGGATGTTGAAGAGTGGATCACTGATGACTAATCTTGTGTTTTTTATTTACTGTTTGCTTTTTTTTCGGGTTTTGTTCCCGCAGCTCCAGATGAGAGCTCTCTTTTTATGGTTGTGTTCTGTATCGATCCTGCTTGGATCTTTCTTTTTCTAAATATATTTTTTGAGCTTATCTAAAAAAAGACAACAAGACTCAAAACTGATAATAATATAAAATCCAAAAACCATATCGGCTCGATTTGAGCCCACCAATCATAGCTTGGAACTTGTGGATCAACTGAGTAGGACCTATATGTGTCGAGGAGATACACGGGGTGTGGGAAGGGAGAACGTGATGGGGTGGAGAGACACCCCCCCCAAATGGGGTGGGCTGTCGTTTCTCTAATGTTGTCAAATGTAAAATGGCCTCATGGGCCCCAATGAGGCTGTTCCCCAGCCCTCACCTGAATTTCTTCCATTCCTCCCCACTCATCCTCTCTACTCTTATTCTGAGGGGGGCGATTGGTTGCTCTTGTGTCCATTGGAGAATCCCTTGGTACTCATCCGAAAAACTGTGGTGTTAGGGCTGATCCACCCTAGATTAGGCAAAATAGTGGACGTCACCAAACCCTCCTCTAGCTACTTGGGTGATCAAGATGATAGGTTGGACTGGACGTCTAAACTAATGTGGACGTTGAGGGTAGGATGACAGACCTCAAGCGAGAATCCGAGTAGCGAGGAAATGCAAGGACCGAGCCTAGCAGTCCATCCGTCCACCCTACCATATATCGTTCATCCCGACCTATCATACGATGGCTTGATAGGGTAGAGCTACTAGGCCGACTGCTAATCGCGTCATGAGACCGAAGCGGGATCCGAGAGGGGAGCCATCCTCGTGAATAATCCTGGAACCGTGATCGTGGGTGACGGGTCCCCCACTCTGAGGGAATCGAGAGGGCTGAGTTTCGGACGCGAGGGTGTGGTGAACTGATTGGTGCAAGAGAGAAAATATATCGAGGGCAGACCGTTAGATAGCCCACCACTATCGTACCTACACAGTTCTGATGCTTACGACCGAAGAAAATGAGAGGGGGAGCTCTAGATGTTGGGTTTTGATGTTCTGGACGGTTCAAGGGGTACAAGAGGACGAGGGTGGAATACCGAGAGGCTGACCACCACCCTTGTCTCTCATATCTACACAGTTGTGATAGTTGAGGTCACTAAATGCAGCGGTTGCGGAAGAGGACCATGATACAGGGGTAGACGGTGAGAATAGACTCTAAAGGGGTACACGGTGGGAGATGACGCATACCGGGCACTGGAGGGGATGGATAAGATGATGTGGTGATAAGAGAGGAGACGGCCTCCTTTAAAAACATGCGTCCACACATCGTTTCCCCGAAACCTGGTTATGGCAAAGACGAGAAGACCCATGGATGTAGGCGTGACAGTCGTGTATGCAACGATACATACAACGTGAAAAAATGAGGGATGGGGGAAGGAGACGGTGGAACAGCCATTAAAATGCAAACTACGATATAATAGCTAGGGTTTTCGCACTACCGATTTTTGTGGTGTTCTTTTCCTTTATGGTAAGTCATATAGAATAATATTTTACGAAATCTACAAATTCTGTTTTTTATAAAACAATTAATCAAACACAAAATAAAAACCCTATCTGACGAATTCTTGATGATGGCAACGACTTATTTATGGGCTGGATTCCACACAAAGTATTCATCTGAGATCTTTGCCGTGTTGAGCTCCGATTGTTTTATCTTTATTGCTGCGTGGGAAAAGCTTAGGCTCCGAATATCACAAGCATGATCTCGTACCGGAAAGTTGTATTATCTCTAACGTCGTCGTTTTAATTTTTCAAATGACATTATAGAATTTTCAAACGAAATCTCATGATGTTGAAAAATTAGATGTAAAACATAATTTAAAGTAAGGAGGCATTAGAGAAAATTGTTCAAAATAACAACTTATAAATATAAGATAAGACCATCCACAGTTGTTTAATTCCGATCTAATTAAACAGATTTTTAGGCAAATTAGTGGACATTGGACCCGAATCGTGGGTTTATTTTTTTTCATAATGGGAATAGACCGATTTGGTATATTTCAAGTCAAATGTTATGAAAGAGATTAAATAAAATACAATCGACAAGTAAGTGAAGGTAATATTATTATTTCTAAAAACGAAACTATAACGTAAACCCGATAAACACCAAAACCCGAAAACCAACAAAAACGGTGAAGAAAAAGACGTTGACAACGACGAAGCAAAAACAGTGCATGCACTCGAGGGCCGTTGTCTAAGCCATTTTCAAATACTCGTCAAGGCTGTCAGCTGAAGCACCGTAGTACAACATCCATATTGTTGTCGTACCTCCTTGAATTGTTGAGAACTCGTCCCGATCACGACAATCAACTTTTTTTTGAAGTAGTCATTGAACTTTAACACCTCATTTGCAGGTTTCATGCAAAAACGGATTGCGCCATTTCGAAACACCGGCTAAACATTTTTTTCATCGTATATCGGGGTCGGTACAAAGTAGTCGAACGTAAGCCGATCGTGAGCAGTGCTTCGATCTTTGAAAATATAATTCCTTTTCTACTTCTCCCGGATGGGTACCGTCTTCCGTGTCTCTGCTTCCCTAACCTTTGCCAGTAAAGACTTCAACATCTCTTTCTCTGTTTTTCGGGTCCTTGCACGTAAAGTTGCGTAGTCGATTTTTCCGTCATCATACTCCTTGCTACTCAACGAATCCATAACGAAAAGACGATAACAAATTTGTAGAGAGAAAACAATTGAATTTCTAGGGGGGAAATCATTGGGTCAATCGAATCTATTGACTCGGACACATGGCATAATCGTCACGCCTTGTCATGTTTTACGCGCTGAATCTCTCCACATGTCGCTCTCTGATTTGGGCTGTGAGCTGAACCGACTCTATAGAAGGTCTACAAAATCGTAGACTATCTATAAAAGTCCCCCGATTCAATGCACAATAAAACCTCGATCCGATGACTCGACGTAAAACAATTTCTTTTTCGACATTTAAATGCCTGATTCGACCCACAAAAAACTCCACTATAAGTCTATAAGTAGACTCAGTGAAGAGAAGATGATGACAAATAATTTTTCATTTTACCCTCTTGTCTATACTCTCACGAATCAACCAAAGAAGGAAACAACCATTGGATCACAATCTACAGTACACAGAGCATGAGAGTAAATACAGACAGGAATGTGGTGATGTGTCCAGCTTTAAGAGGCAAGCACGTGCACGTACATGTGTGTGTGAATCATGTGAGCACCCAAACTCTACGTGTCAACTTATGCTTTGTGATAAGCCATGTGATCACTGTCCTAAAAATACTTATTGATGGGATACGTGTCGTGTGGTCCGTATTTTTTGCTGCAACCACGTAAGCATAGCATTTCACTTTTCATTTCGGTCTTTGATTTCTCGTGTGAAAATGATGTCACGATACCCACCAATGGTTGCGTTTCGATTTCTTCTGGTTTGATATTTCGGTTACATTATAATCTAATTGAGTGATATGTCCGAGCATCTACAACCATCTCGTCAGTAATTGGCGAGATGGCGTTGACGGGACAATAATTTTTTTTTTTTGCTTACAGCCAACACCTACAATGATAGTCATTTTGGTTGGCTTTATGATAACTCTTTCTTTCATATTTTTGCTCCCCGCCAGCGATAAGGGCTGGCGGTGAGCTACTAACCAGCATTCTCAGCCAGTAATTTTAAATTAATTACTCTGTCTTCTTTTTCGGACTCTCTCTCATTGTTTTTGCTTCCAACCGGCTCACAACCAACCCACCGTGGAGGCTCTAATCTTATGAAAAATATATATTTCTGAATATTTTTGTCTTTTTACTTTTCCTTTGAATTCACTGCCCTTTTGTTAATCGTAAAAATCAAACATAAGAGAAGGAAACAAGCCTTTTGACACTGATATTATCAGTCACTATATGAGTGGGTCGGTCTAATCAATCAATATGTCATCTTCTTAACTAATGGATGAATGAATGAATTAAACGTTGAATTATATTCTTTCACCTATTTTCTACAATCATTAATAATCAAATCTAAAGAAAGAAACACGTCTAAAACTTTTATTGATTGTCAACACTATTGTCTACAATCTTTCCTGGCCACCGAACTGAGCGTCCTCTGGATTCGAAAGGATTATCAGAGCACGTACAACAGGTTGGCCCGTTACGCGTTCCACGGCCCGACCAGCAAAAACACAACAGGTCGGCCTGTTACGCGTTCCGCGGCCCGACCCACAAAAACACAACAGGTCGTCCCGTTACGCGTTCCGCGGCCTGACCCGTGTTTTTGCGGGACGCATGATGCGAGCCGTCTCGTTGTGGGACGACTTTTACGCGTCTCGCAAAAACGCGGGTCAAGCCGAGTCGCGCGTCCCGCGTCCGAGCGTCAATCAATGGTTGGCCGCCACGTGTCCCGACCATTGGGTGTAATGACTACTTTTTTTAAAAATCATAAATTATAATCCTATAAATACTCCAACCTCTTTCTCAAACCACCAACCATACTACAACTTCTCTACAAAATTTTCTTTCTACATTTAGATACAAAATGTCCGACGATGAGGGTCCATCATATGAGGAGTTGGCAGCCCAAATGTGGATAGTTGAACAACGAGTCCGGCGAAGGATTGAGAGAGGCATACAGAGAGCAATACCAAGGATCAACACACTAAGGGAGAGGATCGACCGTGGGGAACCAATGCGATGCGAGATTAGCAGAGGTCGTGTCGAAGCCCAGGACCAACTAATGAGGTATTATTTTGCCGATCAACCCATATATGCCCCAGATACATTTAGGCGTCGGTTCTGTATGTGCAAACCACTTTTTCAACGGGTGATGGACAAGGTCAAGGAACACGACAGTTACTTCATTTAGAAGCGGGACGTTGTCGGACGCTTGGGCTTATCAACGGAACAAAAGTGCACCACCGCGATACGGATGCTTGTGTATGGGTGCTCGACCGATTCATTGGACGAAACTCTACACATTGAGGTAAGCATCATACTTGAATGTTTACGTTATTTTTTCAAGGCCGACATTGAGGTATTCGGACCTGAGTACGAGCGTACACCCACACCGACTGACTTGGACCGCTTACTCCGAGAAGGGTACAACCGAGGGTTCCCCGGCATGGCTGTGAGTATTGACTGCATGCATTAGGAGTGGAAGAATTGCCCAACCGCATCACAATGTGCCAATGGACGGGGAAGTCACCACGGGGTAAGTATCGTTATGCTTGAAGATGTAGCGTCCCGTGATTTATGGATTTCGCATGCTTTTTTAGGATAGCTGGTTCGAACAACAACATCAACGTCCTCAACAACAGCTACTTATTCCAGGACGCTTATTACGGTTGTGACCTTGCCGTGGAGTACGAAATCAACTAGCATCGGTACGACTGACCTTATTACTTGGTGGACGACATTTACCCATCATGGGGACGGTTCGTGAAGAGTATTCGACATCCCTACACGCACAAAGAGAAGTTGTTTGCTAAATGCAAAGAAGGTGCTCGGAAAGATATTGAAAGAGCTTTTGGAGTACTTCAAGCAAGGTGGCACATCATTTCCCGTCCCGCTCGTGTTTGGAGCAAACACACTTTAGCTGATATCATGCACACTTGTATCATTCTACACAACATGATTGTAGAGGATGAACACGACCGGTATGAATATGGAGATGACGAGTTGTTGTACAAACAGCCTCCAGAAATGCCGAATTGGACACCACTGGAACGATGGCACCGAGGAGGGCCATTGCAATACCAACAACGATTGGATGCTCGACTCAATGTCAAGAGTCATCAGACCCACAACCAATTACAAAATGATCTTATTTAGCACTTATGAGGTCTATTTGGAGCTACTTTGAATCCCAACAATTAGTCTTTTGTTCTTGATGCTCCTATTTGAGAATAAATAAAAATATCAATTTTATTTTATATTTTCATCAATTATTTTTTTCACATTCATTTCAATTTTATATAATTATTATTGTTTTCACAAAGAATTAAATAAAACAGAAAAATATCAATTAATTAACCATGAGGGATACCCGCCCTTAGATTTTGGGTTTCCTAAACCATGAGGGACAAGTCGAAACGAGTATGAGTGTCCCGCATGGGGCAGACCATATCCTGGTGGCCGATACATGCTCAATAGAAGCAGAATATTGGGATCCTTTCATATTGTAGTCGAATTATGGTTGATGTGGCGTTCCCCTGAATTAAAAGCAGAGCCGAGCGTCGGAGGGGTGAGCTAGGTCCTTCCAAAATATTACGCTCAAGGTACGTCTCCAAGCGAGTTCGACCGATTTCTTCTTGGCCTCCACAAAGCCCCCTAATGCGCATCTCACTTGGAATCATGTTTTCTCCATGAGGTCGTCCCAAGAAAGGTCGAATACTAGAGCATTAACTTGACGCCCTGCGGTTTTAGCACAGAAAAGGACACGGCATGTCGTCAAGTAGTATTTCGAGATTTTTAGTTCCGAGTTATCGAACCCAAAGGAGCACGAGTCAAGCACATTCTATGTCAAAGTAGTACTCAAGCTATTTTGATAATATGATGGTTTTTGTTTTTTTTTAAACGGGAAAGAAGTATTGTATTACGGAATCATATCAAGCTCATAAAGGAGGACATAGCAGTCTCGGACACCAAATTTCTGTCCCAACCGGCCGTAGCCCGTTAGGCACTCATAGGTCCATACGTGAAGTCTGCTTTGTCTCGCAGATCCAGACTCAAGAGTTCCTCGATCCAACGTTTCAAGCAAACAATAAACCACAACCCTAGCTCTATCTAGCCAAAATATTATTCGACCTAATACAAGGAAGACAAAAAATAACTTAGCCTTTAGTGCGTATTCCCCAAGACCTCCCGGTTGCAGTTGTCTCGGGTCTGTGGGTATAGGCCCTAGACGGTCCACCCCACCCCCGCAATGGGAGATCATTCACTCCCCGGGGGGCTATAGCCCCCGGCCTTATGATCTGGTCTTGAGCTTGGCCGGTTGCATCCATGGATTTCGGTTTCGTAGATTCTCCAACAATCACCTCTGGCTCCTGTCTTATCTTGATCTTCTGAGGCCGGGGGCCAATGCCAGGGTTGTACCTCAGTATCCTCGCCGGACCAACGGTATCTCCCTCCGTATGTAACGATTCACCGGGGGCCTAGGGCGTTTGGGGGGCGTGTAGGTAAGGGAGTCCTCCCTCTGGACGATCATCGGCTGCGTCCTAGGGCTCGGGGGCCGCGAGCCTTGTCGCCTTGGTGATGGTGGATGTGGACCCGGAACCCTACCAAAGGCCCCTCGAGACCCAGGAGTTGCATGCAACCTAGGATTTACATGTTTCCTGGAGGACCCCGACGGCCGAGTCGTCCTAATCGGGGGAAGGATCACCATGCATGTCGGAGGAACAGATCGCTCCACTGGATGGAAAGGGACCATCACCGGGTGGTGGTCGCCCCGAAGAAACTCAGCACGACCCCAAGGGTCCCTGGTTCCTGACGGTATTCCATCGGTGGCGCGTTGAAGCGATGCAGTAGGTACGGCCACAAGGGCCAGGGTGCCCGCCCCTGCAAGGGCCAACCGCCCCGACGAAGTGTCACGCCCCAAATCCGGTTTTGACCGGACTCGAGACGTGAACTAAAATAATAACTAAAAGATAATAATAAACGGAAAATTAAAAGAAATAAACCTCCGAATTTAGTTCCAAAATAAACAACTCCGATAAACATGAGTCAAACGCTCAATTCCAAACAAGTAAAAACATAGTTTAGTACGAAAATAGAAAGTACGTCTCTACTACAGGTAACCCTCCCCGGACCCTCAACGAGTAGTCGATCGACGCCCGGTACCTCGCAAGCCAGTCCATCCCCAAGAGACCTCCAGGGCTCGGGAGAGCAGGCCGAGACCGAGTGGCTTTCTGAGGCCGTTTGAGGGCCTTGATCCGAGGAGGAAGAGGACCTCGGGATCCTTCCAGCCACAGGCCCAGTCTGGTGGGATGCGATGGGTCGGAGCAGTAGCGTCCGTTGGACCTGCCCTGTTAGCGCAGTTGTCCCCTGTGCAGGCAGTTGGGTCATCTGGGCCGAGATTTCCCAGCGGGTCGTCCGACGAGGATCGAGGAGAGGTCGCGTGCCGTTGAGAGGACATGCTACCACTGCGGTCGACTTGGACACATCTCCACCGTGTGTCCCGACCGAGTTAGAGGAGGACCAGTGCAACGACCACCGGAGTAGGAGACTACTAGACGTTCGTGTGGCTAACCGTTGGAGAACACTTGAGGTAGGGAAGAGTAGTAAATTCCGCTTTTAATTAAATAATGTTAATAGTATGCATATAGGACGTTAATAACCGGTAAAGTCTTAACTTGCATATAGGATGTGATTAACTAGAATAACCGCTTTCAATTATGGGAATTGTCGTGCTGTAGAATCACATGTGGCTATGTCGAGCCTTAGGATTGATTATTGGTTGTGTTTGATTGTGGTTAATAGTCATTAAGTGTTGATGCACAGTATATCCCTTGGTTAATCTAAGACTCATATTAAATTATATAAATTGTGATGAATGTGATATGAATGGTCGCTTCGTGACATGATTGGTTGAATGAATGTGTTGAGTGTGATATGATTGTGCCTTGTGATATGATCGGGTGAATGACAGACCGATGTGACATGCTTGGTAAGTTGTATCGGTAAGTTTTGTTGGTATGATGAGTTTGGTGTGAGGTGTTTTGGTTTGATATTGCGTGGTATTGTTTGTTTACCCCGAGGTGTGTTTCCGGGAAGATCTCTAGGCCGACGTGCGTTTCCGGTATGATATATTGTTTACTTGCCCCGAGGTGTATTTCTGGGAAGACCTTTAGGCCGATGTGCATTTCCGGTATAAGGTATCTTCCCGGAAACACACCTCGGGGTAAACAAACAATACCACGCAATACCAAACCAAAACACGTCACACCGAACTCATCATACCAAAAAAATTTACCGACACAACTTACCAAGCACGTCACATCGGTCTATCATTCACCTGATCATATCACAAGGCACAATCATATCACACTCAACACATTCATTCAACCAATCATGTCACGAAGCGACCATTCATATCACATTCATCACAATTCATATAGTTTAATATGAGTCTTAGATTAACCAAGGGATATACTGTGCATGAACACTTAATGACTATTAACCACAATCAAACATAAACAATAATCAATCCTAATGCTCGACATGGCCACATGTGATTCTACAGCACGACAATTCCCATAATTGAAAGCGGTTATTCTAGTTAATCACATCCTATATGCAAGCTAAGACTTTACCGGTTATTAACGTCCTATATGCATACTATTAACATTCTTTAATTAAAAGCGGAATTTACTAATCTTCCCTACCTCAAGTGTTCTCCAACGCTTAGCCACACGAACGTCTAGTAGTCTCCTACTCCGAGCTCGAGAGTAACGACGTCTAGGATCATAATGTAGTACTAGAATTAATACACAATCAAAGCGGTTTTTAAAGAGAAAATACCTAAATTTAACCCCCAAAAGGTTCGTGGGGGATCCACCGACGCCCACGGTGATCGAGCTCTGGCTCCATTGGCCTGGCGACGGTGTCCTGGTGGAGCCATCAATGGTGACTGAGAAGGGAAGGGACGCGACGTGTGGAGGATGAGGAGCAACCCGGTTGCAGCGGACGACGTAGAGGACGACGGCGAAAACGGCGTTAGGGGGAGACGTAAACCCTAGAAAGGGTAGGAGAGAACCTTTAAGGAGGTAGACGGATCGTTTTTTAGTGGTCACAGAAATGTGGCATCTTGGAATGCCTTGATTCACGGGTTTGTGAAAAAAAATTGGTTTTTGGTTTTAAAACATGTAAAAGTAAACAGTAAGCGAAATGACAGTGAACAAGTACTCACAAAGCTTAGAAGAGTTTTAATTCAAAGAAAAAGCAATCTAAGGTTGTGGGTTCATAGAGACCATTTCCAATGCATTTAAATGACGATGAATATTGTGAAGTTGTCTGATTTTAGGGGCAACGAATCATCTCTCAAACTAGTCCTAACTCCTCACGTTGTTTCGGACCCTAATGGAATCTAACCACCCAGTTCTCACGAATCAGGATGTAGGAAGACCCAAAGCACTAAGTTCTTTGATAATTTCTAACTTTCGGTACTAATCCTATGGCTGTTGCAATCGTGTTAACCTAGCTATCATTAGTCTAGATTTAAACCCAATTTGTATAAGATTTCTGACCTAATTGCAACCCACCTCTCAAGAGTGTCAGATTGCAATTCCCACCTTTTATCAAGCCTACCCGGGAGATAGAACATTAAGTTTAAATCGAATACAAACCCTAAATCAAATCATCCAACACAATACCCATTCACACATTCAATAAATTGGAAAGTAAATCTCTACTCCCCCATAACCCTAGATTATGGGGTTTTAGTTACTCATGAACGAGGAAGAAGAAGATGTCATTGATGAGCATAAAGAAAGCTTCATAATGGAATAATGTAAAGAAATACAATACCCAAGTGTGAATATAACGATGTTCTTCCAAGTAGAAATCCTCTCCCTACCTTGCTATCAACTCTCCTCTCTTCTTAGCTCTCAAAAATACAAGTTCCTCTTCTCTAACATAACTCTCCCCTATTTATAAAAGTTTTGATGGCCTTTTTCTCCTCAAAATCGGACTTGAAAAAGAGGAAATTTGCCTATTTTTCGCCTTAGAATCGGATTTGGAAACAGAGTTCTGCGTGCGTCACGGCTCCTTGATGAGACCCATCACGGACCATGTCACGGCTCCTTGATGGATCAGAGAGTTTTTTGCCGTTTTTGATCTCCGTCATGGCTCTATAGTGGGACCTATCACGGACCATGTCACGGCTCCGTGGTGGAGCAGATAGTTTTTGATGGTCTTGGGCCCTTGACGAAAGTTGTAGATCTCTGAATTCCCTTCGATTTGACATAAACTTAAAGGCAATAGGAGTTTGTATGAAGAATTTATGCTCTTCGCAAGATCAGCCAACTTCCAAAACTCCTAAAACCGGGTTCTCCTCTATTTTAGCCATTTTTTCCGATCAAATCACCTAAAAAACATAATGAGAGACACAATACGAGTAACGAGAGAAAAGTGGTCCAAACTATACAATCATGAGACTAAAATGCTCAACAACGTGGGCTAAAAACATCTAGAATCGATGCAATTTATGTCCACATCTGAATCCGGGAGAACGGAAGGATGGTCGGGTTGATATGAGGATATGAATCCTCGAGGATCAAAGGCGTGTGCTTAAATGACCACGGTTACCCTCAATAAATCCGCTCCTTCTCCGCTTGGGATGCGAAGTAGAAGCCGGTTATTCCCCAACCGATATCCTTAATCACTTGTCCATCATGATGCCAGACCTTTATCATTAGAACCTCAGTGGAAGGTTTGTCAAAAATGGAGAGATGTGAATAGTCAAACAGCCAAGCCGAATGTTGTGTGGGCAAGAGCCTAGGTAACCTTCAGTTCTCGGGGGATATAGATAATCTGCTCTTCCTCTTCGTCTATATATAGGGCATCGAAGCTTTCTTGGAGGATGGGGAGGTCCTCCATCAGAGGACGGGTAGGAACTCGGTCATGATTTCAGCAAGTCCTTGGGGGAGGTGATCGCGACATGATAGTGGTAGGGCGCATCGAGGATGGGGTAGGTCCACGACCCTGAGGACAAGATAGATGCAACCGTCCTGATGGGAGTTCACTTTCTTGCGCGCGCTTGGGACGGGGCCCTGTAAATGTCTGGTGATGGTATAATGGCGGGTGAGAGCATATCTAGCCATTGAACGAGATTAGTCAATGTCAGGGGGATCGACGCGTGGATCTTGATGGTGTCGTCGCGTGATCGAGTGGATTTACTACATAGGGTTGCAAGCGATGTTCAGAGAAGAGGGACTTCTTCCTCACTAGGAGAGGATGGAGAGGGGATGGAGAAGGCCGATGTGTCTTCTTCTGAGGGCGCATCAGCTTAATAAAGCCATTTAGAGGAGTCGACAACATAGTGAGAGGTGACACGGGAAGTGGGTGCACATGTGATTCATTCAGGGTGTTGGGGTAGGACGATATCTGGTTGAAGACGTCATGGTTAGCCGGATAAAATGAGTGGAGGGTGGTGGGAGCCCGCGTAAACGTGGAAGGAAGGTAAGGAGGTGTAGTACGAATACATGAAGTGGAGGTGGCGATAGAAAGAAGAAGAGAATGAGTGAAAATCATACGAGAATTTTGCTCTTGATTAGTAGTTAAATGAGTCGTGGTTTGCACCACAAGGAAATAAACACCCCTTAACTAAGATATGCTGAATAAATAAAAATTAATGTTGACGTACAAAATTATCACAATTGTTAAGACTCAGATACACAAGTGCAGTCTTCTTTGACAATGTGATTCAATAGCTCACATACTGATAGTAGCTCAAATATAGCCCCAAAACTATTTGTCTTACTTGACCTATAAGATCATGTAATGTGTATAAATATCCATCATTTGTAATCTAATACTATCAGATCAATATACAATTTTATTACACTTTTACATGGTATCAGAACCTTACTTCTTGGCCTTTAGATCTGATTTCCGAAGTTGCTCCGTTCTGATCGGAGAACTCACATTTCCAAGCTTGTTGTTCCGAAGTTGCTCCATTTCGACCGGAGAACTTATCTTTCCAAGCTTGTTGTTCTGAAGTTGCTCTGTTCCGACCAGAGAACTTTATATTCCTGATTCGTGTCCCATACGACCACGTTCTCCGTGTGTTGTTGTTCTATTCCGATCAGATTGCAATTGTGCTCTCGCTCTACACGACCCAAAGCACCCCAGTCAAAACCTTCGTTCTAAAAGGAGACTGGATTCAACTCTCTTTTGCTAAAATAGTTCTTGTTGTTTCGCTGCTGGCGACCATCTTCGAGCTTGTTGTTCGTTGTTTTGTTCTTGTTGCTGGAAATATAAGCTTAGGAAGAATATAAGCTCATCCAAAAACAACTATGTTGTTAACTAATAAAGAAATCTTGAAAAAAATCTTATCCACACAGCTAAGCCACAACTGTTACCAAAATTCCTACACGAAGTCAGCCTTCAAAAAAATTGGGCATTCTTTCCAGCAACTCCAGGCGCGCTTACTCGCACGTGTGCTCAATGCCTTCAGCCCACTTTCAGTCGTGCGCATGTTTTTCACGTGACAACCGTTCAATTTTTTTAGTTATTTTCGTTACTATGGAAAAGACCGAGATTTCTAACCCCATATTACTATATTTGATGGGTTTAATTATATGTTATGGGCACATGAAATGTCTACGTTTCTTCGTGTCAGGCTACTCTAGCGTTATGTGACTAGAGAGTTCATCCAACTAGTCCGAGCAGTCGATGAAGATGATGAAGAAGAAAAGTTCAATGACCCATTTAAAATCCGGGACAGATTAGATTCTTACATGGTTTCGAAACACTTGTACTACTTCTGTGAAAGTTTATTTTAGTCGCTTTAACACTACAAAGGAACTTTGGGATTTTCTTGCGAAGCTCTACTCCACCACTGATATTACCTGACGCCCTGGGAATTAACCCACAAAAAGGGCGCGACAAGCGCACCGGTCGTCAAGTAGTAAATCGGTTTTAAGTCCGGTTATCGTACCCAAGGGAGCAGTAAGACAGTCACTCGATTTATAATCCGTTATTAATCTATTTCTTGAAATGGTTGGTTTTTGTTTTAAAAAGTTAAGTAACAAGTTGCAAAGCAAATTAAAGTAAAATGAGAACAAATTTCAAGTGTTTGTAAAATTCAGGGGAAAAGGCGATCTAGGACTTTTGACGGGGTCACAATATGACTATTAATTCGCAGGGGTTTGTGTTTACATGTGCAAATAAGGTAAGTTTAAAGGTAACGGAGGTTCTCTCAACTGGTCCTAAACATCTTTCGATCGAATTAGGACCGTAGCATAATATGTCCACCTAGTTATTTCTAATCTAGGTCTAGAGAGACATACAACATTACGATTCATGAACTCCTCTAACTTTCGGGTTGTACGCCTATAGCTGTTACACTCGTATTAACCTAACTTTACTAGAGACTAGATTTAAACCCGAGTTGCATAATCCTTAGTCCTTTTAGTCATTCTCATCTTTCGATTGTTGAATGCTAAAACCTAATCAACTACCAAATGGCCGGCCCTCTAAGAAGCCATCCAAGGGTCAGTTAAAGGGCCAAAACAGAGAGCTCGAAACCTTGGCTCCTCAATTATGATAAATGCCCTTGTTTTACTCTGAATACTTGAAAACTCTAATATCAGGCCTACTGCACGAAAGGAGGAAGAAATGCATTAAAACAACTTAATCCAGGGACCGAAAAGCTTAACATGTGGGCTTAAAAACATCGAAAACAGATGCATTATGCGTCCACATCATTACCCATCAATATCAATTACTGGGCCGTTTTCACCAACTAAAGCAAGAGGCGGGTATTTCCGTCCTCAAACGCCCAAATCTTAAAGGTAGGTATTTCGGGTTCATACGATTCGAGTCCAAGGGAGCTGCGGCGTAGGCGATCGAGGGCCTTAACGGTTTTAAGCTTAATGGGTATGTACTCTTTGTCGCCTTAGCTCGTCGCCGGCTGGAATTATCGCCGGAAGTCGATTTGGGAAATCCGGTACCATGCTCTATTTCCGATATACGAAAACAGAGCATACCTATGGGTGTGTTCCATGAGAGAACCTCTCCCTCTCTTACGCCCAAGCCCCTGGTTTCTGCTTCGACGACGACCAAAGGTAATTCTTGGCCGGCGGCTGCGATGGAGGAAGGTAGTTCGGAGAAGACGCACGGTGGTTTGTCGGTTTCTCAGTTTGCTGACTCTCCAGCATCGGATCGCACCGGAGATCGCGAGGTGTCCGTGATTCACGAGATCTCTCAGAATTTGAGTCCCGGTGATTGCGGCTTGACAGATGTGGTTGCTGTAAATCGTGATTCACGCGAGTTGAAAGATACAGAGGTTATCACGGGATCGCGTGAGGAAGAGAACCTGGCTGTTGGGTTGTCTACTGGGCCTATGTTTGGGTAAGACTCAAATCAGTCCAATCCAGTGTTGTATGGGTCTGGGTTGGGCTCTGTGGAGCAGGTCCAAGACAAGGTTAATGATGGGCTGCAATTGTTGGCTTCATCTCCTCCCGTAGTGTTGGTTTCGTCTCCTCCCGTAGCGGTAGATCAAAACGAAGCTGAGACCGATGTGAATGTAGAATGAGCTCTAGAGTAGGGTGATTCTTCTGGGGATCGGTCTGGTCCATGGAAGGATGCTTTGCTCAAACCTCCAAAACGTCAGAGTCGGGCTCCTGCTCATCTTCCGGACTACGTTAGTGATAAGGTCTTTGGGGTGAAGCTCCCACCCATTCAGCACGTGTCCCAAAAAGTGATAGACCATCTACAATACTTTGATCGAAGCCTGGAGGAAGCCCTTGCGAATAAAGGTCGTAAGGGAAAGGCTAGATCCAATCTGGTACCTCGTACTAATAATGCCAGGTCCAAGAACCGAACCCCCAACCGGAAGGACTCAAGTAACCCAAGCTCGGAAAGCGAGTGGTACGAGGAAGAATAGGTCTTGCTTTGGCCTAGTTTTTTGTTAAGGGATTTGTTCCCTGTCTCTCCTATGGAGATCTTTTGTAATCGTCGTTGCTTCTTTTGGCTTTCTCCTCCTTGGAGATCGACCTTTAATAAAAAATTAGCGCTTATCCAAAAAAAACAAAAAAAAACAAGAGGCAGGACAATCCATTGCGCACTGTCACTCGTACGATTCAGATGCGGTCTCAGACCCGTTCCTTGGACAGAGAACGTGCACGAGAGGCATCCCCTTTCAAGCGCTGGTAAAACCGTTGTAAAACATGTTGCGAAACCGGTGGAGAAGTACAATTATGTGAAGCAACGTAGTTCGAAAGCTATTAAGAAGAATAAGGAGGTGATCGATCAGTTGGAAAATTTGGATATCAAGGTTCCCCAGAAGCGATTATTTGACGATCCTTTACTTACCTCCGAAGGGGAGGAATGGGTCGAGTATTCAAGTGACAGTAGCAGCTCGGAAGGTGGAGCTGTTGAAATTCAGCATTGAATCATGAGAGTCCTCTCATGGAACGCGAGAGGACTGAATTCCTCTCAGAAGCAGCGTTGTATGAGAGATGTTATCGTTAAAAAAAATCGTTGTTTTTTATGGTGCAGGAGGTGAAAGTCGAATCGATTGACTTTGACTTTTTACGTTCGATTGGTTTGCATGGAGGGTGGGACTTTCGTACTGGAATGGCCTTTAATGCGGTGATGTGTTTGGGAATATTCTTTTGTGTGCTATGGCAAGCAGGGTCTTCGAGAGCCTCAGTTTCATTTTTGGATTGGCAACGCCGTCCTGGGTGGTGCATACGGCCTAGGAAGCGAGGGAGGCGGTTGTCCAGTAGAGTGTGATTGTGTCATGTTTTGGTTGTGTTGGGTCCGGTGAGTGTCTGTTTATCGGCCTGTATTTCTTGTTCTCACTTTTTTTTCCTGTTTGTTTGGTTTGCTTTTTTTCTCGGGGTTTGTTCCCGCAGCTCCAGCTTAGAGCTCCTCTGTTATGGTTGTGTTCTAGATCGATCCTCCTTGGATCCTTCTTTTCTTTAATAAAATTTTATGAGCTTATCCAAAAAAAAAGCAAGAGGCAGGACAATCCATTTCTTACTTTCTCTCTAACATGCAAGTTATTTGGGATAGACTTAGTGCCTTAGATCAAAAATGTGAGAACCCCATGGATTCTATTCTTTTTTTCCCAATATCAAGATTGCCTGAGGGTTATGCAATTCCTGATGGCTCTCTAGTCTGAGTTGAAACCAGTTCGGAGCTCTTTACTACATCGAGACCCGTTTCTCACTTCTGAAACTGTGGTTGCTAGTCTACTCTCCAAGGAAACTCATTTTGATATCATGACATTTCATCGACCTCCTGTTGTTGTTCTGGCCATGACTGGTAAAAGTTCTACACAAGAAAGACCAATTTGTAGATATTGTCAAAAGGAGGGTCACTTACTCAAAGAATGCCTCACTCGATATACTATTCATACTTATTCACAAGGGTTTTATAAGCTCAAGTCTCATGGTTCTTACCAGCGTGTTCCTCGAAACTTCAGGCCTCTCTCTATATCCAATGTCACTGTTGTTTTCTCTTCAGACTCCTCTAAAGCATGTGTTGATTTCCTAAACATGACAACTATCCTCAACAAAATCAACCAAACCATCAAACAAACATTAACTACGACCCGCTCTGGTGCTAAATTTATTCCTTCTATAGCATCAGGTATGTCATCTCCATGGTACTTTGACTTTGCTTGTTTCAATCACATGAGTCCATAATCGTATTTATTTTCCAACACTACACTAATCACAAACTCACATATCAATCATACTGCTGATAAGTCTACACTGTTAGCCACACACTCGGGTACTATATCTACTCCACAATTATTATTCCCACCCTCTTTGTCCCCAAGTTGTCTCTCATTCTCATCTCAATAGGTCAATTGTGTGATTTAGGCCTTGATGTTAACTTTTTTGGTTGTTTTGCTTTTGTTTCCTTGTAGGATCCAATGACGGTAAGGATCTATGGGACGACCCTCAAGCCATGTCGCATGTTTGAGCTCACCTCTTTACAACTTCCCTCATCGTCATCCTCAAATAAATATGTTGTTATGTTATCCGCTGATCTTTGACATTCCCGTCTTAGTCATGTCTCTTCCCAGCGTTTAAATTATCTAATTTCTAATGGCTTGCTAGGTTCTGTTTCTTGTAAATTTGGTGAATGCGTGTCTTGTAAGCTTGAAAAGCATCATGCACTTCCATTTTCTAATAATGACTCTATTTCAGTTGCACCATTTGATCTCATTCTCTCTGATTTGTGGGGACCATTTTCTACTCCTATAATGGGTGGTTCACGTTATTTTGTCATTTTCGTTGATGATCATACTCGGTTTACCCGGATTTATTTAATGAATCATAACTCTAATCTAACCAATGTCTATTCCAAATTTTCTAGTATGGTTCAAACTCAGATCTCGAAAGTTATTAAAACCTTTCGTACTGATTATGGCATAGAGTACAAAGAAACCTCTTTTGTTGATCTCGTCGCCATGAATGACACTGTTATGCAAATACCTTGTCCAGGTACTTCTCGACAATATGGTCGAGATGAGCGTAAACATTGTCACATCCTTGACAACGTTTGAACCTTGATGATCTCTGCCAATTGTCTTGAGCGTTTTTAGGGTGAATTTGCCCTCACAACTATCTATACTATCAACATAGTCTCATCTCCGATCATAGGTGACAAAACTGTTTATGATTATCTTTAAGGTTGCTCACCTTCTTATGGTCTTCTTTGGGTATTTTGTTGTGTCTGTTTTGTTCAGTTGCAACCATATGAACATACCAAATAAAATCCCATTCTCGTCTTTGTTGCTTCATAGGATAAGGGACTGAGCATAAAATTTATAGATGTTGGGATCCTCTATCAAAACGTCTTCGCATCTCTCGACATGTCACCTTTCTAGGAACACAAGATATTCTCATCTATGTCCCATTTCTATGTATTAGAATCCATTCCATTCTTCTCAAATCTAAACATTAATTTGTAACCTGATGATAATGAGGGATCCTCTTCTGAGATGACTCTTGTAGGTGACTTCACTCCTCCGGCTCCGACTATGGACCTTATCCTGCCAGAAGATCCTGTACAATCATCTCTTCCTCAACGTCATACCAAACTTCCATCCCATTCTTAAGACTATCATGTAACCCTACCCAATACTTCTCGATATGCATCCGCCATTTCCTCCACTTATGAGCCCCGTACATATCGTGAAGCATGCACTAATCCTTTTCGGAAACAAGCAATGTCTGAGGAATTACAGGCACAGGAAAAGACTCATACATGGACAGATGTTCCCTCGCCTAGGGGTAAATCAGTAGTCAGCTGTAAATGGGTCTACAAGGTTAAAACTCGAGCATATGGTAGCATAGAGCACTACAAAGCCCGATTAGTTACAAGAAGTTTCACACAAGAATATGGAATTGACTATGACAAAACTTTTTCTCCAATTGCCTAACTCACTTCTGTTCGGAGTCTATTGGCCGTCGTAGGAGGGAGAAAATGGGATCTTTTCCAAATGGATGTTAAGAATGCTTTTCTCAATGGAGACCTTGTAGAGAAAGTCTACATGCTATCGCCCCTGGCTATGAGCACCCTCTAAACACAGTATTTTGTCGAAAGAAGGCTATATATGGACCCAAGCAAGCTCCACGAGCGTGGTTCTCTAAATTCAGTAGCATTATGACTAAACTCGGGTTCACCTGCAGTCCTCATGATACTGCCCTTTTTGTCAAGAAAACCTCTAAAGGGCATATTCTGCTTCTACTTTATGTGGATGACATGATTATTACTGGTGATAAATTTCAGGTATCTCGGATCTCAAGAGTCGTATCAATCAACAATTCGAGATGAAGTATCTTGTTATTCTCACATACTTTCTCAGTTTGAATATCTTATCAAAATCCTTTATATATCACTTATCTCAAGCCAAGTATGTCGCCGATCTTATCTCTCGGGCTGGGTTGTCTGACACTAAATTGCTTCCAACCCATTTGAGTTACATGTCAAGCTCACTCCTTCCGATGGAAAAGTACTCCAAGATGCTACACTTTACCGACAATTAGTTAGCAGTCTTATCTATCTCATTATCACTCGGCCAAACATTGCATTGTAGTTCACATTGTTAGTCAATTCATGTGCGCTCCTCGCACTACCCATTATGAGGCCATTATTCGGATTCTAAGATACGTTCGAGGCACCCTGTTTCAAGGGTTTCATTTTCCGTTCAACTCACCATTAGTTATGCAAGACTATTCAGATGCTGATTGGGCAGGAGATCCTACTGACCAACGATCCACTACAGGCTAATATTTCTTTCTTGGAGCCCCACTTATCTCGTGGAGAAGTAAGAAACAAACAACTATTGCTTGTTCCAACACAGAAGCAGAATATCGAGCTCTTGTTGACTCTACTTCTAAGCTGTTATGGCTTAGATGGTTGTTGCATGACATGGGTGTCGTTCACAAGTCTGATACCCTTACTCATTGTGATAATCAAAGTGCCATCTAAATTGCTCACAATGATGTGTTTCATGAACGCGCCAAATGTATAGAGAATGATTTCCATTTCACAAGACATCATCTTACTCAAGGCACCATCGCTTTTCAATTTGTCTTATCTGCTGATTAGATTGTTGATATCTTAGTAAGTAAACTCAACTTGGGTTCTATACAGTAGCTCACATATAGCCCTGAAACCCATCTGTCTTCTTTTTCTTTATCCGTGATTTTTTGTTTTATAAACCAAGCCTTTAAAGTAAAGGACAATGCAAAAGGGAAACCCCTCTACCAAGGAGACTTATAGATAAAAGCAACCTCAAATGAAAACCCTAGCATCTGTAGACTTGCAAACTAAGCAACCTAAACAAAATGAATGATGAGTGTAACAATTATATACCCAAATATTCTAACCATGAAACAAATTGAACCATCCGTCTTCCTTAATTTATAATATCCTATGACGTGTACAAATATCCCTCATTTATAATCTTACATTACCTTATCAATATACACTTTCATTACACGCTTACAACAATGCAGACAAGTACACATCATGAATCAAAAAGGATATTATTGTATTCGGAAACATCTTTCATGAGTTGCTTCAGATTGATATTGTTGTTATTTTGTTAAGTTGCTTTGTATTGTTGTTTTGTTTTCCTCTAAGTCTCGTCTATCAGAACATCGTAGTCAAAGACTTGTCTTTGACTAACGAGTCTCCGTTAGTTGTGGTTGTTACCTTTGATAGCGTGGTCGGTTGGGTCTTTCCATCGACGGTTCTCTCCAGACCGTCGATAAGAAAGACCGTCCTGATCATTGGTTATCTAGGCGCTGTGTCACTTTGTGTCGAGAGTTATCATCTCACTAATCGTTTTTCGGGTTCTTGAAAATGATCAGTAAATGCAAGACTTGTTTTGTATGGTTTGTAAAGTTTATTATGATTAATGAATCTTTATTTTTTAAAAAAAATTGGATAATTTAACAGACACAAAAATCCATACCGCGCCCACAAGCTTGTCTCAGCCATTAATATCCTGAGAAGGAGATAAAGCAACTCTGCACGCACAGTCACATTGCTTTGTCGGATCCTGAACATGATCTCCATCCAATCACACCATAGTACACATTTCAAATACCGTCCACATATACATATTAAAAAAAATATTTCATTTAATAAACTCTAAATTGCCGCGAAATTTCCATGCCCCGTCCTTATAATATGCTGAAGAGATTCAAGCTGCTGATTCTTAATAAGCATGTATGATTGGATCATAATAAATAAATAAATGAGTTAAATAATCAAATGGAAATACAAAATTAATTATTGTTTTATGATTATTAAAATGGTCGTCCATATTGTTTGTCTCACGTGGTCTTCATTGTGACTTTGTGGGCATGGAGATACGGCCGAAATTGTAATAGCAAAACTGACTTTTGGTTGACTATTCAAATGATCCGACCATGACCTTGATTACTTCACCTTGCTCTTTGTATCAAAAGCTAATGTTGATTAAACTAAACCAAAGTTGATAATGATTTAAGCAATGAGATTAAAATACGTTGGCTGACGTTGGGCAGCCTTTCCTTATGTCAGCCGCCTAACGTAACTAACTTAAAATAATAAATAAGTTATCCTAATATTTTTGTATCTATTTTAAAGCGGAACATAGATTATTTGGGTTCAGTTTTCATTTCATTTGCACGTGATGGCAAAAAACTACATTATTAAACATAATTTTATTTTTATTATATATAAGTTGAATCAAAATCAGTGATTAGTACAAGCTTACGGCGGTGATGAACAAAGAACGAGTATATATTTAAATAAAAGAAATGTATTTTTAGAAATAATTGGCCACGGAAAATTCTAGGTATTTTCCTCCTAAATCTTCAAAGCTACACAAGTATATTTATGTATTGTGTGGTACAACTTGTTAAGGCCTTGGAATGAATTCACACGAGCCCGACCACACGTGTAATACCTCTGATGATCGGACGGAAAGATAAGGCCACAAGTCTATTATTGGTAAAGATAATTCCCCCACCATTTATCATTCTTACCATTTTCGCGCCTCAAGTGTCTCACTCTTCAGTTTTTCTTATATTGTCTTCAGGGGAGCTGTTCATATTATCTTCCCTTTTTTTTTTTTGCCACTTACAAAGTTATAATTGAGTTCCCAAGGAAACGATCCACTGATCAAGACTCAACCTTTATATATGATACATCTGAAGTTTGTCTATGAGATAAAAACTATTATTTATAAGTGAGTATTTTGCAGTAGGGTTGATTTGTACTCAGTTTGTATTGTTTGTATGTACTCTGTTGTGTGATTTATATGTATATGTTGTGTTGTTTCTGTTTCGTCTATAATATTTTTTTTTGAGTAAATATAGACTTTTATTTAAATGTCGGTAATAATAATGCGTTGAAGAGGCTCCGGGATATAACCCCCTTGTCAATTTTAGACAGGGGAAGAACAAGTCGCCATGGCAAGCCAATGAGCTGTTTTGTTCGCTGTCCGTTTTACAAAATCGAGTTGCACGCACTTGAGTCTAGCTAATAGGGAAATACAATCGGTGACGACTATCCCTAAAGAAGAAGACGATTTTCCTCATTTGTTGATCATATCCACTATGACCTTACAATCACTTCTGACGCTGGTCCGTTGTCTTGGTTGTTGTAGTAGTCATGTCAGAGCATCTCTAATAGCATATGCCTCCACCAGTCCCGGATTTTGTGGTTCATGGAATGAGGATGATCGAGCCCATGTAAGACGTCCCATATCATCTCTACATACCCATCTTGTCAGCCACCGCAAATAAAGCTCCATTCGTGTTTATGGCCCATGCTCCTTGGGTTGGATACTCCCATGTCGCGGCTGCTTCTGTGTGTGCTTGTCGAGGGACTGACCCTGCTTGCGCTTTCCTATTTCTGGCTTCCAACCATCCCATTTGCAGGAAGAATGACGTTTGATAGATGGCAACGACCGTCTGTGGGGTGTTCTCCCAGACTACTTTGTTTCTGGCTTTCCAGATTTCCCGCATGATACATCCCACCATTCCACCACATGCTGGGGGATTGAGCTGTAGGGTATATTTTAGCCAACATGTGATGTCCGTAGACTCTTGAGGAAACTTCAGGCCATATTTTGCCCAACATTCAGCTGCTATGGGGCATTGGACTAGTAGGTGCAGCTCGGATTCGTCCTCTCCTTTGCAAATAGGGAAACATGCTTCCACTGCCACGTACCGACATCGAAGATTTGGCGCTACCTGTAGACATCCCGAACATGTTCTCCACAAAAAGGAACGCAACTTTGGCATCACTTCCATTGCCAAAATGGATGTCCAGATATCCGTCTGATTGTGAAAAATTGCTTGGTCCTATTGGCTCTGAACGTATGAGGACTTGACGGAGTAGTGCCCTATGTGTTCCCCCGCCCAATAGCACGAGTTTGTTGTGGCTGTCCTACTCGTAGGTACCGCAAGAATAACACGGTAGTCCTCCTCATTGAATAGATTACAGATCATGTATGTGTTCCATTGTCTCGTGTTAGGCCTCATTAGCCCTGAAACATTTAGGTGCTCGAGTTCTGGCCCCACCGTCTTCACCCTTGGATCTACCCCTGTCAACCACAGATGTCGAAGATTAGACGTCGTTGTCCCTGGACCAATCGAACGTCGTGCTCCTTTTTTAATCAATTCCTGAGCAGGGAGTATACTTTTCCAGACGTAACTCTGATTTGGCTTCCTTATCTCCTCCAAAGCCGAGGACTCCGGGTAGTATCGAGCTTTCAGTACTCTTGCACCAAGCTAGACTCATCCGTCACAAGTTTCCATAGTTGTTTCCCCAGGAGATCCGTATTGAAGTCCTGCAGATTTTAGAACCCCAGTCCACCTTTCTCCTTCGGTCTTGACATGGTCGTCTATGATTGCCATATAATGCCTTTACCGTCGGGACCAGATGACTTCCACCAGAATCGAGCTAGGGCTACGTTCATCTTCTCCAGTATCCCTTGTGGAAGCCTCATCACACTCATAATGTATGTCGGTATAGCTTGCATGACTGATTTAACCAACACTTCCTTACCTGCCCCATTTAGGAGTTTGCCATCCCATTTCTGAATTTTGCGTAGTACTTTGTGCAGAATAAACTGTAAACCCTGTTTTCTGTTACGACCCATCATATTTTGGATTCCCAGATAGGGGGATGGCTGTTGAAGCTACAGAATTCCCAGTATCTATACCCCCTCTACCCTCAAGTCTTCTTGTGTATTGATATTGAAGAATATAGATGACTTTTGCTGACTCACTACTTGACCCGACGCTTCCTCAAACATCTGAAGTAGAACTCGGATTCACTCCATGTCTATGAGATTCGCTTTGCAGTAGACATAACAGTCGTCTGCAAAGAACAGGTGGGTAAGCGAGGGAGCCCGTGGAGCAACCTTCACCCCATGTATGTCTCCCCTACTTTCTGCTTCTTGTAGAAGTCGGGAAAAATCTTCCATGCAGAAGAGGAATAGATATGGTGATAGTGGGTCACCTTGTTTAATCCCTCTCTTTGGTTGGACAAAACCTGCTTGTCGACATCCCGCCACAATGGTGTATGTGACTGAGTACGCGCATCTTCTGACTAGAGATATTCATTCCTCCCAATAACTGAATCCTCGCATAATATCCCATGGGAAACCCCATCCACTCTGTCGTATGCTTTGCTCACGTCTATTTTCAAGGCCATCCACCCCTCCGACCTTGTCTCTTATTTTTCAAGAAGTGAAGGGTTTCGTAGGACAAAATAATATTGTCTTGAATCGACCGCCCAAGCACAAAGTTCCCTGGGAGGACGATATAATCCCATCCAACATGCCCTTGAGACAATTTGCTGCCACCTTTGACACCACTTTGAACACAACATTGCAAAGCGCAATGGGCCGTAGCTCTTTCAGGGACTTCAGGCACTCCACCTTCAGGATTAGGACCAAGGTTGTTTTATTCATATCATATGGTATCTCCTCTCCCGAAAATATTCGCCTTACCCAGTTAGTGACATCTGCACCCACTGTGCTCCAATACTTCTGGTAAAAAAACGGGTTGAGCCCGTCCGGTCCTGGCGACTTGTTAAGGCCCATCGAGAATGTAGCATCCCTCACCTCCTTCGACGTTACATCTCCCATTAGGGACATATTCTGAGACGCTGAAATTTGTTGTTGAAATCGTGGAAAACCCCGTCCATCTCCCCTGTATTTCCTTGACAGAGTTTTATAGAACTCTAATATGTGATCCCCCAATCCCGTTTCCCAGGTCAGGACAGTCCCAGAATCATCCTGAAATTCTGTGAATTTATTGATATTCTTCCTCTAAGAGGCTGACGCTTGAATTTTTTTGTGTGTTCTGGTCGCTCTCAGTGAGCCAGTGTTGTTTTGCTCTCTGCCTCTAGAACTCCCCTTTCTTGTCTAGTGCCGTCTCATAAAGCTTTTGCAGTGCTCTGCGTCTTCAGATACTCGAATGGTCCGACCTACCATTCAACAACAGAACATCTCGTTCATATCTGGCTATTTTCTTGGATAACGCGTTGTACACCTCTTTTCCCACACGTCCAATGTTGCCCCAGTTTCCCTCGTCTTTATGGATATATCTCGGTCCTCGGGGGCACCCCACCACGACTGGATTATATGACCACATTCAGGGTCTTCCGCCCAGATGTTTTCAAAGCAAAATTGTCGAGAGCCAACCGGTTCCACCCGGCGGTCCGAGTCTAGTAGAATTGGCAGATGATCTGACGTTGATATACCTAGATTAGCCAAATGTGCCTCCGGCCACATATGTCTAAGGGTCGGGTACATAAGAGCTATGTCCAGCTGCACCGCCATCCTCGTCTCTAACTCACTTCCTCTGTGTCAGGTGAAGTCATACCCTTTAAGGGATACATCCTGCACATCTAGGTCCTGCAGCGCTCCTCGGAAGCCGTCAATCAGATTGTTAGGGTATCACCGTCCCCCCCCCCCCCCCCCCCCACCCCCCCGCTTTTCTCTTTGATGTAGTATACCATTAAATTCTCCCATCAGTAACAAACTAGCCGATGTCGAGGGAAACGTACCTAGAGAGCGAAGGAGATCCCACGTATGCCACCGAAGTTCTCGCTTTGCCTCCCCATAAATTCCAGTGAAATGGATAGAGACATCTGCCGAACCCTTGATATCGACATTGATATACCTAGCACCCCCCGGGTGTGGCGTTACTAGTACCTCCGATGTCCACAACAAGATTATCCCTCCCTTATGACCCTCCGATGGTACTTCACAACCGCTCGAGAAGCCCGTTTTCAGCTTCAATACCTCCACTTCCCCCTTCTTCGCCAGAGTTTCGTAGAGAAAAATGACATGCGACTTCCTACGCCGAATCATCCCTTTCAAGTATTCCACCGACGCGAGTTTCCCTAATCCCCTACAGTTCCATGATAGGATCCTTATAGGTTCACTCCGCCACACAAACTAGAACCTGAACCCCCACACAACCTATGAACTAAGAAGACCGAACTATCATTCACACCACTGCCGAAATTCAGAACAGTTCCCCAAAATGGAAACCCCTCCCAGGCCACGGGTCCAACCTCCCGTATCAGTCTTGATCTACTCCTTCCCTGAACCCTCAACCTTCTACTGACACCCCTGGTTCGACCACCGCTGCTATACCTCAACAACTCGAGCCCTCTGCCGGCCAGACGCTACCCTCGTCCCCCAGCCTTACCCCGAAAGTGCTTTGACAAACGGAGATCCCCGCCCAAACTTCCGACGATACACCAACCACCCCACAATACCGGCGATGGAAGTGGGGTGACAAGTTTCGATTATCCACACGGAATCGAATCTAACTCTGTCAATTGAAACCCCAAAAAACCAAATAGAGAGACATAATTCACCGACTAACGACCATAACGAAAACTTACCCCCTCTAGCGCACCCATTGGAGACGAAGGAGCACCTCACTGGCCGCACCCGTCCACCGAGCGCGGCTGCCCTGTTTCGTCGTCGCGATTCGCAAGAGCTAGGGCTTGCGGCGCCAAAGATCCTGATTTTTAAGTTTTGTCTTCGCTATTTTCTTACTGAAAAATCAGTTCGTTTGTCAATTTTCGTCTATAATATTATTGTCTAACTAACCTAAAATTTTAATATACGTATACAATCCGTTGTAAACGGGATCTTAAATCGTAAAATGTAAATAAACTTGAACCATAAGATTATAGCATATTAAAGATTCAGATCTACTCAGTAATTTCGAAGGCATTTTCGTAATACTGATCGATTGTAATTTCATTTTAGTCATTTTAAACATACATAAGACATAAGGATATTTACGTAATTTAATATTAGTCTTTTACCTAACCCTATATCACTTTATTTTTTATTTCTCTGTTCTCTCAAAACTTTGAACAGCCGCACCTGAGTTGGCTCTCCTCGCCATTCGTGCCTGCTTCATCAACCAGCACGTCGACGTCTTCTTCATCAAGTATTACGACAATGTCTTCTTCCACAATCAACACGTCTCGCGTCTCGGTCAGTACGACAGCGTCTTCTTCATCAAGCAGTACGGCGACGATTTTATTTTCTCGTGCATTTGGTTCTGCCTGAGAAAACATCACTATCATGAAGCCCGCCACAGCTCTTCCTCTTCCAGGTCGCGCTGCTGTTGATCGGAGGCGGAGGAACTCAGCTTGCACATCTGAACCGTCGTTAGAGCACACAGCCGGAGAAGATGTCTCCGTCTCTGCCATGCCGCTGTTGTCTGATCTGGTAAGACCATGGTATCCCAAAAACGTTTGTTTAAATGTCTCAGGTTCAAACACGTTTGGTAATTATAAGCTTTCAGGTTTAAAAGTTCTGTCGATCTCTCTCCGATGTTCGACATATGTGAGCATAATTACTTCCTTAGATTCATCTTGCATTGGATGGTGGGATTTATAATTTTTAAGGACAGGGAATGGCAAGTGTTTCAATGGGGTTTCAGGCTTTGGACTTTGGTATCGCAGATGTGGGTATTTGAAGTCTGCAACTTTTGCTTGTTAGCCATGTGACTTTTCAAGATTGTTACGTGTATATGTCAATTTATTTGGTCATGTATCAACATGTGATATAATTAATAATGCAATGAAACTTATGATCATGTGTCTATGGGGATTTGGTTGGCATCATATTTGTTATGGTTTGAATTGTGCAACAATAAATATATGTTCGATTCAAATGATTTTTTATTGGTTTCAAATTCATTGGTATGACTATAATACTCGCATAGTATATTGCAATAAGTTTAGAATTATGTTGTAATCGTATTATTGTATGACTATGTAGCAGTTTCGTATCATGTCATATTATTATATTCTGTGATTATAAAAACAGCTCTCCAAAATAAACCTCTCAGAGATTACTCTCGAAACCTAGCAGGTTCCAGCCGCCGCCGCCCTCATCTCCCCTCTTTGACCACTGTCGCCGGCCTTCCTCTGCCTCTCCATCGCACCCGGCTCCTCTCCAACCAGCGGTGCCCAGCCACGCTTGTCCACCGCGCTCGTGACTCGTCTCCGTCTGCGGTGGCGGGACAACCTTCGCCGCCACCAGATCTCCGTCACCTCCTCCGTGACCTTTTCCGCTTCCCCGATGACGGATCAGCCTCCCCCTCGCTGTGCTGAGTCGGAAATGACCAACTCCGGCCAGATCCGATCGCATGCAGAGGTCGCCCATGGCCTCGGGACCTCCGTACTGCACCAGGCTCGCAACGCCATCGAGTTTACGCCGTTGTCTGCCCCGGCATCTCCACCCCCTCGTCAGCAGGCACCCAAGACGACGGATCCGAAGGACAAGCCGGGCTCGTCCTCGACAGATCCGACGGCCCTCTCGGGTCTGACCTCGCCCACCGAGCCGCCCCAGATCGCTGGCGGTGTGACTGCTCCGGCGGGACTCTGTCCGTCCTACCCCGGCCTGTCATCAACGCCGAGGGAGGTCTACCGGGACATGATCACTCTCCCCCGGCCAGTCCACTCTCCGACGAATATCCACCGCCCTCCTTCGTCCGAGAGGGGACGAACTGCTACCCCCATCAATCCGAGGGCTGGCCGGCCATCAGGGATAGCTTTGGAGGCTCAGACACCTCGGATCTCCCCGATCCCGGACTGGGAAGACGAGAATGAGGAACTGGTGGTCTCGGACGAGGGGATCCCATTGTTTACCTCGGGATCATATGAATTTTCCTTGGCAGCAAGGGTTGCAGGGGACGGATCGCACAATCAGCACATCGTCTGCGGGATGATACTGAAGAAATGGAAGGTTACGGGGATCTGAGTTGAATTCCTGACCCCCACCGTCACGGGTTATCACTTCCCGTCCGCACAGACTATGGAAGATATTCGCCACAGGGGCCCCTGGAGTTTTAAGGGCTTCCCCCTTCTCTTTGAACCGCTCCGGCGATTCTAGCGGCCGGAAGACATAGCTTCAATTTTGTGGAACTTGGGGTCAGGGCACTGAATGTCCCGGGAGGAGCGAGGAATTCCTACATTCGAGGCCTTCTGGCGAGCAGTATAGGCACCCAAATCCTATCGGCCCCTATCCCAACGGTCCGACGGGAGGACAGGCATCTCTGGATGCGAGTCCGTATGGAGCTGTCCCAACCACTGCGACGGAGAACCAAACTCCGTTTCTCAGGTACTGATTCCTCCACTGTGATTGACCTACAATATGAGAGGGTGGTGGACTTTTGTCGCAGGTGTGGTATGTTGACACACAGGCTACCGAACTGTCAGACGCTGCTCCAAGGGATTGGTCGGGAGGAGGTCCGCTATGATAGGTCTATCCTGGTCCCCCGGGACTTGGATGTAGACCAACTGATCCAAAGGGTCTGGGAGACATCTCTCCTAGCTTCACATCCGACGATCACCTACCTTCTGAGCGATCTCACTCTGAACCCTATGATCCGCTCTAAGGAGATAACTATGGAGGCTGAGTCGTCCAATGCAGGCAGTCCGAAGCCTGACCTTCTGGGTAAGGTTAACCCTGAAGGGTTGACCACTATCTTACAGGGGGGTGACTGTGGAGAACCCTACCCGCCTCCCAAGTCCACAAAGCTTGACCTTCTGGCTAACATCCACTCTACCGATGGTTCCGCGACCGAAGCTCCTCCTGGATCCAATGCGATGATGAGGAAGGAAGAGACAGAGCCACGGGGCTACCCGGCGGATCTTTAGGGGAGTCTAGGAAAAGGAGGCCCCAACAGGGGAAAAGGGAAGAAGATCATCCTGAAGACCAGAAGTGGATCGCAGTATGCTCGCCCACCGGAGACCAAGAAGCGCAAGGGGGACCTGAATATCCACCAGCAGTCATGGGAGCTGCTATTTCAGGGGGGGGGGGGATGTCCAAGCAGATGGAGCGGAGGTCCAGAGGCCTCCGATGGAGGAATCATCGGCCCCAGCAGGGGTGGGAGGCGTCGCCATCAGCCTATACCCACATACCCGGGACAGCCAATGCTGGGAGGTCCCGGGCAGCCTGCACTATCAGCACTAGTCACTTTATTTTACTGTTATTTCTGTTATGTTTTTTGGGACTATGTTTTTTCTGTTGGTTTTGGACATTGCTTTATTTCCCCCCGTTATGTTGAAACGGCGGTAGGGGGTTATCTTGAGTTGTTGCCCACGAGTTCAAGTGGGCTAAAATTATGGGTCCATGAGCGCCGGGCTTGCTACGGTCGACCCGGAAAAACATCTGGAACCCGAGGCGGTCACGCCTCATTTTGTCTGATTGCCAGTTGGCATTAATGAAATATCCGGTTATCCGTTTCAAAAAAAAAACATTCTGTGATTATGAATGTAATAATATTCAATATATACTATAACAAGGTTATACATATGCTGTAATCCTTTTACCACATGACTATATGGGGCTGCAATGAGTTATACTAATTGGTATGACTGTAATTGTCACGCCCCAAATCCGGTTTTGACCGAACTCAAGACGTGAACTTAAATAGAAGATAAACAAAACATATTTTAAAGTAATAAAGCTGAAAATAATAATCTGTAATTCATAAATCCGCTAAAAGAGTCAACAACTCTTAAGTAAACTGTAAAAGCAGTAATTAGTTCAAAAACACGGTACGTCACTAGACAACTAGTCTAAGACCCTCACAAGCTCCCAAGCGTCGATCATCCAGCTAGTATACATCCCGCTCAAGACCTGAAATATAACAAGGTAAAGGGTGAGCTTTCGCTTAGTAGAAAAAGTAGTTAAGGTTATGAACATCAGTTCAATACCACGAGTAACCGTCCAACTAGGGCATACTAGAAAGGCATAACTAACCACCAAAAAGCAATCAACCCAAGGCAACGCCTGGCCTTCACTCGGGCACAACCCGTAAGACAACTCAAAACTGAACCGAAAACATACACTTATCTCACTTTTGCTCTTGGTACTCATCACCTATCGATTCTCAAAGGACAACGCTCACGGTTATCTCACAACCGACCACACGTGCGAACTCGCACGACAAAACATAGTGAAACTCATCATCAGACAATCCCAATTAAGTCTTTTACAGTCACACACAACTCGTCACAATTGCACGGTCTCGGGAGCAACCCGCTCGGCCCGGCGTAGCCGCACACAACTTTCCCTCCGACACACCATCGGGGGAGGCGGTCGACCACATCGCGGAACACAACGTTTTACCGATACAAGGAAGGCAGGGAAATCGCCTCTTCGCTGCTTGGTACATCGCGGAACACAACACAGTGTTTTACCGAGTGCTAGTCGGAAGGTAGGGAAACCATCTCTTCGCGGGACACAGCGTTTTACCGAATCTAGGTCGGAAGGTAGGGAAACCACCTTTCTCAAGTAACCAATGCAGACACAATCACAATCACACTCAAAATCACGATCACATTTACAACAACGCATAGAGAACACAACAGAGAAACACATAATTTAGTAAAAACGTTTCCAAAATCACCGACTATCACAACCCGTCCCATTTATATCGTACCGGAACACATAACATCGGTCCCGATATCTTCCCGTCACGTAGAATCGGGTTAACTTCCCAGACCGAAAATCCCTCAGTCGGACGTCTTCCTATCACGTAGAATCAGGGCCTCACACATACCGGACCGGCACATACCTCGGTTGACGCCTTCCCGGACCACAAAGCATTGGGGTAATGATCACGCCATTCTTTTCCTAGATACCTTACACCGGCATACTCCCTCGGTGTAGGTATCAAACTGGATTATCTCACCTTGGAACACACATCAAGAAGGTCTCACGCATCACAATGCTAAAATTCGACACGGTATCCCGACCGAGCCAACTCACCATAACACACAAATCGGTCTATCACTCACCCGATCATATCACAGCCAAAGGTTCACATCAAATCAAAAATGGCACACTTTCCCACACATAACATAACATGCTACACCGAGTAATCTTCTTAAGACTCTCAAACATCGGTTGCAACATGCATCATGCATCTCAAACAACACGCAACCCTAAGGCTCGACATGGCCATTCTACCAGCACGGCAATTTCACAAGAGATGAAAACGATTAAACTAGTGAATCACATCCTACATGCACACTAAGACTCGTCCGATTATTTAGTAATTGGAAACGGTTATTCTAGTGAATCACATCCTATATGCCAACTAGGACCTTTCCGATTATTATTATTCCCTAATCACGCATACTAGTAACTTTCCGTAATTAAATCGGTATTCGCTACTTTCCCTACATCAAGAAGAAAACAACTGCAACGTCTCCTACCTGCTGACGTCCGGGCCTACCTCCGGTCTTCTCGGGCGAAGTCAAAGTCTGATTTTAACAGGTAAAAGTTATAATCAGTCCCGGTACAGTCCGAATCAGTCATCTAATTATCAATTTAGTCCTTTAAATCTCCATTTCAAATTATTTAAATTTATTAAATAACTAATTAATCTGCCCGACCCGGACCCGACCCGAATCCGACCCGGTCCAGAATCTAGACCCGGACTTGACCTAGAACCGACCCAGACCCAGCCCTTGCCCCAACTTAGGCCCGGTTCAGACCCAAGTCCAGAACCCAGTCCAGAGACCTGGGCCTGGCCTGAGGCCCAACCGGATCAGGTCTGGCCCAAGGCCCAACCGGATCAGGTCTGGCCTAAACCAATGTCTGGTCTGGATGCTCGAGCACGTGAGAGGGGCAGCTAGGGTTTTTCTCCAGCCACCGGCGGCGACATCAGGGAAGCTCGAAGGGAGGGCAGAGTTGGCCGGAGGAGCGTCAGGGCTCCGGCGTGACGGTGGCAGGGACGGTGGTGATTGGAGCGTGACCCAACAGCCCCTCCGTCTCAGATCTGACGAGGGCGAGGGTTCACCGGTGTCGTTCCAACTGAACTCATCCCAAATCGAGCTCGGCCCGACGAGTTTTCAGGTGAGGCGTTACCGGGGAAGGTGAACAGGATGAGGAACAACACGAACATGTGCTGTTTCTCTATCGCTGACGTGGTTCGAGCTCGGGACGACGAACCCAGAGCGAGAAGCTCTCCGTCCAGCTTTGTCGCTAACGTCGTTCGATTCGTATCCGGAGCAGAGCTCGGTGAAGGCGACGTCGTTGAGTGTGATAGAGGGAGGGGAGAGGACGAGAGAGCGAATGTGAGAGGAAGGCGGCGTGTCTCGGGGTGCGTGCGCGCTGACGAAGAAGAAGCGTGAATAGTTTAGGGTTAAAGGAGGTAGTGGGCTTGGGCCCGGTGCTGGCTTGGGCTCAACGTGCTGGGCTTGGGCCTGAGTCAGCCTGGCCCAAGTTTCTTCTTTCCCTTTTTTTTGTTTTTCTTTTGCAGTTGTTCCAAAATTCAACCCGTTTTCCCAACCACGACGTTCCAATCGAACAATTTAAATATTAACTCTTTTAACCGAGGCGGTCTTTACAGTAATAATCACCATGATATATTGTAGTAAGATTAAAATTATGTCGTAATCGTATTGTTGTGTGTGTCTTTATGTAGTAGTAAGTTGTCATGTCATACTATAACATTATGTGATTTTGACTGTAACAGTATCCAATATATACTGTAAAAAAGCTATAAGTATGTTGTAATCCTTTTACCATATGTCTATATGGAGCTGCAACATTGAGTTAATTCGCCAGTCATGTAATATTACTTACAAATTACTGTAATATTGACTATAAAATTTTGTAACATTATTTACAAATTACTGTAATATTAACTATAAATTACTATAATATTGATTACAAAGTACTGTAATATTAGCTATGCATTACTGTAATATTGCCTACAAATTACTGTCATAAACTATTTGTAGTATTGACTATAAGTTACTGTAATATTGATTACAAATTACTGTAGTATTAGCTATAAATTACTGTAATATTGACTACAAATTATTGTAGTAAATTATTTGTCATATTAAAAAAATTGTATCAAAAACAAAATATTTTAAAAAAAATAATATTTTCGAATTTATTAAAAAAATCAAGGAAAAATATCAGATTGGTACCCTTAACTATACGTTTTTAACACATTGGTACCCTATACTAATTTAATCACTACAAAGGTACCTTAAGTTTCCAATCAATAACACGTTAGTGTTTTCCGTCCATTTTTGGACGGAAAATGGTCATGTGCAATGCACATGACCTTAAACTTTCAAAAAATGACAAAAATACCCCTCTAAGTTCAAACCCCTATTATTCTTTTACCTTATTTCTCCTACGCAACCTTCATCTCCCTCATTTTATTTCATACATACGCCTCCTTCATTCTGTTTCTCCTTCATTCTGTTTCTTCCCCAGCCTTCATCTCCACCACCATGACCATTTTCCGTCCAAAAATGGACGGAAAACACTAAAGTGTTACTGATTGGAAATTTAAGGCACCTTTTTAGTGATTAAATTAGTTAAGGGTACCAATGTGTTAAAAGCGTATAGTTAAGGGTACCAATATGATATTTTCCCAAAAATAAAAAAAATTAACCGTAAAAAAATCAAATTTACCCATTCCATATAATATGTCCTGATTAGATTTAAAGTTCCTTATATTTAGATTTATGTGACTAATGACTATTTTAATCGCATCCTTCCATCTAATCTAATCTAATCTAATCTAATCTAATTATTACAATCTGATTTACATTTTACAACATAAGCTTCATTTACAACGGATTGTACCCCTTATTGTTTATCATATACGTTTGCAGATTGTATATAAGTCTTCACGTTGACATATAACACTTGAAATTATTTTCTAAAATAAAAAGATATAGTTTACTTTTTCCACTCCTTAAGCATAAAATGTATTGTTCATGTATGTCACGTTAGTTTTCTCCATACGACAGGGGCCTTACCGTTGCATTGTTTGTTATATGCCTTATATTAATCTTATATGTGTTTATCATCATATATATTTTTTATAAGTGAATTATTATTGAGCAAATCTATATGCAAAGAAAAGATATCGACGCATATAAGAATCCTCAAGAAAAGAACACTAATTCAAGTCTAAAACAACTCCCAAAGAGCAAACCAACAAAACCCAAGAGGACCCAAACAAAAACAAAAACAAAAACATGAGAAACAACAAACAATAAAACAATGAAAAAAAGCCTTCATTGCCTTACACCACTGCACCTCTTAAAGACCTCGACCGACTCGCCGCCAAGAACCATCCTCGATCTCTCACCCACTCCTCAAAAGTAGCCCCGCTATGAAGAGAGTCTGAATTCCAACAAATACCAATAGTATGATGTTTGATCTTTACTACCACACCATCCACCGTCTCCATCACCTGATTAAAAGTTGCACCAGTGGAGGCCATGAAGATGGACGCGCTGGTGGCAGATTCAGAGACAACAAGGGTTGATCATAGACTAGTGATAGTGAAGGTGGAGAAGGCAGCAAAGATGGTGATTGATGACCCGAGGAGATCAAGGACGGAGAGGCAACATTCAGGAGCATTGGGGAGGAGGATCGTCGCCATTGAGACGGAGCAAGAGGACCGGACATGTGCCTGGAGACCGACACCATCTATAAAGAGCGGTCGCATGTACTAACGATTCTAAGAAAACCCTTATAAAGCTTATAAACATGTTTATTTTTTTAATATCTTTTTACAACTACATACCACACATACTTCTTATAATCTTGTTATTCTTTATGTCCTCAACTCCTCTAACTCCCTATACCTTTAAGTTGGCATTAGAGTACCCACCGTATGTATCAATATTGTCATTGATTCGATGAAAAATGTTACGAAATGTGACGTTTTTGCTTCTCTTTCTAGCGTCGATAAGTCCATCGGCGCACTGGTGGAACAACACGATCACCAAGGGGGACACGTGCCCCCCCCCCCTCAAATTTTTCTCTTACCTATTTATTATAATTTTTAACCGTTTCTTCTCATTTTTTTAAAAGAGTTATTTACGATTTGGTACCCAAATGTTTTTTCCACGAACGATAAGGTACCCATATGAATTTTTATTCCAATTTGGTACCCAAATGTTCTGTCCACGAACGATTTGAGTTAATGGGGTTAAAAAAACTAACAGAATAATGTGAAATGACCCTTTTACCCTTGTATTGATTTAGTTGACTTTAGTGTGGAGAGACCATTTTACCCCTCAAATTAAAAGTTTTATATATTTACTTATTTTTTGAATATTTTAAAATTCTATATTTTTATAATACCAAAAAAATATTTTTTTATATATTTACTTATTCATTTATATTTTTTATTTCTTAATTAATTCATTTACATTTTTTTATTTCTTTTATATATATATATATATATATATATATATATATATATATTATTTTCATAACAATCCTAATAAATTTTATATAACATATTTTTTGTTATTTCATTTTTAATAAAAAAAACTAATTTTTTCTTAATTCTATATTAGGATTTTTGTTTGATATTTTTGTAATTTAGTTTAATTTTTATTTAAATATTTTTCCTTTTTTTTACTGTTTTTTTTTCTTTTTAGGAAATCGAACAACATCGAAGAACAAAAAAATCGAAGAACATTTACACTCATGAAGAACACTCACGAAAACATCCTAAAATCGATTTCAGTAATCAACACTAGATACTGATTACAAACTTAATATCAAAAATCAAAATCAAAATGAAACTTAGTCAAAATCCACAAATCAATACATGGGTTGGATGGGCTCTCCACGACCTCGCGAAGAACTCGTCGGAGGTGGCTCGAGCTCGCCATCGATTCCGAAGACGAAGGACGCCGGAGATTGGAATTTGGAGACCGTTGCCGTGCTCTAGATCTGCGTACGAGACCCTCGCCGGGTCCTGCCCTTCGTTGCTCAGCCATGGAATCCGACGTTCTCGTGCCCTAAATTCGCCGCCGCCTTAGCCATTGAGGTCGAGAACAGATCTGGTTCTCGATGTCGCCTCCATCTCCAACGAGTAGAGCTTCGTACCCAACCGAAGAAGACGATGAAGACCTTCGTGACCGGCGCCACGCTACGAGCTCGTTGTCGTGCTTTCCTCGCCGCCTTGGTCTCCTTGCCCTTGCTGCCGCTGGCAGTACCACGTCGACCAGAGAAGAACAGAGTTTAGAGAAGAATAGAGTTTAGGTTTAGAAAAATGTGTTTTGGGTTTCAATAATTAATATATTTATTTATTCATTTAATAATAATTATTAATGACTTATTTCTTGTATTATAACTAAGGTATAATGGTAATTTTGTCTATCACATTATAAGCTTATAATTAGAAAGGGTAAAATCGTCATTTCACACCCCACTTAACTGCACATGACTAACTTAGAGGAATATTCTGTTAGTTTTCTAACGGAGTATGCCAATTCCGTCCGTGGACAAATCATTTGGGTACCAAATTGGTCATTTGAAACATATGGGTACCTTATCGTTCGTGGACGAAACATTTGGGTACCAAATCGTAAATAACCCTTTTTCAAATTTTCAACTATGCCCTTTCTCAACCTTTTATTTTCCTAATTAATTTTTTTTAATTATTTTAATTCCATAATCTAAATATTTTACATTATGTTTTATCTAAGACATTGTGTAAGATTTCAGACAATCAATTTTAATTTTCTAATTGCTTTATACAATCACAACATCACGTCTTGTAATAATTAATTATTTTTTGTTTATTTTTATGTGATATTTATATATTATTGTTATTATAATTATTTTAACGTTATATATCAGCGTAAAAAGAATTTAGTGCCCCCTCACTTAAAAAGCTAAATGCGCCACCGATCGACGGTCCACACACACACACCATCCCAGCTCCAAAGTCCCTTATCCTTGTGGTCCTCTGTCGTCGACTGCTTCCTCTTGTCCTCTCTATAGCCATGAAAGCCCTTAAAATTGCACATATAGTGGAGTCTAATGTTTCCATAATCAATTTAGTCGTCGTTTGGGTCGGACGATTATGTCACCGACAAGATGGATGGTCGACAAGGATTGTTACAACCGACTGACTTCAACGATAACGGATTCATGGCAATGAACTGAGAGTCTAGGTTTAGATATGTGCCTTTCATCTTTGCTTTACATTTGAAATTGATACATGTATGTTTGTGAATAGTTTTTTCTTGGCTTTAAGATGATTTTGGGCATGTCCCTACAAATCCATTATCTGATATTCCTTTTTTTGTTGATTTAGCAACACTTTCTTCCTTTGTTTTCAGCCATATAGATGAGAGTAAGACGAGGAATGAGATACATCCATTCACTTGTATCTCAAGAAATATTTTCATTAGATCTCATTCCACATATATTTTTAAAAATGAATGTTATGACATTTGGAGACGAATAAATCTCTTGCATAAGCCATAAACGTCATTATTCCTCAACTTTAAGGCACATGTCAGGTCGTAAGATAGATAACAACGCTAGGCTGATTAACGGTCCGAGCAATTTACAATTAAGCAACTCAACCGAAGTGTCACATGTCGATACATGGATCGGTCGTGGAGAAGTGGATGGGTACTGGTCCCAAATGTGGAAAATGTTTACGGGCATTGCATTGTAGTTCACATGTTAAGAGGGACATATGTTGTCACCAACCGCATGGATATTCACATGTATATACTTTTGATTCCTTTACTGAAATTTCGTTTCTTGGTGTTTTGTTTAGGGTCTCAAGTGTAGGCCCATCATTGTGTAATTTAACACTAATTTCGTAATAACTCTGGTTCTCCCTAAAAACCCTATTTTCTCTGTTCCCTCTTCCTCGTTTGCAGCCGTCGTCGACGATGACTGTGGCCCTTGGCCATGGGTATCGCCGGAGGCTTTGCCTCCTTATTCCCTGCCTCTTCTTCTCTCCTTCCCTAATTATCTCTTTTTTTCCTTCTTCTTTTGTCTAGCTTCATCCGCTTTCTCCAGATCAGAGGTTCACTCAAGCCATGAAGCTGGTGGTTGTGAGCTCAATTTCTGTCGATCTCGACAAAGGTCTGGCTCGGCTTGAGGACGTAGTCTGCTCACGTGGTGGTCGGCGTGGGTCGACGAGGGTCAGTTTGGCAGGGACGGTGTCCTTCTGCAGTTCCATGACATCCGCTCCGATCTGCTCGTGTGTCCCTATACCGGCAGGCCTGGCTCGGTAAGAGAGGTGCTCTGCTCCGGTGATGTCGGCTCACTCCCCTTTCGTATCTGGTCGGCGAGATTTGTTGGCAGGGGCGGCGGGTACGACGACATTTGGTTTTTGGTAGGGTCTTTCGATGGTGGGTCGGGCCTGGGCAGAAGGTTCCGGATTGAGCATGGGTAGGCAGATCCGGGTTGGGCCTGGGCAGTAGTGTCGGCCCTGGACAACAGTACCGGGCCTGGACAGGTAGTATCGGGTTGGGTCAGAAACGGGTCGGAAACCGGTTCGAGTTGCTCTAGTCGGGTTGGGCTGGGTGGTTTTTGCTCCAGATCTGGTGTGGGGGTGGTTCGGGAACTTTCTCGGGATCGTTCTTCCCAGTTCGGCCGTCTTTGAGTCCTATTCTCCTCTCCTTACTGTTCACCGTCTCCGGCAGTCATCGGCGTAGTGTTCTCTTGCGCTCTCCCTTTTCTCCAGCGTGGGACGCCTTTCTATGGCCTCTGATTAGCGCGGATCTGGGCTCGCGTCGCTCCGTCGCCGGTGGTCGGTGTTCTTTTTCCGTCGTTCACTTGGTTGGCCGGCCGTGATGGGGTGGCTGGAGGGGTAGGCTCGTTGGGTGTGGTGGGCCTGTTTAGGACGTGATCTACGGCTTGTCTGTGGTTGGTTCGGGATGAGCCGATCTGTCTTTGTCTTGGGTTTCGACGATGTGGGCTCGGGCTGGATTCGGGCCGACCTCGGGTTGAAGGCAGGTGTTGTGGTGGTTGTTGCTGGTGTGTGCTGATTTAGTTTCTCCTCAGCTTCGGGAGTTGGTGCTGTTCTAGACTTGAGTGGGAGGTTTTTCTCCATCCTTTGGTGAAGATTGGCGTAGGTCGGTTCATCATATCTCTCCTGTTTTGCTGTGGTGAGGGGGCTTGATTGGTAGAGGTTTGGTTGCTCGTGGGAGGCTTTCCTTGTTAGGATTGTTGCGGCTCTCCTCTATTTTCTGCTTGCTGGTAAAGCTCTTGGCATCGTAGTGATTACTTTCCTTTTCGCGACAAACTCTTGTGCTTTGAGGTATCCCCTTACTGTTCTTTAGGTTGTATTTATGCTCGGTAGAAATATCAGTCCTCTCTTTTGAGTGTCTCGGTGTTGGCCAGAACTTAGGAAGGACTGAACATTTTATACGGTCTAGGGTATCTGGTATGATGGGATGTCCTCTGAGGTCTTCTCTTTTTTCTCGCCTTGTCTGGTTAGATTGCTTCCCCCTGATCTTCTTGCTTTCCTTTGCGTATTGGTTTCGCTTCACCTCGACCCGGGCGTGGGTCGAGCTCGTCGGTTCAAAGGTATTGGCCGCCGGCGATTTCATCGGGCTTTGTTTGCCCTGTTTAGAAGCCTTTCACTTAGTTTAGTAAGACCAATTGAGTTTGTCTCTAGGTATCCTCTCGCTGAGAGTTGCTTGCCGAGTGAGTTGGAAGTTGTTTCTTTTCCTGCTTGGCTTGGTTTTAAAAGATTAGCTAGTTGTTGTCGTACTTTTCTGGGCTTCATGGTTGTCAAATTCGGGTGTTAGACCCTTTCTTTTTATGCTTGTTAGCTTCATGGTCTGTGTACCCTTTTATTTTTTCAGGGTCTGCGTACCATTTCATTGCTTCAGGGTCTGCGTACTCACTCTTTCTTTTAAGGTTTGCGTACCCATTTATTGGTCATTTCCCTCGTGTGGGGCTTCTTCTTGTTTCAGGGTCTGCGTACCCAATCATTTCCCCGGTGTGGGGCTTCATGTTTCAGGGTGTGCGTACCCAATCATTTTCCCGATATGGGGCTTCTTCATGTTTCAGGGTCTGCGTACCCAATCATTTCCCCGATGTGGGGCTTCTTGAGGTTCCGAAAAGAATGCTCTTTCATGTTTCATTTCCACCCATCATATTCTTTATTTCAAATCATCTGTGTTTTAATATATGCTTTGCTGATAAAAAAACACTAATTTCGTAATTAGGAAGGAAGGTATCAGTCTATTCAAGAAAACACTCTAATCTATTTTTTTTTTGGAAGAAAGCAAGGGACACATTTTTTTATACCCCCAAAACACTATTACATATAAGTAACCGGATCATATTGCAGTCGGTGCATACCCATCACTTTGATCCATATAAAATACTTGACAAATTATGTTTTGAACAATCAAGAGTTGAAATTGTGATGACAAAATAAGGTTCAGGTACTATCATAAACGCCTAAAATTGAGTTGTTCTTTGTTGCCAATTAAGCGTCTTGGACCTTTGAAGAGGACTCATGTGCATCTAAGAGGGGTACGACAACTACTTAAGGAGGCGCTCGGGGTGCGGCGGAAGAGTAGAATCGATCGAGACCAATATCCAGAGGGGCAGAGCGTTCATCGTCAAAGACGTCTCCTTACCCTCAAGTGACTCATTGGAGCTGGCTAGGCAGCTTAACATACCTCACTTGCTTCTTTTGGGCATTGTGCTCCCTCTAGTAGGACAGGGCCGCTCAGGATCAGCTTCTTCAAGATGGCACCAAGTCGATTGTATCCTCTAGTATCGCGGGCTCGGGCCTTGTATCACCCTTTCTTGGCCATTTCAAGCTCTAAAACCCCTACAGAGTACCATGGGGTGAACTGAAGCTTCATCGGGATTGAGGAGGCCTTCTTGAAAGGCTCCGTTAGTGGCCTGACCACAACTGACCCTGATTATTCAAGATGTCATGCGTTATGGTATGAGGGTGAGGGTTAGGCAAATTCTCTCTCCTTGGCCTAATCCCAACGATGGTGGGGGTGTGCTTCTCACCCCAAGGATATGTTATGGCCTTAGTCAAGAGGTCTTATGTCACCATCACCTCGTCTGGTACAATTGGTTCAAAAACACAACGGTTGAATAGTCGAGTATTATGTGGAGGAGGCACTTGGGGGAGAATGAGACTTTACACAGTCTGTGGTGCATATGGAACTACTCATATGGTTGATCTGCACCGCTACGATCATCATGTCAAGTCGCAAATGAGTCGGGGTTTCAACAATATTTGATTCATTGCATTCATGGTATGCTTGGCCAATGCATCCACATGCAAAGAGGATTCGATGAAGTCTCTTATATCGCGGTCTTACACAGACCGGTTGGGTGGTTCCTTGAACTTTAGGCAAGCGGAAGAGCAGAGTGGTCATGATAGATCCATCCAAAAGCATACACGGAGCGCCTCTCCCCAACAAATGCCTCATTAGTTGCTAGCCACCTTGACTAGACACAACCCATAAAGGTATTGTCGATGGTCGTCCATGCGGCCACTATCCTAACATCCATCGGAATGCGTGAAGCATGTGCCTAGAGATTGATATGCCCAAATCGATGGGAGAACGCTACCTCTTGAGTAATGAGTCTTGAGAGTATCAAGGGTGCCTATTTTAAATATTAGGGTTCACAGCGACGGACCCAATCTTTATTTTCATGTGAAGAAAAATATAATCCAGAGACGTCGTGACCCAAGCCCTTGATGACGTGGCCCTCAAATCCCCAAGACCGGGACATGGTTCCAAGGATCGCCTTACGATTAAAAGGGAGAGAGCTGAGGATGATGCCAGCCACTCTAAACCTCCTAGATCTATATGTGTATCAATGATAGGTTCGTGTGAAACCTCAATGACCATGTCGTTCTTTGCATCGAGCTGATTGCATCAAAGCATGTTTGGAGGGAGAGCATGTCATTAGAGGGAGACCGGGTGCCGGCTGAATAAGCGAGGATGGGGGTAGGAAGGGGTAATAGTGGTGGAGGCGATGTAGACATAGTGGTGGACGTGGGTTGTGGCCAAGAAGGTCTTGTATAGGGTGAAGGGAACGGTGTGAGTTGGTCACCAGGTGGGAAAGACGTTGTGGCATGGTCCTTGCTCCAAAGACGAGTAGGATTGGGTAAAAACTAATGAAGCAGTCGAGACGAGAGGACTTCGGTTGGATTGAGCGACACCATAGAAGTCACGAAAAGCACAAGATCATCAAACCCTTAAATGGGGAGATCCTTTAATCTTTTACTAATTTAGTTCACCTACTAAATGTCGTGTTTTTTATATTAGAGCATCTCTAATAATCTCAGCTAATAGTTCAAATGAATAACGATTTTATCTGGTCATAATTAGTTTAACGTCTTACAATGATATCAAGCAAAACTAGACTAATAGAGATCATGTCCCGTAGGGGTAATACCATCCATTAAAAATGGACGGAATATTCTATTTCGTTAGTCAAATGACCTCAAATGTCATATAATGAATGGTAAAATGACGTTTCCGTTAATTATCTAACCTCTATAAATTTTGATAAAGAACATTACAGTTGTACCCTCGTTATTGTTCCTTATAAAATGTATAGAGGTCAAATACTTAAAAGGGGGGGGGGATGTCATTTTACCATCCATTATATGATATTTGAGGTCATATGACTAACAGAATGGAATATTTTGTCTATTTTTATTAATAAAATCACATGCCCAATACTTAAAGTAGTGCATTTGTCATTTTGAAGCGTTACGTAATGTAGTGTTCGTGACCAATACTTAAGAGTAAGTTTCAGTATTTAACCCTTATTTTTATTTCTTGAGAACTTATTTCAAGGGAAAACTTCAGAAACTCTCCCCGTTCCATGCAAAAAATTTAAACTCTCTCCGTTTTATTTTTCTATCAAAGAATCACCTTAAATTTTTTTAAAAAAAATCCACAATATCTCCTCAAACGTTAGCAATGTTTGTCTTTCCTTTGCTTGTCTGTTGAAATTAACAGATAAATACCAAAACAACTTTTGATGTTTATGTTAAAGTCTTACCTTCTCTCGTTTATCAATCTCTTTTCTTTAAAAACACAAACCCTCGAACTCCTCTCCGGCTCTCCTTTGCTCTCCGAGTTTGAAAATCTACTCATGAAAAAATCCACCACAACCCCAATTATCCGAGAAACAAGAGTGGGCATGACAACGGAGGAACTGGCTTCATCCCCGTATAATATGTTCATGTTAATTTGAACAGAAAAGCAGAGGAAAGACAAATGTTGCTAACGTTTGAAAGTTTGAGGAGACATTGTGTAAACTTGTGAAAGTTTAAGGTAATTCTTTGACTGAAAAAATAAAACAAGAAGAGTGTTTAATTTTTTTTGCATAGAATAGAAAAAGTTCCTAAAATTTTCATGAATTTCAATCTAATCTACGTCTCCAAACAACTTACTCTTAGTTTTTTTGTTGAAAATACTGATGCTTTCATTCATTGGAGAAACTATCTCGGAGTCTTTTAGGGATCTCCGATATCTGCCAATCAATAGTACACCAAACATTTCCATTACGAGCAAAACAATGAGCCACTACATTAGCTTCTCTATGAATAAAACATAATTTAAATTTTGGTAACGCCTTCAGCTTTGCTCTGCACTCCATAATCAACAGACCCAAAGGTAAAAACATCACTTCATCAATATTAATGGCTTGAACTGTACTCTGGCAATCTGATTCAATCACTCCTACCACCCAACCTTCTTCATATGTCCAAGATAGTGCTTCATTTATGCTCACCACTTCTATAATTTTTGGATGTTGTTTACCTAGAAATCTCCCAGCCTGCCTCATTTCTACAAATCATCCCACCTCCACCCCCAACCAACATCAAATACAACACCGTCAGTATTAATTTTCACCATACCCAAACCCAGTCTCACCCATTTTCTATCATCTCTATTTCGAGCCCAACCCCCTTTACTTCATTCCGGTGCATTTGGTCCCAATCTTGTAACAAAGAGACGACCCTCCTCTAAATTCCAGCTTCATCTATGAGCTCTTGGCGCCAAAATCTAGCGTTTCTAGCCTTCCATACCTCCCACCAAATGCATAAAACCCGCTCCCATATTCCCACCCTCCCCGAGGTCCAACAAGACTGAAACAGCTCTTGTGAATAGACCTCATCCCCTTTTAACACCAACCCTAACTTCTCCCATACCCGAACCATCTTTACAAAATGAAAAAGGGCATGTGACTCCGACTCTAGATCACCGCGTCGGTCACAATCAGGACTGACAGGCACAAGCCAATTATACAAATTTCCATTAGTCGGTAGGGGAACCATCCAAAATCCTCCAGGCGTGATGTTTCACCTTGGGCGGCACATCGAGAGGCCACAATTTCTTCCAAAAAAAAACATCTTGATCCTGCTCCCTCCACCTCCCACTTTGACGTTGTTGGAGCCTATCACCTCACGTACCCTTAACATACCATCCATGGTTCCCCATCAGTACCACCTATCATCAATGGGGAACGCTGGAAGCAGGAGTGAAGTAATAACCTTGGTCGTTTCAGCATCAAATTCAACCAAGACCTTGTCTCGGCTTCAACATTGATTCGCATCAATATACCCACTCACTAGAGAATTGGGATCTCCCAAAAATACTCCCTGAACCATACTCATCTCTGTAGGTAGCCAGAAAGTACCCAAAACACTCGTCCCTAATCCGTTTCCTATCTATCTTTGAGCCTCAAACCGGAGCAGCTCCTAACCTATAGTTATGCTCGTCCACACATAGTCGCTCCCTTGTTCCGGGCCTGCACTTAATCTCCAACCTTGTTTGGCAAGCATTGCTAAATTAAAATCTTCCAAATGTTTGAAGCCCAGACCACCATCCAGTTTATGCTTACAAAGTTTGTCCTATCTTTTCCATTTCAGTCTTTACCCGTTCTCACATCGTGACTCCACCAATACTTATTCATTGCCACCTTAATTTTCTGAATCAATCTACTAGGGATTTGATAAACTCTCATAGTGTATATTAGGAGAGCTTGGATTACTGCTTTTAACATAACTTCCTTTCCCTCCTTACTCAACAGAAGCTCATCCCAACATTTCAGCATCTTAATGATCTTCTCTTTAAGGAATAAAAAAGAAGAATACTTACTCATCTCCAAAGTAGATGGCAATCCCAAATAAAGTCCAGGATCCTCCACCTCATTCATGCCCAACAAATCCCGAATAGCATGTCTAAGCTCCAAGGGCTAAAAGTGATGGAAGATTTTGTCGTGTTAGACTTTTGTCCCGATGCCTACTCATGCCTTTCCAACAACCCTTCCTGCACCTCCTCCATTGAAGCTCTTGAAAAAAAAAGAAATTATCATCTGCAAAAAACAAGTGGGTTGTAGAAGGAGCATTTCGAGCTGTGCAACAACCCTGAATACCCCAAGCTATCTCCCTCTATTCAATGAGTCTCGACAGTCCCTCTACACATATGATGAACAAGTATGGTGACAAAGGCCCTTCTGCCTAATACCCCTCTCAGTCCGTAGTGGTCCGATTTGTCGCCCCTCAGCCTCCACCCAGAGCTTAGCTGAACGAACACATTCCATTATGAGACCAACCCATCTTTCACCAAAACCCATTGTACACATGACACGCTCCAAATAATTCCATTCCACCATGTCATATGCTTTGCTCATATCAACTTTCATCACCATTAATCCCTCTTCACCCCTCTTCTGACCCCTCAACTAATAAAACACCTCCCCTGGCAATATTATGTTATCTATAATAAACCGTCCTGCCAAAAAAACACTCTGAGACTTGGATATGACTTTGTGCAACAGGCTTTTCATCTTGTTTATGATTACCTTTGAGACCAATTTATATAAAACATTATACAATGCAACGGGTCTAAATTCATTTACCCTGACGCACTTTGGGAATAAGTAGTAAATTAGTATCATTCAAACCTGCAGGCAATTTACCTTCTTGGAACACTTTTTGCACCATGTCACCTATTTCCACTCCCATCAAACTCCAATAATGCTAAAAAAATCCAGGATTAAAACCGTTTAGACCTGGCGATTTTAAAGCTTTCATACTAAACATTGCCTTCATAACCTCTTCTTGAGCCACCGTTTTTGATAATAAATCATCACCTTCCTCTGAAATCGTTGCAAGAATTAGATCACTAACCGTGCCTGTACCTTCTTCACTTTTCGAAAAAAAAACATTAAAATATTCTTCAATCGTCTCTTCCACCCCCCCCCCCCCCCAATTCACCCACTCGTACCTTCCATTCCTGATTCTCCGTAATTTATTTCTTTTTCTACGAGTCGAGGCTTTGGCATGGACATACTTCGTATTAACATCCCTTTCCATCAACCAATACTTTTTGCTCTAAGTTTCCACATTATATTCTCCCTGCACAAAATCTCATCCAGTCTGCTTCTCAACACATGTATTCGGCCTCCTCTTTCTACATTCCATGGTCCCAACAACGAATTTAATTCACATTGGCACTATTTTATTTATTGGTCCAGATTTCTATACTCCGTACTAGCTCAAGTTTCTAGCTCACCTGCTACTCGTCTACACCTTTGAAGAAGCGGAATCTCCTTATCTCTCTCCCATACTTTATGAAGAACTCTATCACAACCACCATCTCTAATCCACCCTTGTTCAAACTTGAACCCTCTCCTCACTGGCATACACGGATCCCTCTCACCATAGCAAATAATTGGTACGTGATCTGAGGTTGACAAACCTCCATGCACTAGACGTGTATCTGGTAGTCTCACTGCCCATGCACCATTCATTGATGTCCTATCCAAATGACTTTCCATACCATCCGGTCTATGTCGCCCCTTTTCCCAAGTGTATCTATACCCCTCTAACATAACATCTCTTAGACCAGGCTCCTCCATGGCATCTTGAAAACCATTTATTAACCAGGCGGGATACGCATTACCTCCCCGCTGATCCTCATTTCCCATTATGTTATAAAAGTCTCTGATTACCATCCAAGGTCCATTCCACCTTCCTGCTAACCATTTCAGTATCTTCGAGGTCTCTGGTCTTTCCTCATTTTTCGGCTTCCCATAAAGACTTGTCACCCTAAAAACTTGCCCCTGAGCTCGATTATACAAAATATCCACATGATTAGTACCATAAGATAACACATTTCCTCCCTCCTTTTCATTCAACAACATTTCTATCCCACTACTCGCTCCCCTACTCGGGACCACCAGAAATTCGTCCATACCAAAACTTTTCTTGATGTCTTCCACCACCATACTCTCCACCTTTTTCTCACACAAAAACACCAGATCATGCTTCTTTTGAATAATGTATTCAATTATGAACTGTTTGGCCCCAAGGTTCCCAAGCCCTCAACAGCTCCAAGATAAGACTATCATTGCTCCTAGCGTGGCTGCTTTGCAACCCTCACAAAAACCATTGAGTCATCCTCCTCCAGAGCAGGGAATTCCTTCCCAAGTTACTTTGGTTGATCCTCAAAAACACCATTTCTCTTCTTATTCCCATCCTCCGTAACACCTGCAACAACATTATCAGTATCCATTACAGTCAACTATCGATCTTTCTTTCTTACTCTATATTTTATCTTCACCACCCCATTCCCTCGGCTCTTATCCACTTCCCTCAACACCTGCTCACTATTGTCTTTCTGAGTCACAATGTGGCTATTAACTTCACCCGAAACTGTCTTTGGATCCCTAGTCAGCACCACTCCATCACTAATAATTCTCGGACCCCCTAGTCCCCCTTTATGAATAATGTAACCTGGTCTCGGGATGGGATTTTCAAGATCATGAATAGGTGATCCAGCCCCCTCCCGAACCCAAGACTTGATGGGACACCCTTCCCGCGCTACTTTGTGCTCCAACAATTTAACATTATTGTTCTCCGTCCCCATCCTTCTACTTGCACTTACACTGGTCACATTATGAATCCAAGACCGGGATTCACCCTCCTCTTGACGCTCGAAATTTTGTTCCCGCTGACCCACTCCAAAATGTAGAGGATCAGCCTGTTAGTCTTAGTGCCCGTAGCTCAATCCTAAATGTCCAAATGTATATATCATCGTTAGAAATAAAATTAAAGCGGCTTTATATTACTTATGTGTTGGAGTAATATATCGATGTGTGCTCTGATCTGTGCCCACCATGCGAATAGAACCATAGATCGAGATAGATCACACTCGATGGGTCCCTAGTCAACAAAGCTTCACTAGAAGCGACTAGTATGAAAGATGGCTCTTTATGGCTTACGTTCTGTTAGTCATTGGAATAGGATTCCGGAGTCTGATCATAGATATCATGTGGGACATGATATTGGACGACCCGCCCTGAATATGTGCCATAGATTAAGTCATGAACATATTCAGTGTCGTAGCTTGTCATGTATCCTTAGACCAAGGAATCTTTGTGATCGCTATGTAGTCAACAACTGAGTTTGACCTGAGCCTAACGTTGTCCGTAACAGGGCTTCCATAACGGCCAGGATTGGCTTGGGGACGGGCTACATGAGTGACACGAAAGGCGGCTAAGGGATTTATCCCTCATACTGAGGTATGGGAAAGATATCGGTTCTCGGCCGCTTGATCGAGAGTGACTGAAAGAATAGCATGGCCATGCACATGATACTGAGTATCATATCTTCAGTCATCTCACATATCAAGGAACGGTGATTGAGAATAATAAGGATGACGTCTCTATGCCTTATCTCAATCAAGATATCAGAGATAAAAGGATAATGACAGGGACGACGGAAAGGTTAGAATCGATAGGGTCGATTCGTTATGTAGTGTCAGGCAATACTAAAGTCTCGTTAGTTGCCACTTAAATAGGATCAAGTAAAATGAGATTTTACGTTGATCTATTGACATGCATAAACCTAAGGGTCACACCGGAGGATGAAACTCATTGACACATTTATGGAGAATGGCCAAAAGGGAGTTGTCTCGGGACATGACCAAAACTGTGTTTTGGGTCATGTGCTCGTACGTGAATAGGACTTTACGGATCGAGACAAGGCTTGGAGTCTTGGGATTGATCGCGTCGGATAATGTTGGACATTTCCGGTTTGGAAGGCTTGGAGGCGATGAGCGAATCACGGGACCTCGTTAGAAATGGCCACGGGCCATGTTCCAAGAGGCCCATGAAAGGCCCATGCAACCAAGGCCCATGGAACTAATTAATCAATTCTTGATTAATTAGTACTAAGTAAGCAAGACAAGGATTAAGGTGTTGGTGATTCACCACCTAACCCAATCTTGTCTTGCCATACTTGTCCTATTTACACCTTACTTGACACCATACTTGTCCCATGCCTTTAGTTGGACAAGTATGGGTTTTGTTATGTTTAAGTCATCTTTTTTCAACATAACAAACACTAGACAAGAATAGGAAACACAACTTCTCCCCCCCCCCCTTTCCCTTGCAATTTCGGGTTTGGCAAGTTCCCACCTCCATTTTTGTGTTCTTGAGTCCTCAAAGAGAAGAACTACGTGGCTTTGATTCCCATGTGGATACGTAGGCGTCTTGGAGACTCAAGCCAATCATTCGTTAACCGGTGTTCTTGTTTTGGTAAGAAATAGTGCTGAATTTTTCTCTTGTGAATCCATTCTTTGTTAGTTGTTTCATGGTTTAATCGTCTCTTGGTTTTCATTGATTTTCCGCTGCGAGTTGGTTCATCTCCAACCATACCTCGAGACCCAACACAGCCCTCATATGAGCACCATATTTTCCTTTCACTTTTGGTGCAATCACCACAACCCTCATATGAGCACCATATTTTCCTTTCACTTTTGGTGCAATCGCCAAATCCACACTACATTCCTTTTCAATGTGATTCAGACAACCACACCAAAAACAGAAGTCTGGCAATCTTTTATATTATAGATGAACAACTGTCAGGGCTATATTCTTCCCCAAAGTGATATTGACAGTATTACGCAACGGTTTATCCAAACTCCAATTCACCCTTACTCTGATAAAGCTCTCCCAAGCCCTATCGTCCTAATTACAGTCGACCTCAACAAACACTCCCACCTTATTCCCAATAATCTCCCCTACCTCCGTTGTTACAGCATGAAAAGGTAAGTTTGATCATCGTTAGAGCCACCAACGACTTATTGAAGCTCCATGGTTCCAATTCCATTACCTTCTTCCGACTTTTCTCAGACTTAAAGAAGAACCCCGTCGATTCCGAGGTCAAGGTCTGCATAACAGTGATGTGTATATTCAAATCACTCCATAAATTCTTCATCACTTAACGGAATACCCCCCATCCGAACACTCTTCTCAGTCAATAGTTTTGCTACTATGCCATACTTTTATTTGTCTCCTGTTAGATTGAGGATCTCTTGTGGTACACCAATTTCTTCTTCATTTTTATCAATAACGATACGCACCAATCTATGCTGAATCTCCTCCATCTTCTTAGACCACACATAAATCCACAAAGCACGAGTTAAAACCACAAAACCACCCCACCAATCGGACGTTGCACTGACGCCGCCGATACAAACTCCACATGATAAAATTCGGTAGAACCCTAAACTCCCAGCTCCTTAAAGTTCGGAACAAAAGACGGTTGATTACTTACTCTTAGGTTTTTTGGTCACAATTAAATTTTATTTAACATATTTAAATGTCATAAATGTATACTTTTTTTTTGAAACAGGCAAACAGAGGAGGGTATTATACCAATTGAACGGTTACAAAGTAGGGCCTAACGACCCTGGATACCAGAATATTGTTCGAGCCTCCCGTAGGCGACCCAGCTCTCATGGTTCCGTAGAAGATACTACTTTTTCCCGTAGATACAATCTGAGGACAACCTCTTACCAGACGTTTCAACTTATTGAACCTAAAGTCGAAAACAAAACAACAACAAAAAATCCAACTAAAACAATCCCCGCAATTCAATACTGAAACTAAAATTCACTCCAACCTAAAACATAAAAAACGATCTGCTTCCTCTCTCCTCCTGGGACGACTAAGCAACGCCAGTCCCAAGTCATGATAGGTAGGTCCCTGATCCAAATTCCATTGGTGCTCCAAAACATTGTCTAAGTGGATAAACTGTGGAGGTCGGTTCGTAAATAACCCTGAGGGTTCAGTATAACCCGAATGTTCAGCATAGTCTTTTCGACTCTGTGTTACCTCGATCGATGACGATGAGAAGATTAACCACTACAGTTCACCTGATTGAAGCGTAGATCCGACAACGGTGAAGGGACACGACATTGACGGCGGCAGCTGTACTCGGACGGAGAAAAAATACAGTTATTTTGCAGGCGAGGAAGATTGTTGAGAGAGGGACTCAAGACAAAAATAAAGAGGAAGAGAGATCTCCATCGACAATCTCCATGACCAAAGCTATGGAGTCCGTCAACGACTAGAATTTTTTGGAGGGAGAGTTCTCGCAGAGCTCTTGAAAGAGGTTTTATATATATATATTTATACTTGAAGCAAGTATACTTCACGATCAAATATATTTCACCAAAAAAGGAACTTTAAATTACAATTAATAGAAAAGATAGAAATCCCAAGATGATGAACTTTCCAAATGAACCAATTGGATCTCATGCATTTGGAATTTGCTGCCACGATACGTCGACGTATACATTTCAATAACTCGTGGTTCCTGAATTAAATTTTATTCGCATGAAATTAAATATAAAAAAAACATTTATTTATTTTTCTACGCATATAAATAGTTTAATTAATCAGCAGCCATATATCTTGCCACTTGGTGGGCCCGTGACGCCTACGTGGATGCATTTTTCCCTTTTCCCCACTAATTGGAAGTCGTTACGGCTCTATTTAATTAATCAATTTTAACATAAAAAATAGACCGTAGATCTTTAATTGTTAATTCTTAATTATTTAAGTATAAAGATAAGCTTTTTTGTAGCCATCTCCGGAGATCAATCAAAACCAGGTTTGGATACAGTGCGAGAGAAGGAGAGGAAGTGGTCGTGGCCCTCACGCGCCGTCCCGTACCGGTCGCTTTCCGGCGACCCAATTCGTGAGCCCCAATCACTTTCCTAATTATTGTCTTCTTCGCACTGTATCATCTGGTCCACTCAACCTTAGCTCTCCTCTCCGAGGCTCAATCACAACCACAATCCTCGATTTATCCTTCACCCACCTCTTATCTATATAACAACCCCACCTTCAATCCTCCAATTACCACACCCACTTCTCCAAATATCATTCTCCTTCTCCAATCTCCATCTGGGTTTTCGAGATCGTCCCTAATTTCCTCTCTGCACACCAGGTGTTCGACCTTTTTCCTGAACGAATCGGGAGGCGAGGAAGAGTTGGGGCTTTGTGAGATTTTCTAGGGTGAATCCCGGGTCAGTCACGTTGTCGTCATCACGGCTATACACGGAGCTTTCCGGCCTCTAATTCATGTCCGGACAGGACGGCGCAAGGGTTGTGTGATCGAGAGCAATCCTTCACCGCACGGAGGGCGTGGAGCTTTGCCGTCTGAAGGCGGTAGTCCTTCCGACCTACTGTTCCTCGCCGGCGGGGGTGTTTCTGCTGATTCTTGCTTCTTTTAGGTTTATATTATAGGTCTAGATTCTAAGGTTTTAGTTTTTTTTTAAGAGCTAGCGAAAGCGTCTGTTTAGATCCCGATTGAAGCAAGTCTCAGTTTTTTTGTGAGTTTCGTGTTTTAATTGCTGAAAAGAAAGCCAAGATGTTGAGAATCAAGAGGGTTCCCACTGTTGTTTCGAATTACCAGAAGGAGGAGGGTGAAGATGGTGCTCGGCGCGTGGAGGGTTGTGGCCGGAATTGCCTCCGGAAGTGTTGTCTCCCAGGTAATTATCCTCCTCTGAAACTTTGGCACTTTATTGATTGGTCTTGAACTTTTAAGCAAAAATGTTAACTGGGTTTGTATGTGATTGATTGCCTTTGATTAGGTTCGAAGCTCCCTCTGTATGCTTTCAAGAGGGCCAACGAGGTTGCTGGTAAGAAAGAGATGGAGCTTGAGCTTGACCAGGATGACAAGGAAGCTCCTGTAGCTTTCCTGGACCAGCTGGTTCTTGGAGAGGTAATTATAACTCTAGATTACTTTTTTTGTCTCCCTTGAAAGTCTTGATCATCAATCTTGAGTTTTGAAATTGTTTTCTTCATTATCATAGTGGGAGGAGCGCTCCGAGAGAGGGCTTTTTCGTTATGATGTTACTGCCTGTGAAACCAAGGTGTGTAGTGGCTTCATGTTCTTCCGATTTCATTATAGCTTGTATACACTTGTAGATCCTATGTAATAGATTGCTCGATGAGTTAGGTTCATGGGTTGATCTTAGTTTTGTCATGATTCATGTGTAGGTCATTCCTGGAGAGTATGGGTTTGTTGCCCAGCTGAACGAGGGTCGCCACCTTAAGAAGAGGCCAACTGAGTTCCGAGTTGATAAGGTCCTGCAACCCTTTGATGGCAGCAAATTCAACTTCACTAAAGTTGGTCAGGAAGAGGTGCTCTTCCAGTTCGAGGCCAGCGAGGATGGAGAAATTCAGTTCCACCCAAGCGCTCCCATTGATGCCGAGAATTCTCCAAGTGTTGTTGCCATCAACGTATGTTTATTTCATCATTAGTGTTTTTGATCTCAGTATCTTATAGCAAATTTAGTTGGTGTGCTGTGAAATTGACTCAAATCTCCTCTGTTATTTGCAAAATAAACAGGTTAGTCCGATTGAATATGGGCACGTGCTCTTGATTCCTCGGATCCTTGAGTGCTTACCACAGAGGATTGATAGCGAAAGCCTATTGCTTGCACTTTACATGGCCGTTGAAGCTGCGAATCCTTACTTCCGATTGGGCTACAATAGCTTGGGAGCTTTTGCTACCATCAACCACCTTCATTTCCAGGTATATATTCGTTCAGTTTCATTCTTCAATGAGTTTGAAAAACAAAAGTATACAAGGAAATTAAGTAGCTAATTAACTTCTGTGGTAACAGGCTTATTACTTGGCTGTGCCCTTCCCCATTGAGAAGGCTCCCGTCAAGAAAATTGCAACTCTTGATGCTGGAGTGAAGATCTCTGAGCTATTGAAGTATCCGGTAAGAGGTCTGGTCTTTGAGGGAGGCAATACCCTGCAAGATTTATCTGATGCTGTGTCAGAAGCCTGTGTATGCCTTCAAGAGAACAACATACCATACAATGTTCTTATCGCTGATTGTGGGAAACGAGTCTTCCTCTTGCCACAGGTAATATATTTTCTTCTGATGATGTAGATACAAGTCTTAGATGTAGAAAACAGTTCAATAGATGCAAAAAGATGATTTTTTTAAAAAATAGGGTCAAGGGAATTTTTGTCATTGTGGCAAAAAGAGTTTGTGTAATATTTTGAAAGGCTGGGTAGGTAGATGTAAAAGTTTAAAGTTGTGAATAGTTAACATGCAAAAAGAGCTATCTGCAATTAACCCTAGGTCTGATGTCACGAACCCTTGCAAGAACTGCTTGCTTAATTCAGATATGTTTGTGTTGCATGAACAATAAACAGTGCTATGCTGAGAAGCAAGCTCTTGGGGAAGTGAGTGCTGAGCTTCTCGACACTCAAGTGAACCCAGCTGTGTGGGAGATTAGTGGGCACATGGTGCTGAAGAGGAAGAAGGACTACGAGGAGGCATCAGAAGAAAATGCCTGGAGGCTCCTCGCAGAGGTGTCTCTGTCCGAGGCAAGGTTTCAGGAAGTGAATGAGCTGATATTCGAGGCCATTGCCTCGGGTTCTGATGATGTCACTAAGGAGGAGCCTGATGTCAAGGTTCAATCCTGTGATAAGGTGGACGGTGTTGACAGGAGTGCCCGGGCCATGCTTGCTGGGACTCAGGAGTGCGTTGTTCTTCAGTGAGGACTGTGGTATCGATGTGGGTGTAGCAGCCAGCCTAAATAAGTGAACTCTGTTTGCATTGTGTTGAGTCTTTGTGGTTTCTGCATGTTGGCTTTGTCAAGTACTGTCTATGTATTGTTTTCTGCAAGGGATCTTTGTATAAATTATGTCTGGATTTGAATCTATGATCTAATGAATGTTTCATTTCCAATACTTTGCCTCTTAAGTCTTAACAGATTGCATTTCCAATACGTTGTCCTTAAGATTGGCTAACGTGTATAAGTACCCCACCAAAGATGTCTTTCATTTTTGCTTGTGAAGGTAGGGTGATAATAAAATTAGGTCAGCAAGTGTAGAAGAGTAATAGGTTCAAGTATTGATATTTTGGCTTCATGCATGGAAAAAGGCAATGTTTTGAAGTGGGTGGTTGGGAATTGGAAGATGATATGAAACTTCACATTAGTGTAAACTTTGAATTAGTCCATTTACTTGTACACCCTATCAATTTCACTATTTTATCGAGGGATCTATTGAATCTTTACATTTATTATTTGAATATAGATTTTAGTTTGGTCACTACAATTACATTCCGATCATCAGGTCATAAACGTTTGTAGTGATATAATTTTAAGGATAAACAATATCTATAAGATATCGAATCTTCCCCCCTCGCCAAGGAGACTCGATTGATAGGTGGATGTTTACATGTCGAGAACCTGGAAATTCCTCGCTTAGGAAGGAGGTACTTGTTGAAGATATGGCTCATGGGTCGTCTGTAAGTGCCAAAGCAGCGCAAGAAACCCGGGCCGATTGGGTTGAGGTCGGATATTGACACAAAAACAAGTAACTTTGACTGTTCTGGATCCGAGAGTGTTGAGCAGAGTGCGAATATGGTTGAGACACAGTCCGGAGCTATGTCAGTCGACTCCAAGAAGACCTTGCCTGCCATCTCGATGTCAAGGAAGAAGAAGAGGAGAGCGTTTCTTGGTAAAGGAGATCGCGAAAGTCAGGGTTCGGTCAAAAATCGTTCTTTGGTGGAGGACACTTATGGACTTGGTACGAGGAGAGGTAGTAAGGGACAAGCTGCTTCAAAAGCTTGGGGTTATTGCAGCAAATTGAGTTTCAAATCTAAAGTTGCAGATGATATCTTTTAGCGGGTGTTAGAGCACCTCGATGTCGAGCTTAACCTTTGGGTCAACGATAGAGGGTTCGACCTCTCTGAGTTAGATGGATTAAGCTCTTCGTATCATCTCTCGTTAGTTTATTGGTGATGTGCTGATGTTTACAGTTTTACAAAGAATTGTTGAAATCTAGCTGCAATGCATCTTTTGTAGGATTCGTCTCATATAGAATTTTCGTTAGCAATTTCTTTGAATTTTCTCGTCACCATTTGTTCTCATCTTAATGATTTTCAAAATGGAAAAAAAATATTTTTTTTGCAGATGCATCTTAAGCTTATGCAATTAGTATTACCATATACAAAAATCTAAATGTTTTGTAAATTCAAGTTCTCATGTTTATCATAATATGACATGTTTCAATTCCCAAGACAAATTCTTGATTAGAGGTGTTTGCAATGTATCCTAAAGGTTGTATGGGTTTTCATAAAAAATCAGCTGAGAAAATCACTTTTTAGGAGCTGCTTTGTTTGCCCAACATATCCCAAAGCCCAAAAAGCCCAAAGTCAAAGGTCTTGCTAAGCTTGCCCATGCCAATTTCAAGGAGAGAGACTGGTTTACATCATCGCCGTTTCCTCTCAACCCTAGCCTAGTCGCCGACGCTGTCAAGCTTTTTCCGGTCAGTTCTTCTCCTTCTTTTTTTCTCTCTAGCATCGAACATCTTATTACATGACATGAAGAGCCTCTGAGATTGCATTTTTGTTGATTCCGATCGAAAATTGTGGTTGATTTCGATGTGAATATATGCGAGTAATGCATTGAAATTTAGTAGATTTGCATCCCCAGATGTTAGATTAGTGTAAAAACTAGTATGAACTTGTAAAGTTGCAATTTTTATGTGTTCGCATAGACCCCAAATTATTCCTTTCATCAAACACTGGTTATTCATAAAAGGGTAATTTTTATCAGAAATCTATGGCAAGGTCGTATATGAAGGGTATTTTAATCCTTCAAGCTGGCTTTTTCCATCAATCTATGTTAATTTTTGTGTTGTGAGAACTCAGGAGATGTTAATACCATGGAAATGTAGGATCGTAAGTCAGTGATCAAGTGCCTGAGTGCAAGTTTCTTGCATTTGTTGAGGATTTCCTTGAATTTTCTTAACCTTAACTCTCACGGGTTTGCTCCAGCCTCCAAGTATTGGTGAATGTTGAAGGGTCTTGTGACAAACATGAAAATGGGAAGTAGAATGCAACTCTTCGTCTTTCTTGCACTCTAGGTTGTAAATCTCTTATAACTCGGTTAAATTACGTAGTTGAATTAATGGTTAAGATTAGCTCTCCAGTAATTGCTCTAAGAGCTCTTCACAGCTTTTATGGTCTGAGTACACTGGTTTCCTTTTGATATCTTCTTTAGAACGTAAGTTAAAAAAAAAAATGACAATTCCCAAAGTTTATTAGCCTCATTTTACCCAATTCTGCCAAAATTTGGGTGTGAAATGAAAAATACCCTCATGTAAAAAATAAGGGTATTTTCTTCATTTGACCATCAAAATATGGCGGAATTGGGGTAGATTGAGACTAAAAAAAATACAGGGGGTTGTCGAAAACTTTTGAAATGTAGGGGTAGTTGATTGAGAAAGGTGCTTATTTAAGGGTAGCTGAGTGAGATTATCCCTTAATATTATTTCCCGGTATTTGTTCTTGCAAGGAACCAACACTCTGATATTCTGTCTCACATACATCTAACTTTCTCTCTTTTTTATTACCCATATTGTTATTATATAGATCGTTCTTATACTATACAAGTCCTTAAATTACTTACTGAGTCTTGCTTTGATCTTAGATTAGCCCGAAATGAAGAAAGGGCTGCATCCCCAAAGGCAATGGATATCCTATGTAACTCAGAGTGGGAGATTGATGCACGTTATGATGACCAAAATACACAATGCCGGGAAAGTTTATCACTTCAGAGCAAGACGCCAGATGGCAGCTAGTGTTGGGCAGATTGCCAAGTTCAAACGCCGATATGGTCAAGAGAATGCCGAAAATTCTGAAAATAAAAAATAGATTTGTATTGACTGAGAAAGCTAGGTACTATGTTGTCTTAAAACTACATTGATTCTTCTGTTCTGTGAGTTGTTGAATTTAGAACCTCAGCCAAGAAATTCAATACAACCGGGGAGTTGTCATTGCAGGCAGCTAAGTTGTAATGAGTTAATTTGTTGATCTGCGTATTTCCTTGTTCGTTTAGATAAATATCGATCGGTTAGTCTTGCGCATTTTCTTGTTATCTTGACATGTAGACAAGGAGATTGCTCCATGTGTTCTGATTCATTACTTTTAATAAATGGTGAAAATACCTTCCATTAATTTTTAAAATGTGTTTTAGGGATAGTTGCAAAAAAATTCCCAATGTATTCACTTTTTTGTCAATTGTAGCCCTATTTTTTTGATAGTGGTTAAAAAATGTCATGAACTTATTTGTTGTTGCACTTTTAAATTGTTTGTTGTGGCATGTATGTCGTGAACGAATTAGCTAATTTGAAACAAAAGTATAAATTGAATTGATGTGAAGTCGCGGTGGAATAAATACAATTGATGTCCTCCATGAATAAAAAGCAAGACATGTGAACTTAAAAAATGCTCTTTGAAAGCCAACTATGATAGTCGAATTTTCTGGTGTTCCATTAAAAGTGTTGATTTTCTTTATTCTGTACAATGAAAAGGGTAGCAAAATAAGAAAACTTTAATATTCCTTGTCGATCCTTTTAAAAAGTATATTTAAATTTATGGATGTAACTATAATAAAACATGGTTATTTTTCTCATGAATATAAAAAAACACGGATTTTTATTACTTTTATAACGATTCCATTACATTTTTTTGGCATGGTTTCACGTATTTACAAGGGAGGTTTGATGCCGTTGGTAAAAAATAGCGACTTCGTTATTTTTTGTATTTATGAAACAAATGATAACGTGTTCATAATAAATGAGTACTTATACAATATGTTTTTCCAAATTAAAATTATCCAGAAGGTTACAATGATGTTTATCCCTTTATCAAGCATGAATCATTAATCTTTGTACTTAAAGGCTGGTTCTTCAGAATTTAAATTTAGAGAATCCTAAAAGATATATTTCCGGTTCAATCCTCTACTAAATTAGTCATAACCCTAAAAAAAATCCTCTATATTAGTGCTAAAAACTTCTTTATCTGATCCAACGCCGCCTAAGACCATGGCAGCTATGACTATTGCCATGACTTCTGTCATGACTCTTCTCCTGATACTCGTACTCTGTGGATTTTTTTTGACGACAATTTAATTTGGATGAAGTTCATAAATCGTTATTCTCCCGCGCCTTTCCCCATGAGCTATGCTAGAATTATTCCTACTAGGGCTCCCTTCGAGCCGCCTCTAGTCACCGCGACGTTGTCTCCCTCCCGCCTCAAACGACATGTCTCCCGATCCCGTTCGGCCCCCTCTCTGCAACTCCGATGGTTTTCGTCTAGCTCACATCAACATCGATCGACCTCACCACCTCGGAGCCCCGCGAACTTCCTGTATCGGGTCAACCCTCTTGATCAACCCCCGTCGTCTCTAAAGCCGCCACCGGCACGTCCTCCTCCCTGATCTCTACCAGCGCCCCTTCTCGGCACCTCTCTCGATTATGGATCTGGCTAATCGAGTGAGTTTTTTTTATTTTATCTGATTTCGTCTTTGCTGGACCAATGACGAAAGGAATCCAGTACTCTAAGTACTGGTCCTTGATAACTGCTCTGCCTCCCTCTAAAACTAATGATAGTAGGTTCGGTCGCACTCCACAGAATATGCTGCATTTAGTCAATACCTTGAGCAACAATCATTGGTTTAGTCTTAGTTTAGATTTAATTTCAGTTCGCCTTTATGTCTCCTCAAACACCGCATGTGTCAGTTCACTTGTCTCAGAGTTATGTGTAGAAAGACCTTCGGGCCTCGATACTATGTAATGACTCTTTTTTAATTAATAATATATGAATATCTTTTAATAAAAAAATCTTTGTACTTAAATAATTTGATATATTATCCATGGCTGCTCGAGTCCAACAACGCCTAACTAAGCGCATACACATCGAGCGGGGTAGGACCGCGCACCCTGATCCCGCACCCGCGGTATCGTGCTTCGGGATTCGGGGTTCACACGGTGTGGCGTGCTTGAACCGCAGATCACGGACCCCGAACCCTTCGGATCGCGAGTCTGGGTGTGGGGCGCGACTCTGAAAACGGAATCGCGCCTCGCGAATCCATGCCTCGCCCAACCCCGTGCTGACACCTGGCACGTTGAAAACAAAAAACGACCATTGGCCTCCAACGGTCATGAACGACTATTTTTTAAAAATAAAATTTAAAACAAATTAAATACACAAAATACCCTAATAAATACTCCACCCCCATTCATCCAATCAACACCATTTCTCTCTATATTTTCTCTACTATATTCGAGCAAAAATGTCTGACGAAGATTTCACTCAACCGTCGAGCCCACCGGAGCAACGACAACGCACGCTGGAAGAACTCAATACGATTGAGGAGATCAACACCAATCTAGCAGGGAGCTACCAACAGATGTTGCAAACAAGTTTCATCCCTGAAGCATTCAACCAATTCATGCTAACCGATGGTTGGAACCAAGATTTTTTTGTTAATTAATTTTCATTACAAATGCATTTAGTTTCAGTAACTTAACTTTTTATTATGATTACAAATACATTTCATTTCATTAGTTTAATGTTTTATTATGTATGCTAATCAATTGCATTTAATTTTAGTAATTTAACTTTTTATTATGTATGCTAATCAATCTTTTCAACCTATGGGACAACCGTCCAATCCAACGATCAACGTTCAATTTCGACCACCAACGTTCAACCTTTTTAGTATGGGGATCAACTATTACGGCTTCCACAGAAATACGGAGTACCACCAACAACATGTCGGTGGCCACATCGAAACCCGATTGTTGTCTACTTCATCCTCCGTTGGCCCGAGGACCACGCAGGTCGTAGACAAGCGAACCAAATGGGTCCCTGCGGTGGACCACCTCCTCATAAATGCCTGGTTACACACAACCAAAGACTTTGTCAAGGGAACCTCCCAAGATGGTGGCACGTTCTAGGGCACTATCACCATAAGATTCAACAAAGCTAGGAAATTCAACCCCCTAAGACTGGATGTGGCAATCCGTCAAAATCCATTGGAACAAAAGTGCGCCAAGAGTGCGGAGGTACATCATACTACTAAGGAAGGAGGGGGCGAAAAAGCACATGGCGGGTGTAACAAAGAGCAGTTCAAGGAGCGGGCCATGGAACTCTATCGAATTAGCGCAAGGAAGGACGAACCAAAGAAGTTCAACCTCCACCATTGGATCGATAAGTTGGAAAACGATGAAAATTTCTGGGCAGAGGAAGGCACAGCCGGAAATGTACGACGACAGTTGGACGAGGCCGGTAGTTACAGCACAACCCCACCCACTTCAATTCCCACCCATGATGACAATGCTACACATCTCGGTGGTGACTCCCAACTGACCGAAGACCCAAGTTCCCCAATTAGTTCAAGTTCCCAAAATGGCACAAGTGCACCAATTGTCACTCAGCGTGAACAAGAACGCCTAATTGGCAACACGGTCGCGAAGAGGAAGGGGAAGGGTGTCACAGACAAAGCAAGTGCCATTGCCTCTATGGATAACGCAAGGTGCGCGAAGGCCAAGATGGTGTACGACCTCGACGAGAAAATCCTTAAATACGACCAGAAACTTGATGAATTGGATGTCGTGGACGTGGATGAGTTGGCCAAAGAGTAATAGCTCAAGCTTGCGCAAAAGAAGTCCATGTACACAGCTTAAATTGCCAAGCTCCATAAGCAAATTGACTCCCTCTAAAATTAAAATTGTAATACTTTGAGGAATGAATAGACACATTGTTTGGTATTTATTTAATTTCTTTTTTTAATTACAAGTCCAAGTTTAATTTTCATTTTAGTTAATAATTAATTTTATGTATTTTATTTCAATTTTATTTAGTATTTAGTTAATTAAATATGAATTTAACAAATTCAACAAAACATAATTAATTATCCAGTCAGCACTTCTGCAAACCTGATCCCCATACATGTCATCCTTGATCTGGAACACTCTCAGTTTTAGGGGGTAGATCACAATTCATCTCAATCAGCACATGGATCATGCACCCTGCCCCTTGATATACATGCTCTAAAAGGCATTTCTACTAACCTTTAATCATGTCAAATAAAATAATTCAATATAAAAGAACACATTCGGTAATAACAAAAAAATATATTCATTTAAGGTCAATTACAGTTGCAGATGGTAGATGAATGACTTGATAATGCTGAGCTTATTGTGGGTAAAGGACAATCTATTAGTCCTTCGGGTGAGCGTGTGACCTTAATGGCTACCACATACGAGGAACCAGTGCAAGATTCTAGCCAACTTTTCAAGAAGCGTAAGGGTGAGGCATCTGAAGTTGAACTGGCGAAGGTTGTAAAGCAGCCTCACCGGACATTATAAAAATCTTATGTTGGAAAGCGAGTATCACGCCCCAATTTCAGTAAAACCGAACTAGGGACGCGAACATTTTAAAACATAAAAACACTTGAAAACCAGTTTTCATTAAACACTTTAAAACTACCAGTTTAGTTCAACAAAATAATAATTACAGTTTAAAACACGTCCCAACAAGTGGACAAAAGTACAAGGTATCCGTCACTAGACTCAAAAGACAAAACCCGGACTCCGCTCCTAGCACCACAAGCTTCGAGAGCTCACCTAGTCCGTCCCACGAACAGTACCTGTAGGAAAAGCAGCTAGGGGTGAGCGTTCGCTCACCACCACGGATAACAGACTGACTACGGCATAATTAGCAGGCAAAGCAAGCAACACCAACAACGACTCAACACCGGGGAACCCCATCCCCAACCCAAGTACTCTGACTGAACAAACACCCACGGTGACCTTCCTCGAACGACTCAACACTCTGACACGTAAAGTAGACCTGACACAACGATTGACGACCTCTTCCAAGGACTCAAAAGAAAGTACACAACACCAAACAGCATCACAAGGGATCACACACCAACCAAGATCACAAAGGATCGCAAAACCGCTGCCAAGAACGCCCTCCCGGGACTCTAACCCGGTCAGGCCAACCCAAGAATGCTGCAACTTACCGGGACTCTAACCCATAAGTCAGCCAGAAAATGCTGCAACTTACTGGGACTCTAACCCATAAGCCAGCCAGAAAATGCTCACAAACCCAAACCACACACGCGCGGCCAGGACCCCTTTATTGGCGGGCGGGACCCTACCCCGTCTGAACATGCAGACGCGTGTGCTCGTGGACCCCCGTTTCAGGAAGCGGGCCCCAAACCTCCGGTAACCACAAACACAATCACAATCACAAGCAAGTTCACAACCAGTAACAACACAGGTTCAACACTCATAGGCACTCATGGCCACCAAGACACACCGACAGTAAGACTCGGACTCAACAGCCCCACAGGCACTCACGACCTCCCAAGACACCAACCATAAAACACGCTTGCAACTTACCGAGACTCTAACTCGTAAGCCAGCTAAAACGCCAACAGTAAAGTACGGGCTCTCATGGCCACCCAAACACGAATAATAACACGGGCTCTCATGGCCACCCAAGACTCGACAATAATAACACGGGCTCTCAAGGCCACCCAAACTCAACAACAAATAACGCACAACAACCTCCGGCATAATCGATGCCTCCAACAGTCCTAAGATCACTAGTTTCACAAACAACCTCCGGGCATGGTCATATGCCTCCAGTAGAACAATTATCGCTAAGTTCTCTGATCCTACGACACTACTAAGTGTCACATTCTTTTCCACTATTCGCTACGTTCCCGTATCATGCATTTCTAATATTCGAAAACCTAAATAACCCACGACACCCCGGTGTCACATGCAATTCTACAGTTAACTTTCCCTAGTCAGGGCCGAGATCCGGCTACTTTTCCCTACCTCGTAAGCAACTCCAAAAGCGCTCCACTAAACCCGAGATGAATCGCAGTCACTCGCCGAGCCTCCCCTTGCCTCGGTCCGCAGCACGATCTAAAAGAACACAGATTTAACTCACTTTTAAACTAGTACGAACAGGCCAAACTTAAATAAACTCAACGCCCAACGTAACCCCGACAATGTCGATAAAGGACCCTTAAAGGCCCGATTCGCTCGACATGGCGAATCTGCCCGGGTTTTGTAAATTGCTTTCCGGGCTCCCCCCTCGATCGGAGCCGGACTCTAAATTTAACACGAAGCCCCAAATTAATAACGGTTCCGCCGTTAAGTTAACGGCTACGATTTGTCTAGTTTAGATTCGACAATTGTCGTTTACCCTCGAGCGGAATAAAAGTCGGGTTACGACGGATCGAACCCAGGTTTGATCTAAACCCAGTTTAAACCCCCTTTTAACTTAAAACCGTCGTTGAACTCCCTTGCTTTAATTAATTCCGTCTTTGATTTTAAAAAAAAACGGTTTCCTTCCGTTCGTTTCCAAACTCGATACTTCGGTCCAAAACCCTTATAAAGTCGATTTGATTTCGTTTCCCTTTTTCGATTTAATCTTAACTCGAGTTTAACTTAACAGCCGACTTTCGTTTTAAAACCCGTTTAAATCAACCGATTTAGTTTTATCGATAACAAATTTTATGTTCGAAAAGCGAAATCGAGCTTTCGTTCTAAAACAGGTTTTTATTCTAAACTCAAACTAAACCAGATTTACACATCTGAAACCGTAATGAACATATAATACAATAATCTTAAATTTGTTTTCTTTACAATTTCAGATTAACGTCCAATACAGTAAATCTTTAAACCAAACCAGATTCACTGAAATTCGAAGACGGGAAAAAAAGGGTTTGGTTTCGAACCGGTCAGCCGCCGACGAGGGCGGCGTCGGCCGGGGCCTAACCGTAGAGAAAAGACGGCGGCGTCGGCCGAGATCGAGATCGGATGAGAAGATGAGGGTGGGGTCGGCGATGGTGGGGGTGTTTGGGTTGGACAGAGACGAGAGCGAGGGAGGGAGTGGCCGGAGGTGAGGGAGTCGGAGCTGGTGCGTTGGCCGGAGATGGAGGCGGCGTGGTCGGGGCTGCGTGGATCGAAGAAGAGAGGGAGAGAGGTTGAAGAACGAGGGAGGAGGGTCGGACGTGGGAGGTGAGGGTCGCCGGAGCTGGAGACGGGAGAGGGAGTGGTGGCCGGATCTGGTTAGGGCGAAGAAGAAGGAGGTCGGGAGAGGAGTGGGGGCGGCGTGGATCGAAGAAGGGGAGTGGGTATTAGGGTTTCAAAACCCTAATGCCACCTTATATAGGTGGGACTTGGGCCGGCTCTTTTGGGCCTCAGGGGACAACCGGGCCGAGAGTAGCTGGGCTGGGTTGGGCCTGCGCGCCTGGCCTGGTCCAGACCTGCTCCTTTCATTTTTTTTTTGCACTTGTTTTTAAAAAAAAAACTACCTTAAGGTTTTCGGTTTGCGAATTAATACCCTAATGAAACAAAGCGGGTTTTACAGTGAGGGGATTGGGAAACCCTCAAGCATTCCATAACCTTCGGGGTTTAATCCGGAAGTATAGCCCTGATGTACTATTTATTTTGGAAACGAAATTGTCAATAAAATGAGTGGATTATTTACGTTGTCAGCTTGGTCTTAACTGTTGCATTGGTGTCCCTTGTAGGGGTCATAAAGAGGGGTTGGCTCTATGTTGGAGAGATGGCCTGCTGTCTTTTTCTTTTGATCATATTGATTGTTCAATTCTTGACGAAGCTAGTAACAAGTTCAGATTTACATGAATTTATGGTGCTCCAAAGCCTAGTGATAGAGTTCATTTCTGGGAGCTTCTCAAAAGAATCACGTACAATTATGATCTGTCTTGGTTATGTGGGGGGATTTTAACAAAATCCTTCATAAGGGTGAAAAGGTTGGAGGCCTTCAGCGTTCGGAATTATCTTCTGACCTTCTTCGTGATACTTTATCTCATACTGGTTTGCATGATCTGGGCTCTTGTGGACAATTGTTTACTTGGGATAATCGTCGATGTGGTTTAGCCAATATACAAGAGCACCTTGATCGCCTTTTGGGATCAAATAGCCTAAAGGATTTACTCCAAAGGTCAGTCGTTTTAGTAGGGGAGTTCTGGGGATCCGATCATAGGTTGGTGTTATTTGATTCAGAAAGAACCATTGCAAGAATCAAGAAGACGGGGAAAATTTACATACGATCCGTTCTGGGCACTCGACCCAGAATATGAGGGGATAGTTTTTCAAAGTTGGGCGGGGTCCTTGAATCATGGGGGAGACGGTATTCTTCACAAACTTCGTCATTGTGGTGACAAGTTAGGTAGATGGGGAAGGTCGAAGTTCGGAAAGATGAGGAGAGATATTTTGTTAGCATCTGAAAATTTAGAATAGGCTTATGGAAGGGGCAAAAGTGCAGCAGATTGGGAGCTAATTCATTCTATGAAAGAAACAAAATCTCGGTTGCTACTCCTTGAAGAAGAGTATTGGAGGCAAAGGGCTAGAGAATATTGGTTATAATCAGGAGACAAAAATACAATGTACTTTCATGCTCGAGCAGGAGAGCACAAAATAAAATCATGGGTTTGAAGGATACTCCAGGAAGGTGGAAAGAGGAGCCAAATGATGTGTAATCAATTCTAGAATGCCACTTTCAGTCCATATTCACTTCTGATAATCCAGGTGATGTAGAAATGGTTAGGGCCACTACTGATAACATTATGTCTTTGTCTACTGAAAGTGTGAACATTTTGCAATCTCCTTTTACTGTGGTTGAAGTGAAGCAAGTTATTGCAAGTATTGGGGCTTCGAAAGCTCTAGGCCCGGATGGCTTCCGCGCAAGCTTCTATCAAAGGTTTTGGGATATAGTTGGCTATGATGTTACCACTTATTGCTTGAATATTCTGAATCATGGTGTCGATTACTCATACACTGATCACCCTCATTCCGAAAAAGACGGGTGCAAGAAGGGCTAGTGATTTCTATCCCATTAGTCTTTGTAACGTTCTATACAAAATTGTGTCCAGGGCCCTTGCCTTACGACTAAAAAGAGTCATACCTTTTGATTATTGACGAGGCTCAAAGTGCGTTTGTCCCGGGAAGGTTGATAACCGACAACATTATCACAACATTTGAGCTTGTGCACTCACTCAAACATAATATCAGAGGTAGAAATCAGTGGTGTGCTCTAAAGTTGGACATGTAGAAGGCTTATGATCGCGTTGAATGGGGATTCCTTGAATTTGTGTTGGTTCGAATGCTTTTCCCAAGGAGATTTATTGATGTTATTATGACATGTATCCGAACTGTGTGTTATTCCTTTAAAGTGAATGGGGAGGTGAAGGGACATATCACCCAACCTAGGGGCCTTCGACAATTATGTCCTCTTTCTCCCTATTTGTTTATTATAGTGTCGGAATCACTATCTGCCTTCCTTATGGGAGCACATTTGAGAGGAGAGTTGGGAGGATTTAGTTGTTCTCACTCTAGACCGAGAATTACTCATCTCCTCTTTGCAGATGATTGCTTGGCTTTTATAAAGGCTAAAATGGAGGAGGTTTTCAAGCTAAGATCTATTCTAAACATCTATGAAGCTGCAAACGGACAACATGTGAATTTCTCAAAGACAAGTGTAATGTTCTCCCCAGGTGCAAACACTGATCTTCGAACCTATATTCTCAATTTCCTTAATATACGAGAAGATGCAGGTCATGGAATGTATCTGGGTCTCACTTCTGTGATTGGAAGAAAAAATTCAGAAATATTTAGAGGGGTTGTGGACAAAGTGCGAAAGAAGCTACAACTTTGGCAACACAAACGATTCTCCATGGGTGGTAGAGAAGTCCTCATTAAGGCTGTCATACAAGCAATACCGACTTTTGCAATGAGTATTTTTAAGCTACCTATCTCGGTCATTCAGTCCTTAAATATGTTAGCGTCTAAATTTTTATGGGGAGGTGATGCTGATATGAGGAGCTTACACTAGAAAGCTTGGAAGTATATTTATACTGCAAAGGTTAATGGTGGGTTAGGATTTAAGGACCTCAATAGTTTCAACATAGCGTTGGTTGGCAAGCAATTTTGGAGAGTTCTCACCATCCCTCAGAGTCTCATGTCGAAGGTGATTCTTGATAAATATTGTAAAAACTCTACTATATGGAGTGCTAGTGCAGGCAATTCTCCATCTGAGTTTTGGAGAAGTCTTTTGTGGATTCAGGATCTGATACGGGGTGGCGATTTGCTTAGGCCTGGCCACAACCGAGATGTTTGGGTATTTTTGGACCCTTGGTTGCCACATGCTCCTTATTTTTTGCCAATTACAACACATGTTACCTCACAAAGTTCGTTGATTGTGGCTGATTTCTTAACATCGGAAGGAGGATGAGATTTTGCTACCATTGAAGGTGTTTTATGGCATGTGGATTGTTGGGAAGTTCGTGGAATCATGAGACCAAGGATTTCGGGAGTGGCAAAATGGATTCGGTACCCGGATAGAAAGGGCATTTACACGGTCAAATCAGGCTACAGGTTGGCGACATCTTAGGTGATAATTTTGCTCACTCCTCATCTTGTAGTAGCTGGTGGATATGGTACTGGAAATTGACTGCTCCATCTAAACTCAAAGTGTTCGGCTGGAGATTATGGGGTGACTTGATACCCACGATTTTGAACCTTAAATACCATGGCCTTAAAGTGAGAGGGAATTGCAGAGTATGTGAGTTTCCAGTGGAATCCTTGATCCATGTCTTTTTTAAATGCAGAATTGAAAAAGAAATATGGCATTATAGTTCTTTGGTCATACATGACCCAAACTATAAACCTGTAGATGGCCAGATGATGATTCAAAAAGCAGTTGCGATACTTTCAGAATTGGATTTTGTTGCTTGGTTGAGTGTTTGCTATAACATATGGGGGGAACGAAATAAGGTGATTTATGGAGGGCTTGTTTGCTCTTCTTCTTTTGTAGTCATCCAAAGTATGGAATGAATTGATTCATATAAGCTCAATAATTGTTTATCTCGGAACTTGATCACAAATTTGAACCCTCCTCCTCCTCCTCCTCCTCGGAATCGGTGGTGTCATCCTTGTGTTGGGCTCCTAAAGATGAATGTGGATGTTAGCGTCAAGGCCTATGGTATGGGTATCGATGTGGTGATCAAGAACTGGGGTGGTGAAGTGGTGGCCGGTTGCATGGAATTTTGGAGGGTCCATTTCTACCAGATATAGCTGAATTATTGGCCCTGAAAAGCGGGGTTCACCTTTGTCGAGAGCTTAATCTTCAAATTAGTGAGATTGAGGTGGACTCATCACACTCAGTACGAGCTTGTCGGAAACATGATCTTTTCGGTATGCACGGTAATGTGGTTGAGGAAATTTTATAGGGTATGATTTGGTTTCACTCTTGCAATTTGAATTGGGTCCCAAGATTAATTAATAAAATTGCTCACGAGCTTACAAAATACTCCGTGGAAAAGAGAATTTATAAAATATAAAGATGATCTGGTTTTGTAATAGCACAAATTGTATCTCTTGATCTCTATAATATAACTTGTATTATAAAAAATATATATATTTATAATTTAAAAGCCTAAATAATTAATTGACTCTTATTTTTTCCTCATACAGAACCCTTAGGGTTACAAACAGAACCCTCAGGGTTGCCTCCTTCCTCTGTCCCCTACACCTGCAGCCATCACCGACGATCAAACCCACTCCCATGGCCTCTGATCAACCCCAACCACCCAACCCCACAAATCCTTCCGCCCCTCCGTTATCGTTATCGCAGTTTTCTTCCCCACGTCTTCTTCTCTCCTACCCCATCAAGGTTTTGCAGCCCCACTTCACCGCCGCCGGAGACAAAGAGCTCTGGCTCGCTGGTGACGAGATCGAGACCAACGACCTGCTCGTCGACGAGGTGTTGCTGCCCGATTGTCACCTCCGACGATCCATGGTCGAGTTTGGATCTGGCCTGTGTCAACGACGGTGCGAAGCTCGCCGCCATCACCCTCGGCGACGGGACCGTCGTCGGGGCGCCAGAGTACTACAACACAAGGGTCACGACGTACTTCACGCCGTCGTTCTGGTCAATCCCGACCATCTCCCTGTCGCTTGTCGGGATGGACGCCGACTCCTCCAACACCGGAGTGACGCTGACTGTTCTTCTGCCGCTACTGCTCCGGATCTGAAGCAACCCTCGCCAGTCACGGCCATGCGCGGGAAGAAGGAGCATCACAGAGTTGGTTCGGGGTGAACCACGGCGAGCCCGCGAGGGACGTCGTTGAGGGACAAGGAGGAAATCCAGGATCCACAGATGGAGGCGATCCAGCCTCCTTCGGCAAAAATGAGAAGACCCGGCGGGGGTGGGAGGGTCCGTCTATGGACTATACCCATAGACCCGGGACTGCCAGTGCTGGGAGGTCTCGGAAAAACCGCACTCAGAGCACTCTATTTCTGCTTGCTTTATGAATTAGGCCATTTTTAGTTGGGTTGCATTAGTTTGGTTTACATTTGAAATTTTCTTTTCCTGTTCTGTATCGTTGAAATGTCGGTAAGGAGATGTCGTGAGTTAGTGTCTACGATCAAAACTAGACTATTTCTACGGGTCAATGAGCGCTGGGCTTGCTACAATCGGCCCAGAAAAATATCTGAAATTCAAGGCTTTTACGTCCTGTCTTGTATGATTTTTTGTTCGCAGTAATGCAATTCCCCAATTACTCGTTTCAAAATAAAAATTAATTCACTCCTGTCCTGGCTGGCTCTAGGGTAATTTGAAAATGTCTAAACTACTCCTGAATCCTGATGGCACTGTATGTAATTTTCATCTCCAGAAGAACAGAACAAACATAATTGTTGTTCTTCCCAAAGATTCAGCCGTTGCCTTTTGCTTTCACTCTCCAAGGACTCTACTAAAGCACTGAAGCTTTTTTCACATACAAAACCCTATCCCCTTCAATATTTTCTCGGCAACCAAACAGGAACTTTTTCGCCTAGCTACTGTTCCCCCCATTCCTTTTCCTCCCAGGTATTGTATTACAAATATCCTGTATTCCTTTACTCTAATATTTACCTACTGCTTCTGTTTGGATGCGCAATCGTGGGGAAGTTTAAAGTTTAATTTTTTTTAATCGTCTGGACTTCGTGGAATCAGACAAATATTCATGTACTGCTTCAGTTTGGATGACGAGAAATCGTGGGAAAATTTAAAGTTTAGTTTTTTTTAATCGTTCAGACTTGTGGAATCAATCTATCACAGCTTTTCTTTGCTCAACTGAAAAATGCACTAAACTTCAGTAGGAAATTTGATTATTTGAGGAGAAAGATATTATATACCAATTACCAAACAATATGTATATGGTATTTAAGTTCTCGGGTACTGTTTTTCTTGGCTGCTAAATAGATGGTATTGAGTTTATTGTCAAATACTGTGTATTATATCTGTTATAAATAAATCTGGGTCTATTGATTGGATGTTAAAGTTTGGATTTTTATTTTATTTTGGTCCTGCATTTTTCTTCAGTTTGATTGCTGAGAAGTTGTTGGAAATCGAAAGAAAAGGTTTCTCTTTCTTTCTATTGTTGTGGGGTTTCTCCAGTTTTTCGGCTTTGGTGATGAACTTGAGGTAGTAAGTAAATCGGTTGGTTAGTGTTAAATTTGCTTAATGATGATGATAATCTGAATGATCAATATCGAACTAATATAGCTTTATCTGATCATCTATGCATTTTCAAGTTTAATACAATGATATTCATGTTTATAGGAACTCCGAAGTGCTCTGAGAACTCTTATCTAGTTTATCTATTGCAATGGCTGCTTCATCTTCCATGTCTACACATATGTTCCAAGGCACCTCATTTGCTCCCAAAGCAATATCTTGTAACGGGATCAATCACTCAAGCTTTGTTCTAAAAAATTCGATATTTTGTGGAAATACTAAAAATCTATCGATTAGCAATAGTACTCGATGCCGTGCGTTTTCGGTTGGAAAGAAGTTCCAACTCGATGATGTGATAGAAGCTCAACAGTTCGATAGAGACATTCTCAACGCTATTTTTGAAGTGACACGTGAGATGGAGAAAATTGAGAAGAACTCACCCGGGAGCCAAATTCTTAAAGGTCATCTGATGTCAACACTCTTCTACGAGCCATCGACTAGGACAAGGCTCTCATTTGAGTCCGCGATGAAAAGATTGGGCGGTGAAGTGCTCACAACAGAAAATGCTCGTGAGTTCTCATCAGCAGCCAAAGGAGAAACACTCGAAGGTATGTGTGTATATATATATATATGTGTGTGTGTGTGTGTGTGTTTGTTACATATATATATATATATAGGGATAATTGCAAAAAAAAATACCCTGAGGCATTCACTTTTTGCAACTTATAGCCCTCTTCTTTGATAATTGCAATTAAAATGCCCTGGAATTGTTTTTTGTTACACTTTGTATAATTTGTTCAAAATGACGATTTTACACCGGGAAATTAAAATTTTACAAAATAACAATTAAAGAATATAAATTCCAAATTTTCATATCCCTTCAATTTTTTTACCATTTGTACGGTGCAAAGAGGAAGAAAATTAAGGATTTGAAAATTTGGATTTTTTTTTGTTTTCTAGTTACTTTTAAAATCTTAATCGTAAGAGTAAGATCATCATTTTTATACAAGTTGCGACAAAAAAAAGTTTCGGATACTTTTTTTTTGCAATTATCAAAGAAGCGGGCTACAAGTTGCAAAAATTGAATACGTCAGGGTACTTCTTGGCAATTATCCTTATAGGTATTTTCATTTCTACTCCAGTTTTTGCTTGCTTCTTGGTTTTGATTCCATTGCTTGAACTTCAGATACCATAAGAACTGTTGAAGGGTACTCCGATATTATTGTCATGCGACACTTCGAAAGCGGTGCTGCTAAGATAGCCGCAGCGACTGCAGGTATTCCTATAATCAATGCAGGGGATGGCCCGGGGCAACATCCTACTCAGGTATGCATCAAATGTCATTACAGGAATAAATTATCTTTATGTTAGAACATGTCATTCATCGATTAGATTATGTTTTACTCGAAATGGAATGATTACAATGAAATAATTCATTAATATCGTCAATTATTAGTGATGTGGGGCATGCTGTGTAGTCTATGGTGGGCTTTTGTTTGAGAACCCGCATCGAGTAATCTTATGTTTACCCTTGCGCAAAGTTTTCTTTACAAGTTTTTTGTCTAACTACACCTAAGTTCCAAATTTGTTTTGCAGCTACAAAAAACTTCATGTCTCCCTTTTGTCAACAAATGACAAAAATGCCCTTGACCCTAATATTACAAATTGCTATTTTTTCGTCTTTTAAATAGTTTTATTTTTCAAGGAGTATTTTTACATCTACTCAGCCGTTTTTTAATACCTAATCAAAACGTTTTGTGTAGTTATGGGAGAGCATTGTTGTCATTTTCTGGCAGAAAAGAGCTGTGTAACTAGGTGAAAAACATGATAACTTAGGTGTAGCCAAGTGTAATTAACTCTAGGGATAATTGCAAAAAAGGACCTTGAGGAATTCACTTTTTGCAATTTGTAGCCCTTTTCTTTGGAAATTGCAAAATAGTGTCTTGAACTGAACTTGCCTTTTCGTTGCACGTTGTGTAATTTTGTTTCAAAATGACGATTTTACCCATTTAAAAAAAAAATAAGTAACAACAAAAAATATTAAACTTTCATTACTCTTAATTTTCTTCCTCCTTGCACGAGATATTGTTTTTTTTTTTGCAATTTTCCTTTAACCATGTAATTTTCTCCCAAGTATTCAAGAACTGGCTCTGTTTACATGTAGGCTCTTTTAGATGTATACACTATCGAAAGAGAGATAGGAAAGCTCGACGGAATCAAAGTAGGTCTTGTGGGAGATCTTGCTAATGGCAGGACAGTCCGCTCCCTCGCTTACTTGCTTGCCAAGTATGAAGGTGTGAAGATCTTCTTGGTGTCTCCCGATGTCGTGAAAATGAAGGTAAGATCCTGAAAACCCAAAGACTTTTATGCGTATATGCTAGGGATAATTGCCAAGAAGTACCATGAGGTATTCACTTTTCGCAATATGTATTCTTTACAAGTTGCAAAAAATGAATAATACCTCAGAACTCTTTTTCGCAGTTATCTCTATATACAATTCAAGGTAATGATGGTTTATATGTATATATTTTGGAAGGATGACATAAAGGACTATATGACATCAAAGGGAGTGGAGTGGGAAGAGAGTTCAGATCTTATGGAAGTAGCATCAAAATGTGACGTAGTGTATCAAACCCGCATTCAGAGAGAGAGGTTTGGGGAAAGAATCGATCTCTATGAGGAAGCTCGAGGGAAGTACATTGTGGATAAGAACATCTTGGGGGCGATGCAGAAGCATGCTGTGGTCATGCATCCTCTCCCAAGGCTCGATGAAGTAAAATATTCGATTTTTTAAAGTATTTTAGCGAAATTAATGTTTTTTTTTCCTATTCTGTTTGACTGATTTCTTGCTTGTTTCGTCGTTTTAGATTACTGTGGATGTCGATGAGGATCCAAGGGCGGCGTATTTTAGACAAGCGAAGAATGGACTCTACATTCGTATGGCTCTTTTGAAACTTCTACTTGTTGGCTGGTGAAGGATGGATTGGCTGAATCTTCAGATTTTGATCTTGGATTTTTAGTTTATGAGAACTTAGTTTGGTTTTAAAACTCAAATGTAACTTTTAATTGTGACTGCTGTCTGTGCCAATATTGAACAGTCTTTCATATATTACACCTCTTCTTCGACCATTTATAGTTTTATTCTTGTTATTGAATAGACTCTAGGCCAATTTCCTTTGACTATGTATAAAAACTGAAACTTAATTAATAATTAGTTATTAAAGTAATTTTTAAGGGCTGCGGGAAACCACGTAAAATGAACATGTTGGTCTCAGAGATGAAGAGACGACTACTTGGAAGGTAATGAATTTTACAGCTTTCATTTTATCCCACCTAATTAAAAAAAAAATGTTTACAATACCCTACAGTAAAATAAACATCTCATGGTTTCCTAGATGATTTTTAGGTTAACCCAAGTAAACATTTTAACATGATAGAGGGGCATAAGATATGGGACAAAAGGCCGTAAACGAGCCCATAATTTGTAGCCTTGAGCAAAAATCTAATAAAAATCAAATCTTTCAACATTTCCCTTGGGTCAGAAATTTGAAACTCTCCCAAAAGCTGTTTAGTATTACAGTAAATGAGGCTACTATTTTTCTGGTTGTGTTTGAACAAAAACAAACGTTAGCACAATAACGAAAAAGAGCACTACACTAATAGGTAGGCAAGTTTGGATCAACTTCACGAGCCCAGGCCTCTAATCCCCCGATGATATCCTTAACTGACGAGAAACCCATCTTTTGGAGGCTCTGAACAGCTCTCTGAGAGTCATTACCTCTTCTACATAACGTATATAGCTGAACACCCGAACCCTTGCGCTCCTCCGCTTCCTTGAGAGCTATGGAGATCTCTGCCACTCTGGTCTCAAGGCTTGCAAGCGGGACATTCAAGGAATTGGGTAGAGAAACAATCTTGTAGTGGTGTGATGGCCTCACATCCACCAGCACGTGAGCTTCTCCACTAAGAACTCTCTCATTGTACTCTTTAGTGCTTATCCTGGACTCTGGTGAAAGCAGATTCAACTTCAGAGGAGCCTGTATAAAAGTAAGGAAATGAGAATATGGTTGAACTAAAATCCATTAAAAAAATAATAAAGATTAAGATTGTTGCATTTGTGAGACGTTAGTGTTGTGTTTCAAGGAAGATAGACCATGACGTGTCGGGATACCATCAAATATAAGCAGAAGTCCATTTCGGCTATGGCCCACATGGAAAAGACACGTGACAGGGAGTGTTAAAATATACAAACCCACATCAGTAAAATAGAAAAGAGCGAAGCAAATTTTGTAAGGCTTCAAATTCAGCTTCTTTTGATATACTATGGGCCTGAAATGGAGACCAGATGAAGTTTTCTCATTTTTACGAGCTGAACTTGAGCTATTCTTGGGCTGAGGAACCTAACCAGCCAGTCAGATTTTGGCCCAACCGGTGGTGGAGAGGGTCTGTAAGATACACCTTCCCTCAGAAAGTAGCCTTCTTGACAAGGAAAGGCTAGGGTCACAAGTAATTAGCAAGGTTGGCCTTTTGGTTGTGGATTCTGACCTGATATATGCGGCCCGTTTTGATGAAATTTACAATTTCTAATTACAGTTTCTATTTTCTAATTTATATCTAATGTGACCCTATAGGACAAGTTCATTCCATAGGTCAATTGACAACAATATTGCTTGAAGGAAAAAAAGAAGACAATCTAAGGTAATGTAATGAAAGGACATTATACCGGAGAGAGAGGAGATTGAGTGAACTTCTCGTAATCAAACTCCTGAAAATGCTGTTTGGTAAACTTGGCATTCTCTCCACAAACTTCACATTGCAACGACCTGTTTCTAATCTTGACCTGGTATCACAAACAAACATACTGTCAACGCATGTCAACTCCTAAGTCTTTTTTTAGGAAACTGAAGTCTATTTATTGATTCATTAGTGATTATAGATGTTCCATAATCAAGTTTCGACATACCACACGGATCCGCGCCGACAACGCATCAAGCAGAAGCATCCGTCCCGACAGTGGTTCACCAATAGCACTTGCAATCTTAATTGCCTCTAATGCTTGGAGACAGCCAATGATACCAGGAACTGATCATAAAATTAAAATAAATAAGCACATGACTTACGTCGATTGATAGATAAAGGGGTAAGAGCTACAAAAGGAGAGATTTTGAATTAGTTTGAATCGGCCTGATGGATGGACAATTTTGCAGCATTGCAGGTGGCAAACGCCCTACATAATCATAAAGGATAATCTTACTCAGCTATCCCTAAGTCTGCATCAATCACCCCTTAGGGGTGTGAAATGACGAATATAGGGGTTGTCAAAAACTTTTTAAACATATGGGCAGTTAGTTGAGAAAGGTGCATATTTAAGGGTAACTGAGTGAGGTTATCCCTAATCATAATATCAAGGACTATTTTGTTTCAAAAGTCAACCTGTATCTCCCCTGTATACTCATAATGTCACACTTCTAGAATAAGAAAAAACAAATTTGCGAAATACTTAACAAATTCACTTATGAACACAAACATATTTACCTAGAGAGATGACAACAGGTTCACTTCATTATTAGAAATTTAGCTCAATAACGGACAGGAAATCGACTTACCCACTCCTAGAACTCCACTGTCAGAACATCTCTGACATGCGGTTGTAGGTGGAGGGGTTGGGAATAGGCACCGATAGCATGGACCTCCATTGTAGTTGTAAACTGTGAGCTATACACCAAATTGGCGACACAATAAGCTTTCAAGTTTTGCAGTAAACTAAACACTTAACTCTAAGAATCATTATTAATATTTTTAAGCTTCGTGCTACGGAAAAGAATGTGATTCATGCAATCAGTACCTGTCCTTCTAACCCAACAGCAGCACCGGATACAAGAGGCTGCACGTATAAACACATACACAATTAATGTTTGATAAAAATTTCAGAACTCAAAGCACACGCTTTCTGAAGGTTGAAGCAAAATGAGAAGTACTAAAGGATCCCAGTTACCTTTCCTAACACCACACAACAATCACTAATCATGTAGCGACTTGGAGCATTATCTGTTGCGTCTACTACGATGTCGTATCTAGAAAAATGATTGTGGTCATGGAAACTGTAACACCACAAAGTAATTATCTAAGCAAATATAGGAATGTACATGTAACATTTTTTAATTTACTAAAGGAAGGATACTGGCTCATTATATCCAAAGCATTAGACGCGTGTAAAGCTTCTATGTGTTCAACGATCTGGACTGAAGAGTTAATCCTGATATTAAAATAAATGCACAATATAATCAATGAATATCACTGTAACAGATAATTAGACAAGTAAAGGTGAGTTCATCATATAAAAAGTTCTGAAGTGCTGATTGAAAATGAGGGATCAAAAATAAGAATTGAACTTGCAAATACTTTAAGAAGTGTTTAACATACGAGTGGCAAGTGGCAGCAGCTGACTTCACTTTTGACTGACCAATATATGCTTCAGTGTGGATAACCTGAATACAAGCATTTAGCGGAAGTATACCCATAACCACAACTTTTAGGTTAATAATTACATAAAAAAAAAGTTCACGATAATGAAAGGAAGCTGAAAATTTTGGTTACTGACAAAATATTATACCTGTCTGTGCATATTGTTAAGCTCAACAACATCATGATCCACGATACCCAAGCGACCTAGAAAAAAAAATCCAACTAGTTCTGAAAAATAGAAAGCTTCATTGCAAAATGATATGGACACCATAATGAGTCAACTGAAATGGCGATATCTCCAAAAATGGTTTGTTGGATGCGATTTGAGATAAATACAAGTCAATGGAAAAAATCTGTTTCGACTTATAAAATAATTCAAGCTAATTAATAAGAACAGTAATATCTTTATAGCCCAATAACTTCAGTCTTACCAACACCACATGCAGCGAGGTACAACAATGCTGGTGAACCCAAACCTCCAGCTCCGACAACTAGAACTGAAGACTTCACGAGTTTTGACTGCCCTACAGTTAATCAAGGGTAGGAATCAGAATAATGGAAGCAACTATACTAGTAATTAACAGAGAACAACCAATACTATCTTAAGCCAAACCCACCAAGCATTTAATCCCAAATAACTGCAGCATGCAATATTTGCCCCTTTTCACCATTCTACTCTGCCTATAAAGTATCATCTTTTCAATCACCACCAAACATGGAGTCAAAACCCGAGCCGTTAATTGCCTGAAAACCAAGTTCCCTATTTGACTCCAACTAAGATAAAAAGTGCAGTTTTGGTAGATAGATAGATATAGGAGTAAAAAAAACGCATCAAGCCCATCATTCATATGTCATAAAGAGAACTTATGATAAAAAAGAATTAAAATTTGTGGAAGATACACAGTCAGTTCAGTAAAGCACAATTATTAAGCAATGGAAGCCCAAACCTTAGTCTGAAAGTGCATCATCTTATACAACCATAAGATAATTGAACTGTAATTACTAATTATATCACAGTCCTTCCAGTTTCAGTTGAAAATTTTAAACCTAATAATTCAATTTACACTGGTCAAACCTTCAATTCAGATCAACCCAAGTCAGTTGTAGCACACAGAACATAAACATGAACACAAATGATAAGAAGAAAGGAACCTTCGACTCCGAAAGAAGGAAGCAAGAGGTGGCGACTGTAACGGTAGATCATCTCAGGAGTCAAGCCGTGACCGGCGGAGGAGATCGGAGGAGAGGAAGCGGTGGAGAGGGAGCCGTTTTGGAGATTGATGTCGGCGAGCTGAGCTTCGAGAACCGAAATCCGACGCTCGATGTCCGATTTAGAAGCCTTGAGTGCTCCGAGCTCGCTGAGAATTCGAGAGACATCTCCTCCGCCGGACCCCATTCCGATTCTCTCCTACAGAGTTTGTTTTGAGGAAGCTGCGTTAAAACCCTAGTCGGAACTGAGAAAACAAGGTTCTGAGTTTGACCGGTCAATTTGCCTTCAACGCAAGTAACACATATCCCAGCTCAAGTGGTTGTTTTTCACCGGGAACAAATTACTTCATTATAAGGTTTTAAAAATTGTTAGGCGCTAATCTAACGATAATGAGTTTTGGGAATTAATCGAAATCTAAATAGAGATCATTTGGATTTATATTTTTCTAATTTTTAAGTTTTTAATAGATATAAATTATAAATAGAAACAAAATATGAACTTCTTTATATTAAAAATGGTAACAAATATTTAGAATACTTAAAAAATAACACCAAACAACTTAGAACACAACTTCTAATATCATCAACACCGAAAAGCTCTGGACAACCATCTAATTATTTTAATTTAGTCACTATAATATGCAAAAAAATTCTATGCGCCTCCAAGTCGCTCTTTTTCGTGGTCGTCTCCAAGTGGACCGGGTTGCCTCCTCTTCTGTACTAGGCTTTCTTGACCCTGTTTGCCTACGCACGAGATCTCTTTACTCTTGCCCCCAACATCTAGAATTCTCTCAAAGTCGAGTTTGTGCCCCCGCCCCAGGTACCCTCGTGATGCTCCCAGAGGGCTACTCATTTTTTGTCACGATGCCCTGGTCTCCAAGCGTACCCTCTCGGAGCTACTTAGACTGGTAGGCTGAAGGACTCCCTGCCCATGACCCTACCCTGACCCGGACCCTTGGAGGCAGGGGCGCAATGGAGGATGGAAACCTATTGGGCCTAAAAACGGGTGAGTCTTCCCGGCCTCCTAGTCTGGCTATTGTCCTTTCTGGTGGAGACACTTTATTTGGGTTGATTATAGCCACCACCTCGCAGGTCAAGACGACCCTCTTTGGGAGAGTCATGTTCCTGCGGGTGATCTCCATTATCCCCCCACGATCTAAATCAACCACCATTTTGGGTATTTAGCCCCTTGGTATCGCGTTATAGAGAGTATCTTCAATTGTCGAAGCTATTCTATCTTGTTGTGTAGAAACCTTTTATTTTCAACCAAGTGTACAAGATCACCTGTTTTGTTTCAAACGGGGGACTCCGACTTTTATCTCGGCTTGTATAAGGTTTTATCCCTTGACTTTGTAATTTGGTCTTGGTTGGGATATGATTGAATGAAAGCATAACATTTCCTTTAAAAAGTGATTATTACTTTATTTATGTCAGTGGCTTCCACGTCTTGAACCCCTTCCCCGCGTGTTCTATGTTAAACGTCTCTTACACTTCTCTCTTCTTTCGAGGCTTGTGGTAACGACGTCTTGTCTTCCTCCTTCTTCTTCTTTCCCTCGTCAGACCTTCATGGAGTTTTTTTCACCTCTATTTTCTCCACCTTCTTCCCTTTCTCCACCTCCCTCTTTGACAACCTCCTCACAGTCCTCACCGCTTTCGGCTAACACCTCTCAATCGTCGGGTTCTAATACCCCCTTGCACCACCACTCATTCCGATCCTCACGGTACCTTTTACCGCACCTTCAGCTAATTCCTTTATCTTATCGTCCAATCTTGGGCTCCTAAAGCAGCATGCAAAGGGGTCCCTTTTGGGTGAAAAACCGAACCTCCGGCAACAAGCGTCCACCTCTCTTCCTCCCTCAACTTTGAAGTTCAACCCGAGGGGCTGGAATGCCTTCTTATGGATGCGTGTGGAAATAAATGTGACTCGACCAATCTGAAGAGACCTTAAGCTCCATTTTGAGGGGCTAGTGGCGCTGTTTACTGTCAGACTCCAGTACGAGAAGGTTCCCGATTTTTGTTTTTGTTGTGGTCGAATCGGGCACCTAAATCGGGATTGTATGATGGTCATTCCGAGGGTTGACCAATTTGCTGAAAGATACGGGGACTCTCTCCCAGCACCACCATCTATCCAAATGAAAGGATACTTCCAGTCGGACTAGGATGCCGCGCCACCTCCTGTCTTAAATACACTGACATGAACCCTTGCGGTCCCGAAATTTCCTTTGTTGCATGCAGGATTATTGCGGCCAGCTAAGAGTTTTCCTCTTAACTCCGTTTTCAAAGGAAGTGCCAGCCGAGAGGAAGAAAAGGATCCCACCCCGGGATCGGACGAAGTTCAATCTACAATTTTTACTAAAGACCAGAGTGGTAAGAATACCCTACCAATGGCAATGGTGCTAGAAATGAGACGCAGGATGGGATCGGTAGATGTTAAAGTATATTTATTATCTATTATATTTAAGCTTCAAATTTAAGATTCAAATATATTTTATTTGTATAGGGTTAGATAGAGATGATGTATATCCTAACTTAAGAAGTTGTTAGCTTGTAATCCTATATATACTCTAATATGTGAATAGAGAAAAGCACAATGCAATAACACAATTTCTATTATGGTATCAGAGCTGTAAAAGCAATCTGTTCTATATGATTCTTTTAAAAACTAAAATGGTTGATCCAACTTCTCTAACCACTGGTTCTACTAGTGATCAATCTCATCAATTCTATTCCATTACTTCCGATAAACTATATGGAGGTAACTTCATGGAATGGTCTTTATATGTCAAACTCTTCATTCAAGGAAGCGGGAAGTTTGAGTATCTAACAGAAGCTACTACACAACCTGAGGTAGCCAAAGATCCTACTGGTCACAACACATGAGAGACTTGATGAAGTTAGGGGAAGAATACTTGGTAGAGGCCCTCTACCAAGTACGTGAGAAGTATCTGCTGAAGTGAGTAGAGAGAAAAGTCGACGCCCAGTCATGCTAGATTCAAATATTATATTCTCAAGAAAGTTTGAACGCCCAATATGTGAGTATTACAGCAAACCAGAACATGTCAAAGTTAAGTGCTTGAAGCCATATGGAAAACTTATTGATTTTTAGTCTTCTTAATGATTCCCTCAAGCTTTGTTATCCAACAAAAGTGCTGCTGATTTGGCTGCTCATCAATCTTCTTTGTCCTACAATAATGGAATCCGAACTTAAACTTCTGAGCATTTCTTCTTCACTCAAGAAAACTTAGAGAAATTGTTTAAGCCATGGACTACTCATCAGTCATCTACACCTCCATCACCCTCATTATCCTAAAAATGTATGTTCCAGTTAGCCTTAAATGTATCCTTAGAACTTCATAACCACTAGATCATAGATTCAGGGGCTTCCAACCATATGACTGGTTCCTTCTCTTTGTTCAAAACTTATTATCCTTGTTCTGGTCTTGGTAAAGTTAAAATTGCATATGGTTTTCTCTCCTGTTGTCGGGACAGGTTCCATTGTTCTCTCCCCATCTATCACTCTATCTAATGTATTACATGTTCCTATCCTAGCATGTAATCTCTTATTTGTCCACAATTTAACTATTGATTCCAAATGTAAACTCACATTTTTTATATAATTTGTGAGTGTCAAGACCTATGCTCGGGGAAGATGACAGGAAATGCTAATGAGTCAGGGGGTTTGTATTACTTCATCTCTGAGACTGGCTTTGTAAGAACCGCCCCCGGTCGATCCTGGTCGAACTAGTGAATTTTGACGAAGTTTGACTTTCGGCCGGAAAAGTCAACCGATGACTCCGGTAGTCATCCGGGACCCTTCTGGGACCCAAAAAGCTTAGCCGTCATTACGGTTAGCTTAGTTGGGTCGTTTCCTTTCATTTGACTAATTTTACGAAAAAGTCAACTTTTGGTCAAACTGGGCGTAATTAAGAGGATAACCCTATTTAATTAATTAAGCTGAAAATTGTTAAGGGCAAGGTGGCCCCCACATGGACACTTGTCCATGGTGGCTTGGAGGAGAAGAAATGGGTCTACAATGATCCATTTGCCCCCAAATGTGCCAAAATAGAAGAAAGGGCAAGGGAGGGCCTTTTGGTCATTTATCTTTTAGGTTTAAGAGCCAACAAAGAGAAATTTCAGCTCATTTTCCTCCTTGTGGCCGAAATCTATAGAGAGAAGAGAGATTGCAGCTTCCATTGAAGCTTGAAGATAGATCCCTTTAGTGCCATTCTTCACCAAAGCTTCTCCAAAACATCACTATCTTCATCATCTCATCATTCCAAAGGTAAGTAAGCTATCACAATCTCATTTCAATACATTTCAAGTTATGGGTTTCCATGGAAATGACATGAACTAGTTAGGTTTTTGAGTATTTGTTGTTAGATGATTGTTAAGAGAAGAAGGAGATTGGTTTATGTAGAAATCAAGTGTTTTTGGGTTGGAAATCTCTTGGCTAATTGTTGTTTTGATGAATCCCACTTTGGGTAGTGAAGTTATGCGACTGATTTGGAGGTTCTGAGTGGTTAAAAATGAAGTTGTTGGTGTTGATTTCATGGAAATGAGGCTGGAGGAAGAAGAAGGACGAAACAGGTCTAGGCCGTCACGGATCCGTGACGGGCACCGTGACAGGAGATGTCACAGATCCGTGAGGGAGACCGTGACGTGTGCCGTCACGGTCTCCCTCACGGATCTGTGTGAAGTTATGCGACTGATTTGGAGGTTTTGAGTGGTTAAAAATGAAGTTGTTGGTGTTGATTTCATGGAAATGAGGCTGGAGGAAGAAGAAGGACGAAACAGGTCTAGGCCGTCACGGATCCGTGACGGGCACCGTGACAGGAGATGTCACAGATCCGTGAGGGAGACCGTGACGTGTGCCGTCACGGTCTCCCTCACGGATCTGTGTGAAGTTATGCGACTGATTTGGAGGTTTTGAGTGGTTAAAAATGAAGTTGTTGGTGTTGATTTCATGGAAATGAGGCTGGAGGAAGAAGAAGGACGAAACAGGTCTAGGCCGTCACGGATCCGTGACGGGCACCGTGACAGGAGATGTCACAGATCCGTGAGGGAGACCGTGACGGCACACGTCACGGGTCCGTGACGTCATCCGTGACGGGGAGCCTCACGGCTCCGTGACCCGAACCGTGGCAGACCAGTTTTGGCCCTTTTGAGTCCTTTTTGGGTGTTTTTCATTTAATTCGAAAGTTTATCTTAAACCACCCTTGTTTAGTCTTTAATTCTTGTGTTAATTTATGTTCCTAGACTTTGTTCTCGAGCTCGGAGGAGGAGACTACTCACCAGTTGTGTGATTAAGCCTTGTAAAGTATTTGAGGTAGGGAAGAGTAGTAAATTTCCGCTTTTAATTTAAAGAATGCTAATAGTATGCATATAGGATAATAATAACCGGAAGAGTCTTAGTTTGCATATAGGATGTGATTCACTAGAATAACCGCTTTCAATTATGGGAATTGCAGTGCTGTAGAATAGCCATGTCGAGCCTTAGGATTGCGTGTTGGTTGTGTTCGAGTATGGTTGTTCGTCCTTAAATGTCGATGCATAATATACTCTTGGTTAAATTAAGAATCATAGTATGCCATATGAATTATGATGAATGCAATATGAATGTTTGTTCCGTGATACGATTGGTTGAATGAATGAGATGAATGTGATATGATTGTTGTCTTGTGATATGATCGGGTGAATGATAGACCGATACGGTGTTCTTGGTAGGTTGGTACGATAAGTTCGGTGTAGTGTGGTTGTGTGGCATTGTGTGTTGTGACTTGTACCCCGAGTGACGGGAAAATACCTGATCGAGGTGTGTGCCGGTCCGGTATGTGTGCATTGAGATTTGCCCCGATGTGTGTTCCGGGAAGACATCTAGACCGAGAGATATTCCGGTATGATGTAGTGTTTCACCCCGATGTTGTGTGTCCGGGAAGACATCTACACCGAGGGATATTCTGGTATGATGTAGTGTTTCACCCCGATGTTGTGTGTCCGGGAAGACATCTAGAATGATGGATATTCCGGTATGATGTAGTGTTTCACCCCGATGTTGTGTGTCTGGAAAGACATCTAAGCCGATGGGTATTCCGGTACGATGTATTTGCTTCACCCCGATGCTGTGTGTCCGGGAAGACATCTAGGCCGAGGGTGTATTGTTAGGTCTCGAGGTAGGGTTGGAGATGAACCAACTCGCAGCGGAAAATCAATGAAAACCAAGAGACGATTAAAACCATGAAACAACTAACAAAGAATGGATTCACAAGAGAAAATTTCAGCACTAGTTCTTACCAAAACAAGAACACCGGGAAACGAATGATTGGCTTGAGTCTCCAAGACGCATACGTATCCACATGGGAATCAAAGCCACGTAGTTCTTCTCTTTGAGGACTCAAGAACACAAAAATGGAGGTGGGAGCTTGCCAAACCCGAAATTCCAAGGGAAGGGGGAGAGAAGTTGTGTTTCCTATTCTTGTCTTATGTTTGTTACGTTGAAAAAAGATGACTTAAACATAACAAACCTCATACTTGTCCAACTAAAGGCATGAGACAAGCATGGTGACAAGTAAGGTGTAAATAGGACAAAGTATGGCAAGACATGATTGGGTTAGGTGGTGAATCACCAACACCTTAATCCTTGTCTTGCTTACTTAGTACTAATTAATCAAGACTTGATTAATTAGTTCCATGGGCCTTGGTTGCATGAGCCTTTCATGGGCCTCTTGGAACATGACCCTTGGCCATTTCCAACGAGGTCCCGTGATTCGCTCATCGCCTCCAAGCCTTCCATACCGGAAATGTCCAACATTATCCGACGCGGTCAATCCCAAGACTCCAAGCCTTGTCTCGATCCGTAAAGTCCTATTCGCTTACGGGCACATGACCCAAAACCCAGTTTTGGTCATGTCCCGAGACAACTCCCTTTTGGCCATTCTCCATAAATGTGTCACTGAGTTTCATCCTCCGGTGTAACCCTTAGGTTTATGCATGTCAATAGATCAACGTAAAATCCCATTTTACTTGATCCTATTTAAGTGGCAACTAACGAGACTTTAGTATTGCCTGCCACTGCATAACGAATCGACCATGTCGATTCTAACCTTTCCGTCGTCCCTGTCATTATCCTTTTATCTCCGATATCCTGGTTGAGATAAGGCATAGAGCCGTCATCCTTATTATTCTCAATCATTGTTCCTTGATATGTGAGATGACTGAATATATGATACCCAATATCATGTGCATGGTCATGCTATTCATTCAGCCACTCTCGATCAAGCGGCCGAGAACCGATATCTTTCCCATACCGTAGTATGAGGGATAAATCCCTTAGCCGTCTTTCGTGTCACTCATGCAGTCCGTCCCCAAGCCAATCGTGGCCGTTATGGAAGCCCTGTTACGGACAACGTTAGGCTCAGGTCAAACTCAGTTGTTTACTGCATAGCGATCACAAAGACTCCTTGGTCTAAGGATACATGACAAGCTACGACAATGAATATGTTCATGACTTGATCTATGGAACATATTCATGCCGGGTCGTCCAATATCATGTCCCACATGATATCTATGATCAGACTCCAGAATCCCATTCCAATGACTAACGGAACGTAAGCCATAAAGAGTCATCTTTCATACTAGTCGCTTCTAGTGAAGCTTTGTTGACTAGGGACCCATCGAGTGTGATCTATCTCGATCTATGGTTCTATTCGCATTGTGGGCATAGATCAGAGCACACATCGATATATTACTCCAACACATAAGTAATATAAAGCCGCTTTAATTTTATTGCTAACGATGATATATACATTTGGACATTTAGGATTGAACTACGGGCACTAAGACTAACATGTATTCCAGCATGGTGTATTCTGTTGAGTGTGCGTGTGATCGGTTTGTCATGGGTACTTGTCTTAAGTCGCGTGGCATCAGATCTGAGTAACGTTCGTAGCGGTCTTAGTAGTTTAATGTACCGTTGTTCGTGTGTTTATTTATTTTGATGCCCTTATTGATATCATTGCGTTCCTGTTAGTTTCTATTTACATTACCAGTTTTAGTAAGAGTTACTAACAGACTATTTCTGGTAACGGAGCGGGAGTCCTTTCCTCTTTTACTACTTTTTCCTACTGAGCGAAAGCTCACCCCCTCTGTTTTAATTGTTTTACAGGTTTCGATGATGAGTCGGTGTAAAGGACGTCTCAGAGCTCGGGAGCTCCTCGAGAGTCCGGGTTTGATTTATTTATTAGAGGCGTACTTCCATTTTCGTATTAAACATTGTCCTTATTGATTTGGATTTTGAATTTTGACTCGTATTATCAGACTTTTATTCAGAGATTCTTGTTACTTAATTTTTGTTTTTATCATTATTTTATTATCACTTTAGTTCACGTCTCGAGTCCGATCAAAACTGGATTTGGGGCGTGACAGGCTTAGAGAAACAAATTCAGAATCCTTAATACTCTAGTTTCTTTTCCGTTTTGGATCAAATAATGCTATGAAACTACAGATTAGGCCATCCAAGTTTCAAATGTTTAAAACATTTATTTCCTACTATGTTTCGTAATAAAGATGTTAATCTTTTCAGTGTGAAATCTGTCAAATAGCAAAACATAGAAGGACAAACTTTCCTCCCGTAAAATATACTCTATATAAACCTTTTTCTTAATTCATAGTGATTTGTTGGGACATTCTCGGGTGAAAAATATCTCAGGCACACGATGGGTTCATCACATTTATTGATGATCATACTAAGAATACATGGACCTATCTTTTAAAAGAAAAATTTGTTGCAGCTAGAATTTTTAAAATCTTTTATGTTATGATTGAGACTCAATTTCAGACAAAGATTACAATTTTCAAAAGTGATAATGGCATAAAATATTTGAATCACATATTATGTGTAAAACCCACTTCGTTTTAAAGGAGTATTAAATCGCAATCTGAAACCTTGGGTAGGTTTATGCAAACAAGTTGTTTTTTTGCAAAGAAGAATAAAAAAAAGGGAAAGAAGAGATATGGACTGAAGAGGACTTGGGCCGGTTTGGGCCAGCTATTGAGCTAACCAGGCCCGCGCGCACGGGTCAGGCCCAATTACCAAGTCCAGTCAGAACCCTAATGACCTCACTATTCACGCTTCGTCTTCATATGCGCTGCACGCTCCCCAAGGTGAACCTTCGCAGCCTCTCTCGATCTCACGCCCTTCTCCTCCTTATCTCGTCCTCCTCACCTCATCGCGCAGCAGAGACGCCTTCACCTTCTTCCCCACCTTCACTTGTGTCCTCTTCTCCGTTTGCAAGCCGAGCACGCGCGACTTCGAACCGGCGCCGGAGATCCGTCTACTCGGGTTCGTCCTCTCCAGGCTGAATCGAGCTCTCTCCCTCCTGTTTCCTTCTTCCCCAACTTCGAATCGACCGGTTTCGTACCCTCCTGAGCTCGATTCGAGCGTTTAAACACAGATCCACTGCCGGCGAACTTAGAGTTCGTCGGATCTGTGTCTAAATCGAGCTTGGGCTCGCGTCAGAGCCACGCCGCCGTGAGCCCCGACCTCTCCAAGAGTTCTGGCACCCTCTCCGCCTCCTTTTCCTCCCCTCGAGCCCCCTGACGCCGGCGGCGGCGGCCGGAGTTGAGTCATCGCCGGCGGGTTCGCACAGACAGAGGGATTGTGCTTTTGGGCCAGGCAGCTGGCGGGTTGGGCCAGACTGACGGGACCAGGCCGAGAGTAGTATTGGACCAGGCCCAGATCCGAGTCTGGGTCTAGGCCGGGTCTGGACTCGGGTTGGACTCGGGTCCGAGTCAGGCTTGGGTCCGGGTTCAGATCCGGGTTCGGACCGGGTCTGGATCCGGGTTTGGGCTGGATCCGGGTCGGATCCGGGTCGCAGACTTGGTTAATTAAATAATAAATTATTTTGACTTAAATTTGGGTTTTTTTAAAAGACGTTTGAGCGTTTTCGAGGACTTTGGACCTACTAGGAACTGATTGGGTCTTTTTGATTGTTTAATACCAGACTTGGACTTTGTGGATTTCGCCCTAGAAGACGGAGTTGGCCCGGTCGTCAATAGATAGGAGGCGTAGCGGTTATTCTTATGTTGAGGTAGGGAAGTAGCGAATACCGGTTTAATTACGGAAAGTTACTAGTATGCATGCTAGGTAATAATAATAAAATCGGAAAGATCGTAGTTTGGCATGTAGGATGCGAACAACTAGCGTAGACGTATGAAATGTGAACATTTACGTTTTCTGTCTTGGGAATTGTTGTGCTGGTAGTTTCGGGCCATGACGTGCCCGTAGGATTGTTTGCTGAGTGCTTCTGCTAGTGTGCTTGTGTTGTTTGAACGGATATTAAATAACGAACATGAAAACGTATAGGATTGAACTAGTGATGCATGCTGATGACCTGTGTGGTTATTTCCTGTTAATTGATATGTTGAACTGTGGGACGGTTGGGGATTTGATACCGGTTAAGCCGTCGGGGTTACCACGTTGAACGTGGGGTCGGTAAGTGATGGTAAGTACGTGACGGTTTGAGTGTGCTTAAGAGTTCAATAAGGCTATTGCTAGGTGTTGCATGATTGTGATTGTGTGTGGGCATGTGTGCCGTGTTTGTTGTAATGAGAATCCTTGGTTGTGATATGGTCGGATGAGTGATAGACCGACGTGCCGTGTATTTGTGGTAAGACTGTTGGGCTTGGGGAGCCATGTTTGATCTGTGGCATTTCGATGCGTGATTGTTATTTGTTGTGTGTTCCTTGAGGATGGTATTCCGGTTGAGATTGGACCTACGGGTCGTGTTTGGGGCCGACGGGCTATAATATGGTTGGGGCCTACGGGTCGTGTTGCATAGGGCCGACGGGTCGGAGCCGACGGGCCACATCATATCATCTTGCATAGGGCCGACGGGCCACATCATATCATATTGCATAGGGCCGACGAGCCAAATCATATCATAGTGGGCCTACGGGTCGTGGTTGGGCCTGAGGGTCGTGTTGGGCCTACGAGTCGTGATGGGCACTGGGTGCCGTGTTTCAGCCTTGATGATCTAGGGTCCTTTGGAGACGTTTCGGAGAGTCCCGATAGATGTGTCCTTCTAGGGATGCTTCCGGCATTCTCGACGTTATACGTCTTTGTGACGTTATGCGTCTCCTGTGGATCGAGAGGTAGTCCGATGGGTGTTTGACCTACCGGTTGTTATTGATGGTATCGGGCTGTGTACAACCGGCGGAGTTCGGGTATTGCGGTGCGGGACGTGTCCATTATTGGTTTGTGGGTTGGTTGTGTTTGCTGTTGTTATTGTTGATTGTGTGGAAGTCATCGTTAAGAGTATTGTAAGATTGGCTATGAACCCCGGTTTGGTAGTAAGTCGTGTTGTACTAGTATGCCCTAATGGGACGGTTACTCGTGGTGGTGAGTCGATGTTCGTTACCTTAACTACTTTCTCTACTGGGCGAAAGCTCACCCCTTACATTGTCGATTTTCAGGTGTTGAGCGGGATTTGTGCTAGCAGGACACAGCTGAGCTTGGGAGCTGGCGAGGGTCCTAGGCTAGTAGGTCTAGAGACGTGCGTTTGTTTTTTAACCGAATTTTGTATAATGGGTTTTGTGAGCTGTTAACTTTGTCAATTGATTTATTATCACTTTTGAAATTTTATCTTTCGTAATTTTACCGTGTTTATTTATTATTTTAGGTTCACGTCTCGAGTCCGGTCAAAACCGGATTTGGGGTGTGACAGTTTGGTATCAGAGCCTGGTTGCAATTTGAAATGATATTTCAAACCTCGGACAATACGTCAATTAGGTGGGTAGAGTTAGGTGGTTCAAGTTGTAGCACTCAGTGACGCGAGTTGGAAATATCCTGTGCGTATAGTCGAAACAGCAAGAGCCTCGTTGTTAAGTGTATTGTTTAAGTTTTACCGTAATCGGTTTGAACCTTAATTATTGTGTGTTGTACACCTCAGTAAATCCATGATGCCGATCGGTTGAGATCGAGGTTGGTTAACGAGTGATGCTCGAACTGGTTATTGCATGTGTGTATTGATGAATTGATAGTTAGTAGGGTGCTGCCTTGATCGGCAGTTGTTTGACTTGTGAAACGTCCGACCTAAGTGTCATGGTTGTTTTCGTGAACTGGTGTGGTTGCAGTTATTGTGGAATTGAACTGTTTTACAAGTATGGACTTGACCAGGTGGTAAGTGTGAAATTATTGAGACCGCGGTGTAAAAGTTGAGATAAATTGTTGTGTGCCATATTGGTGATTGAGTGTTGTGTGCAGGTAATGTTTGGTTGTCCCGCATAAGCGGATGGTTGACTTAATTTACGAACGGGTCATGCCCGATTTTCTACAGAAACTGAAGTGTATGTACCATCATGATCCGGCTATAGGGGCCACTGTAGCTAGACGTGAATGGGGGGATATGAAGTGGTTACAACGTAGTTCTGGGACACCGGAACCAGGTTGTAACGACGCGATGTCAACATGAATGTTATGTTAGAAAGTGGACATGCTAGAAATGTAAACATAAGTCGTTGTTGTCTCCCGTGTGTTTGTGGTGCAATGTGTGCATCGTGGAGTGGTTGACTGAGTGTAATCTCGTTGTCTGAACTTTGTGAATATGCTACTGAGTGGGAAATTGTGTGTATTCGCTGCTTGTATATATAATATGTGTGCTATTGGGTGTGTATATTTTACCGAGTATACTATTAGTACTAGTAGAGTGACTCTGTGTGTGGCGTTAGTTTTTGTAAGCGCGTTGTTCTTTTCGGGTTAAGAAGTTGAGCTTATGCGTTACCGTGCAGAAGTTTTGCGACATGACACGTACTTATGTTTCGCGAGGTGCCAAAGGACGGCCCGCTGGAGGCCGAGGACGATCACCGACCTCTAGGTCAGCAGGGGCGACTAGTGCCCAGGGTGCGCCCGCTGAGGGGCACGAGAGGGCGGAGACAGTGCAGGCGGTAGCTCTGGAGGAGTTGACCCACACTGTTCAGGGTTTGGTGGTAGCCCTGGCACAGAGAGAGGCTGCAGCTCCGACACTGGAGGCTGTGCCTGCTGCCACTGCAGTCGAGACCTTGAGGCCTAGCCAGGTCGACAATCACACCGCTCAGGCACTGCGAGACTTGCGCAAGCTGGGCACACCAGTGTTTTACGGGGATCCAGACCCCGACGCAGCCGAGAGATGGCTGGAGAGGGTGACCCGCAACCTGGACACTTCAAGAGTACTGGATGGCAGTATGAGGGTGTCCTTTGTAGCATTTCAGCTGGAGGGGGATGCTTATCATTGGTGGCAGCGCGAGCAGGCGCGAGTGGGGGAGGACTTCCCGCTGTTTGGACAACGTTTCCTTGAGCAGTACTTCCCACAGTCAGTATTGGATGACATGCATCAGTAGTTCCTGGAGCTGCGCCAGGAGGGCATGACAGTCTCCGATTACGAGTCGAGATTCACTTCCTTGTCTCGATTTGCTCGGGAGATGGTAGGGACAGAGGTTCTTCGTTTCCGACGATTTGAGGCAGGTCTCAGTCCCGAGATCGCGGATCGAGTCGCTGCTATGAGGACCCGAATCTATTCAGACCTGGTGGACCAGGCATTGGCCGTGGAGCGATGCCTCCGTGATACGGCTAGAGTGTGGGAGGTTAGGCAGAGGCCGATCAGTTTCCTGAGGCCATCTGAGGCCCGTGATCCGAGGAGGCACAGGACCTCAGGATCATTCCAGCCCCAAGCACAGTGGAGAGAGACGCGACGTGCTAGATCAGTGGCTTCCGTTACACCTGCTCCGACAAAGCGAGCTTGTTATCGGTCTGGGCAGTAGAGTCACACAGTTCGAGATTGTCCGAGGGACAGACCTGAGGGGAGACAGAGTACTGGGACACTGCTATGCCACCAGTGCGGACGACCTAGACACTTTGCGGCCAGATGCCCTGATCGAGTTGGGGAGATGTCAGTCCCACGACACCACAATCGCATACCGTACAGTCGCCTCAGTTCCAGCAACGCCAGGTTCAGACGCAGAGAGCTCTGTGGCAGGCAGCGAGCGCGCCAGCCCCATACAGCGAGCTGCGCAGCAGGTGACACTCCCACCACCCCCGAGAGGCAGACCCCCATTGCGACAGGGTCGGGTGTATGTTGTCGTTGATTCACGAGCAGAGAGACGGGGCTCCGATCATGGGATCGCTCGTGACTTCGAGCACGCTACGGGGTAGAGGACATCGCGGAACGTGGGACTAGCGAGAGTCCGGGAGCTGCTTTTGTTTTAACTTTAGATTTGTGCTTCTTTTGAGACTTGTGTTTGACTCGTTGTGGTTCTATTGCTTTTAGTTTTGTTGCAACTTTTGAGCTTGCGTTTCGTTTAAGTCTTTTCTCGGTTTTCTGAGTTTGCGTCCCGAGTTTGACCAAGTAACGTTGAGATCAGAGTGGTGCAGCGAAAGCGTGGTGGAATCCCTTCGTTTTGCCGTGTATGCGTTACTGTTAAGTGACGAGAGTGGTTGTGGAGAGGTGTCGTTGTGTTGGATCCGTTTTAAGTGCGAGGTGAGAAAAATTTTCCGGTGTGATACTTATACCGACGGACGGTTCCGGTATAGGGTATCGCGACCAAGTTGCACGTGTCGGTGTGACATCTCTACCAATGAAGGATTTCAGTATCGATTAACTGGCTTAAGTGTTTTCCGCGTGCTTGAGGATTGATGGACCGTGAGTTTTAATCGGACGTTCCCTGAGATAGGGTTAAGTGGAGCGCGTTCGTTTTGAATTTCGAGGACGAAATTCTTTTAAGGGGGGTAGACTGTAAAACCCACTTCATTTTAAAGGAGTATTAAATCGCAATCTGAAACCTTGGGGTAGGTTTATGCAAACAAGTTGTTTTTTTGCAAAGAAGAATAAAAAAAAGGGAAAGAAGAGATATGGACTGAAGAGGACTTGGGCCGGTTTGGGCCAGCTATTGAGCTAACCAGGCCCGCGCGCGCGGTTCAGGCCCAATTACCGAGTCCAGTCAGAACCCAAAGACCTCACTATTCACGCTTCGTCTTCAGATGCGTTGCACGCTCCCCGAGGTGACCCTTCGCAGCCTCTTTCGATCTCACGCCCTTCTCCTCCTTATCTCGTCCTCCTCACCTCATCGTGCAGCAGAGACGCCTTCACCTTCTTCCCCACCTTCACTTGTGTCCTCTTCTCCGTTCGCAAGCCGAGCACGCGCGACTTCGAACCGGCGCCGGAGATCCGTCTACTCGGGTTCGTCCTCTCCGGGCTGAATCGAGCTCTCTCCCTCCTGTTTCTTTCTTCCCCGACTTCGAATCGACCGGTTTCATACCCTCCTGAGCTCGATTCGAGCGTTTAAACACAGATCCACAGCCGACGAACTTAGAGTTCGTCGGATCTGTGTCTAAATCGAGCTTGGGCTTGCGTCAGAGCCACGCCGCCGTGAGTCCCGACCTCTCCAAGAGTTCTGGCACCCTCTCCGCCTCCTTTTCCTCCCCTCGAACGCCCTGACGCCGGCGGCGGCGGCCGGAGTTGAGTCATCGCCGGCGGGTTCGCACAGACAGAGGGATCGGGCTTTTGGGCCAGGAAGCTGGCGGGTTGGGCCAGACTGACGGGACCAGGCCGAGAGTAGTATTGGACCAGGCCCAGATCCGAGTCTGGGTCCGGGCTGGCTCTGGACTCGGGTTGGACTCGGGTCCGGGTCCGGACCGGGTCTGGATCCGGGTCGGATTCGGGTCGCAGACTTAATTAATTATTTTGACTTAAATTTGTGTTTTTTTAAAAGACGTTTGAGACGTTTTCGAGGACTTTGGACCTACTAAGAACTGATTGGGTCTTTTTGATTGTTTAAAACCAGACTTGGACTTCTTGGACTTCGCCCTAGAAGACGGAGTTGTCCCGGTCGTCAGCAGATAGGAGGCGTAGCGGTTATTCTTCGGTTGAGGTAGGGAAAGTAGCGAATACCGGTTTAATTATGGAAAGTTACTAGTATGCATGCTAGGTAATAATAATAAAATCGGAAAGATCGTAGTTTGGCATGTAGGATGCGAACAACTAGCGTAGACGTATGAAATGTGAACATTTACGTTTTCTGTCTTGGGAATTGTTGTGCTGGTAGTTTCGGGTCATGACGTGCCCGTAGGATTGTTTGCTGAGTGCTTCTGCTAGTGTGCTTGTGTTGTTTGAACGAATATTAAATAACGAACATGAAAACGGATAGGATTGAATTAGTGATGCATGCTGATGACCTGTGTGGTTATTTCCTGTTAATTGATATGTTGAACTGTGGGACGGTTGGGGATTTGATACCGATTAAGCCGGCGGGGTTACCACGTTGAACGTGGGGTCGGTAAGTGATGGTAAGTACGTGACAGTTTGAGTGTGCTTAAGAGTCCAATAAGGTTATTGCTCGGTGTTGCATGATTGTGATTGTGTGTGGGCATGTGTGCCGTGTTTGTTTTAATGAGAATCCTTGGTTGTGATATGGTCGGATGAGTGATAGACCGACGTGCCGTGTATTTGTGGTAAGACTATTGGGCTTGGGGAGACGTGTTTAATCTGTGGCATTTCGATGCGTGATTGTTATTTGTTGTGTGTTCCTTGAGGATGGTATTCCGGTTGAGATTGGACCTACGGGTCGTGTTTGGGGCCGACGGGCCATAATTTGGTTGGGGCCTACGGGTCGTGTTGGGCTTGTGGGTTGTGTTGCATAGAGCCGACGGGTCGGAGCCGACGGGCCACATCATATCATCTTGCATAGGGCCGACGGGTTAGAGCCGACGGGCCAAATCATGTCATAGTGGGCCTACGGGTCGTGGTTGGGCCTGAGGGTCGTGTTGGGCCTACGGGTCGTGATGGGCACTGGGTGCCGTGTTTCAGCCTCGATGATCTAGGGTCCTTTGGAGATGTTTCGGAGAGTCCCGATGGATGTGTCCTTCTAGGGATGCTTCCGGCATTCTCGACGTTATACGTCTTTGTGACGTTATGCGTCTCCTCTGGATCGAGAGGTAGTCCGATGGGTGTTTGACCTACCGGTTGTTATTGATGGTATCGGGCTGTGTACAACCGGCGGAGTTCGGGTATTGCGGTGCGGGACGTGTCCATTATTGGTTTGTGGGTTGGTTGTGTTTGCTGTTGTTATTGTTGATTGTGTGGAAGTCGTCGTTAAGAGTATTGTAAGATTGGCTATGAACCCCGGTTTGGTAGTAAGTCGTGTTGTACTAGTATGCCCTAATTGGACAATTACTCGTGGTGGTGAGCCGATGTTCGTTACCTTAACTACTTTCTCTTCTGGGCGAAAGCTCACCCCTTACATTGTCGATTTTCAGGTGTTGAGCGGGATTTGTGCTAGCAGGACACAGTTGAGCTTGGGAGCTGGCGAGGGTCCTAGGCTAGTAGGTCTAGAGACGTGCGTTTGTTTTTTAACCGAATTTTGTATAATGGGTTTTGTGAGCTGTTAACTTTGTCAATTGATTTATTATCACTTTTGAAATTTTATCTTTCGTAATTTTACCGTGTTTATTTATTATTTTAGGTTCACGTCTCGAGTCCGGTCAAAACCGGATTTGGGGCGTGACATTATGAGATTTTTTAATTGATGAAGTCATCATCCATCACAATCCTTGTGTTGATACACCTCAATAAAATGGAGTTGCCGAAAGAAAAAAATAAACACCTACTTGAAGTTACCCGAGATTTGATGTTTTCTACGAATGTTCCTAAACATTTTTTGGGGGATGCTTTGTTAAGGTCTACACATTTAATTAATAGAATTCCTATCAAAGTACTTGACTATAAAACCCCTGTTCTTACACTTCAAACAAAATTTCTAGAAAGTAAGTGTTTTACAACTTTATCTCCTAAGATCTTTGGTTGTATTGTGTTTGTTCACTTTCATAATCATAATAGAGGAAAATTGAATTCTAGAGCTATCAAGTGTATTTTTTGGGGGGGTTCTCCTACACAAAAAGATTTTAAATGTTTTGATCCCTGATTGGATAATACTTTTGTCAGTATGGATGTTACATTCTTTGAAGACAAATCATGTTTTGAGAAAACTTATCTTCAGGGGGAGAGAGAGATAGAAGATTGTTTTGGGGAATTACCAGTTTTATCTGCACCAGAAATGAGTGTACCTAGGACTGAGACTAATAATCCTAGTGTTGACAACCTTGTTTCATCTAATAACGTTATTGATACTACTTCCATTGAGGAACAAAGTGCTGATTTTCGTGTTTCCTCAAGTGAGCAAATGAGAGCAGAATCTGCAGCCCCGACAAACATAGTATTGTCACAATCTGAACCTAGCAGTGATCAAGGTAACAATTCTCCATTTTCAACTCCATCTTCTAAATCCTCTTCAGTATGTATGAATCTTGATTTGTATATGCCTATAGCTTTTAGAAAAGGAACCCGTGATTGTACTAAACTTCCCTTATATGTATTATCAAATTATGTTTCATATCTCAAACTATCACCTAGTTTTAGGGTCTTTTCCACAAAGATAACTGATGATGTGGTCCCCTGGTTATATACATGGGCAACGTAGGACAATACCCCTTCTTACCGGCCCTCTCTCGGGTCCCAAACCCACTGAGTGTATTGCTCTGAGACCTTCTGCAAGCGGCTTGTACAAGTTTCGGTTGAGAATTTTTTTTTCTAAAATCAAACCCCGATAAATACAAGCCATAACTTGTGGATATCGGCTTCAGAACATCCCTGGAGGCTTGCTATATTCTCTTAGACTCGGTTCGCTATAGTCTCTTAGACTCGATTTGATCGACGGGGGATGGAAGCGAAAGGGGCGCGGGCTATGGCCGTTAAGGCGACAAAAATGGCCGGATGGAGGCAGATCAGGCCATGGGAGGTGGAGGACGACGTACCAAGCCGTAAAGAACTGGAGCTGACCGGAGAAAAGAACTGTGAGACCTCGACAGACCGTATGGGCCAAACCTGACCGGAAAGAAGGGCTGATATCGTTGCTAGTGTGAATAAAAAAATAGGGCCATGACATAGGACATATCAGAGACCATGACTAAAATATGCTATGTGTGGCGCGACCATGGCCTAAATATGTTATGTGCGGCGTTAGGGTTCACACAATATATTTTAGGATTTTTTATTTTAATAGTCCTCAAATATCATGGTATCCAAAAGTTTACATTTCATCGATTGATAACATTTTGCTCCTAAACAATTCGAGCAGATAATATAAATAAAGTATCCCTTAAAAATGGGAGAATACATTATTCCATTCTTCCCCTACTGCTTGGTCTTGCGGAGATCACTTAAAAAACAAATTTGAACCGAAGAAAAAATCAGCAAACAACATGACCAAATTGATAATGAAGACGAATGCAAAAGATTGTGGTATTGGTGTTGCCGGAGCTGCGGCCTTCTCAGGACCACCGGCTGTGGGCGGTGGTTTCTCGGCTACCGGAGGCAGAGGCGGCTCCGCAACGCTGGAGACGGTCAGAACCGGAGACGGAGCCACAGGTGTTGGATCTCTTGTTTCGGTAATGAAATGGCCTGGCCAAAAGTCCTTATTTATAAAGTTTTCGCATTCGCTGTCTGCATCCATATTTCAACCACGGGTGAACAATGCATGTATTACTACGATCGATTTGTAAAAACTTACGTGAACTATGTAAAAACTTACGGTGAATTCACTACTAAGGAAACAACCTTCTACAACGACATTATGAAGTCGTAGAAGGCGCCTATATTGTCGCTGACACGTAGATTCTGTGTAAATCCGTTAGCTTTAATGAAATTTAATCATGTTACAATCACATGACATTAACTCTTTTTTTTAAAGGGGTAACCATGGGTCTTAACCTAATTTGAACTATGTTTTGGCGATTATAATCGAACTTGACATTTTTTTGCACTTCCCAACTATGATCTTTCTATTTTCTGCACGGACTAACATTTTCCGTCTGAATATACATCGCCGTTAGTTTTGGATGGGAAAAGCCCAAAATACCCTCAGCAAAAGTGAATAACCAGAAGTTGGGCTTGACCTTTTGTTGCACTTCCCAACTATGACTTTCTATTTTTTGCACGGACTAACATTTTTTGTTGAGAGTATTTTAGGCTTTTTCCATCCAAAACTAACGGCAACGTTTATTCAGACAGAAAATGTTAGTTTGTGCAAAAAAAAAGGAAAATATCATAGTTGAGAAGTACAAAAAAAGTCAAACCTGGTTAGGATCATCAAAACAAAACTCAAAACAGTTTTGGACCCATAGTTTCCTCTTTTTATAAGGACAGTTTTACCTTTTGCATTACATGTATTTCGTTGATTCATAACTGTCGTGTACATGCGTTTTCAAATTCGAAACCTTTATGCATGCAAATTTGTACTTACATTTATAAGTTGCAGCTGTTCTCGGGAACTCCGTGACGAGACCATCGATTCCAGCTTGATAAACATACGCATCAATCTCCACCGTAGGGTCGGAGAAGAAGTCGAGAGGTTGAGAAACAAACTCGTTGCGGAAGGTCTCCACATAAACAGAGAGACCGGACGCTTTCAGCTTCGACACAACGTCGGTAGAGGAATTGAGCACTGCCTCTTCGTTTCGTGGGAACACCGAGGTTTTCGTGACGACCACCGAGTCCGCAAATCCTTTGATAAAGTTCACGGTCAAGGGAGGGACATCTCGGATGGCCTCGTCGACCTGGTACACGAGCTCGTAATTGCCTTTGTTCTTAAATTTCATTAGAACAGACTTGTTTGTGGACTGAATCATCACTCTCTGTCCCTTCTTGTTGTGGTAACCGGCTTTCGTCAAGGCGTTGAGGACGGCGTCTACCACTCCTAGACCTTGGTTCTTTGCAAGATATGCTGCATTCTATGAAAACAGTCTGGACGGTTTTATTTTTATACATTTATTTTAGGACGGAGACAGAAAAATGTAGGAGTCTTACTGTTATGTTGATCAATACGCCGGTAAGAGAACTTGTTTTGTTGGTCAAGACCAAGAAATCAGACAAGGACAGAAACTTCCCTTCATTTTTGTGTTTCGGATTCCTCTCCAAATAGCTAAATGGCTTTGATATCTCCGCTGAAATGAGAAATGTATTAGGTTTCTTTTCTTTTTATCCGAAAGAATTAGAGGATAATCATACTGTAATCTAATCCGTTCTCCATCCACGCCTGTTCCTAAGCAGATGTACATACTGGGTCCGAACCTATGATCTCAAAAATAGCGAGAAATTTACAAAATAGCCTTATTCTGAAATATGATTACACCATACTTCAATTTTACGTTTTGGCAAAACTACGATATTACCCTCAATAAGCCCCCGGTCAGTAGATTTTATCTGGTCGGATAAAATCCGGATAGCCTTCATTAAGAACAAATCTGGGTTTCCACTAGAATGAGGTTAGACAACACTAAAAATAAGGTTGTTTTGTAAACTTCCCCCTCAAAGAGGTGAGACAACGTGAGGAGAGCTTAACCATTAGGCCAACCCCAGTAGGTTATGTATTAGGTTTCCTTTAACTGACCGAAGTCTACACAACATAACGAGTTGAAGTTCATAAACAAAAAAACACACATTTTCTTGTCATAAACAAACAACAACGTATGAAATTTAACTTACGGGTTAAGGTTCGAATCTCCTCCCAAGTAAGACTGAAGGTGTAGATTCCCTTGCCACCATTCATCTCCGGGGTATTACTTAACGTTATCGACCGGTTGCTGAAAGGAGATTCAGCCACGGTGGTGCGGTCCACGAGATTGATGGAGCCTAAGCAAAATGGCGTGCCATCTTCGGACATCTGAACAGGACAGTCGAGGATGTCTACTCCATCGTTAATAGCCTTTTCGTATGCCAAATCAGTACAACCTGGATAATCTCCGCTTGCCCCTTCTTTTGAGATGATAAGTACCTTCTTAGGCACAACTATACACACATGAAATAAAATAGATTCACACTCGATTTTATAATACAATGTATGTATTGAGATTACCATTCTCACACGAATTTAAAATAAAAATATAATCCAATTGAATATAGAGTGTATTTAATAATCAAGTGTTAAATATCAATACTTACTCTTAAGTATTGGTCACAAATATTATACTACTCAGCTTTTAAAATGACAAATGCACTGCTTAAATTGAACATAGAACGTATTTAATCAAGTGTTAAATATCGAAACTTACTCTTAAGTATTGGTCACAAATATTATATTATTCAATATTTTAAAATGACAAATGCACTACCTTAAGTATTGGTCACGCTATTCTGTTAGTAAAAATGGACATATTATTCTATTACATTAGTCATATGACCTCATGTGTCATTTATTGGATGATAAAATGAAGATTTTGCCCTTACTTATTTGACCTCTATACATTTTATAAGGAACAATAACGAGGGTATAATGATAATATTCCTTATGAAACGTATAGATTTCAACCATCCAATAAATGACACATGAGGTCATATGACTAACGGAAGGAAATATTCCGTCTATTTTTACTAACAAAACTGCGTGACCAATTCTTAAGTTAGTGCATTTATCATTTTGAAACGTTGAGTAGTGTAGTGTTCGTGATCAATGCTTAAAAAAAAGTTTTGATATTTAATCCTTTAATCAACTATTATATGATGGTGGCATACCTGGCTTCGGAGAGTGTTTCAAAAAGCAATCTGCATGACGAGTAGGAAATAGTTAGTATTTATGTAATACAATGATCAAATTATGTGTTAATTCTTAAGATTCAGGTGTTTGGATAAAGAAGAAATCCTTGTCCCTATGACTCGATAGTCTAGTCTTCTGATACGTGTAGAGGCCGGTTTGTAAAAAGTTAAAGGAGATTGTACGTACATATGGTATCTGCGGGAGTAATTACGTGATCAGACATGAGGCCATCGACGGAGAATTTGTCCTTGTCGATGAAATTCAGATACTCAGCGACCGGATCATAGCTGTAGTTGTAGCTCAGAACAGCATCATTCATAAAATCGGAGGCATAAACTTCTAACTGCAACTTGTGAGCATCGGAGACTACATTTGTATGAGGTAGCAGGTAATTGCCCGGATCAACAGGCCATATGTAAGTCTTTGGAATGATTATCCCAAATGCAAATGTTTTGATGTGTTTGAGGTCCTTCAAGAGGGAACCATAAGTCCGGTTCGTTGAAGGCTCCTTCTCGCTTTCACCCCGAAACCGAAAGACCAATTTTGTTATATTCGAGTTCAGTTGTGACTGAATCCGTTCCAAGAAACTCATATCTGGTGACGAGATATAATTGACGATCACGCTTTTAGTCAGATCGAGTATGTGACTTGTTATACTTAGATTGAAACCGTCATAGAATGAAGGATGCTGCAAAAGTAAGTAATGAAAAAAGTTAACATAGGCTCGAGAAGTATATCTGTATATATAAGGATTACAAGGTTAAGGTGAAAATCAAATCATGTATAATAAGTCTTCAGTTATTTACTTTCATCAAGACCGTTATCGACGTTTTATTGTTGTTGAGTTATTGTTATATCTGGTGCATGATCAAACATATGATAGCTCATTTTCGTGGTAATAAAAATGCTTCTTTATTTAAAAAATAAATAATATTAACTCAAATATCATGTAAATTACATGTAGGATTGTGTTTCTAGGTTCGTTTAAAGGGTTAGAAGTGAACTATTTAGAAAAGAGATGAATCCATTAACATGAGGTATCAAACTCTGACACCAGATAACTCAATTATAAGATCGAGCTGATAACTAAAATTCAATCATATTTATATTTTAAATAACCGACGGGACAATTGCTATATTGACCAAATCATATTAACATTAAGGGTAAACTACAAATACCTACCCTAAACTTGTAGCGTTTAACTGATACATACCCTAAAGTTTTTTTTGTAACTGATACATACTCAGATGTTTAGTTTTTTAACAGATAGCCCAAACAGACAGGTAAAATGACAAAAATAGCCTCAACTACATTTCAGTAATTACTTTAAAAAATATTTTAAAAATTACTTTTTGTTAGGTATATATATGTACTTATTAAATCACTTCAGTTTTATTTAAAAAACACTTCAGTTTTATTTTTAAAAAATTATTTAAAAAATCACTTCAGGGCATTTTCGTCATTTTACCTGTCTGCTTGGGCTATCTGTTAAAAAACTAAACATCTGAGTATGTATCAGTTACAAAAAAAACTTTAGGATATATATCAGTTAAACGCTACAAATTTGGAGGAGGTATTTGTAGTTTACCCTAGCATTAATATGATGGAAATGATTAAACTGAAATTTACCTCAACATTCAACCACAACAAAGGTGGATTTTCCCGAGGATGAATTACATTTTCAACGAGGTCCATAACAGAGAGAATCTTATACATGCTCTCAAACATTGTCGTCCGGGAAAGTTTTATCCGTATCACTGCCATGGTAACAATTAAAGAAACGACGTGAGTTGCTTACCACTCCGTGAAGTCTCGCTCTTTTTTAGTTTATTTATATTTTGTGGACAGTCATACAAAGCACATATAAACTTGAGATAATCATAAGTATTACAGCTTATTAAAAAAAGACTCGTTTGTAGTTGGTCATCGGGTTCGTGCTCGCTACCAGCGAGAGCTCATATTTTCGAGATCCGAGAGGTGGGCTCCAGATCTACGAGGCGGGGCTGCCTGTAGCCCTCATCCTCATCCCCATCATTATTTAGTATTCACTCGTCGATCGCTACTTTTTAGTCTTCCTTCCTCGACCATGGTTGTGTGTTACTCTCTAGAGACCGAAAAGGATACACTTAGTATCACAAAAGACTGCACGGGAGGGTATATCTCACAACTCAACCATCCTCTTACACGGACAAAACATTTGTATCAAAATATGAAAAGATTGACGATAAATATCAAAATTAGTCATAAGAACTTACGGCGGACAGGAGACAAGTCGGAGAACTTGTAATCCACGGAGAAGTAACCAGGGATGGATTCACCTTCAACAACGTAAGTGCTCCCGCCGCCTTTGATAGCAGAATCAATGTCGGAGCCATTGTTGAGGATGATGTTTGGGAAGCATATTGCAACTCCATCTTTTGTCAACTGCACGTCGCACCATAACGCTGTCCCTTTCGGCGTACCAGTGTCCACTGCCAATTTATATGCTTGAGAACTTGAATCCGGATACAATCCCGATAACCCTCCGCGCGCTATCACTATTGGCTCTCCTCCTGCATTATCCGTCCATCAACCAATCCATCATAAAACTCACATGGAATAAATATAAAAAAAATATGAAACTTACTTCGTAACTTTTCTTGTATGTAATAATGACGAATGTGTGGAATACAAACATTGAAATCACATTAGAGCACCTATAATAAGGTCGATTCTATAGAGTCTAGTTGGATGTTATTTAGGGTCGATTTTTTTATTGGATAAGCGCGATTTTTTATTTAGAAAAAATTAGATCCAAGGAGGATCTAAACAAAGACAACCATTACAAAGAAGCTCTCAGAAGGAGCTGTGGGTACAAAACCCAAACCAAAAACAAAAAGCAACACTAAATCAACCATCAGTGACCCATTCTTCGTCTTTCGATGTCAGAGTCGGATCATCAAAGACTTTAGCTGAATGCGCTAACCGAGCAGCCTTAGCTAACTGAGCAGCCTGAGCTTGTGAAATCTGCTCTCCAACGTCCACAGGATACCGATTCAAGGAACGAACTGGTTTGATTTCACGAGTGTAGTAATCCCCTAAAAAAGTTGGAGACCGACTCTGACGGTTCGAAGCTCTGGAAGGAACTTGCTTCGAAAGACGCTCCTTAGTCAAAGGCTTCGACTTCGGAGGCTGAAGGAGACCCTCCTTCCACCGATTACTCTGATGAACCCCAATCGGACCGTCAATTTCCACCTGTTGAACGTCCACAGCAATAGGAGATTGGGCTTCCAGGCCCAAAACTGACCCAAAAGAGCCTAAACCAAGACCTGGGCTCAAATTAGGCATGTCTGGGCCCGAACCTATGATTTGGTCCTTACATATTGGGCTTTGAGTAAGCCCACAACCTGGTCCGGCCCGAGCTCCCCCACTCGTGGTGCTGCTCATCAACGGGCAGATCGCTCAACGATTCTGTAAATCCCACAGAATCAGGGATGGAATGGCTATTCAAAATATGAACTCCATGACTCTCGGCCGTAACATTCGGATTCGCGAGGATCGCGTGATTATGGCCTTGAATCACGGAAGTACCAGCTTGGGTTGAGGCGTTGCCTCCGGCAACGGCGTCGGCGCCGGTGAAGCCTCAACCACGTTAACATCACCAGCGATCGGAAGCTCCTTATTCCGCCCTACAAACAGAGCCTTATTGGCCCCTAACAATATACTCTGTTTCTGGGTATCCAAAACAGAGTCGCCGGAAGTTTGGTTCGCCGGCCGACGATGTGCTACCGCGACAAATAGAACGAACCCATTGATTTTGAATCCATTTAAACCTTCAATGGCTTGAGCAGCTTCAGCTTTAGAGTCAAACCGGATGAACCCAAAGTAACGGCCATGGAGGTTGGGACGCCGAGGAACAATTACAGAGACGATCGTGCCGAATGGGCTGAATATGTTTCGAACCCACTCCTCCGACGATTCGAAAGGGAGGTTGCTGACGAAGACCTCGTCATCCTACAACACAAAACTCGGACTCCCGAAGCGACTCCGACGACTAGTCCTCTTCGGCAAGGCAAGCTGTGAAGACGCTCTCTCCACCACAGCAGCGGGCTCAGAAGGAGCAGAGACACTCTTCTGTTTCTCTTCTGCAATGGTCACCAGAGTAACCTTGGCCGAGCCCTTTCGGGTTTTGACCTTTGCAACGCGGGCCTTGGAACCAACCTTCCCCTGACCGTGCCGTCGTGTCCGACGAGAAGAGACACCATCACGACCTTCGCTCCGACCACCAAGCTTTGGTGACGATGTCGCATGTACAAGTTTCACATACTTTCCATACAAACTCAACAACTCCGAGCAAAAATGATGGAAGGAGAGCATCATTCTGCCATTCTTAAGTGTTTTGACTGATGAAAGCATTCTCAACCTTCATTCATTTTTTCTCCTAAACGCTTGGCTTCTTACGAAGATAGCTTCTTTCATCCATTCAAAACATTGGAGGGGGGTCGATTTATAGTGAACGGTGATTTCAATGAGCCAATTCTAAACAGAATCCCCAGATGTCTAGAGGAGATAGAGAGAAGAAAGTGAGTCTATTCTCGAATCTATAAGGTCGACAGTGTCTTTGACCCAAGCGAGATAATTAGATAGAGAGAAGGGAAAAATACATTTTCCTCAAATCGACCCTCGTAACCGACTCCATTGCAGGTGTTCTTATATGAAGTCTCTATGACTAATGTTTTTTTGGATAATCTCATAAAATTTTATTAAAAAGGAAGAAAGATCCAAGCAGGATCAACCCATAATAAAACCATAACTAAGGAGCTCTCAGCTGGCAATGCGAGAACAAACCCTGAGAAAAGAGCAAACCCAACGACAAAAAACAAAAAAGAACAAAACGTCCTCTGAACATAACCCGAAAACATGAACACAATCAAACTGATCCACTCTCGTTAGTGACACACTCATCATCTTTCGAGATCAAATTCGCATCATCAAAGACCTTTGCTTGGCGAAGCTGAGCTATGACTAACGTTGGTTTGTCCAAATTGATTAAACACTTGGAATTGAGTACAAGATATCAAGTTCAAGCCTCAACAACGAAGTCTGCAGGAATTCACCCACATTTGTAATTTTGGTTTCAACTACAAAAAGAAATTTGGTCTTTTGAGACTAATATTTAGAAAAGAAAAGGTAAACTTTATATTTTCATTTCAATTTGGTTATTTAAAGACCAAACCAGCACAATCAGCTTTCTTGCCTTTTCCTCCACTTTCTCGGCAACCAAACAGACACGAAGATAAAAAGAGAAGTTGCATCAACCAAAAATCAAACTGGAAAGAGAAAGAGAGAGATCAGGACTCACCACTTAGCGTAGGCCAATTCGGAGACTGAGCTGATACCATAGCCATAACTGAGTGGACAAGGAGCAGCAGAGCAGCTACATATACAACGAGAGCGCGTGCCTCACACACTGCCGGAAATAGTGGCCGGCGATCAAGAAACCGTACTATTAACATCGCCTTGGGCGCCGGATTGGGAGAACTAGAAGAAATGAAGCAGCATCTCATAAACAGGGTTTAATTTACTCATCATATGTGTATATATAGAGAGAGAGACTGTTTTGTTTTGATTTGATTTGATTTGAGGATTTAAAACCATTTAAAGAATATAGTTGAAGTAATAGAATTGTGTGTTTGAGAAGGGAAGCACACCTTTGAGACATGTGTAGCTAACTCGGTTATGGGAGAGACGGACAAGTTCCAAGTCTTGATGCCGTTTTTCTATTCCATATTTCCATATGCATATTTATATGCACACACACAAACACTGTTTACTAATTATAATTGCTACCGTAAAAATTAGATTTTCTAAGATTACCAACCGTTTGAATATGGATAGATGTATTGTTCGGAAGAATAAGTTAAAAAATAATGATAACTTACAATACGATGTTTTTTTCTATCAAACTTACAATACGATGCAATATATGTATGTATTTATAGTGTAATAATAAACACCTTATCGAAGATGAGAGTAAACTGAAGATCACTAAGTTCTTAACACTATTATCTAGTCAATCAAACTGAATTGATTCCAAAGGTGGTCCCTTTTGTTTCTTTCAATGGAGAGTCGCCCTAGCTTTTTTCGGTGTCTGTACACTGTTCTTTTTTTTTTGTATACTTTGATTGGATCGCCTCTCGTTTCTCCACCACCCCTTCTGTCGTTTAAACTAGTTCTCCAGTTCTCCCCATCCTCCTCATCGGTCTCATTTGCTACACAGTACTGATCACGGTCATGCAATTAAAGACCGCGGAACTCATACAAACTATAATCGATCACGACGAATGTCTCGGGATCGTTCCAGTCCCAGACACAGTTGAGAGGACCGCGACAGGCCGGGTCAGTGGCGTCTGTTGGACCTTCCATGTCAGGGCGCACGTGCTATCGATGTGGGCGGTCGGGCCACATGGCTCGAGACTGTCCGGGGATCAGTGGACCAGTAGACCGTCCGGCGGGCAGACCTGAGGAGAGGTCGAGTGCTGGGTCACCGCTTTGTCACCGGTGTGGTCGGCCAGGACACTTCGCTTCCAGATGCCTCGATCAGTTTCTGGTGGCGTCAGCTCCGCGACCACATCAGTCGCAGACTGGGCAGTCACCGCAGCAGCGTCAGGCACCGGCGCAGAGAGCATCGCGACAGGTAGCGAGCGCGCCAGCGCCGAGGCAGAGAGCTGCGCAGCAGGTGGCACTTCCACCACCTCTGAGAGGCGGACCCCAGGCACAGCAGGGTCGGGTGTATGCTGTCACCGACTCTCGAGCTGAGAGACGTCACTCCAGCCATGAGGCTACTCAGGGTACGTGCTTTCTTTATAATTCGTGGGCATCTTTCTTGTTTGACACGGGTGCATCTCATTCTTTCATTTCTTCTTCTTTCGCTCGTATGTTGGGGTTGAGGGTGGAGTCGTTGAGTCGGCCTTTATGTCTTGATACCCATGTTACAATAGAGGTAGTTTTGAGTACCGTTGGTCGTGCATGTGAGATTCGGGTGGCTGATTGCCCGTTTTATGGTGATTTGCTTGTGCTGGACATGACGGCGTTTGACGTAATCTTGGGGATGGACTGGATGACGAGGTATCGGGCGTCGATCGACTGTTATCGTCGGCAGGGGACCGTAGTATCAGGCGACACGATCGTCACTTGCGTCTTGGGCAGTAGGAGCGGAGTTCTCCTGTCTACGTTGACCGTGGGAGACGAGACGGAGACCGTGCAGAGTAGAGAGCTACCGAGAGTGGTATGCGAGTTCCCGGAGGTCTTTCCGGAGGACCTGTCAGGATTACCGCCGGCGCGCGAGGTGGAGTTTAGGATCGACTTGATCCCGGGTACGGCGCCGATCTCTATGGCCCCGTATCGGTTTGCACCATCCGAGTTAGTCGAGCTGAAGAGACAATTGAGGAGCTTCGGGAGAAGGGATTTATCCGACCGAGTGCTTCACCGTGGGGAGCACCTGCCCTCTTCATGAAGAAGAAGGGTGGAGTACTAAGGATGTGCATCGATTAACGGAAGCTGAACCGGGTTACGGTGAAGAACCGTTATCCGATGTCGAGGATCGATGACCTGTTTGATCAGATGAGAGGAGCGAAGTGCTTCTCGAAGATTGATCTTCGATCAGGGTACTATCAGTTGAGGGTTCGGGAGGAGGATGTGGAGAAGACCGCATTTCAGACTCGGTATGGGCACTACGAGTTCTTGGTGATGTCGTTCGGGTTGACGAACACACCTGCAGCGTTCATGGACTTGATGAACGGTATCTTCCGACCCTACCTGGATCAGTTCGTCGTGGTGTTCTTAGACGGCATTCTGATTTATTCGCCGAATGAGGAGACGCATGAGGAGCATTTGAGAACAGTTTTGACATTGTTGCGCACTCACCAGTTGTACGGCAAACTGAAGAAGTGTGAGTTCTGGCTCACGGAGGTGAAGTTCCTCGGGCATGTTGTGTCTCGAGAGGGTATCCTAGTCGATCCGGCGAAGATCGACGCGGTTTCGAAGTGGGCACGGCCCAAGAGTGTGTTTGAGATCCGTAGCTTCCTGGGATGGGCAGATACTATCGACGGTTCGTCCAGGACTTCTCACGACTGGCCGCGCCTATGACCGCCTTGACACGCAAGGGGACCGAGTTCGTGTGGACTACCGAGTGTGAACACTCCTTTACCGAGCTGAAGGCTCGTTTGACCACCGCGCCCGTGCTGATAGTGCCGGAGCGCGGGGTCGGTTATGATGTCTATTGTGATGCGTCTAGAGAGGGACTGGGGTGCGTGTTGATGCAGTCTGGGAAGGTAGTTGCATATGGATCCAGACAGTTGAAGACGCATGAGCGCAACTACCCGACCCATGATCTAGAGTTGGCAGCAGTTGTCTTTGCGCTGAAGAGCTGGCGGCACTACTTGTATGGAGAGCGATTCCGAGTATTTTCGGATCACAAGAGCCTCAAATACATCTTCTCCCAGCGCAACTTGAACATGCGCCAGAGGCGATGGATGGAGTTACTGGAGGAGTACGACTTCGAGCTACTCTACCACCCGGGCAAGGCGAACGTTGTCGCCGATGCCCTGAGTAGGAAGTCGACTCACAGCCTTGCTAGTATATCTGTCCGAGAGTGGGAAATGATGGAGGAGTTGAGCACGTTTCGGCTCGAACTTGATGAGATCACCGATGGTGTGGCCATGTGTTCATTGGTGGCGCAGCCCACACTAGTTGCCCGTGTGCTAGAGGCACAGGCCGGGGATGCCGAGACGGTAGAGATCCGGGAGAGGATTATCAGCGGTGTTGACACCGAGGGTTGGGAGCAGGGTACTGATATGGGTCTGCGATATCGAGGAGGATTGTTTGTGCCGCGTGGTTGTAGGCATGATGTGTTGAGAGAGTCTCATCACTCCCGTCTTGATGTACACCCGGGTGGTACCAAGATGTACCGGGATATCAGACGACAGTTCTGGTGGAGTGGGATGCGTAGAGCAGTTGCAGAGTTCGTCTCCCTTGTCAGCAAGTGAAGGCCGAGCATCAGCGTCCCGCTGGCTTACTACAGTCGTTACCGATCGCGGAGTGGAAGTAGGAGCACGTCACGATGGATTTCGTGAGTGGCTTGCCGAGGTCGCCGAGAGGGCATGACGCAGTTTGGGTGGTGGTCGACTGACTGACCAAGTCGGCACACTTCTTATCCATGAGGATGACACATACGGTTGACACTTTGAGCCGGTTGTATGTTCAGATACTAGAGGATATGCTACGAGCTTGTGTGCTGGACTTCCGAGGGTCATGGGAGGACCACTTACCATTGGCAGAGTTTGCCTACAACAACAGCTTCCAGGCCAGTATTAGGATGGCATCGTTTAAGGCGTTGTATGGTAGGCCGTGCAGATCACCCGTGTGTTGGGCAGAGGTGGGAGACCGGAGTCTACTTGGTCCGGAGCTTGTCCAAGAGACGACCGAGAAGGTCGCACTGATTCAGGATCGGTTGAAGACCGCGCAGAGTTGCCAGAAGAGTTATCCAGATAGACGGCGCAGGCCTCTTGAGTTTTCGGTTGGTGATCATGTGTTTCTGAGAGTGAGCCCGAAGAAGGGCCTATTGCGGTTCAACCGTGGTGGAGGCAAGTTGGCCCCGCGGTTCATCGGACATTTCGAGATCCTGGGCAGAGTTGGAGCTGTTGCCTATCGCCTTGCATTGCCATCGCAGCTCGGGAACATTCATAACGTCTTCCATGTATCCCAGCTACGAAAGTACACTGTAGACCCCTCCCACGTGATTGAGTGGACGGACATCGAGGTAGCTGAGGATGTTTCGTATGAGGAGCAACCAGTCAGGATTCTGGATAGGCGAGAGAAAGCCTTGCGTGGCAGGACTATCCCACTGGTACGTGTGTAGTGGAAGCACCACGGAGTAGAGTCGACCTAGGAGCGCGAGGATGAGATTCGTGCGAAGTACCCCAGCCTGTTCGACCCTTGAGGTACGCCTGTTTTAAATTTCGAGGACGAATTTTTTTAAGGGGGGTAGATTGCAAGAACCGCCCCCGGTCGATCCCGGTCGAACCGGAGATTTTCGGCAAAAGTTGGCTTTTTACCAGAAAAGTCAACCGATGACTCCGAGGGTCATTCGGGACCTCCCGGGGCCCAAAAAGCTTAGCCGTCGTTACCGCTGGATTAATTGGGCCGTTTCCTTTCAAATGACTGTAATATTGGGAAAAGTCAACCAAGACCTTTTATCGGTCAAACGCAGTCCGATTAGAGACTAAACGCAATTAATTAAGTGAGCTGGATTTATTTGGTTAGGAATGGTCCCCACATGGACATGTGTCCCTATTTGCTTGGAGGGGAAGAAAAGAGGGTCAAAAGGACCCATATGCCCCTAAATTGTTGGTCTTGAGAAGTGGGAAGCAAAAGGGTAGTTTGAAGATTTCCCCTTTAGGGTATATGACTCATTGTGGGTGCATTTCAGCCATTATTTTATTGGTGGCCGAAATTGAGAGACAGAGGAAGAAGAAAAGGGGTTTTGGAGACTTGAAGAAGAAGAAATGAGGAAAATTGGTAGCTTGAGCCCATTCTCTACCCAAAATCTTCCATTTTCACTTGGTTCTTCATCTATTCTTCATCCTCAAGGTAAATCCCTCTTCCTTTTTCGTTTTTGGTTGATTTAGTTCATGGGTTTTGGAGGAGAATGGAAGAACTTGTTTGGGTTTTGAAGTTTGGTGTTTGGATGATGAATTTTTGGAGAGAAATGATATTGGATGTTTGATTTTGTTGGGTTTTGTGGAGTTTTGATGAAGACCCATGGTGGGTGTTGAAGTAGAGACGATTTGGGGTCTATTTTGGAGCTTTGGAAGGTCATCAATGGAGGTTTTTGGGGTTAAAATCGTGAAAACCGAAGCTGGAGGAAGAAGGAGACGAACAGTGTCAGACCCGTCACGGATCCGTGACGGGCACCGTGACGGGAGACATCACGGCTCCGTGAGGGAGACCGTGACGGCGTCAGTCACGACTCCATGAGGAGAACCATGACGGCCTGGACCACGGATCCGTGACCAGATCCGTGGCGGAGCCCATCAAAGACCCGTGATCAGAACCGTGGCAGACCTGATTTGACCCTTTTGAGTCCTTTTCGTTGAATTTCGAGTAATTGGGACGGTTACCTATAACCGAATCCGCTTAGGGTTAATTGGGAATGTTTTCCTCTTTTAACCTTTGTGAATTACTCTTAATTCTCGGTTTGTTTTGTGATCCAAGACTTTGGACCCGAGCTCGACGGAGGAAGAGGCACTTGGATCCCGTGAAGTGGAGGAGGAAGCTAGCCAGGTCGTCAGCAGCTAGGAGTTGAGAGTTGTTTACTTTTGAGGTAGGGAAATTAGCGAATACCAGTTTAATTACGGAAAGTTAGTAGTATGCCTTTACGATAATAATAATAATAACCGGAAATGTCCTAGTTTTCATATAGGATGTGATTCACTAGAATAACCGCTTTCAATTACGATAATAAACGGAAGAGTCTTAGTTTGCATATAGGGTGTGATTCACTAGCTTAATCGCTTTCAATTATGGGAAATTGCCGTGCTGGTAGAATGGCCATGTTGAGCCTTAGGGTTGCGTGTTGATTGTGATGCCATGATCTATGATTAAGATGCATGATGTTTGTTGTAGCCGTTGATTAGATTGAGAGTCATAATAAGATATACTCGGTGTAGCATGTTGTTGCTATGTTTGGGCAAGTGTGCCATGCGTGTTATGATGTGAACCATTGATTGTGATATGGTCGGGTGAGTGATAGACCGATATGTGTGTTATGGTGAGTTGGCTCGGTTGGTATACCGTGGTCGAACTATGGCATTATGATGCATGTTATGCTCTTGATGTGTGTTCCAAGAGCAGGTGTAATCGGTATAGTTCCGGTGTAAGGTATCGAGGCCAAGGATGGCGTGATCAGTACCCCGATGCGGTGGGAAGGCTTATGACCGATGTATGTGTGTCGGTCCGGTATGCATGAGGCCCCAAGTCTGTGTGCCGGGAAGACGTCCGACTGAGGGATTACCGGTCGAGGATGTTACCCCGAGTCTCAGTGAAAGGAAGATATCGGGACTGATGATGTGTGTTCCGGTACGATATAAGGGGCTGTGTGCATTCGGTGATGTTGGAAACTGCTGTATGGGACATGTGTTTGTTCTGTTGTGTGTCCTATCTTTTTGCTGATTGGATGCGTGCGTTGTTTAAGTGAGATTATGGTCTTGTGAGAGTGATGAGTGGTTGGTAACTTCTCGTGGATGTTGTTAGTAGTTATGCTTTACTAGTATGCCCTAATTGGACGGTTAATCGTGGTGGTGAACGGATGTTCATAACCTTAACTACTTTCCCTACTAAGCGAAAGCTCACCCTTTTTCCTTGTTGTTTTTCAGGTCTTGAGCGGGACTTGTGCTAGCGGGATTCTCGACGCTTGGGAGCCAGAGAGGGTCTTGTCTAGTGGTCTAGAGACGTACATTTTACTTTTACTGAACTCTTTTACTATGTGTTTTCACCGAGCTGTTGACTCGTGTTATTACTTGGAGCTTTAAACTGTTATTTGAGACTCGTTTCAGTTTTGTTTATCTATTATTTTAGTTCGCGTCTCGAGTCCGGTCAAAACCGGATTTGGGGCGTGACAGATAGTTTACTAGATCTCTTGTGTATCCCACTGTATGAATAAGGATCCACCCCCTAATTTTCTTCCTGATAATACCAAACATATTATCGTAACAAGTGTTTCTGCTGTGACTGAAACTGTATCTCATCTTATTTTTTTTCTTCACGTTTTGTACGAACCTCGTCATTTTTTTATTATCATTAAACTTATGTCGTATGCTCAAAAAACACTATTATCAAAATTTAACTCACATAAAAATCAACTTCATGACTCAGGAAACAAATTTATATATCAGATGGACCCCCATCCCTTTTATTTTTCAAAGCTAAGGAAATTGTTAGATTTTTTTTAACTTTTGATCCTTAGAGCATCCACAGTCGTTGGAGGTAAGGCGCTGACAAGGAGAAAACGCCGACGAGGAGATGGTTGGGAACTGGCGGGGAGCTCGCTGGCGGGGATGGCTGGCGAAGAGCTTCTCGCTGGCAGTTTTCGCCGGCGCCAACAACTATATTATCCAAAATAAACCAAATGCCCTATAGAACAACCTTGACCCACTAATTTTTTTTGAAAATAACACACAAGATAAATAACATTTATCTCTAAACCCTTATAAAAACCTACCCTAAATCAACTAAAACCAAAAACTATCTACTCTCACTATTCATTCTTCTCACAAATCATCGTCCCGCCGCATTCTTGTTCGTCCGTCAACATGGCCAACATACCCAAAGATGTGGATTTGAATTCCATTTTGGACGAGATTCTTGAAGACTGTCTGTCCACCGACGGGGGGTTGTTAGAAGACGCTTTGGTCGATTCTCCACCACAGAAGCGAAAATACATTGCACGTGACCGGGAAGCCGCAAACGAACGATTAATGAAGGACTACTTCAACACGAACCCTGTGTACACGGAGGTGCATTTTCGGTGTCGGTTCAGAATGCCAAAGGTTGTGTTCCTCCGTATCGTACACGCATTGGAGCAGCACGATGATTACTTCAAGTCAAGCTTAGATGCATGTAACCAAGTTTCATTTTCTCCTTATCAGAAATGTATTGTCGCCATTAGGCAGTTATGTTACGAAATTGCAGCTGATGGGTTGGACGAGTACTTGAACATAGGCGAAACAACATCATTGGAATGTTTGAGGAAATTTTGCAGTGCAATCAATAAAGTATTCGATCCTACGTACCGGCGTAAGCCTACACGGGCTGATATAGACCACATTTTGGCAGTTAATGAAGCGCGAGGGTTCCCGGGCACGCTTGGAAGTCTTGACTGCATGCACTGGGAGTAGAAGAATTTCCCAAAGGCACTTCGAGGATCACATTCCTGGAGGGACCACAGTAATCGACCAACCATTGTCCTCGAGGCGGTTGCTACTCATGACTTATGGATTTGGCACTCGTTCTTTGGCATGGCGAGATCGAACAGCGATTTGACGGTGCTCAACCATTCCAAAATTTTTGCGGACGTTATCAACGGTTGGCAACCACCGGTTGAATATACAATAAATGGTAACAACTACACACTCCCGTATTATCTTGCTGATGGCATATACCCTTCGTGACCAGTGTTCGTGAAAACAATTCCATTACCTCAACTCCCGAAGCAGAAGAAGTTTGCGGAAGTCCAAGAAGCGTGCAGGAAGGATGTGGAACGAGCTTTCGGTGTACTCCAAGCTCGGTTTCACATTATCAAGCAACCGAGCCGCTTGTGGATTCCCAGTACATTGGTTTGGTAATGAATGCATGCATTATATTGCACAATATGATAGTTGAGGCTGAACGTCATACCACAACGGCTACCTTGAACAAACAGATGCAGGTGGGCCAAGTCAACCACATATTGCACGAGGAGGCTTCGTCCCGACCAATGTCATACTTGGAAACACTGCGAGGATGCAAAATGAACGCATACATTACCGGTTGAAGGACGATCTCGTCGAACACATCTGGAATAAATTTGGAGACGTCTAGCTTCTTTATCGTGCATTATGTTTAAATTTCAGTTCTAGTTCTTCTTCTGTTATCGTTTATTTGTACTTTTAGCGTCTTTTCTTTAATTTACGGAGTGGTTTTGTTGTTTATTACGTTTTTTTATTTAAGTACTTGTTTGTTTTTCATATAATATATAATTTGGAAAAACAATATATATTTTTTTTTCTTTATTGCCGGCAGCTCCTCACCGGCAACAAAAACGCCACTGCAGCTTGCGCAGACGGTGAGCTGGCTAGGAAAAAAAAAACTCTTTTTTAATCCTCCCCGCCAACGCCATCTCGCTAGCTGCCGACGATATGGTGGTGGATACTCTTACAAAATTAGAAAATCACTAATGAAAATGGCACGTTGGTAAATAACACACAAATGGCATTCACAACTGTCGGCAATAAGGCTATTATTTAAGGCGTGGTTGAAGCCCCGAACATCACAACAAGTATAGTACAAGGGAAACAAAACTAAACAAGGCAAAACATGGCCAATTCTTCTTCTTCTCCTCCTCCTCTTCTAATCTTTTGCTTGTCAATCTCGACAGTGATGATCATGATCTTGACCCGGTCCCCGTCCGTCGATGCGAGCAAAGGCTACGACCTGAGCTGGGCCATGATGGCTAGCCTGTCCGATCACGAATTCGACATGGAAAACGACATAAGCCGGAGGTTCCTGCTAAATAACGGCAACGGTGCGGCGCAGAATTCCTTGGACCCGAAGAAAACGGCGTGCGATCAAGAGGGCAAGCCCTACTTAGACTGCAAAAAAAATGCAGGCATCTACAACCCTCCCTGCACAGATGCAAATCATTGCGTTAGTGGTAAACATGGTTTTGTTTACTGATCATCGATCTGTTTATGTAGTATTGAGTAATAATGTGGAATGTAGAGCAATGTTTTTATCTTAGAGCGTCTTCGACTTTGTACTCTCATTTTGAAGTCAAGTAGGCTTGATTTAACCGTTTATGTCGTTCGGTTGTATCCGTTTCTTCTTTGGCCGGTTGTTTTGTTCGTGTAATAAGATTAGTGTTCTAACTTGTCACTTTTTATTGTTTCTCCTTTTTTTTCTTCTTTTTTTATGTCCGAACCAAGAATATTTGAGTTATGAAAAATTATAAGGGATAACCTCGTTTTCTAAATTCAGTTGAGCTTTGTTTTTCAATTCTAAACCTAGGTTTACCTTTAGTGACATTTCGAAACTGTCACCTTTTAATTTTTTGCAGAAAGTATCAAAAATCGTCAAAACTGACGATTCCGTTAGTTTTTTGCCTACGTGTCGTCACAGTGAAGTGACACGTGGCAAAAAACTAACGGAATCGTCAAAATAAACGGTAAACGATACTTTCTGCAAAAAATTGAAAAGTGACAATTGGGAAATGTCACAAAGGTAAACCTAGGTTAGGAATTGAAAAACAAAACTCAAATGAAGTTAGGAAACAGGGTTTCCCCCAAATTATAATTCATCGTCCCACACTTAGCGAAAGATATTGGATTTTATTAATTCGTAAATACATAAAAGAAAGAAACGGTGAATGAGCATGAACACCACCCGTATGCAATTCCACCTCTTTAATTCTGCTATTGGAATCGAAACGAACTCGGGTTTGATGATTGTGGTAATTACCCAGATAAGTAAATTCCGATTCTTTAGGTAACCAACTATAACTCGATACCTGTAAATAAATTCCGATTCTGTACAGTAGACGGCATCTCCGTGGAAAGATGCTCTCGTACATTCGAAACATGTGAGCCGTCCCCCTAAGCACTTGACGGAATTCTATACCTTGGGGTGTAAACCAAAGGTATCTTTGGATAGACAACGGTATGTCCGCCCTATCGATATTGGGAAGCAGGTTGAGCAAATTCGAAACGGAGATTCTTAAGTCGTAGAGTCGTCCCATGGCACCGACGCTTGGACTACAATCCATGAATTGGATGCTAAGAAGAAGGTCGCGACGACTTCGGGAGATGAAGACTGGCGGGTTTTTCTCTGTTATCGATTTTTGTTCCTTGTTTTTTCATTTTAAGGAAAGGTTAGGCCTTTCGGCTCCCCGTTGCTGGAGCCCCTTTATAATCTTTGGTTCCCACCCTGTTTCTTTGAAGCAGGGCATTCTGATTTCTTTTTGGAATCAGTCTTACTAATGAATTTCGAGCTTATAAAAAAACTATAACTCGATACATACTAGATTGCTTAACTTCCGTTTGATCTTTTTTTTTGGGGGGGGGGGGGGGAATATATTTCCTTCTCATCTCCCTGAGGGCCTCTTAGCGAGGTTGGGTAGAAGATCCCACCTCATGTCAGTTATGATTTTGCCGCAACCTCGTCTCCATTCTACGAATGTCTAGTGACCTGCCTAGGAGGTCAGCGAGTGTTAGGGTCGCTACCGAGGTCATCGCCAACATCAACTGTTTTTACCAGCCTTGCGATTGGTGGAGGTCGAACTGTGGAGCATAATTGGCATCCACGAGCATGGTTGGAGAAAGCGTGGTCGCAAGCGAGGTTGAGTAGAAAGATTGTAGGAAATGAGCTGTTAAATGATTTAGTCCATAAACAATAGAGAACATGTAAAACTGAAGCAATTATTATTAATGAAGAATGGAATTACAAAGAGTAAGATGAAGAAAAAAATCGCAGTATTAGAGGAAATTAGATACAATAAGCTCACACGATGATCGGAGAAGGAACTGGTTTGTTAAGGCCCGCGAATCGATTTTCTTGAGACTTTTTATTACCCCATATGAGCAAGTCTCGCGGGATACAACGACAATGGCTGCCGAACTAGAACCGTGTACGAGAGGTGTCATCGAATAAGAAGAAAACGAGAGCTCTAAATTAGAGAGAAAGAGGAATTTTTCGAGATTGTTTCATGTCTACAAATAATGAATAGAGCAGAGCTTCAATAGAGAAAATGGGAGAGAGTTGAGAGTGATATTTTGGAAACAACAATTTCAGAAATAACATTAATTTCGGAAATACAAATTCAGAAACTTCCTTGTTGCATATCAATTTCCAAAACTGAAATTGGTATTAATTTCGGATTTCCTTAATTTGCATATTCTGAAATAGACCCATCCATTTATCTCTTACGGTTTTGCTAAGACATGCTGGTCTACCTTTAAGGGCATTCAACCCACGGGGGATACTACTCTATTCTATACTTGGTGGGAGTTGATTACATCAGGACATACTTTAGGATGGGTGGAAAATATTCTGAGCAATTTATGGGAAATCTGGAAGTCAAGGAACGTGTTTGTCTGGAATTGGACCGCGCCGGTTGTGCTATTGGGATCATTTTTGTTGCCCGATCCAATCTTCTAGCGTGGCGTGAGGCTAATACAAGCCTAGTAATACCACGCACGATATCATCGGGATGACCTGCCAAATGGGTGCCACCCCCAACCCCCGCCTCCAGGGAACATAACGGTAAACGTCAACGGGGAAATCTTCCAAGATACTGAACAATCGACATGGGGCCTCATAGCCCGTACTCGGATCGGGGATACCCAACTAGTGGTTAATGGGGTACTCTAAGGAATCTGGTCCCCCATCATGGTTGAAGTTTATGGAATTGGAACTGCCCTCAAGAATGTGTCGGCTTTATGGCCTGGACCAATAATCATTTGCTCGAACGTTCAAGTCCTAGTTAATATGATTCTCACAGGCGACCCTCCTGCCTCCCCAGTAGGCACTATTATCCTAGATATTCGTTAACTGCTTCTTCAAAATGAGAGACTAACTCTTGGATTTGTTAAAAGAACTGTGAACAAGGCTTTCAATTAAATTTTTAGAGAGACTCGTTATATGCATGTTCTTCAGTGGTTGAGGGAACATCTCCTTAAGACACTTCGTTGTATTCTTCACTTAGATCATTAATAAAGATGCAATTTTTCGATTATAATTTAATCCCAACAAAAAATTAATCATTACACGGGTAAATAATAGCTATTTTCTCTAAACAATGAGATAACAAAAACAAGAAATGGAAAAACAACCGACCTACAATTTTTGTTTGGAATGAAAATAAATTTCTCAGTACTTCAGAGTTCAAACCAAATAAAATATGAAGAACTTGAAAAACTAATTTCATCTTATTTTATTCTAAAGTAACAAATTTACCTTAGTCGATTTTTACTCTCTTTTTTTTAACTAAAAAGTGCAATTTTATTAAACTTAGAATTCAACTATAAACGAGTGTTAACTCTCTCTTTAACTTGTTTTCTCTGCCTTCTCTCTAGCTTCCTCCGCCGCGCACGGCGATGGCCTCCTGGCTCCGGCCATCGAGGTCACCGTCGAAACCCCCCTTTCTTCTTCCTTGTTTCCCCCTTCTTCCTTCTCCTCCCTTTACTTTTCTCCTTCTGGTTCGCTTGCTTCTTCTCCTCCCATTTCCTACCTTTCTTCCGTCGCTCCCCCAACCACATAACTTCATATCTGGGCCTCTGGCTGACAGATCTAACCCCCTCGACCTTAATTCGGCTTGGATTTGTTTCTCCTTGCCTTTTTCGTGGTCGTTTGGGGTTGGTATGTGGTAGTGGTCTCTTTCGTTTGTGACGCGACCTTTTGGTTTCCCTTCCCCTCTCCGACTGGGGTACCTTGTGTGGGAGATTTTTCTCCACCGAGTTTGGTGGAGATGGTCGGGGTACTCGTGGCTCGTCACTGGTCAACCGACGTCGTTGCTGTATAATCCTCCTTTCCGCTTCAGATGGGTTCGTTTCGCTAGTTGAGGTCGCCTCGTCTTCGCCATCGTGGGAAGGGTTTCTCGTCTGGGTTTCGTTGTGGCTGATCTTCTTGGTGACTTTTTTGATGGGTAAGCTCTGTTCCCTCTACTCTCTCCGTTTTACTGGGACGGGACTGGTCAGATCTGTGGTTTGACTGGTCTTTTACTTCACTTCCTCTTTTCAGTCTTTTTAGTCTTTGTCTGTTCCTACTCTTTAGTCCTTTGTTCTCCGCTCCCTTTGGGCGGGGCCTCACGGTTGGGGTTGGCCACCGTGGGGTTTGTTTAAGCTTCAGGCTTGTGTCGAGGTATTTCAGGGTTGGGGGTGCGGGGATTAAAGGGTAGAACTGCGGGTTGGGTGTTTTAGTCCTGCCCCCTCCTTTGGGTTGTAATCGGTGCTGGCCGGTTGGGAGGTTCCATTTAGGAATCTTTAGGTGGTAGTTATCTGTTGAGGTTTGGGGCTACTCTTGTTGCGTTCTGGAGGTGTGCTTGGGTTGGTCGTGTGTTTGGGTGTGCTGGGGCTGGGGTTTTGGGGTCTTCTTGTTAGCTCTTCTTGGTTGTTAATCCGAGTGTCCAGACTCCGGTTTTTTTTGTTGGTCCCTTGTTGGACTTGGGGTTCTGTCCTTTGTTGGACTTAGGTTTGGTTCGTTTTGCTTCTTCCGGCTTTAAGCCCTGTGTAGGTTGGGTGGTGTTTGTCTGGGACTTGTTTCTGTGGCCTTCTCTTGACTTTTGCCGAAGTTCTTGGGTCTCCTTCTCCCTTTTTTTTGTTTGGAACGGTGGTGTTCCTTATTCCCGTTTGGTGGTGGTCGGTTGTCTTTCATCTCCGAGAAGCTGAGAGTTCGAGGCTGCGGTGAGGTTCTTCGTAGGCGCAGACTTCGAGTGGTACTGGGCTTCTGCTGTCGGGTGGTTGTGGGGCTCGAGGTGGGGAGCTGCATTTTGGGTTCTTTTTCGTTTTCTCTTTTTTGGGTTTTGTTTAGTTGGGCCATGTTGCCTAGTTTAACCTTGTGTTTGGGCTTTGGTATTGTTAGTTTGGTTGGGCCTTGTTGCCCCACTTTGCCTTTGTAGGGCTTTGTTTTGTTACCGGTTGGGCTTGTAGCCCTGTTTCTTTATTGCACTTCATGTAAGTTATTTTGGGTATTGACCATGTTAGTTTGGTTGTATGGTTACACCCCTTGTTGGGTGTTGGTTGATTATACTGAGGGCTCAGCCCTTGTCCTTCGGCTACACTTTGTAGCAGTTGGATTTTATAAAAAAAATGTGTTGATAAAAAAAAAACTATAAACGAGTGCATCAAGGAGAACACTCCCTGACTACTTAGAACAGACATGGAACACAAATGTTCGTTATTTTTTTAACATTATAACCTCTATAAACGGTATTGGAAACGCCAAATAGGTAAACTAAAAACAAACTATGACGAAACTGACTATGACTGCTCAAGGTGTTGCCTAAACGCTACATACTCTGTGTAGTGCGACCGAACCTGCTTTCATCAGTTTCAAAGGGAGGAGAGCGACGATGGTAGATGTGATTCAGGGATCCCTCACAATAAAAGTCCCTGAATCCTCGGGTAGAAGCCTTGAATATTCGCTCACTAATAATTAATCTTGCAAAAAGAAACAAAAAAGTTAAAGTAAAACAAAACTAGAGGGGTCGAGGAGGGTGCAGTGGTGGAGGCCAGGGAGAAGGACGCGTCGATGGCAGCTTCGGAGATGGATTTAAGGTCAATTGACGCCGAGGTGAGTCAGACGACAACCATCAGAGTTGCAGAGGGGACACCGAACAAGATCAGGAGACGCTTCGTTGGTGGCGGGAGGGAGCCAACGATGCGGTATCTAACGGCGAGTGGAAAGGGACCCTAGTAGAATAAACCTTCACAGGACCCATAGGAGAGGTGCATGGGAGAGGATTAACAAAACATATAAGTATAACCATGGAAAAGACCATGACCATAGCCATGACTTTTCTTCGTGCGGCGACAAAAAGCCCTTAGACTAGAGTTACAAAAGTCAGTTTTTACTAAAATATAAACATGATAAAGTATTGTTTTAATTTGTTTGTTAAAGAACCAATGATATCTTAACAAAACAATCATATTAGTATTCTCGCACGCTCTCATGAACTCTACTAGGCTTGCTTCTTTGTTAGGGTTTTCTTCTCTACTAGGGCTCCCTTCGAATCGCCTCTAGTCACCGCGATCTGGTCTTACTCCTGCCACTAACGATGTGCCTCCCGATCTTAATTTGGTCCCCCTCTACAACTCCGATGGTTTTTGTTTGGCTTACCTCGGCATCAATCGACCTCCCCGCCTCAGAGCCCCTCGACCTCCCTACATCGGATCATCTCTCCTGATCAACTCTCGTCATCTCTGAAGCCGCCACCGGCGCGTCCATCTCCCTGCCCCCTACCGATACACCTTCCTTGACCCCTCTCTCGATTCTGGATCAGGCTAATTGATTAGACCTTTTTTTAGTTTATTTGATTTCTTTTTTGTAGGGTCAATGACTAGTGAGTAGAGATTCAAGGACTTTTCTTGGGAGGGAACCATGATTCACATATATCCTCCCAATAAAATTACCGAGTTCATGTTCGGTCGCACTCCACACAACGAAAAAAGCCATCTCCATGGGATCAAGCAGCGTTTAGGCACCACCTTGAGCAATCCTCTTCAACGTATTAATTTAAGTTTCAGGTACCTATCTGGGGCCGAGTCCCTGGTTCAAGCCGATTCTCTCTATATTACCGATGAAGTCAAGTTCAGTTCTCTACCAGAAAAAAAAACTTGTCATTTCCATGAGATCAAGTAACGTTTAAGCACCACTTTGAACAATGTTCATTAGTTTCATCAGCTTTGTGGTTTACTTTCTGATTGTCTTTGTGACTTTTACAAACTGTGTGACACAATCACTCTGCTTCAGATTTTTTGTTCAGAAGCCTTCTGAAACCACAAACGTATAATGATTTTTTTTGAGAGATAATGTAGTGTTTATTTAAATATCGGCAAGAAGGATATTTTGAAGAGGCTCAGGGATATGACCCCCGGACCAATTCCAGACAGGGGAGGAACAAGCCGCCCTGGCAAGCCAGTGAGCTGCTTTGTTCGCTGTCCGTTTTACAAAGATGAGTTGCACGTACTCGAATTTAGCTAAAAAGGAGATACAATCTGTGATAATTGTCCCTAAAGGAGATAGAAGTCTTCTTCCTTTCATGATCATATCCACTATGACCTTACAGTCGCTCCTCACGGTCGCCCTCTGGTGTGGGTGTTGCCTAAGCCATGTCAACGCATCTCTGATTGCATACGCCTCCACCAGACCCGGGTTCTGGGGACCATGGAAGGATGTCGACCGGGCCCCTATGATAACTCCCCGGTCGTCCCTACTTATCCATCCTGTCCTCATCAAATTCGCCGCCGCGAAGAGCGCGCCATCTGTATTCACTGCCCACGTCCCTTGAGTCGGGGAATCCCACACCTCCGCCGCTCTGGGTTGGTCGTGTCTTGGCTTTGCCTGATTTTGTCGCTTTCGCTTCATAGCTTCGAGCCATCTAGCTTGTAAGTGGAAGGCTGTTTGGAAGACAATAGCCGCCAGCTGGGTCGTTTGTTCCCAGACCACCTTATTCCTATCCTTCCACACTTCCCATAAAATACAGCCGATTAGACCCCCGCTTGCCGGAGGATTACTGCTCAATGTCCTCTGCAACCATTCAGAAATCGATTGAGCATCATGGGGAGTGGTCAACCCCGACTTAGTCCAACACTCCGCCGCCAATGGGCACTGGACTAGAAGATGGAATTCGGATTCCTCCGCCCCTATGCAGACCGAACACACCGCTTCCATCGCCACATGTATGCGCCTAAGATTGACCGCGACCTGAAGACACCCTGAGCACGTTCTCCAGATGAGCGTCCACACTTTAGGCAAGACTTCCAGGTTCCATATTCGTGTCCAGATGTCCGACTGAGGCTGAAAGACGGCTTGGTCCTGTTGACACATCCCATAGGCCGCCTTCACCGTATACTACCCTAAATAGTGCCCCGTCCAATACCAAGAGTCTGATACCGCTGAATTACTTATAGGTACTGCCAAAATGCCCCTTTGGTACCTCGTCAAACATCTGTCGTATCTTGTCTACGTCCCACCGCCGCTCATTTGGTAGCATAATATCCGAGATCGGTTTTGAAGCAATATCCGCTCTTGTCGAGCGTACTCTCAACTCGACTCCAACCAACCACGGTTGATTGCCGATCATCGTGGATGTCCCTGGTCCAATCAACCTTCTAGCCCCTCCCTTAATCAACTCTTAAGCCGATAAAAGGCTTTGCCAGACAAAACTCTGGTTGGGTTTCCGGATCGTGTCCAAGACCGAGGACTCCGGATAGTACCGAGCTTTTAACACTCTCGCAACCAAGCTGGACTCATCCAGTAGAAGTCTCCAGAGTTGCTTTCCCAGTAATGCTGAATTAAATTCATACATATTTTTGAAGCCCAGTCCCCCCTCCTCCTTAGGGTGTGACATAGTCGTCCATGACTGCCAGATGAATCCTTTCGCATCCCCCCGGTCGATTTCCACCAAAACCGGGCCAACGCCACATTCATCTTCTCCAATATCCCTTTTTGGCTGACGCATAACACTCATAGTGTATGTAGGGATCGCTTGTAGGACCGACTTGACCAACACCTCCTTTCCTGCCCCGTTTAGTAGCTTTCTGTCCCATCTTTGAATCCGCCGAAGTACTCTTGTCAGGATATATTGTAGTCCCTGCTTCCTGCTCCGCCCATCATATTTGGAATTCCCAGATAGGGGGATGGTTGGGTCAGCTCCGAGATTCCCAAAATCCGAACCCCGTCCACCCGACACGAGGTAGGCGTGTTGGCACTAAAGAAGAGCGAAGACTTTTGTTGGTTCACAATCTGACCTGACGCCTCTTCGAACATACGTAGATACCCCTTAACACGCCTCATTTCCAGTGGGGTCACCTTGCAGTACATGTAACAGTCATCATCAAAGAACAGGAGTCAGTGGAGGCGCACGAGGAGTTATTCGGACTCCATGTAACTCCCCCGCACCCTCCGCCCCTTGAAGCAGTCTCGAGAATCCTTCCTTACAGAATAGAAACAAATACGGGGATAGCGGGTCGCCCTGTCTTATCCCCCTTTCCGGTTGGACAAATCTCGCTTGCTACCCTCCCGCTACAATGTTGTATGTGACAGAATACGTGCAGCGACGGACAAGGTTGATCTAGTCCTCCCCCAGACCGAAACCCCGCATCATGTCCCACATGAATCCTCATTCTACTCAATCATATGCTTTACTCATATCCAACTTCAAGGCCACCCACCCCTCCTTACCCTGCTTCTTATTCTTTAAATAGTGGAGGGTTTCATACGACAAAATAATATTATCCTGGGTCGAGCATCCTGGAACAAACGCACCTTGTGTTTCCGAAATCAGTCCATCCAGCAGACCTTTCAGTCGGTTCGCCGCCACCTTCGAGAAAATCTTGAATATCACATTACACAGCGTGATGGGCCGCAGATCCTTCAAGGACATCAGACACTCCACTTTCGGAATCCGGACCAGCGTTGTTCTGTTCAGGTCTTTCGGGATCTCTTCCCCCGCAAATACTCTCCTCGCCCATCGGGTGACATCCGCACCGACCGTGCCCCAGTACTTCTGGTACAAATACGGATTCAGGCCATCCGGACCCGGTGACTTGTTCGGTCCCATAGAGAAGGTAGCCTCCCGGACTTCCTCAGAGGACACCTCGGTCATAAGCGCCCGGTTCTGTTCTGTTGTTACTTGTTGATGGAAGTGAGGACAGTTTATCCGTTCCCCCCGAGTTTTCCTAGATAAGGTTTTATAGAACTCCCGAATATGCTCCCCAAGCCCCGTGTCCCAGGAAAGAATATTCCCCTCTGCATCCTTCAGCTCCGTCACCTTGTTTATATTCTTCCGATGTGAAGCCGATGCCTGATTTTTTTTTGTATTTTGATCGCTCTCCGTAAGCCAATGTTGTTTAGCCCTCTGCCTCTAGAACTCCCCCTTTTTCTCTAGCGTAGAGACATAGAGCTTCTGTAGCGCTCGACGATGTCGGATACTCGTTCTATCAAGTTTCCCATTCAACCACAGGATGTCTTTTTCATATCGGGAAATTTTCCTGGCTAAAGCATTGTAGACCTCCTTCCCCAGACCTCCAGTGCTTCACCTGTCTCTTTTGTCTTAATTCCGATATCCCGATCTCCAGGGGAGCCCCACCAAGCCTGGGTTAAGTGACCACATTCCGGATCTTCTGCCCACATGTTCTCAAACCTGAACTGCCTAGACCCCACCAGGTCCACTCTCCGTTCGGAGTCCAGCAGAATAGGTAAATGATCTGGGGTTGAAATGCCTAGATTGGTCAAGTGAGCATCCGGCCACAACTCCTTCAGTTCCAACGACATGAGGGCCCTGTCGAGCTGGACCGTCATTCGCGTCTCCGGTTCACTTCCACTTTTCCATGTAAAGCCATACCCTTGAAGGGGTACATCAGTGACATGTGCCTCACGCATCGCCCCTTGGAACTTGTGAATGAGTCCAACCGGATACCGGTTTCCCCTCGTTTCTCTCTTTGCTTGAGGATGCCATTAAAGTCCCCCATAAGCAGCCACCTCTCCGATATCCCCGACCGTTTGCCCAAAGACCGAATCATCTCCCATGTCTGCCAGCGGAGTTCTCGATTCGCCTCACCATAGATCCTCGTGAAGCGAAGGGACTCCCCACTCGCTCCCATTACCTCGACATCAATATATCATTCTTGACAGTCGATCTTCGTGACCGACACCCCCATCGCCCATAAAAGAATAATCCCTCCTTTATGTCCATCCGCCGGGACCTCACACCCCCCCCCCCCCGCGAAGCCCGTTTTCAACCTCAGGATGTCGACTTCCCCTTTCTTCGCCAAAGTCTCACTCAGGAAGACTATCTGCGGTTTCCTGCGACGGATCGCCCCCTTCAGGTACTCCACCGCAGCCAATTTCCCTAAACCCCTACAGTTCCAAGATAGAAAGCGCATCCTTCCTCCTCGCAAGCTAGACAGCCACACAGATCGGGTTCCGAAAACAACACAAGCAACACAATCCCGACCCCAGCCTCCCCCGCGTCGGTTCTGCCAGAAAACCCCAAGCTCCGTCACACCCGACCTGACTCCCGGCGACTAACGGCTGGAGCCCGTCGGAAGACGGTATGCGAGACAGACGTAACGCCCGCGCACTATTCTCTGAACTCGGATTCGTGTCGCTACTCCTAGCTCCGACTCGCCCCCGTCTCCACCAAACACTACCCGAGGCAAAACCTCGCGATCGTGGGGCAACCCACTCCTACTTCGGCCGGAAGATGAATCTGGTCCTCCCCCCGATTCGCCCGGACTCCGATTCGAAGCAACAGCGAACACACCATCCAAACTCCACCGGTACCGAGTTTAAAACGGAGCAAACTGAAGGAAATTGAATTTACCTTCCTCCCCCACACGACCGAAGACCGCCGTCGAGAGCACTCGCCGACACGCTCTCGTCCTTCCTGTGTGGCCATTAGCTCAGAGAACTAGGGCCGGTACGTAACCCTAATATTATGTTTCTCACTTAAATATCACATTCATTATGTTTGACATATCATAATGATTTTTTTAGGTATTAATGAAATCCGTATTTTTTTTGTTTAATAAAAAAAGATAACGAGGAAAGAAAAGCGAAAAGCAAATGTTATGCGTTCCTCTCTAACTGATACCACAACGACAAGAAGACTTCTTTTAATGGATAATGGAGCACGCCAGTCATGAAAAATATATAAGAAATATTTCTTTATGAAAAGCTGACATAAGTGGCAGCTGTGGTAATTCAATAATAATTATTCCGGTTCTCACTACTTTTCCTTTCCTTGGTACCTCATCTCCAACTTTAGGTAAACTCGTTTTCAATTTCCATGATTAAGGATGACTTCGAATACTTTTTAATTTAAATTTGAAGAAACAAAAACATGGTTTGTGAAAAGAGATGTAATGACAAGGAGTTGGTTTGTGGTACAAATCATACTTTGTTCTTTAATATATAAAATTATAAATTATGGATACCGTTCACATAAAATCGGATTCAAATTCATTAGCAACTAATTTTAAATACAGTTGTTTTTGAAACCGAGCATACCACACCTACGCCATATAGGGCCTTCAGATTGGTCTCCAACGACTTGGGACTCGCGCTTCACGATTCATGACTCCGATTCACAATTTAGTGGATCAAAACCGAATAAACTGCACATTATATCGTGCAACTCGCGGTTACGATTCATTAAATTATAAATTGGAACCGTAAACCTCTCAACAGTATGGATGTTTTTTTTTACTAAAAAGGTGCAATTTCATTACTTAGACTTCAAAACAACAATAGTAGTGCATTAGGGAAACCCTTGACCACGATAAAAGAGTTATTTCATGGTATTGAGCCCTTAAGGTCTGTCTACGCATAACTTTGTAGCAAATGAACTAACACATGCGGTTTTTTTGGGAGCCATAAAGGCGAACATAAAACAAATAACAATGAAACCGATGTCTGCTGCTCAAGGTATTGCCCAAATACTGCATATTCTGTAAAATGCGACCGAACTTGTTGACACCGGTTTCCATGGGAGGCAGAGCTTTTGCCAGGGACCCCACCCAGGGCCAGTCCCCAGAGCATTGAATTCTTTTTATTCCTCCATGCGGGCCTGCTTTTCGGCCCGGTCTTTCTCTTCCTGAGGTTCCCCGTCACAACCCATATTCCCTACTTCAGTGCCTGACACGAGTCCATCTCCTAGTCTAGGCCTACCTTTGTGCCCAAGCAGGTCCCGAGAGGTCGGGGCCACCTTACCAAGTGGTTGGCCGATTGCTAGAGTCTTCCTGGTTGGATCCCCCTTAGGGTGTCTAGTAGCCACTTCGAGGATATGCACGGGTTAGGTGCAGTATCCGGGGATACTATCGGGCTACTGCCCCGAGACAATGGGGCCTTAGGTGTTGTAGTTGAGGACAACAGCTTCCCGGACGCCTTCTCGTCCCAATTAGTGGCATAATTCTTGATCTGCTACTCCTTGTGGAATTCCAAGATTGAGGAGTCAAAGCGGGGAGGATCCACCACCTTCCGATCACATTCAGTCTCCGTGTGACCGATCAAACCACAATTAGAACAGAAGTGTGGGAATTTGGTGTAGGTAAGTTTGATACGAACCGGATCAGGAAATTCTCGAAAACGTAGAAGAAGCTGTCGACGAAGGGGGCATTCCCTAAGGTGCCAGAACCTGATCCTCAATGTCCATCCCTAGTAGATGCCTCATTGATCGCATGTGACCTCTACACACACACCTAGAGTCAATCCAATCGTCTCTCTCTCGCCTTTGGTCCGCACCAACGGGGGTAGTCCATGTGCATAAACCCATAGCTAAAGCTGATCCAAAGCAGGAGGCTTCCTAGCCATAGGGTCAAGGTCCCCCAGAAGCAATGGCCGACCGTCAAAGTACCACGGTTCATTCCTTCGAACCCATGCCCTAGTTGTAACTGTTTCGAAGTAAAAACCGAACACGCCCGTGCCAATGTACTTTATGACTAACCCGTCGGCCGAATCCCCTACGCCTTAGTAATGATCCTGAGGATGACCTCCTTCTAGGGTGACTTGGAGGCCCATAGTTTTCCTAGTATGGAAAACTGTTGTCGAGCCAAGATAGAAGGACTCACCGGCACATATGACACCTCTACCTCGACCTCATCATCCTCCTCTAAGGAGCAAGACGAGAGCCCATCCTGTAACGTGGTAAGATGAGACTCCAAAGATGGCAGCGCGTGGGTCTTCGAGGTTGAGTCGACCTCCTTCGACTTAAAATACCTATGTCTATCTACCATCCCCGACGATAGAGAGAGAAACGCATGGATCATCGGAGCATGGTACTTGGTAGGACTCCGGACGCCTACACAAAGCGGTTCCTCCCTCTCCGGACTGGTTATGGGAGCCTTACTTCGAAGAGGGTCTCGGACCATAGGAGGTGACGGAGAGGCGATAGGGGCCACCGACGATTGCAGCGTGCCAGGAAGTGTAGGTTCCGGTGGCAGTTGAGGAGCTGAGGCAGTCGCCGGAGGCAACGAAAGAGTCGGGCCTTCAGGTTTAGAAGAAGGTGGTGGAGATGTCAAAACCCCAACATAGCGTGGGGTAAAAGTTAGGGTTTTAGGCTTGAGGGATCGACCCCGTCGTGGTTTACCGAACGGTTCCGAGGAACCCAGAGAGAAGGTTGGATTTGCCAATGACGTCGGAGTCGAAGTGGGGGCGATTGAGAAGAAGAGTATGGGACAAAAAGTATAGATTGCTTTGACTTCTGGTTCCTACTCTTCTTAACGAGGGACGCAACCTCTGATGAGGGACACTGTGGTTGTATAGATGGTGTGGTTCACACTACGTTGGGCTGCGATGGGATAAGACCTACGACAGAGACAACAGTCGTATCGACGACAGAAATACGAACTTCTATAAGTGAGACTGTTTTTTTGGATAAGAAGAAAAATCTCGTAAATCGAGGAAGTTTTTAAGAGATACGTAATGGATGCTTTTAGTACATCGATTTTCGCACTAATTACCCATACATCACAAAATAAAAAAGAAGACCAACAAGAAAAGCAGACCCAAAATCGAAGGTCATCTATATCGGTCCCTTCTTCTTTTTTATTTAATATCTGTTCCTTGTCATGTCGTTTTTGGGAAGAAGAAAAAATCAGCGAACATGTTTTCCACTCAGCAGAACCATCTATTCACACCCTATACCTTTAAATTTGAAGTTCACGCGTGTAAAATTCCTCACCTTTATTCGGTGGATAACATTTTCTTTTTAAAATAACAGGAAATTCAATAAAGATTTGAAGTAGGAATAAAAAGAAATGTATAAGGTGGTGTTGATTCTAGTCACCAATCAAATTTAAAACAAGATTTTTGGGGTAGTCTATTAAAAAACAATGATTCGAGCATATAAAAAAACAATGAAAAATGAAATATAAGAGCAATGAACATCTAATATAGATTAATAAATGCATTCATATACAACTTTGTACAATCATATTAAAACCAAAAAATTTAGACTGATTAATAAAAAATCTCTACTCGTGAAATGAGTATATTCGAAATGAACATAAGGATAACATCTTATATTGATGAAATATGAAGACAATGATATATGAACATATATGATGCATTCATAAATTCACATAAAATCGGTTACATCTAGGTAGAAGACCTGTTACACCTTTTGTCGGGTTTAGTTATTTTTTTAGTGATAAAGGTGCAATTTCATTAAATCATACACGATAAGAAAGAGTCATTATATGATATCAGGCCCCAATACGTCTTTCTACACATAATTCTGAGACAAGTGAACCAACGTATGCGGTGTTTGAAGAGTCATAAAGGTTAACTGAGATAAAAACTAAACTATGACGAAAGCAATGATTGCTGTTCAAGGTGTAGCCTTCATGATCTATTTGCTACATTAAACCGAACCTGCGATCATTGATTCAAAGAGTAGACAGAGCTCTTTTCACTACAAAAATAAAATCAGATAAGATAAAAAAGACCCATTCAATTAACCAGATCCAGAATCGAGAGCGGGTTTGAGAAGGGTGCGGTGGTGGAGGCCAGGAAAAAAGACGTGCCAACGGCGGCTTCAGAGACGACGACGGTTTCAGAGGCGATAGCGAATGCGGTTTTAGGGATGGCGGCAGAGACTTCAGATAATTGCCTTTGAGATCAATTGGGGAAGAGGCTATAGCAGGAGAGAACCCCCCAAAAACAATTGGAAAGGACACAGGCGATGTCGGCGGCGGCGTGATCGTGATGATGTGAGTTGGGGATGAGATTGGGGAAATCAAGGAAGATGGGGAGGATGGGGATTGGGTAGTGATGACTCTTGTAGGCAGCGGATGAGTAGGAGAGGATGACCGCCATATCGACGGAGAAGCAGTATCGGACTGCGACCGGGAGGAATGACGTCGTCCCCAAGAGAAGCCGCCGTTTGGGCTAGAGGTTCTGAAACCCTAGCAGAGTACATGTTTTTAAGTGCACGACAATACATAAAACATTAGTTTAACGTTGTCGGGTTTAATTTTAGTTGATGTTTTTTGGTTGGAATACTCCTTGTTTCTATGAGGTGATTCTAAAAAGAAATCTTTACTCTTTTTCCTATTTTAGAAAATTGATTTATTAATATATATATAGGATAGCTTTCAGGTACAATTTTCCTTAAAATACAAACGGTACGAACCATGTAAATCTGTGAAAATAAAATGTAATTACAAATTATTTATATAGATTTACATTTCCGATTTACATTTACGTTAGACTATCCTATTTTTGATTTACACAAACAAAATATAATATCTCTAAAATAAAATGTAATTACATCTTTTTTTCGCAGATTTACATGATGTTCGCATATTTGTATCGTAAGAGTGGTGTGTACCTGAAAGCTTCCCTATATATATATATATATATATATATATAAAAGGAGACAATCACGTGCGAACTTTTTTTACTGTGTGAGCTTGTGAATCTCGAATCTGATTTGAGAAAATAGCGAATATGATTTGAAAAAATAGCATCCTGTTTGAGAAAAAAAAGTTTATGAAAATAGTATTTTACTTTGAGAAAATATGGTTTGAGAAAATAGGATAATGGATCAACTGTTACTAAAAAGGGATTGGAGATATTAATTTAGTAGGATAATGGAATCATGTGCTAATGCATTTTGAGGGACAAGTTTCGTACGTACTCAGATTGGGAATGTGCATGGCTTGTACCTATTTGTAATGGTAATAAAATAAAATAAAATAATTATGAAGTAAAATATCAACTTTCTTTTTTTGCTCAACATTATACGAATCAATGTGGTATCCCCGTGAGATTGTTGGAAAGGCTGTTGTAGATACGAAAGGTTTATGCTGTGTATTGAACTTTATTAAAAAGGAAAAACTTAGTTGTGCTTTAATTATTTGTTTGAACGAAATGTACCATTCCTTAATTTAAATTCAAATACATCTGAGTACATCAGAAATACGAAAAACAGATAAAAGACATAATGGTGTCGCAATTCTTTTTCGTACTATAATCGTTCTTGCCGGTATTGAGTGAACTAGCTAACACTGAGTTGGGATGTCGTATAAGCAAGGAAGGAAGACGGGGGTTGAGAAGGTAGTATTGGAATTCCTGCTCCGAAGATTGGCCAAGGACTTCAACAATAATAGTGGGAGGCAGTACATGAATCGGGGTACCCTTCCTGAAAAAATCTCTGATTCTCTGTTCACTAGGCATCGAACCTGCAAAGACAAGCTCAAATAAAGTAAAAAGAACCCGCTCAATTAGCCAGATTCATAACCGTGAAAGGGGTCGAGACGGTTGCGACGGTGGAGGCCAGGGAGAAGGGCGCGCCGACTTCGACTGTGGCTTCAGGAACGACTCTAGGGACAACGGCGACGACGAACCTAGAGGCGACAAAGACAACATCAGGGACGACGGCCTCAGAGGCGGAAACTCTCGGAGTTGCAGAGGAGGGACCGAAACAGGTCAAGAGGCGCTGCGTTACTGGCGGAAGAAGCTCAACGTCGCGGTGGCTAGAGGCGGCTCGAACGAAACCCTAGCAGAAAAAACCTTCGCATGATTCCTAGGGAGGATGTAAGGGAGATGATGTGTAGGGGAGAAAAGCATAACCATAACATAAGCCATGATAAAAACAATAGCTATAATCATGACTTTTAGATGCCGCGACCGATAATTTTTTCAAGGGTTCAAAGAAAGATGCTATATTGTGTTTCTTTCATTAGTTGTGATTTAATAATTTGCCATTCAACATGGTATGTAATATAAATTTCCTTATATTTAAATATAAAAATCAGATGGTTTACAAATTAATGACTAATGATCATCACTTACTTTGAAATATTATATTCAAAGACAAATAAAACACTTTGAATTCTCCTTGCTTTGCCTGAACATATTTAATTACTTTTTCTTTTATCAGGCTTTACAATATGCTGTAGTTTTGTACCTTGTGGTGGGTCTATTTTTTTTGTTGTGTTGTCGAAGACTTTGATTGACCTAAAGTTCTTAGAAAGAAAGAACAGCATATCATGTTTGAGATATTATATAGTATTAAAAGACCAATGACTAAAGATCATCACTTGTCTTAAAATATTATACTTAAATGCTAACGAAACACAGTAGCTGTTTTGTCCCCAAACTTCATACAGTGATTATAATATAACTTTACCAATTTCTGATAAAAAAAATATAACTTTTCCAATGATTGCGAACTGAAGGTGGAAAATAGAAGGTTGCCTACCCTAAAACTTTACTTCATGAAATTATCTTGATCCTCGTAATCAACCAACATCTGATGAAAGGACTCGGTGCTCTTCGGAGAGAGTAGTTTTGGAAGTTTTTCTGTTGGTGGCTTGGGGTTCGTCAGTTGGTCTTCTTTTTTGGTGTTGCTGTTGTGGCCTTCTCGTCAGGTGTTTTTGCAGGTTTCGGTTCTCTTGTGCTGGTTTTAGTTTTCTTGGGTTTTTTCTTGGCTGTTTGGATTGCAAGCCTTCTCTTGTTAGTTTCTGTTGTGGTGTCTTTGAGAGTTGTACTCTTAACCTCTTCTTTACTTCAAAGAATTGGTTTGATAATAAAACTTTTGCTTATAAAAAAAAAACACAAACAAAAGTGGAAAAAGGGGATAACTTTGTCTCAGCCCACGACCCATTTCAAAATTCGGAGACGAAACCCGTTAATCAAGACCGACACATGTGCTATTAGACACTCTGAAATCACCCCCTCCATCTCTTCCCAAAGCCTATAACAGACATGCACAAATCTAGATATTCCCAACTGATTGAGTCATATGCCTTTTCAAAATCGATCTTGAAAAACAACAACTCCTTTGACTTTCGTAGATATTGTATTAACTTTGAAGCAATTAAAACTCCGTCCATAATCTGTCTCCTACCAATAAACCTCGATTGAGTATCACTAACCAATCCATCAAATACATCCTTAAGTCTTCTTGACAAGACTTTTGCCAAGATCTTATAAACTGAGGAAACGAGACTAATAGCCGAAACCCTCCAAAAGACTTTGGATTATCTACTTCTGGGATAAGTGCCAGGAGAGTGGCAGTTAACCCTTCCCTAATCTATCTCCACCGGAAAAAGCAAAGCTCCATAATATCACTTTTAAGCAAAGGCTAAAATTTCTGGAAAAACAAGAGGGAATATCCGTCTGCACCGGGCGCTTTTGACCTATTGTAATCTTCAGGGAAACCAATACTTCATCTTCTGTGAAAACATCTTCCAACTTTGTAGCCTATGAAGGTGAGAGTGTCTTAAAAGAGAGGTCAAGGAAGTACCAAATATGTTTTGAGCTCTTTTCAAAGTGGTTCCCAAAAAAACTTGTCGCCTCTCTTTTAACAATCAAAGGATATGTAACAGCGACCCCATCCACAATCACCTGAGATAACCGGTTTCTAAGAGCCTTGTAATTTGTCAATATATGAAAAAATCTCAAACAACGATCTCCTTCTTTGATCCAAAGGGGGTGGGAAGAAGTTCACACTTTTGGGTTTCTAGTTTTGTTTGGGTTTGAAGACTAATATCTCCAAATCAAGTTGTCATCTGTTTAATGTTAGATTGTTATATGAGGAAGGAGCAGCTGATATTCTGGGTTGCTCAGTCTGCACCATTATGTTCCAGTACTTGGGCTTCAGTTTAGGAGTCAATCCAAAGAGAAAGAAAACTTGGGATCCGATTATAACAAAGTACAAGCGGATATTGGGACTAGCAGGAAAAATTCTTGAGTTTAGGCGGCCGGGTACTCCTATTAAGTCCAGCTTAACTGTTTTTCCTTTGTATTTTATGTCCGTTATGCAGGGCCCTTATTTGTGTGATCCGAGAATTGGAGAAATGGCAACACACCATTTTATGGAGAGGGAGTTCTAGAAACAAACCGGTCTATAAGGTGTCTTGGGATGTGGTTTGCTCTCCGAAGGAGGAAGGAGGCAGTGGCGGATCCAACTTTTAGACCGAGGGGGGGCACCAAATTTTTTTAATACAAATATATAACGTTAAAATATGTATGGGAATTTTAGTATCGTATAAAAATATACTAATGACTATTATTATAATGTCTGGTGTCATTTCATATTTTGAGAATGTTGTGAAACACTTTGTTAATACGGTAAAAATTATTCGATTTCCTCTTTTTCTCGGTGTATACAAACATACTATCACTTCTCCATTGCTCTCTTATTTTATTTTCTCTTTTTCTCATCCAGTTTAATGGAGTAAGATTTTTTTTTTAAGTATCTCTCTCTGACTAGTATTTTGTAGATAACCAAACTCAGAATTCAAACTTACAATCGTTTCAAACTTTAAACACTATCGTTGAGAAGCATTCTAGAGAGAGACGCTCCTCCCTCTCTCTAGAATCCCAAACCCTAGCTCAGCAGCGCCGCCTCCTTTCCTCACCCTCGTACTACCGGTGGCTTCCTCGGCTCCGGCCAAGGGAGTCACCGGTGGTTCTCTCTCCACCAGACCCTCACCTTCCTCCTAACCCCTTTTCCCTCGCCTCGGCCCTCTCCTCTGTCCTTCTTTTCGTTCTTTTACTCCTTCGCCGATCTTTACGCCGGTGTTGGGTCTGATCTTCTCGTGGGAACCCTTTGTCACAAATCTGGTGAGGTTGGGTGGGGATCTACCTCCCACCTCAGTTTTCTTTCTCCTGGGGTTCGGGTCCTTCCGTTTTTTCCTCCCTCTCTTGAGTTCTCCGTTGATTTGGCGTTTCAGGCCTTGTTGTAACCCAGGTTGGGTTTAGTTTCTCTTCAGTGACTTCAGATCTCTTGGGTTGGAGGAGTTAAGCTAGGGGGTTCTGGATCTCAGATCTGAGTTCGTCTCTTCGACTCTCTGACTCGCGTCTCGCCCCATCGTCCCTGCTGCTTCAAGCCTTTCTCTCCTCTTGTGGTCGTCGTCCGGTGCTGGCCGGAGTCGGGATTTGAGCCCTCAGATCGGAGATGTGGGTCGTTGGTGGCATCGTGCGTGGGTCGAGAAGGACTGTTTGGTAAGTTCCGTTCACCCTGCTTCTCCGAATAGGTTCCTCATTTTCCCTCTCGTACATCGATTTGTAAATTTCTCGGTGCTGGCCGGAATTGCATGTCGGTGGGGGTTTGGGATTTGGGTCCTGGGTTTGCTGGGTTTAGGGCCCTCCTGGATGATTAAATCCGGCTGATCTTCAGTATCTCTTGGGTACTGGTTCATCGCTCCTTGGGGATTTCCACTTAGTGCTGGCTGGGGAAATTGGACTTCGGTCCCGATGAGCTGAGGATTAGTCGGTTTCTTCAGGTTGGGTGCTAAATTCTGCTTTGGGGGGTCGCATTGGTTTATTGGTTTCTTTGGGATTCGGCTTGGGAGACTTCTCTTCTTCTCCTTCATTGCTTGGTGTTCGTCTGCTGGTGGTTTTCTCTTCTGTTTTACTTTCAACTTTATGGACTTCAAGGCTGGTTTTCAGAGTATCAAGACTCTTCTCTTTCAATTTGCACTTCTAGGTTGTGATTCTGAGTTCCAAGACTCATTTGTTGCTCACTTTTTGTTGTGTTGTTCTTGTTTGCCCTTGGTGGCTTTGTTAGTTGTTGAACTGGTTTTATCTGGGTATAGGAACGTGTTAGACCCGCTTGTGTTCCTCGGTTGCTCTTCATGGTAGGAAAATTTGGTTAGATAGGCCATTTGTGTTCTCTGGTTTGAGGTACCTTCGGGTATGCTCTGTTTGTAGTTTGTTTGGTGGGTTCTTCCTATGGCCTTGTTTTCACTTTGAAAACATGGTTTTTATATATAAAAAAAATTGCTGATAAAAAAAAACTTTAAACACTATCTTAATATAATTACACTTTGGCACATTAACTAGAATTAAGAAACTAAGTAATATATTATATAAAACAATCACGAAATTTAAAAATAATATAATAAAATAAAATTTTAAAGGGTACATAATCAAGAACATAGGAAAACATAGTTATGGAAATTAATGAAGGAAATTTAAAGACATTAAGTGACAATTTTTAAATAAAACTGAGGGGGACACCAAATAAAAATATGAAAATTTTAAGAAGAAACCTTATAAAATTAAGTAACTAATTAAGTAAACGGGAATTTGAGGGGGGCACCAAATAGAATATATGAAAATTTTGAAGAAGAAACTTTTGAAAATTAAGTAGGAATTCGAGGGGGGGGGGGGCACGTGCCCCCCTGGACCCTTCATGGATCCGTCTTTGGAAGGAGGGTTGGGGTTACGAAGGTTAGACCGGTTTAATAAGAGCTTATTGACAAAGTGGTGGTGGAGGTTTGCTTACGAGGTGAACTCGTTGTGGAAGAGGGCAGTTTGTGCTCGGTATGGTTGGGAGGTCTCAGATTGGGATCTAGGGAGAGGTGATATTGATGATATAACTTCCTGGTTGGCTCATGTCCAGGATCTGTCAAAAGATGAAGCTTTTCGTTCTCTTTTTGTCAATCTCGGTATCCGATAGAGTTTGGGGACGGGTCCTGTGTTCACTTTTGGTCGGATGTGTGGGTAGGGGATACCCCGTTATGGGATATGTTTCACAGGTTGTTCCATTTATCAGAGGATAAAGGTGGTAGTGTTGCTGCAGCTTGGAAGGAAGGTACCTAGCAGTTAAAGTTTTGTAGAGTACCGACATGTAGAACCTTACAGCTTAGGTATGAGTTGGAGGCCATCCTCGAGCCTTTTTTATTGGTCCCGGGTTCCGAGGATTCTTTTGTTTGGGTGCCTTGTGAAAAGGGTTTTACAGTTGGTCAGATGCATGAGTTTCTTCAACCAAAGGTGGAGAGGTGTGCTTGGGCAAAGGTGCTTTGGGTTCCGGGTACCCAACCAAAGGTGGCAGCGTTTGTGTGGCTCAGTTGTCATTAGGCTATCCCGACTAGCTTATTCCTTGAAGGTCGTGGGGTCCTTATACCGATACAGAGATATTGGTGTCACTTTTGTGTGCTCAGTTTTGAAGATAGTGAGCATCTGCTCCTTCAGTGCCCTTTTGTTTGGTTGGTTTGGGTCGGGGTTTTGGATTGGTGGGGATTGCAGGGGGTGTTTCCAAGAAATGTGCGTTCTTTACTTACAATGTGGACAAGTATGGTGGGTAAGAGATTCAGAAAAGTTTGGAACCCATTATGTGCTTTGGTTATGTGAGAGATTTGGCTTTCTCGGAATAGTTTGATTTTAAAAGGGAAACAACCGATGGTGGGAAATATTCTTTATAGAGTACAATCAGCCTCTTTAGAGGTACGGAAGGAGGTGATGAGGGAGTTGTTTGAGGTAATGGTTTGTTGCAGGAGCTCCATTCGATCCAAACAAGACGAATGGACCCTACTCATATTTCTCGACTCAGACACTATCTGGGATGTCCCGACACTGTCCAATAATGCCCGAGTTCAGTTGCATCCACTTTTTCCGTTGAACTCTAAACATAGAACGAACATGATACAGATCTATATACAATATCATGGTAGAATACAAGTCGTACTCATATTTCATAAACGTAAACATCGAGAGTGATAATGAAATAACGTTACATATTTCGAAAGAACACGAGAAGGAGAGGAAGACCGGGATCGAATGCAAGAATGTTTCATATGATTAATTACTAAATGTTCCCAAAAGTTATTGGAAGCCTATAAAACATAGCTTACATCCCCATGCAGTCATCAAGCTATAGCTCATACTCCAACAATGTCTCTTCTTCATAGCCTTCCGCTCCTAATTCTCTTCTGCTCCACGGCCACATCCCAACCTCTGAGATTCGAAAACCCTAGACTTCAACAAGCATACACAGGATTGCAAGCATTGAAGTCATCCATCTCCTCCGACCCATTTAAGGTCACCGCAAACTGGAAGGGCTCCGATGTCTGCAACTACACCGGCGTATTCTGCGACCGATTTCCAGGCAACCGATCAATGAGATCGGTCGCCGGCATTGACTTTAACCGTAAGAACATCGCCGGTGTCCTTCCGGCTAAACTTGGCCTCCTTAACGATCTTGGCATCTTCCATATTAACTCCAACAGGTTCTTTAACCTTTCTCTCCTTGCTGATTTGTTTCCTTCGGTTCTTTAACATATATAATTGCTTATTTGGTTAGAGTTGATTTAATGGTTAAGTTTCTGTATCTTAGACTTGAATTACGGCTAGTCAATATATGAGTTTGAATCTTGATTGATCATGAATTTGAAACAAGTACGAAACGGTTACGTTAAGAAATGATTATATCATCCCTTTGTAAATAATGATGTTATACTCTCTTCTAAGGAGATACCCAATGTTCATGGCACACATTTCATAGGGATGTTTTGGGTTTGAATCCGGGTCAATAACTATATTACTTGTTGGAGTAATTTTCCTTTAGCTTCTTATATTTTTTATATTTTATTTAAAGTGTTTTAAATCTTCTTTATATCATCTCAAGATTCTAAATTTTTGTTAATTCATTTACAATACTCTAAATTTCTTTCATGTCAACTTAGTATTTTAAATTTTTATTAATTCTATTTTAATACTCACGGTTCACTTTTTATATGAGTTTTCATCCAAAACACATAAAATGATCCTAATACTCTTCATTAACAACAAAATTTAGGATAAAGTTAATGGTGGATATTGAAATGGAATTAATGAAAGTTTAGGGTAGTGAGGTGACACCAAAAAGATTTAGGGTACTCTAAATAAATTAATGAGAGTTTAGAGTACTTAGACGACAAAAAAAAATTAGGGTACTCTAAACGAAATTTGAAAGATTTAAGGATGGAATTATCTTTTATTTATATGTGTGATATACACGTTTGTTGCATGCTTGTATGTGCTAGATTACTATGTTTAATTTGAAGTTTGTAATATTATTATCCAATAAATCTAAAATATTATCATTTGATTTGTAAGCTTAAGTGAGTTCAAGGGGATTTATATTTTAATAAATAAAATTCATTGTCACAAAATGATGATATTTAAAGTAGATTGTAATTAATAGATTTATTTTATCAATTCGGGTGCTGGTGTTTGTATTAAGAGGATTGTCCTCTTTCTCAGATTTGTTTCATACAGTTCTGAGAATTAAATTATTGCTAGCTTTCCAAAAAAAATAGATTTATTTTATCCGATTGTCATAGGTTTTCCGGTACCGTGCCCTCAACCATACGGAGCATGAAGCTGCTTTATGAGCTCGACATCAGCAACAACCACTTCACCGGACAGTTCCCTCCGGTGGTCTTCAACCTCCCGTCCCTCATGTTCTTGGACCTCCGGTTCAACGAGTTCCAAGGCACCATCCCTCCCCAGCTCTTCAACAAGAGACTAGGCTCCATCTTCCTCAACAGCAACAAGTTCGTCTCCGGCATCCCTCCGACCATCGGCAACTCCACCGCCTTCGTCCTCGTGCTCGCCAACAACGACATCGGCGGCTGCATCCCCGGCAGCATCGGCAGGATGAAGAACCTCCAGCAGATCATTCTCAGCCACGGCAAGCTCACCGGCTGCCTGCCGCCGCAGCTAGGGCTTCTCAAGGGCGTCACCCTTCTCGACGTCAGCAACAACCACCTCCGGGGACCGCTTCCGGCGACGGTCGGGAACATGCGGAGCCTCCAGGAGCTCAACGTTGCCCACAACCGCTTCACCGGGACGATCCCGGCGAGTGTCTGCCGGCTCCCTGACTTGCGGAGCTTCGTTTATTCTTACAACTTTTTCACCGGCGGTTGCTCCGCCGGAAGAAAAGGGTTAGTGTTCGAGGGAATCAAGAACTGTATTCCCGGGAGGAGGTATCAGAGATCTGATCGGGTATGTTCGTCGCCGGCTGCTCGTCCGGTGAATTGCAACAACTTGAAATGCTCGCAGTAAACAAAGTTTGAGTGATTGATTTATGAATGTTGGTTTAAAACAAACTCCCTATTTAGTATATTTGTTTGAAGCTCGTAGTATGTGTCTTACTATTAGGTATGTTTTTGTCAAAGGTACACTACAAGAAAATATGTCACAGCTCCTGGTTCTAGTGTCCCTTCTCGTGAGAGACTTGTATAATGTACCGCGATGAAAGTAATAATTTTTTGTGTTCTACGATTTTCTTATGTTGGAGGGAACATAACTTTACATTTTTAATAGCTTATGACTAAGGGATGGTATAATTATTTGATAAACATTTCAGGGTCTTCACCTATTACTTTGTGTTTTATGAAGGGAAAATGTCGTTTCTTAGTCCTTACGGAAAGGTCATTCGCGATTTTTAATTGAGGTCGACCTTTCGTGACAGATCCTATCACAAATGTGATATTTTGTTGCAAAAAAAAACATAAAGGTGGTAGTTTGTTACAAAAAGTAGCATAAAGATGATATTTTTTTTACAAGAAAAACCGCTTTTTTCATGTTTATTTTACACCTGATTGGTACTTTTTGTAAACGTGTACCACCTTTGTGATAAGATCTGTCACGAAAGCTCGACCTCAGGTAGGAATTGCAAATGACCTTTTTGACTTGCCTGGAAATTGACGTTATTCCTTTTACAAATAGGTCGGATTTTGATGTGATGTCAAAGCTTGGTAATCTCTGACCTACGCTCGTCATTCCATGTTTGAGTTCTTAAGTGTGACGGAGTTTAACATAAAAAATCGATGCATGTTTTTTTTTTAATGTTGGAAATTGATTTGTGACCTTTTTAGACTATTGGTCTATCTGTCTTTTAAATTTTAATGCGTTATGAGTTCAATGGTTTTTGACCTCCACGTTTTTATGGACATGATCATATTTAAATGTCTAAATGTGTTAGATTTAACAATTAACACTTTAATCATGGTGCAGTAGGATTTGTGGAATGAAGTTGCTGTGGTTAAGCAAGTGTAGGATTTGGCCCGAAGACTGGAGAATGAAATGGAGGTTGGGAGGCCTATTCACTATATCACCTGGGGATATTTGAATGTCCCTAACTAAGCATGGTCCTATATTCTGAATTATGAGTCAAGATCTCCTAATGAGAGAGAGGCTGAAAATGATGAACATTAATTGTTATTCAAGATAAAAGTTGTATCTTATGTAACGTGGGAATAAAAACACAAGTAAGTTTTTATTTGAATATAGATATGCTTCCCAAGTGTTGAGGAGGATAATGAGATTGAGCCACATGCTAAAAAGTCGAAATAGATTTTCGATAAAATAAGCATGTACGTTTCCATATAAACGTCACCAACTATTCATGTTCTCGGAGATATCAAAATTGTAAAGAGAACTCTAGCTCTTTTTGCTTCTCTTTCCTGTAACATCTCCTTTTGAGATTTTTAGTCTTGGGTTGAATAAAATCGTTTTTTTTTTGCTGATCAAAAAAAAAATTGTAAAGAGAAGCGTTCTTTATGGTTGGTTCTTCTATGCATTTGCTCGAGTCATTTGGAAGGAGAAACACTATAGCCAGGGTTTTATCGATGGTATCATAGAGAAGACTAAGGAGGTATATAGATCTATATCTTGCAGAAAACAATTTTAAATATATATTTTAACAATATGTAAACAAGTTTCAACGGTGTTCATCCCAATATAGTGTCAACATGACATAAATAATGTGAATATTTTCGAATACAACATCCAACAATTTTAAATATATCATACTTTGCACCGATAAGGGTTTACAATAAGATTCTTCCCATTATGCATTGACATTTGTTTGGGCTCAGATAGTTTCATTATCTAAAATAGTTTTGATTCAATTAACTAGCTCTCTCCATAACTTTAGTGGGTTGATTTTGTATGTAATGTGAAAATTCCAACTTTTTAAAAATAAAACTTTTTTCTTTATCAAACAAGCATACAAAAATGAAAACAATCAAATAAATTGCTGTCGTGATTCACGTCCTCACCAAACCTCATAAAATAATGAACAGTGTGTTTCAGTGGTGGTCTTTAATTAGTAATTAATCATTTGTCTCTACTTTTTTTGGTAGTCATGCACTAGTCTTTGAATATATATGATAAAGAATCCAATGCCAATAATAAAAAAAGCTTTTAAGTCAGATATGAGTGGAGGTTTCTTTTGTTAAGGTTTGGAAAACTTTAAGTCTTAAGTCTTTTAATACTGATATTTATATGTGACTCATCTCGCAGTGATATTCGATAAAAAAAAGTATGCTGAATGAGTATAATATAACCAATACCAAATCATAAACGATCGTCTGTAGAATGACTTTTTAAAGGGAGATTTGATACACTTTATAATGTGTGGATATTTTGATTCTATTATCCGAATCAATGATTGAAAATGAAACCCTTTTACCTGCTTTCACATTATATAAGCCTGAGTAACATAGATTACGTATTAAATATAGATGATCATGATTCATGAACACAAAAAAAAAATTTGTGTTCGAAATCTAACCCACAAAAATAACACCAACAAACACCTAAATTGTTGTCACCTCAGTGTACCAATCGTCATCATTTCTCTCCGTCCTCACTTGTTCTTTACTCACATACAAAGACATTCAGAAGCCTCTGAAGATTTGTGTCACTAGCATTGTTCTTTTCTCAGTTTTGATCGATCAATTGTGGTCAGGAGACGAACCTGACAAGAAAGAAGAAAAAAAATATCATGCAAATAGTTGTTTTTAATCTAAAGAAAATATCGAAAAGAAAAAGCTCAAAACTTTAATAGAATAATAAGAAAAAAAATTATAATTATATGAAAACACTAACGTAAACGTAATGATCAATGTGTTAAAATTTATTTACATAATCACTTATACAGTAATTAACTTGAAAAGTAAACATATTTTGCCTGAAAATCACGATAGAGAGAGGTGAATACAAAAAGGGAAAAAGACGATTGTGAGCATATGGGATTTTAACTTGGGTAAACTACAAATACATACTCCATACTTTACACAATTAACCGATACTTACCCCGAACTGTTTTTTTAACCGATACCTACTCAATTGTTACCGAAATATAACAGATAGCCCATGTCCGTCCAACTCTGTTAGTCATATTTTGTTAAATGACGAAAACACCCTCGGTCAACATTAGTAATTACACATATTAGTCTTCAAAACCTTTTTTCTCTCTTAGTAGGTATCGGTTAATCGTGTAAAGTATGGGGTATGTATTTGTAGTTTACCCTTTTAACTTTAGCGATTACTTCCTCGTCCATGCATGCAACTTTTCTAACATTGTTTTAGACCTTTAACGATATATATTCTAAATTTTAGCGGCACTTAATTATAGATCCAAACTTGTAATTGCTTGATGGAGAGAATATTCTTTATATATATTTTTTAATCAACTAACGTTATTAAGTGTAATTATCATAGAGATCATAAGGACATCCACTGTCTAATAGTCGGTTGCTGACGGGGAGAGACTGGCGGGGAGAATAAAAAAATATTTTTTGTTGTCTTATAGTCAGCTCTCTCATTTAGTATCCTACAATGCTAGGTGGCTTATAGTCAGCTATATGTCCCTTTTTGTTCACATTTTTGTTCCCAGCCGACGGAGAGAAGAAGCATGGATCTCCCAGTCAGTTCTCCCCGCCAGCTCCCAACCAACTCATCGCCGACGATTACTCCCCGTCCACGACTTTGGATGCCCTAACAACAACATGGGCCATGAAGCCGCAATCGCTTGAGAATTTAAGTGTGGTTTTAGAAGAAGAAAAAAAGTGCAACTAAAGAGCCAGTTACGCAACCAAAAACATCTGCGGAAGAAGAGGCTTAATTGCGTTTCAGAGAAACCGCCGCTAAAGACCGTCACTCATCGACCACCTTGGCAAACCGTTGTGTTTCATTAGTCTTTAAATATAATATTTGAAGTTGAGTAGTGATTTTGGAGAAACCATTAGTCTTTAAATACAATAATGCAAAGCAATAGAAACATACTAGCATGTTCACACTGAATCATAGTAAATTCGTAATAAAAAAAGATAAGAAAGGTGAAAGTCATCGAATATAGTATAGTGTTTGAAAGTGAGGGATGAACTTTAATCAGTCATTAAATATAATATCCGAGACAAGCTTTTGCTTTTCACAGGAATCATAGGTCCTAATCAACGGAAAAAATTGTCCCACCAAATTGGAAACTCTCTAAATAATTGTACGGGATATATACCTCCAATAATGTAATGGTCCACTCCACTCAATGGTGATCTTGAGAAAGATGCATGTTGAAAACTGTGTTCCAATGCTAGTCTTTAACTATCTTTTTCTTTCCAGCTGAGTGGTGATCTTTAACCAGTCTTTTGATGAAAGCATTGGTCCCATTCCCATAGGATGTGTTTCACGTTGGAATATTTGCCAACATTATAAATCAAATCATCATTAGTTGGGAGTATTCGAGTTTTTAATGTTCGATAAATCTTATGATTCATCTTTCACATTTTGAAGATTGTCGTTTAAACTTTTATCAAACCGTTACTCTATTCTATAAGATCTATTTTTTTTTTATCAGCAAAACAGTGTTATAAATCTCTCCCTTTGCAGAGAAAGTAAAGGGAGGACAATAAGGTTTCTAACTACAGAAACCCCACAGTACAAACAAGAGCACTGGCATTCAAATCACAACCTCCAACCAGATACCGAACCGAGACACACCTCGTCCAATGAAAAGAAGCTACAACCAAGAGCCTGCCAAACATGACGCTCAGTAAACAAACCAAAGAACTAGGGTAGGAGCATTACAAACGGCCCAACTACCAGATAATACAAACTTGAAGATCAATAAAAAAAAAGGTCTATAACCCAAGTAAAACCAACATGAAGCACTAAAAATCAGAAAAGCAAGATCGACTTCTCAATACTCAGCAGACTTCCGACCCACGATCTTGGGAATGCCGAGGGAATCAGGTCTATCGTCAGAGAACAGGCGACGCAAACGAGCACTGCTCAGTCTTCACAAGGAAGACCCAATCCAGGCCAACACCACGGATTGACTCGAAAGGAGTCGACTCTACCGACCCCTCAACCAACCACGGTAAATCCGAAAAGGGGGGGGGGGGGGGGGGGGGGGTTAGTCGAACTCGAGAGCATCCACCTCATCACTGAGTTAAGACCCGAAACCTAAAAAATCCACTACTAAACCGAGACTCACAAATCTCACACAACTCAATTAATTCGATTAACGAATTAATCCGCCGACGGCCAACACACGCCGACGATCCAACAGGAGAGTTAGGCTAAACCGACACCAAATCTCCACCGACTAAGAAGAGGAGCATGAGAAGACCTAAATGAGACAAGTAACTCAACGGAAAAGCAGGGAAATGATGAAGACAAAATACTAAACTGAACAGCAAAAAAGATCCATACCCAGGACCTTACCCCAACCGAAAACCAGATCCCCACTGTAGCTGAAAACTCCGAGACGGAGAAGGGCTGTCCCTGAGCACCGGGGGCAACTGGAACCACCAACCTACAACCAGCTCCGCAACGAACACTCCCGAGCAACTAACACTGACCGTTGAGGGCAAGACAACCACAAGCAGATCTGAGCCAAATTCCAGATCTGCAACTCCTTGACCCCAAGGGTTCCTTGACGCGATAGCTCCGACGAAGTGCACAACTCCGGTAAAGACGCGACCCAACTCCGACCCCAAAGTGGTCGGTCAGGACTACCGACCCTCTAGCGCAAGACAGCCACAACCATGAAAGCATATCTGGGCGAGAATCCAGATCCGCGACTCCTTTACTCCGAGGATGGTAGCACCGGCGACAAGTCCGGCGAAGAGCAGATCGGAAAAGAAACAAGTACGGCAGCAACGAACTCCCTTGAAGAACCCGAGACCAAGGTCGGGGTCTTCTCGGTGGCGAGCCTCATCAAGGAGCGGAGGAGAACTCCGGCGTGAAGATATGGACTCGGACCGGAATGGTGAGATGAAAACACCGAGAAGAAGAGGATAAGTCTGAGGTTAGGCGTGAAGGACTGGCCGAGCAGCAAAGAAAAAGCAGAGGAAGGCTAGAGGGGAGGAAGAAGAAGCAGGGACGGATAGAGGGGGGGAAGAAGAGTATCACCGGCGACCACCATGGCCGAAGCCATGGCCAGAGCCAGTCAAGAGAACGACACAGGGAGAGGCGGCTAGGGTTTCAGAGGGGGAAAAAAAGAGGTTTTTTATTTTATAAGATCTAATTACTATAGTTTGGAAATATTTTCTAAAACATGCAATGAAAAGTATAACAAAACACAAAAAATTATATTATAATCGAGGAATATCTATAAAGAGAGTTTGTAATTTTGAAGTCTATCTTTTGAATAAAAATCAATTTTATTCAATTGAACAACTTTAGATTTACGAATTGCATAAGTTAAATTAGTTATACATTTTTTTTTTGTTAAACTTAGTTCAAATGTCGTCCCCAAGTACGCCTTTCACTAACTTCCAAGAATGTTTTTTTTTGGAATGATACTTTGTATTTTTTTTGATGTATTGGACATCGTTGCATCCAAAATCTGGTCATCAGTATGATCCGGAGTCCAACTTTCTTCGCATTGTCTATAAATTGTGTCAAACTTGATCTACCATTTTGTTATTCTTTAACATCGATCTTTCAATTATTTGCGGGTTTGAACGCAGAAATAGTGTGGACCCGACCTCAAACAACCATGCTACGTTTTTTCGAACTTTCTTCTTCATCAGACTATAAGATATCACGTCGTGGAGCCATGCTAAGTTGCATATTTGAGATGGAATAGAAGAAAGATGGGAGAAATTGTAATGGGAGAGGAGAAACTATAATGAGAAAGGATTCTGAAATGGTATGGAGATCATGATTCTACAACAAAAGTTGAGGAAATGTGCTTGCTTGGATTTTAGCTCGATTGAGAAGTATTCCTATCGAATCCAATGAACTTATATTTTGATAATAATGGTGCAATATGCTAAAAAAGAGATCCAAGATCATAATTCCAAACAAATACTAAGGCATTATCATCTTATTCGATAAATCGTTGAGAGATGAGACTTGAAGATATGCAGAGTACTTATGAATGTTAATATGGTTGTTCATCGGGGAAGATGGTATTGTTCCGGGTGTTGTTGGGACGTTGGACTCAAAGGTGTTGCGGGCTAGACACATGAGTGAAGCCCAAGTTGCTTTGGGTGGACTGGAAGGTTCGGCCCAAGTAGAAGTTGACAAGGTTGAGCTTGGTATTGGGTCCGTGGATGTGGCCCAAGTCCATTCTAATCAGGACCTTGGTGTTTCTAATCAGATTGTTAATGGTCTTGAGTCCGTATCGAGCGTTCAAGTAGCACACGTGCCTATGGGCTGTGGGCCGGGTTTGGAGGTTCCGGTAGGGAGTTTAGCTGAGGTTCTGATAGCCCACGGCCTTGGCCCTCCTCCTGTGGTTTCGAGCCTTTGGAAAGAGGCTCTGGTTACCAAGAAACCTACAGGTGCGGTGTCCTTTACTAAGCCTAGAACGAGGTCTATGAGTCGGGAGTCAGCTTTTCAAGTTTCCCCTTCATCGACGATTTCTTCAGGGTGCCCTCCATGATCTTGAGGAATTCTTGTTTTTGTTTCCGTCTTTGTTTCAGAGACTACTCTCCTTGGTTTTAAAGGTTGGTGCCTTTGAGCTCCATTTCCAAGAGCTCCTCTGTAATCGTGTTTCTTGTTTGACTTCGAGTTACTCTCCTCCTTGGAGAGACTCTAAATAAAAAATTTCGCACTTATCCAAAAAAATATATGGTTGTTCATCTATAAAAGGCTTTTTCAGTACCTAAGCACAAAAGTCAAGTTAGGTATATAGGTATTATTTGCAATATAAATTGAACGAGGAAAAATCTATTGAAAACCACCCATAATCGTGAAAATCGATCCAAGTCATACACATCTAAAATTCATCATTAACCACGATGTCACATCATCACCCAAAAACATCACAAAACACCACAACTCATCTTTATGAGGTATCGGGTGAGCGTTTCCCGATAGTATAACTCTTAAGAATAAAGGAGGGAATTATTCGTACGCCCCGTAGTCTAATCCAATAGTTAAAACTAATATGATGTTTAATTAGAGGGTCATGTTTTATTGATCATGCATATAGAGATATGAGTCAACATCATAGATGTTAATGAGTATTAACATTGGATGACCCATATTGATAATACTCCATAGAATAGGAACATGACTATCTCTCAACTAGCAAGATATATTTTAGTACTTTGACCTTGATGTCACCATATCTCCTATGTGTGTCTGACTTGACACAAGCAAACTCTACTCCAAACAACATAGTTATAAAGGTTGTGTTAAGATATTGATACATGTATATGAGGAGTTTGGGTTATTGTCATTGAAATTTGTCTTTTGTGTTACAAACATGAGTTAGATATCATCGGCCCCCTCGATGAATGATTGTAAAAATAAGCATAGTAATACGAGTGAATAAAGAGTTGTCACTTACAATATAAACTCGAGATTGAGAAATGAATGACCCGAAAAAAGAAAGGTTGATGCTTCTATGCCTTGTGTTTTATGGAGATATCACAAAGCGACAAAGCATAAGCATAATTATGCTAATAAGTTCTGACAAGACAAATGTCAACCTTCATATAACTTAGGTGGTTATAGAACTTTCTACGAGTTATTCGTAACTTGTGAATGAAATGAAAGTTTCGGGTCATTGCCAACATCATTTGATGTGGACATCAAAACTAGCTCTCAATGGAAATCAAGAAGACATTCAAAATCAGTTCAAGATTCCAACAAATCTGATTTGGCTCAATCCAAGGAATTAATGAAGACATTTTGTCTCTTTCCAAGGAATTAATGAAGGCAAATTGTTCCGTATTTCCAAAGACAAATCAGCCACTTATTCAATGCAAGGGAGATGAATTCAAGACCATTAATGAGCTATTTATGCTGATTTTCAGATTTCCAACATTTAGATAAACAAAGAGTCATTTATTTATCCAAAGCTATTAAATTCGAGTCTTGTTGCTGGCCTATATAAAGGTTCATATTCAGATTGTAACAGACAAGTTTATCCAAGTTTTATGAAATAAAAATTCGTGTTTTCTTCTGCGAAGAATCTATCACATTCAACCTTCTTGTGTGCGAAGCCTTGAAGCTTGTTTGTTCGACTTATCACAGACTTTCCATAATCTGTGTGGCGTCATTCAATCCACCATCTACCCTCCTAGTTACTTCGATTCTTCAAAAAGTGTTGTACGACCATTTGAAGCAATCTCCATCATCGACTCCATCTTCATCCATTGGAACCATAGAAAGTGTTGTACGATCAGCTAAGGTTCTCCATCCACCACCACGTTCCTGTATCATCTGGTATCAGAGCTAAACGCTCTAAATCAGGGTTTTTTTTTTATCTATGGCATATCATTCATATTGTTCATATTGGCCATACCAACCTCGACACCAAGCTCCAACAAATGAAGGGAGTGACGAGCAGCAACTCCTCTCGGAAATTTCAGACATGCTCCAAAAGTTGGCGGACTTAATGGCCAAGGAGCAACTATTAAAAGAAGAGAAGCAAGCTTGGGCTAAGTTTGTTGCACAACGAATTCCTAAGGCGACATCTACGCAACAACAACAACAACCTGGCCAAGAAGAACGAAAATTGTTGGAGCAAGACCAAATCATATGTTCGGTGCACAACTTGTTCATTTTGGGTCCATCCAACAATGGCTATGATATGTTCTTGGATGGAATTGCAGAATTGTTCAAAAGTGATATTCAAATGACGAATGTGCTAATATCACAACCATGGCATGCGAATGCATTTGTGGAGACAAATGATGTTTTGCTTGGGCAAGCTGAACTATATCAGAACTTTACTGGGCCAACAAATGATGTTTTTCTTGTCAACATTGCTGATAAGGAGCCCTCTATGCGTTCTGGTCCCATGTTGATTATTGAAGAAAAATTCGAGGTATATTCAAGAACATTTCGTTTTGATTATCATGAATTATCAATACACTTCTTTGGATTGCTTTGTTGGCCAACGGGTATTGGCACTAAGTGGGAAGGAGGTTGCAACTCTATGGGGCTGAAAAAAATTAAGTTGAAAGCTTATGAATCAGTTCTGAGGACAGAACCAAGTCAAGAGGGAGGGAATGATGTGGACATCGAAACTAGCTCTCAATGGAAATCAAGAAGGCATTCAAAATCAGTTCAAGATTCCAACAAATCTGATTTGGCTCATTCCAAGGAATTAAATGAAGGCATTTTGGCACTTTCCAAGGAATTAATGAAGGCAACTTGTTCCATATTTCCAAAGACAAATCAGTCACTTATTCAATGCAAGAGAGATGAATTCAAGACCATTAATGAGCTATTTGTGCTGATTTGCAGATTTCCAACATTTTGATAAACCAAGAGTCATTTAGTTGTCCAAAGCTATTAAATTCGAATCTTGTTACTAACCTATATAAAGGTCCATATTCAGATTGTAATAGAAAAGTTATCCAAGTTTTATGAAATAAAAATTCGAGTTTTCTTCTGGGAAGAATCTATCACATTCAACCTTCTTGTGTGCGAAGCCTTGAAGTTGTTTGTTCGACTTATCACAGACTTTCCATAATCTGTGTGGCGTCATTCAATCCACCATCTATCCTCCTAGTTACTTCGATTCTTCAAAAAGTGTTGTACGACCATTTGAAGCAATCTCCATCATCGACTCCATCTTCATCCATTGGAACCTTAGAAAGTATTGTACAACCAGCTAAGGTTCTCCATCCACCACCACGATCCTGTATCATCTGGTATCAGATGTTCGGTGCAAAACTTGTTCATTTTGGGTCCATCCAACAATGGCTATGATATGTTCTTGGATGGAATTGCATAATTGTTCAAAAGTGATATTCAAATGACGAATGTGCTGATATCACAACCATGGCATGCAAATGCATTTGTGGAGACAAATGATGTTTTGCTTGGGCGAGCTGAACTATATCAGAACTTTATTGGGCCAAGAAATGATGTTTTTCTTGTCAACATTATTGAGAAGGAGTCCTCTACGCGTTATGGTCCCATGTTGATTGAAAAATTCGAGGTATGTTCAAGAACATTTCCTATTGATTATCATGAATTATCAATACACTTCTTTGGATTGCTTAATTGGCCAACGGGTATTGGCACTAAGTGGGAAGGAGGTTGCAACTCTATGGGGCTGGAAAAATTGAAGTTTAAAGGTTATGAATCAGTTCTGAAGTCAGAACCTTGTCAAGAGGGAGGGAATGATGTGGACATCAAAACTAGCTCTCAATGGAAATCAAGAAGACATTCAAAATCAGTTCAAGATTCCAACAAATCTGATTTGGCTCAATCCAAGGAATTAATGAAGGCAAATTGTTCCGTATTTCCAAAGACAAATCAGCCACTTATTCAATGCAAGGGAGATGAATTCAAGACCATTAATGAGCTATTTATGCTGATTTTCAGATTTCCAACATTTAGATAAACAAAGAGTCATTTATTTATCCAAAGCTATTAAATTCGAGTCTTGTTGCTGGCCTATATAAAGGTTCATATTCAGATTGTAATAGACAAGTTTATCCAAGTTTTATGAAATAAAAATTCGTGTTTTCTTTGGGAAGAATCTATCACATTCAACCTTCTTGTGTGCGAAGCCTTGAAGCTTGTTTGTTCGACTTATCACAGACTTTCCATAATCTGTGTGGCGTCATTCAATCCACCATCTACCCTCCTAGTTACTTCGATTCTTCAAAAAGTGTTGTACGACCATTTGAAGCAATCTCCATCATCGACTCCATCTTCATCCATTGGAACCATAGAAAGTGTTGTACGACCAGCTAAGGTTCTCCATCCACCACCACGTTCCTGTATCATCATTGAACCTAAAGGGTCAGACTCAATAGAGCAAAACTCGTAACGAATTGGATCTCGGAGGTCGAATTAAAAAAATAAGGACAATTTTATTTGATATAATTAACATATTTATTTAATTACTTATTCTCGAAATCAAATATATATATTTTTATTTAAATTATATATAGGTTGATATTTATAATGAAATAATCCATATAAATATATTAAATTAGAAGGGGGCGAAAATAATATTAGAGTAATATATATTTTCAGCCACCCTTATATATATATATATCCGCCCAAAGTGACGTCAGCAGAGCGCCCCAGATGTTGACACGTGGGCGCGCGCTGCTGGCGATGACACATGGGCGTGCGCGCTGCTGGTGCGCGCGCGCACAGTACTGATAGTTTACATAGCACAGTGCTGGTAGTTTAGTACAAAAGTGCTGATAGTTTACATTTGTACTAAACTATCAGCACCGTGCTATGTAAACTATCCCCACTCGCGCTGCGCGCGTGGTCAACACACGGTACTGTGTGGGCAGAGGCGCGCGCGAACTGGCAACGTGTCAGCATCGTGCGCGCTCTGCTGACGTCACTTTGACTACATCTCTTATTGTGCAAACTACGAACGCACGAGAGCCACAAGAAGCAGTCAAAGTGACATCAGTAGAGCGCGCACGATGCTGACACGTGGCCACTTCGCGCGCGCCTCTGCCCACACAGTACCGTGTGTTGACCATGCGCGCAGCGCAAGTGGTGATAGTTTACATAACACGGTGCTGATAGTTTAGTACAAATGTAAACTATCAGCACTTTTTTGTACTAAACTACCAGCATTGTGCTATGTAAACTATCAGTACTGTGCGCACGCACACCAACAACGCGCACGACCTTGTGTCATCGCCAGTAGCGCGCGCCCACGTGTCAGCATCTGGGGCGCTCTGCTGACGTCACTTTGGGCGGATCTTATGGCTCTCGTGCGTTCGTAGTTTGCACAATGAGGGCCTGTTAGTTTTTTTTCTCAAACTATTTTTTCTCAAACTGGGATGTTGTTTTTCTCAAACCATATTCGCGATTTTCTCAAACTATATTTGGGATTCGTAGGTTCACACCGTAAGAGGGGTTCACACCTAATTGTGTCCCTATATGTGTATTTATATGATAGGTATCAAATACAAACCGCACCTTATTGTGCAAACTAAGAAAAATTCTTAGCTACAAGATGCGCGTGCGCTGACATCATCAAAGCGTGCAAGATGCTGACACATGTCTCTTGTGCGCACAAAGTACTGGTACGTTATCTAACATGGTGTTGGTACCCACATATAGAGTTTTAGTACTACATGCAAAGTGCTAGTACCTTACATATAATGGTACTAGCACCTTACATACAAAAGTACTAATATCTTGCATATACGCAAGATATGCTAAAGCTTACTTTAAGTGGAATGAAATATAGATCTTGGCTTTCAATATATCTTTACAATATCATTAAGAGTTGTTTATTTTAAATTTGAAATTTGTATTAATTATTTTGCATGTATAATTTGGTGTTGATCATTACTTCTAACAATACACACATGTTAACATTATGATCAATCATTGATAAGAAGAAGTTCAAAGGGACAAATTTTAAGGACAACTCTAGAAACCAGAGAATTGTTCTCATGCAAGAAGGGAGTATATCCTTGATGTGTCCGTTCTTGAGGAACCACAGTAGATGCTTCCAAGGCCATTAAGGATGTTTTGACCAAGCACTTTAATGACTCTATGGATGTAGCTTGCATCATCTTGTGTAGCATGGAGGTTGATCTTCAAATTGTTGAGAAGAGCATCCGGAGTAACACTAAGGATGTTCTGGTGGTTAGAAAGGGAACAAACTTAAAAAAAAAGGAACAGGCAAGGGAAAGGATCATATGAGTTTCAACAAACCCATGGGAAAACCAAGGCCCGTGTATACACAAAGGCTTGCATATGGACAAAGGCTCGCGTATACACAAAGGCCTTGACCCCAAGATCCAATCCCAAAGGAATATACTTGATATTACTATAATGAGACTAGTTATTGAAAGACGAATTACAAGAAGTATGTGGATCATATGAAGATTAACAAGGGTAGTATACCAAACTCTTCAAGAATTCATGTTATATAAATTAACTCATTTACTTTTGGTACTATGATATTGAATACTGGATCCGAATCTCACATTTGTACTAATGTGCATGGGCTAAAAAATAGGAGAGTATTGAAGGAGTGCGAAGTACACCTATGAGTTGGGGATGACCATGGTGTTGTTGTCTTAGATGTAGGGACATATGAGTTAGCCTTGCCTAGTGGACTTACATTAAAGTTAAGTAATTGTTATCATGTACAAACTTTTCGTAGCAATATTACTTCCATTTCATGTTTGGACATGAAAGGTTTTGAGTTTACTATTAAGAATAATAAATTTAGTCTTTCTCATTATGACATTTATCATACAACTGGTTTACGAGTTAGAGGTCTTTATGTTTTGAACATAAAGGACACGAATGAAAAGTCCCTCTATAACAGTAATAGAAAAAGTTTTAATTCTAACGAGACTAACCTATATTCTTATGGCATTTTTGTTTAGGTCTCATAAATTGGAATCACGTATCAAAACTCTAACTTCATGTATTTTTTTATTTTTTTTATTGTGAATCTTTTTTAATGGGAAAAATGACAAAGAAAACTTTTTCTGAAACTGGTGAAAGAGCTAGTGACTTATTAGGACTTATAAATTCAGATGTATGTGGTCCTCTAAGTATAACTACTAGAGGAGAATATCAGTACTTCATCACGTTCACAGATGATTTCAGTAGACACAGCTATGTCTATCTAATGAAATATAAATCTGAATCTTTTGAAAAGTTCAAAATTTTCAAGAATGAAGTACATAATCAACATGACCAAAATATTAAAGCACTACGATCTGATTGAGGTGGTTACTATTTTAGTTAAGAATTCATAGATCCTCTGTTAGATTGAGGGATGATTTCTCAACTAACTCCTCCATGAACACCATAATAGAATGGTGTCTTTAAGCAATTGGGAAACCTACCTAAAAACTATAGGTATGGAGATGGGGCAAACTTCACTCTAATTATAGGTAATATAGATCTCGGTATTTATATTTGAGGATTTCTTAAATATGAAATAAATTATTAACTACTCTATATGTATTTATTGTAGAAACCATGTCTTTGAACAAAACAAACCATTTACCATTATACTTTATCCTTGAGAAGGATAGGCTCAATGAATTAAAATTTGAAGTTTGGTCCAGAAAGCGGAGAATTGTTCTTAGAATGGAGTGTAAGGAATATGTCTTTGATTGTCCAATTCCCAAGAAACCAAACGCAAATTCATCCAAAGCTTAGAAGGATGATTATGAGTAGCATCATAATGACTCTTTTGATGATGAGTGCAAAATGGTGGGTAGCATGGAGAGTGAACTCCAAAATATATTTATGAAGAGAAAGACTTATAACATAATGGCTAAGGTCAAGGAAATGTTCCTAGAGAAAGTTAAAACTGAAAGGTAACATGCGGTTAAGAATCTCATGACATGTCAAATGCCTACAGGTAAGCCTGTAGGTCCACATGTCCTTAGGATGAAAGGTTATCTAGAAGATGTGAGAAAGAGTGGTCTCAATGTAAAGGAAGAGTTAGCTACACACATTACTCTCCATTCTCTGCCTAATGAGTATAATGACTTTTTCATGAGCTACAACATGAGAAATAGGGATGCAAGTGTTTCAGAGTTACATAGGATGCACAAAACGTCTGAACAAAACATCTCTAATAAGACTAGAGACTCTCTGAAGCTTGTGGAAAATAATTTCAAGGGATCCCGGAAGAAAATAAACTTGGATAATCTGAAGAAAAAAAAAGTTCGTCTTAGTCTTCAGGTATTCATATGGTTGAGGTTAATATATCTACTTTTGGATCTTTGATATTGGATATCGGATCGGAATCTCAAATTTGTACGAATGTGCAGGAACTAAGATAAAGTATATCATTGATGCAAGGTGACGTTGACTTACGAGTAGGGGACGACCATAGAGTCGTAGCCTTACTTGTAAGAACTTATGAATTAATTCTACCTAGAAAACTTACTTTGAAGTTGAATGATCGTTACCACTCTTTTAAGAGGAATATTATTGCCGCCTACGTACTTGACGAGGAAGGTTTTGAGTTTGTTATTTAGAATAATAAATGTGATATTTTTCATAGTAGCACATATTATATAATTGCTACAAGAATTAGAGGACTTTATGTTTTGAACATAAAGAATTCTAACAAGATCAATACCAAGCGATTCAAGCCTAATGAATCGAACCCTACCTACCTCTGCATTGTCGTTTATGTCACATAAACCAGAAAGACATCTTAAAACTTCAAAAATCTGGATGATGGAGCTCACTTGATTTTGAATCAATGAGACATGTGAATCTTTTTTAATGAGAAAATGACTAGATCACCTTTCTCTAAAATAGCTTAAAGGACTAGTGACTTATTAGGATTCATACATACTAATGTATGTGGACCTATGATCAAAATGGCCAGAAAGGGGTTTAGGTACTTTATAACATTTACTGTTGACTTTAACAGATATGATCACATATATTTGATGAACTATAAGTCCGAATCTTTTGAAAATTCTAAACTTTCAAGAATGAAATGGAGAACCAACTTGGTCAAACTATTAAAATACTACGATCAGATCGTGGTGGAGAATATTTAGACAAAGAGTTCTTAGATTATTTGTCGGATTGTGGGATCGTCACTCAACAAACTCCACCTAGAACACCTCAATAGAAGGGTGTGTCCGGAAATAGAAATCTAACTTATTAGATATGGTTCGATCGACGATGTGTAAGACAGATCTCCCAATCTCGTTTTGCAGACAGCTTTAGACACCACTGCTTTTATTTTAAATAGATTACCTACAAAGGCTATGAAAAAACAACATATGAGATATCGAGTGGGAGGAATCCAAAAGTCAATTTCCTAATGATTTGAGGTTGCGATGTTTATGTGAAAAGAATGTTTTAAGATAATTTGACATCCAAATATGACAAATGCATCTTCGTGGGATATCCTAAGGAAATCAAAGGTTACGTACAAACCTAAAGAGAGCAAAGTGTTTGTTACTTAAGAATGTGTCTTTTTGAAAAAAGAGTTTATTTCTAAATAAGACAGTGGGAGAACAATTGAACTTGATGAAGTTCAAGACCCATAAGATGCCATGGAACTTGAGGATGACAGTCAAGAATAAACGTGAAACCCAAGGTAGTAACATGAGAACCGAGAATATCTGATAAAACACGTAATATCCCTATTTGATATGGATTCCTTGTCACTAAAGAAAATGTTGTGTTGATTGTGGACCAAGACGAGCCCACATCCTATCAAAAAGTCGTGAGAAGGTCAGATTCCAACAAATGGCTAGAAGCCATGAAACTAAAAATACAATCCGTGTACGACAATCAAGTATGAGATTTGGTTAATGCAACCAGTGACTTAAAAACCATTGGTTGTAAGTGGGTCTTCAAGAATAAGACTAACATGGACGATAATGTGCACACTTACAAACAAAGACTTATTGCAAAAGGTTATAGGCAGACTCTCATTGTTTTAAATATGACAAAACCTTTTCACCATTTGCAATGGTTAAGTCCATTAAGATCCTTCTATCCATTGTCGCATATTATGACTATGAGATATGTCAGATGATGTCAAAATCGCTTTCCTAAATGAACAGTTACTCGAAGATGTGTACATGAAAAAAATCAAAGGGTTTTGTCGATCCTAAAGGAAAGACTAAATTATGGAAGCTTCTGAGATCCATTTATGGATTAAAGCAGGCATCTCAGAGTTAGAATATTCGTTTCGATGAAATGGTCAAATAGTTTTGCTTCATCAAGAACGAATATGAACCTTGCGCGTACCAGAAGTTTAGTGGGAGCAATATCATATTCCTGATCATGTATGTAGATGACATACTCCATATTGGAAATGACATACCAAGCCTGAGTGACGTCAAGTTATGGCTAGGCTACTCCTTTTCAATGAATGACCTAGGTGAAACCGCCTCTATTCTAGGCATCAAGATGTATACATATGGATCAAGAAGGTATATAGGTCTGAGCCTGACTACTTATATTAATAAAGTTATATTCAGGTTTAGAATGCAAGACTCTAAAAAGGACATATATCTCAGCAAGAATAAGGGTCCCAAGACACGTGATGACCGGGAACGTATATATGATGTTCCACAGGCTTTGACCATTGGATCAACCATGTACGCAATGATTTGCACTCGACTGCATGTCTTATATGCATTGAGTGTGACGAGTAAATACTAATGAGCGATTTGGTTTTAAAAGGTTACACTAACGCAAGTTTCCAGACCGACACTGATGATTTTAAATCACAGTTTGGCTATGTGTTTTGTTTAAACGGATACACTTTCAATTGGAAAAGCTCAAAACAAGCAACCGTGGCAGATTCAATACTAGAGGTTGAGTACATCGCCGCAGTAGAAGCAGGGAAAGATGCAGTTTGTATTAAGAGCTTCATCACCGAATTGGGCATTGTGTCAAGCATATCAGACCCAGTGACATTTTTTGCGATAAGAATGGAACGGTAGCTCAATCTAAGAAGCCAATAACTCATTCCAAATCCAAACACATACAAAAAAGCTACCACAACATATGATAGTTCGTGGATGAGGGAAATGTCAAGATATACAGAGTAGATACAAATGACAATGTAGATGATCCTCTAACTATATATTTATTTTTGTTTATCATACGGTAGTTCTTAAATCATGGCTAGGTCAAGATATATAATTATTTTTGTTTTTGAATTCAATTAATAAATAAACTTTGAATTCCAGAATTCGAAATTTCTTTTACTATGTTTAAATTCAAAATGGGCCAACAATCTCTCTATCATAGTTGATATTTCGTAACCCATTTTTGGATTAAGATTTAGAGGTTAATCCATGTTTGTTAGAGAGTTTTAGAGGAGGAAAAACCGAAAAGAAAACCAGAGAAGAAAAATGAGAGACAAAGGAAAGGTTTTGTTCTAGCACACAGATTTTTGGGAGTATCTTATTGGTGTAGACACCTGCAGAGGACGCATCTAGTTGGAGACGTCTTGATCCCTTTAATCAGAAGTGTTTTATCAGTTCCCGCCTCGAACCGTGCTTAAATCCGAAAAAACAACAAGTTCAAGTTTTTGTTATGTCAGTTTATACGAATTACATGGATTTAGGGTTTGTAGGGATTTGATATTGTGAGGAGAAATAAAATAGAAACCACCTCTAAAACTACTCGCTCCTATCAAGACCCCCTCCTTGCTCTGTCGAGACCGAAACACTAGCCATGGAGCTGACTCCTATTCCCGTCGCCTCTCCCAGGCAGAGTTCTCTGGAGGCTGCATCAGCGGAGTGGTCTTCTCTACTTCCCTGGTCGGAGTCCCCTTCCCCTCCTGTCACCATACCGAGGCCCTCGATCGACTCGAAAACAGGGTTCTCCTCCGAGTGTGATCGTTATCTCCTCGGACGAATCATCCTCGAGCCCATCATCTATGCACCGATCCTACCACTCGCCTCCGACCTCGTCGTTCCCCACATGGGGGACACGTCTTCGTCGTTCGGGGTTGGAGACGTTACAGCCAAGGCGCTGTTTCGCGCGGGGGCGGCTATGGGAGCCTGCCCTTCGCTCCGGTGGTCTTTCTCGCTTTCAGCATCCGAGGTTCAAAACCACGGTGACCCATGACCTTGCTCTGGGTCGGCGGCGGGTGCAAGGCCAGTGTTCTGGTATCCAGCAACCACGGCTCATGCATGCTACGACCCATGACCTTGCTCTGGGTAGTCGTTGGGCACACGGCCAATCTGGCCATCAGGAGCGCTTTGGGGAGGCCGCGTCCTATGACCTTGCTCTGGGGCGTCGTTGGATGCAGGACTGGCTTGGTAGTCCGGTAGGGTTTGGTCGATCCCTAGAGTGCCCTAGGGTTGTGAAGGGCCGGTTTAGGACTCCTATCCGTCCGTCTGGCTGGGCTCCTTCGACACTAGGGTTTATCCCTCCCATCGTGCGGCTATATTGGTGGGTAAGGCTTGGCTCTCGGGCTGGTTAGACTCTTTGCCGGCTGGCAAAGAACAGGGTGCATTGGGATATCAGCGACCCCTTCGTGTGGAGCCTATAGCATATTATGACTTTGCATGGAATATCTCAACAAGGCAGATGGTAGGGCCTCGACCCTGGCCAGGACATCGCAGATCGCAGGGCCATGGTGGTATGGGGAAGCTGGGTTTGGGGGTCATCTGTCCACCTGTGCCCCTGGACGCATTACCTAAGAATGGGATGTGCCGCGGATTGGGAACTTAGGTACCATTGGTGTTGGTCTCTAGTACCCAGCCCTCACCTGTTCTAGTAGTTGCCGACCCCCCCCCCCCCCCCCCCCCCCCCCCCCCCCCACACACACACACACACACACAATTCTCCATATCCTGTCGCCGAAGATATTTCATTTCACTAGGAGGCCTGGGAGATGCAGCAATGTGAATTCCACTCAATGTCTGGCCTGGACGAAAGAAGCCAGCCCCAGGGCCCGCCCATAGAGAGCCCACCTTGAGTAGTGTTCGTCGGAGGATTTTTGTTACCATTGATTTTACTTTTTCGCTATTAGTTTCGGGTTTAGTTATCTATGTTTGATTGTTAAGTCTAGACGTTATTAAGACACATCATCAATACGTCACCAACAATTTCCGTGGTATGTTTTGTTGTCTAAAATCCTTTCAGTGATACTACAACATCTGAATCTCGAAGAGTTCTACTAAACCTGAAGTCATCATTCATGGAAAATTCAGCCACCAACCCATATTGCTCCAATACCATCATGCATAACCTCATATACCGAACAATGAGATGAATGTCGAAAAACTAAGATACTCCTAAAACTTAATCGTCATTCCGTGACAAAGCGTCATCATCACTTCAAGAGAAGCTTCTTGTTTAGTGTGGACAAGACTCGAATCCCTGGACCCCCTTGAAACCTCGAACCTGCAGACCACATCCCAAAGTATTTTAAGAGGCATCTCTTCTACCTGTCTCTGACCAATATATCTAAAGTAGGACCACCCGTTTAGAGGGCATGATGACAGTGATCTTAATTAACTAGTAATAATTGAGTGATGTAGACTCCACAGACTCAAATTATGTTCTTGAGTCAAATCATTACTCATCAGAATATGTCGAATCACAAAACTTTTAATTGAGTTAAGTTATTTTAGAATAAAGGAATAGAATGTAATGATAAGTACAGGTTCTATGTTTTAACAAAGAGACTTTTCTAGAATAAACAAATTAATGATCCTTATGATCGTGTTTTATGAACGATAAATTGTAATTTTATAACGTTTTAAGAACGATTACATCGAAATGTCTCGAATAACATGCTCCTCGACTATGAAAGGTCAGTATGAACGAACTAATGTTCACTGATCCTTGTAGTGTCAAAACCATCATGGACGGTATTTTAACGCCCCATGACAAAAATAGAAGGCGAGGAGGGGGAACGGGGTACCGGAGATCCTGAGGGACCTCTACAGTAGTAGTGGTGGAGGGAGGCAATGCATCGTCTAGGGACCCCTCCCAAGGTCAGTCCCTGTTGCGCAGATGATGCCTCATTCCTTCCAGCGGGGCATCTCCCCCGCATGTGACTTGACGTGCCAGCCAGACGCAGGCACTACCCCTTCCCATACACCAGCAGCTACGCTCCTACGAACCAATGGCGTTGGGCCATCACAACACGCGTTCCTGGGTGGGCGTGGCCACCACCTCCACTTACACCCCACTCCCGCGACCGCAGGGAAACAATCGAATCAGCAGAGAGCTGATCTCCACCAGCCCCTCGCCGGATGTTCCCATGTACAAAAGTCGAGACTTTCGTGTAGGACCACCCAGGGAGGCTTATCGCGGGGACTTGGTCGGCATCCCAGGTGAGGTATCGGCGATCCGGGTTAGGTACCGGGTCCATTGTTACCCCGGTCCCCATCCCTCGAGATGACCGAGCCTTAGGTATTGGATCCATTATCACCAGCGTTGGGGCCTCAATCTACCGCTCCCAAACCAATGCCTCACCATCTCCACCAGACCCTCCAAAGGACTGCGGCGGCACCCCAGCCGAACGTCTGACGCGTGGGCGAGGCCCTCGTGCCGCATTGAAGCGCAATAGTCCTCGCTGATACGCCGGGAGATGACTCTGAGGATACCGGGTCTTAGCCGATGTCCAGGCTTTCCTCCAGGCCGTGGTCCCCATAGTAGTCGGTGCCTCCATCCTTGAGGTCAGAGATAGAGAGCCCTACGGTTTTAGCACAGAAAAAGACACGACAAGCGTACCGGTCGTCAAGTAGTATTTCAAGATTTTTAGTTCCGAGTTATCGAACCCAAATGAGCACGAGTCAAGCACGTTCTATCTCAAAGTAGTTGTCAAGCTATTTCGATTATATGATGGTTTTGGTTGTAAAACATGTAAAAGTAAACAGTAGGCATAATTGACATTGAACAAGTACTCACAAAAGCTTTGAAGAGTTTTAATTCAGAGAAAAAGCAATCTAAGGTTTTGGGTTCATAGAGACCACTTCCAATGCATTTAAATGACGATGAACACTGTGAAGTTGTCTGATTTTAGGGACAACGAATCATCTCTCAAACTAGTCCTAACTCCTCACGTTGTTTCGGACCCTAATGGAATCTAACCACCCAGTTCTCACGAATCAAGATGTAGGAAGACCCAAAGCACTACGTTCTTTGATAATTTCTAAATTTCGGTACAAATCCTATGGATGTTGCAATTGTGTTAACCTAGCTATCACTAGTCTAGATTTAAACCCAATTTGTATAAGATTTCTGACCTAATTACAACCCACCTCCCACGAGTGTCAGATTGCAATTCCCACCTTCTATCAAGCCTACCCGGGAGATAGAGCATTAAGCTTAAACCGAATACAAACCCTAAATCAAATCATCCAACACAATACCCATTCATACATTCAATACATTAGAAAGTAAATCTCTACTCCCCCACAACCCTATATTATGGGGGTTTAGTTGCTCATGAACAAGGAAGAAGAAGATGACATTGATGAACACAAACAAAGCTTCATAATGGAATAAAGTAGAGAAATACAATACCCAAGAGTGAATACAATGATGTTCTTCCAAGTAGAAATCTCCTCGATAGCTTGCTCTCAACTCTCCTCTCTTCTTAGCTCTCAAAAATACAAGTTATTCTATTCCATGGCTGAATTTTGGGTTAAATAGGGTAAAAATCGAATCTGAAAGGATTAGGGAAGACAGTCTGCGTGCGCGTCACGGCTCCTTGGGTGTGCCCGTCACGGCCACCGTCACGGATCCGTGACAGATCAGTGAGTTCTGGCGCTTTTTAGTCTTTGTCACGGCTCCGTGACGCGACCCGTTACGGGCTTCGTCACGGCTCCGTGATGTCTGGCCTTCATCCATCATCTTGAATCAGCAACTTCCGAATTTATCCTCTTTTTTTGATGTGTTTCCGCTCGTATTCCATGCTATAACCTGATAACCATGAGAAATGCTAGAAACTAGTAAAACATAGGAGAGCGAGACAATAATGGACTAAAATCACTAATAAAATCCCTCTAAATGTGGCATTTTTAATGCTAAGATGCATCCGCATCAACACCCCACACTTAGATTTTTTCTCGCCCCGAGAAAATCAACACAAGAAGACATCATCACTAAGATATAACCAGTTTAACCCCGAGGTTCACCTCGATAGGAGGAGTCCGATACTCCTTTATTCAAGACATTAAACATAAAGATGCACGTGCAATGCGTGAATCCTAACTCTAATGCATTCCTATAACACACTATATGATACATGAAAAAGGGCACAAAAAGCAGGTGATATTTCAAAGCCGTGCATAGAGGATCACATGGGTTTTCTCAGAGTCGCCACATGCCAAAAATCTTACACTAACCAAGGAAGCATATGAACCAATAAATACATTAAAGTAGGACGCTACTCACATTAAAGAGTTAACTCCTTCCTTTTAAACTTGCATTTACTCATTCACCATAATTGTGTGTTTCCTCATTTCCCTATACATGGAGTTTATATATTCATATGCTATCATGCTAGACCCATCTCCACTAATTGTAAGGAACCATGGTTATTCAAGAATCAGAAAGGTTTTTAATTTGGCTTGTAGTGTAAGGCTAGGCAAAGAGTATGGAAGGATAATTGTAAGAAGCTCAAATAAATATCTCAAGACAAAAATGCTTCATTCTCACACCCACAAAGTATGTCACACATCTCAAACCCCCTTTATTTACCATCCAACTCTTGCAATCTCTAATACCATTTTCTTTTTCTTTTTAGTGAATAACTAATGGCAGCACTAATATGCCCTAGCTATCCGTAAGTTCACCACCTTTCTAAACCACTATCACGCCTTACCCCACACTTATTTTTCACTAGGGATATTAATTATTATTTCTTTTCTATCCCTTTTTCTTTTCTTTTCCTTTTCTTTGGGGTAAGGCGATGATAAAATTGTTCTCAATACAAACCAATGGCTTATTGTCCTTTCATCATTTTTTCTCTCTTTCGCTCACTCATTATCCCAAAAATAACCACTCTCAATGAAGCACCTAAGCCTAGAGACATGGGTTCAAACAATAATGGGGATATAAACATGAAACGAAAGGCACATAAGATTGTAATGTTGGGTTTAGAAACGAAATGCTTAGGCTCAAATGAGTGACTAAGAGATTCAATCATGCAAGGGTAGGCAATTTTTAGCTCAAACGATCCATAGATGGCCTAAAATCATTTTCCTCAACAACCACGTTCCTTATTCTTATTTCGCCTCGAATGGGTCGTACATGTAGTTCTAGACTCAAGTATCCATGCATAGGAATCAAAGGCAAATAACACGAGTTCTAGCAAACACTCAAACGCAAGTGGAAGAGTTAATCCTAACGCGTGTGCTTTCACTACTTATTTGATTCATTCATGCCCATATACAACCTTGATTTATGCAATAAATAAGCATTGGCGACAATTCAATCATCGAATCCTTAGGAACATAAACACTAGACTTTACATATCACCAGAAAATATTTTTTTGATTTTTCAAAAAAAAAATCATTTTTTTTGGATTTTTCAAAAAGTTTATAACACGAAATGATGCATGAGCACAAAAAAAAAAACACAATGCAATGCAAGGCATACCCCACCCCACATGATAGAAGATAACAATTAAGCATCCCAGATGGAGAAAACAAGCCAACCCCGAAAGTGTAGGAGGGAGAGGAAGAGAAGTTGTGTTCCTATTCTTGTCTGGTATTTTGATATATGAAAAAGATGACTTAAACCATCAATATAATCAATAACTACCATGGACAAGTAAGGTGTGAAGCACGGTGTGAACTAAGACAAGGATGATGCTAAGTAAGGCTAGACAAGATGGGGTTAGGTGGTGAATCACCAACACCTTAATCCTTGTCTTGGTTACTTAGTACGCATTAATCAACACTTGATTAATTAGTTCCATGGGCCTTGGTTGCATGGGCCTCTCATGGGTCTCTTGGAACATTACCCGTGGTCATTCCCAACGAGTTCTCGTGATGCACTCATCGCCTCCAAACCTTCCATACCGAAAATGTCCAACAATATCCGACGTGATTAATCCCAAAACTCCAAGCCTTGTCTCCATCTGTTATGTCCTATTCACTTACGGGCACATGACCCAAACCCTAGTTTTGGTTGTTACCGAGACAACTCCCTTTTGGCCATTCTCCATAATTGTGTCAATTAGTTTCATCCTTTGGTGTGACACTTAGATTTATGCATGTCAATAGACCAACATAAAATCTCATTTTACTTGATCCTATATAGTGGCAACTAACGAGACTTTAGGATTGCCTGACACTACATAACGAATCGACCATGTCGATTCTAACATTTCCATCGTCCCTGTCATTATCCTTTTTATCACCGATATCCTAATTGAGATAAGGCATATAGACGTCATCCTTATTATTCTCAATCATTGTTCCTTGATATGTGAGATGACTGAATATATGATATCCAGTATCATGTGCATGACCATGTTATTCTTTCAGTCACTCTCGATCAAGCGGCCGAGAATTGATATCTTTCCCATACTGTAGTATGAGGGATAAATCCCTTAGCTGTCTTTTGTGTCACTCATGCAGTCTGTCCCCAAACCAATCTTGGTCGTTATGGAAGCCCTGTTACGGACAAAGTTAGGCTCAGGTTAAACTCAGTTTTTGACTGCATAACGATCACAAAGACTTCTTGGTCTAAGGATACATGACAAGATACGACACTGAATATGTTAATGACTCAACCTATGGCACATATTCAGGGCGGGTCGTCAAATATCATGTCCCACATGATATCTATGATCAGACTCCGAAATCTCATTCCAATGACTAACAGAACGTAACCCATAACGAACCATCTTTCATACTAGTCTCTTATAACGAAGCTTTGTTGACTAGGGGCTCATAGAGTGTGATATATCTCGATCTATAGTTCTATTCTCATTATGGGTATATATTAGAACACATCAATATATTAATCCAATACATAAATAATATAAAGCCATTGTAACTAAATATTGCTAATGATGATACATACATTTGGACATTTATGATTGAACTACAGACACTAAGACTAACAATGCTCCAGCTAGATGAACATCAACAATACTCTTCTTTGGCTAACCATATAAGCCTTGAGTTGTTCATCTCACCGAAAACGATGCATAGGAGGGGTATGTGAGGGTAAGGGTAATCAGTGTGAGGGTTATAAGCATCGACAAAGCTTATATAGAAGAAAACTGGAAATACAACATTTTTATTTAATTAAATTTTATTTATTATTGGCGCATCGTTTTCCATGCATCGAAATTTGATCAAAACGTTTGTGTCGCATCATCATGTGTCACCCCAAGGTGCGTTGAGTTTATTCTACGTGTCAACATGACACTAAGACACAAAAAGCATGTACTGTATCGTCACGAGTCATGCCAAATATTTTCCCAAAACCAAATGTAGATCGTAGAAGGAACAAATGGATACAAAAAAATGGGAAGGACATGAGACGTGAGCAATTAAATCGTTGTCCAATCCGTCTGGAAAAACAAACTGCAACATCTGTATGTCCTCCGTCACATCAAACAACTTTCTCCTCCTAAGTTCATTCTACACAGCCCACCCACCCCCCACTTCCCCCTAATTGTTTGTCATCACCCGTCACATTATCATTACTTTGGACTTTAAGGGCTTGGGGCTGAAGAAGAAGGGAAAGAAATAAGATTGGAAGCGTTTATTAAGGGTAATTTTGTAATTTTTTAGAAGTAAAGTAATGTGATTCATACATGATCATTTTCCATTTAAAAAAAACGAAAAAGAGTAACATGGAACGATTGGAAACTTAGGGTATTACCTAAACAAAACTTATAATTAAGTACAATTGCGTGAAAATTGTTTACGGTGATGTAACTTAGGGTATCCCCTCCGGCCATGGCTGTCGCCGGGGGTGACTTCTCCTCTGTCCTCCTCCCTTCTTCTTTTGTCTTCAATCTTCCTCTAGAATTTAGTTTACTTATTATCGATTGAGTTTCTCTGACCCAAAGTGGTGGTTGTATCTGTGGCACCCCACGAATCTGGTGGCCTAGCGATCTACTGGTGATGGCTCGTAGGTCTCCACACCCTTGTTTTTCAGCCGTCGTCTTCCTTTGGTTGGCATGCCTTTATCCTCATATGTGGTGCACAGATGGCCTTAGATCAGGCTTTCCAGTTGTGTTATGAAGGTTGTTCTTCCTTCCTCGATAGTGTAAGGTAATAACTATGTGGGTTGTCCCTAATTTCTCTCGGTGTTGGCCAATGGTGAATCTTCCCTTGTTGGTTCAAGACTGTAGAGCGGTTGGATGTGATAGTTGATCTCTTCGAGGGCTTTTCTATCATCTACTTGTCTCGTTTAGAGGAGACATCGTTTCACCGGTTATAGGTGCTGGCCCCGGTGGTTTCTAATCTGTTTATTCTCCATATCTATGTTGGTAGTTCTGGATTTGGCTCTCAGAGTGATCCCGATGGTTGAGAGATGGTTGCTCGGTCGATGTGGTGTTGTGTTGTCCGTGGGTGGTGGTTGTGTGTTGCTGGTCAGGGACGGTTCTGAGATCTGTGTTTGGGTAGTTGAGGTCTAGTGTTAAGTAGTCGATAGACCTATTGTGCTTGTGCTTGGGCAGTTGTTAATGGCCTTTTTTTTTTCGCTTTTTCATTAGTCTTGAGGACGATCCCTACTTAGGTTGTATTCCTCTTCTTTGTATTTTTTTTCAAAATTCAAAGATCAAATAAAGCATTGCTTATCAAAAATAATAAGTTAGAATTATCTTATTTTAAATGTACATTTTTATAAACTTAATTGTTTTTAAAGCGAGATGATCGGAACTTTTAACCGTTTTTCCAATAAGATGTGACTCGTGAATAGCATAAAGAGAAGAGATTCGAAGATAGCCAGTAAAATGAAAAAGGACTATTGTAAAGACATGGCAACATAGCTTTACCAATTTTGTACACATTATTGAGGCCAGACAATATTAATTTAGTGGTAATGCAAAGGCTGCGTTTCCGCAATCAATTATAGGTTCATAAAACAGCGTTCTCCATAATCCGTTGGATTGCTCACACCACCTTTAGTAGGGTTTTTTTTTTCGCCGTCCCCTTTACCGGTCTCCACTATCATTGGTCTCTACTACCCCTTGTACTTGCATCTCCATGGTTTCCGGTCATATTCACACACCACGGCCGGCACCCAACCTCCTCCCGTCGAGTTCTCGTCGGTCTCGTTTCCACCGGAGTCCATTCCGGATCTGGTAAACTCGAGCAACAATATTCCTACGACCGGAACAATCCCGGAAAGAAACCACGCCTCATCCTGACCTCGTCCTACGACCACGGCACAAGCCCCGGCATGGTCGGCACTCCGCTGCCCTCACGCTGAAACCGTTGGGAGTTTCTCTCGTCCACAAGGCTCCTCGGCGGTCTCGCCCCGTCTGTCCCCGATCTGCGGTGCCCTCGCCTTGACAGTTCCATCCAAGCCCTCTGCAACTCCGGCCAAGTACACGAAACTGGAGGATCACTCAAACCCAGCGGACCGGCCTCGACCATACATGATACAAGTACATGAAGATAGGGAAAACGAACAAACAAGCATCCCAAAAATGCTGGACAGGAATCCTATAGTGCAACAAGTCCAGGACATGCAGATGGAGGGCCATGGCCCTCCGCGGGGCGAATGATAGGACCCGGTGGGGGTGGAAAGGTCACTATGGGACCTATATCCACAGACCCGGGACTACCAGTGCTGGGGAGTCTCGGGAAATCCGCATTCAAGGAATTACTTCCAGCCTCTATTAGGTCTGCTTTGTATTTCTCTTTAGGTCGAATAAGTCTTTGGTTAGTTTGGTTTAGGACTTTGAGTTTTATTGTTCATGAAATGTCGGTAAGAGGAACTCTTGAGCTCGGATCTGCGATTGAAAGCATGCTATTTTTATGGATCCATGAGTGCTTGGTGGACTACGGTAGACCGGGACAAATATCTGGAATCCTGGGCAGTTATGCCCTAACTTGTAAGGTTGCTATTTTACAGTAAAACAATACATCTCTACTCGTTTCAAAAAAAAATAGTGGTAATGCCAACTTCGAAAACTGTCAATCTTATTGCTTACCCATGCGTACGAAGTTAGCTTTTTCTTAAAAAAAACGTCGGACTCAATGCACAGTAACTCAAATTTGTCTCTCTCATTTTCAGGAGCCCTAGACCCTAGTCTTAGCCTAATCTATGGAACACTCTATTCTTGTAATCGTCGTTGATATTACCGTTGACACCACTACTGTAGCTCATGTCGGTCTTGTCCTATCGTTGCTTCCTCCGATGCAATCTCCCTTTTCTAAGGTCACGTTGTATTTAAAGGCTCGGTGTAGGAGAAAGTCAAAAAATACCCTAGCCGGACTTTCTCCTCCGCCTCCTTCTCTACCACCGCTCTCCAAGGCCATTGTGTCTTTCTCTCTGGGATCCTTCACACCAGCACCACCGACGGGGGAACCGAGAAGAGGTCGTCCAATGAAGCACAAACCTGTTGCTTCTGCTGCAAGAAACCCACCATCGGCCCTTCTTCCTCCACCTAGTGTCGACTCTCTCCCTCTACCGTCCTCCAAGGACAACCCTCATCTCCTACATTCGCTGCAACGAGACCCAGCTCGTGGGAAAGCACCGACCGGCGACAATCGAGGTCGGATTTTGAGGCTTTGCATGTGGGGATATCGCTCCACAATGCGGCGAGGATTCTGGTAATCCCATCCCTCCTCACATTCCTTGCCGGAATGGTTCACGAATGAAAGGCGGTGCTAACCCCGAAGGAAACCCTAACGCCCACGACTTCGGATTCGTCGGGCCTGATGGCGTCCATGGCATATCTCCAATACAACATCTCCTCTTTCTCTATTGATGTGGGGGAGGAGGTGGAGGTCTTGGTTCCATACTCCCCGGTCAACCCATTTGTGCTCGCGCGCCAACAATTCGGTATTGTGGGAAAGCTCTAGGCTTCGAGGTCTCCCTGAAATGATGTCCTACTCAGCATCATCACCAATGCTTGGGGCCGGTCTGCTGAGGGGATGGTCATCAAGGATATTAGCCCTCAGATTTTTTGCTTTTACTTCGTGTTGGCGGAGGCTCAGTCTTCGATACAGGGTAATGAACCCTGGTGCTTTGATGGCCGTCCTCTTTTTCTCTGAGACATTGACCCACATGCCCGAGAGCTTCCCTCCTTGGACCGTATGCACTTTTGGGTCCATGCCCACAATCTTCCGTCGTTGGTAAGAACACGAGCGACATGGGAGACAATTGCCACGACACTGGGAGCATGTGTGGAGGTACCCTACGATCAGTGGGGGTTGTGATGGTGAGGTTGAGGTTCTAGCACACTGTGGAATGCCCTCTCCGTCGTGTTCTGCTGCTGCGTTTCAAGGATTTCCCGGATCCCATGAGAGTCGAACTCACGTACACGAAGCTCCCTACCTTTTGTTTTAAATACGGGAGGATCGGCCATGGGATTTGGGAATGTGAGCTGGAGCTGCGTGGTACTCCGTTATTTGACACTTCCATGTTGTAGTATCAGAAGGATCGATAGGTGAAGCACTATGCGACGGATTGGGAGGAGAAGGCGTCTCCGGATATCCCACTGGGTTTCGGGTCCTTATCCCCGAACATTGTACCTATTGGTGCCTCGTCTCGCGGGAGGGACCCAATTATATCCCTGAAAAATGTACCTAATAGTAAAAGACCTTAGGGATACCCCCATCCAGGAAAGTTGATCCCGAATGGAAAAATTTGGTATGTGGCCAATTCTCTGGTGGCCAGGAAACCAAAGTTTTAGGCCCCGCGGCTGGTGTGAGTGGCTTGAAAAGTGGGTCAGTTGGAGTACCCCGGGATGAGCAGGCGAGGGCTGGTAAGCAGCCTCGCTAGGATGAAGGTTAGGCTCCTATGCCTTCAGGGACTGGCTTTAGGAGGGGTCCCTGGTAAAAGTTATGTCTCCTACAACTGGTGCAATTCAAGTTCGGTCGCTTTGCCCCCGTATGCAGTGTTTAGGCATTACCTTGAGCAGAACTTCCAGTTTCGTTTTCCAACCCCCCACTTTTCCTTCCTGCCTATATGGTGAGTTCAACACCGTTTATGACGGTTAATTTGTCTCAGATTTTTGCGTGATGAGTCCTCTAGAGACTCTTTATTCGTATTAACTATTTTAATTTAATAAAATTTTGCACCTTTTTGGTCAAACAAAAATGTGAGCTTTTTTTTCACTTCCCTATACAAATATCAATTTTGCACATAAATGCAAAAAATAAACGATACTTTTAGTTGGTTAGATTTTTTTGAGCAAAAGGAACAAACTTTATTAATATGAAACCATCAAACAAACGAGGAGAGTAATATATCCTAAAACTGACTATAACTAATCCTTCAAAGAAACACGAGGTACAGTCGAGATTTTTGAATGACCAAGCACTTAGATTTACACAATAAACGACTAGACCATACTAAAACAAAAAAAAAACAAGGAACTAAGAGTCAGACAATAAAACTCAAGACGACTACCTAAAGTTGACTAAAAAACCATGTTCTACTCGACCTGAGCCCACCCATCATAGTCTAAAAACTTGTGGATCCGCCAACCGGGATCACTAGGTGTCTTGGACATGCGGATGGATCACGTGATATGGTGGAAGGGACCCTTACAGGGCGGATTCCAAGTTCTCTAATACAGGTCATCGCGAAATTCCCTCATGGATCCCGGCGGGGTTGCTTTCCAGCCTTCGCCTGAATGTCTTTTACTCCTTCCAACCCATACACCCCTCTCTTGAAATATCTCCACATAAGTGGCGCTTGAGGAAGATGCCCTTTTCTTAGGCATTGGGAGGACGACCCTTCGGCCACATCCTAGCTTCATGCTCCCCTTCATTTTTTTTCTTTTCTAATTTGGTAGTTAGAGCCTAAGCCTATAGTAACTCCAACACACCCTCAGGCGGGTTGAGGTCACTCCCGAGTCTTGGACATCGTCGATTACAGCTTGGATGAATTATTGATCATAAACAAAAGATAATTTAGTTAGGTGATTGAAAGAAAAAAAATGTAGTTGAGAGTGTGAAGAACTTATCCCTTGAGTGTATTGTGCTTGTTCTTATAGTTTGTAGGGTACAATTTCTGGCATATAGTCAAGGGCGGAGTCTCGTTTTGTTTGTCCTTGGACTTGATCGCTTCCATGTGGTCGTGTACCGAACAAGACCATGCGCAATACGTAGTCAAGAGCTCAACCCGAGCATCAACGCCCTTGCTCTCACCCTCACCCAGCTGAACATCCCGAACGCCATCACCTCACTCTCACCCTCACACTCACCATTGAGGTCCATGAAAAAACAAGGCAGTATCTACGTTCTTATACCTTTCCTTCCGTACACACTAGACATCCTCTAGAGTGTTGGTGGAGCTTCATGACTCTCTAGGACTAGGTCCTAGTCGAGAAGAAGTCGTTGGAGGAGAAACAAGATGTGCCATCGTCAGCCACGTACGTGTTGGTGTGATGGCCTCCGACGGATCTTGAGTCCGCTCGATGGTGACGATGTCGAAGGACTCAAAAACCTTTATATTCCTTTTTTGGCGGAATCCTGCATTTTAACAACAAACAAATTATTAAACTAGTAAAGTCACTAATGGTCCACAATACTGCAACTCGCATATTGAATGACAATTTATCAGACGTATCAAAATTCACTACCCCATCGTCCCACAACTTCTGGAGCTCATCAATCAGTGGTCCGATCAAAACATGCAAACATTTTCAAAGTGACTTAGGATCTGATATCAACAATTATAAGATGTTAAAATCTTTCTGTATGCACATGTCTGGGGGTAAATTGTAAGGAATCACAACAACAGGCACATGCTATAAGCCACAAATATTGCACCAAATGGATAAAACCTATCGGTGGCTTCTACAAGATGTAGTGTTTTCCCTTTCGAAATACGGGATGTAACCTGTCGAACTCAACCCAGGATTCACCATCTGCTAGATGCCTCAAAATGCCAGAATCAACTACCCTTTCCGTGACTACTTCATTTTCCCTACAATGTCAAGTGAACTGTACAACTTCTAAAATTGTTGCGTGATGGTGAAGTGCCTAACGATTTTCTTTGTTTTCCCTTTCCCATAGTAGTGAGGTTCCCCACAAACATGATACTCTTTCAACTTTTCTACTTCAACATAGTACAGACAACAACTAAATTCAAAAGCATCATATGTTTCATAAATCATCCCAACTTTCTTCAACACTTTATTTGCCTCATCATACGATTTTGGATATGTGTTCGGATCAGGAAATTTTTTCTTGTCCATCTTACACAACTCATTGAACACTACATTCAATACCTTGTATCGTTCTTTGAAAGATATCAACTCCATAATAGTTGTCAATTCATTGAAAGTAGTGCACCCCTTGAATAATGGTGTTTGATGCACACTTAATAATAGAAGAAGGGGTCCGCATCTCCCTTTGCAACCGTCACATCAGCATCATATTCGTCAACATTATTACACTCATCAGTGACCCGATTTGGAAATTCATGATCCCAATTCTCCCTTGCTGCATCATATTCATATGACACTGTCAAGAAGTGGTGCCCTGATATCTTTGAAAGAGCAGTACATTCTAGGTTTTATTAACACTACAACTTAATGATAATAAAATGTTTGTCAACTTATTATTGACTTACGAATGATATTGTATGGGTTGTGACTAGTCCTAAGGCATAAACCCAACACTGTCGGGTCATGATTGTGCCTTTATAAGCCTTCTTCATCTTTAGACTTTCCTTCAAGCGAGCATTTAGGTCGTCATCGTCCTTAAGTTTTCTATGAATGTGTATGCTCGGGGCGTGCGCTTGAGCGACATTGGTAGAAGACGCCTCTCCAAGACTAATGGCGGGAGGCACTACTTCCAGCCAAGGCACCTTCGACTTCGAGTGATCAAGAGACTGGTGGTTGCTCACACTTTGCTACATGGCCAATAGTATTTTTTTTTATGTGAATGCATTTTGGAAGAAATTTACAAGATCTCATATCATGTTGATCACGTGTGATGTCTCATATGAACGTATTATCATAAAAAGTATACATTGAAGTAAAACATGATTGTTTCGAGTCTTAAACATATAAGCTTTCTGCATAACCGGCCGGATACCGTATTGTTGTATTCCTCTAGAACACTCCACCATGATTTTTTGGCCTCACCGTGTAGTTTTCATATGGTATGATAGTCCTTGACCCGACCATCTTAGGCTATAGATTCTAATGCACATCATTGTTCTGCAAGATTTTCCCAGCTTTCAAGTCATGCTTCATTTTTTTTCCAGAAAAGTTTAGCAGTGTTCTTAAAAGATTGTCACAAACATTTTTTTTCAATGTTCATCATGTCTAATGCATGACTTGTCCCTAGTGTATGGAAATATAAGAGTTAATATCGACCCTTGTTTCTAACACAACCTTTTCTACCCGACATTCGTTTTTGGAGAAAAACTTGGATTCAATGTCTACATGAGATATCGTTCAGTCACTATTGCACTGTATACGTCAGCACATGAACATGCAGACTGAGATAATATTTTCTCCTAGTTTCAATCTTATGCTATTTATGATTAACTAGCAAGTCCTTCTACACCCAGTGGCAATACATCCGATTGTGATTATGCTTCCCATCAAGGTCATCCATAAATAACAGACATGTCTTGTAACCTTTTCTCTAAATGCCCCATAACATTACAAAGTAAGAAAGTCTCTAATGGTGCACATGAAAACCGCTCGCACCCTAAGTGATTCGTTGATATAACAACTCATCTTCCAATAACTTCTTCACCTCTTCAATCAATGGTTTCATTAACACATTCAGAAACTTTACAAGCAACTTAGCATCTAATATCAACAACATTAGGTTCTAGATGTCTCAACATATATTACTCATTTCATCCAACCCACTTGCGGTAGCGCTTATGGGTCCAACCCGAGCACTAACACCGTATCCCTATTGCGCTGTCATGGGAACCTTCTCAACATGCATTAACAACATCGCAGTGTCCAATTGACGAAATAGCCGTTGTTAGAATCTGATTATGGGCCTTCAACTATCAGCTTACGCTTGTAGTTGAGTTGATCCTCTAATAACTGTAACCTAGCTACTATGGACAGTAGCACACCATCGTGCCTCTGCCTCCATCAAAGAAAAGACATCGTGTTTTGCACGATAAACATCGACAACCCCATACTCGCGTTACCAAGGATGCACTCAACAACCAATGGATTAGAAAACCGTCATTCGACCGCACCGTCAAGGACTAATCCCCGACACCCTAATTGTAAGACCCGCTCCCGGTCGAACCGGTGGCTTTTCAAGCAATTTGACTTGCTACCGGAAAGTCAACCGATGACTCAAGAAGTCACTCGGGACTTTTACGGAACCCAAACGACTTAGCCATCATCACGGTTGGCTTAAGGGGATAAATTCCTTTCGTTTGAGTATAATGTTGGAGGAAGTCAATTTTAGTCAAAACGGGACTTTTTATCGACTAAAGCATTATTTTATTGGGCTGGAAATTATTTTGGAAAACTAAAAGGACCTACTTGGACACTTGTCCCTTTTTGGTTGAAAGAGAGAAAGGGGTGTGGTCTTGGACCATTAAGCCCTCCCTAAAGCTTCTACAAGGGATTCTAGCTCAAGGGCTTTTAGTCATTTAACACATCTAGGTATTATATGAGTTTGGAAAAGCAAAACCAACCCATTTTGCTTGGTGTAGCCGAAACTTGGAGGAGGAGCAAGAGAGAGGAGCTCCCATGGAGCTTTGAAGAAGAAACAAGGAAAAAGAGGCTACTTGAAGTCTTCCTCTAGCCATCCCTTCTCCAAATCCTTCCCATCTTCTTCATCTCACTCTCCTAGAGGTAATGGAACTCTCTAATCCTCTTTTCCCTTCATCTCTTTTCATGGGTTTTGGTTGAAATTGCTAGATGTTGTTGGGTTTGAGTAGAAATGGTGGGAGATGTTGTTCATGAGAAGCTTTGTTGGGTTTTTGTGAGAAATCCTTAGTTGTTGGAGCTTTTAAGTTGGTTTTGATTTGATGAATCACTAGAAACTTGCTTATTTGTGGATTCCTACCATGGGTAGAGGAGTATTGGAGTTTTTTGACTGTTTTGGGAGTTGGAAGTGGTAAAATTTGGGGTTTGAAGGTGGATTTTCGGAGAAAAATAGCTGGAGGTTGAAGAAGGGCGAAACTGCCCTGGAGCGCCACGGATCCGTGACGGATCCCGTGACGGGCGACGTCACGGCTCCGTGAGGGAGTCCGTGACGGCACTCGTCACGGCTCCGTGACGGTAACCGTGAGGGTTGACGTCACGGGTCCGTGACCGGGTCCGTGGCCGAGCAGGGTGGGGGTTTCTTTGAAGGTTTTTCGCCTTGTTTGACCTTGGTTTTGGGCTGAACCTTGGAAGGGCTTTGGGGGTCTTGCTTGCTGTTTAAGTGGAGTCTAATTAACGTTTCTTTGTGTCCAAGACTTTGGGGACCGAGCTAGAGGAGCAAAGATCACGCCGGAACCCGTGTGAAGAACGGAGTGGTGACCACCGGGCTTTTCATCAGAGTGTTGAGAGGAAGACCTTGAGGTAGGGAAAGTCTTAACTCCTCGTTTATTATGCTTAGTATGCATGTTAGGCTAATAAAAGTGGAAAGGTCCTAAAATTGCCTATAGGATACGATTAACTAGAATAATTGTCTTTCAATTACTAATAACCGGAAGTGTCTAGTATGCATGCTTAGGACAATGACCATTAGTGAAGTGTGCTTTCAATACTTGGGAAATTGATTTACTGGTAGAGAGGCTGTGGAGAGCTCTCGGATTAGTTGTGTGCTAGGATCGCATGTTTGGTTGTTTGATTGCTTAGTGGATAGGCTAAAGAGTCTAATGGAACTAGATGAATTGCATGTTTGAATGCTCGATTGAATGCTTTCATGATTGGTTGATTGAACTCGTGCTTGACTGTTGGCTGTATTTGAATGATTGCTTGATTTCCTTAAATGGTTGTTTGGAGCATCGAGTATGACTGGTTGTACCGAGCATTGCAATCAGGTGATCGATGCCCCGATGTGTCGTGACTGGTAAGTGAACGGTAAGTTGTGATTGTGTGATTCGTGTGTTGTGATCATGTGATTCGTGTGCTGTGTTGTGGTGAAACGGTGATGCGTGAGCTATGTGTGATAGTGGATTGGTGTTTGTTGGGAATGGATTGCTTCGTGTTTCGTTTTGAGTGTATTACTCAATTATTATTCGATTATTATTGAATTTCCCAAGTGTATGCTTCCTATGGGAGTAATACCTTGGTTCCCGAGGACATAAAATCCCTTGGAGACATTTCTGAGAATCCCGATGATAAGCGCCCTTAGGGGGTTGTTTCCGGTAGCCTCAATGATATGCGTCTCCTCTGGATTTGAGGGAAAATCTGAGAGGACACATCATATGTGGATCGGAGGGTGGTGACTTCATGTGCCACGACATTGATTAGATTACCTATTGCCCGTGATTGTTAAGATTTATCTTGTTGACTTTGCTGATGAAATTATTGAGTTTAAAGTCCACCATGTTATGTATTTTCCATACTGAGCGCAAGCTCACCCCTACGAGTTTATTGTTGTGATTACAGGCTTGATTGATGAGTAGAGGCTCGGGAGCTTCTTAGTGTGGGTGTCTTATTAGAGACTTCGTTTATATTTTCACTTCAGTTTTGACAAACCATGTTGGAGAATTATTATCACCCCTGGAGGGTTTTATTTATGTTTTAAACTGAATTATTATGTTTTGAGACTTATTTGAAGGATTTATGAGATTGTTGTTGGTTAACTAGTGTTGAAAAATCTTGTTTACTCAAGTCACGTCTCGAGTCCGGGCAAGAACCGGATTTGGGGCGTGACACTAATAGGGCACCGCACAGAAACCCATAATCTTATTTTGTTGGGATTTTTCTCATTACATACTTTTAGTGATATGATATGATTTTGTAAAGAGTTTTAAACAGATACTGTGTAACTGATATTATCTACTGATATTATCTACACTGTACCTATATAGTGAGAGTTTTAACTCAATAACAATACATAATTCAAACTCTATCATGGTATCAGAGTTGTACCAAATCTAAACCTATTTTCTCTCACGTTTCCGCCACTTTCACTCTTTCTATTTCTGCAATTTTGTTTCACACGCAGTGCTATACCCTGCGCCTCCTATATCCATTCAATATTTGTGTACATCAACCAATACAATACCCTGCGACTCCCACCTCCATTCGTATCTTTTGTTTTGTGCATCAACCAACGGCAGATCTGAGACTCTACCCAGCTCTCACGGTGTCGAATATTCGTAGCTCGATTCTGATTACGCTTGAGATGGATAAAGGACAGTACTCCTCGTGGGCGGAGCTGTTTAAAATTTATTGCCGTGCTTTTCGTGTGCTGCATCACATATTACCATCGGCAGCTCCGGTTCCTGCTGCTACTGTACCTGCGGTTGTGACCGGTTCTACAGGCTCTACCGAGATGCCCCCCGAGTCTCCTGACTCTGTTTTCTGATGCATCGGCGATCACAGTCCCGGCTGATTCAACCACAGCTGCTCTCGGCACCTCCACTTCTGTCGACGAACCAGCAGACATTTGGGATTGTCTTGATGCTACCGTTCTCCAGTGGATCTACGATACAATCTCTAGTGATTTATTGCAGACCATTAATGATCCTGATAGCACTGCTGCCCAAGCATGAGATGCACTTCGCCTAATTTTTCAAGATAATAGGAAATCTCGTGTCGTGTATCTCGAACATCATTTCTTGTAAGAACTGCTCCCGGCCGAACCAGTGAATTCTAGACAAGTTTGACTTTCGGCTGGAAAAGTCAACCGATGGCTCAGGAAACCATTCGGGACCTTTCCGGGGCCCAAAACGCTTAGCCGTCATCACGGTTAGCTTAGTTGGGCCATTTCTTTCAGTTTGACTGTAATATTGGTTAGGTCAAATTTCGGTCAAACTTGGACTTTATATCGGTTATTTTCCGATAAAATCTTGGAAAGCTGGAAATTATTTAAGTGGAAGTGACCCCACATGACACTTGTCATGTTTGGCTTGGAGGATGAAAAAGGAGCTTCAATTGACTCTTATACCCTCCCAACTTACCTTTAAAGGGATAGGACCTTAAGGGCAATTGGTAATTGGACAAAATAGGTCACATAAAGCAACATGAGAACACAACTCAGCTCATTCCCTATTGTTGCAGCCAAAAATCACAAGGAGAGGAGAGGAGAAGAGCTCATTTCTTGAGGAAGAAGAAAGAGAAGAAAGCTTGCATTTTGGAGCTTGTTCTTAGTCCTTTTGCCTCCATTTTCCTTCCATCTTCTTCATCTCACCTTCCTAGAGGTATGGATGCTCTCAACTCTTCATTTCATCTACTCTCCAATTTGGGTTTTTGTGGGTTTTTGGCTTGAAGTTGAAGAACTAGTGGTTGGGTTGTTGCTTGGAGAAGAAGTAGTGAAGTAGGTTGCTTGGATTGTGTTTTTGGTTAAAGTTTTGATGAACCCATTGTGGGTGTTGTTGTTTGGCAACTTTGGATGAACATTTTGGAGTTAGAAGAACTTGGGAATGTGGTTTTTGATTTGATTTTCATGAAACTCGAGCTGGGGAAGAAAAGGGGAGAACCTGGACTGGTTCGCTACGGAGCGTGACCCGGATTGGGCCCTGTGCTGGCACGGCAGGCCGCACGGAACGGGCCAGGTAACGGCACGACGTGCTGCGCGGAATGGACGTGAGTCCGGCACGGAACCTCGCACGGTCCGTGTCAGACTCCGGGCCGATGCGCCGCACGGTCCGTGCTGGTTACCGGGCCGGTCTGTGACACGGTCCGTGCCAGATTCCGGCACGGCCTGTGCTACGGTCAGGGCCACCCTCCGGATCAGACCTCCAGATCCAAAAACCCTTCCTTTTAGCCCATTTTGATTTCTAGATCACTTCTTTGACCTTGTTTCCATTGCTTGAGGGTTGTTCTGTAAATTTTGGTTGAGGAACACTCCATTGGATTACTAATTTTGGTATTTTTGTGGTCCAAGACCGTGAGCCCGAGCTCAAGAGAAGGAAAGGCCTTGGACCCGAGCTACAGAGTCGAAGATCACTCCAGAACCCGTGTGAAGAACGGAGGAGCGACTAACTGGCTTTACAGTAGAGTTTTAGATGAAGACCTCAAGGTAGGGAAAGTCCTAACTACTCGAGTATTTCATTACTAGCATGCCTATTAGGTTAATAAAATCGGAAAGGTCCTAGAATTGCATATCGGATGCAAATTACTAATAATCGTCTTTCAATTACTAATGTTGTATGATTGAATGCTTGAACGGATGATCGAGTATGACTGGTTGTACCAAGGGGTATGATCAGGTGATCGATGGACCGATGGATCGTGACAGGTAAGTATAACGGTAAGTGTAAGGATTGAATGGATGTCTTTGGTGTGTTGTGGTGAAAGTGTGATTCGATAAGCGTTGGTTGGTTGTTGTGTTATTGTGTGTTTCCCTATTCTTATTCTTAAAATGCTTGGTTTTTCGGTTTGGTACTACACCAGGGGGGGGGGGGGGTAATCCGGTGGTGTTATAGTCGTTGGTGTTGGCAGATCCTACGGGATAATGATTGGTTATTAGACCCTGCGGGCATTGATTATTGGACCATGCGGGGCATGGATTACAAGAGCCTGCAGGCATTGATTATTGGACAATGCGGGGCATTGATTACTTAAGCCTGCGGGCATTGATTATTGGACCCTGCGGGGCATTGGTTAACGGAGCCTGCGGGAAATTGGATGGTCTATCCTGCGGGGAAATGGTTACTTGTGGTTTCACCCAAGGGTATGCGTCCTGCGGGAGCACTACCTTGGTTCCCTATGACATATGGTTCTTCGGAGGCATTTCCGAGAATTCCGACGATAAGCGCCTCGGTGCCCCGATGTATGTGCCTCCTCTGGACCGAGGGAAAATCTGATATGATATGGGTACTCTGATGGATCGGGATATGGGAACCGATGTGACACCAGGATCTATCCGTGGATCGGAGGCTTGAGAAAGCAAGTGGTTGGTGTGATATTAATTACTCTCATTTTAGTGGTTATGGTTCGTTTAAAGTACTTTTCATAGAATCTTTTAAATTACTGTTATCCTTGAGAATGCGGTACTATTCTTATTTAATCTGGTTACTAGTATTTCCTTGTTAATAGTATTTAAATCGTTTATTTACGCTATCTCGATTAAGCAGTTTTATCATTGATCTAAAGGTTGAGTTGTTATGATTTTTCCTACTGAGCGTAAGCTCACCCCTATGGTTTTCTTACTGTTTTACAGGCGTACCTGATGTCTAGTGAGTTCGAGCCTCGGGAGCTTCTGGACGTCTTGGGGATTGTTCTAGTGTTGTGTTGGTCGTTTGTACTAAACACTATTTATCTTGCACTTTATGTCGAGTTTTGACTCATATTCGAGTTTTTTGAACTATTTACTTATGATGATTTGATGGAGTTTATTTGAGATTTTAAAGGATCTATCAATTTTTTATCACTTTTCTATTATTAACTTAGGTCACGTCTCGAGTTCGGTCAAAACCGGATTTGGGGCGTGACAATTTGGTATCAGAGCCTGGTTTCATTTGAAACAGGTTTAAAATTTTGAACTTGTTTTCAAAACCTCGGACCAACGTCAATTAGGTGGGTAGAGTTAGGAGGTCTATGTGAAGACCGCTCCGGTTTTAAACGGTTTAAGTTTTAAGTTTTTGTTCGATTGGAACGTCGAGGGTGAATTTTGGGTTTACTCTCTTTTCGTTAAAAAAATGGTTTTTTGAATCAGATTTAATAAATAAACAAAAAGGTTTTAAAAAAAAAAGAGGATGCTGGACCGGTTTGATCCAGACCAGACCCTCGGGCCCAAGTTTCGTCGGCCCAAGCCTAGGCTATAAAAGCCCTTTTTAGGGTTTCTGTCATCAGAACCCTCCCTCATCCTCACGCGCAGCTTCGATCCTCGATCTCTCTCTCCCGTCTCCCTCTTTCTCTCCGTCTGCAATCCCCTCGCCACCGTACGTCCCTCTGCTCCACCCGCCACCGTATCATCGCCCCGAGCCTCCAGCTTCCTCGTCCCCTCGCCGGCACGGTCTTCTCTCAGACCGGAGCCAAGCCGACGCCTCACCTTCGCCCCTTCTTCTCCGTTCAACGGTCACCGCTCCTCTCCATCGTCCCCTCGCCCTCATCTCTGACTCATCTTCTTCTTCCCCGAGTCAGCCCGCCACCGCCGTCCCTCTCCTCCTCCCCGTGTTTACCGGCGAGGGCGGAGATCTTCAAGCCTCGCCGGATCCGAGACGGGGAAACGCACCGTCAAGATCTGAAACGAAGGTGTCGCCGTGTTCGCCGCACCCAACGCCTTCCCGCCGTCGTCCCGTTGTTACCACGAGTCCGGCTTCGATCGAAGAGATGACCGGAGGTCGCGAGCCAGGACGTCAGCAGCTAGGAGACGTAGCTGTCGGTTCGCCTTGAGGTAGGGAAGTAGCGGATACCGGTTTAATTATGGAAAGTTACTAGTATGCATGCTAGGATTTATAAAACTGGAAAGACGTTTATATCAGATAATAACCAGACGAGTCGTAGTAACATGTAGGATGAGAACAATTAGCGTAGCCGATTGAACTGCGAACATTTACGTTTCTGTCTCGGGAATTGCTGTGCTGGTAGATCGGCCGTGTCGAGCCGTAGGTTGCGTGGTTGATTGAATTACCTGTTGTTGTTTGATATGCCTGCCGTGTGAGTCGTTGTCGTTAGGGTTAATAGACAAGATTAGTATATCCGTTGAGCATGTTGTTGTTATGTATGGGCGAATGTGCCGTGGTTGTGTTGATCTGAATCCTTGGTTGTGTGATGGTCGGGTGAGTGATAGACCGACGTGACTGGTTGTGGTAAGATTGTTGGGCTTGGTAAGCCGTGTTTAATTATGACAATTGTAATATGTATCTTGTTGTGTGTTCCGAGAAAAGATGTAACTAGAGTGATTCTTGCACCGTGGGATCGTTCTGGGATAGTGTGTCGCGAGGCCAAGGATGGCGTGTTTGTTACCCGAGTCTATGTGACGGGAAGATTATACCCGAGTCTACGTGACGGGAAGATTATAGTCCTGAGTCTACGTGACAGGAAGATGTTCGACTGAGGGATTTTCGGTCTAGGATGTTACCCCGAGTCTACGTGACGGGTAGGTGTTGGGACTGAGGTTTCGTGTTACGGCACGACATAAATGGCTGGGTGCATTCGGTGGTGTTGGGAACTACCGTTCGGGTTATGGGTTTGTTCTGCTGAGTGTTCCGGTACGATATGAGGGTGTCGGGCTGTGGATAGCCGACCGAGTAGGGGACTGCGGTACGGGACGTGTTATGCTTTTACAGTTTACTTTATGTTTGATGACGTGATATTTGGTGTGCTGTTGATGTCTGTGTTGTTTGTCGTTTATGGTTGCGAGCGCGAGTTGGTCTTGAGTTGAGGATGGTGGTTACGAGTTCCGTTAGAAATTAGTTGTATTTTGTACTAGTATGCCCTAATTGGACGGTTACCCGTGGTGGTGAGCGCTTGCTTATAACCTTAACTACTTTTCCTACTGAGCGAAAGCTCACCCCTTACTTTGTTGTTTTTCAGGTTCTAAGCGGGAACTGTACTAGCTGGATGCTCGATGCTTGGGAGCTTACGAGGGTCCTACGCTAGGTAGTCTAGAGACGCACTGTTTTATTTTGAACTGTTTCACCGTTGGTTCTTTTTCCGAGCTGTGACTCGTGTGGTGATTAAAGTTTTTAAAATTATGAGATTAAAACTTATTGGCTTTATTTTCGTTGAAAATTTATTATTGTTTTAGTTCACGTCTCGAGTCCGGTCCAAACCGGATTTGGGGCGTGACAGTCTAAGTCGTTGTACTCAGTGACGCAAGTTGAAGATACTTGATGCGTAGAGAGGGAACGACACCAGTCTTGATTGTTCAATATTGCTTAAGTTTGAATCTCTTTGTTATGATGGCTACTTTGCTTGATTGATATCCTTACCCTATGGACTGTAAGATACAGTGATCGGTGAAGCCGAACAGTTGAGATCGGTATTGGGTTAACGAGCAATAACCGAACCGTTATAAAGTGGTTGTTGAGTAAATTTTATTGTTTAGTGTGTTACCGCCGTGGTTGGTCGTTCCATGATTTATGGGGTTGAAGTGTTGACTTACTGAAGTATTGACTTATCGAAGGGTGACTTACTGAAGTATTGACTTCTCGACTTATTGAGGGATTAAAATGTTAAGGTATTGAATTGTTGGATTGATGAATTGGTTAAGATGATGACCGTTATTTAAAGAATTAAAGTTGAAATGATGATCCATTGGGATAACATTTGAGAAAAGAGTAGAACTCGAGTATTCTTGCACTCTCTTTAACTGTGTTGTGTACTTTGCGGAGCATGAGAACTCTATGTGTTGATTGTGTTGTGTATTTTACGGAGCGTGAGAACTCTTTATATTGAATACCTTGTGAAAATTTAATTGGTAATTAACTCGCTTAAAGCGGAGGGTTAGTGGAAAATACGAATAGATCATGCCAAATTTTCCGTAGAACTGAAATGTTTGCACTATCACGGGTTGACTCAGGGGCGCCACTGTAGTCGAACGTGATAGTTGGATGTCAAGTGGTTACAACGAAATTCGGGGACGCCTGAATCGGGTTGTAACGACGCGAGATCGACATGAATGTTTTGATTAAAGTTAAAGGGTTTTGATAATAGAATGAAAACTTACGAGAAAGAGTTTAAGACTTCATCTTTTCGAACTTGCTGCTTCGTGTTTCAAACCCATGTGATGGGAAAATACCCGACCGAGACGTTTACCGGTCTGGTATGTTGTGGTGTGATTGTGTGATATGTGCCTCCTGTGGGAGTTGGTTGCATTACTTGATTGTTGTGTGAGACGCACAAGGTGCAGACTTCTTTGTCTATATAAGTATTATATACGACTTATCTACTTATCTTCGATCCAGTTAGGATCCTTCGAGACGCATGAGAACGTCCCTTTCGCTTAAAATCGATTCGTCTGTGTTAAACTGTGTTACGAGCTGTACGTATAACTGCAGCGATCCTACGAGATGTCTTGTGTTTATGTTCCGAGAGGTACCAGGAGTCGCCAAGCTGTGGGGCAGAGCCAGTCACCGGCTGTTGGACTGGCAGGGGCAGCAGGCGCCCAGGGTGCTGCTCCCACAGAGCACCAGAGCTTTGAGGATGGACCGTCAGGGTCACCAGCTAGAACTACCCCAGTCGCAGAGCCGATTCAGGCGACCCCTATTGATGAGGTGGTTCGCGCAGTGCTAGCAGCGCTCAGCAGGAGACAGCAGCACCGACGTCAGACCCCGTGCCTGCTACCGAGACAGTCGCTGTCGAGAGGCCAGGACAGATGGATAGCTACACGTCCCAGGCTCTCCGGGATTTCCGTAGGTTGGGTACAACGACTTTTTCTGGGAGTGCTGACTCCGAGGCAGCAGCTTTATGGTTGGAGCGGATTACTCGCAACCTTGACACGTCTGGAGTTTCTGAGGGACGTCTGAGAGTCTCTTTCTCCACCTTCCAGCTTGAGGGTGAGGCTTATTACTGGTGGCAGTCTGTGCAGACCAGAGTTGGTAAGGATTTTCAGCTTGTTAGTCGACTGTTCCTGGAGCAGTACTTCCCTCGATCGGTTCGAGACGATAGACACCAGCAGTTCTTGGAGCTGCGGTAGAGAGGAATGACAGTTTCTGAGTATGCGGCGAGGTTCTTATCCTTGTCCCGCTTCGCACCCGAAATGGTGCAGACTGAGAAGAGTCGTTGCAGGCGGTACGAGCGTGGGCTCATCCCTTCAATCGCAGATCGGATTATTGCTTTGAGGACAGAGGTGTACTCTAATTTGGTAGACCATGCCTTAGCAGTGGAGAGGCATTTTTGAGAGACCGCCAGGGCGCGGGATGTTAGGCCGAGGACGAGTGGATTCCTTAGACCGTCCGAGGGACGTGATGCGAGATGACAGAGGACTTCTGGGTCTTTCCAGTCTCAGTTTCAGCAGAGTAGCATGCGCAGAGGAGCGGCAGTGGCGTCAGTTGGACCTGCCCCGCTGTCACAGTTCTGCCCAGTGTGCAGACAGCAGGGGCACTCATCCAGAGACTGCCCGAGGAGCAGAGGACTCGCAGAGCGGCAGGTGGATCACCCACAGGGGTTTGGTGAGAGGCAGCGTGTTGATGAGAGGACTTGTTACCAGTGCGGCCAACAGGGGCACATTTCATCTACTTGTCCTGATCGGGTTGGAGTTGCACCTCCACCGAGGCCCTAGTAGGCACAGCCTCGTCAGGCACCTCTCGGCCGACCAAGATAGGCACAACAGTAGAAAGCTCCGCGTCAAGCGGCGGGAGCGGTAACCCCGCGACAGCAGGCTAGGCCTCAGCAGCAGGTAGCACTACCACCACCACCGAGGGGAGGACCACCGGCACGGCAGGGCCGAGTGTATGCACTCACGGATGCTAGAGCTGAGAGACAGTACGCCGGCCATGAGGCCGCACATGGTACGTATCTACTTTTTAATTCGTGTGCGTCTTTTCTGTTCGACACTGGTGCATCCCATTCGTTTACTTCTACTTCTTTTGCTCGTTCTTTGGGTTTGAGAGTGGAGTTCCTTAGTAGACCGCTATGTCTTGAGACCCTAGTTACGAGGGAGGTAGTGTTGGATATTGTTTGCCGAGATTGTGAGGTACGAGTGGCTGACTGCCCCTTCGTTGGTGATCTACTCATTCTGGAGCTGACCGCCTTCGACGTGATCCTTGGGATCGACTGGCTTGCGAGATATCAGGAGACGATAAATTGCTATCGACGTCAGGTGACGGTGATGTCAGGCGAGCGAGTTGTTACTTATGTTTTGGGTAGCAAGAGCGGAGTTCTTCTGTCCGCCTTGACTACGGGAGCAGAGACTGAGATTGCGCGGGATAACAGAGACCTACCGAGAGTAGTGTGTGAGTTTCCGGATGTGTTCCCGGAAGAACTCTCAGGTTTACCGCCAACGCGCAAGTTAGAGTTCTGGATCGACTTGATCCCAGCCACCGCACCGATATTGATGACACCATATCGGTTTGCGCCAGCTGAGTTAGTCGAGTTGAAGCGACAACTCGAAGAGTTGCAGGGGAAGGGTTTCATCCGCCCTAGTGTTTCTCCGTGGGGACCACTCGCCCTCTTCGTGAAGAAGAAGGGTGGCGCCTTGAGAATGTGCATCGATTACCGGAAGTTGAGCCGGGTTACGGTAAAGAACCGTTATCCAATGCCGAGGATCGACGACATGTTCGATCAAATGAGGGGAGCGACATGCTTCTCCAAGATTGATCTAAGATCAGGCTACTATCAGTTGAGGGTCCGAAAGGAGGATGTGGAGAAGACCGCATTCCGGACACGGTACAGACACTTTGAGTTTCTAGTGATGCCGTTCGGATTAACGAACGCGCCAACAGCCTTCATGGATTAGATGAATTGCATCTTCAGACCGTACCTGGACCAGTTTGTCGTAGTTTTCGTTGACGACATCTTGATTTACTCGCCTAGTGAAGAGGCACATGAGGAGCACTTAAGGATCGTATTAACGTTGTTACGTACTCACCAGCTGTACGGGAACCTAGAGAAGTGCGAGTTCTGGCTCGCAGAGGTGGAAATCCTCGGACATGTAGTGTCCCGGAATGGTATCTTAGTCGACCCAGCGAAGGTCGATGCAGTTTCGAAGTGTGCGAGGCCCAAGAACGTGTTTGAGATCCGTAGCTTTCTGGGATTGGCAGGATATTATCGACGCTTTGTTCATAACTTCTCACGTTTGGCTACACCTATGACGGCATTGACTCGCAAGGGAGCAGAGTTCCTTTGGACTAGTGAGTGTGAGTACTCCTTCTCCGAGCTAAAGGCTCGATTGACTACCGCTCCAGTGTTGATTGTTCCGAAGCGAGGAGTAGGTTATGATGTGTATTATGACGCCTCAGGCGAGGGATTAGGTTGTGTTTTGATGCAGTCCGGGAAGGTAGTTGCTCATGGCTCGAGACAGTTGAAGGTACATGAGCGCAACTACCCGACCCATGATCTAGAGCTGGCAGCAGTAGTATTTGCGTTGAAGAGCTGGAGACACTATCTGTACGGTGAGCAATTCAAAGTGTTCTCGGATCACAAGAGCCTCAAGTACATTTTCTCTCAACGCGACCTGAACATGCGCCAAAGGCGATGGATGGAGTTACTCGAGGAGTACGACTTCGAACTACTCTATCATCCGGGCAAGGTGAATGTCGTCGCCGATGCTCTGAGTAGGAAGTCGACTCATTGTGTGGCTAGCATGGCTGTCCGAGAGTGGGACATGATGGACGAGTTGAGCTCCTTCAGACTTGAGCTAGAGGAGGTCACATATTGTTTGGCTTTATGTGCTTTAGTGGCTCAGCCCACGTTGGTTTCTCGGGTGCTAGAAGCATAGACCGAGGATGCCGAGACGACAGGGATTTGTGAGAGACTGGTCGACGGTGATGATATCGAAGGTTGGGAGTTGGGTACTGATCAGAGTCTTCGCTATAGAGGTCGGTTGTTCGTGCCCCGAGAGTGTAGGGACACGGTGTTGAGAGAGTGTCATCACTCCCGTCTTGTCGTGCACCCAGGTGGCACCAAGATGTATAGAGACAGCCGACGACAGTCTTGGTGGAGCGGGATGCGCAGGGCAGTCGTAGACATTGTTTCGAGGTGCCTCACCTGTCAGCAGGTGAAGGCGGAGCATCAGCGTCCCGCTGGCTTATTACAGCTATTGCCGATCTCTGAGTGGAAGTGGGAGCACGTTACTGTGGATTTTGTTTGTGGACTACCGAGGTCGCCTAAAGGGCACGACGCAATTTAGGTTGTGGTTGACCAACTGACCAAGTCGGCACACTTTCTGGCTATGCGAATGATAGACACTGTGGATGTGTTGAGTCGGTTATACGTCAAGGAGATTATTCGTCTTCATGGGGTACCGGTGTCAGTTGTATCTGATTGGGACCCTCGCTTCACATCCAGATTCTGGGAGAGCCTACATAAGGCATTGGGGAATGAGGTGCTGCTGAGTACAGCTTACCATCCTCAGACAGATGGACAGTCAGAGCGCACCATACAGATTTTGGAGGATATGCTTCGAGCTTGTGTGCTAGACTTTCGGGGATCATGGGAGGATCACCTACCTTTGGCAGAGTTCGCTTACAACAACAGTTATCTTTCCAGCATTGGTATGGCACCATTTGAGGCTTTGTACGGCAGACCATGTAGGTCGCCGGTGTGTTGGGCTGAAGTAGGGGATCGGAGTTTACTTGGGCCAGATATGGTCAGAGAGACGACCGAGAAGGTCGCATTGATTAGAGAGCGGTTGAAGACCGCACAGAGTCGTCAGAAGAGCTATGCAGATAGACGTCGCAGGCCACTTGAGTTCTAAGGGTGAGCCCGAAGAAGGGCCTACTGCAGTTCAACCTCGGCGGAGGCAAGCTGTCACCGTGCTTCATTGGACCATTTGAGATCTTGGATAGAGTTGGAGTCGTGGATTATCGGTTAGCTTTGCCACCGCAACTTGGGAACGTGCATAACGTTTTCCATGTGTCCCAACTGCGGAAGTACACGGCAGATCCCTCTCACGTTATCGAGTGGGCAGACATCGAGGTAGCTGATGATGTGTCTTATGAGGAGCAGCCCATCAAGATTGTGGACATGGTAGAGAAGGTCCTGCGGAAGACTACTATACCTTTGGTTCGAGTGCAATGGAAGCACCAGGGAGCCGACTCGACCAGGGAGCGAGAGGACAAGATCCGAGAGAAGTACCCCCACCTATTCGACCTTTGAGGTACTTTTGTTTTAATTTCAAGGACGAACTTCTTTTAAGGGGGGTAGATTGTAAGAACCGCTCCCGGTCGATCCCGGTCGAACCGGTGAATTATAGACAAGTTTGAATTTCGCCCGGAAAAGTCAACCGATGTCTCAGGAAGTCATTTGGGACCTTTCCGGGGCCCAAAAAGCTTAGCCGTCATCACAGTTAGCTTAGTTGGGCCATTTCCTTCAGTTTGACTGTAATATTGGTTAGGTCAAATTTTGGTCAAACTTGGACTTTATATCGGTTATTTTCCGATAAAATCTTGGAAAGCTGGAAATTATTTAAGTGGAAGTGACCCCACATGACACTTGTCATGTTTGGCTTGGAGGATGAAAAAGGAGTTTCAATTGACTCTTATACCCTCCCAACTTACCTTTAAAGGGATAGGACCTTAAGAGCTTTTTGGTAATTGGACAAAATAGGTCACTTAAAGCAACATGAGCACACAACTCAGCTCATTCCCTATTGTTGCAGCCAAAAATCACAAGGAGAGGAGAGGAGAGGAGAAGAGCTCATTTCTTGAGGAAGAAGAAAGAGAAGAAAGCTTGCATTTTGGAGCTTGTTCTTAGTCCTTTTGCCTCCATTTTCCTTCCATCTTCTTCATCTCACCTTCCTAGAGGTATGGATGCTCTCAACTCTTCATTTCATCTACTCTCCAATTTGGGTTTTTATGGGTTTTTGGATTGAAGTTGAAGAATGGTTGGGTTGTTGCTTGGAGAAGAAGTAGTGAAGTAGGTTGCTTGGATTGTGTTTTTGGTTGAAGTTTTGATGAACCCATTGTGGGTGTTGTTGTTTGGCAACTTTGGATGAACATTTTGGAGTTAGAAGGACTTGGGAATGTGGTTTTTGATTTGATTTTCATGAAACTCGAGCTGGGGAAGAAAAGGGGAGAACCTGGACTGGTTCGCTACGGAGCATGACTCGGACTGGGCCCTGTGCCGGCACGGCAGGCCGCACGGAACGGGCCAGGTACCGGCATGGCGTGCTGCCCAGCATAATACATGCCACATCTATAGAATCGCTAAGTTGCTTTTGGTATGCATCCTTAACGGCCCTAATGACATTATTAGCTGGCTCCTCAGGGATATCCTGGTCTAGGACATATTCTTTGCGCTCGAATTTGAGGACTATCCTCAAGTTTCTGTCCCAGTCAAAGTAGTTTGTCCCACTTAGCTTGATCCTATCAAGAATGGTTTTTAGTGACAAACTACTATTGTTCGCTGAAGTACTTGCCATTTGATCTACACGACATAACAAAATACAATCAGTAAACTGAATAAATTTTATGAAGATCAAGTTCAAACACCAACCAATTGATTCTAAACCTATAGAACCTAAAACCAAGATCCTTGATTCACCCGATTAAGCTGAACTAATGCTCACCACTTAATCGAGCTATGTAGGTAGGACTCCATCCAATCACATCCAATGTGACTCTTGGCTAGGGTATGTACTCATGTACACGGCTTACCCTATCTAATACCCTAGCTCAACCTCAGGCTGAGAATCGTAGTCGGGTCCACCAATTTTCAACTATGTCCCGTCACTATGTGGGTGCTCCGCTAATGCGCACGACACCTGCACATGTCGTCCAAACCTACTACCCCGCTTTCCCATGGATGCTCCGCTAATGCGCACGACACCCATAGGACGGGGAGGTAGTAAGGTGTTGATAATTGGGAGGTATCGGACATGACCCGTTTTTACTTGTCCGGTTGTGTTTTAAACTTTTGGCACATCCTAGATGCGATGAGCACATCAACTACATTCCAAATGTAATGATGCCTCCAATTACATCCAATGTAATTCTTCCTTCGAACCCGTCAACTACATCCAATGTAATGACGATTATAAGGGCTCACAGACAATAATTAAAACCAATTTTATCTTTGCATGTGAGGTGATATGCTCGGTAAATTAAGTTAAGCATGCAATTCTAAAACACATAGAAATGATCATGCAAAAACTAAACCAAGCATAAAGCGTTAAATATGTACATAATAGCCCACTAAACTAACTCCCACTAGCTTCTTGAGCTCCACCGACTCCAAGCCGATGTCAAAACCCGAGAAGCCACCAAATGACCTTTTCGCCCTTTCTTCGTCTTGAGTAAAATATTACAATTTAATACACGACTCGCAGGTCGGGAATTAATAAATATTACAAATAAGTGGTACGACGACCACACCTCGAAAAAATAATTACACGCTAACTCTAACGGCTCGCAGGCCGTGAAAAGCGATAAATAATTAAATCAAACTCGGGGCTATTATGTACACCATGCCAACATCACATCACACATCGTGTTATCAAACAAGCATGTTATCAAACATCATGTGATTTTCCAGTTTTAATTAATTGCCAAGTTTCGAAAATTTTTGATACTCGGTTTATCGAAACCGTTCAAAATTGAAACTTTTGAACATTTGATTTTTGAGTTCATCAAGACGGTTCCAAACTCGTCATGACTAAAAAAACGGTTTAGCTCGGCATATTGACCATCCAATGGTCATGCTTGGCCTAGCTCCGTCCAACGGAGCCCCGTTCGGTCCCGGTTTCGGCTCCCCGAGAGTCCCGCTCCCGAGACCCGAAAAATCAAAAAAATTTTCAAAAATTCCAGATTTGATAAACTTTTCAAAAATTCATTTTTCATGCATTAAACCCATAAACAAGAATTTAAAACATGTTATCAAACAATTTAGCAAATTAACATGCAAAACCGAAACTAGCAAGCAAAACCGAAAGTTCTCTTGTGAATCCTGAAGGTAGCACGGCTCTGATACCACTGTTGGGTCTCGATGGAGGGTATGAACACATACTTGCAGCGGAAATAACTCGAGACCATGTCATAGAACACTACCAAATATTAGATACACAAGAGAATAAACAATATGGATGTTTCCTTACCAACTAGTTCAAGAAAAGGAAGAGAACACCAAAGAAACGATGATCGGCTTGAGTCTCCAAGACGCCTATGTATCCAATTGGAATCAAAGCCACGTAGTTCTTCTTTAGATGACTCAAGAACACAACAAGAGGGAGGAAAAGTGCCAAACTCGAAATTGTAGTGTGAGAGGGAGAGAAGTTGTGTTTCTATTCTTGTCTTGTGATTTGTTGTAGGAAAAAGATGACTTAAACCATCAACAACCATCAAGGACAAGTAAGGTGTGAAGCATGGTGTGAAGTAAGACAAGTATGGTGCTAAGTATGGCAAGAAAAGATGGGTTAGGTGGTGAATCACCAACACCTTAATCCTTGTCTTGCTTACTTAGTACTAATTAATCAAGACTTGATTAATTAGTTCCATGGGCCTTGGTTGCATGGGCCTTTCATGGGCCTCTTGGAACATGGCCCATGGCCATTCCCAACGAGGTCCCGTGACGTGCTCATCACCTCCAAGCCTTCCATACCGGAAATGTCCAACATTATCCAACGCGATCAATCCCAAGACTCCAAGCCTTGTCTTGATCCATAATGTCCTATTCACTTACGGGCACATGACCCAAAACCCAGTTTTGGTCATGTCCCGAGACAACTCTCTTTTGGCCATTCTCCATAAATGTGTCAATGAGTTTCATCCTTCGGTGTGACCCTTAAGTCTATGCATGTCGATAGATCAACGTAAAATCTCATTTTACTTGATCCTATATAAGTGGCAACTAACGAGACTTTAGTATTGCCTGACACTACATAGCGAATCGAACCAATCGATTCTAACCTTTCCGTCGTCCCTGTCATTATCCTTTTATCTCCGATATCCTGATTGAGATAAGGCATAGAGCCGTCATCCTTATTATTCTCAATCACTGTTCCTTGATATGTGAGATGACTGAATATATGATACCTAGTATCATGTGCATGGCCATGCTATTCTTTCAGTCACTCTCGATCAAGCGGCCGAGAACCGATATCTTTCCCATACCTCAGTATGAGGGATAAATCCCTTAGCCGTCTTTCGTGTCACTCATGCAACCCGTCCCCAAGCCAATCCTGGCCGTTATGGAATCCCTGTTACGGACAACGTTAGGCTCAGGTCAAACTTAGTTGTTGACTGCATAGTGATCACAAAGACTCCTTGGTCTAAGGATACATGACAAGCTACGACACTGAATATGTTAATGACTCAATCTATGGCACATATTCAGGGCGGGTCGTCCAATATCATGTCCCACATGATATCTATGATCAGACTCCGGAATCTCATTCCAATGACTAACAGAACGTAAGCCATGAAGAGCCATCTTTCATACTAGTCGCTTCTAGTGAAGCTTTATTGACTAGGGACCCATCGAGTGTGATCCATCTCGATCTATGGTTCTATTCGCATGATGGGCATAGATCAGAAATCACATCGATATATTACTCCAACACATAAGTAATAGAAAGCCGCTTTAATCTTATTGCTAATGATGATATATACATTTGGACATTTATGATTGAACTACGGGCACTAAGACTAACATAACCGGCTTTACAGCAGAGTTTTAGAGGAAGAACTCAAGTTAGGAAAGTCCTAACTACTCGAGTATTTCATTACTAGCATGCCTATTAGGTTAATAAAATCGGAAAGGTCCTAAAATTGCATATAGGATGCGAATAACTAGAATAATCGTCTTTCAATTACTAATAACCGGATGTGTCTAGAATGCATGCTTAGGATGAGAATAACTAGTGTAACTCGCTTTCAATACTTGGGATTTGTTTTACTGGTAGAGAGGTCGTGATGAGCCCTCGGATTAGTTGTTGTGTTAGGTTCACATGCTTGGTTGCCTAGTTCGGATAAGATAAGAGTCTAACGAAACTAGCTAAATCGTATGCTTGATTGATTGATTGAATGTTTACATGATTGGTTGATTGATTGAATGTTGTATGATTGAATGCTTGAACGGATGATCGAGTATGACTGGTTGTACCAAGGGGTATGATCAGGTGATCGATGGACCGATGGATCGTGACAGGTAAGTATAACGGTAAGTGTAAGGATTGAATGGATGTCTTTGGTGTGTTGTGGTGAAAGTGTGATTCGATAAGCGTTGGTTGGTTGTTGTGTTATTGTGTGTTTCCCTATTCTTATTCTTAAAATTCTTGGTTTTTCGGTTTGGTACTACACCAGGGGGGGGGGGGGGGGTAATCCGGTGGTGTTATAGTCGTTGGTGTTGGCAGATCCTACGGGATAATGATTGGTTACTAGAGCCTGCGGGCATTGATTATTGGACCATGCGGGGCATGGATTACAAGAGCCTGCAGGCATTGATTATTGGACAATACGGGGCATTGATTACTTAAGCCTGCGGGCATTGATTATTGGACCCTGCGGGGCATTGGTTAACGGAGCCTGCGGGCAATTGGATGGTCTATCCTGCGGGGAAATGGTTACTTGTGGTTTCACCCAAGGGTATGCGTCCTGCGGGAGCACTACCTTGGTTCCCTATGACATATGGTTCTTCGGAGGCATTTCCGAGAATTCCGACGATAAGCGCCTCGGTGCCCCGATGTATGTGCCTCCTCTGTACCGAGGGAAAATCTGATATGATATGGGTACTCTGATGGATCGGGATATGGGAACCGATGTGACACCAGGATCTATCCGTGGATCGGAGGCTTGAGAAAGCAAGTGGTTGGTGTGATATTAATTACTCTCATTTTAGTGGTTATGGTTCGTTTAAAGTACTTTTCATAGAATCTTTTACATTACTGTTATCCTTGAGAATGCGGTACTATTCTTATTTAATCTGGTTACTAGTATTTCCTTGTTAATAGTATTTAAATCGTTTATTTACGCTATCTCGATTAAGCAGTTTTATCATTGATCTAAAGGTTGAGTTGTTACGATTTTTCCTACTGAGCGAAAGCTCACCCCTATGGTTTTCTTATTGTTTTACAGGTGTACCTGATGTCTAGTGAGTTCGAGCCTCGGGAGCTTCTGGACGTCTTGGGGATTGTTCTAGATTTGTGTTGGTCGTTTGCACTAAACACTATTTATCTTGCACTTTATGTCGAGTTTTGACTCACATTCGAGGTTTTTGAACTATTTACTTATGATGATTTGATGGAGTTTATTTGAGATTTTAAAGGATCTATCAATTGTTTATCACTTTTCTATTATTAACTCAGGTCACGTCTCGAGTTCGGTCAAAACCGGATTTGGGGCGTGACATCCACCACCAAACTAGATAATTTTTCTAATGTTTCTAGTTTTTGCCAAGAACTGAAAAATGTTGCAGATCAACTGTCGGATTTGGTTGCTCCAATTTCGAATAACCGTTTGGTTCTCCAACTTGTCTTTGGCCTGTCCGAGGCGTATGATAATGTCGCTACCTTGATTCAACAAAGCGACCCTCTTCCTCAATTTTATGAGGCTCGCTCGAAGTTGATTTTGGAAGAAACCCGAAAGTCCAAACAGGTTTCCTCGGGCTCTGTTTCATCCGGGAATGCCTTGTATGTTAATTCACTTTCTTAATCCCCTAAGGACACTGGTGATAAGATGGTTCCCGTGGAAATTCTCGTGGTCGAGCTTCTACGCGTGGAGGTCGAAATACCAGAGCTGCTCGTGGAGGAATGAGCTTCTCCCGCACTGAGCCACACAATGCTTCTGGATGGACTCAACAGCCCATGCCATGGAATGGCTTTCCCATGTGGTCGGGCCAGGTACCAACTGGCTGGGCCAACAATTTTGGGCCTTGGGCCGGACCAGCGTAGGCGCCTCCCACATGCCCATATCCGACTTCGCCTGGGCACTATGTTCTCACTCCCCAGTCCTCTCAGCATCATTCTGGTTTATTGGGGCCCCGTTTATCAGGCTCTCCTCCGGCCTAGTCTCCTCAAGCCCATGTGGCAGTACCCACAGATGTTGTCTCGGCTATGGCTAACTTATCTATGCAGCAACCACCTGATTCCACGTGGTACATGGACAGCGGGGGCTCCTCCTACATGACGGTGAACTCAGGTATCCTTGATTTTTTTGTTAATTCTGGCATTAATAGATCTATTATTGTTGGAGATGGAAATACGATTCCTATTTCCGGTTATGGCAGGGCATCTATATTCCCTACCCACCCTCATTATACCCTACATGATGTTTTACATGCACCTAAAATTGTTAAGAATTTAGTGTCCGTGCGCCGTTTTGTTAAAGATAATAATGCCTCCATAGAATTTGACCCCTTTGGATTTTGTGTGAAGGTTTTTCGGACGGGACATCCGGTTTTGAGATGCAATAGCTCGCGAGACTTATATCCAGTCACTTCCACTGTTTCCCCGAGTTCGTCTTTTCAGTCTTCAGCTTTAGTTGCTTTATCTCCAAGAGTTTGGCACTCTCGATTAGGTCATCCGGGTTCTCCGGTTTTTTATTTACTTCGCCGCTCTAATTTCATTTCATGTACTTCGAATAAATTGAACTCTATTTGTCATTTATGTGTATTTGGGAAACATATTCGGTTACCATTTGAACCTTCGTTGTCTGTTACTTATGCTCCCTTTGACATTGTTCATGCTGATTATCTGGTATTGCTTGATGATTATACAAATTTTGTCTGGACATTTCATGTGGCACATAAATCTCAAGTATTTCAAATATTTACATCAATTAATATTTTTGTCTCTACTCAATTTGGATTAAAAAAATTAAAAAATTTCAGTGTGACAATGGCAAGGAGTGTGACAATGGCAAGGAGTTCGACAACACCCCGTTCATCAACTTCAGTGCTTCTTCAGGAATGGTCTTTCGCTTCTCGTGTCCTCACACCTCCTCTCAAAACGGTCGTGTTGAGCGTAAAATCCGAAGTTTGAAAACATGGTTCGTACTCTGCTTCTTCATGCATGTATGCCACCGTCATTTTGGCATCACGCCCTTTCTATGTCCACGTACTTATTTAATATTCTTCCATCCAAATTACTAAAATTTTCTACTCCCACGTTGTCTTTATATCATCGTGTTCCATCTTATTCTCATCTCCGTGTGTTTGGATGTTTATGTTTTCCACTTTTTCCTTCCACACAAATAAATAAGTTGCAAGCTCGTTCTACACCGTGTGTCTTTGTCAAAAATATCCTCCGAATCATAGGGGGTACAAATGCTATGATTTGAAAAATAAAAAGTTCATAATTTCAAGGCATGTTATATTTGATGAAACGGTTTTTCCTTTTTCATCTGAATCCCCTTCTTCATCAACAACATATGACTTCTTGACTGACCATATATCCCCTGCAGTGAAGTCTCATGTTTTTTTCCCACATAAACCTCACCCACTCGGCCTAGGCTTCCTTCCTCTTCAAAATCTGGCCCAACCGAGCTCATCCCTCTGCACCAGGCCCAACCCACCACTACGCCATCCCATTCCACCTCTCCAGCCCGAGCAGCCACTCTACACCCGGCCTCACATAGCCCGCCCACACTGACCGCCCAGCTCCATCCTGACCCACCCGTATCACCAGTACCGCTCAATCCCGATCCACCCAGATCGCCAGTACCGACCCGACCACATCAACCATTACCGACCCAGCCTGCTCATCCGATGGTCACTCGCAGTCGGTTGGGCATCACCAAGCCAAAGGTCCAGTTTAATCTATCTACTACTACCTCTATTTCTCCTATACCTCGTAACCCTGTAGATGCTCTCCGTGATCCTAACTGGAAATCCGCAGTGACAGATGAATTCAATTCTTTTATTAACAATAAAACTTGGGTTTTAGTTTCTCGTCCTGCAGGAGAGAATATTATCATGTCCATGTGGATATTTCGCCACAAGACTCGTTCTGACGGTACATTTGAGCGCTATAAAGCTCGCCTGGTGGGTGATTGCAGATCTCAGCATATTGGTGTTGACTGCGAGGAGACATTTAACCCTGTGGTCAAGCCCTCGGCCATCCGCACTATTCTCAGTCTTGTTGTTGCTCAATCCTGGTCTATCCATCAGCTTGATGTGAAGAACGCATTTTTACATGGCAACCTCAGTGAGACGGTCTACATACATCAACCCCTCGATTTTTTAGAGTACCGTGTATCCTGATCATGTTTGTCTTTTGCATCGGCCTCTCTATGGACTGAAACAGGATCCTCGGGTGTGGTATCAACGTTTCACTGACTTTGTTTCATCTATTGGTTTCACTCATAGCAGGTCTGATCACTCGCTGTTTATCTATCGACATGGCAATGACACGGCGTACATTCTTCTCTATGTGGACGATATCATCATTGCCTCATCCAGTGATGCTCTCCGCCTCTTCATTATGTCTCGCCTTAGCTCGGAGTTTTCTATGAAGGACCTAGGCCCGTTATCCTATCTCTTGGGCATTGTTGTCGTCTGTCATCCTGGGGGTATGTTCCTCTCTCAACGGAAATATACCGATGATATTATTGCTCGAGCGGGTATGGAGTCTTGTTCTTCCTCGTCAATTCCAGTGGATACTCAGGGAAAACTTTGCGCTTCTGACAGTTCTACGTTTGAGAACCCTATTCTCTACCGTAGTCTTGTAGGGGTGCTCCAGTACCTCACCTTCACTCGGCCGGATATTTCTTACGTCGTTCAGCAGATCTGCCTTCACATGCATGATCCACGGATTAGCCACATAAGTACGCTGAAACGGATTATCCGCTATCTTTAAGGTACCCGGCACCTTGGTCTTCATCTCTACTCATCGCCCTCCACGGATCTGGTAGCTTACACTGACGTCGATTGGGCCGGTTGTCCCAATACACATCGCTCCATGTCTGGTTTTTGCGTGTTCTTAGGTGATAACCTGATCTCTTGGTCCTCCAAACGACAGAAGACTTTGTCTCGTTCCAGCACTGAGGTCGAATATCGAGGTGTGGCTAACGTGGTTTCTGAGGCATGTTGGATTCGTAATCTTCTCTTTGAGCTTCATCCTCCGGTATCCAAGGCTGCCTTGGTGTATTGTGACAATATTAGCACTATTTATCTCACCGGTAATCATGTTCAACATCAGCAAACTAAGCACATTGAGTTGGACATACACTTTGTTCGAGAGAAGGTCGCAAAAGGGCACGTCCGAGTTCTTCATGTTCCTTCGAGATCCCAGATTGTTGATGTCTTCACCAAAGGCCTACCTCGAGTCTTCTTCACTGACTTCAGATCCAGCCTCAACGTCCAGGAACCTCCCGTTCAGACTGTAGGGGCGTGTTAATGATATGATATGATTTTGTAAAGGGCTTGAATAAACTCAAACTCTAAATAGATATTTTGTATAGTTTTGAAACATATATTGCGTAACTGATATTATCTACACTGTACCTATATAGTTATATTATCTACATTGTACCTATATAGTTAGAGTTTTACCTCAATAACAATACCCAATTCAAACTCTATCACATACATTCTTAGTTAACCCTTTCAGTAACTATCTCATAAAAGATTGGACATACAAGAAGTAGCTAGAAAATGGAACATGATATATGGGCCCACTCTCACAGCAAATAATATTCTATATGCTGATGGCCTCACTGTAATCACTTTAGTAGTGACTCTGGTGTGTGAAATTCAATTTATTCCCTTTTATGTTTGGAGAAGATGAAGGGTTCTGGAACCCTTCCTCCACAAACTTGCCACTTCCTAGAAATTAACTTCTCTGTAAAAGTAAGAGAAGAAACTGAGAAATAGCTCACAACATCAGCAAGGTTAGTTTTTTATCATCACCAAAATCATTACTTTCATTTTCAATTATTTTGGGAATTTTCGAGAATTGATTTTTATTTCCCATTTCAATTCCTTCAGGCACTTCAAGATTACAACTCTGAAATCTTCATTCAAGTTCACAGTTCCAGAAATCCCATTCTTCCAACTTTCAAAGGTAAGGTATATATGTAAGCAATTTTCTTAATTAGTTAATTATTAAGAAATAATTTTTCAAACAAATCAAGTGTATTATACATATATATATATAGAGAGAGAAATTTATATCACCAAAAATTAAATCTACCCGAGCTTCATTCACAACTGTCAATTATTAGTTTGATTGAATGTTTTGAGTTAGTTTAGTGTTGTGTATTTTGAAAGTGATTTATCATAACTGGCCTCTTCCTATAGTCTACATGTATATGTGGCATGCAATTTTTAGATAATTTGCTTACACAATTTGTCTTATACTACATATTCCAAGAATTTTGTTTCCAATTATATCCATATTCTCCGCAATCGTTTGACCTGTGTAAGTCTTAATTTGGCCATGTTATTGCAAAAACATTTGGGTATGATTATAGAATATGTAGAAATGGGTGTGTGCAATATATGCACTTGATAGTTTCTTAGCTCATTTGATCAATCACAATAAGATTGAACAGGATTGATGAAGGAAATTTTTGTTTGTAATCCGTGAATTACCACAAGTACTAGCTAGTGATCGTTGCACATCGCTTGATCTCTCACAAATCTCTTATGGTGAATAGTCATCTCGGAATGGTTTTAATGTGTTATGGAGTATGCTATGATTTTTGTGTATTTAATCAAGAATTTGTTTGTGTTTAGCAGGGAAACGTACCCTTAAAAGATGACTGACATGCTGGCTACTGCCGTGATCCAATGCAGTGTTGACCGCTTATTCAAAATCGTTGAGTATCACGTGGGAATGGAAGTGGGTTTCAAAGACCAGTTGGATGAAATGAAGAATCACCTTCAATTGATGAGGTCGTATCTTGCAGACACGGCTAATCTTCAAAGCAAGAACGAGGTTCTCAAGACATCTTTGAAGATGCTTAAAGATCTTATGTACGAGGCAGACGACCTCCTCACCGATTGCTATCTCAGATACGAGCACACCAAGAAGCTCTCCTCTGAGCGCATCATGAAACCATTTTTCAAGTACGACATGGGCAAGAAGCTGAAGGATGTCAACACGCGCATGAAGAACACGGTAGATACTATGTCCAAATATTTGACTGCATCCGTGAACCCTGATGGAAATATTATCGAGTACAAGGAAAGGAGGATGTTTACCTCACAAGATTTCAATTCTTCTGAGATAATCGGATTGGAAGATGATCTAATAAAGATAAGGAAGTGGATTCTCCGAAAAGAAAATGATGTGAATCGGATCGGGATAGTGGGTATGGGAGGGTTGGGGAAGACCACCATCGCGCAAAAAGTATTCAACGATAGTGAGGTGGTTGCACGCTTTGAAGAGAGGATTTGGCTATCGGTCTCTCAATCTTTCAAGGAGAAGGAAATGCTAAGTAGTTTATTGAAACAATTGGGGCATGATGAGATACTAGGCCTTGATGAAAGCCAAATGTTTCACCAAATTCACGATCTGCTCAAGGATAAGAGTTATCTGATTTTGTTGGACGATGTTTGGGATACAGGTCTTGAATGGTGGAAGAAAGTATGCTCGGATATGCCAATCCCTACGGATGATTCCAACAGTAGTTGCATCATTGTAACAACGAGGAATGAGGCTGTTGTGTTGGGTATGGGAGTTAACCGCGGACAAATTCACAAGCCTAAATTTCTGACCGAAGATGACAGTTGGTCCTTATTCAGCAAGCACGCATTTCGCAAAACAAAGGGAGAATGTTCCGATCCTCACTATGAAGAAATAGGAAGAAAAATTGCCGAAAAATGTGGCGGACTGCCTCTAGCAATCAAGACTATCGGAGCTTTATTGGCATCCAAGATCCTTTACAGCGAATGGTCTGAGGTCGAGGCAAACTTCCGCGTAGGATTTGCGGACGCGGGAACCTGCAGTACTAGCAATACTATAATGGCTAGTCTGCAACTCAGCTACGCTGAGCTCCCAAGCTACTTGAAGCAATGTCTTTTGAGCTTGGCCATTTATCCTGAAGACGCGGAGATAGAAGCTGAACAAGTGATTTATTGGTGGGTCGGAGAGGGCCTCATCCAGCCTGGTAAAGGCAACCCAAGAACTCATATAGAGTATGGATATACATTTCTTTCGGAGCTAGCTCGAAGGTGCTTGATTGAAGTCACGTCGTGTAGAGGCCATGATGGAAGAGTCTTCACATTCAAAATGCACGATCTGGTTCGTACCTTGATCACTTTGATGGCGGAAGAAGAGGACTTTTGTAGGTTCGATGAAAGAGGAAGTCAGAAGCTCACCCTAGACGGGTCTCGATGGCTAGGTTTGAAAGATCCCATTGATGAGTACAGCTTATCTCTCATGAAGAAGATACGTGATCCAAAACTAAGGGCATTGCTGCTCGTTCCGTCTTCCTCATCACCGAATCACAACTCTGACATAATCAACATTTTGGAGCTTCAACTCAAATCCCTCCGGGTGCTAGATATCTCCCATTCGGAGATGAAGCTGTCGAATGATACTGTTCTAAAGGATTTCTGGTCTTGGATCACTTCCCTCGAGCGCCTCGCTTATCTGAACATGAGCGGCCTTGCAAACCTGAAATCACTGCCAAGTTCGATCAAGAAGCTCCGCAACCTACAACTTTTGGTGTTAAGAGGATGCAACAGTTTGATCGAGCTGAGCTCCTCAGTCACTACTTTGAAGCAGTTGATCGTTTTGGACGTGGGATCTTGCTCTAGACTACCAAACCTGCCTCGTGGTATTCAGAATCTGTCCAGTCTTCAAGAACTATCCGGGTTTAGGATATCGAGCAAGCACTACTTCAGGTTCATCGATCTCAAAGAATTGTCCAGCCTTAGAGTACTGCGGATAGATGTCCATGACGAAAGTGTCATCTTACCTGAAGAGCTCTCAGCCCTTTCAAAGCTTATGAAACTTAAGGTTCTGTCCATCAGCTACGACAACATTGGTAGCTCGTCGAAAGTGAAGGAAGTTCAGTTCAAAGAGCCGAATCATGTGATGAATATGCTCGACGGCATTATCCCTCCTCCATCCCTTCAAGAACTGTATCTCAAGAACTACCGTAAAGAGAAGCTGTGGAGCTGGATCAACCCGGCCAGCCTTTCTGAGCTGCAGTATCTTTCGATCGAGGAAGGAAACCTAGTGTCCTTGAGCTGCAGCGCTGATCTGTCCAAACCAGGTAGCCTTCGGAAGAACACATGGAAGATCGAGGGTCTGTGTCTGAAGCACTTGCAGAGGTTCCAAGAGAAGTGGGGAGCATTGAAGGAGGATATGCCATTGATACGCTCTCTCGAGGTTAGCCACTGTATTGGCTTACAGGGATCTCCTTGCAGCGGTCATCACGGGCTTCAGCGCTGGAACAAGAACGAAACAAACTGATACAAAGAGAGACTTGTTGCAGGAGTTATTAAGGTTATTTCAAGAATCAAACCAATTGTGTATTGTTTATGTACTTGTTGCTAGATTGCATTGTATTTGTGTCTGGTTTGGTGTATATGTGTGTATTGTGTTTATTGGTCCCCAAAGGACACCCCAGTGGTTCAAGGTTCGCATTTTCTTCGTAGAGATTGTGGATTCGATTGTCACTGGGTGGGATGGGGAGGGATTAAGAGTACATTGAGCTTGTAAATTGTCAGAAATAATTGTGTTTATTGTGTTATGATATTTATGTTTTGCTAACTTGGAATTATGTGCTGTGTTGGCTCTAGTGGTTGGCAAACCAAGTTGTCTTTGGATCAAACTCTGTTTTGATACAATGGTTCTTAGTATTGCCGGCTGCATCCAAAAGCAAAAAACGGTTGGTTGGTTTTGTCTATGGGGTTTCCTATTTTCTGTTAGGTGATTTTTGGTTGCATGATTTTGTGTGATATCGAAACTAGAAAAACTATCACAGGAAGTCTATTTTCTTTGGCAGGGGTGGAACCAGAAATTTAATTGAGAGTGTTCCATCAATAATTGTTAATTACAATTTTTTTTTTTGTACTATAAACATATAAACATAGTTATTTTCTCCTATTATCATTTTGGAAAGTCCTATTATTCCATGTCATATTTGTCCAGAATTCACAAACTTTCCTACCCTTTATAGTTGTAATCAAATATAAACGAGGGAAACGATATCAAAATGAAATTCTTTCTAACCACATATCTTCCCAAAACAACACCTTACAACTATTTCCTACCCTCCAATGGATATTTTAATTTCCAAACAAACTAGCAAAGGTTTTATCAGTGACAAATTCAGAATATGAGTAAACACCGATTTCGACCGAGGTTTATTTCACCTAAGTATGTCCCAGCACAAAGGCTCTTTCAAAAGATTCAGAGCTAGGATTATCACTATATTGAACTTTCAAGATCAATCCTAATGATTTTCCAACTGAAATCATGGCCAGTTCACAACGACCCTAAAACGAGATATCTTCAATTTCCAACCATTGAAAAAAACCTCCTAAAATCACTAGTGCCCGAAATTGAGCGGTCCAACTGAACTCTACAACATGTTACTTTCTTTATGTTTTGCTATTTAACATGACATGTTTCATCTCCATCCGATGACGGTTCTTGCTTAGAGGTATTCTGGCCAAGAGACTTGTGTGATACCCTTTACATGGCTTCTTCCCTAATATCCACTATCGGGCTCTGTGGTGTTGCCCTCTAAAATTGTTTTCTCAATCCCTGTGGTGGTCGGGTTTGGGCTCTGGATTAGTGGTTGTCGGTTCCTGGATGAGGAAGATTCTACGTTAGGGTTGGCTTTTGGTTTGCAAATGTCAACAATTGTATTTCCAGCGTTCCTTGAGCTCCGAATTCACATGGTTCCAAGTGGTGTGGGCATCTAGTCCTTAAACATAGGGTTTTGTTGGGATTTTGCTCATGTTGTTGAGCTTATTTAAAAAAAACGTTAATATGGTGATCATTCGTTAATATTGTCGAATACAAATAAAGCGGGATAAAATCCGTACAGCCGAGATTATAGTCCGGGACCACATCTGAGATAGGTGTACCACATTCTTGGCTGCAAACCAAACTCTTATCAGGCAAACTAGGAGGAAAACAACATAAGCAACATATTGGTACAAATAAGCGGGGACAAGGATCTAAATATCCTTTCAGGTAGTTGTCTTGATCTATTGAGGTAGACAGGGGTACCTCTCCCCAAAGCATATGACTCGACCATATGGTTCCACAAACATATTAGAAGAGCGTTTCTCTTTCCCTCCGGTCTAGGCATCCGTTAATCATGATTTCCGATGAGATTGCTTGGCAGCCTTTGTGAAACTCTTGATGATAGAGCATATCAGACTTCCTATCCATTCGGCTCGACATCCAAGAGTTCAAACATCCTATTCTTTAGGAGGTCCTTTAGGGCCACATCTCGTTTGGCCTTCTCCTTTGACAGTTCCTTAACGTTGTTGAATCTTCAGGGGCCCCGAGAGGGGAGTTGAGTCGATGGTCCCCCAGCCTTACCTTGTGTTGGAGATCTCGCTCGGGTATCATGCCATGTTTTTCACAATGTAGGGATTCTTGTCTATTGATTGGATCATTTATTTTTAATTCTTATATTAGTAAGTAGTAAAATGAAGCAGATTTGTGTGAATGGAACTTCAATTACAGAAGACTAATTAATATATGTATCAATTAAACATTGAATTGATTCAAAACGGTATATAAAGTGTAACATTAGTTTATAACTACCTGATAATACATTATTGATTACACATTGATTATGATATGACAATATATCGAGTATTTACTAAGAATCCCCACGTACATTATGAAAATTGTGGTATTCAAATAGGTCGTCGTATCCTTAATCTTCAGTAAAACTGGTAAGAGGTTCCACTTTCCACCATTTGCAGGTTTGTTCAAACAAACAGTTCTCATTGGGAATCACCGGCAAGAGGTGTGTCATCACCGATCGATGAAGGGGAGTGTCTGAGAGTTGTAAGACCCAACCCTATTCAACTGTTGCCGCTTGTCCCCAATCATGTCTTCCTCCGTGGTGAATTTCAGTTGCAACACTTCCCACCAATAGTAGTACTCAAACTTAGCAGGACTTTCCTCTTCCGCATACTTTGTCATGGAAATGCGGACGAGGTCATCGTGGTTGTGACCGCTGGTCCAATTTTCCTTTGCTTGTTCAAAATGCTGGTTGAATTTCCTTACCCGAGGTGCAAATTTATTTTAGTGTTTTTTGCATTGCAGTCACACCTTCTTTGGGAAAACATTGACCTGATTGAACTCCTTGGTAGTTTTTTCTCAAAAGGTTTCCTATGTCCGGTTGTTACCTCTGATTGCGTATTTGAATGTGAGTAGTCAACAAGATATGAGCCTCTTGTCCTCGGGAATCAATCATAGTTTTTTGGTGCCTCTAGGTTTTGAAGGGCCTATAGAGGACGAATGTGAAGACAGATTTCGCTGGTTCCACTGGGACTCTTGCACGTACTCGTAATATTGGGGGTCGAGGTTGGGGACCATGTGTGGCTCATGTATGTGTGGGGGACCATGGGTGGTTGCATGTACAAGTTGGATACCATTGGTGGATCAATGTTCAACATACCCTGAAAGTTCCGAACTGCTCCACATTGAACTCGGTTGGGTATTGATTGTCCATCCCATCAATAGACATTTTTCTGATCGGGAAGGTATTTTTGAGAAAACTAAAAAATGGAGATGAAAAATGGAGCAAGTGGTAAAAACATACATGATGTGTTGGTATTTATAGATAATATAAATTATTATTTTATTAATTTTAGGATTTTATTTTAATTTAAAACCCATAAAAATGATTTAAAAGAAAAAAAGGTTGACAGCCATTGGCACCATACGACTATTTTGTTTCTTCGCGCGGTCACGTATCACTATGCCAATTTGGGTGCATCGGTTCGGGAATCGGATCCTCACGGTTCTGTTAAAGGAACCGCTCGGTTCCAGTTCCTGAATCCTCCTATAGGATTCGGGTGTTATGGTTCCTTTCCCTATAACATTTTGATTCCGACTCTAAATCTTATCTTTAGGATTCATATCAGGGGGCGATAGCTACAACAGAAAATACAACAAGTGGCTATGCGGAGGAAGAGACACGACAACACATCGGAGCTGGTTTCTAATTTTATTGGCGGCAACAGGTAGGGATGAGCGGCCAGAAGACTATAGGAGACTCTTATAATTGATTTTTTACTTCGACACCGGACCAATTCTCGACAATCTTCTTATGAGTAAGAGCAAGTGCAGCATGCGCATCATGGTAACGACCCACGACTCACGACTCGCAATTTAGTGAGTCGTGAATCGCACGCTGTGGAACACATTGTGTGCGACTCACGACCCACTAAATCGTGAGTCACGAGTCACAACCAACCAACCAAAATGCGTCACGTGGTCTCTAAAAATCGATTTTGTGCAAATGGTATCCAAAATTTGCAAATTTATAGTCATTATGTTCTTTTTGTTTTAAATAATTTATTTAATGTCTTTGATCACAAAAAAAACATTGATTTACATTTCGAATCGAGAAAACGAACAAAAACCCAACATCCACTTAGAACCTGAGTCTTATACATGAGACTTATCCTATGAAATACAGTTTAATTTAAAAAGCTCAACTTTCAATTCTACACGATAAATAGATGAGTCTCATATATAAATCTAATCATTATACACACTCTAATATTGATGCCCAACGGTTTCAATTAATGGATCGCCTCCCACAAAATCTTGAATAACCCTATGTTCATTTTGTAGAATGGATCCATATCCATATTATGAAAATTAACATTATTGAAATATGGCCCTTTCCTTCTGGAAAGTGCGTTCTAATAAAATCTTTTTGCTTTATTGGCAAAAAAGAAGAAGAAGATAGGGTGTGAAATATAAAAAGACTGAGAGCATTTCTTTTGGACGAAAATTATATGGTATAGTTGCTTTGTGGGGCAGAACTTACAGTTTTTTTAAAAGGTCTATGCTTTGTCTGTTCCTAGAAGAACCTCAATCGTACAAAGTTAGTGTTATCTTTTGCCAATTATACTTCACACAAAGTTGTGACAAAAAATTAATTATTTTATTTGCAAAAAGGAAAATACATTTTATATCGAAAAATACAGTAGAAGGAACTCGATGCTCTATTCATATATGGTTGTAAATTGGTAACCCACAAATTAACTCCTAAGATCCGGCCTGGCTGGCCGGAGATACTCCGGTGCTATGCTCGTCCCATGATCGGCTTCGGCCCGATTTAAAGGTTCATGGTTCCTTGGATTTGGTTCCTTCAGTGGTCTACCGGTGGCTTCGTGTTTGTTTCCATCAAAGTTTGGTGCCTACAGTCGAGTAAGGTGAGTTTGGGCGGTGGTGCGTAGCTCCGTTGGCTCGTCACGCTGTTCATTCGGCCATCCGGTTACCTTTAGCGAGGATATGGAGTTCGCACTTTCTGGATTCCTCGGGTCAAGGTCCCTTCTCGGCTAGGTTTAATTTTTCCTTTTGTGTTATTGTTTTTCAATAACTGCATTTGGTGCAGTTTGGGTGTGCACTAGTTTCACGGTTTGTGTGCACTAGTTGCACGATTTGGTGTGCCTGTTATGTGGCATGGTTTGGTGTGCACATTGATGCCCTTTTGACGTGCACGTTGTTTACACATTCTAGGGTGCCCTGTTTTGGGTTCTGGTTTTGGTAGGGAGTCGGTAATATTATAGGCTAGTTAGTCTGGAGTCTGTAATATTTGTCGTTTGTTTGTTCGCTTTCATCATGTTGTACGTATGTCACTTTAACTTTTATATACAATTAATGCTCCCATTTTTCATCAAAAAAAATCCTGAGAGCATTTCCACTGATATATTATGACTAGCGGTATAGAACCATAGAAAGAGTTTATTTTTGGGTTTTTCTCTCCTCCGTACCACGACCTTCTATCATGGGCCTCCCTAATAGCAAACTATGACTAGTGGTAGAGAGTCATTGTGTGAACTGTATTTATAGAAAAAAATAGAAGAGAAGAGCTTGTCCCTGACACATGTCGGCTTGGGAGTGGGCAACCGACTAACCGTTGGCGCTGCAACGACAGACTGCAACAACCCGCCTGTAACGATGAACCGTGACAGCGAGTCATGACCTAACCGTCGCAGGCCCTGCAACAACACGCCTACAACGACCGTTGCAGGTGCTCTGAACAGTACAACAGCTTTCACTTTTTCAGTCTCGAGCCTGATACTGTGTTGGTCTGCTCCTCTTTGTTTATGTGTTTCATATTCGAAGTCTAATAAATTCATTATTTATCAAAAGAAAAGCAGCACAACAACAAAGTGTTGCAACAACACGTTTCAAAACAAAGTGTTGCAACAACTCTTTTTACGGCGCATTTTGACTTGAGAATTCACAGCAATCAGATATCCGACGCTGTAGCTATGTCTTTTTGCAGTGCTTTTGGTGTGAGATGTATAAACTCAGAAGCTCATATACTCTGTTAGTCGTACGTAATATAAATATTTTAAGTGTAATGTCAGAGTTTCAGATTAAAAGGATCTCACCACTGTTAATTCCTTGAAGATCTCGTTCTCTCCCAAGCAACAAAAAGGAATAGGCTACGTACCATAATTTGAAAGCAAAAGTTGTCAATAATTCAACTAAAGAAAAAGATGTATTAATCCAAACAATGTCCAACACGTATATTTTGGATTTTATTCCAACAAACTTGTCATGCTTTATATTCCATGACCTCCTATACTGTTTAATTAATGGAATCTTCTTATGTACCACATATCCTGAATCGTATACCATCTCGTAGATGTGAAATATATATTCCATTTTATATTAGTTGGAAAGCATGAAACCCGAGTTTGTGCTTGATGCTTGCTGCCATGAGAAGAGTATGTTGGAACATTTAGTTTGTATAAACGATAAAATACTGAACAAACTAATGTATTTATATAATAATGTGTTATTACTCTAATTAAATAAAATATGCATCAAGTGATCAACATATTAGTATATTTGTGATGGTTATAGTGTTATTTTTTTGAGCGAAAGGTGAAGATTTTCATTACTTCAAAACGATAATTGATTACATTGTTGTGCATCGAGGAACATGTTCCTCGACCATGGCAATGTCATTATGAATGAACAATGGTTCACTGAGCCTTTTCATATTAGAACCGTCACAGACGGTATTTTGATGCCCCTCGGGCAGGTGCTGCCTCTTGGGAAAAGAGAGAAGACGGTGAGGAGGAACGGGGAACCGGAGATCATGAGGGACCTCAACAGTAATGGTGATGGAGAAGTCGTTGATTCTCTGCTCGATAGGCATTGATCCTGCAAAGACAAACTCAAACAAAATAACTGAAACCCTTTAGACTAGTCAGAGCCATAATCGTGAAAGGGACGAGGCGGTTGCGGCGGTGGAGGCCAGGGAGGAGGACGCGCCTGCTGCGACAGAGCCGGCTGCTGCAACTTCGGGGACGCCTCCAGGGACGGCGGCGACAGCAGCAGGGGCGACAGCGGCTTCAAGGACGGCAATGACATCATCAGGGACGGCGGCTGTAGAGACGGTAACCCCTGGGACAGAGGAGAGATCGAAGAAGATTGGGAGATACTCCGTTGATAGCGGGAGGCGACCAACAGCGCACTGGTTAGTGATAGCTTGAAAGAAGCCCTAGCAAAGAATTTTTTTGTAGGATACAAGGGAAAAGTGCAAAGGCGAGATTGAGAAGGAAAGGGAACAAGAACCATAACATAAACTATGACAATTCCCATAACCATAGCTATGAAGGTGTAGACGAGGTTAGACTCTCAAACCCTAACAGAGAAATTTGTAATTATGGTCGTAGTGTTATTAGAACTTCGAACATTTATGTTCAACTGATTTAATAAAATACATTTCAGTAAAAAATAAACAAATAAACGATTGTCTTGAACTCGAATCCCTACTACTGAGTGTTGTCATCATCAGATGTCTCTAATTAACGACAAATATCGTTTCGAAAGAATTACAGAGTCAAGTCTTCCACTTCCTCTCTCTCTTATTATTTTGTTGTCTCACTTTTTATATTGTTGGAGAGTCAAGTCTTCTTCTACCCTCTTTTTTATTCATTTTCACACTAATGTCTGCCATTTTCACTTTTCTCACAAGGTCTCTACTAAATTATATTTTAGGTCAGGCATAATTACTGTTGTTAGTTCTTGCTTGTACTACTTTTTTAAATGATCGTCAAGTCTTCCGCTTGCTTTTGTATATTTAATTTCAACTTCACCCACTCTTCAATAATTACAACGAACAAGTCATTTATATATCTTTTATTAATTCAAATGAAAGTATCAATTCTTATGATTAACATATGAATAAGAAACTCGGTAACCCAAAGCAAGTACACAGTAGGTTAGCTTCCTTAAACGCTTTGTTAAGGTTCATACACCCTAGTCGGCCCAAGCTTTTTCTTATCAATAAATTTAGAGGATCAAGTTTTTAAAGTAAAAAACAAAACTAAGGGAAACTCTCATCATTATAACCGAGGGCATGTGTAACAAACACCTCAAACCAGAAAAACCAATCCAATTAATAGGTACAATACAGATCTACTTACCCAATTAAAACTAATATAAATAACACATAAAACCTGGATGGAGACAACACTCATCCCTACAAGCACATTAACCCAGTAAAAGGGATTGTATCAGGACTCTTATCAGAGTAGATTTTTGCACTAATAAGACTCGAATCCACAGCAATCGCACCCAATTAGGTTTGAAAAGCTTCCCACATATTTTTTTTGATCAGCAAGACATATATTATAAAAACCTCTCACGAGGAGAAAGAGATTACAACATGAATCCAGGTACAAATTCAACCAAAAAAACAAATCAAATGAAAGGTAGGAAGCAACCTACTGAAAATGAAGCACTGATGAGCAAGTTCTAAAAACTATATTTAACTACCATGAAGCCCTGATATATCGAACACAGTTGAAAAACTCCCCAAAACAATGAAGGATCTGAAATCCGGATATAGCTACCATGAAGCTCTGAATTTGAAAAAAATGGTCTTGAGTACCCAAATGTGACCACCATGAAGCCCTGAAGGGAGTAAAATCCAACTGCCTAACATCACCGGCGAAGATCCAAGCCCTATCCTTGATTTGCTGAACCGACTCCCATATCAATAGAGCTGCCCAACTAAGGACATCTACTATAATGTCGGCGGCCAACACCACTAACGGCTGAGACATATCCGAATTACCATACGAACCCTAGCAGATGGCTTCTGAAGGGCGAACAACACCCATGAAACTCGCCGGCGGTCAACGCCTTTAACCGACGTGCTCGACCCACCACCGGGTCGAGATGAAGCGAAACCAAATACTAAATTAAGCATGCTCTAATAGGAGAGGCTTAGCTAATCAAGGAAAAAGGACGGAGACAACTTCAGAGCTGACCATCATGGCATCCACCCGCGTCGGCCCTCGACACGAAACTGGCCAACACCGAGAATCGCCTGTAGGGGACCCGATATTTCTACCGAACACCAGGCTTGCCTTTCTGACAAACATCGGCTACCACCGATGAGGTCAAAAACACCAACCACGGCCAAGAACTTCGGAACCGAGAGCCTGCGGACCAGATCAGGCCAAAGCATCAGCCCAAACTGACCAGGCCGACCTAGGCCCAGGCAGGGCAGGCCCAAAACTAGAATCGGGCCAAACTGACCCGGCCTAGATCCGGACCAAACCCTACCCGAACCGCAACCCGAACCCGAACCGCCACCGTCAAACCTCACCTGAGCCGTCACACGTACGCAAGAACTGCACGAAGCCGACGAACCTCACCCGAGCCGCCACACAAACGCGAGGACTACACGAAGCCGACGACCAGACCGGGAAGAAGAGGTTGAGGAGTGAACGGAGCAAACAACACCGGTCGGAGAGGGGGAGACAACACGCCGACCGACCTAAAACACCGAACAACCGGCAAGCCGGTTCCCGAATCTCAGATATGTCAGTAGAACGAACCCCCGTCAAAAGCCGTCAAGGGCCGAGGTCAATGCGAACTAGAAACGCCGGAGAAAGAAGAGGTCCGGCGACGGAGAAAGAAGAAAATGGGGTTGAAGCACAGAAGAGGGTGAAAAGAAAGGAAGAGGAGTTTGGATCTAAGGGACCTCGCCGGCAACCGCCACAGCCATGGTGGTTGTGGCCATTACCGGAGAAGGAGGGGCGGCGGGCTGCTTGGGATGAAGGCAGCCGCGGTTTTCAAGTTAGAGAGAGAATATGTTTTTTTTTGCCAGCTTCCCACATGAAGATCCAAAGTGAGACACTGGTCGATGACTAACTACCCACCACCTAAAAGGAGCACAAGTCTCGATCTACAGCCATTCACACCAAAGTATGGAACAACATCCCACAAAAAGATCTAAGACAAGACACCGCCGGTGGTCGAGGAGAATCAAAGCTCAGCCAGAAATAGGTGGGGAAGAAAGAAGAAGAGAAAGACGACGAGAGAGATACGAATGCAACGATGACCTCAGTGATCGAAACCATGAGGCCATCGCCGGCAGCCGCGACACAAAGAGGGTTAGGGCTAGGACGGGTTCGCTTTCTAGAGAGAAAAGAAGGTTTGTTTCCCTGGTCAGCCCAAGCTATTGTTCATAATGTCGTTGTCATGCAATATTTTCTTCACCAAAAGACTGATCGTGATTCTCTTCCTTTTTACAACCTTGTTGTTGCTCTTTACTTGCTTCCATACCTCGGCACTATTGTACCTTAAAGATGATACGTATCCGAAGACGATCTGCATGTACCTCGTTAATAGTTAAAGGAATTAAGTGCATGATTATTTCCGAATAGTCTGCTCCCCCATTATTCCTCTTTATGTTTCTTTTGAATTATCAACAAAATAGGTCCATTTTGCTAAAAACATATGAATAAAAATCCGGTAGTAAATTATTCTATCCACTGTTTGCTTAAAAAATTTAATGTAACAAACAATCAGTCGAGAAACACATATGACATAACCTAATATGCAACCATACAAATAACTGTCATGTAATCACTCCAAGACAGTATCCGCTACAAATCATATGTACTAATACAAATGAATGATCACTCACCTTCATTCATCGAGTATAGTAGATGATCTTTATTTTAAGGGGATGACACCGGTGTCTAGCCTTCTTAAATCTTTGGTTATCACGTCTTAATCCAGACTAACTTTTGGTTATAATTCCACACATGAAATGTTGAGAATTTTACTAAAAAGTATACGAATCCGTCCAAGTTCACGGCACTGTTAGACAACAGAACACGTGCATGTCACGTGTAGTGTTTCAAATTTAAATATGACTATTTCGCCCTTGACCTTTGTTACACATCCTAACCCTGATTATTCATTATTTCACACAAACCATCAAAATCACTTTCACAGCTCAGTAGTTCTGGATTTTTTATGGGTTCTAGCTTCTTTTCATGAATTTGCTATGAGTTCTAGCTTCCTTTCATAAATTTTGACGTTGAATCCTTCATGAGTTCTAGCTTGTTTTCATGAATATGGTAAAAATGATTATTATTAATTTTTTTGTTTCTGAGTGTTTGGACGGAGAGAAAACAAAAGAAAAATAACAAAAATAACAAAATTATGGACTTTTAATCCTTTATATTTATGGGTTTGAGTCTTTCTTCATGAATTTGCTTCTGGGTGTCTGGATAGAGAGAAAATAAAAGAAAAACAGTAAATATGAGAAACATAAAAAATATTTGACTTTTAATCCTTAACGGGGTTTGAGCTTTTTTTCACGAATTTGCTTCTGGGTGTTTGGATAGCGAGAAAACGAAAAAAATAAGTATAAGAGATCACACGTGAACTTTAACTCATAATAAATCAGAAATTCGAAACATAACATATATAACGAGCATGTGGATGGGATAGATAAAATGGTTAAAAAGGAGATTTTTGGGTGACCGCAACAGATAAATAACACGCTTTATCTCCCAAACTTGTAAGTCCTCACTCTTCCTTTTCTTTTTCTTCTTCTCTTTATATATAATTCACTTTAATTGGTATTGCTTTTGCTGAGCATAGATGGCCAAGCTTGGGACATAAACACTCACTCAATAAGATATAAGAAAAACATGGGTGAAACTCGGGGCGCGAAACATGTCATCGCTCTTCTTCTTCTTCTTCTACTCCTCTTATGTCCGTTTTCGAGCTCTCAAGGCTCGTCCTCTGGTTTGCCTCTGAGCGAAGGTATTGATTGCTCTATGTATTTTTCCTTTTATATACACTCCATCACTCTTTATATATATGCTTATCATACTCATCTTCCTTAGCAATTTACTCATCTTTCTTAGCAACTTCTTCACTTCTTTTGTTGAGATAGCTTTGGTTTTGAACCGGAAGTTGTAGGCATCAGTGTTTGTTTAACTTTTTGTTCACGAGCTTATTGCTATTATGCAATCCAACTTGACCGTATTACTTTTAGCTCAAGTTTTCAGTACTTGAATTATAATTATAATCTTTGACTGTTCTTCCTTTCATCCGATGTTTTTTTTTCTTGTACATCCGTTGATCCTATCTTGAGCACTTAAGCTTGATTCAATATTTTTGTTTGATATAAAGAACAAACACATGACCACTTGCTTCTTTATTAAAGGCTGTACAGCTAAAACCCAAGAACCATACATTAATATTACCGCTTACTTTTAGAACATATACAACACAAGGGCTCGGGTTAGTAGCTCGGATGTTAAATTAGTAAAATAGTGGGTCTTAGTCACTTAAATTAAGTGTGTTCGACAATGGTGAGAATCAGATAGGGGCTCGGGTTAGGGATCAAGTGGTGAGTGGACCAATCCTATTTAGTTTCAATCTGATTTTATGTAAAAAAATTTAAAAACGAGAGGCCACGTATCGCGACGTGAGTGGCTGGCGCGACCAACGGCCCGCATACCAGCGAACCGGAATAGCGGTTCGTGAAAAATAAATGAACTAAAATGAAAATTAAACTTGTAATTAATAATAAAAAAAGAAATTAAATAAAAACCAAATAATACATTAATTAATGTGTCAAAGTATTACAATTTTATTGAAGGCTATCAATTTGTTTCTGGATCTTTTCACATTGTGAGAAGTATAAAAACAACATTTTCGCGTGATTGACCGCCTGTTCCTCGGTCAATTCCTCCACATACACGTTATGCAATTCTTTAATCTTTGTCGTGTATATGTCGAACTTGGCGTCAGGAGTGTAAACAAGCTTAGCCTTCTCACACTTTGAGCTGTAACTATCGGCCTCGTCTAATCGTCGTCGTAGAACCCCGGTCGTGCCTTCCTCTTCCCAGAACTTCTCCTCGTTATTAGATTGCCCGATCCAATGATGAATGTTGAAATGCTTCGTGTGCCCGTCCCTCACCGTCTTTAGATAGATTTCATCGACCCGCTTTTTGTACCTTTCGGTGCCCCATGCGTTCTGATCAAGAGATTGAGGTACATTCGCACTCTAGGAGCATATCTGTTCCAATGACTCTTGAAGGCTTTCCATCCAAAATCTGACGGGTTGAAATTCCCATCTTTGACGAATCCTTTCATAACGGTGCCCTACAACGTGTTCCCATATTCGGAGTTTTCCTTAATTGGGTCATTTTTTGTGCGTAGTCAGGCTTTTATCAGGAGCTTGTCCACCTCGGGGAGTCATTTGGTTCGTTTTTCGGAGACCAGCTTGCTCCGTTGTCTCGGGCAAATAGATGACGACGTAGACGACATCCGGGTGCCGATGTTGCTACAGACGTGTTGTTGATGGTACTCACTATCACCGGGGTAGCCGTAATAATTGATTGCGGGGTTGTAAGGGGGGTTGAAAGATGCTGACCGAAACTGAATAGGGGTGGATGGTTGTTGCATTGGACCTAGGTTTAAATGATTAATTAACATACATTATACAAAATTTATTTAATGAAATGAGTTGCATTTAACGACATTTATAACTAAAAAATTAATCAATGAAATTAAATTTATTTAACAACATTTGTAATGAGAAAAAATTAAAGATGAGAAGTTTAAAGTATCGGTGTTCCAATGTTATTGCATATATTGAGTGAAATCCTCAGCGTTCCAAGGACCGCTAGGCTTGAAACTTGTGTTCAACATTTGTTGGTAGCTCCCTCTTAGAGGTGTGTTGACAGTTGCATTGACTTCATCTGGCGTGTACTCTTGTTGCTTCGGTGATTGAGTCGAAGCGTCAGACATTTTTGATCGGATTTGTAGAGAGGAAGTGGATAACTTGAGAGTGAAAGTTGAGAGAACATTGAGAGAAGTATTGTGGGTTGGATGAATGAGGGAAGAGATATTTATATGTGGAGAAAAATGATTTTTTTTTGTATTTGTTTCTATTGAATTTAATTAAAAAAATAAAATAAATAACCGTTGCATTTCGGACTGTTGCCAACGATCCGAAATTTTTCGCCTCAACACACCATGTGGCGGACTGCCATTGGTGACCGACGATCCCACGAACCACGCACCAGCGAACCACAGTTTTGGTTTGCGTAGTGCACCTCGACTCGTGAGGTCGTAGTTCACGGTTCGCGAACCACGCACGCCACAGTGTGCGAATTGCAAACCACGAATTCATGAGTCGCGGTGCGTGGCTCGGGTGTGTGGTTCACACGGTGTGAGACTGTAAATACTCTTTGTGGTTCGTAACCACAAATTACGAATTTGTGGTTAGTAATTTACATGTATATAAAATGGTTATCCACTACAAACCCCTTACAATATAAATTACAAATCTTAAGAGTTATAGGATGAAACAGAATAAATGGTCCAGATTTAAAAAGAAAAAATATTAATGATTTTAACTGTAAACATATATAGAATTGTGAATTTATTGAGAATTTGTATTAGATAGCCCTTGTATATATGCGACGTGATTCAGGAGAACTGATATGTACGAACATTTGATAGAGGTTTCATATTCGAACATTCAAAGCTCAATCATCGAACCGAAAGTTGAAGTCAAAGCTTGCGATCCCTTCAACGACTCAAGAATCGTTATCGAGTGTCAACAGAACGCAATGAAAACAGGAGAGAAGAATGTGATATCAATGTATGACCTATAATCATCATGTCTTAACACACACACAAAATATTCACTTATTCTATATATATTAATCAATTCTTTAATCTTTTCTGTATGCAGCAACATCCGATCGGTTTCTTGGAACAGAATATTTCCTCCCATTTCTAACTTCACTCATTTGCAAAATCTGTAAGTTCGATTCCTATTTTGTAGGGAAAGCGTCATTTTTTAGCGCAATTAGAAAGGTTATTCGCACGTCTTAACCGTTCTACACCTTTTGTAACAAATCCTAACAAAAAAGTGGTACACGTTTACAAAAAGTTTCAACCACGTGTACAATAATTATGAAAAAAGTGGTGTTTCTTGTAACAAAATACCACTTTTATGTTATTTTTTTGTAACAAAATACAACCTTTATGTTACTTTTTGTAACAAAATACCACATTTGTGTTAAGATATGTGACAAAAGGTAGAGCACGGTTAGAATATGCAAATGACGTTTCTGAATGGGGTAGAAAACTATAATACGTTGCTTTGAAAACTGAATACTGTGATTATTAGTATCATTTTTTTTTCCAACTGATTCTTGGATTACCGTTCAATTATAGGATTGTATCATCGACGAACAAAATTGACAGAAGCATACCTCCTGAAATTTGGGGATCCTTCACAAATCTTACCGTAATGTAAGTTGACATTTTATTCAGACACGTACTTGTGTTGTTCAACAAATATATTTGATCTATGTATGTGTATCTCAACAGTGATCTTTCACACAACCTGCTTCAAGGTCCCATCCCATACAATTTGGGAAGATTATCCAAGCTTACCGAGCTGTAAGTATAAACTTACTTGTACTTATCGAATTCATGTCTCAGTCCATTGTAGAAAGTAATTATATTTACCTCCACAACTATTAGGTAGTCTCAGCTTAATTAGCCAAATAATTCGATTTGACGTGACAAGAACAAGATTTGATTCAGAAAATTTTGTCACTCATAGTTCCACATTGGAAAAATATGAATTATATCACTGATTAATAAAGGGTAAATTTCATTTTACTACCCTAAACTTTTTGGATTCTATATTCGTTGTCTTAACAAAAATCTCACCTTGCTAGCTTAAAATTCAGTTTATATCATTTTAATACCCAACGTTAACTTTTCGTTTATTTTTTGACAGAAAATTGGCATGTGTCTGACACATGACCCAAAAGTTCTAAAAATATCAAAATTGCCCCTCAAATTATTCCCAAATTCTTTCTCCTAACAATTTATATTTGATTCAGCTGAGTAAATTAGAAGAATTTGAGAATGATTTGAGCAGCAACTTCGACATTTTTTAGAACTATTTGGGTCATGTGTCAGACACGTGACAATTTTTCGTCCAAAAATGGACAAAAAATTAACGACGGGTATTAAAGTTATACAAACTCAATTTTAGGGTAGCGAGGTGAGAAAAAAAAAATTAGGACAGTGAAAATGGAATCCGAAAAATTTAAGATAATGAGATGAAATTTGCCTATTAATAAACTAGTTTTCAGGTTGAGTAAAGTTATGACATTATATATAAACGAGTAATGTCGGATGGATATTACGGGTCAACGTACAATAATTTCTTCGGTCTAATCCAATATATTTTTTTGTGCATTTCTCTATGTTTGATAGTTCTCTGTCCCATAACCTTCTCTCTGAATCCATACCAACATCATTTGCTGATCTGAGGTCACTCCAGAAACTGTAAGAATGCTGTTTATTTCATACAAATCATTTATTCATTTGACATATTGATGAATATAGCATCAATTAATGTGTAATCTATAAATAATAATAACTAATAAATTTGTGGATTTTACAGGGATCTCAGCATGAATAAGTTGTCAGGTTCCATTCCTAAGTTTTTGTCGAAGTTCACCGGTCTCACTGAACTGTATGTATAAATTTCTCACCCAATTAATTATAACTCTTCACTCAATGATTTTTACTTGCATGATCAGTGACTTTGACGATTTTTCGGTTTCTTTTCAAGTGATTTGGGCAGCAATAACTTTACTGGTAAAATTCCATCAGAGCTCGGGATGTTGGTGAATCTTAAGTACTTGTAAGTCGTTTTGTATACATATACATATAAAATATACAAAGTGCTACCGTGTATTTATAATACACGGTAGCACACTAGTAAAATTATTGTCAGTTGTGTTGAAAACTATTGTGAACAAGTTTTCAACACAACATACAATTGCTTACACCACCAGAATGTATATTCGATTTTTTTTCCGCATATAAAATTAAAATAGTTAATTTCTATCTTTGTTCAGGAGATTGCCATCCAACAATCTAAGTGGACCCATACCTCCTGAGTATGGACAACTCAAAAACCTTAGACATTTGTAAGTTGAATGAGCATTTGGAGGATTTAAATTCATGCTTTTTTTTATAATGTTAATGTTTGGAACCTATTGTTGTTTCTATGTGCAGCTCTGTAGCTGGGAACAATTTGAACGGTCCCATACCCGATTTTATCCAGAACTGGACAATGCTCTCTCGTTTGTAAGTGTTCCTCTTCGGTTACATGAATTTTAATAGCAAGGATAAACCTAGTGCACAAGAATGTCACTAGAATGTATGTCACAATCCTCAAGTCTCGTATCGAAAAGACGTGAATCTGTGTATTATTTTAAATAACAAGTCAAAGTATGCACATGTAGGCATGAGTTGAGTTTTAACATGGTATCATAGTTTGATTGTATAAGTTTCTGACACGAGTCAGAGTAGACCACTTATAGGGCAATATGTTTTGTTGTGGTGATGGCAGAGAACTGATGGGGAATAACTTCGAAGGGGGATTGCCTCCAGCGATTTTCGGTCTTACAGCTCTCGAAGCTTTGTAAGTCGACATGACACTAATTAGTTACAGTATATTTTTTGTTGTGCAAACTCATTTCGAAGTGTTTGATTATATATATGTTACCCATTTTATTTGTGTTGGTAGGTGGGTTAGTGACCTCAACAACTCCGGTATCCCATTTCCATCCCTTGCCAAGTTGAAATACCTCAAGTATTTGTGAGTATATCTTCTAATACCATAAAAATTTGCAGGTTGAATTGTAAATGTAGATTTAAATGTCACGTTTAAAGGATCGATATTACTAGTTGTATTGCGTGATTTTGATGTTTGTATGTTTTTAATGTTTAATCAATGTGTGTCACGTACTTGAACACCTGAGAGGGGAAGAATTGACGGTGATAGGTGTAATGTTTTATAGTTAAACTCTAATTAACATGATCTAGACTTACTATTTTTTTTAATCTTTGGTGGATTTATAGGATACTGAGAAGGTGCGGGATTAATGGTTTGATCCGAGACGACATAAATGGCATGATGAATCTGATTCACCTGTAAGTTCTTCCTCTCTCGCAAGGGATATGTTGTAATTTCCTGTATAAATGATTTCTATCAAAGCAATATATATTTTAGGGAAAATTTCATTTTTCCACCTTGACAAACATTTAATTTCAGTTTGATACCCTGGCATAAATTTTTATCAGTTTCATACCCTAACCAAACTTTTAATTTCACTTTCATACCCAGCCGGGTAAAATGTCCAAAATACCCCTAACTATTACTCAAATTTTCATCTCATCCATTGGCTCAGAATTTGAAAATAAGTGAAATGAAAATAATACCCTTCATTGTTAAGATGTTAAACTGAAAATTTCACTAATTTTAAAATAAAATCAGTTTTTTTTTTATAAATTCAATTTTTATTTTCAAAAAATCAGATTTTAATTTTAAAAATACATAAAAATCATTTTTTTTATAAAAATATTTTTTTTATTAAAAACAGTTTTATATATCAAAAATCATTTTTTATTTTTTTAAAAATTTAATTTTATTTATATTAAAAACAATAAAAAAAAATTCTTACACTGTTCGAGCATCGTCCCTGGCCACCCCCTCCTCCGCCGTCGTCCCCGGCCACCCCCTCTCACCGCCGCCTCCTCATCCCTCTTCCACCTCAGCTCCTTCGCCGCCCTCTCGATTTGGGGCTTCATCGATTAGATCTGAAGCTCTGATAGATCGAATCGTGTATAGTTTTATACGGCTTTTAGAAGTTATCCCTATATTTTATTTTACAACTTTAGGTTAATTCTATTATTCACTACAAATGTGTTTTTTTAAAACAGAGAGATATAGATGTTTAGGAAAATATCAGATTGGTACCCTTAACTATATGTTTTTAACACATTGGTACCCTTAACTAATTTAATCATTAAAAAGGTACCTTAAGTTTCCAACCAGTAACACGTTAGTGTTTTTCGTCCATTTTTGGACGGAAAATGGTCATGTGCAATGCACATGACCTTAAACTTTCAAAAAATGAAAAAAAATACCCCTCTAAGCTCAAACCCTAATTATTCTTTTACCTTATTTCTCCTACGCAACCTTCATCTCCCCCATTTTATTTTATACATACGCCTCCTTCATTCTGTTTCTCCTTCATTCTGTTTCTTCCCTACCCTTCATCTCCACCACCATGATCATTTTCCGTCCAAAAATGGACGGAAAACACTAAAGTGTTACTGTTTGGAAACTTTAGGTACCTTTTTAGTGATTAAATTAGTTAAGGGTACCAATGTGTTAAAAACGTATAGTTAAGGGTACCAATCTGATATTTTCCCTAGATGTTTTTATTCAATACAATTGTTCCAACATATAATAGAATTCTTAACATCAAAGATCCTAGTGTTCAGATTATAGATCAGGACTCCCGTGTGTGTATTGGCGCTCTTGGACCTGTGAATGTAATCTACTTTACATCGTAGACAAGAAGAAAAAAACCAAATAAACACAGTACCGAATACATAAAACTACGGAGCCTGCAATGTTAGTTCTTCTGAAACTCATAACTTTCTGGCGGGGCGTTCTACTATTGTCGGTCCTTCGTCTTGATTCGTCGGGAAAATTCGAGATGTCCCTCCTACGGATGAGATTTCGTTTAACTGTGATCGGTAAGGTGGATCATGCGCTGCCGCAAACACGGATGTCCCCCGTAAGGTTCGCTCATAAAATGACTTCCCCCACAAGGTCATTCCATAACACGACTTCACTCAAACGGACAAGCCATAAATCGCCTTCATCCAACTCTAAAACTCGATTATTCCAACCCTAAATCGAGACGCATAGCAAGACAACTTTATAGAAGAAAAAAAGAATAAAAGATAAGATGAGAAACAAGAGAAACAAAAGGGAAAGAACCGCAGTAGGCGGTGTCGGCGATAGTTAGGGTTTAAAACTTTTTCTTTGCTGCTAGAGAGAGTTGTGTAATTTTAATTTACCAATATCTAAATGATCTTTAGGTTTTGCGCCGCTCATTTCAAACATTTTGATTGAAGTTAAATAATCAGTAACCACACCGAAACTTCTATGGAAAGGGACTTAGTTTTTTTGGATAAGCTCGAAAAATTTATTAGAAAAAGATTAGATCCTAGCAGGATCTAACCAACGGCAACCATTACATAAGAGCTCTCAGAAGGAGCTGGGAGAACAAAACCCGAAAAAAAAAACAAAAGGATCACAAAGTCAACCATCGGTGACCCACTCTTCACCTTCTGAAGTCAAGTTCGGGTCATCAAAAGCTTTAGCCGAATGAGTTAATTGATCTGCTTTAGTTTGTAAAATCTGCTTCCCAATGTCCACAGAGTTTACAAGTCTCTCATGGTGCTCCCTACTCCTACCACCTTCGCCGACACCAAAACGCCCTCAACCAGTCTTGTCCCGTCACCACTCCCTACCCTGCAGTTCTCTACGACTCCACTCTCTCATCTCTCCTTTGAAGTCTCACCTCCTTTAAGGGTCCGACGTAGGAGGAGGCCGAAGCAAACCCTAGTCGGCCTTCCTCTATCGCTCTTATCCTCCAGAGTGCCCTCACCGCCACCACCCACGGAAATTGTGGCGTTCTCTCTAGTGCTCACCACATCACCAGCAACGCCACTGTTGAAATTGCAGAGAGGTCGTCCGGTGAAGGGTCAAGCTGTAACTTCGGTTTTAAGAAATCCACTACCGGCCATCCAGCCTCCTTCTAGAGACGGTCATAAGTCTCTTCCTTCGCTGCGTCGGGATCCTACTCAAGGGAAGGCGCCCGATGATGACGGTTGAAGAACGGAGTTGGAGGTGCTGCATGCTGCCCCTCGCTCCTTAATGTTGATCTAATCCATATGATCCCGTCCTTATTAACCACTCTTGTAGGTATGGTTCGTCGTCGAGGGGCGATGATGTTGCCGGAGGAAACCCTAGCTCTTGAGGCTTCAGTGCCGCCGGGTTTTCTCGCATCCACCATGACAAGCCTCCAAGATTGCCTCTCTTCATGATCTCTCTCGAGGAGGAGGAGATGGAGGTTTTGATTTCGTATTCACCAATCAATCCATCGGTGATACGCGCTAGCAGTTTGGCATGGTGGGGATGCTTTGGGCTCTAAGGCCTCCCTAGAAGGACGTCCTACTACGTATCATCGCTAACGCTTAGGGACAGTACGCGGTGGGGCTGGTCATCAATGATATAGACCCGGGGGTCTTCAGCTTCTAAATCGAGTTAGCGGAGGCTCGGACATAGGTCTGGGGAAATGAGCTCTAGTGCTTTGATGGCCGTTCTCTTTTGCTGGGGGACATTGATGCAATGGCCAGAGAACTCCCTGCTTTGGATCACTTGCAGCTTTGGTCCATGCCCATGGTCTCCCTCCACTACTTCGGACACGGCTCACCGGGAGACGATTGACACGACATTGGGGTGTGTGTTGAGGTCTTATGCGATCAATGGGGACTATGTTGGGGAAAGACGATGAAGGTGCGGTTCTGGCATCTCATAGAGCGCCTTATTCGTCGCCACCTACTACTGCGTTTCAGGGAGTTTCTGGACCCCGTTATGGTCTCGCTCACCTACACGAAGCTCCCAATATTCTGCTTCAATTGCGGGAGGATCGGACATGGAGTTCAGGAGTGCGACCTAGAGTTGTGTGGTACCCCGCACTTTGATGCATCCATCCTGGAGTTTCAAAATGATTGGAAGGCCAAGCAGTACGCAACCGACTGGCTGGATAAGGTGTCTCCGGGTGTCCTACCAGGTTTCGGGCCCTTGACCCCGAACATTATACCTAAGGGCGCCACACCCCGAGGAAGAGGCCCAATAGTATCCCCGAACACTATACCGAACGGTATATGACATCGAGTGGGCTTTCCATCCGGGAGAGTTAATCCCGATTGGAAAAAATTTGGTGGTCGGCCAGCTCTCTGGTGGCAAGGAAACCGAAGTTTTAGGTTCCTTCCTAGGTGAAGTTGGAGGCGTGAAGAGGGGGTCAGTTGGAGAACCCCGAGATGATCAAACAAGGGCTGGTAAACAACCTCGACAGGAAGAATGTTAGACCCCTTTGGCTTTAGGGACTGGGTTCAGGAGGGGTCCCTGGTGAAAGCCATGCCTCCTTCAATTGAAGGGTTCAAGTTCGGTTGCTTTGTCTCCCATATGCAGTGTTTGGACAATACCTTGAGCAGGACTCCCGGTTCCGTCTTCATGTCTATATGACGAGTTTAATACCGTTTATAACGATTATTTTGTCTTAAAGGTATATGTGTTGAGCCATACGAGAACTCTTTACTTGTACTGATTTTTTTACTTTAATAAAATTCTACACTTTTTAGTAAAATAAAATAAAATAATAACCATTTCAAAGACGCAACGTTTAGAGCATCCACAACGCCAAACGTCGATGCTGATGGGGAGTTGCTGGCTGGCAGGACTAAAAAATTATTTTTGAGTCTTACCGTCAGCGGGAACAACCGACATACTCTAATGCTAGGTGGTAAGAGCTAGTAAGTGTCTTTTTCTTCATAATTTTACTCACCGCCGGAGTTGAAAAGGGGTGGTAAGCTTACCGTCGGTCCTCCCCGCCACCGTTCTCCCCGCCAGCTCACCGTCTCGTCGTCGATTGCTCACCGCCAGCAGCTCCCAGCCCAGCATTGTGGATGCTCTTAAATGCTGCATTCCCGGGTGATAACATTGTCCATCCCTCTGCGGGTGCTCCCTGATACAGGTGACCCATTAACAAACCACCAAACTTGCCCAGAGGCTCTCTCTCGCTCTCTACTCGCTAACCCCAATCTCCAATCTATTCCCATGGCATCCATCTCTCATTCCTCCTTCATCTCTTCCCCAACCTCTCTTATGCTCATTCCCACTTCACGCTCCGACCACGACCCGCACGTCCAGAGTATCCGCCACTTCCCTCTCTGGGTAATTTTGTCATTCATTTTCGAAACCCAATTGCTTAATTAGTGTTAATAAAGGAAATTCTTTTAATTTTTCAAAGTCCTTGCCTTTAGTGTTTCTGCTTGGCTGTTGGGAAAAGGACACCTCGTTAAGAAAATGTTATCTCTGTTGCAATTTGCAGGAATGCACATAGATGATTGTGCATTTAGGATTTGCAGAGCCATCCATGTGGTGCATTCCTTGTTTTTGGCACCAAATTCTGCATTGTACCACAGATTGAGACCCAAAAGTGATAAAAATCTCAACTTTATTAAGGTCTTAGCTTTGTTTGAGCTCAAGCTAATTATTCGTTATCAGTTACTATAATTTGCACCCAACTGAACTTCAATTATTTCTTACAAATCCATTTTCTATCACATCACTAGCAATTTAGACTTTTGTTTTCTCCAGTCATTGTTAGTTCTTTAAACTTCACCTTGAGATATAGGTATTTCATTGTAGAACATTTTTATTGCGCGTTAACAACTACTATTGATTTCAAATTTTGTCCAACAGCGACCTGAGCTATAACAACTTAACTGGAGGAATCCCGGATTCCTTAATTGAAATTCCTCCTCTGTCTGATTTGTAAGTGATGTATTCTATTTCATGTATTATCTTCAGTCCAGTGACAAGACGGAAAACATTATATGTGCACTGACAAAACATTCGATATGTTTTAGGTCTTTTGCAGGAAATAAGCTTAATGGTGCATTCCCTTATTGGACTGTAGAGGATGGTCGTGAACTTCTGGTGTATGTTTTTCGTATCCCTATGTTATTGTTGACTTATTTAAATTACTTCCTCGGTTTCAAAATGAGCGTGCTACTGTTCTAAATTGAATATTGAATGTGCCCCCAAAAAGGGCCTCTTTCTTAGAAATTGAATTAGGCACGCAGAATGTAAACACATACGGGCATGAAGGAAAGTCAAACACTTAGAATATGAAGTCTATTTTTTACACCCATTTTGGAAAGGTCAAGTATATAGTTTGTTGTTGTATGGTACATGTGAGTTTAGTTCAAAATTTATTTCATACTCACCAGTCTTAAGCTTATATATATTTGGGTGTTCCATGTATAGATTTCATTTATATTATCCACATTAATATGTATAGGGACACTATCTACTAAAAACCACTCCTTTAATTAAATTTCATTAATTTCAAATCATTTTCTTCTTGCAGGGATCTATCAAACAATAACTTGACACTAAACCAAACCTTGACCACACAGAGTCTTTCGAACAAGTAAGGAATTACATTGGGAATTTTTTTCGCTTCTAATGCTATTATTTTTTTGCTGATAAAAAAAAGTCATTATATTAAGCATGTTATTTTTAGTTTCCCTTTCGAGATTGATCTTCAGCCTTTTTAGGCCCTGAGAGCGTCATTCTCACTTCAGAAACTTCATCTCTTTTTTAATCTATGGTCATTGGCTTATCTAAAAAATCTTATGCATTTGGAATTTTTAATTTTTTTTAATCTCCTGTCAGGAACTTATTTGGATGCTGCTCAAATTACACTAATCTTTCTGATGGTTCATCTCTCATGAACATGTAAGTGACAACTAAGCATGTTTTGTAAGAAATAAATCTTGAATTGCGTCAGGCCTTACATTTTTTTTCTTCTTCCTAGGACTTCTGATCCATACCAATTAATGCAAGCTCACTGCCCTCGTGGAAAACCAAAGCGTAATCTCATTTCTTAGAAATTTTATTTACAAAAGTCCTCGACTCTATCAAATATTTAGTTGAATCACAATGTTCATGCATAGAGCTTAATTTTGGTGGTGCAAATGTTGTCACTTGTTATTTTGCTTATATATATAGTCCTCTCTTTTTTGCAGATGATTCCTTATATATAAATTGTGGCAACGGTGAAATGTTCCAGCAGTATGAAGCAGATAATGCTTCATCAAGAGTTCATATATCATCAAAAGGAAAGTGGGCTTATAGTTGTTCGGGTGACTTTATGGCTAGCACTCTTGGCAGTTATGCTGGTCGCTACTTTTCTACCAGTGGTATTGGTTACACCCAGAAGACGAAATGTGCAGCTTCACCTTTGTTTGAAACAGCTCGTCTCTGTCCCGTCTCTCTCACTTATTATGGGTTTTGCTTGCATAGAGGGGAGTACATTGTGCAACTTCATTTTGCTGAAGTTGTTTATAATGAGGATGAAGACTACGGCACCTTAAAAGACCGTGTGTTTGATGTTTATATTCAGGTGCGATTCTATTTAATTTCAATATTAGTGAAGAGGACACTAGAGTTAGGATTCATTCTGCTAGAGCGCTAGGGTTCTTTATCCTAAGATACGTCTTTTAAGCGTATATACAAGTTAGATATATGACCTTTTCCACTATTAGGATATACATGTGAGTCTGAGTCTCGCATCGGATGAATGTGACATAAAGAAAGTGTATACATGCTTTGGACCCACGACTTGATAGGCTAGTCTTTTGGGTCAACTGTGTTGGCCAGTTCGTATATCATTGGTTTCCGTCTGGTGCTTCTCCTTTGGTAAGGTTCGGTCTTCCCCAACAAACTAATATTAGAGCCTGGTTGCACACGTTACATCAGGGTCAAGTGGGCTAAATCTAATGCGGTTTGGGTTTAAGGAGGAGATCACATATAAAGACCGATGCCAACTCTTAACACTAATGAAAGAACTATTGTTATGCATTGCAGGACGACAAAAAAGTTTCAGACTTGAACATAAAAGAGAGAGCTGGGGCTGCAAACAGACCATGGAATGAAACTCATCGAGTCACAGTCAAAGATGATTCCTTACTGAAGATCCAGTTGTTGTGGGCTGGCAAAGGCGCTATAACTGACGACCCTCTGCTGAATGGACCTCTAATATCAGGCATAACAGTAACTCCTGGTAAAAATGTAGCCTCATTCTTGCTTCTTTCTAGTCTTGATATTTCTTAATTGGTGGTGACATTATTGTATTCAAATTCAGCTCCCAAATCCAAGAAGTTAACTCCGTGGCAGATAGCTCTGATTGTCTTAGCTTCCATCATTTTTGCTTTGCTGCTTATATTGGCTTTCATTTGGAAAATGGGTTGGCTGGAAAGCAAAAAATGGCAAGGTCAGATGAAACACTTATTGGCTATAAAATGATCCTCTTTGGTTAATATATGGGTTCGTTAACATATTTCGTATATATGAACAGAAACTCCAATACAGCTCCGGAATAATGCTGTTATCACTATCAAGCAGATAATAGATGCGACTGATAAGTTCACCAAACATGAGATTGGTAGAGGTGGTTTCGGGATAGTTTACAAGGTTAAAATAATTAATAATCTATTGTGTTTTGTGATAATATATATGCTCTCTGTTTATTTATTTATACCTCTAGTACTTTTGCTGTTTGCAGGTGGTAGCGCAAGACCAAATTGTGGCGGTGAAGAAGCTAATAACTGATAATCCGAAAACCGGTGGATCAAAAATTGGTAAATCAAAAACAAATGAATCAAAATCTGGTAAATCAAAAACGGGTGAATCAAAAGCTGGTCTATCGGACACAGTAAAGACCGAACTCAAAGAAGAAATGTATGCTTTAAAGTCCTTGGAGCATGAAAACCTCATCAAGTTTTTTGATGGTTTTTCGAGGGAAGACCTACATCTGCTAGTATATGAATTTATGGAGAACGGAGGCCTTGATAGTGCTTTATCTGGTAATTTATAAGCTTTGTTTTCTTTAACAGTTTAGCAACAGTTTATTTTCTGCAATAGTTTAGTTCCTATGTTACATATGATGTATTATTTTCTGCAGATGAGGATTCAAAAATAAAATTGAATTGGGAGCAAAGGTATGATATTTGCTTGGGAATCGCAAAAGGTTTGAGACATATGCACGAAGAGAAAGCTAGACCGATCATCCACAGAGATCTTAAAACCTCAAATGTTTTGCTTGATGGAAAGCTCAAGGCCAAGATATCTGATTTTGGGCTGGCAAAAATATATGATGAAACTAATTGCGTCGACGAAGTTGGAGGAACAAAGTAAGTTGATAGAACATGATTCGTAGAAGTTAGCATTGATTGACAAATAGGCTTTAAACAATACTACTTATGCAAATATGCTTGCCTTGGTTAATGTTACATGACAAATCTTGTTGGTGTAGTGGGTACATGGCCCCGGAGTATGCAATGCGAGGAATATACTCCAATAAAACTGATGTTTACAGTTACGGAGTTATGATACTTGAAATTATGAGCGGGGAGTCTAATGCAATAGATTCATCGTCGGGCCAGAGAAAATTTCTTCTCGATAAGGTAAGGAAATTATAGTACCACATCTACCATTGCTACGAGTTTGAATAATTGCACTTAACATGTCACATGTCCCATTTAACTATACTAACTACATTAAACTTCCTAGTTTCCTCACTTTGCTCTATTTTGGTGATAAATGGCAAAAAACACCAAACACAGTGTAGGGAAACTTAATATAACAGTGACATAATTTTGAACTTTTGAAAGGGTTAATTGTCCAAAACTACATTAAAGTTTTGTCCACAAACGGATGCATGCATAACGTTTTGTCCACGCTTTGTGGGTGCACTGAAGTTTTGTCCACGACTTTTTTAGTTTTAACGTAATAGGGATTTTCAGAGTGATGGTCTGGACAGTGCTTCCCGCATTCAGTAGATTTGTGAGCAATACTTCAGTGCACCCACAAAAGTGTGGACAAAACTTCAATGCACCTACAAAAGTGTGGACAAAATTTTATGCATGCATCTGTTCGTGGACAAAACTTTGATGTAGTTTTGGACAATTAACCCATTTTGAAAATCAATGATGGATATTTTTGTCATTTACTGTCAAAATAGAACCAAATACAAAAAATTGAAAGTTCAGTAATAGTTATATGAAAAAGATGACCACTTACTTTTGTTTGTGTGATTATCCCTCGATTTTATGTTTGGTGATTGGTACATGCATTCTAAAGTACATTTTTTTTCATGTGTATCGTCATTTATTTTGTGTCATTGTTGTCCTTTACCATGTATCTTTGTTCTATCATTTTGTGTCTATTGATTGGTGTGTAACCATCTAATCGTTTACATTGCAGGCTTTTGAATTGCATAAAGGGGGAAAGCTACTAGTCGATAAAAAGTTGAAATCTAACTACAACCACAAACAGGCGAACACAATCATGCACCTAGCAGTGGCGTGCTTGAACATATCACCGGCTTCTAGGCCTAAAATGTCTGAAGTTGTGGACGTACTCGAGGGAAAGAAAGCCTACAACACACTGATTTCCCCTGCTGCTTCAGAAGCTAACATGTGCCCTGAATGTAAGGGAACCGGTATTCGCCTTGACGTTTCAACGACAAGGAAAGAGGAAGAGAAGAACGATGAAAGAGACGATATTGGTGAAGAGAAAACTCCTTAACGGACCTAGCAGCTATCTTGTAATCTTACTAGTAGTGTTTGTTGAGTGATGCGTGTTGACATAATCGTGTGTTAGGCTGTTGTTTTAGTCACTGATATTGTTGTTATGCCGAGTATATATTACTGTTGTCTTCTCTAGTTGCAAATATCAAATGATTTTAAAAAAATTGTCGACCAAGATCCCGCCTTTAAGTCACATAATCAAAGTTATCCGGTCACCGCCATTCCCCCACCTTGCATGATTGACTTTGATATTGGGTTTGGTGCTCAGTGAGTCTCCGCGAATTCACATTATTGACACAGCTTGCATGAACCTGAAGCTCAATTCTCTTTCCTTGTTTATTGTAACAAGGAAAATCATTTGTTTACATTTACAATTGATTTTTAATCAATGGTTGGACTCTTTTGCAGCTCTTATCGTCTATACTTCTATTCTGAAACAGTTCACAGTTCATATCTGAGGTTCCAACTTTACTCTATTTAAGTCAATAACTATTGAACCATTGAGACAATAGTTGTTTACATACAAGGAGTTCATCAAAAACTATGAACTCCAAGTATGTGTGCTAGCAGGTCAGACCATGAGCTAAGGTCTTGCATCTGTTCCCTGAACTCCAAGGGTTTCGGAGGGTTAGGGTGAAGGTTAAAGTGATGTTTAGGGTGAGGGTTAATTTAGGTATTTTTTTAAAATATGACGAAACATGTATCTTTTCATTCAAATTAACAAAAGTTCGGATTTTTTTTATGAATATCGAAATATAATGAAAGGTCAAAGTGAATATGTAAATTATGTTTTCCCATAGATCTACATAAAACGTGATTTAGGGTTTTATATCGAATCACCTTTGATTATATATGTGAGTGCAACAGAATGAAGCAAACTGCCAACTTACTGAACAAAGGCTAAGCCTGAGATGACATTTAAGTCTAATCCACAAAGTTGATTTGAACATATGACTGCATCCTTACTCTAATATCAATATTTGCCTTAAGATTTGGTTTTTGCTAAAGATACTGCAAAACAACAACAGAATTGGGGATTTAAAGATAATGGCTAAAGTTAAAACTACTTGCACTACTTCATATCAGACTTTTACTCTGTACATTTTTCTACTTGCACTGTTAGACAAAATCTGTTAAAATTGACGGAAAAAGAAGGTACAGTGTAACAATCCTTCTTCAGTTCCTCAAAGATCGTTATTTTGTGTTTTGTTGCATTAAAGTAACAAAATTAACCTTTGTACTACTTGAGGCATTTTTACACAAGGAATTTCACTATTATATCAGCACAGCTTTAGTAACAGCTCTATATCTATACAATCTGAAGACACTCTAAAGTAACTCTAACAACATCAAGTGAATCATTGAATAGACATAAAAAGCACGAGTTAGTGAAGTATTTGTCAACAAGAAAGATATCTCACCATTTAGATTTTCTTGGGTTATGGCCTTTACCGTTTGCTAAGTCTCGACTTCAGATCACCCCTTGGCATCATAGGAGGTCTCTCGTGAGTTGCATTACCAAGATCACGCGAAGGCCCTGGTTGGCCCCACTGCCTTGTCGGGCTAGCAAAAACTCTAGAAGATCCTACCCTCGAACCAGTCAACGTTTGGTTCATAAGACCCGTCATCAACTTACATTGATCCACTTCATCACTGTATTTTCCTTCAGCTTGCTCATATTCAAATCCCTCTGAGGAGCTCCTTTGTAAATAAGTGCTTCTCCTTGATACTCTTCCCGAGGTAGACTTTCTCCCTTTGGCTTCTTTGTCGATTGTAGAAGCTCCTTTGTAATTCTTCACATTTCGTTGTTCTCTTTCAGCTGAGTTCTGTTTACATTCTTCTCCATCTTCCACTTCTCCTTGATCCTCCAGATACTGACTTTTACTGAAATAGGCTGCAATTTCGTTATCATTGGGATTATTCAGAGAACCACGACCTTTCTCTTTCGATCTTCTTGCTCCCATGAAAGCTTCAAGTTGGCTCCTTAGCTTATCAATGGCAGCATTATTCTCCTCAAATTGAATTATCTCTCTTTCCATGGAAGACTCTCTCTTCAGGTCTACCACTTCGCCTCCATCATTAGCTAATTCATCACAAACTTGCTCCACTATCTCTCTTGCCCTCTTCTCACTCTCAAGTTCCTTCACTGCTTCAAACAGCGATGCCTTTGTCTCAGATAGTTCCATGCCCAGCTTCTTGTTTAAGCTTTCATACCGTCTCCTCAGCTTCCTCTCTGTTTCAAGCTCTCCTGCTATAGAATCAATAGCAGCCCGAACCACTTCCCGGTCCTTGCTTTTCCAAGCCGCCTTTTCTTCTGAGAGACACTTCATCAGGTAGTTGAGCTTCTTTTGGTCCAAGTGTTCTTCTTGGATGAGCTGATTGACCTGCAAGTGAGCCCTCTCAAGCTCGGCGTGTAGGGCTGACATAAGGGACATGGTTGATGAAGGTCGGTCATCTTGGCCCCACATGCGGTTGATGATTTTTAGCAGCTCTTTAGATGTGGTTAAAGCATTACTCACATCCTTTAAACGGGTCTTGGCTCCGATGGTGGTCGATCCACGTGGAGTCTGAGCTTGAGATCTAGTTTCAACCTGCAAGGCCGAAAAATGAGTAGATACGCTTCACCTCCGTACTACACGTCTTTTGCACATCATTATCCCCAACTTTAAACTCTTACATACGGCTACTTAATCTCAAAAAAGACTTCACAACTACCAAAAACATTTTGAATAGATGTAGAAAATGGTTAAGTAGATGTAAAAAGACTCCTTACAAGGTAAAACTATTAAACGACGAAAAAATTGTATATTTTTAGATTAGGGTAAGGGTGGTTTCGTCATCTTTTTTTGGGAAAAGAGAACTATATGTAATTTCTTCATGACCTTAATCACATAAATAATGAGTCCTAACAAGCAAGAAAAACAATTATCCATTTGTTTTTTCGGGGAAAGACATACAAAAATCAAAATCAATCTCTTCCTCTTATCCGTATCCATAAAGAACCACAGTTCATGTACCTCCATCAAACTGGCATTGCTGTGAGAATCTGTAAGCCTCAGCCTCTGAGATATAAAAGATGATCTTCTCTGACTTCCCATTCCAGATCGTTCCATCCTCTGCAAAAGAAAATTATATGAAGAACATGATTCATCGTGACTATAAGACAGCCAGTTGCAGTTGAATTCATTAAAATAGGCCAATAACAACAAGATTCACAGCTTCTAATTCTGCAGAACCAGTAATGAAATTCAATTAGAACATATACCCAAGATTCACAATCATGTGTGAAGTATAAACAGTACAAAATCTCAACCTTTTACTCTTCAGCTAATAATTTTTCTCACCAACCAAACATGAAGAAAAAGGAGGGAAATGTGAACATGACCCTTCAGCAGAACCAGTAACAAAACGTAATTACTATATTACCCAATGCCAAGACAATCAATTCTGAAGTATATGCAGTAATAAGTTTCAGTCTTCTACTCTTCAACTATCAAATTTTCTCACCAACCAAACACGAAGAAAGGGAATGAAAATGTAAACATAACCCACCTCCGAAGCAGGACTATGCGATGGATCAGACAAATGATGAGGCATCGAGCCTGAACGAGTCGACCTAGCGACCCTCTCTCTGGTTCTAAGTTTCTCCGAGCTGTCCATTCTCGGCGACGGCATCTCATTCATCTCCCACAGCGTCGCCGCCAGCTTCCTCGCCGACACCGGAGCTTGCAGCTTAGCCTTTTCGCCGCCACTCGGCGGGTACCTGGGAGAATCCGTGGTCCTCGCCGGAGATCGCAACCCCATCAGCTTCCATTTGGGAACGGGTGTACCAGATCCGCCCCTCTTTCCCACGAGAATCGCGCGTTTGAATCTGTAATTTGGGATAATCGATGACGATGACGAAGCCGGAGAGGAACAGCCTCGCTTCCTGATCTTCCCGGGAATCAACTCCCCAACGCTCCAATTGTGCCTCGACATCATGAATAATATGTTCTGGATCTCACAAAATCTGTCAAACCCAGAAATCGAAACTTTACCCTCTGTTTGGTTGCTGAGAAAATGCAGGAAACTCAAACTCGATACTTTATATAATCCAAAATTTCAATTTTAATCTTTTCCCAGAGAACAAAATTAAAAATTGAATCTTCCAAAATCAAATTCAGAAAATTGAGCATGAGAGCTGGGAGGTGTTTTGGAGAGCTTCGAACAGACACCAAGCTTTGATCGGTAAAGGAGAGAAAGGAGAGGAGAAGCTATGTGTTATCAAATGAGGTCGAGTACAGATGAACTCGGATACGTGTCGAGCATCTATCTGTGTAGGTAAATCTGATCGAGGCAGCTTGTAATTTTCGTACCAATCCTGTGGTCGTGGTTTGGTTGGACTCACCATACGACGGAATATAAATGTAGCCGCCACTGCCGCGTGGATTTAGTGTTTATTCCGACAAATGTTGAAGGCAATTTTAGCTAACTTCAGTCTTCAGGTGTGGATTTGGATTGGGCCCCACCTCCGTAGTTGGGCCAATAGAGCAATAACCACAAAATTACCGATCATTGAGAGTATGTATAATGAAAATGCTCGTATGCGTAAGATTGGTATGTTGATTGGATAAAATAATAGGATTTGGGACTCAAAATAATGGGTGTTTTACGACGAGGCTTGAATGTGAGACTTGTATTGTGACTGGACCAATAATATTTAGTTAAATCTGATTTTTCGTATTTAAAAAAAAAATAGGACGCATGGCACACGGCCATTGGTTGGCCGAAGGACGCGGGACGCGAGCCACGGGCCTCGGCCCGTCCCGTAATAGTGGGACGTGGGACGTGGGACGTGGGACGCGTAAAAGCAGTCATGCGGCCCGCAAAAACGCGAGCCGAGGTTGAGGGTTGGTCCGTTGTACATGCTCTAAGTACTGAATGGGAGATTTATTAGTTTGAGAGATTAGAGTTCAACCGTCTATTTTTTTCTCCCACGAAACCGATGTCGTTGTCTACTAAGAGTCACCATTGTGTCTCACATGGCCAATCCTCCCAATCTCTCTTTGGCTTTCACGCCAACTATGTTATTCTTCGAGCCTCATCCTTTCACGGCAAGCCCGTTTCTTGTAGATTGAGTCGTGGCGAAGAGCTCTAGAAATCCACTATCGAGATTGTCTCCCACAGATCTACCGGCCTGGAAAGCCACAGGAAGAGAACCCTCCAGACCTTTCCTCCGCCTACTAAACACTCCCTTAAGGACTATAGCCCCTTCTCCAAGACCCTAAATACCACCGGGAAACAAACGCGTCTGGCCCCACCTTCAACTATCGCATGTAACGTCTTAAGGGGATGTCTCTACTCTATCGGGATCTGTCCCGACAACCATTATGTCGTGCTCCATCGGGGCGTCGTCCTCAACCCTCATCCTGAAGAGGTCGGGAGAGGTTCAACAACAACTAGGGTCGTTAAACCTTGAGGATGATCTAGAAGACGAGGCTACCATAGTCGTCGTCCCAATCGAAGCCATTCCAACGGCGGCCGATGGTCACTACCTTCACTCCCTTGTAGGCCGAATAGTGAGAGATGCCAACTGCAATGTCAATACCCTTTTACGAATTCATAGTCCGGAATTGGAAGGTCCGGGACTTAGAGGTGGAATGCCTCACAAAGGACATCATGACGTCCTATTTCCCGTATGGACCGACCATGGAGGGCATCCACCATCAAGGGTCGTGGGCCTTTGTCGGCTACCTGGTGTTGCTTGTGCCTCTTTTACCATGCATGCAGTCGAGCACCATCCCGTTCCGGTTCATGGAGATATGAGTATGGGCATTCAATGTCTCGGGTGATGCAAGGAACGCTTCGATCATATCCATCTTGCAAATGCCCTGGGCACCGAGGTAACATCTGCCCATATCCCGACTCTACGCAGATTTGATGATTTTGTGTGGTTCCGTGTGAGTATTGATATGGACAGGCCACTACTTTTAAAATTTTGACTCCGGTTCCAGGACATGTGGACTCAACCATGGTGGTCCCACAGTATGAGCGTTGCCTAGGCTTTTGATTTCGGTGTGCCGAATCAATCATAGAGTAGGGACTTATCAGGCCCGCATCTAGAGCTTCGTATGAGAGGAGGCCTAGTTTGATGACTCGTTGAGAGCACATGTGGATTTTGATGTGGACCGGTTGCTCCGAACGGAGTGGGACACCTAGGGAACTACGGGTGCTCCTAGTTAATGAGATACTTACTTCGTTATCCTTGAACCCGATTAAGGATCTCTTAGGAGGAAATGAGATTCCCCTACTTCCTCCCCTGGGATTCCCAACGCTCGGGGAAGGGAGTGAGGGCTTTTCAGAGACCAGTGACTTGGCTATGGTTCCAAAAACCCAGTAGGCGTATCCAGGATCGTTGGACGGGCTCCCTAGGATGACAAAGACTTGTGACCTGGCTAATGTTTATGAGGATGGGGGCTCCAATTTTTTTAAGGGATGGTGATAGGGACTCTACCTCGCATGCGGAAGAAAAATCGACCTCGTGAACAATCGGATGGTCTAGGACAAATGAGACTCTTTATATGGGTCCATGAGCGTAGGGTCACCTACGGGGGGGGGGGGGGGGGGGTATACATCTCTTCTAGAGCCCAGGGCCTATGGTCCTATTGTAACCGAATTTTGGAAATAATTCAATATAATCGCATTTCGTTTAAAAAATACTAAATGGAAAACTGAAGAAGGTAAGGATCATTAATGTCGCTATGCTAGTGGATCATTCGTCGTTGACACCTCCACCCATCCTACAACCGTCAACGCTCCTAGTTGGTCCTCCTCTATCGGTGTTTGTTCAGGGATAATTCCAATCAGAAGCCTCTTCGCAAGCTACTCTTCCAAGGGTGCATGGTAGACGACCTCAGAAGCCTGCCCTTTCGCGGACAACCCATCAGGTGCAAGGTCAACCACTATCGTCGCCAACTCCGCTGGTCTCGTCTACGACGATGCCCTCCCTCAACTCCCCTCTCATGGAACGGTATCCGTCAAAGGCCTACGGACCCTATTGTTGGGGCTTCCCAGGCTTTAGCAGTGGAGGCGTCTCAAGTTCAATTAGGAGGAATGTTGGCGTTGATCGCTGCCTCTTTCTCGTCCTTGGATGATAACAAGGTCTCTTTGGTGGTGTGTTCTCTGATACTGTACGAGGACTCCTTCGTCAGGGTCCCCACATCCTAACTATCCTACCCTTCTTTAGTGTGCATGTAGTATGAAATGGCGAGACGGTTCCTCTCCCAACGTCCATTTAAGGGTGACCTCATGCTCCGAGTCATTATCCAAGCGTGGGGATCATCGACTGGGGATCTAGTAGTGAAGGACCTCTCCCCGGGGGTGTATGTGTTTTACTTTTCCTCTCGTACGACCATGTAAAGGGTGATACACTCCGATCCCTAGTGTTTCCGGAACTACCCCCTTTTCTTACATACATCCCGGTAGACGGCCTCTCCTTCCTAGGCATGGAAAGGATCCATCTTAGGGTCCATGTCTGGGGCTTTCCCTAGAAGGTTTCCACGGTCAGTATTGGCACTAAGGCGCGTGACTCTCTCGGGGAATGTGTCACGATGCATGCTGACAAGTGGGGATTTTTCTAGGGGAGTAAAGTATGTGTCGATTCTAGCACCATCTCCACCTTACCCTCTATCGTTCAATGGTGTTGGAATTCCAGGAGTACTCTTAGCCCATTCGGGTCACGCTTAAATATGAGTGTCTCATGATGTTCTACTTTAATTTTGTGCGACTAGGACATGCGGCTCATGATTGTGATACACCTATGCTGGGTACTCCAAAGTATGATCTGGCTCTAGCAACATCTAAGACCCATATGGTCGGGAAATCCATTTAGAGAGAGTAATTCGCTCTGCAGCCGAGGCTGTCCCCTAAGCTTCCCCTAAGATTTTCCCTAATCTGGGTGCCAAGGAATAGTTTGGTGTCTACCGTCCTGCCTAAGTCATTAGAACCAGTTGGGACGTCCAAACCAAGCTAGTTCACATACGTCTCATTGGAGACAATGGAGGGTTTAGTGATGCCCACCGTCCTGCCTAATCTCAGATTAGGAAGGATTGTTACAACAGGTTCTCCAAGAGGGATCTTGGGGGATCCTCGGGAGAGAATGAACCGAAGAAGACCCCGCTCGAAAGAGAAATAGGGAGGATCATATGCCAGTGGTGCAAGCGAGGGTTGGGAAGTATCCCCACCATGAGCCATAAGACCGTCATTCGCCTTGGGTTGTCCTGGAGGATTGGTAGCCTGCTCCACTCTAGGGACCCTCCACTAGATCATGTGCTCCCTCCACAAACCAAGCACATCACCCAGCTAGTTAGATGTCTCATTTGGTGGATCTACAAGTTTTCAGCCTATAATGGTTAGTCTCATGTCAAGTCGGATTTGGTTTAATTTTTTGTTCAAGTTATTTTCTCAAGTTTATTGAGTTATCAATAGCTCAATTATGTCTCGGTTATTTTAGAGGATTAGTTGTAATTTGTCTTAAAAAAAAGTTATCCCTTCACTGTATTTCTCTTTGTTACCTTTCATTTTAAGTAATAAAGTATGTTTATTACGCTAAAAATTTACAATGATTCACTAGGGTCTAACCAATTTTCCTCTAAAGATGCTTTCGGTGTAAAGTCAACACTTTATCATATCCGGATCACATTTGAATTGATGGACCTCTTTATGGAATTCCAATTATCATCATGCAAAATTGATCTTCACACCTAAGAGCGGTTGAGAGCTTACCTTTTCTAGAACCAAAGGAGAGACAAGTAAGTGGTTCTTTCGGCACATTCGTGTCCCCAAATATCCAATACTAATCGTGAGAGGTGAAATCGGCTACAAACCACTCTTAACCTACGAACCGTGAGAACCAATCCTACCCACACAGATACAACATTCACCATGATGCCATATCATCACCCCAATTCCACCTACATTCACGCCACTTTCATCCTTTTTTCACACAAGCAAGGACATAATTGTAATAGCATGGTGTCATGTAGACAAGTGTCCATTTTTTTCTTCACCAATTCACTAATTTAATATTTCCCAATTCGTTTAAACTCTGATTAGCTTCAAACTTGCGCTAATATTTTTATTTTTTCAAGGGCTTTAAATCAAGATCAATCATGAATATAATTTGAAGCACGAAAACAAAAAGGTATATCGGGGTAATAAAAATAGTGTTGAGTGTTGATAAATCTTCACTAATAAATGTTTTATATCAAAAGTATCAAACTAGTGCTAAATGTTGATAAAAACATGTACTGAGGTGATAAAAAATAAATAATGAGGTCATAAAAACCATGTTCAATTTTGATAAGAAGTGTGATAAGCTAGAGTTTAGCGTTGATAAAAAAACATGTGATGGAGTGATAAAAACACATGTAATTTAATGATAAACATAGTGTTTAGTGTTGATAAAACTAGTGTTCATAAAAACACGTGATGAGGTGATAAAAATCATGTTCGGTTTTGGAAAATGGGGTGATAAAACTAGTGTTAAGTGTTGATAAAACCAGTGTAAAGTGTTGATAAAACCAATGTAAAGTGTTGATAAAAATTACCCAGATATAACTTTTTTAAAATCAACCATGAAATAATTCTTTTTTCGTGCTTAAAAAAACATGTGATGGGGGTGATAAAACACACGTAATTTAATGATAAACCTAGTGTTTGGTATTGATAAAACTAGTGTTCATAAAAAGCACGTGATGATGTGATAAAATCATGATCAGTTTTGGAAATGAGGTGATAAAACTAGTGTAAAGTGTTGATAAAACCAGTGTAAAAGTCTTGATAAAACCAGAGCAAAGTGTTGATAAAAATGACCCATATATAATTTCTTTTTTAAATCAGCCCCGAATTTTTTTTCCGTGCTTCAAAATATATTCTTGAGTGATCTTGATAGAAAGCACTTGAAAAAACAAAAATAATGGCGCAAATTTGAAGCCAATCAGAGTTCAAACGAAGCGGAAAAAATTAAATTAGTGAATTGTCAAAAAAATATGATAGTTTTACTAAAAAGCTCTTCCCACTTACTAAACAATGCTATTTTTTTTTTTGCAGTCAACAACTCAATTGTATCCCATCCCTCCATTCTTAAAATGGATGACTTAGATTGGTTCTCACGGTTCTTAGGTTAAGACATGGTTTGTACCAAATTTCTCCTCCTACTCGTGATGGCATTTGACATACAAAATTTTCGACGAAACATATTTAATTGTATAATAGTTTGTACGGAAGTAATTGGACAAGACTGTGAATCAGCTTCGGTATGATCTAGTAGATTGTATTCTCTTATTTGCTTCATCAGCATCAGGTTCAACATCTGGTCTTGACCTGCCCTCAAAAAATCCTTAACGACTAAAGTAACTCATCTCCCGTATCGTCTTATAGTCGGTGATTGTCGGATCAAACCCACCAATATCAAACGGATCCATCATTGATCGGATAAATATAGTGTGAATGAGAAATATAAAGAGAGAAATGGAGGAGTGTTGGAGTGAAAAAAAACGTGCAAGTTCAATGGCTATTTATAACAAAAAAAAATGAGTCACATTTTGCTTTTTATTTATTTTTAAAAAATTGAGTTTGTTAACTCCGTTATTTTGATATCAGAGCCTCTAATCTTGCAACCTGAATCCAGAAATGGATGTATTAAGGACTTTGAGCATCTATACTGGAATATGGTAGCACGTTGCAACGCCCTCGTCGCAAGAGGCGTTGCAGCAGCCAACAACGCTACTCGTCTCAAGATCATGCAACGACACGCAACAACGAGATCCCAACGGCTAATCACCGATCCAATTACGCGGCGACACATGTCTCACTAGATTTCCAAAAAAATTGGATTGGCAAACGAAGGTAAACAAACAGTGAAATCGATGAATTTTAACAGATTCGATCAATGATTGAAGATATTAACAAATCCATGAAGATTGGTGGTTCTTAAAGTAAAGACAAACCCCCTATGCATGACCGCCCTCATATTATCACTCCTAATGCCATTGCCAGCAACCTGAGTAAAGATGCGATTTGATGGGAACTCATGCTCGAGCTCAACCAAATCCATTCACTGAAAAAGTAAAGACATGGTTCATGCAATATCATATTAGGGAGAAATTCATTGACTGAGATCGATTTTGTAAAGAGAACACCAGGAAATTTGAAATCCCTGGTTAAAAAGATGTTGGCATAGAGTTCGAACAACTACAGCAATTTAATTTTGTCAGTAATTAAAAGGAACGGGTCTGATGAACTTAAGGCATTAAATATGTCCAGACACCCAGGATTTCCGCATCCTGTGAAATCTTCATAGCCCCCATTCATCTTGCTCATCATCTACGTCCATCCAGTTTTCGATTTCATCCATTTCATCATATTCCTGCAAATCTTCATCTCCAATTGTGTCACACTGGTCATTCCCGAGCTCCTCGCCTCTGCAAGCCACACGCACCAATGGCCTATTCCTGGCCAAAGCATCGACAATATCCTTGTTCATGCTTCCAGTCACTCCCAACCATCTCAACTTTGGGAAGTAAGGTTTCTTCAACCACTTGAATGAAAGTTGTGTAATGCCACGACAGTCATAGAGATCCAACACCCGCAAAGCATTGTCGTCCGCCGAGGCTAATGCCATGACTGACGCGTCACCTATGAGTGGACATTGTCGCATTCTGAGTTCAAGGAGCGGAACCCTCCATTTAGCCAGCGACAGAACTCCATCATCAGAAAGATTGGGTATGTTTGATAAGTCCAGTTCCAGCAACTCCAGCTTTGATGAGCCATCGAATAATGCAGGGATGCATTTATCTGTAAGTCTCTTGCATCTCCTAAGAGACAGTGAAACTAGAGAATTGATCACGCCTTTTAAATGAGACAATCCCGTATCTGTTATATCTGAGCCATCCAACAACAACCTCTCTAGTGTAGGGAGAGTGGCTATGGCTTGTAATGACTGATCCCCAAGCTTCCTACAATCTCTTAAATCCACAACTTTGAGATTCTTGTTCGATGCCAAATTTGCGACTGCATGATTCGTGAGCAAATCACACCGTGTCAAGCAAACGTGTGTCAGGGAAAGTGAAGTAGCAGAAATGTCGTGAAAAGCCAGATCTGTTAATTGGAACCCGTGAGACACGCTGACCTTGAATAGGTTGGAGCACGAATGAAACAGTGTTTTGAAGCCTGTATCTGTAACACTACAAAAGCCAACAAGACATATGCTTTCCATACTTTTGCACCTATCTGCAATTGAGAGGAACCCAAGATCATTTACACGCCTAAAATAGGTATTAACGAACTTCTGGCTCCGGACCAAAGAGAGGTGTTTTAACTTTCCATGCAAATTGATCTGTTGAAGACCGGAGTTGGTCAAATCAATCATTATCGGTGGTTCTGCGAGTGGTTCATCCTGAAGATCCAAATGGGTTAACGAAGTGAGACCTTGCGATATTGCACCCACCATAGCGTCAGTGATGAATTCTACTGAAAGACATAATTTCTGGATACGGGGCAGCTTGGATGGTTGGATGAGATTTGATGGTAGATATGAGCTGACCAAATCCCTAACCATTCCTGAAAAGATGTGACCAATTTCAAGAGAAGTTAGCCGTTCGGAAGCCAGAGCCCAAAGTGGACCAAAATCATGACGATTCAATGATGATAAATGAACATCAGGACCAGTGCCTAACATAAAATTACAAACATTAGATGTCATGTTAAACCAATTCTAAAAGACATGGCAATGTACATACAATCTGAAACAAGTTAAAGTGTATGATACATTGATGTGCTAAAAAACGGAGTCAACATCATACTTAAATAGCATATCCATGTTCCAAGTGAGCAATAACCAATAACTAATGGTTGTGGATGCTCTAAGTAGCAGAATAATCAATTTATTAGCATGATCTTGCATATATCTTGTCTGATTATCACCCATTTGTTATCAAATGTTTTTCATTACACACACAAAACCTCCAACCTAAAAGACACAATAGAGGTTTATTTGATTTATGTCCATTTCATATTAAAGATTAGCCGGATATATGATGTCAAAAAAAAAGCAATTAAATAATTGTAGCTTTCTTTATAAAATGATCTAAACACGATAAACTATACAACTGATCAACACTTACATAAATGTAATGAAACAAATATACTCTATATTTATAACAACTATCAGAAAGAGAAGTTTCCTTGGTAATGACATATCCAAGCTCAGCAAGAGATTTTATATGAAGATAAAAACAGACAGATGAAATAACTTCAGGCTTTCATTACAGCAAATGACTCAACCAAGAATTTACCAGCACAACTCTTCCACGATATTACCAATCTTTTTATCACATGATTCGTTAGTCATTCTAATTTCTGGCTATGAGGACTTACTTTCAATCGCGAGCAACCGCTCAGCAACTCCTCCATATCAGAAAGCTGAATTGTCCGCCCTCTGTTTTCAGCAACTGAACCCAAGTATAGAGACCTAGTGGCATTGTAGACAGACAAAGCTAGTAAGCAATATAATTGATCAAACACAAAAAAATCAAATCTGCATCTCATAGTTATCATCAATGTAAAACGTATCTCGCATCTAGGTATGAACAGCACAACAATTCAAGCAACCTACTTTAGATCCTTGCATCGTCCACCAATCTCCGAGAGTAGCTTCCCACTAAAATCAGCACAGTTATGCAAACAAAGCTCTTCCAAATTGGGATGAGCCAGAAGCTCTATCGCCGCATCATCGAGCTGGCCACAATCCAGCTTCAAGCACCGCATGGAAGGGTTCGGCGGCATCAGGGGACTCAGCAATTCCCGCGACGGCGCGACATCCTGCAAAAAGAACAAACACCCATAACCACAATCCACCTGAAAAGGCCTAAAAATTGAAAGTTTCTAAGATTTGGGGGTTACGAGGAGGTGGAAGTTGGGGAGGAAGGAGAGGATGTGAGAAGCGCAGGAGTGGAAGGTTCTGCAAGTGGCGGCGACGGAGCAGATGGAAGAGACATCAAGCTTGGCAAAGATAGTGGCGAGGAGAGCGGACGGTAGCAGATCCAAGCTCTCCGGACTGTTTTCGATATTCGCCATTTTTCTCTCTACCGATTGCTTGAAATCTCAAGACTGCGGACGAAATACGATTTTGTGCTGAGCCGATTTAGGGACGATGACCGGTTACCGGTAATTTAGGTTAGAATTGCTAATACATATATATATATATATTTTTTTTTGACGAAAAGCAGGAAACATCAATTTTATATATCAATCAACGATATACATATAATCTGATGAAAGCGCACAAGCAAACGATAAAATTACAAACTCCAAACTAACAAGCCTATAAATAATATTACCGAAACTCCCTACTAGAACGCACATAGGACGCCCTAGAACGTGCAACCACGTGCACGTCAAAAGTGCACCAACGTGCACACCGACCGTGCCACAAACGGACACACCCAACAGTGCAACAACTGCACACCAAACGTGCAACTAGTGCACACCAAATCTGCACTAAGTGTAGTTATTAAAAAATTGTAAAAAAACGAAAGAAAAAACCTAGCCGAATCAGAGTCTCCACCGTCAGACAAGGGACCTTGACCCGAGGAATCCAGAAAACGCGAGCTCCAGATCCCCGCTAAAGGTAACCGTTCAGGCCGGATCTGCAACGTGACGATACAACCAGAGGGAGTATTCTTGTAGATCAAATCAACTAACCACTCGTAAAATTAGGGTTTTGACGGTCGTTTTGGGGTGACATCTCGTGGTTGTAGTGGGTCGTAACAAGGAGTAAGAGAGCCTGTCGTTTTGAAAGAGGATAGGTAAGAGTAGTCTCGTGGAACTGTAGAAGTCTGAGAAACATAGTTCTCTAAATTGATACAGTGGTCTCTCCTCCTGATAGCACGGATGTGAGAATTACAAAAATGTATGGAGAACCACGAAGAGAACTTCGGAACACTACTCGGAAGCTTTAGAGCGAATTGCTTGGGGATAGAATTCGCCGCTTCTATGTAGCGGCGAATTCTAGGGTTTGGAAGGGATTGAGATAGAGAAATGTAGAAAGAGGAAGAAGAGGGGAGAGTGAGAAAGGAGAGAGTGTAAGGACAACAATTTTGGACTGTATTGCCCAGCCAAAGAGCATGCTCTGCTCTGGCGACATATATAATGAAGAAGGCGATAAAATAGTATTGGGCCCGTGGGTAAGGCCTACATTCAACCCGCTAGCATAATCAAAAAGCTCATATAAGGGTCTACAACTACTCAGCCCATATCATCACCTCATCCTCTAAAATTGTTTGTATCCTCACGAACAGAATTCAAACACAGGAAACTTGAATTGCACGTCAAACAGAAACTCCCAAGTTGCGTCCTCTGGAAAGGAATCACTTCACTGCACCAGAACCTGAGTGACTACCTTGTTGCCTCTCCTCGCGATACGAGGATCCAGGACCGCCACAGGTGTTTTGACAAAAGACCCATCAGCCATTGATTCCGGCAAGGAGGTGTGAGCCACATGCGTGCCAATATGCTTCTTCAAGAGGGACACGCAAAATGTTGGATGAATCTTGGATGTTACTGGCAACCAAGGCGATAAACCACCTTACCAATTCGAGCCACGACTGGAAATGGACCATAAAACTTCAGACTAAGATTCTGGTTCGAGCGCATAGCCAAGGATGACTGCCTGTAAGGATGGAGTTTAACATAGACTAAATCGCCAACTTCAAATGATTTGTTCGAACGATGGCGATTGGCCTGAGATCGCATACGATCTTGTGCGCGTGAGAGGTGAAATTTAAGGAGCTTCAGAGCCTCCTCCCTAGCCGCCAAGCTACGATCAACGGTGGCCACTTCCGATGAACCAGTGATGTATGGAAACATGGTTGGAGGGTCCTGACCATATAAAGCCTTGTATGGGGAAGTTTGAATTGAGGAATGGAAGGTAGAGTTATACCACCACTCGGTCAAGGGTAACCATTTAACCCAATCTCTTTGTGAATCACCACACATACATCGCAGATAAGTTTCCAGACAGGGATTGACAACCTCAGTTTGCTCATCGATCTGAGGATGATATGTTGTAGAGATAATTTATTTGATGTGCTGTAACCGACACAACTCCTTCCAGAATGCGCTGATGAACACCTTGTCACGATCGCTGACAATGGTCTGAGGCATGCCATGGAGTTTGAAGACATTGTCTAAAAAGGATTGAGCGACAGAGATGGTTGTGTATGGGTGCTTAAGAGGCACAAAATGGGCAGACTTGGTCAATCGATCAACAATCACGAAAATTACCTAAAAAATGTGGGACTTTGGCAAGCCTTCAACAAAATCCATTGAGATGTCCACCCAGGCTTTGGTAAGGATGGGAAGAGGTTGAATCAGGCTTGGAGAAGCATTTAAATCCGGTTTGCTCCGTTGACAAATAACACAGGCTGCCACAAAGTTCTTAACCTCAGGCTTTAACCTCCTCCAATACAGGTAAGTGGCAATTCGTTTATAGGTAGCATGAGCCCCCGAGTGTCCACCCACAACAGAGCTATGAAAATAATCAACGATGTTGCGCCTTAGTTCCATATCAGATCCCACCACTAATTTACCCTTGCGAAACAAATGCCCATTCTGCAACAGATAGTGGCCTTGGACATGAGTTGGATGAGCCTTCAGAGACTCAATCAAAGAGCTCAATTTTGGGTCTACTGACCATGAATCGATGATCCTCCTCATCATTGCAGAAGAGGGTGAAGAGATAGCCAAGTTAGAACAATCCAGTGGTTGGCGCGATAAGGAATCAGCAACAATATTTGAATTACCACTTCCATATTGCACTCAAAGTCGTATCCCATCATTTTAATTACCCAATTCATCTGGGCAGGAGTGGATGTTCTCTGATCCAAGAGAAATCGCAGGCTCTGATGGTCGGTCTTGATCATGAAATGGCGACCGAGAAGATAAGAGCGCCAATGTTTAACTGCAAGTAATACCGCCATCATCTCCTTGTCATAAACATAAAGTGTTTGGTGCCTCAGCCCTAAGGATTTACTGAAGAACGCCACAGGCCTGTTTTGTTGAGAGAGGACTGCCCCAATGCCATAACTTAACGCGTCTACCTCCACCACAAATGGAATAGATAAGTCCAGAAGAGCTAAGACTAGAGCAGATGAGATAGCCACCTTGAGATGCTGAAAAGCCATTGAAGCCTCAGCCCCCCATCCAAAGGAGTCCTTTTTTAAAAGGTTTGTCAATGGTCGAGCAATTATGCCATAATTTTTGATGAATTTCCTGTATTAACCAGTAAGTCCCAATTAGCCTCGCAATTTGCTTCAGTGTTTTTGACAATGGCCACTGCAAGACACAATCGACCTTATTGGCTTCCATGGCTACCCCATTCTCCGATATCACATGGCCAAGGTATTCAATATCCCTACGAGCAAAAACACACTTGGAGCGTTTGAGAAAAAGTTGCTCTTCAGCCAATATTTGAAAGAACAACTTTAAATGAGTCACATGATCCGATAAACTGTGAGAATAGACCAAGATGCCATCGAAGAATACCAGAACAAACACACGCAGTAGTGGTTTAAAAATCGTGTTCATCAGCGATTGAAAGGTCGAAGGAGAATTAGTTAACCCAAAGATCATCACCAAGAACTCATAATGGCCAGAATGAGTACAAAACTTTGTCTTGGAGATGTCTTCTTCTTTCATACGAATTTAGTAGTAACCTGAACGGAGATCCAGCTTAGAAAAATAAGAAGCACCCTGCAATTCATCTAGCAGTTCATCCGCCAATGGAATTGGGAACTTGTCCCTCAGTGTCATCGCATTCAAGCGTCTATAATCCACACATAATCTCCAGGAATTGTTCTTCTTACGAATCAAAATCACAGGAAAAGCAAAAGAACTGGTGTTATTTCGAATTATACCTGAGAGTAACATTTCATCAATCAGACGCTCAATCTTTGTTTTTTGCATTGCAGGATAGCGATAAGGCCTAATTTTCACCGCCTTTGCATCAGGAAGCAAGGAGATTGCATGATCATGTGATCTCTGAGGAGGAAGACTTCATGGAAACTCAAATAAGGAAGAGAATTCCAGTAACAAGTCCTTTATTTCGACTGGAAGGACTTGTGATTCCTCAGAGGGCATAGTTGGAGATGGGGAGTTAGATAACATTGATGCAGAGAGAAGATGGCCCTGACAAGTAATTGAGGCGAGCTTGTGGCATTGCTTGGTTTGTTCCCAAGATACATCCCTAGCTCCTAGTCCTTGCAGACGAACCATAACATTCTTCCAAGTGAAATTCATAGTTAGAGCACCGAAATCCCATAGGATTGGCCCCAGTGTAATCAGCCATTGAATTCCCAATACCATATCACAACCATGGATGGGTAAGACTAGAAAATCTGCAGAGAAAACCTTGTCTTGCATCGACCAAGAGAGGCCATGACATTGAGAGACTAAAGTCAAAGTATCTCCATTTCCAACGCTCACCTTAATCCCAGAAGTAGGAAGTGGTTTGTAATTCAAACGCTTTGCAACTGAAGCATGAATAAAATTATGGTTACTCCCAGAGTCTACCAAAATAACCACGGCTTGAGAACCAACGAACCCAAGAATCTTCATTGTCTGAAACCCAGCAATGCCAAGCAAGGCGTGCAGTGATATCATCAGATCACCATAGAGAACCATTGTATCTTCCTCAGAATTAGGGTCTAGTGTTGCCAGACAATCGACAAATTCGTCCCCCGCAGCCTGGTAACCTGAATCATCCTCCACCAGCATATGGAATAGCTTTGATTTGGTGCACTTATGGTCACGAGAAAATTTATCCCCGCACCAAACACAAAGACCCTTTATGTATCGCTCATCCCTCAACTGCCTCTGTGCTTGCGAAGGCCCTCTAGAAGATGGGTGAATTTGTGGTTTTGTAGAGGGAGGAAGTGGTTTGGGTGGGTATTGTGAGAAATTTGGCTTAGTGGGTGGAATAGAGGGACTGAATCCTTGAGATAATGTCGAAGAAGGAGAGGAAAAATACCTGGGTTTAAAACCAAGATCAAATTTTTTTCTCCAATCTCTTCGCCATCAGCAATTCTTGGCCAATATCCTTCGAAAAATGCATCCTCACACCGTCTTCAATTTCAGGCTTGAGGTTACTCAAAAACATTGCAAGTGATTCCTTATCAAAGAGGCTCAACTGAGTGACAATACCTTGGAAGGCCTGGAAATATTCATCCACGGTGCCAGTGTGGCGCAGGTGAGCAAGCTCGTACATATAGTCCATGTACTCACCGTCCGTGAAGCGACGGCGTAGAGCCTCCAGGTAATCCTGCCAAGGAACGCTGTCGACGCCCTGAGACTTCATACTTGTGTGAAATGGAGGTGGTGGCGTAACGCGGCGTCTTCGAAGCCTAGCATGGCCTCACGCACCTTATCCTCCTCCGCAACGTCCTCAGCGATGCAATATTGCTCAAACTTGAGCTCCCAACCGGAAAAATCAGCGCCGTCAAACTTGGGTGGCTTCCGATGACGCTGTTCTCGCTTACATGGAGGATCGGGGGGTACAACTTCCGGTGGTGTGCCTAAAATGCTTGGTTGAGCATGTGAAGTAGTCATCGATGACCCAGGCAGTGGAGATGGAGGGATTGTGGTGTACGGACGGTGTGGCGTGTCCGGAATCATCATCACCAAGGCACCGATCAAGGCTGACAGCTCGGTGAGCTTTGCATCCATGTTTTCGATGGTTTCCTTGAGCTGAGAGACCTCAACGTTTGTAGTTGCTAGATCATCATGAACTTAGCGTGGTGGATTGGTCATGGTCGAGGAAAGTGGCTCTGATACCAGTGATGGTGGTGCTTCTGTGTAGCGGCGAATTCTAGGGTTTGGAAGGGATAGAGATAGAGAAATGTAGAAGGAGGAAGAAGAGGGGAGAGTGAGAAAGGAGAGAGAGAAGGGAGAGAGTGTAAGGACAACAATTTTGGACTGTATTGCCCAACCAAAGAGCATGCTCTGCTCTGGCGACATATATAATGAAGAAGACGATAAAACAGTATTGGGCCCGTGTGTAAGGCCTACATAGAGCCCACTTAATTGAAAAGCATAATCAAAAAGCCCATATAAGAGTCTACAACTACTCAGCCCATATCAAAAAATGAATGTTGAACATGTCGTTTGAAAAGCTCAAAGAGGTCTATCAATAGGTTATATTTATGAAGATACGTGTTTCCATATTGTTGGACGAGTTATGCTCATCACCAAAACCGAACACTATATATCATCATCAATGCATGTTAAGGTGTGTTGTCAACCCTTATGGTTTATACAAACGAAGATAGTTAACCGATTATCAAAACAAGGACACCATCATAGTGAGCCACCAAATGACAACCAAATACCGAGACTAATCATATTATTGATCCCCAATAGTATCGTCATCTTGTAGGATGCTTAGAGGAAGCAATTGTTCCTTAGTACAAGTTAGTACTACACTCTAAGGTGATTCATTCAATTACGCAATTTAGGTCATGAGAATCCATACTCAATTTTAAACTTAGTATTCGTCCAACTAGCACGACTATCGATAAACATGTATAGTTTAAGATACAAGTATCAGTCGATCTCATATGGAAACGTTGGATTTCCTAACTAAGAACCCTCTAAACTAAAGTTGTTACTACCCTAGCCTAGCTTTATGTACACTATCTTATTTTCTTAGGGCATCCACAGTCGTGGGAGAGGAGGCGCTGGCGAGGAGCAATCGCCGGCGAGGAGTTGGCTGGGAGCTGGCGGGGAGGTCGCTGGCGGGGATGGCTGGATGTGAGCTAAATGCTGGCACTCATCGGCGGCGCCAACGACTACTTATCTTGAAAATTCTAAATGGCCTATGAAATACTCTTGACTCACTACATTGTTTTGAAAATAACACACAAAATAAATGCAATTAATCTCTAAAACTTTATAAAACCTACCCTAATTTAACTAAAAATCACAAACTATCTCTCTCACTATTCATCTTTCTCACAAATCATCGTCCCCCTATCGTATTCTTGTTCGTCCGTCGACATGCCCAACCTACCGAACGATGTGGATTTGAATTCCATTTTGCACGAGATACTCGAAGACTGTATGTCCACCGACGGGGGGTTGTTAGATGACGCATTGGTCGATTCTCCACCATGTAAGCGAAAATACATTGCACGTGACCGGGTAGCCGCAAACGAACGATTAATGAAGGACTACTTCAACACGAACCCTGTGTACACGGAGGTGCATTTCCGTCGTCGGTTCAGAATGTCGAAGGATGTGTTCCTCCGTATTGTAGATGCATTGGAGCAGCACGATGATTATTTCAAGTCAAGGTTAGATGCATTGGGTCAAGTTTCCTTTTCTCCTTATCAGAAATGTACTGTGGCCATTAGGTAGTTATGTTACGGAATGCAGCTGATAGGTTGGACGAGTACTTGAAGATAGGGGAAACAACGTCATTGGAATGTTTGAGAAACTTTTGCAGTGCAATCAATAAAGTATTTGGTCCTACGTATCGGCGTAAGCCTACACAGGCTGATATGGACCACATTTTGGCGGTTAATGAAGCGTGAGGGTTCCCGGGTATGCTTGGAAGTCTTGACTGCATGCATTGGGAGTGGAAGAATTGCCCAACAGCACATCGAGGAGCACATTCACGGAGGGACCACGGGAATCGACCAACCGTTGTCCTCGAGGCGGTTGCTACTCGTGACTCATGGATTTGGCACTCGTTCTTTGGCATGGCGGGATCGAACAACGATTTGACAGTGCTCAACCATTCCAAACTGTTCGCAGACGTTATCAATGGTTGGAAACCACCGGTTGAATATACGATAAATGGTAACCACTACACACTCTCGTATTATCTTGCTGATGGCATATACCCTTCGTGGCCAGTTTTCGTGAAAATAATTCAATTACCTCAACTCTCGAAACATAAGAAGTTTGCTGAAGTCCAAGAAGCGTGCAGGAAGGATGTGGAACGAGCATTCGGTGCACTCCAAGCTCGGTTTCACATTATCAAGCAACCAAGCCACTTGTGGATTCCCTAGTACATCGGCTTGGTAATGAATGCATGTATTATCATGCACATTATGATAGTTGATGATGAACATCATACCTACGACGGCTACCTTGAACAAACAGATGAAGGTGGGCCAAGTCAACCACATATTGCACGAGGAGGCTTCATCCCGACCCAGGTCATACTTGGAAACACTGCGAGGATGCAAGAGGAACACATACATTACCGGTTGAAGGACGATCTCGTTGAACACATTTGGAATAAATTTGGAGACGCCTAGCTTCTATTATCTTTCATTATGTTTTAATTTCATTTCTTCTTGCTCTTCTTTCAATATCTTCTTCTTCAACTCAACTCTGGTACTCCTATTTGTGATGTTTATGTTTATTTAGTGTATCTTTTTTTATAATTTAAGGACTTGTTTGTTTTTAATATATAATGTAAGAACTTGTTTATCTGCAATTTTTTTTTAATTTATGTACTTGTTTTTTACATATAATTTGATGATTTGTTTTTTTAGATATAATTTGAAATAGGAATTTGGTGGCTCCCCGCCGGCAAAAACGCCAACCACTACAAGTTGTTGGCGGTTTGCGCAGGCGGTTAGTTGGATGGGAAGACAAAAATAATTTTTTAATCCTCCCCGCCGGCCACTGCCGCCTGCAACCGGCGAAATGGTTGTGGATGCCCTTAATAATATGCTCGTAAAAGAGTAGTTGGTGGTAAGCATTCACTATCCCTAGAGATATCGCTAGTAGTCGGCTAGAGAGGAGTATATTACTACATATGATAAGCATCTAAACATATGGAGTCTAAGAATGCTATGGACATGTAGTCGATCATAATAAATGAAACTCGGGTTATCTTGTAGTTGTGGTATAGTGTTTGTTAATAACTCTAATGATGGTCTCAAGACTTGACTCAAGTACGGATAGAGAATCTTAAAAGAAACATGTGCAAACCACCTCAGGTATTCATAACTATATAAAATACTAACTATTAGTTGACTAATAAATCCCCAACACTTAGAGCATCCACAATTGTATGCCATGACTAGTAGTATGGAGCCATGGTAAGAGGTGATTTTTGGCTTTCTCTATCCTCCATACTACTACCTCATACCATGGCCTCTCCAATGGTATACTATGACTAGTAGTAGGGAGTCATGGTATGAACTTGAAATTAAATTGTTTGTATTTTTTAAATTAGTTACCGCCACGTGTCGGCGTGGGATTAGCCCGCCGACCAGCCTTGAGGCTGCCACGACTGGACGAGTCGTTGTAGGATCCTGCAACGACACCTAGCCACGACCCCTCTGCAATGATGCCCTGCAACGACGAGTCGTGGCAGCGAGTCGTGGAAGAGCCGTGGCAAGCCCTGCAATGACACGCCTGTCACGACCGTTGCAGGTGCTCTTAGAGGAAAGAACGTAACCCCCTTAAGGCTCAAATAAATTCCTACCTAACAAGTGATATACTACCCAAGATTTCCTTGAAAGAGAAACTCTAAAAGCTAATCCTAAGCAAGGATATGCGGAATCTATGGCCCGTTGTAATGCACACATTCACTTGAATAAGGGGTAAGATCATGAGACTACCTAATTCAGCAAAATTCTCTCTCCCTAATATCGGTGTTGATATGGAACTCTGATAAATGCCTACCCCAGTGATAAAGGAAATAAGTCCCTCCCCCCGGCATGAGACAACTACATTCAAACACCAAGATGCGAGTACACTGTATTTGGGTTATGCATCTACTGTCTGTAGCATCTTCCCAGACTACACCTCGCCTTCCTACAATAACTACTCTAGGGAGACCATTAACAATCACAATTTTTATTTACAAGTTGGTTCTATCCTATGGATGGAGTTAAGACTTCGTCTAAGGTTCATTACTTGGCGTTTTGGGGAAATCACATCCTAATTAATCTAGAGGTCAAAAACTTCACACCCACTATTATTTCCCTTCCTACGTAATTAATTCAATCAAAAACACGTTCAATTAACTTATAATGATACATCCAATATATCAAGTCTCCTAGCTAGGTCTATTGATTATCGAAATTGGATTCCAAAATACTCAATTCATGTAATTAATTTTGTCATCAAGCTATTAATTACCAAACAACAACAAAAATATCTCTTAATTTCATACTACACTAATAATGATTTTGACATAAAAGAAATCGGAAGAACATGAGGATAGAAGTCTTCAAATATCATCAATCCACCACAGTACCACAAAATAAACATCAATTTCATGTTATTAATCTCAAATCCTTTCATTTATAGCCATGAAATCAAGCTCTTATGGCTATGGGGTCTCACATCTTAACAATCCAAGCTATATTACGGGAATAAAGAGTAGGAAGAAAAGTTTAGGAAATACATATGAATTGAAGAACCCAACAATCAAGCTTCTTCTTCTTCCTCTAGATTTAGCTTCTCGTTGTTCTCCTTACCCTCTAATGGTTTGATTTCTCTCCAAGTGGTAAGAACCCCCTCCTTTATTAGGCTTGAATTTCCCTAAGTTTTTCTATCTACAAATATGATTTTTGGGCGAAGCTCTCTCTCACGAGCTCAAGTCTTGATTTCATAAAATTCCAGATCCGTAGGTCAACTATCTTCCTCCATAGCGTGCAGTGATTCGGTGGTGGTATGTTTTTACTCCACAACGTGGTTTGAAGGGGTGGATCGTCTCTATCCCATGGAACATCACCGTTCTCCACGGCATGAGAGGTCTTGGTCGACGAGTTCTCTCCACGGCGTGGCTTGGAGGGGTGGAACGTCTCTGTTGTTAGGCTCATGGTTGGTGTTCATCCACGGCGTGGGAAGTGGTCCACGTCGTCGTCTTTTAACCTCCCCACAGTGGGACGGTGCGCATCCCTAAACCTATAAAAACCCTAGCGCTCCTCATCCACTAAGATGCCATGTGTCCTCCTTCATGTCGTGGACATTGTGGTCCACGTCGTGGGATGTCTGGGCTTATTGGCTCGGAATTCCTTTCGCTCATTTCATCGTGCTTGACTCGACTTAACTCATCTCTTGGGGCTTCCCTCCAATCCAATGACGCTCTTGAGCTCCCACCATGATTAACATGAATAGGAGATGCAAACAAGAACCATAATGTTGGAGAGGAAAAAGAATAAGAAAACAAGTCCTCGATGCTCTTCTAAGGAAACTAGCGATAAAAATGAGGAAAATAGTTATTTAATTGCACCTACAGACGAGACCTCACCAAGACCCCCACACTTAAACTTTTCTCTCCCTCAGAAAGTAAGAGACACGAGACGACACAAAAAAATCTAGGGTACTCTAAATGGAATCGAAAGGTTTTAGGGTATTGAGGTGGAATTATCCCTAAAACAATTATCTCTTTTCTCTCAATATGGTAGCCGAAATTCTCAAGTGTATAACTGTATAATTTTGACCAAGGTACTTGTATTTATAGTTTAGGAGTCTCCTAAAACCAACTCTTTTTAGAATAAGGAAAGATTTATACAGAAGTGAACAAATAAGAGTTATATTTCCTCTTTTCTAGTTAAAGTAGGTTTTCCTCTTTTCAAGTCAAACTAGTTTTCTAATTGTTTTCCTTATAATTTAAATATTAACCATATATATATTTTAAGGAATTTCGAAATTCCGTATATATAACCACAAAATTATTTCCCATAAAATAAATTTTATGTTAGACATTTATTAAATGTAAGTAACTATATTAAACTCAAGGATAGGTAATTAAACTCAAAGGATGCATTGCTACTGTCCTTCGATAGTCCGATCGACAATTAGGTACTCGACTTAGGAGCGTCTTTCCATATCACTCCGAGTCAAGAAGCAATGGAGAATTATGTTGCTGGAAATCTTGGAAAGGTCTATTTAGCTGATGCCTTGCCTCTACCCATTGTCGGTCACATATAAATTACCTTGAAGATGTCGAACGGACGCACATGGAAGATAAAGAAGGTGAGACATGTGCCGAAGATGAAACGAAATCTGATTTCCGTTGGTCAACTTGATGATGAAGGGCACACAGTTACCTTTGGTCAAGGTCAGTATAAAGTGGCAAAGGGTGCAATGGTGGTTGCTCGTGGTCAGAAAATCGGTACCCCCGACTTAGCAACTATTGTTGACTATACCCAGAAGACCAAGTTATGGCGTCAACGACTTGGGCATATGAGATAGAAATGTATGAAAGTTCTCGTCAAGGAGGGAAAGATTTCAGAGACAAAATCGATGAATCACCATTTGTGTGAGTAGTGTGCTTGGGAAACATAAGAGATTGAGTTTCTTAAGTGGATGAAGGGAGCTGAAGACAGAGAAATTGACATTGGTTCACACCGATGTATGGGGACCAACCTCGGTAGCTTTCCTTGGAGGGTCACACTATTATGTGACATTCATAGACGACTCAACCAGAAATGTTTGGATGTACTTCATGAAACACAAATCTGAAGTGTTCACTACTTTCAAGACCTGCAAAGCTTTGGTTGAGAACGAGACAAACTTAAAGTTAAAGAGTTTAAAGTCTAATGGTGGAGAATGCATCGACGGTCGCTTCAGAAAATATTATGCTCAGATTGGGATCAAGATGGTGAAAACCATTCCGAAAACACCTCAACAAAATGAAGTAGCGCGGAAAGGATGAATCGGACGCTAAACGAGCGTGCAAGAAGCATGGGACTACACTTCGGGCTACCAAAGACATTTAGGGTTGATGCGGTTAACATCACGTCGTATCTGATCAATCGAGGATCGTCCATGTAATAACCACTTCCGGTCAACGCCAGTCAAATCTGCGAAAAACAGGAAAATTTAAAAGATGAGTTAGTTGTTTTAGAAAGAGAAAGAAGAGAGAAGAAAGGGAGAGAAGGAGAAGAAGAAAGGAGAGAAAGCTAGGGTTTGGAGCACAATTCACGTCATCTCCACCCTTGGATCGTCTCAAGGCTAGGAGGAAGTGCACTCCCCTCATCCTCCTCTACGGTATACACCGAATCGATTCTCGTTTTGATTAATTTTGGAAGTTAGGGTTTTTGTAAAACTATTAGTTTAGAGGTGTATTGAGGTTGGGGAAGTGTTGGAGACGTTTTTGAGCTGTTTAGAGGCGAAGGAGCACGTTTTCCGGCGACCGGGAGCTCGGGAGGAGCTCCGGCCACCATGGGGGGTGGCCGGCCACCATAGAGGGTGGCTGGCCGGAGCTAGGGCCGGCCACCACCATGGTGGGCCGGGCCCCAATGAACCCTAAGGCCCACGGCCTAGCTTGGCCGGGTGGGGCCCACGTGCTCGGTGTTAGTCTTAGTGCCCATAGTTCAATCCTAAATGTCCAAATGTATATATCATCGTTAGCAATAAAATTAAAGCGGATCTATATTACTTATGTGTTGGAGTAATATATCGATGTGTGCTCTGATCTATGCCCACCATGCGAATAGAACCATAGATCGAGATAGATCACACTCGATGGGTCCCTAGTCAACAAAGCTTCACTAGAAGCGACTAGTATGAAAGATGGCTCTTTATGACTTACGTTCTGTTAGTCATTGGAATGGGATTCCGGAGTCTGATCATAGATATCATGTGGGACATGATATTGGACGACCCGCCCTGAATATGTGCCATAGATTAAGTCATGAACATATTCAGTGTCGTAGCTTGTCATGTATCCTTAGACCAAGGAGTCTTTGTGATCGCTATGTAGTCAACAACTGAGTTTGACCAAATCCTAACGTTGTCCGTAACAGGGCTTCCTTAACGGCCAGGATTGGCTTGGGGACGGGCTACATGAGTGACACGAAAGGCGGCTAAGGGATTTATCCCTCATACTGAGATATGGGAAACATATCGGTTCTCGGCCGCTTGATCGAGAGTGACTGAAAGAATAGCATGGCCATGCACATGATACTGGGTATCATATCTTCAGTCATCTCACATATCAAGGAACGGTGATTGAGAATAATAAGGATGACGGCTCTATGCCTTATCTCAATCAGGATATCGGAGATAAAAGGATAATGACAGGGATGACGGAAAGGTTAGAATCGAGGGTCGATTCGTTATGCAGTGTCAGGCAATACTAAAGCCTCGTTAGTTGCCACTTAAATAGGATCAAGTAAAATGGGATTTTACGTTGATCTATTGACATGCATAAACCTAAGGGTCACACCGGAGGATGAAACTCATTGACACATTTATGGAGAATGGCCAAAAGGGAGTTGTCTCGGGACATGACCAAAACTGGGTTTTGGGTCATGTGCTCGTACGTGAATAGGACTTTACGGATCGAGACAAGGCTTGGAGTCTTGGGATTGATCGCGTCGGATAATGTTGGACATTTCCGGTATGGAAGGCTTGGAGGCGATGAGCGAATCACGGGACCTCGTTAGAAATGGCCACGGGCCATGTTCCAAGAGGCCCATGAAAGGCCCATGCAACCAAGGCCCATGGAACTAATTAATCAAGTCTTGATTAATTAGTACTAAGTAAGCAAGACAAGGATTAAGGTGTTGGTGATTCACCACCTAACCCAATCTTGTCTTGCCATACTTATCCTATTTACACCTTACTTGACACCACACTTGTCCCATGCCTTTAGTTGGACAAGTATGAGTTTTGTTATGTTTAAGTCATCCTTTTTCAACATAACAAACACAAGACAAGAATAGGAAACACATTTTCTCTCCCTCTTCCATGGCCATTTCGGGTTTGGCTAATTTCCACCTCCATTTTTGTGTTCTTGAGTCCTCAAAGAGAAGAACTACGTGGCTTTGATTCCCATGTGGATACGTAGGCGTCTTGGAGACTCAAGCCAATCATTCGTTAACCGGTGTTCTTGTTTTGGTATGAGATAGTGCTGAATTTTTCTCTTGTGAATCCATTCTTTGTTAGTTGTTTCATGGTTTTAATCGTCTCTTGGTTTTTATTGATTTTCCGCTGCGAGTTGGTTCATCTCCAACCCTACCTCGAGACCCAACAGTGGTATCAGAGCCGTGCTACCTCCGGGATTCACAAGACGGTGTTCAGAGTTTCGGTTTGCTTGAAAGTTTCGTGTTTGGCATGTTGTTTTGCTAAATTGATTGATAACATGTTTTAAATTATTGTTTATGGATTTAATGCATGTAAAATGAATTTTTGAAAATTATTTCAAATCTGGAAATTTTGAAAAAAGTGTTATTTTTCGGGTCTCGGGAGCGGGACTCTCTGGGAGCCGAAACCGAGACCGAACGGGGCTCCGTTGGATGGAGCTAGGCCAAGCATGACCATTGGATGGTTGATATGCCAAGGCTAAACCGTTTTGTTAGTTATGACGAGTTTGGAACCGTCATGACGAACTCGAAGATCAAATGTTCAAAAGTTTCAATTTTGAACGGTTTCGATAAACCGAGCATCAAAAAATTTCGAAACTTGGCTATTAAATATAACCGGAAAATCACATGATGTTTGATAACATGCTTGTTTGATAACACGTTGTGTGATGTGATGTTGGCATGGTGTACATAATAGCCCCGAGCTCGATTTAATTATTTATCGCTTTTCACGGCCTGCGAGCAGTTAGAGTTAACGTGTAATTATTCTTTCAAGGTGTGGTCGTCGAACCACTTGTTTGTAATATTTATTTATTCCCGACCTGCGAGTCGTGTATTAAATTGTAATTTTTTACTCAAGACGAAGAAAGGGCGAAAAGGTCATTTGGTGGCTTTTCGGGTGTTGGCATCGGCTTGGAGTCGGTGGAGCTCAAGAAGCTAGTGGGAGTTAGTTTAGGGGGCTATTATGTGCACATTTATCGCTTTATGCTTGGTTTAGTTTATGCATGATTAATTCTATGTGTTTTAGAATTGCATGCTTAACTTTATTTACCGAGCATATCACCTCACATGCAAAGATAAAATTGGAATTTTAATCCTTGTGTGTGAGCCCTTAGAATCGTCATTACATTGGATGTAGTTGACGGGTTCGAAGGAAGAATTACATTGGATGTAATTTGAGGCATCATTGCATTTGGAATGTAGTTGATGTGCTCATCGCATCTAGGATGTGTCAAAGTTTTAAACACAACCGGACAAGTAAAAACGGGTCATGTCCGATACCACCCAATTATCAACACCTTACTACCTCCCCGTCCTATGGGTGTCGTGCGTATTAGCGGAGCATCCATGGGAAAGCGGGGTAGTAGGTTTGGACAACATATGTGGGTGTCGTGCGCATTAGCGGAGCACCTACATAGTGACGGGCCATAGTTGAAAATTGATGGACCCGACTACGATTCTCAGCCTGAGGTTGAGCTAGGGTAACAGATAGGGTAAGCCGTGTACATAAGTGCATACCCTAGCCAAGAGTCACATTGGATGTGATTGGATGGAGTCCTACCTACATAGCTCGATTAAGTGGTGAGCATTAGTTCAGCTTAATCGAGTGAATCAAGGATCTTGGTTTCAGATTCTAAAGGTTTAGAATTGATTGTTGGTGTTTAAGCTTGATCTTCATAAAATTTATTCAGTTTACTGATTGAATTTTATCTGTTGTAGATCAAATGGCAAATTCAGCGAACATTAATAGTTTGTCGTTAAAAACCATTCTTGACAGGGTCAAGCTAAATGGGACAAAATATTTGGACTGGTACAGAATTTTGAGGATAGTCCTCAAGTCTGAACGCAAAGAATATGTCCTTGACAAGGCTGTCTCTAAGACCATATCAGAGTTACATGAAGTGTCATTAACTGCTGAGAAGAATATCTCAGGGATCTGGGATCCAAGGATATTCTGATGGTCAACAAGGGAATTGGAAGTGGCAAGGGCTGGGCCCATGCGCACTTGGCAGGAAAGATGAGACACCTGAGAATGTCTGCTTCTACTGCCAACAGCCTGGTCATTGGAATCGGGATTACAGGAAGTTCACGGCTGATCTGAAGAAGGGCAGTGGGACTGCGCCTTCATCAAATAGCCTGGATGATCTGAAGAAGGGCAGTAGGACTGCGCCTTCATCAGGAAACCTGGATGATCTAAGGAAGGGCGGTGGGACCGTGCCTTCATTTGGTATTAACTCTATAGAGCTACATCTCTCTACTTCCAAAGATTCATGGGTATTAGATACCATGACTGAATCTCACACATGCACTAATATATGGTGGCTGAAAGTATGAGAGATTTGGAAAGCACGAAATGGACCTCAGAGTTGTGGCAACTGCTGTAGGATTCATGAGTCTTGCTTTGCCAAGAGGCCTTGTCTTAATATTGTATAATGTATATTGCATACCTACTTTTAGTAGGAATATTATATCTGTATCCGTGTTTAACAAGGAAGGATATAATGTTAATATTGGAAATGGAGTTTTCAATGTTCTATGCAATGATATGTTTTATACCAGTACTGACATGGTTGGAGGATTGTACATATTAGATATGGGTAACAATGCCTCAAGTTCTATATATTCCGTTAATACCAGGAGGTCTAAATCCAACGATTTAAACCTAACTCTGTTATGGTACTGTCATTTGGGTCGCATAAACAAGAAGCGCCTATCAGCATTTCAGAAGTGCGGGTTTTCAGGTTCATTCGAATTCCATTCGATCGATAGGTGCAAGGTTTGTTTGATGGGCAAAATGACTAAAGTGTCATTTATCGATCGCGATGAAAGGGCGGGTGAATTATTGGGGCTGATACACTCAAATGTGTGTAGACCAATAAGTTCACTTGCCAGGAGGGGTTTTAGCTACTTTATCACATTTACTGATGATTACAGTAAATATGGTTATGTCTATTCGGTGAGACATAAGTCTGAAGCTTTTGATAAATTCAAAGAGTTTAAGACTATAGTAGAAAACCAGCTCGACAAAGGTATTAAGGCACTTCGATTGGATCGAGGTGGAAAATACTTGACCACAGAGTTATTAGATCATCTAAAAGAGAATGGGATCCTTTTGGAATGGACTCCTCCTAGGTCACTGTAGTTGAAAGGTGTAGCCAAACGGAGAAATCGGACATTGTTAGACAATGGTCTGTTCCATGATTAGTTGGACTGATCTCCCAATCTCTTTTAGGGGTTTTTCTCTAGAGACGACCGCATTCATAGTGAATCGGGCTTCGACGAATGGTGTGGAAGGGACACCATTTTAAAAATGGTACGGGATGATGCCCGCTTTTTCCTTCCTAAAGATTTGTGGTTGCGAGGCTTATGTGAAACATTTGGTTTCGACTAAGCTCGAACCAAGATCTGAGATATGCACCTTCGTGTGGTATCCCAAAGCAACAAGGGGATACTATTTCTACAATCCCAGTGAGAACATGGTGTTCGTCGCTTGGGGTGGGGTCTTTATGGAAAAGAAGTTTTGTTTCCAAAGACGTCATTGGGAGGACTGTGCATCTCGAAGAAATTCAGGATGGTACAGATCTGTCTAAACCAATTGACAACCCAGTAGAAAGGAGCCAGAGATTGTCGTAGAGTACGAACCAATTCCTGTTACAATTCTGGAAGGTCCAAGGCGATTTGAAAGGATCAATCTTCCACCTCCAATATATGGTATCCGGAGGTGACAATGAAGTCATGGTGGATCACGATGATCCAGCCACCTTTCAGGAAGTCGCGGATGGGCCCAACTCTGAGTTATGGCTGGGAGCCATGAGGGAGGAAATGCAATCCATGTCGGACAACCAAGTCTGGGAACTGGTTGATCCCATCAATGGTGTGAGGACCATCAGATGCAAATGGATCTTCAACGTGAAGATGGACATGGACGACAACCCTCTGACCTACAAAGCTCAACTGGTGGCGAAAGGTTATAGGCAGATCCAATGGATTGACTATGAGGAAACTTTCTCCCTAGTGGTTATGGTCAAAATCTATCCAAATTCTTCTTGACATAACTGCGTATCATAATTACGAGGTATGCCAAGTGGATGTCAAAACCGCTTTCCTAAATGGAAATTTGACTGAGTACGTTTGTATGTCTCGGCCCAAAGGTTTTGACGATCCGAAGAATAAGGGAAAGATTTATAAGTTGTTGAAATCCATTTATGGATTGAAACGAACTTCTCGGAGTTGGATCCTTCGTTTTGATGAAGCTGTAATTGGGTTTGGCTTAATCAAGAACGAGGATGAATCTTGCGTTTATAAGAAGGCTAGTGGGAGCAAGATTACCTTTCTGGTTCTCATTGAAAACGACATCCCAACCTTGCACGAGACTAAAGCTTGGTTGAGGAAGTGTTTTTCAATAAAGGACTTAGGCGATGCTTCTTATATCTTAAGGATTAAGATATGTAGAGATCGCACCAAGAGGGTCTTGGATTTAAGTCAGTGAACCTATGTGAACAAGGCATTGAGTAGGTTCTTAATGCTCGATTCAAAGAAAGGACTCTTACCCACTAGTCATGGCATTCATCTCAGCAAGACTCAGTGTCCTAAGACACCTGATGAGCTGAAAAGAATGATGAGAATCCTATGCGCCTGGGGGCAGGATCGATCATATATGCCATGACATGCATGAGACCGGACGTCTCGTAAGCCTTATGTTGTACCAGTAGACATCAGTCTAACCCGGGGAAAGATGATGCTGAACTAGTCGTCGAAGGATGAGTAGACGCTAGTTTTCCAAGACAAATCCAAATGACTTTAGAAGTCAATCAGGATATATGTTTATGCTGAATGTCAGAGCTTTAGCTGGGAGAGCGTAAAGCAAGATACCATTGACGAATCTACGACAGAGGCCAAGTACATGGATGCTGCAGAGGCAGCTAAGGAGGCTATGTGGATTTGGAAATTCATGGAAGGGTTGGGTGTAATTAAAAACCCATCCAGCCCGGTGAATCCGTTTTGCGACAACACAAGGGCCATTGCGCAAGCTAAAAGCCCAGATCGCATAAAAAATCCAAACATGTACTGCGGCGTATCCACCTCATCAGAGAAATACTGAACTGAGGTGAAATGAAGATAACATATATTGCAACAGATGATAACATAGCCAACCCTTTGACTAAGGCAGTGTCACTGCCTGAACATGTTAGACATGTAAAGTCGATGGGGACATATTGGAGTTTAGATTGGAACTAAGGCAAGTGGGAGATCGTTAGTCTTAGTGCCCATAGTTCAATCCTAAATGTCCAAATGTATATATCATCGTTAGCAATAAAATTAAAGCGGCTCTATATTACTTATGTGTTGGAGTAATATATCGATGTGTGCTCTGATCTATGCCCACCATGCGAATAGAACCATAGATCGAGATAGATCACACTCGATGGGTCCCTAGTCAACAAAGCTTCACTAGAAGCGACTAGTATGAAAGATGGCTCTTTATGGCTTACGTTCTGTTAGTCATTGGAATGGGATTCCGGAGTCTGATCATAGATATCATGTGGGACATGATATTGGACGACCCGCCCTGAATATGTGCCATAGATTAAGTCATGAACATATTCAGTGTCGTAGCTTGTCATGTATCCTTAGACCAAGGAGTCTTTGTGATCGCTATGTAGTCAACAACTGAGTTTGACCAAATCCTAACGTTGTCCGTAACAGGGCTTCCTTAACGGCCAGGATTGGCTTGGGGACGGGCTACATGAGTGACACGAAAGGCGGCTAAGGGATTTATCCCTCATACTGAGATATGGGAAACATATCGGTTCTCGGCCGCTTGATCGAGAGTGACTGAAAGAATAGCATGGCCATGCACATGATACTGGGTATCATATCTTCAGTCATCTCACATATCAAGGAACGGTGATTGAGAATAATAAGGATGACGGCTCTATGCCTTATCTCAATCAGGATATCGGAGATAAAAGGATAATGACAGGGATGACGGAAAGGTTAGAATCGAGGGTCGATTCGTTATGCAGTGTCAGGCAATACTAAAGCCTCGTTAGTTGCCACTTAAATAGGATCAAGTAAAATGGGATTTTACGTTGATCTATTGACATGCATAAACCTAAGGGTCACACCGGAGGATGAAACTCATTGACACATTTATGGAGAATGGCCAAAAGGGAGTTGTCTCGGGACATGACCAAAACTGGGTTTTGGGTCATGTGCTCGTACGTGAATAGGACTTTACGGATCGAGACAAGGCTTGGAGTCTTGGGATTGATCGCGTCGGATAATGTTGGACATTTCCGGTATGGAAGGCTTGGAGGCGATGAGCGAATCACGGGACCTCGTTAGAAATGGCCACGGGCCATGTTCCAAGAGGCCCATGAAAGGCCCATGCAACCAAGGCCCATGGAACTAATTAATCAAGTCTTGATTAATTAGTACTAAGTAAGCAAGACAAGGATTAAGGTGTTGGTGATTCACCACCTAACCCAATCTTGTCTTGCCATACTTATCCTATTTACACCTTACTTGACACCACACTTGTCCCATGCCTTTAGTTGGACAAGTATGAGTTTTGTTATGTTTAAGTCATCCTTTTTCAACATAACAAACACAAGACAAGAATAGGAAACACATTTTCTCTCCCTCTTCCATGGCCATTTCGGGTTTGGCTAATTTCCACCTCCATTTTTGTGTTCTTGAGTCCTCAAAGAGAAGAACTACGTGGCTTTGATTCCCATGTGGATACGTAGGCGTCTTGGAGACTCAAGCCAATCATTCGTTAACCGGTGTTCTTGTTTTGGTATGAGATAGTGCTGAATTTTTCTCTTGTGAATCCATTCTTTGTTAGTTGTTTCATGGTTTTAATCGTCTCTTGGTTTTTATTGATTTTCCGCTGCGAGTTGGTTCATCTCCAACCCTACCTCGAGACCCAACACTCGGGTGATCGGGCTTTGTGTTCGGGTGGTTTAAAACGTTCCCCGGACCATTTATCCTTAACCGAATCGAAAATTGGAATTAAATTGGAAAAGTTATAATTAACGGGTTTTAGAAACTTGAAACGGTAATTATTTGACTCGGGAGTCGAAATTAGATTCGGTCAAGTACATTAGGACCCTTGAATTATTCTAAGACCGTAGAAACGAAAACGGGTATTTTTGGAGCCCCGGAAGGGCATTTACAAAACCCGGGCAGATTCGCCATGTCGGGTGAATCGGGCCTTTACGGGTCCCTTATCGACAATGTCGAGTAATTGGGAAGTTTGGGAGTGATCGACATTGTCGGGGTTAAGTTTGGGCATCAAGTTTAATGATTTTCAGTTTATTCCTGCGAGTTGTTAAGTGCCTTAAAATTTTGTGTTCTTTTAGATCGTGCCACGGACCGAGGCAGGGGAAAGCTGGGTGAGTGACTGAGATCATTACCGGAGCTCGTTGGTTGGCTTTTGGGAGAACACGCACGAGGTAGGGAAAAGTAGCCAGATCTCGGCCCTGACTAGGGAAAGTTAACAGTAGAATTGCATGTGACACCGGGGTGTCGTGGGTTGAGTAGGTTATCGAATATTAGAAATGCATGATACGCGAACGTAGCGAATATTGGAAATGCATGTGACACTTAGTAGTTTCGTAGGAGCAGAGAACTTAGCGTTAGTAGAATTACTGGAGGCATATGACCATGCCCGGAGGTTGATTGCAAACTTATCGAGATTAGGAGTACTGGAGGCATATGACCATGCCCGAAGGTTGTTTGTGAAACTGTTGATATTAGGACTGTTGGAGGCATTGGTTATGCCGGAGGTTGATTGTGTATTTTGTGTCTTTAGTGGCCTTGAGGACCCGTGTATTATTGTTGAGTTTTTGGTGGCCATGAGTGCCCGTGGGGTTGTTGAACCCGTGTCTTTACCTTTGGTGTTTTGGGTGGACATGAGTGCCCGTGGGGTTGTTGAACCCGTGTCTTTACCTTTGGTGTTTTAGGTGGCCATGAGTGCCCGTGGGGTTGTTGAACTCGTGTCTTTATGGGCGGTGTGTCTTGGGAGGCCGTGAGGGCCTGTAGGGTTGTTGAGCCCATGAGTTACTATTTGTGTGTCTTGGGAGGCCGTGAGTGCATGTGGGGTTGTTGAGCCCGTGAGTGACTGTTGGTAGTTTTGAGAGGCCGTGAGTGCCTGTGGGGTTGTTGAGCCCGTAAATTACTGTTGGTGGTTTGAGTGGCCGTGAGTACCCGTGGGGTTGTTGAGCCCGTGAGTTACTGTTGGTGTATCTTGGGAGGCCGTGAGTGCCTGTGGGGCTGTTGAGTCCGTGTTTTACTGTTGGTGTATCTTGGGAGGTCGTGAGTGCCTGTGGGGCTGTTGAGTCCATGTTTTACTGTTGGTGTATCTTGGGAGGCCGTGAGTGCCTGTGGGGCTGTTGAGTCCGTGTTTTACTATTGGTGTCTTGGGCGGCCATGAGAGCCCGTGTATTATTGTTGGTGTCTTGGGTGGCCTTGAGAGCCCGTGTTTTACTGTTGGGACGTCTTGGGAGGCCATGAGTGCCCGTGGGGTCGTTGAGCCCGTGAGTTACAGTTGGTGTGTCTTGGGAGGCCATGAGGGCCCGTGGGGTTGTTGAACCCGAGTCCTTACCGTTGGAGTCTTGAGTGGCCATGAGTGCCTGTGGAGTGTTGAATTGGTCTTGTTACTGTTTGTTGAGCTTTGCTTGCGATTGTGATTGTGTTTGCCTAGGGTTAGTAACCCGACTTCGTGTCGGGGAGTGGTGTGGATTTTGGCAGGTTACGAGCATTCTTTGGCTGGCCTGACCAAATTCGAGTCTCGATAGGTTATGAGCACTCTTTGGCTAGCCTGTTCCGTGTCCGGATCCCGAAAGGTTATGAGCATTCTTTGGCTAGCCTGATCCGTGACCGGGTCTGGCAGGTTACGAGCATTCTTTGGCTGGCCTGATCCGTGTTCGAGTATCGGCAGGTTGTGAGCATTCTTTGGCTAGCCTGATCCGTGTTCGCGTGATTGAGGGAGGTTACTAAGCAGCTGGTATGCGATCCTTTGTGATCTTGTTTGGTGTGCGATCCTTTGTGATCTTGGGTGTTGCGTGGTGGTCTTTTGAGTCCTTGGAAGAGGTCGTGATCGTTGTGTCGGGTCTACATTACGAGTCCGAGTGTTGAGTCTTTCGAGGAAACTAACGGGTTGTGTGTCAGTCGAGTACTTGAGTTTGGGGATTGTATTCCCGATGTTGGGTTTGGTTTTGGTGGTACCGACATTGTCTGCTAATTATGCCGTAGTCAGTCTGTTATCCGTGGTGGTGAGCGAACGCTCACCCCTAGCTGCTTTTCCTACAGGTACCGGTCGCAGGTTGGACTAGGTGAGCTTCTGAAGCTTGAAGAGCTAGGAGCGGGATTCTGGGTTTTACTTTCGAGTCTAGTGACGGATACCTTGTTTTGTCCACTTGTTGGGACTGATTTTGAGTTGTAAATATTATTTTGTTGAACAAATGGTGATTTTAAAGTGTTTATTCAAAACAGGTTTCAAACGGTTTTATTATTTTAAATGTTCGCGTCCCTAGTTCGGTTTTACTGAAATTGGGGCGTGACAGTCCACTCTTTTGAATTTCAGAATTTCAGAAAATGTGTGGAGAGGAAAAGATGTAAACTTATCTTTTTTGGAAGTATTTGGTTGTTTGTCTTATGTTCATATTGATGTCACTCCTATAAGTAAACTTAATGCAAAATCTATATAGTGTTATTTTATTAGTTAGGGTTTTCATATGGGCCTCGTGGGCCCAATCTCTCCTAGGATTACCTTTTCTTGTTATGTTGTGTGCCTATATAAGGCATATAGTCGTGTAGTACGTAGAGTAGCAAATTGTGCAGCAGAAAAAGGGGTATATTACAATGAGTACAGAAGAGGGTATTACCAGAGAGGGTTGAGTGTGTATTCAATACTTTATTGGAGATTATTATGAATCAGGATTTGCATACGGTAACTATACGTAGCTCCTATTTTGAAAGTGAACCAGTATAATTTCTGGTGTCAATCTCTTTCATCGTTATTTTGTTTTTCATCATTCTTCGGAGACAGAAATTAAGTTTAATTCCTTGTAGCCTACGGCCGAGGAAGCCAAATTGTCTCCCCCCTCGACTGTAACCGGACCACCCATATGAAACAAACCCCATGTCCTTGTTTCGGAGCAACCAACCCTATTGACCGCCCACCACGTTTCCCAAAAGGTGGCTGAGCCATTTACAAGGACAATGCCAACAATTGATGGTGCGATCGTTGGGGGTGGTTCTCAACCTCCATAGGTTAGGGACGACCTCTCCTCACCCACAAGTTGAATTGGGGTAGCGATAGGGGCGGAACTAGGTACTTCATAGGGTATTCCATGGAATACCCTAAACAAATGAGAACCTAACACAATGGTTCAAGGCTTATCGATATTTTCCATAGGTCAAGGGTTCGAATCTCAAGTGGAATACCCTTTTTTTTATAATGACTGTCTGGGCCATTTTTTATACAAAGCTCCGTTTGGGCCATTAATTCCGGTCCACAATTCTATTCTATCCATTTTTTGACGCAAAATGGCAGCAAAAAAAATCGTTTGGGCCATTAATTCCGGCCCAAAATTCTGTTATATCCATTTTTAACGTGAATAAGGCAGCAAAAAAAATCGATTTAACCTTATTCCTCTTTCTTCCTCCCCGACGCCATTACTCTCTGCAAATTTTTTTTCATCACTTGCTTCAAAACTTTCCAATCTCAAGGTAAGCTTTCGATCCTACAATATCTTAATTATTTTCTACTTGAGCTCTCATTCACTTAGTGAAATCAACATTTATTGATTATTAAGCTTTGAAATTCAGACCTAAAAATTGACTGACCTAAACTTTAAATTTCGAAATTAAATTTCATATTATGGGATTTGTAATAGAGTTTATATTACTAATCTTATTTTATATTTGTGTCTTCTTGCTTTCGTGTTTATATTTTTTGTTTCTATTGTGCACTTAGATTGATAATTAACTTATTTAAAAATTAATCATTGATTTCTTGAATTGTAGGATGAAAAAGTATTTTCCGCCTAAACCGAGATTCATGGAATCAAATGCTTCTATTGTGGACTCAATTTCAACAATTCAAGAAGATCATGAGCTTCCCTCTTCAAGCGAGGGACAACCCGAACCGCCACCACAATCTTCAAATGTGAAATTCAAGAATTGGGAAGATTTGGAATCGGATCCGGCAAAAAGAAAACAAATTGGTAAGTATCATCCAAATGATCAAGATGAAGTAAGAAGAGCTTACCTTCTAAAAGGTCCATTTCAACCTATTTTACCAAACTATCCTTGTACAAACTTTGGGGGAAGAAGTCGTCCATTTCAAAAAAGTTGGTTTGATGAGTTTGATTGGTTGGAATATAGTGTGAAAAATGATGTCGTGTTTTGTTTGCCTTGTTATTTGTTCTACAACGGTACCAGCGAATCAACCTTTACGGTGAACGGTTTTAAAAGTTGGAATCTAAAGCATAGGTTGCATAAACATGTTGGTGAAATACCCAATAGTCAACATAAAAAATGTGTACAAAGTTGTGAAGATCTTTTGAGGAAAAATCAGGGCATTGAGTATTCATATACAAAATATTGTGCAAAATCAGAAGAAGATTATCTTGTTCGTTTGCAAGTATCACTAAAAGTTGTCAAGTATCTTATTAGAGGTGGGATGGCCTTTAGGTCACATGATGAAGGGGAAAATTCTCTGTATAAAGGTCACTTTCTTGAGGTCGTTCAACTTTTGGGGGAAATGAGTGAAAGAGTAAGGGAGGCAACAAGAAGCGCGGGAGGAAATTGTAAGATGACTTCTCCTCTTATTCAAAAACAAATTGTGAATGCGTTTGCTTTTGAAACCGTTAAAAAGATTGTTGCGGAAATGGATGATGATGTTTTTTGTGTACTTGTCGACGAATCGGGTGATTGTTCTGGTAAAGAACAAATGGCCGTTGTTGTACGTTTTATTGATGATAGAGGGTTTTTTGTTGAAAGATTTATCGGCATCGTGCATGTTAGAGATACAACTGCAGTTGCACTCAAGGAATCTCTTGAAACTTTGTTGTCCAGATATGGGTTGTGTATATCCCAAATTCGAGGTCAAGTGTATGATGGAGCAAGTAATATGCGAGGTCAATTTGGAGGCTTGAAAACTTTGATTCAAAAGGAAAATCCGCAAGCATACTATGTGCACTGTTTTGCTCACCAACTTCAATTGGCCCTTGTTTCAATGGCCAGAAAACATATGGATGTTAATTGTTTTTCCTGTGAGGTATCTCGCCTTGTCACTTTCTTACGGTCATCTCACAAACGACAAGCTTTGCTTCAACAGAAACAAGTTGCTCATTTTGCAAATCTAATTGAACAACATTTGGTGGAAATTGGGAGAGGGTTGAATCAAGAATTGTCTATTGCTAGAGCGGGTGATACACGTTGGGGATCTCACTTTCGGACTCTTTCCAGGTTGGTTGATTTGTTTACTCCTATTATTGAAGTGCTCGGAGATTTGGATAAAGATGGTTACTCATATGGAGATTCACAATTGTTGTCACGTGTCATGCAAACTTTTGGTTTTGTATTCATGTTGCACTTAATGGTCGATATCTTAGCGGTGACAAATGATTTGTCCCTAGCATTACAAAGGGGTGATCAAGATATTGTGAATGCTATGGAGCTTGTCGGAATCACAAAGAAAAAGTTTCAAGAAATGAGGGATGGTGAATGGGAGGAATTTTATAAACAAGTTGTATCGTCTTGTGGTAATCTTGAGATTGATGTGCCCGACATGAATGCAAGGTACGTAAAAGATAATAAATCTAAACGTCTTGCTCCCTTTGTGACAAATTTGCATTATTTCAAGAATGACTGCTTCTTTCATGTCATATATTTGGTACTAAAGGAGTTGAATGATCGCTTTACTCCTGATAATACTGAGTTGTTGCATTGTGTTGCATCCTTGAGTCCTTGCTCTTCATTTCAAGATTTTGATGCTAAATCACTTCTAAGGTTAGCAAGGTTGTATCCAAATGACTTTGGAGATGTCATTGATAAAGAGTTGACCAGACATTTTCAAAATTATATTGAGAGTGTCAAGATGGATAGTAACTTTTCGAATTTGAAGGGGATCTCTGACCTTTCTAAGACTCTCGTTCGGACAAAGAAGCACAAGACCTATAGATTTGTTTACAAGCTTGTGAAGCTAGCTTTGACATTACTGGTGGCTACCGCAAGTGTTGAGCGAGTGTTTTGTGGTATGAAATTTGTGAAGAATGAGCTGAGAAATAGAAGTCGAATGCATGGCTCAATGATTGTTTAATACCTTTTGTAGAGAAAGAAGTGTTTAGCACAGTCGATGAGTAGGATATCATTAAGCAATTTCAAGGAATGTGTAAACGGATGATAGAATTACATTAGGATTAGATTTTGATATCTACATTTGAATTGTAATTCAAAATGTTAGTATATATAATAGTCATATATTTTGGTAACATTAACTTTTTTTGTACGCTTATGAATTGTTGATGGCTATATCGCAAAAAAAAAAAAATTAAAACAACAATTTAAATTTTTTTCGATATATTTGATAATTATGAGCGAAATACCCTGAAATATATTACTGGTTCCGCCCCTGGGTAGCAGTGGCGGAGCTAGGTAGGGCCCAGGGGGGGCACGTGCCCCCCCCCCCCCCCCTCAAATTTTTGTTGTTGAAATTTTACTACTAATTTTTTAATTTTTTGAAAAATATTCGTTAAATTTTTATAATTTTTTAGTTGCGTCCCTCCTTATTTTTTTTTAACGTTGTGTATAACTATTGAAATTTTTTGATGCCCCTCCCCTCCAAGAAACCTAACTCCGCCACTACTGGGTAGCGATATGCGATGTTCCCTCCATGAGGTCAAATTACATGGACACATATTTTCGGTTCAATACATAGTTTTTGGGTTACGAGTTACACGGCCTTCGGACAAGTTTCCATTTATCAATAATATTTTCCTCTAAAAATATTAATAAATAAACCTATTAAGAGGACGTATATTTAAAAACATCATGTCAACAGTTACTGATGACACGGTACACTGTATTTGGGCCATTCTTGCACAATTTACGGACTCCAACTGACAGTTTTTAAAAGACGGCTACATTGAACCGATGAATAAAACTACAATTGTGGCATTGATTCCCTGGTCTCAGTTTCAAACTTCATCGTTTCTTTCTTCATTCATTTCATCATCTTTTATGTATTTACTGCAAAAAGGGACGTGTGGACTCTAGTCATGCCCAGTTGTAAAGAAGATATGAATAAGTGACGTAAACATGCATGCATGCATGTAACAGGTAGTAGCAGAGTGCACATGAAAAATGATGACTAAAGCATCTGTTATAGATCCTAATCGATTTATGAATGATAAATTTGACCTCTTTCTTTTTACGAAGCTGTCTAATTATAAACCGTCATCGATATGATAATAGACCAATTTATACTATAAAATACAAGGAAATTATCGAAATATTATTGAACGGAAAACATTTACTCATTCGAAAACACACATCTTGGTTGAAAATTAATTTGGAAACGGTATCCTCTTCCTTTTTTTTTTTTCTAACTTATTGGTGGTGCAATAGGAATGAGCAATGCTAGGTCTATTGTCGGGAAAACGACTCGTACGAAACAGATAACACGAACTTTATTAATTAAAATCAGAAATTATAAATACCCTTTCAACCGACAAATTGTAGATTACAACACATCAAACGAACCCATTAACCTCTTTCGCAATATCGTTGACGAAAAGCTTGTGGGTGGCAAAATCCTCTTTGTCCATCTTGAAGGTGACCATGTCTTGGAGTTCCTGATACTTGTGCATGGGGCTTTCCGACGCGCTGATTGACATGAACCAATGCTTCATGCTGGCCAAGCTTTCGTCCACTATTACGGTGGCAAGTCTCTTCCCTTCTCCCGAGCACTCCACTCCTTGGTTGCCTTTTGGCCGTTAGAGCGACGATGTGTATGGGATCGAGAAAGAACTCGGCCTCCACAGCAGAGGCATCGAGAATGTTCATCTCAAACATTGGTGTCACCGTTTCAGATGTTCTTAGGGTCCGAGATGCACTAGGGCCACCTGATGCACATGTGGTACCGATGTACTCGACGGTGGTCGGTGAGAACTCGTTCTTAAACCAATGTCTATAACATGGCTTCTCTCTCACAAGGTTCTGCCAACGCTTTCAGACGAAGTCATGCTCGTACTTGTCTGCATATGCCTTATTGGTCTTCTTCATGATCTGGTCGTCGGAGCGTCCACTCGTGAATTTTGACCAATAACCTTGAAACTACTTCATCTTATAGTTCGTGACGCTCTAATATTGCTTGTAGTTTTTGATGGTGTACTGTGTCTACTCAGTTTCCTGGTTCATGATGGCAACATCCTTCTTAATATTGGTCCAAAAACTCAGGGACATTGGTCGGAATCGTTGATAGAGTCCTCCGAGTAATTGAGTCACGCACTGGCGGGGCTACCTCCATTTCTGGTTCACCCTAGGTCGGCGGGTTCTACGAAAAATTAGGTAGCAGATTCGGGTTCGGGTAGGACATTGGTCGGGCTCTATTTTGGCGGAATGAATTGATCGATGAATTGTTGAACGTCGAGGAGAATCAACTGCATTGGTCGACAGATATTCAGCGGTGGCTAACTGCAGCGAGTCTATAGAGGGCGATGCCAGAGAAACCGTAGTTGCAAGTGCCAGATAATATGTGACGGCTTTGCTAGAGAAGTGACTTTAAAACACGCTAGAGAATCTTGTTATGCGTTTCTGTTGCATAAGGTGCCGCCAGAGAATATATTGGACGTACAAAGCTCGTCGGAGAAGAATGTGATTGCAGTCGGTTAGTTGGTCAGCTTTGACTTTCAGGTCGATGTGACAACTTTTCAGATGTCCTCGAACACCAAGATATTGTTGATTGGATAAAGGGCCTTCGTGGTGCCATCGTTCTGGTGATGCACAATTAGGTATGTTTGGAGGGTGGCTCGTAATACCATCCTTCATATTTGTTTTCGGATTGATCACGTTTATCCTCTACAATCACATTGTGTATAGAATGATACAAGTGTGCATGATACTGGACAACATATACCCGTGCCAGACACATGCAAGTTGGGAAACTATGTTCCATTGTGCTTGAAGAACTCCAAAAGCTTGTTCGATGTTTTTCTGAGCGCCTTCTTGGACTTTAACAAACGATTTGTGTTTGCTTTGGCAGGACGACGAATCGTTTTCACAAACCGACTCTAGTTCGGGTAATTGTTGTTAACCGAGTAATAAGGTATGGTGTATCAATTCCCACTAACCTCGTAGTCCATGACATAGTCACAACCTGTAAAAGCGCCATAGAACAAGTGTTCATCGTTGAGCATGTTGATGTCATTGTTGGACCCAACGTAATCGAAATATGCATGCCAATTCCACAAGTCACGTGACGCAACAACTTCCATCATTATAATTGGACAAATGTGGTGATCTCTCCCGTCCGAAGGTTCCTTGCAATGCGGTCGGACAATTTTTCCACTCCCAATGCATGTAGTCAAGACTCTCAATCATGTTTAAAAACCCTCATTTATATCCCAATTCCGGTAAGCAAGTTAAGTCCTCCGCATTGGGTGCTCATTCCCTCCATAAATACCTCTACAACTTCTTTTCAAAACTGTCGCACACATTCTAGTATAGTGCTTACACCCATTCACAATGCTTTGTCCAGCGATTTGGTCGAGCACTTGTACACTAGCATTCGTATCACAGTGGTGAATTTTTGCCGCGTTTATAACCAGGTCCGGTTGAAAGCGTCCTTATTTTGGACGAATAAGTCTCTATGCACCCCAACCGCTTCCATTACCCGTGTGAAAAGGTCCCAACTTATCTAGAACCTATGCTTAAACATGTCGAGACCATAAATAGGCTCATTAGAAAAATAACCCCGCATTATTCGTTCGTAGCATTCAACACAACCTCTGTTAATCTCTCTTCAAGAAGGTTGTTTGCTTTCTATTTGTTGCCTCAATTCCTCTACTCGAGGCTAAATTTTTTCTCTGATTTGCTCCTCTTTTCGTTGTACTCGTGCCTCTATTTAACAGACCATCACTTACAAATCATCCATATCTCAATCACAAAAGCGAGAGAGAAAATATACTATTTGACTTGTGGGTGTGAAGTGGGAAATGTAGACATCAAAAATCAAGGTTTTGGTATTTATAGAATGTTTTTTCATTTTTTTTTCACATAAACAAGAGTTTAAGTATACTTTCCATTGGCACCACGTGTCACACGTTCATTAGGCCCGAGATCAGGATATCGATTCGCGTGATTCTTGCAAAGGAGTCGAATTGTTTAGTTCTGGTTTCGGTTCCTGGTTCCTCTTATACAATTCAACTCCCCTCGTTCCGGTCGTCTGTAACATTCAAAACCGCTATTTGTGCATGATGTACATGCTCTTATGACCGGTTGGGGTTGTTTTTGGTTTATGGGCCCATAGTTGGGGGTGTGCAAGTATCCGGTCGTCATCGAAAATCGATCGTCATGGTTGTCCCCATCATCGAAATCACCGGAACCGGTGTCATCGACGACGGTTACGGTCAAAAAAATACCAACCCGACGACATTTTGGTGGGTACAATTTTGTATCTTTCAAACCTATAAAAAACCGGCCGACCGACTTTTATTTCATAAACCTATTACTTTTCCATTTTTATTGGGCTACCCAGACTTAAGCCCTATTGATTTATTTTACATTGGACTGATTTAGGGCCTGTCTCGGCTCAACATTTTTTATCGAAAATATGTAAGTTTATGGGCTAGGCCCATTTTACTTTTAGTCCATTTAATTTTCAACCACCAACTAACCCGTTTGTATTGAAGTCCATTTATTTTTCAGCCAGGAGTTAACCTTAACCCTAATAATGTCACCAAAAACCTTGTTAACTAAATTGACAAATATTAAAAAATGATGTCAATAGATAGAAATGAATTATAAATTTCGCTAAAGACCTTAAATCATGATGATGTGGCTGCAATGTTGGAGGGAGAGGAGTCTCGGCCTCAAAAGAAAGCAAAGACGGGGAAAAGAGGAATGGTTACGAACAAAAACCTCCAACGTCGCCTGAAGGAGATGACTGATGGCGGGAAATTCAAATTGGGGCATAACGGGAATGAAGTAACCGGCACGCTGGACCGAGGGGATGTCGTGAGGGTCATTGGCGCAACCATTCGTACGTACATGCCAATGGACAAACCTAACTTCGACAACTTGCCTGAAGATGATCAGGAGTTTCTGTTTCACCAGTTAATCGTAAGTGTAGTATTAAATTTTTCTTCTCGTTACAATTTTTATTTAGGTTTCGTAATTTATTTCTGATTGTTTGCCTTTTGTGTAGTGTATGTTTGAGTTCTGTCCATGGGGAGCTATTGCAGTTCATCATGTCAACGGCCAGAAGCCGTTTTAGGGAGTGGAAGTATGAGATACACAGGTGGGTCCTCAAATGGAAGAAGTAGATCCCGAGTGTAGCAGTGCCCACACCGTTCGAGTTTCAAGAACGTCCGGAGCAGTTCGAGTGGCTACTCCAGCACTTTATATCCACGAAATTCAAGGTAACATATTTGATTGTAATCAAAAAGTTGTGGAATCAGTTTTTTTTTACATATCTCTCTGTGATAATAATAATTCTGTAGATTACTAAATTCAAATTTATAATAGTCTTAAACCTTAAACAGAGGTGAAATCGGCTACAAACCACTCTTAACCTAAAAACTAGAGAACCAATCATAGCCACACACACTTAACATCCAACATTCACCATGATGCCACATCATCACCCCAATTTCACTCAAACTCACGCCACTTTTATCCTTTCTCACACAAGCAAGGACATAATTGTAAAAGGATGGTGCCATGTGGACAAGTGTCCATTTTTTTCTTCACCAATTCACTAATTTAATATTTCCCGATTCGTTTGAACTCCGATCAGCTTCAAACTTGCGTCATTATTTTTATTTTTTCAAGTGCTTTAAATCAAGATCAATCGTGAATATATTTTGAAGCACAAAAATAAAAAGGTATATCGGAGTGATAAAAATAATGTTGAGTGTTGATAAATCTTCATTAATAAATGCTTTATATCGGAGGTATCAAACTAGTGCTAAATGTTGATAAAAACATGTACTGAGGTGATAAAACCATGTTCAATTTTGATAATAAGTGTGATAAACTAGAGTTTAGCGTTGATAAAAAAACATGTGATAGGGTGATAAAAACACATGTAATTTAATGATAAACATAGTGTTTAGTGTTGATAAAACTGGTGTTCATAAAAAGCACGTGATGAGATGATAAAAATCATGATCAATTTTGGAGAATGGGGTGATAAAACCAGTGTAGAGTGTTGATAAAACCAGTATAAAGTGTTGATAAAACCAGAACAAAGTGTTGATAAAAATTAACCAGATATAATTTCTTTAACAACAGCCCCGAAATAATTTTTTTTTCGTGCTTCAAAAAAAACATGTGATGAGGGTGATAAAACACACGTAATTGAATGATAAAACTAGTGTTTAGTGTAGATAAAACTAGTGTTCATAAAAATCACGCGATGAGGTGATAAAATCATGACCAGTTTTGGAAAATTAGGTGATAAAACCTGTGTAAAGTGTTGATAAAACCAGTGTAAAAGTGTTGATAAATCCAGAGCAAAGTGTTGATAAAAATTACCCATAATTTTTTTTTAAAAATCAACACCGAAATAATTTATTTTTCGTGCTTCAAAATATATTCATGACCGATCTTGATTCAAATCCCTTAAAAAACAAAACTAATGGCGCAAGTTTGAAGTCAATGGGAGTTCAAACGAAGCGGGAAAAATTAATTTAGTGAATTGATTAAAAAAAATGCTAGTTTTACTAAAAAGCCCTTACCACTTACTAAAAAGTGCTGTTTTTTTGCAGTCAACTACTCAATTGCAACATTCAACCAAACTGCACCAGTTTTAATCTGTTTGTGCACCGGTTGTGCAAAAGATCCAACCAACAAGTCAAAGACAAGTGAAAGTGGTCCACAAAATGGTAAGCAAACCTGAGCAAAGGTAGGCGCTGTAACTTTGCATTGGAGAAGAATTAAAAAATACAACGCGCCTCACGCGCGGCATCACTAGGGCTTCGTAGTTATGATCACGCTGTCGCCGGAGTGTTGAGATTAGTCAGCGCCGACCGCCTGAGTTACAGGGTTCCTCGACCTCTTCGATTCAGTGGTAGAGGTTGATTTCAGCGTCGCCGTCAAGCGGGCTGTGGATATGACGCGAGAACCTTCTCAGGCCATCCTTGTCGTAGCAGTCCGTCGTCATCGTCGATCCGTTGTGGTGTTTGATCGCATCTGGTAACCTGTAGCAGGCCATCCTTGCCAGAGCAGTCCGTCGTCATCGTCGATCCGTTGTGGTGTTTGATCGCATCTGGTAACCTGTAGCCCATAGCCCTTCTTCTCGGTGTCGCCGTGCCGTCCATCTGGCTTCTGGATCTGCTCTTGGCTTTTGGTTTTGACAGCCGATCTTGCATATTTGGTGTGGTGGTTTTTATCAAAGGGACATTCATGGAAGGTGAGGTTGTGGGTGTGGGGAGGACTGTGTCCCATAAGGGGAGGACGACGATCCGATCGGTTGTGGTGTCTGCGGATCGGGTAGCGGCTGAAAGGGAGACCGAGAAGGACACATGATTGGACACTGACTCCTGCAAGGAAGGTAGTTGTGGAAAGGATGTTGATTCGTCCAAGAAAGGTGTTCACCGGACCGAAAGAGTTGAGCCCCCTGGATTCCTATATGATCGCAAGGTTTTTGTATACAATATACCGGAGGGGACGACAGTTGAAGGTTTGAAAGCGATTTTTGGCTCAGTTGCGGATGTAACTCATATCCACATTCCAGCGAATCCAAATCGAATTGGTAAGTTCTTCGGTTTTGTTTCCTTTCGAGATGGGACTGATATTGTCTAGGTGGTGAAGAAGGTTAACGGATCCATCTTGGGGTCCCACAAGTTGTTTGTCGCCCAAGCCTGGGATCAAAGGCCTACCATGGATTTACGACACCACATTAACAAGTAAAGGGAGGAGCGAGCTCGGGGGTCAACAGAAAGGAAGTCATTAGCGTTGCAGGTGAATGATGCTCGGGCATCGGAGGCTGATGTGGGTTGGTTGGGGGTGCTTCGAGAGAACGTCCAACACGCTGACTTGCAGGGTGAGTTTGTTCGACAGGGAGAAACCCACGTAAAGATTACAGCCTTGGGAAGCAGAGTCGTTTTGATCCTTTGTTTGGACAAGTCGGTCGAGGAGCGAATGATCCTCACGAGATGGGCTTGGTTATCTCAATGGTTTGTCATGGGACTTGATAAGGAGGCTCTACTCCGAAAGGGAGGTGTGTTCAATTGGGTCAAGTTTGCTGGGGTCCCATACCACGGGTGGAGTCGACCAAATCTAGAGACTTTAGCAGAGAGCCTGGGCACTATTGTCATGGTTCACCCGGATTCGCTACACGGGATGAGCTTTGGTGAGTCCCTTGTGTTGATTCATATGGAACATTTCCCGAGTTTGCAGAATTTGGAGGTGGAATTAGGTGATGAAGTCGTCTCGGTGTTGCCTATGCTTGTTGATGCTTCGTACGTGCCTGATGTGCATGTTGCTGGGTGGTCCCAGAGGAGTGAGGATGGTAGTCTGCTTGGAAGCGGGGATGAAGAGACTCATTCTGTTTCTCACCGGAGGAAGTTTGATATCGTGCCGGCGACTTTGTCTCCATCGGTTGTCAAGAGGTCCACTCCATCGGTCCTTAGTGACTCTGAGAAGACAGTGTCAGGATGTCTGGTTCCAAGTCTTAATGACGAATCCGATAAGTATAGTCACTCTGCTTCCCACTCCAGGGAGCCTGTTGTTATGGCACCGGCGACGCTTTCAGTACCAAGTGATTCCGGGAAGACAGAAAACATGTTTTCTAGTCCACAAGTCCAAGGCAGGGAGCTCGAGAGTGTGACACCCTCTCCCAAGTACACTGGGGGAGTCGGGTTGGACTCAGTACAGGTACATTCAAACATGGTTGTGCCTGATACGAAGTCTCCAGCAGGGACAAGTGTGTAATAACCACTCCCGGTCAACGCTAGTCAAATCTGCGAAAAAAAGGAAAATTTAAAAAAAATCAGCAGACGCTTATTTAAACCTAAAATTGACTCCGAGGGTCATACCAGACGTAAGTTGACCCCGTTATTGACCAAAGTAAGTTATGGGGAACTCAGGGCAACTTTCTGATCAATTTGGGAAATGTTGACTTTTCGTTGGAAAAGTCAACCGAGCGACGTTTTGTTCCATTCGAGGAACGTTTTGGATCCAAAAAGCTTAGCCGTCGTCGCAGCGGTCTTAGTTGATCTGTTTCCTTGTAGCCCATGAATTTTCGTAATTTCTTGGAAAAAGTGCCCGTTCGGGGCCCGAAACGGCCAAATTTCGCGAATCTGACTGAAAATATTTAGGAGATATTTTCCAAAAAGGTGGGGGACCCACATGACACATGTCATGAATGTGGTGGAAGGAAAAAGGGAGGACAACTTTGCCCTTGACTTTAAAGAAAAGACAAAATGAAAAGGGGGGGTATTTTGGTCTTTTTGCTATGTGTTAGTTTTGAAAAAATACAAAGATGAGTGTTGGAGGTGTTCGGCCATTTTGGTGAAAATAGGAGAGGTTTTTAGAGAGAGAAAATGCAAGGGAAGAAGGAGAGAAAAGAGAAGGTGTTGTTAGGGTTTTGACATTTCTCGATCATCCATCCGGTGGATCGTCTCAACGATAGAAGATTCAAGCTCACATTGACATTCTCTACGGTGAGCACCTAACCGATTTTCATTTTGTTAAGTTTGAAAATTTGGGTTTGGGTTAAAACTATTAGTTTTTGGTTGATTTGAGGTGTGGGGTTCGTTGGAGGTGTTTTGGAACGAAGAGATGAACGTTTTCCGGTGACCGGAGGCTCGGGGGAGCTTCGGCCACCGTGTATGGTTGCTGGCCGGTTTTGTAGGGTGGCTGGCCGGAGTTAGGACCAGCCACCACCTTGGTGGACCGGCCCCAAACCGGCCCTAGCCACCCACAGCCAAAGGGGCTCGGGTGGGGCCCACATGCTCGGGTGTTCGTGTTCTATCATTCGGGTGGTTTAAAACGTTTCCCGGACCATTTATCCTTAATTGAATTGAAAATTAAAATTAAATTGGAGAAGTTGTAATTTATCGGGTTTAGAAACTTTAAACGTCATTTAATTTACTCGGAAGTCGGAATTCGATTCCGTCAAGTACATTGGGACCCTTGATTTATTCTAAGAACGTAGGAACGAAAACGGGAATTTTTGGAGCCGCGGAAGGGTATTTACAAAACCCGGGCAGATTCGCCACGTCGGGCGAATCGGGCCTTTACGGGTCCCTTATCGACAATGTCGAGTAATTGGGAAGTTTGGGAGTGATCGACATTGTCGGGGTTAAGTTTGGGCATCGAATTTAATGATTTTCAGTTTATTCCTGCGGGTTGTTAAGTGCCTTCAATTTGTGTTCTTTTAGATCGGGCCACGGACCAAGGCAAGGGAAAGCTGGGTGAGTGACTGATATCATCACCGGATCTCGTTGGTTGGCTTTCGGGAGAACACGCACGAGGTAGGGAAAAGTAGCCGGATCTCGGCCCTGACTAGGGAAAGTTAACAGTAGAATTGCATGTGACACCGGGGTGTCGTGGGTTGAGTAGGTTATCGAATATTAGAAATGCATGATACGGGAACGTAGCGAATATTGGAAATGCATGTGACACTTAGTAGTGTCGTAGGAGCAGAGAACTTAGCGTTAGTAGAATTACTGGAGGCATATGACCATGCCCGGAGGTTGATTGAGAAACTGTTGATATTAGGACTGTTGGAGGCTTTGGTTAAGCCGGAGGTTGATTGTTTATTTGGTGTCTTGGGTGGCCATGAGAGCCCGTGTTATTATTTGTGTTTGGGTGGCCCTGAGAGCCCGTGCTATTATTGTTGAGTCTTGGGTGGCCATGAGAGCCCGTGTTATTATTTGTGTTTGGGTGGCCATGAGAGCCCGTGTACTAAGGTTGGTGTCTTTGGCTGGCCTGACCGAGTTAGAGTCTCGGGGGAGGTTGCAAGCATTCTTTGGCTGGCTTACGAGTTAAAGTCTCGGTAAGTTGCGAGCGTGTATTATTGTTGAGTTTTGGGTGGCCACGAGTGCCCGTGGGGTCGTCGAACCCGTGTCTTTACCTTTGGTGTTTTGGGAGGCCATGTGTGCTCGTGGGGTTGTGAACCCGTGTCTTTACTGTTGGTGGTTTGAGTGGCCGTGAGTGCCGTGGGGTTGTTGAGCCCGTGAGTTACTGTTGGTGTGTCTTGGGTGGCCATGAGAGCCCGTGTTTGACTGTCGAGTCTTGGGTGGCCATGAGAGCCCGTGTTTGACTGTTGAGTCTTGGGTGGCCATGAGAGCCCGTGTTTGACTGTTGAGTCTTGGGTGGCCGTGAGGGCCCGTGTTTGACTGTTGGTGTCTGGGGAGGCCGTGTGTGCCGTGGGGTTGTTGAACCTGTGTCCTTACTGTTGGTGTGTCTTGGGAGGCCGTGAGTGCCTGTGGGGTTGTTGAACCCGTGTCTTTATCGTTGGCGTGTCTTGGGAGGCCGTGAGTGCCCGTGGGGCTGTTGAGTCCGTGTTTTGTGGTTGGTGTCTTGGGTGGCCATGAGTGCCTGTGGAGTGCTGAACCTGTGTTGTTGCTGTTTGTTGAACTTGCTTGTGATTGTAATTGTGGTTACCTGAGTGAGAGAGGTTACTGAGACAGGTTGACTGCTTGGACCGACTGGGATCGGAAAGAGCGAGGGACAGATAAGTTGTAAGACAGGTCGACTGCCTGGACCGACTTTGTGTTGGAAAGAGCGAGGGACGGAGAAGTTGTAAGACAGGTCGACTGCCTGGACCGACTTTGTGTTGGAAAGAGCGAGGGACAGAGAAGTTGTAAGACAGGTCGACTGCCTGGACCGACTTTGTGTTGGAAAGAGCGAGGGACAGCGAAGTTGTAAGACAGGTCGATTGCCTGGACCGACTTTGTGTTGGAAAGAGCGAAGGACAGAGAGGTTACTGAGACAGGTCGACCGCCTGGACCGACTGGGATCGGAAAGGGCGAGATACATAGATGGTTACTGACAGGTCGACCGCCTGGCTCGACTGGGATCGGAAAGGGCGAGAGAAACAGAATTGGTTACCGAGCAGCAGGTTTGCGATCCTTTGTGATCTTGTTTGGTGTGCGATCCTTTGTGATCTTGTTTGGTGTTGCGTAGTTTCTTTTGAGTCCTTGGAAGATGTCGTGATCATTGTGTCGGGTCTACTTACGTGTTTGAGTGTTGAGTCGTTCGAGGAAGGTCACCGTGGGTGTTTGTCAGTCAGAGTACTTGAGTTGGGGACAGTGATCCCCAGAGTTGAGTTTGTTGTTGGTGTTACCGGCATTGTCTGCTAATTATGCCGTAGTCAGTCTGTTATCCGTGGTGGTGAGCGAACGCTCACCCCTAGCTGCTTTTCATACAAGTACCGGTCGCAGGTTGGACTAGGTGAGCTTCTGCAGCTTGAAGAGCTAGGAGCGGGATTCAGGGTTTATTTTGAGTCTAGCGACATATACCATGTTTTTGTCCACTTGTTGGGACGTGTTTTAAGTTGTAAATATTATTTTGATTAATTAAATGGAAATTTTAAAGTGTTTATCCAAAACAGGTTTCATGGTTTTATTGTTTTTAAAACGTTCGCGTCCCGAGTTCGGTTTACTGAAATTGGGGCGTGACAAAGTGACTCGGAAAGAACAGTGTCGAGCAACTTTCTCTTCCGCAAGAAGAAGCGCACACTTAAGGGTAAGGAACTCTGCGGTAATTCAGGTACCCTATCGGATCAGACTTTGGCGGATGATACATACGGGCCCGAGCCTACAATAGCGACCAAGGCTTGGGATTATTGTAGCAAAATGGGCTTCAAATCCAAGACTACTGGTGAATAGTTCAGGAAGGAGCTCGATATGTTAGATGCAGAATTACGCCCCCGTAGTCCAGAGTGTGATCTTTCTGACTCGGAATCTACTCCAGATTGATCTGGTGGGTGTTCTCTTTGGTCGGGTGAAAGAGTTTTCGTTTCTGAGCTGCAGGGGTCCTCTAGTTCCAATTCGTTTCGTTTAAGTTGTTTTTCTTGTGTTATCTAGGTTGGTGGTTATGTTTTTACGGTTTATGTTCTGTTTTGGATCGTGTTTTTTCCGTTTTGTGGGAAGATGGTATATCCATCTTTGGTACTGTTTTTTTTCTTGTAGTTTGTGGTTTTGGTCTGTCCTCGAGCAGACTGCCTATATCTCATTTTGAGAATAAGGCTTATAAAACTTCTCTGATAAAAAAAAAAACTACTCAATTGCATCTTATCCATCCATTCTTAAAATGGATGACTTAGATTGGTTCTCTCGTTTTTAGGTTAAGACATGGTTTGTATTTGATTTCTCCTCACCTTAAACAATACATTTATGTAAAATCAAATTAATACTAATTTTGAAATTTAAAACAATGAATTATGTTGAAGTTTTACACGAACTAAGAAACTTATATAATATAAAATAAAAATTAGTTATGAAAAAAAAAAAAAAAATATAATACAAAACATAAATCAAGAAAATAAAGTAATAACATTCAATCTTCCGATCCTAAATAGGCCCGTAAAACTTATATCACCATGTGGTATTTGTTTTGACATATCCATGTCATAAGATGCGCGCTGCAACCTGCGGTATGATTGTAGACCTCTATGCCTGTGAGATTACTTGTTGGAGACCTCTATCTATCTCGTGTATAAAGTATACCTTTCTTCTCTACTATTACTTATGTGTCCTTCGTCTAGAGTTCATAATTAGTACCAGTAGGTTTCTATGATATGCATTTTGTTTCCTCTAGAACATCATTATTTGATGCCAGGCTATTATCCAATTTAGCAGCTAACTCCTAGAATGTAAAAACTAATAGGTTTTGCAAATATGAAATTTGTGTAGGTGATATATGCATTTTAAGTTTATTGTTCCTTTTCAATTTAATTCCATTATTAATATTATTGTTATGATATGCCCTTTATCTCTCTCATGTTATTAGTACCCTACAATATGTTCCCGTTCAATATCATTATCTCCACAATATGTTCCCTTTATCCCTCTCATGTTATTAGTACCCTATAATAGTTTTGTTTCATAATTTTCAGTTTTATGTTTGAGTTTTTTACATGTTTGTTATGCTAACTAACACATAATTGCAGTTATTGAGCGATTGTGGGACTGCAAATCGGAAAAAGAACGTCCACGCTCACCACGGGGGTAGTATGGCATTCAAGAAACGGGCCAAACTTTGCCTTGCGCGAAAATCCCTTCTTCCAAGCATTGACGCATACATAGAGGCTTACACGAAGGAAATAGACAAGAACGAGCACAACGTAAAACGCGTGGTAAGTTTCTTGAATTTGCAGAATATTATATTTAGATTACATATTTTTTTTATTTATGGCATAAATTCATACAATATTACCACATGTTTGTCTAATGCAAACTTCTTGCTGTATTTTTCATTAGAAAGAAGCCAAACTCATTGTGGAAGCGGCTCGGGAGAAGGTGAGCAAGTCAAGGATGACTGAGTGTGAGGATTCATCTCCTACCGTCTTCACACCGTTGACTGTGGAGGAAGAGCTACCCATCATGCAGCAAATCGTGAAGAAGCCTCAGAAGGGTAGATTCCAACCCGGTTTCGGTCATGCGGTCATCATCCCAACTGTGAGGGATAGCAACGACGGTCAATGCTCCAGTGCGCGGTCTACAAGCTCATCTGAGGAGCTAGAAGAGTTGAGGACCCGCATGGTGCAGCAAGAGGCCGTGTTCGCACAACGTGTGGAGGAGCAACGCCAAGCCATGATTGCTGAGCAGCGCAAACTGATGGAAGAGCAGCGCAAGGATATGGATGCCAAGTTTCAGCAAATGATGGAAATGGTTGCCTCCCAGCAAGCTGTCGTCCCTTCCACAACAGTACCGTCATCAGCCCCACTCTCTGCAGTTGAACAGACTTCTGGCCCACCCTCTTCACCAGCAAACCCCGAGTAGTAACATTTTCCCCCGAACTTTTATTCAGTTTTTAAAACTTTTAATATGTTTGTAGAAACAGATTTACATGACTTTGAACGATGTTGTATGTTGGAACAATTTTATTTTAAGGATGCAATGCAGTTTGTAGAATAATTTATACAGGTTTGCACAGGTACCAGACCTAGTTTAGGGTATATGCACGATTGGGTGCAACATATTTCAAATGTTTTTTTGTTCTGGTAATAACACTTCACCTACGGATGCGAACCGTAGGTAAAGACACGAACCTACGTTACGGATACCATCTGTGATCAAGGTTTTCTACTATACCTACGGATAATATCCGTAGGTAAAGTGTCAAACCTTGGCCACGGATACAATCCGTAGCCAGGGTATCCGTAGGAACAGTCAAAAGCCTAGCTACGGATCCAATCCGTGGCAATGGTATCCGTAGGACAAGTGATATACCTTACCTACGGATCATATCCGTGGTTCAAGTATCCGTAGGAAAAGAATAAAAACATCACTTACGGATACAATCCGTCTGACAACTTGATAACATGGCCTACGGATACTATCCGTAGGCCAAGTTGTCAACCTTACCTACGGATAGTATCCGTAGCTGAGGATATCTCCTCACAGACGGACACAAATGTCTCTTCCAAAAAGTTCCCCGACGAGACCTGGCCGACGGATGCATCCGTAGGCGAAGACCCATGCCGACGGATATGATGACATAGCCTACGGATCATATGCGTCTGTAAAGCCCCTTTCAGCAGTAGTGAGACCGGATAAAAATTATAACCGATCGATTCTTAGATAACCGTCGGTTATGAAGACGATGACAGTCATAAAACTTAGTAATCGATAGTTACAATCTAATTACCGAATTAGGGTTAAATGGACGGTCACCGACAGACTACTTACCAACAGGACAACATTACAAATCATTCCATTTCCTTGTAACCTGGTGGCCTAGTTTTCTTGTACTGTTACAAAATAAACCAACCCACCTTTGCCCTACCAGGTTCGGTGTACCCTACAACTACCACCTCATTTTAAAAGGACGAGAAGCGAAGCACGTAGATGACATCAAAGGAATGAGTGGGACCCACCGTTTGCTTCTCCAATGTGATGGATCATGGTCCGGAATTCAATCAAGAGATATAATAGAAAATAATTCAATAATATTTTTGTTGATGAATCATATTTACCAATTTTTTCGTATGTTTTTATATCAGACTTATTTATAAAATCTACACAACTATAGCTCCCAACCAAATTTTTATATCTGATTTATTGCTCAAAAGTCTCAAGTGAATAAATGGAGGTTTTAGGACAAGACCGAAACCCAAACCAACCTAAACGCATGTGAACCATTTCCGACAACAAGACCTCGTACCAACTACCAAGGTTCTCGACATGAATGGATCGGCCTTCATGCTCTTCTCCCCAAACCCACCTCGTACCGAAGACACCACCGGCGCCGGCCGGAAGGGCCGTTCACAGTCACCGGCGACCGTCGATAATTACGAGCCCATGTTCGAGAAGCCGTTGACTCCGAGCGACGTGGGCAAGCTCAACCGGCTCGTCATACCCAAACACCACGCCGAGAAGTTCTTCCCTCTCGGCGGCGACAAGAGCCTCCTCCTCGGTTTCGAGGACGAGTCCGGCAAGTCTTGGAAGTTCAGGTACTCTTACTGGAGCAGCAGCCAGAGCTACGTCCTCACCAAGGGCTGGAGCAGGTACGTCAGGGAGAAGTGCCTCTCCGCCGGCGACTTCGTTCTCTTCGGCCGCCACCGCCACCGCTCCGACCGCGACCGCGACCGCTTCTTCATCGGCTGGAGAGGGAAAAACGAGGCGGCGCAGGATAGCAGCGGGGGTGCGGGGATCTATCATGCGCACCTTTATCCTACGCATCACCGTACTCATCATAATACAGGTATACATGATTATAACATTTCCAGTAGGTTGGGAGCCACGTGTCTCTATTCGTGTACCCCAACAGCCTGGTCCCCGGTTGTTGGAGGCGCGTTTTATAGACGCGCCGACATGGTTACTGTTTTTGTTTTAAGCTGAACATGGGTATTGTCAGAACTTGACATCTCCAGTGGGGGCTCCGATGTAGTTCTGGCGACAGTCCCGACGGGAAACCCAAAGAGATTGAGGCTGTTCGGAGTCAATCTGGAGTGCCAGGCCGCCGGTTCCTCTGACGGCTCGTCGTCCTTGTCAAACCAGCAGCAACATTACCATTCAAATCAACCTTAATTACAAGGTAGGTGATCATCAAATAAAAAAGGGAAAACATCATTTCTTAGTCCAGTTAGAAAAGTCATTCGTACATTTTGACCGTATTCCACCTTTTGTGACAGATCTTAACACAAATGTGGAATTTTGTTACAAATCCTAACATGAAAGTAGTATTTTGTTACAAATCTAAACCCTATTTTTCATAATTATTTTACATGTGGTTGATATTTTTTTGTGCACGTAAACCATTTTTGTGTTAGAATCTATCATAAAAGATGAATTACGGTTAAAATGTACATATAATCCTTTTGACCGGGTTAAAAATCAACGTTGTCCTAGTAAAAAATAATGTTAATACCATGTTTAAGTTTCTTTAAAGCAAGTCCCTTTTTGTATAAATAACGGATATGAAAATTGAGTGATATAAATGCTCAGGATACGGGTTTGACTTTGGGTGGTAATGTCAACGCAAAGAGATGCGGAATGGGCGCTAGAGTTGACTAAGGAACCACTCTAGTCTCTATCGGCATGGGAACAAAGCAATAGCACGAAGCATTTATTACTTTTTGAGGCACATAATAGAGAAATTGAAAGCACCTTATGTATTTGTGGAGGAGATAAATGTGGAAAGGTCAAAAGGTTGACGATGACGTCACCTTGTTGAAAGAGGAAGGAACAGTAATGGGGCTGTTGAATTGGAAGAGAAATCGGGAATCTAACTTTGGTTTCGTTCTTCGACACTGTTGAGATACTCCATGTAGATTTTTCTTATAAACCTAGCCTAACAAGTGCAACCAAACTTGAAATCTCGTTGTTATTGTCTTTGGTCCATATAGTTGTTGCAAAATTGTTATTCCACCCATAATGCATTTATAAGACATTCTTTTAGAAGTTTCAACATATTCGTCTTCTACTTATATCTGAACTAGTTAACCGTCCATAATAAGCATAAATTTATAGAAAATATAAAACATTTTCAATTCAGTATACACATGAGTGTAATATCTTTCTATTGTGGTTGCTCTAACTTTAATCTTAGACTAGAGGAGACAGACCAAAGGGAGAGCAGAGAGAGAGAGACAAATTCAATTATGGTCATTTTGATTTGTTGAAAAAGAAGGTTGGGAGGCTTCATGTTCTCCTTCCTCACATCTAACGTTTATCAATCTAAATACCATTTGATAAGTACTTTAAACATCTTTGGGAATACTCTGGGTTATAACTTTTTTGAACGTTTCGTTTCCACGTCCTAACTCAGACCAACGTTTTGTTACAGTTCCATACACAAAAGGTTGGAACTTTTACAAAACCTGATATGAACCGTTTAAATTAACGATTTCGTTAACATAGGAAGTGAAAAGTCGAAACTACAACTCCATTCACGTTAACCTTCCAATTCCTCATTCCCAAAATAGTGCATTATTTTGAAATTCAGTGTTGAAAAATTGTTGGATATGTATACTAAGTGTTCTAATTGCATGTTTAACGGGCATGGGGAGCTGAAAGGTTAACGTGAATGGAGGGGTAGTTTCGACTTTTCACTTCCCCCGTTAACAAAATCGTTAATTTAAACGGTTCATATCAGGTTTTGTAAAAGTTTCAACCTTTCGTGTATGGAATTGTAACGAAACGTTGGTCTGAGTTAGGACGTGGAAACGAAATGTTCAAGAAGGTTAGGACCCAGAGTTATCCCAACAACTTTTCATCGATGGAATATTAGAAGGGCATTGTGTTTTAACCAAGTTTGAAGTGAAATGCTAAACAAAAGGAAAGACAACAAGTTAGAGCATGTGCATCATGTTTGGCGTGCGGTACGGATTCCCAACTAGAGGAGTCGGCGTCTACTCGAAACTGGCTAGTTCGGCACCTATGTGAGAATCGATCGTTCCGGCATCCTGATCTCACGACAGCGAATGGCGAGCTGACGCGAGGCAGTGAGGTGGAAAAAAGGGAGTCGTTGGCTCCAACGGCTAGTTACTTAATTTTTCTGTAATTCTTTAGATGATCCTAGAAGGCATCGCAGACTCGTTGGAAAGCTTAATTACCTAACTGTTACTTGATCAAATACTACATTCACTATAAGTGTGGTCAATCGGTTTCTGCAATCACCGTGTGATAACCATTGAGATGTAGTAATGCACATCTTAAGGTACATTAAGTGAATCCCAGGACAAAGATATATGTATGAGGATAGAGAAGATACAAAAGTAAGTGTATATTCGGGTGCAGACTGGGCATGATCTCCCTTAGATAGACGTTCAACTTTTTGGGTATTGTGTCATGATGGGTGGTAATTTGATCTTTTGGAAAACTAAAACACAGACTGTTGTCACTAAATCTAATGCAGAAGATAAATATCGGGTCATGCCCTTGGCAACATGTGAACTCATATGGGTGAAACAAATTCTTCAAGAACTTAAACTTATCAAAGATACTCCAATGATATTAATATGTGACAATCAAACGGAGTTGCACATTGCGTCCAATCATGTATTTCATGAAAAAAAACCAAGCATATAGAAATCGATTACCACTTTACCGGGGAGAAGATTATATCAGGTTGCATCAACACCATCAACTCTAGTGATCAACTAGTACATATCTTCACAAATTCTCTACGAGGACCTCGCATAAGCTGTTGTAACAAGCTGGGCGCCTATGATTTGTATGCTCTAACTTGAGGAGGGGGTGGGGGGTGGGGGTGGGTGGGTTAGAAGTATTAGATAATTTCTCATTCCTATACAAATTAATCATGTTAGTATATTTCCTAGTTTTTCCCTTATATAAAGGGATCTCCCATTATGCATTAATCACTAAGAATCGATAACATATATATTTTGGAATTTATCAGTTCAGTTGCATGAAGTGTATTGTTTGCATGTTTGTATTTTTTCGACGAATGAACAGTGTTTTTTTTATGAATGATATGTGTTGTTTTCCGATCAATGAACTGTGTTGTTTTTAGACCAATGAATTGTGTTATTTTCTGATCAAAGAACTCTGTTGTCTTATCAAAACAAAGACTCAAAATGGTTTTTGACTACTCTATCTTATCGAACTTAGAGCTTTGAAAAGAATCTTTGAGTTGTCTTGTCCAACTCAGAGATTCAAAAAGAATCTCCGATATATCTTATACGACTCAGAGCTTTGAAAATAATCCTTGACTTGTCTTGTCCAACCCATAGATTCGAAAAGAATCTCCGGCATGTCTTATCCGAGTCATAGCTTCGAAACTAATCCTTGAATTGTCTTGTCCAACTCAAAGAATCAAAAAGAATCTCCTACATGCCTTATCTGAGTTAGAGATTCGAAAAAAAATCTTTGAGTTGTCTTGTCCGGTTATTGAAGTTTTTCTATATAAGGCCTTCAGTTTGTATGTTGTGGTCTCAAATATTGTCATACTCCAACTTTAGAATGAGTTACAACAATGATGGGGCTCTCTATGGTTGGTGGGTTAATGTTTGGAGCCCATCGCCGGTATCTTCTAATGAAGAATGTCTCGAGCACTACTTCCCCCTCCTTCACCAGAGAACGTTAAACAAAGACCCCTACCTTAGAGTATTCAATTTACATCCATTACTCCACCCAATTTTCCACCCTTCCTCTACCAAATGATTGTCCTTCACATTAGATGCAATACATAAATGGTCGGTGGTCGTCATTGGTAGATTATTTAGACAGTGGTTTCGAGTAACCGGATATGAGCTCTATTAGAGTACCACAATTTTGCAAATGTACGTTGGCATTCTTATTAACTATACGAAATGTTTTGTAATGAATAAATTAATGCCCTGTTTATATACTCTTTCCAAATTAAATAAAATTTAAGCATATATTTATGTTTACGTACATTTAGTTTGAATTATAGCAATTATTAGTAACCATTAAGCAATATTCACTGGTTTTATTTGTTAGAATTCTGTTTTAGTTCAATATTTAATAATTTTAATAAAATAATATTAATTATCTAGTCATCAAACAAGAATCTGTAAAGATCTCTAAAAGATACTAACAATGTGAAAAACAAAAAATTCTAAAATCGAATCCTAATCAAGGTTGTAAAAAACGTTAGGCGCTGTCAGACGGAAAGGGGTCCTAGGCGTTAGGCGGAGATTAATCGGGGATTAATCGGATTATTATTTTATTATTTTTTATTATATATTATCAAAATTTATATTATACTATATAAAAATATTAATAATATCGAACATTAAATATTTTAAAAAACATAAATAGTCTACTAAACTAAAGTATTACACAGTTCTTAAAAGAGTATCAATAAGTATGACCATCAACTAGCATAATTTTATGTTTTCACTTGGTTTGTACAAGGTTAGAAACTGTTTTTTAACTACGAATCCGACCCGACGGCTGATCGACCCGCTCAATTAATCGGTCAGGCGGTAATTAATCGGCCGAATCGGGGATTAATCGGTGATATTGCACCCATACGACCTGGAGCGCCCTAGTAGAATAAATCGGATCGACAGAGCCCATTTCAACGCCTAGGCGGAAATAGGCACCTCCAGACGGGAATTTTTAGAACATTGATCCAAACATCAAATCCTAATACACAGTTTCCAATACAATTTCAGGATCTAGAACCTCTTAAAAGGTCCCAATGATATACATGGTCTTAGTCGGTACAATCATGAGTGCTACTAGGCTTCTTCAGCTAGTTAGTGTCACATGACATGTTTGCATACAACTTCCAAAAGCAATGTAGTGATCACGAATGGAGAACGATCGGGAAAGCCCTTTTTACCTGTTTAAATAGTAAAATAGAGTGTGAAGAGTGATGATATATATTGAAAGATACATACATTTGTGTCTAGATCTTATAATTGACTTTTTGTATAATCAATGTGATTCTTCCACATGGGTCAACAATCCATCACCTCATTTCCACCTTTGGTGACGAAAGTTGTTTGATTTCAAGGGTGTGTATGTTTGATTACTCCAATCTCTACATTGTACACGTGAATACATAAGTTTTTGTTATTTTATGAAACGAAAGGCCACCGGTAGTTAGGACATGCAAATGAGGTAAAGGTGAGGGTTACGAAATGACGTTAACCCTCACCTTTAGCTAGGTTTCACAAATTTTTGAAAGGTCACAATTATGAGTAGTGTTCTAAAAATTGGCCATATGTGGGGATTAATCAATGCTTAGGCGAGAATGTTTATAACACCAACCCGATTTTAACAAATCGGTCAGCTATAGGCGGATTCCAAAAAATCGGGTTAGTGTTGGAAAAACTCTCGTCTAGGCGGGAATTTTTACTACATTGATCCAATTTTTATATTTTTATCTTAAATATTTATTATCAATCATTTTATATATTTCTTATTATTATTAGTTAAATAGTATTTAGGAAAAATTTCAATACAATACCCTGACAAGCATTTATTTTCAGTTTAATACCTACCGTTACTTTTCCATCTAATTTTAGATGGAAAGTGGTCATGTGCACGAAGCACATGGCCCTTATTTTTTTCAAAATGCCAATAATACCCTTAGAAAATAGTCAAATACCTTTTAATTTTCCAAAATACCAATAATATCCTTACAAAAAATTTATTTATAAAGATAAAATATAATTTATTTTAAGTATTTTTTGAAATAAAATATGATTTTTATAAATTTGTAATACAAAATATGGTTTTTTATATATGTTTTTTAAAAGGAATGATTTTAATGGAAAATTTTAAAACTTTGAAGATAAATGAAGGGTAATTTTGATATGGCTTGCTTTTGAAATTTTGATTGCTAATGACGAGTATTTTGGATTTTTTACTCTTTGAATGGAAAAATAATAGTTAGGTACTAAACTGAAAATAAATGTTTGACAGTGTATTATATTGCAAAAGAAAAAAAACAGTCTCGGGCACTATATTGAAAATAAATGTTTGTCAGGGTATTATATTGAAATTTTTCCTGATATGTATTATTAAATATATCTGAAATAAATGCGATTTTTAATTATAAATTTAATTCTAAAACTAATAATCAATTAATCATAGATGATATATACTTACATCTTAAATACTTGTGAATGTTTATGTTGCTTACTAGTTTATTGACCTTTTTTAAAGGATAATATCATATTAATGTTAAATGATTTATTTCTATTTTTTAATAAAGATATTAACGTTGTTTATTTGAATTTTTTTGTCATTGAAAGATATAAATATAACAAAACAGACGCCGGAGGAGGTGCTAGCTCGCCGTAGATTCTATTTGAACGAAATAGACGCCGGAAAGAGTTGCAGAAGAATCGGGCAGTTGGTGAAGACGAAGGAGAGTCGAGTGCCGTTATTTAAAGCAGAAAATTAATTTCGGCTTTAATTACACCCATCTTTTCGGCGTCATGTGTCTGCAAACGTTTCGGCAGTCAACGATTTAGCGGGCCCGTATCCGTCGAATCGATCGAGTGTCAGCATCGATAGTTTTCTCGACAACGATTTTAAGACCCGCAGATTCCACTGGCATTTTACTATTGTCCGGAGATTCGACACCCTTTTTTGGGAAAATGACAGATTCGATGGCCAGAATAGACTCGGGTTCGACCCCACTTTGATTGTTCTCGGACAACATACCAAGATTATTCTTCACAAGCTAGGATCGAAATAGAGCAGGCAAAACTTTTGAAGGCACACTCATATCACTTTTGTTTAAGCCTGTTAGGACATCGATCATAGTAAGGCCTACGAGACCATTACAATGAGGATTTCGTTTAAATTATGTTAATGCCCGATTTAACTCCAAAGCTCAAACTAATCAAATGATCAATTCATCAACATATTTTTGATATAATACACACACTTCAACAATTAAGCTTTGCATCTCCTCTACAAACATAGTCTTCACTATGTATTTGATATTTCCAATACAACGAGTGGGCAAGACATTATAGGGCTAATTAAAGTATAACTATAAGGCACGATAGATCAAGTGGCATAAGAGCATGTACAACGGGCCGGTCCTCGCACCCCGGCCCGCCTGCGCTCGGTCCGCAGACCGCGGCCCGTTCTGTTGCGGACTGGTTTTTGCGCGGTCCGCGGCCCTGAAACAGCGGGCTCGTTCCTCGGGCCTCGCCCCTCGCTCCTCAATTGCGGGCCGGGCTCGCAGACGCGCTCCTCGCCCCTTGGTCCACACTGGCCCAATTTCGGGCCGACACCTAGCATGCGCGCTTTTTTAAAACTAATTTTTTTGTTAATTGTGGGATTTGAACCCCCAACCTCAAGGTTAAAAACCATGTGGTTCTACCATTAAGCTAGATGAGTTTTTGTTATTATATTTTATTATAATTTATATGATATACTTTTAATTTTGGAGTGAAATGCATATTAAAATTTAAAATTTAAAATCAAATATTCTTTTTAATAGATTATATATTATATAATTTAGTGTTGGATGATATTTCAAATAAAATAACATATTTATGTAATATATATTTGACCATATTATCATTTTTGTGTGTATTTATATCCGGTCCGATTCAAGATTTTTCGTTATAGCAACTACTATGAATATTACATAGTTGACCATATTATTCCATACACATATTTTATTTATTTCTTTGCCATTATTAAAAAGTTAATTTTTATTCGTGTTAAATTTATTTATGAATTATTTATTGTCATTAATTATTTATTTCCAAAATTGTTTAAATTATAAATATTTTAAACGGTTTCCGATAACGAATTAAATAAAACAGGAAAATATCAAATAATAATCCAGTCAGCACTGTTCTGCACTCCCAGGACCTCAGAGGTCCTTTCTGTTGTAGAACACCCACTTTTCTGCACTCCCACTCCCTCACTTTTGTCCAGTCAGCACAAGGGCCTCAGGGCCAGGGCCGTTCTGTTGTACATGCTCTAAGAACTCAGCAGTGGGCAACTTCAGTATTAAAATGTTAATTATATATACAACTTAAAAGAGAGTCACATATATTTATAATGCTCAAATTAATCATGGCTAACCTCTGTTAAGAAAATTGATTGAATGAGTCAAACCTAGCCACTGATTTCTAACAGAGCATAGAATAACTGATGGAAATCATTGAACGCCAAAAACTTGTATGAACAACTGATACAAGATCATAAACTTCATACCCATATACTGATGCATTGGAGCTATAGGAGAGGTCATTTTGATTCCTTGAGTGTTTGATCATCCGGTTTAGATTTCGACTCTTCTTCCTTCTCCATGACTTGTTTGATGCCTTCTTGGTACCCTTGAATAAAATTTCTCAGAGCATCTTTGTATGTAGAAGCTTTAGTCATGTACACCCGCTGCAAAGCAGGCCTAAATGTCTCCATTCCTCCTCTCGCAGCAAACGCTACCATGACAACAAACTAACACTCTCAAGAAATGATATAAAGACATTATAGTTATCAGTGATATCAAAAATACTTGCTCATCACTGAAACTAAGAAACAATAACATGTCTGTCTTTTCTCCTTTCCTATCAAGTATAGCGGTTTGGCAAGAGACACATTACTATTGTAATAAATGTAGATGCAAGCTTCCCAAGGTTTTAATCTATAGCCCTAGTTTGGTCACAGAAACTGAAAGGCTTACAGAAAGCCCCCCTCTAAAGTAAATAGTTTAGAAATGAACTACATGATCCAAAGACATATCACTCAGCACATTATTTCAAGCATAATCTATAAGAACCGAACCAGATTAAGGATCCTACCTTGAGTTGGTTCGTCTTTAATAATCTTCAAAACATTCACAGGTCCACAAGACATTACTGAACTTGGGAATCAAAACAATGGAGCTCATATTATACATGTACAAGCAATACACCATCAAGGCAAAGGAAAATTTCTTGAAACAGCTCTGAAATACATATATTAGAGGTTGAAAGTGGACAATTTCACAACACTTCAGAAAACAAAGTAACCTAAGCCTTCTAACAATGTCAAAAATCCAAGGGATATTGTCGATTCCTAGCCTAGTCGGAAAGGTCATTTGCACATCTAACCGTGCTCCACCTTTTGTGACAGATCCTAACACAAAGGTGGTACACGTTTACAAAAAGTACCAATCACGTGTAAAATAATTATGAAAATGGGTGCTAGGATTTGTAACAAAATACCACCTTTATGCTACTTTTTGTTACAAAATACCACCTTCATGTTAGGATTTGTAACAAAATACCACTTTTGTGTTAGGATCTGTCACAAAAAGTGGAGCATTGTTAGGATGTGCAAATGACCTTTCTAACTAGGATAGGAAATGACGTTTTCCCAAAATCCAACATAATCTCCAATTACCCAAAACCCAATTCAAGAATCAATCATCACTATAGCCCTAAATCAGAACACAGACATTTGCACAATCTAACCTATCTTAGACTTCACATACCACCATGTACTCCATAAATTAGTTAGACAAGATCATAAGAGCAAGCAAGTGAACTAACATGAAATTTCTGATTCAATTCTAAAAAATCCACAGTGACCAAATCATAGATTGCATACATACCGAGATCCTCCCATGTAGACGATTCGTCTTCTTTAGATGCTTTCTCTTCCTTAGCGGCTTCATCTTTCTTATAGTCATTTGGTCGAAGGTCGGGGCCGATGTCGCGGACCCAGCTGGCGCAATAGATCCTGGAAGCTTTCTTCAGCAAGAGAAATCGCTCGTTCCAGGTGAGCTTCCGGCGCTCCTTGAAGCCGGGAGGGTTGGGCGGGTCCGGAAGCGACGAAGGGAAGGCGATTTCTGTGAGATCGTAGCGAATGTAACAGTACAGCTTCTTACCGGTCACCTTTAGCTTGTGGATTCTCATTTTCCCCAATTGAACTGACTCTCTGATCGAATTCATCTGATAGGATACAGAAAGTGTGGGATGATTTTTCTCCGGCTAGGGCTTGCTCCGGCGATAGGGTTTATCTGTTGGTGTAGTTAACTGGTTAATCCGAGATCGTCAGGTTTTAACGCCGAACTCAAAACTGCAATCCCTTTTAGTAATTGGCAAGGCTTTTTAATAAAACCATCGTATTTTTTTACCAATTCACTAATTTATTTATTTTCCGTTTCGTTTGAACTCCAATTGGCTTCAAACTTGCGCTATTAGTTTGGTTTTATCAAGGCATTTCTATCAAGATCAGTCATGAATATATTTTGAAGCACGAAGTTTTTTTGGGGGGGGTTGATTTTTTTTAAAAAAAGTTAAGTCTGGTAATTTTTATCAACACTATACATGGGGTTTATCAACACTGAACACTAGTTTTATCACCTCATTTTCCAAAATCGAACATGATTTTTATCACATCATCACATGTTTTTTTATAAACACTAAGCACTAGTTTTATCAACACTAAACACTATGTTTATAATTAAATTACATGTGTTTTTATCATCCCATCACATATTTTTTTTATCAACACTAAACTCTAGGTTATCACCCTTATTTCGGGGCTGAATTTTAAAAAAAGTTAAGTCTGGGTAATTTTTATCAACAATATACACTGGGTTTATCAACACTATGCACTGAGTTTATCAACACTGAACACTAGTTTTATTACCTCATTTTCCAAAATCGAACATGATTTTTATCACATCATCACATGTTTTTTATGAACACTAAGCACTAGTTTTATCAACACTAAACACAATGTTTATCATTAAATTACATGTGTTTTTATCATCCCATCACATGTTTTTTTTACCAACACTAAACTCTATGTTATCACCCTTATTTCGGGGCTGAATTTTAAAAAAAGTTAAGTCTGGGTAATTTTTATCAACACTATACACTGGGTTTATCAACACTATGCACTGAGTTTATCAACACTGAACACTAGTTTTATTACCTCATTTTCCAAAATCGAACATGATTTTTATCACATCATCACATGTTTTTTATGAACACTAAGCACTAGTTTTATCAACACTAAACACAATGTTTATCATTAAATTACATGTGTTTTTATCATCCCATCACATGTTTTTTTTACCAACACTAAACTCTAGGTTATCACCCTTATTTCGGGGCTGAATTTTAAAAAAAGTTAAGTCTGGGTAATTTTTATCAACACTATACACTGGGTTTATCAACACTATGCACTGAGTTTATCAACACTGAACACTAGTTTTATTACCTCATTTTCCAAAATCGAACATGATTTTTATCACATCATCACATGTTTTTTATGAACACTAAGCACTAGTTTTATCAACACTAAACACAATGTTTATCATTAAATTACATGTGTTTTTATCATCCCATCACATGTTTTTTTTTACCAACACTAAACTCTAGGTTATCACCCTTATTTCGGGGCTGAGTTTTAAAAAAAGAGTTAAGTCTGGGTAATTTTTATCAACACTATACACTGGGTTTATCAACACTATACACTGGGTTTATCAACACTGAACACTGGTTTTATCACCTCATTTTCCAAAATCGAACATGATTTTTATCACATCATCACATGTTTTTTATGAATATTAAGCACTAGTTTTATCAACACTAAACACTATGTTTATCATTAAATTACATGTGTTTTTATAATCCCATCACATGTTTTTTTTATCAACACTAAACTCTAGGTTATCACTCTTATTTCGGGGCTGAGTATTAAAAAAAAGTTAAGTCTGGGTAATTTTTATCAACATTATACGTTGGGTTACTATACATTGGGTTTATCAACACTGAACACTAGTTTTGTAATAACCACTCCCAGTCAACGCCAGTCAAACCTGCGAAAAACAGGAAAATTTAAAAATTTTGGGCAGGTACTTAAATGAACCTAAATTTGACCCCGAGGGTCATACTGGACTTAAGTTGACCCCGTTATCAACCAGAGTGAGTTCCGGGGGAATTCAGGGAAACTTTCTGATCGATTTGGGAAATGTTGACTTTTCGCTGGAAAAGTCAACCGAGCGACGTTTTGGTCCATTCGAGGACCGTTTTGGATCCAAAAAGCTTAGCCGTCGTCGCAGCGGTCTTAGTTGAGCCGTTTCCTTGTAGCCCGTGAAGTTTCGTAATTTCTTGGAAAAAGTGCCCGTTCGGGGTGAGACCCACCTTGCCACTTGTCAAACAAGTGGTGGTGTTAGGTTTTGGGACAAGACAAGACAAGACTTTGATGGTTAGTTTTTCCTTTAAAGGGTTAGTTTTTTTTTTATAGAACAAAAGGGAAAGAAGATGACTACACGTCCATTTCAAAAAAAGAAGAAGAAAAGGGTTAGTTTTAGAAAGAGAAAGAAGAGAGAAGAAAGGGAGAGAAGGAAGAGGAAGCTTGGGAGGTTTTGGCCACTATTCACGAGCATCGGGTCATGGGTTCGTCTCAACGATAGTAGATTCGGGTTCACCTCGTCTTCCTCTACGGTAAGCACCTAATCAATCTTCGATTTGGTAAATTTCAAATGTTAGGGTTTGGTTAAAATGAGTAGTTTATGGTGGAAATGAGGTGTGGGGATGTTTGGAGACGTTTTGGAGGTGAAGGAGCACGTTTTCCGGTGACCGGGAGCTCGGGAGGAGCTCCGGCCACCATATAGGGTGGGCGGCCACCATGTGAGGTGGCTGGCCGGAGCTAGGGCCGGCCACCACCATGGTGGGCAGGGCCCAAAAGGCCCTAGCCACCCACGGCCATGGCTGGCCGGGTGGGGCCCACTTGCTCGGGTGCTTGGGTTTTATGTTCGGGTGGTTTAGAACGTTCCCCGAACCATTTATCCACAACCGAATCGAGGTTTGGAATTAAAATGTGAAAGTTGTAATTATCGGGTTTAGAAACTTTAAACGTTAATTAATTGACTCGGAAGTCGGAATTCGATTCCGTCGAGTACCTAGGAACCTTTGAATTATTCTAAGACCGTAGGAACGAAAACGGGAATTTTCGGAGCCCCGGAAGGGCGTTTTCAAAACCCGGGATGATTCGTCATGTCGGGAGAATCGGGCCTTTACGGGTCCTTTATCGACAATGTCGAGTATTTGGGAAGTTTGGGTGTGATCGACATTTTCGGGGTTACGTTTGGGCGTTAAGTTTATCGATTTTCAGTTTATTCCTGCGAGTATAAAAGTGCGTTAAATTTGTGTTCTTTTAGATCGTGCTGCAGACCGAGGGAAAGGAAAGCTAGGCGAGTGACTGAGATCACGCCGGAGCTTGTTGGTTAACTTTTGGAGAACATATACGAGGTAGGGAAAAGTAGCCGGATCTCGGCCCTGACTAGGGAAAATTAACAGTAGAATTGCATGTGACACCGGGGTGTCGTGGGTTAAGTAGGTTTATCGAATATTAGAAAGGCATGATACGGGAACGTAGCGAATATTAGAAAAGCATGTGACACTTAGTAGTGTCGTAGGAGCAGAGAACTTATCGATATTAGAATTACTGGAGGCATATGACCATGCCCGGAGGTTGATTGTGAACTTATCGATATTAGAATTACTGGAGGCATATGACCATGCCCGGAGGTTGATTGTGAACTTATCGATATTAGGAGTACTGGAGGCATATGACCATGCCCGGAGGTTGATTGTGAAACTGTCGATATTAGGACTGTTGGAGGCATTGGTTATGCCGGAGGTTGATTGTGTATTTTGTGTCTTGGGTGGCCATGAGTGCCCGTGGGGTTGTTGAACTCGTGTCTTTACTGGTGGTGTGTCTTGGGTGGCCATGAGTGCCCGTGGGGTTGTTGAGCCTGTGAGTTACTGTTGGGTGTGTCTTGGGAGGCCATGAGTGCCCGTGGGGTTGTTGAGCCCGTGAGTTACTGTTTGGTGTGTCTTGGGAGGCCATGAGTGCCCGTGGGGTTGTTGAGCCCGTGAGTTACTATTTGGTGTGTCTTGGGAGGCATGAGTGCCCGTGGGGTTGTTGAGCCCGTGAGTTACTGTTTGGTGTGTCTTGGGAGGTCGTGAGTGCCCGTGGGGTTGTTGAGCCCGTGAGTTACTGTTGGTATGTCTTGGGAGGCCGTGAGTGCCCGTGGGGTTGTTGAGCTCGTGAGTTACTGTTGGTGTATCTTGGGAGGCCGTGAGTGCCCGTGGGGTTGTTGAGTCCGTGTTTTACTGTTGGTGTCTTGTGTGGCCATGAGTGCATGTGGAGTGTTGAACCTGTGTTGTTGCTTGTTGAACTTGCTTGTGATTGTGATTGTGATTGTGGTTACGTGAGTGAGAGAGGTTACTGAGACAGGTCGACCGCCTAACCCGACTTTGTGTCGGGGAAGCGCGTGAGTGAGAGAGGTTACTGAGACAGGTCGACCGCCTGGCCTGAGTGGTTCGGCAAAGCGCTTGAGTGAGAGAGGTTACTGAGACAGGTCGACCGCCTGGCCTGAGTGGTTCGGCAAAGCGCGTGAGTAAGAGAGGTTATTGAGACAGGTCGACCGCCTGGCCTGAGTGGTTCGGCAAAGCGCGTGAGTGAGGGAGGTTACTGAGCAGCTGTCGTACGATCCTTTGTGATCTGGTTTGGTGTGCGAACCTTTGTGATCTTGGTTGTCGTGTCTTTGGAGGAGGTCGTCAATCGTTGAGTCGGGTCTACTTTACGTGTTCGAGTGTTGAGGAAAGTAATTGTGGGTGTGTGTCAGTCGGAGTACTTGTGTTGGGGATAGCGATCCCCGGTGTTGAGTTTGTTGTTGGTGTTGCTGGCATTGTCTGCTAATTATGCCGTAGTCAGTCTGTTATCCGTGGTGGTGAGCGAACGCTCACCCCTAGCTGCTTTTCCTACAGGTACTGATCACAGGACGGACTAGGTGAGCTCTCGAAGCTTGTGGAGCTAGGAGCGGAGTTCGGGTTTTATCTTTTGAGTCTAGTGACGGATACCTTGTACTTTGTCCATTTGTTGGGACGTTTTTGAGTTGTTAATATTATTTTGATTAATTAAATGGCGATTTTAAATTGTTGTTTCAAAATAGGTTTCAAAGGTTTTATTATTTTAAATGTTCGCGTCCCGAGTTCGGTTAACTGAAATTGGGGCGTGACAAGTTTTATCACCTCATTTTCCAAAACCGAACATGATTTTTATCACATCATCACATGTTTTTTATGGACACTAAGCACTAGTTTTATCAACACTAAACATTATTTAGCACTAGTTTGATACCCCGATATAAAAAATTTATTAGTGAAGATTTATCAACACTCAACATTGTTTTTAGCACCCCAATGTAACTTTTTATTTTCGTGCTTCAAAATATATTCATGACTGATCTTGATTTAAAGCCCTTGGAAAAAGAAAAATACTGGCACAAGTTTGAAGCTAATCGGAGTTGAAACGAAGCGGGAATGATTAAATTAATGAGTTGTTGAACAAAAAAATGGACACTTGTCCACATGTCACGATGCTATTACAATTATACCCTTGCTTGTGTGATAAAGGAAGAAAGTGACGTGAGTTTTGGTGGAATTGGGGTGATGATGTGGCATTATGGTGAATGTTGGATCTAAAGGGTGTGGTTAGGATTGGTTCACACAGTTTTTAGGATAAGAGGGGTTTCTATTAGATTTCTCCTCTGGTAAACTTTATTGATTAAAATTAAAAGTACATAAAGTAAATCAGAAGGGGCACATATATATAAAAAATTCAGCATTATTAGCGTAGCTCTCTCTTTTCCTTTGCTAGGGTTAGGGTTTGAGTTTTGTGAGCAATTCTCGTGCTTTCATGGCTTTCACGGGAGAGATGGAAGGCGGGGATGAGAGTTTTGACGACGGGTTGCCTCAAGGACCACGTCTGTCGGGGCATGGTGAACAAGTACTGGAGTACGAATCGGAGTCGGAGACGGCAGCGTTGGAGGCGGCCGGGGAAGGCGAACTCGTGATCTCCGCTGGTGCAATGACGGAGCAGAACGAGAATGCATCAGTGATGCACTTCTCGGCCCAGCGTACGGAGGAGGAAGGCTGGGTTGAAGTGGGAAGAACCCAGCCGGGACCAGGATGTCTTCGCCGAACTCCAGCGATAGGTCCTCGTCCGAGGCGTTTGGGGAGTGGGGCGCGTCGGAGAACGTAGGCTCTCAGTAGTAACAATGGCGTCGGGGATGGGAGACTAGCTCCATTGTCGCCGTCGACCATAAGGGAGGAAAGAACCCCGATAGTGGTGTCCTCGGACTCGGCATTCACGCCGGAGGAGACGCTAGAGGCGATTGCGTGAAGGAGAAGAAAGGGGAAGGGTCTGTCGGCGCAGGAGGACGGTAGGATTTCGCTGGACCAAACTAAGGAGTAATTGGGCATGGGTCGTGTGTTCATGGGTGATGCAAGACGGGCTGGTGGCCAGGAGCGGGGTTGGACACCGCGAGCTGGGTTGGGCCAGAAGCCGAGTTGGTCCCATGGAGGGATAGATGAGGTGGCCCGATGGGCGGCAAGATACGGTGCGGGTCGGGCCAGTGGAGATGGGTCGGGTGGACTGCGGCGGGGATCGGGTGAGCGAGGCGAAGTTGGGGCCGGGTCGGTACAGTATCGCGGATACGGGCCGAACCCATTTGGTCACCCGACTATGGCAGTTCAGTCGGATCTGGTACCCATGGATAACCCGGTTGGTCCACAAAGGGGAAATTGGCGCTCTTTGGGGGAACAGGTTGGGGACTTGGTTTCTCAAATGAGCGCTATGAGGATCAAGGAGGTCGTGGTGCCGGTCTAAGAGGTCGCTGGACAGGGAAATTCGTATAGATTCGCGTTGGCAGCTAAGGTCCTGACATCCAGGAAGATTTTCTGGAAATTTGTGGTAGCGCGAATGGAGGATGTATGGGGGATGAAGGTCGAGGCTAAGCCCCTGGAGGGAGGTTTGGTCGCATTTTTCTTCAGAACAACTAAGGAAAGGGAAAGGGTGTTGTTGGGGGAACCGTGGTCATTCTGGGACTCACTGGTCCTATTTACCGACCTGAGGGCCCACATGCAGGTCAAGGACCTGGAGTTCCATCAATTCTCGGTCTGGGGGCATGTATCGAACTTACCGGTGAGGTCATGGACGAGAGACGTGAGATTCAGAGTGGGGAACACACTGGGGATCTGTCAAGGAATTGATGTGGACAAGGAGGGTCTCTGCTGGGTGGACTTTATGAAGATTAGAATCAGGGCGGACATTAGAGTACCTCTGCAGAGTCAACTCTGGTTTCGACTATCCGTATCCTAGGTAAGAACTCGGCTGAGTATTTCCTATGAACATTTACCTAAGAACTATTTTGGTTGTTGTTGTGCGGGTCATCTATTTCTGGTCTGCCCGGTTGTTAAGGAAGTTCGGGGGTATTCGTTGAAGGCGCCGACGGACCCGCGATCGGCTATGGAGAAAGAAAAACAAGGAAAGGTCACCCCAGGGACGAACTGAACTTATATGGGTGGTAAAGGTAAGGGGGGCCCTAATCAGGTGGAACCAAGGACGCCTCCAAGGAAACAGGAAAAGGGGAGGTATGGAAGTCATGGAGAAATGGACGAGGAGGTACCGGTGGGATGGCTACCACGTGAGACGTCACTGTCGCTTTCTGGAAAGAAGAGGGCGGAGAGGGAGGAGGACCCTGAAGAGGAGGAAGAATTATCGGCGTCGGATGGGGCGTCACATGTAGTGGTGGGGGGATTCAAGCACTCTCGCCTCCAAGAATGAGTGATGAAGGGTCCAAGGAGGGTTTGGTCGACTGTACCTTCTCCCTGGCACATAGGTGGCATTGGTACCACCAACAGTTGATGAGTTACTTCTCTAGCACTTCGGAGTCAGCAATCCCGCGTTCAGGAGCCATACCACTATCAGTCAAGGGAGGACGACGCACGCTGACTTACCGGGGGAGTAATTGGTCCACCGCTGCAAAGTTATCATCTGATCTGGTCGATCAGTTTCTTATGGTTGGAGCATACTGTATCGGTATTTCTGGATGCTACCGCAGTCCTACCCCTCCGACCGCCCTTATGCCCATGAGCAACATTTACTATTCAGCAATTGTCTTTCTGTTTATGTTAGTTTTCTTGGTTTGTATGGTGTTATCCGTATTAGCGGTCACCATAATGCTTTAATTTATAATATCATCTTTATGCCTAAATAAAAAGGGTCACATATCGAAAATAAAGAACAATATAAGAAATAAAATAAGAGGGTGAGATTTGTGTCCTGATTCGTAGGTGCCAGACGCTAACCATATAACAAGATACCTGGCTATTTCAAAGACAGATTAGCGGTGGATCAACTCCACACGGATGGATACTCAGCTGTAGCGCATAGTACTCATTATTTGAATCAACTCGAAACTGGCTGTGACGAATGATCTGGACCGTTTGAGGGGATAACGGGGAGTCAAGGAGAACACCAGATAATGGGGGAAGGGGTCGTCGGGCTTGCACCGACGTTGGCAGGGTGAGGCGTGCATTCATATACACGCCTCAATGCTCCGTATCCCATTCATTGTTATGGGCGAGGCTTCTCTACAATCCTCACCTGAGAGATTCATGAGTAAATTGATGCCCTAGCCATCCGCACGTGCAGGTGCTTGGAGCACACGAGATGCTTCTCCTGATTAGATATGAGATCTTGTGTTGCACTAGCTTCACTGGTCATATGGCCTCTGGGGTTTGAGGCGATGGTATCGAGCAGAGGCACACGTGCTTTCCAGCACTACAGACGTGCTGTCGTGGTAGACAGGAGATCTTGGTTTGTGATCCTGGTCCTCCGCCCCATCGGGCGGAAAGCTAAAGCTATGTCGACCAAGACACTAGTCAGGAGGCCCTCAGTATGCATTTCCTATCCGAGGCGGCCGATATCGGTGGGGGTGGCCCGTGACAGACATTCCCAGCTTGGAAAAAGATAAAGGCGTCTCCGATCCCATGTCATGCCTTTGGTGAGACCTTCTTCGTGGGGGCTTGTGGAGGGCATCTTCGATTGGACGAGCGGTGTGTGTAAGGCGACCAGGGCGAGTTCCCTAGTGATGGAACTATTGCCAGGATGCTGAGGGTCAGGAAAGATACTCTAATGCTTTCTACCATCTTAAATGGGTAGGCCAAGTCGTGTGCAGTTGCACCAGCGATGGCTACGACTAATCAGGTCATCAATGGTCATCAGAGTACCTCTAGGCCCTGGATCGACACTCATCGGGTGCGATGGTAGTGGGGATCGTTGAAGCCCTTTTGACCGCACTAAATAGAAGTATGATGGGGGCGATCCGATCGGCACCGACAAAGTGGAGAAATCGTGAGGATAGTTTCTTATGTCTCATGATGCGGTGCCAATTTTCTCCTTTATGGAGAATCGTGGTTATAAGATTTCTTAAATGGTATGTTCAATATCTTTTCCAAGAGTTTCTTTGATGACTCCAATCATTATTTTCTACATTGTGAGTATTTTTGGGACATCTAACGTCGTGATTTTGTTTGGTGGTCTTTAGCTTTTGTCATGCTAAAATTCATACCGTTGGTTTTAAGCTAGAAAGGTGTTAGAATAAAGCTATAATTGGACATTCAACTATCAGCTTGAGCTTTTAGTTGAGTTGGTTCTCTAATATGGTATCAGAGCTTGTTATCTCACGGACCCGGGTTCAAACCCCACTCTCTACAAAAATTGTAATTTATTCTCTATTTATTAAATTTGTTCGAAATGGGTTAACCCTTATCACTCTTCTCAATGGGCTCATCTCTCTATTCTAAATAATTCACCTCCAAACTCGTAAACGGGCTTGTCCGTGAGGGCGCGTGTTAGAATATAACTATAATTGGACATTCAACTATCAGTTTGAGCTTTTAGTTGAGTTGGTCCTCTAATAAAAGGGACGGGGAATAAGAGATGGTGGTTCTTATTGGTGAAGACTAGTTACTTGGTTTTGTACTATAATTGGTTACAGAAAAACGTTTTGGTGTTTAGAGGAAAGTCAGGAAGTGTGGGTTCGGTGTTAATCAGGTTACAACACCATTTCTCTTTTCTTTGAAACTGTGTCTTGGCTCAAAGTTATTCATAAAAGGGTAAACTACAAATGCATACCCTTAAGTATGCACGTTTAACCGATGAATACCCTGAAGTTTAAAGTTAACTAATGCGTACCCTGAGGTTTCATTTATTAACTAAAAACCTATTTTGTCAGTCAGATCCGTCAGTTTAATGTTCATTTTTCCAAAAATACCCAAATTGCCCTCAACTATCTACCAATATTACACAGTCATGCCATTCCTTTTCTTTAACTATTTTATTTTATTTATTTATTCTTTATTCTTAATTCCTTTTCTTTAATTATTTTTTAAATTTTCAAATTTTAATTTAACTTAATAAAATTATTTTAAAATTCTAAATATATTTTTTCAAATTTCAGTTTTTAATTTTAAAAAATTATATAAATCATTTTTCTCATTTTTTTTGCTATTAATTTTCTGAAAATTCTCTTTTTCCTATTAATCTTCCTAATAAATTTTAAATTTAAAATAAAATTTCAAAAAAAATTATTGTTTAATATATATATATAATTATTTTTATTTAAATTACTTTATTTTATATATATATATATATGTGTGTGTGTGTGTGTTTTTCCAGAATTTTGTTAAAATAAATTATTAATATGCTCACGATTCATCTCTTCCTAACCATTTTCCTCTTTTTAGAAATCACATTTTACAATTAATAATTATTTTAATTTCATATATACATTTTAGGTTAATACTTTTTTTTCGTATATATTTCTTTTAATCAGATTTTTCAATAACTATTTCAATTTCAAATAAACTTTTCTTAAAATCAGATTTTTAAAATAATTATTTCAATTTCATATATACTTTTATTTTTAGTTCTTTTATAAATGATAATATTATTTCAAAACTCTTTATTACTTTACATATTTACAGAAATTAAAAAATAATCCAGATCTATGAAATTGAAACCAGTGTCGGCTTTTATACCCAGTATTACTGCAAATATGTATAATGTTCCTTAAATTTCATATGAAGAATTCCCTAGACAAATAATTCGGTGAATCAGAACTTTTCAGATCCGAATCAGCACATTTTCGAAATAGAAAAAAACAAAAACATAGATGAAAAAGAAAATCAATTATGGATCCTACCTTTTTGATGGTATTTAACCTCATGGGACAACATTTTTTCTACTGAAACCCACAACCCCCAAATCCCCAAACCGAGAAGAACAAATCCTGGAGCTCAACCCCCAAATCAAGATCTGGCATTGACACCCTACAGAAAATGATGATCTCGTCGTCAACTATTGAAACCAGATCTGGCTTTGGTATGAACTTGAAGAAGATGGTGGAGCCAGGTCTGAAGGAAAAGCCGAACCGATCTCAAGATACCTCTGTGGCGAGCGTTAATCTTCATTTCAGATCCATTTAGTTCAGCTTATATTGTTGTTTTTGTTGAGAGAGAAAATATTAGATGAAGAAGAGAATGAAGTCTCGGTTATGTTGTCTTCAACCAGAGAAAATTTAAGCGGAAAAAAAGATGGAACAAAATATATGCTAAAGATAGTGTTTTGAGTTTAAAGGGAAGAGAGATAAAGATTGAGTGGTGGAAGTTTAGAGAAAGAGAATGAGTAGATGTGTGAGAGATTAGTTTTTTTTTGTTTTTTTTTACTTTTAAGTAATTGTTTATTTGTAATTTAGATTTTTTTTTCTTTCAGATAACTATAAATAAATAAACTGATTTTTTTTTAACATGAACAGGGTTGAAGGTATTTTTAGAAAATTGAACAGTAAACTGACGGATCTGACTGACGGAAGGGGTTTTTAGTTAATGAATGAAACTTCAGGGTATGCATCAGTTAACTTTAAACTTCAGAGTATTCATCGGTTAAACGTGCATACTTAAGGGTATGCATTTGTAGTTTACCCTTCATAAAACCTTTATCTATCAAAAAACAAAAAAAATTGTACTAACTTGCTACAACGTATTAAACATTTGGCGGATTTCTAGAATCCCAAGAGATATATCTCTATATACCCGAAAAATGATTTAGAAATTTCAGATTCATTGAAGATTCGGATTCAGGTTTTTGGACAATTCAAAAACCTCTTATCATCACTCCATATATTCGTCTATCTTTTGTCATATGAGATTTTAAAACCATTGTTAGACTAACTCAAGGATTTATCGTTGACATTAAGCTTTCAAAGAGGTCTGGACTTATGCTTACCACAGTGGCATCGAAATGGTGTGTTTTGTGCCTGTCGAATCTGATGTGGCGGTGGGAAAAGGTATCGAATCGGGCTCGCAGAGTCGGGTCTGCGTCGAATCTGTGAAAGTGTAGATTCGACGTCGATGCTTTTGTAGACTCAGCGAGCCGTGCAATCGACGGATTCGGGTCCAGCTGAATCTGAAACCGACAAACCCGATGTAGACGCATGGCATGATTCAGGTTTTAGCATAGGCCAGAAACTTTGTCTTCTTCACGATTCATCTTCTTCAATCTCTCTTAGTCTTCTTTGACCTCTACCGTTTCTCCACCGTTGTTTGTACTACTGGCGTTTCTTCACCACCGTTCCTACCTCCAGCGTCTCTCTACCACCGTTTCCCTCTCACAATTCCCGACTACAGCCGTTTCTCCTCCACCGTTTCCGTCGCCACCATTTCTATCACATCCTTATCTCTATCGGAAGTAGTCCCGTTTCACCCATGTCGTTTCTCCACTGGCGGCTCACCACTGCCGTTTCTCCACCAGCGGCTCGCAATTGTCGTTTCTCCACCGGAGGCTAGCAATTGCCGTTTCTCCACCAGCATTACCTCCGACCCCTCTCGCTTCTCCATCGTCTCTTGTCCACCTATCGTGTCTCCCACCTCTGATTCTCCACAAATGGCCGACAACACCCCCTTCAAAGGGTCATCCATGGAGTCGGGCTCGAGGTCAACCCCCCGTATCGCAACTAGTCGGCACCGGGAACGCAAATCCCATTGATGGTCTTGTATGCCCGACTTAACGTCAACCCACCAACGATGTTATGCATGTACCAGAAATGGAGTCGGCCCGAGGAGGTTACCTTGGTGTGTGCGTGTTTGAAAATGGCGGAGCAAGGGGTGACCAATCCGGCGAAGCCTTTTGGGATGGCATACGGGGGGAGCTCGCCCACATGACTCGTCAAACCCCAGTGATTGAGCGGTCCACCAAGAACTGAAAATATCATTGGACCTTCCTCAACTGGTAGGTGAAGTGTTTCTATGAGTGCTGGTCGGAGCTGAAGCACATTTACCAACCCGGTTGGTTTGACGCTCAAGTCATTGAACTTACAGAGGAGGTGTATGTCGGGAGATACGGACAAGAATACGTCTGGAAGCATTGGTGGATTCTCGTGCGGGTCCATCCTTGTTGGACGGTATCGTAGACACTTCCATAATAAAATATAGCAAGTGACAAGAATGTGGTTTGGAAAAAATAGTTATCTTGACAAAACAGGAAGATCCGCAATGGATGGCCCAGAACCTGTAATTGTTTTTGGAGGTGTAATGTGCGGACCCAACTTCAAATTGTATCTTAGTATTCCATAATTAAAGATGTTGAGTAATGTGGAAGCTGTAGTGTCATCGATCAAAGAACATATAAAGTTCTTTGAGCAATGACACTACAGCTTCCATGTCACTTGCCATCTTTGATTATGGAATACCGAGAATAAAATTTGAAGTCGTGTCGTCATATTACACCCCAGACCTATTACTCAATGTCCAAGAAGATGACTCGTAGATCGTATTATGTTGTACTTCCATTTAAATGTTTTGAGAAATAGTAATATGCGTCAGTTCTGCATAATCCCCGGAAACTTGATTGTGTTTGTGGATAGTACGACCAGAAAACCATAAACCGTTTCCGATAGCCAACAAAATGCAATTTTTTTCGGAAATGTAACTCGGTAACATGAGCAGTAAATAATAAATATGCGTCCGATCGGCTCGCTTTACGTTTTTTTAACAACGTTATTTTTCATTAAATTCGATTTATTACAGAGACATTAGACTGGGAATAGACCGATGGTGTCTATTCCCACTGCGATCGCTTCCGAATTAGACCACAAAAACGGCGTCGATTCGACACTGATTTGCCTTCATACATGCCTAATTAAACCGGAATTAGATCGAATCAATTTCATCCCATTGTAGACGGTTTTAGGTTGGTATAGATATGGTTTGAAAGAGTGGAATGTTGAGACTTGAGACTAATATTCAGTCATCCTCAAATATCTTACCACACATCTAGTTATTGGTATTGTGGAGACGTTGCTCTTTGTAACCATCCATTATTTATTTTGTTTATTAATGAAAGATGAATAGTTTAGCCATTTTTATAAGAAAAGCTAATGACGTTATTAACGAGATTACAACATGAGACTATAAATGAAGGATTACAACATGATGACTTTCGTACAATATATTAAAATTACAACATATAATTTCCACTACAAATAAACAAGACTTCAGCTGACAAGCATGTATCAAAATCTGTCATAAGACATTTTTACAGAAACTCCAGGTAACATAATATTTGAAAATGCACGTGAGATGCACGTGCACATTTATACACCCCTCGATTTAATCATATCTCTGTACGGCACTAAAAATAAAAAATGAAATGTAGGTCAATGAATTGTAATCAGATGCTTGTGGAATATGATCTTTCTGGTGCTCTGTACATGGTTTCTTCTTCTACTCATGCTAGTTCTCCACACCTTCATCAGGCTTGGCTTCACTGCTCTCTATCTCCTTGAGCTTTTCCAGTTTCCTGAAGAGATCTAACCTTTCTGATCCATACGTGGACGGTATCTGAAATATATATAACAAAAAATCATAAATTTTTCGGGCTCAGATAGCTTGCCGGGAAGCAAGTGAACAAAATTGTCCAGAGGGTCTTGTACCAGAGATGGAACGTATCTCTGAATACCAGCCAATATAGCTGCATGCCCAACTGCAGTCACCTGTCAAAGAGCATCACAAATTAGTGTTTATGCAATGCTCGCTCATACTGCGAAGAAGAGTCAAGTGGCATGATAAAAAAAGTACCCTGAGATATTCACTTTTGCAATTCGTGGCCCTCTTATTTGATAATGACAAATAGTGCAATGAACTTGTCATTTTGTTACACTTCGCATCAATTTGTCTCCAAACAATGATTTTACTGCAAAAATAAAAATCCAGCATATTTCTGGATTTCTTGTATTTTTACTTGCTATTTTAAAATTTCAAGGATAAAATCGACTTTTTGAAACAAATTGATACAAAGTGCAACAAAAAAACAAGTTTATGAAACTTTTTTGCAATTATCAAAGAAGAGGGCTGTGATTTGCAAAACAATGAATACCTCCGGGTAGTTTTTTGCAATTTTCCCATGATATTTCTTTGCCTGATATGTTAGTACAGTAATGAACTCACGGGAAGAAGCATCAGAACCCCGATGGGAACAACTGATGCCACATCAGTCATTGTCCTCCGAAGAGATTTCTGTTCTTTTTCTGTCAATTCATCTCCAACAACGACCCTTCTGAGCAACTCTGCAGCAGCGGCGACATCAATAGCTAGAAGCTGAGTGCCTTGCCAAACGTCCTGCTTATCAATAAAAGATATCAATCTCCGAGCTAATGGTAATCAAAGGCCAGTAATAGAGTTCTTGGAGCTGAAACGTTAATTCTAAATATATACTCAGCCATATATTTGCATGCTCTCTCTGTTCCTCTTTGACAACAGCAGAATTTTCACAGTACGTGTCCACTTTCCTTAATAACAGTGTTCTAAAAATCAGGTTAGTAGGTGTGGATTTTTAGAACACCGACCCGATTTCATATAATCGGGCACTTCAAATCGGTGGAGCGAGTGAGTGGGTCCATTGTTCTAAAAACCGACCTAGGCAGGGAATGTAAGAGCACCTTGTTGATTTATTGGCATTTTTTATTTTTCAAGGATATGAATGTAGCAATATTAAAATATTTATGTTTTTATAACTTCAATACGTATTATTATTTATAGTTTAATTTATATTTTGATTGGATATACAATAATTTATTTTAAAAATAGAAAAAAATACAAATCCGATTAATCCCCGAAAGCCTTATCTGCCTGACTAGTGTCTAGCATCTTTTACAACCTTGCTTTATAAAGATTAAAACTAGGAATAATTGCAAAAACTTACCGTGAACTATGCGCGTTTTGCAAAAAACTTACACAACCCATTTTATGTTAGCAAATCCGTTATTTTTAACGGAACTTAGTCATGTGACAGTCACATGACATCAACTCTTTTTTTTGAAAATGACAGTTTTGCCCTTGCATTATGTGTTTCGTTATTTGTAACTTTCGTGTATACGTGTTTTGCAATTTGAAACCCTTATGTATGCACTTCTATAAGGGTATGTTCGACTTTTTGCAAAAAAAAAAAAACCGTTAGTGGACTTGCAGACGGACAATAGTTCACCATACGTTTTTACAAAACGTGCATAATTCGCCATAGGTTTTTGCAATTATCCCTTAAAACTATGGTGAGTTTTCCTTTTAACATTCCAGAAAAGTGAGTTGCTAAAATCCTCTCTGAAGATGCTCCAAAAATAATTCACTGGGATGAAACTGAATTTAGGATGCCATCTAGGTGAAATGTAAGAAATGGCATCCACCATTAATGGGATATCACATACTGCTCATGAAGTAAAACATAATAGTAGTATACCACTACAGCCACAGATCATATTTTAACTGATTAAGAGTCATGAGATATTCTTACCGTGCCAGCTTCTTTTAGCTTGCCAAATGACTTCTCAATCAAATTCTCTTTCTTCTGGACCTGTACTAATTGAGCACCTCCAACATTATTAACAAAAGTAGCACCGTCGTTTGTAAGCTTGATATCCTGAAACGGAAACACAGTTTATAACTAAATGTGTATGAAAGCAATATGTGAAAAGTGTACATGAATGTCTCAAAGCACAATAGTACGAATAACTGTTTGTTTATATGAAACCTCATATACCATGTATAAAGTATAACCATAATAAAATAACTGATTCCTTTCAAGATATACCTCCTCGTTTTCTGATTGATCTGTACTCCTTTGTACTCGTTCCTCAAGTTCAATCAGTTCATTCCTCAGGAGTTCAAATCGCTTAACGTCGGTGGATACCGAGTCTGAAACAACCTTTTTTGCAGTAGGTTGCTTAACAGATTTATCTTCCTGCATTAAAAAACTATTTAAAACCTATATCTATCCAGTGGGACATGCCAACTTCACACACTAAATACTAGATTTTATGTCCTTTTTAGTTCAACGAGTTGGATAAATCAAGTAAATTAATCTGGAAAGAAAAGGCAATTTCATTCATCAGAAAAGCGAAAGCTTGGTTGATACATGACACAGCTCCATAAATATATCTAATACTTTGATACACATTGACACATTTTTCATTTCATATATGATACTTCGAATATAAAATATGCACGAAGTCCTTTTTCTACCTGCTGGAGTGAGTGTTAACAAAATACTAAAAATTTAGCTTCATAATCACATAATTGGAAGAGGATACTCTTGCCATGATGTACAAAACCAAATCTATGAGCCCAATAAGAAGCATCCAAATTTTTTCAAGTAGCCCAATATGCAACCAAGATTATTCAGATATAATTAGATAAATGGACGATTAGTTCTGCTATGAAATCATAAAAAGGACAGGACATACAGATCCATCAACAACTGATAAGTCGGGCTGACGTTCAATGATTGGAGGGCGCACAAAGAAGCTCCACGGTCCACGAGGATTCCTGGCACTTCCAGACATTATTTTTGTAATAAAAAAAGGATAAACCAAAATACCCAAAAGATAAAAATAACAATGCTTCAAGTATGTGGCAAAATGCTAAAATAAATAAGGGATAATTGTCCAAAACTACCCTAAAGTTTTGTCCACAAATGAAATAGTGCACAACGTTTCGTCCACGTTGTGTGGCTACCCTAAAGTAATTTGTTGATTTAGGTTTCATAAGTAATTTTAAGTAATTTTACTAATAGATGTTCGTGGACGAAACTTTAGGGTAGCCACACAGCGTGGACGAAACGCTGTGCACTATTTCATTTGTGGACGAAACTTTAGGGTAGTTTTGGACAATTAACCCAATAAATAAACAGCACACAGTAGTTCCATACCTGCTGCTATTACCCGGCTTTAGATTATCACTCTTTTTGTTCTTTCCCGTAAAATACTGTTGCTGCTCAATAGCAGAAGACTTTGACTGATCCACATTGTCCTCCTGGATGATGAATGACAAAATATCCAAGAGACCACATATGTCACACATGATACACTATAAGTGCAAAATAATGTAGCATGAATAAATTTTCTGGCACAAAACAATTGTTAAATTTTATTCATTGGGCTTCCCAAGCTAAAAGTTCAACCTATTAGTTGGGTTTGGCCTTGGCTCTATAGGTAGCTTTCTTATTGTCTCTTTGATCAATGCGTAACAACAATCATTGTACTAAAGAAGTGCTGTAAAGAGGGCTAAAAGAATGGATGCCAATTGGTTAAAATGCTAACCATATACAATCCTGAAATAGGATTCGAAGGAGTACCTGCTGAAGGGAACCTGATTTTGCCCTGAAAGATGCCTCCAGAAATTCGGCCTCCTTCTTAAGTGTCCTTATTTTTTCAAGGTCAGAACATGCCACTTTTAAATGTTCTTTCCCTGAACTAGAGCTCGATACATGCAAATTTTGAAGTAACTCTTCTAGTCTTACCAAAGCTTCATCAACACTCTCCAATGCCTTGCAATTACCAAGATCACATCATCAGCAGAAACATTTTAACACGTTGCAAGCAGGCAGACATATCATCAGGACAGGCAATAGCAGGATCTAGTATCTAACAGACATTAAACTAAATCCCAGAAGCATGGTTTGCCACACAACCAAATCTGCCATATGAAATTAATAGTATACAGTAAAAAAGGAACACCATAAATATAGAAACAAACCTAGAAGATTACACATTTAAATGTAGGGGAAATGACATGTTGCAACCGTATACCATTGACTTAAATCATGTTGCAACCTTCAATTTCAAATCGTGTCATGTTGCAACCATGGACCTTTTTGGGGGGTCATTGTTAACAACAGCGCTAATTTTTCGTATGAAATCTCTAAAATACACATGCCACAGTAACAAAAAGTTATATGAAAAAATCAATTGTTCAGGGTTGCAACATAACATGTTTTGAAGCTCGGGGTTGCAACATGACATGTATGTGACCAATTTTTGGATGGATTTTGTTCGTTTAAACGGCGGTGACACAAAAAAAAAATCACGGTTACAACATGACATGTTCTGAAGCTTAGGGTTGCAACATGATTCAAGTCAATAGTATACGGTTGCAACATGTCATTTCCCCTTAAATGTATACATAAATCATAACTATAAATTGTGATAACAAATCTTCATTGAGCAGTCTGGTAAGAAAACACAAGTGCATGCGATGAATTTTCTGACTACATCTAACATAAGTGTACTACTTGTCCATTCCTTCCATCAACTGTACCCAACCTTTTTTTTAATTAGGGTGCTTTAACCTTGCATAGTAAGTCGTTGTACCAATACCACAATTCAATTAGGGTCAACTAAAACATAATAAAACCATGAAAGTAAGATCCCATCCGTCGAATTACGAAGCGAGCAAGCAAGGCAAGCTATTTCATTCCAGTAAAAGTAATCAATATTAGAAACACAGTCCTGAACGAAAAAAACATACTGAACTGAATGAAAAGGAATGTGATAATGGAGCAAACACGCAACAAAGAAGCATGATGGAAACACACACTGACCAGTCATACTTCATCGATGTTCAAACAATTAATGAACATCTAGCTAAATTAATTTTTAGGGATGATGGCCGAAATATACCATATACTTTAAGTTGTTTGCAGGTTGTTTCTATTATCTTTATTTTGTAGCAGGTTGTTACCTGTACTTTCTTTTAGTTGCACTGCCTATAACGGAGTACAAGTCTGATAGAAAAGACTATACTACCCCACAAAATCTTATGAGTCTTAAGGAAGAACATTAATTTCGTCATTTTTGAAGTAAAAAAAAAAAACACAGAATAACGGTCTAGAGGAATAGGGTTAGCAGGTTGTTGCCCTATATTTTCTTTTTTCGTCAGTTTTAACAGATTTTAACTAAAGGAACAACCAAAAAAAAGTACAAGGTAACAACCTGCTCCAAATAGTTTAAAGTACACGGTAGGTTTCTGCCATTATCCCTATTATTTATCACCACAAAAGATAAATGGTGAATAACTTACCATGATCCTGTTCCCAGTTATGTCATTAACTTTCTAGCACATTCCTTAATCATAAGAATAGTTTTAATTTTCCACTGATAAAGGGGCAAACTTATCATCCTGAGTTAGGTAGAAGTGCAAGCAGAAAAACTATGAATATTGTCATATGTTCGACAAAAGATAAAACTGATCACACTTAATATTTTGAGAATACCTGCTTTCCAATTTGGGAATGTTTGATTATTCTCAAATAATCTAACATTTTTAACTTCAGAACAGAAAAACAACCTCATTCTATAGGGTAGTCTAAACTACAAAATCAATTTGCAATGGTTCCAGACTTTCTGAGCATTGCACGATTTCTGTCGGTATCTGAAGCCTGGCAGTCCCAATTCCCAATCATTACTGGACATAAACATCTAGACAAAGATACAAAGCTACATACTCTTTGACCAATGAGATCACCATGTCACGTAATGAGTAAATTCTCATAAAGTCAAGCATGGCATACATGATTTGATATGGAAAGAAGTAGCCCAACCTTATCAAAAGATTCTGACACTGCCTCAGTTGATTTGATATCTATACGTGCTATTTCATTCCTGCATCACATTTTCACAAGTTCGCTTCTTTTAGGCAAGAGTTACATGGTCCCAAGAATACGCTATAAGTAAATAATGCAGAAGAGCTAGCATCTATTGTTGAGCCAATGAACCTTGAATAATGCTCTTAATACTGATCGTATTTCTATAAGACTAACAAGAATCAGCAAATAAATAAACCAATCAAACTTTAGGGAAGTACATCTTTACAATGTCGAGAAAAAGGAAAGAAACAAAAAGGATCTTCTTTCTACTTGAAACTGACTAAGAAAGCAAAGCACTATCAGCAAATGTCAACTGAGACAGAGGGAGAGAAGTACTGGCATCATTCACTTACTTGAACATTTCTACTTCCTCAGTGCACACTATTAACTTCTTGTGCCTGGTCGATAAAAATACGGTTAGCATTGTTCAGAAAAAGCAGGTCATTGCTGTTGAAAAATTGCTGAACCTGAAGTTCAGTTACCCTTTAGATAGAAATTTTGCTGCCTTAACATTAGAAGGACTTTCCAGCCATTTACTATATTTAATAAAACTCTGCATCCAATGAGAGCAAACATCTAATACTACAGGTAAGGCTTCTGCATTTGGGGGGCCTTCATGTTTACTTCCATGGCCATGAACCTGTTTTGGGGTACTGACATCGCCTGGGTAAAAAGGTAGCCAATCCAGCTCTTCACAAACTACCTGTGGAATTTGATCTAATTAAGATAGTATAATCAAACCACGAAACACATAAATCATATGGCAACAATTGTACTAGCTGACCTCTACATAAAACTGGTAAGAGTTTATAGATGAAAGCTGCGGATAATACAGCACACTTCCTCCTATAAGATACCTGTAGTGAAAAAAATACTATAGCTGAACACAAAACCAACAAGTGATAGTAATGTGGAATTCCACTGAATACAGCATTTAATATTGGAGACATACCTGATGAAGTCTTCAATGGGATCACTGAGAACACTGAAACCATTTGCAGATAAAAAGGATTGTGTACTTCTACCCAGGGCAATGAAAACTCCAAATATAGCCAAATCTCTCTCTAATACCTGAGTTAAGTAGGTATCAACTTTCAGCTGCAGCTCACAAACTAAACAAAAGGAACTTTCTTGAATGAAGGGTACCAATGTGCTATCTCCCATTTATGATATATGAAACCTTGATTACCTCTACCATTTAAGAAAAATAAAACACAGAAGATGCCTGCCTCATTCCAGAAATAGAATCAGCCCTTATAGTATACAAAAGGGATAATTGAAAGAAAGTACCACAAAGGTATTCACTTTTTGCAAGTTGTAGCCTCGTCTTCGATAATTGCAAAATCATACCCTGAGCTTGTCTTTTTGTTGTTCTTTGTGTAAATTTGTTTCAAAATGATGATTTTTAAAATTTAAGTTTTAAAAATAACAAGTAAAAAATAAATATTCTAGAGTTTTTAACTTTCTTAATTTTCTTCCTCTGGACGTACAAAGAGTTAGAAAATTAAGGGAGAAGAAAAATCTGTTTTTTTGTTTTTTACTTGATTTTTTTAAAAGGATAAAATCATCATTTTGAAACTAATTTACACAAAGTGCAACAAAAATGCAAGTTCAGGACACGGTTTTGCAATTACTAAAGTAGAGGCCTACAACTTGCACAAAGTGAATTACCTTTTTAGCAATTATCCCTACACAAAATAATGTAAAGTTATGAGATTTTTTTACCAACCCTTTCTTCTATGAAGTCACAAATTTAGCTTGGTAATAAAGCTAATGAAGCTGGAGCAAGATTAATTTAGAGTGACCATATTTCATGAATATGTTTATGATTCCCATTCTGCTGCTAACATCTATATCTGAACTTAACATTTTACGAATAATATGCAGACAGCATTAAATTAAATCACCCACAAAACCTGATTGATAGAACTATCCTTTCAACCATAGAAACCTATTATGTGCGCACGGTTTCATCTCACTTGAAAAAAGTGCTGCGCCATGTGATTCCAGAAAAAAGCTACACTTTCATGACTGAGTTTTTATTACCAGTAACCATTTAAGTAATATTTCCCGGCTACAGACAGCCATAAGTTTCAAGGAAGAAGGCACAAGATCCCATACTTCGGACACACCAATCTTACTCGCCAATAGTGATGTAGTTAAACAATGGGTAATTTGCTTTGGGGTTGATTGCTAAAAACTACAAAAAGTTTTGTCCACATGCTAAAAACTACACTGAGTTTAAAGGTGGACAAAAACATACAATAAGTATTGTCCATAGTCTTCTGTTACAGATAATAAACAGAATATTCTGTTATGTTAACCCCTAAGGATATGTGGACAATACATATAGCATTGAAAAGTACTGTGGTCAAAACATATAGCATTGAGAAGTACTGTGCACAAAACATATGGGCCAATACTTAACAGAACAGAACATTCTGTTCATTATTTTAACAGAAGACTGTGGACAATGCTTATTGTATGTTTTTGTCCACTTTTAAACTGAATGTAGTTTTTAGCATATGGACAAAACTCTTTGTAGTTTTTAGCATATGGACAAAACTCTTTGTAGTTTTTAGCAATCAACCCTTCGCTTTGATTCCAACCAATCACCCACAACTAGATAGTCGCAAACCCTACAAGCAGTTAATGAGATATAAAGGCCTTAGAAATAACCTCAATACTTTCAGATGTGGTTAGTTTTGACCAAATCCTCTCTCTATCTATAGCTCGTTGAAGCTGGCTCTGTATGAGATCCACCCAAAACACGGTCTCTTCTGCACCTCGATCAGTATTCACTCTACATGCTGCAGCTCGAGGACCAAAGTGGAGAAGAAATTCTCTGCGTAGACCCATATCCTTTACAGAATGGTAAGCTTGGCTTAGAGGAATGAAATCAACCAGCATGTCCATCAGTCTACCAGTTACATCTGGATTGATGGATGAAAATTGCACACAAGACACTTTTGTAGGGCCAAGCTTTATGATTGCTGCACTGCAAGTTAATGCAAGCATGAGGAGTGATATGTCACTTGCATTACCTGGACCTGGGGACATGCCTTTCCCACTGCTGGAAGTACATAAGAATGACTATCAATTAACTAATTTTAAAATAACCACGCAGTATAAACAACCTAGACAAGAGGTAACATGATACTGAAAACGTACTAAGCAGTGGCAGCAGAAAAGCGTGAATCCCCTTCGAAATAATTAACAAACGTTGTTACTACCATCGGTACTTGCTCCGACCAAAACCACTCATAGATTTCAGGCTGCTTGGCTGATAATTTTTCCCTGATGACATTCTCTAGAAGAGTGGATTGCCTTGATACACTACATCAATGGGATGGCAAAACATATTAAAAAATACACGAAGAAGGAATGAATATACATACATAGGAATGGTAAATCCAAAAAAAATAATAGGGAAAGGGTTTAAATGGCCCTTAAAAAACACAGTTCTTGTATTAGACAGAACACACAACTGAAATATCAAGAATCGGTTAGAGGGATGGTCTCTAGAAAGGTGAATATAAAGTTGCAAGATATAATTAATTCATCTATTCTTTTTGTGTTACTAAAGGCGGACTACAAAACATGGTGTGCCTTCTATCAAGAAAAACCTGGAGTTGGTATCTATTGGATCCCTATCGTCTTGTACAATATCAACATACTCGACTGGTCGAAGCACCAGATGCTCAAAATACATACAATTGCTAGACAAGTTTTGAGCTGAGAAGCTACCCTATTCAGCCTTTTGTAACAAGAGCCAAAAATCAAGGGGATCATCCATTTACCATATTCATACAACTCATGTATGAATCACATTGCATCAGATACATAACTCATGGCATGTGATTTAAAAACATATATATAACCATCTGCGTACGATCCTAATCTGACAGCTTTCCACATTCAAGTTCATTCAGATTTTCAATAGTTAATAGGACCCGTAAGTTTTACAAGCCACCAGAAATGCACGTGAGAGACATAACAATAGTACGACGAAGTCCAACTAGTTTTGTACCTCCTTTGGACAAAAACATTTGTATCCTGGTCTCTTCCATTACCCCGAGACGCAATCTCGCTTGTAGCTTGCAATAAGCAATACACAGAAGCCTGAAATTTTTCATAAACTTTCATAAAACCTAACATGTTTGGTTTATAAAGATATAGAGAGAACAAGTGACGAATATAAAATTTAGTCGTTATTAACTTTAAAGTAGTAATTTGAAACACTTTCACCTGATCATATACAAGAAGGCGGAGAAAATGTAACCGGGTCATACATTTGAAGTCATAAGAATTTTTAAAATAAACAGACGAATCTAAATTTATGATTCAAATAACCAAGCATGCCATTGAAAAATGGTTAATCCCTTGCATATATATTTGTTACCATGTTAAAATCACCAACTGCTTTATACATCCAACTTTTACTGTATTAGCATTTACAATTAAAGTATGTAAATGTTTGACATAGATTAATAGATACATCTTTGGCTCCAAGTAACAAATAATTGAATTTGGATTAAGATGTATAGTCCTGTGGGATATAGTGGCTTATTATTTGAATGATTACAGAACACTATGCTTGGATAATCAGCCTGTTAGCTGTTGTCCAGCATAAATATGTACAACTAACATATGACTTATTTTTCCAAGAATAACATCATTAAACTGTGCAGTGGGATCAATGATAGCAAACTTCTTCCCACAACACAGCTAGGCATACATAGATTTTGGAGCAAATGAATACGTCCATCTATTTTGTGTTGCAGTGAAGTGATACATGAAAGATTAATGACAGAATATTAAATAACATGCACATTTTCATTTGTTTTTTAACAAACCTGATAAGAAAGTGTTTTCACCCATGCATTTTGGTCTATGCCAAGCCAAGCAGTTGAAAACCACGGTATTTTTGGGAAGCTCTTTTGTTTAATATTCAACTCAAAAGTCCTTGCTGAATCATGTAAGGATTGGACAAGTCCATTGCTATAGTCTTCAGTTTGCAATGACTGGCTAAGTTTAGCTCTCATTTCCTCAACATCGCTCTTGGCACTGCCATTGATAGCCACCCCATCATCTGAAGTTGCAGAGGGTAATACGTACACCGTCCTCCTTGATTTCCGGAGGGAAAAAGCATTCTTTTTAAATCCCAAAAAGTGGCAATTAAGGCTGTGATTACCATTGTCTAACACGGCAAGCCCTATAAAACACCTCCTTCTAGAATTTCCCCAAATACCAAGCAGTTTATCCAGGTCAGCGAGTTTTTTGCATGAAAGATTTATCGTCCTTGGTTGCAGTGAAAGACATGAGTTCGAAGAGCTGCAAAGTACAAATTCAAGAATAAGAACAAGTACTAAACCCTCACTCGTAGACGAACTGCTGAGCACATGAGTTATGGCTGTCAGGCACACATTGTGACAATCCTAAGCCACATTTGGCAACTAAACCACTAAAGTTACAGTTACAAACATATTATAACTTCAACAAGGAAGGAAATAAAAATCCACACCATGTCATAAATAATTCACCAAATCAACGTTTATTTAAATCACTCGAGCAGTTCCAATTTCAGATAGTCCATCTCCAAACAGAGAGATGAAACTGAAGTGAAGTGAAACAAACCAAATCAAACATGCTTACAACTAACTGAGCCTCCTGGTTGGATAATGAAACTCAATCACAAATGCTAACGTGAAACCCTAGCGGATTCGAACACAAGCAGCTAAAATTCGAAGCTGAAATGGTAACAATCCGAACAAAGCAATCGGAGAGAAAGGAGGAAGAAGAAGAAACGGCGAGTACCTTGAGGAAACGAAGCGGTGGTGGTGCAGCTTAATTGCCATAAAAGGAAGAGACATACAGCAGGAAGAGTGTGTTTGTTTCTCGGGAAAATTGAGCTGGAGTGGTGGGAAAGTGGAGGATGAAATTTGGGAGGGGAGGGTGACGTGGCGGGAGGAGTTCTATCCGTAGACGTGGAGGAGCGGCTGATCACAAAAAGGGACGCATGTTACTATTTGTTCTCTTTGCAATCTTGGACTGGATTGGGTCTCTTCCTCTCATCTCGTGCGCGTCGTTGATCGATTAAACGGTAGCCTCCACTGTCACCCGCGGGTGAAGATGTCCCTGCAACTTAGTGCATGTCCCTTCCCCACAAGTTTTTTTTAGCCTAAAATGTTATATTTTAGTGAGATAATTATGAGAAACTAGAAGAGCAGCTCTACTAGGGCTACTCTGGTATTAGGGTTTTAGGATTGGTGCCTCTTTTCCGTACGCGATCATGAGTTCGAATTCATCGGTGGAGAGGTCGGTGTCTCCTATCTAGTCTGGTGATGCAGAGAGTGGGGTTGGGGGAGAGGGACGGCGGCCGGGAAGTCCATGGCCGGAGAGAACCGTGGAAGATGGTGATCGGTTTTTGCACAGAAACCACGGCTGTGAGGGAAGAGGAGGACCATGTGTGGCCGGAGGAGACGGAGAGGACGGCGGTCTCGTCGGTGCTCTCCTCCCCGACAGCCTGGTCTCCATGCAGGCCGGCGGAGGGGATGACCTTCTCGGTGGTAGAACCAGTAGAGCAAGGACGGGAGGAGGGGCGGCGGACTCGTCGAGTGCAGGCTGTGGGTCCCCGTCCAAAGCAACGTCTTCGTCCGACCATCAGGGTGGCGGAGGGGGAGATGCTGCGGGTGGAGGTCGGGCCTGAGGAGTCGCTTCAGGATGGGGCGGCCCTCATTCCGATCGTGATCTCGTCGGCTACGGATGAAACGGAACCGGAATCCCCGGAGGCGGCGGCGTGGCGAATCAGGAAGGGCAAGGCATCGGCGGCCATGCAGTCGGAGGCGGTGCTTCCTAGGGTTTCGGGTGCTGCTGGTACGGGCCTGGGCTTGATGGCGGATGCGAGGTGTGCGGGCCATCCGGGCCGGGTTGGGCCGACTGGTCCTAACCTTCGTGCAGCACCACAGGAGGCATGGGGACCGAGGGCAGGCTCGGGCCCGATGGGCCAAAGACGGGCTCCTTACTCGGGCTGGACGCGTGGGGGTCAAGGGGACGTGGCTCGTTGGGCAGCGCGGTATGGGCCGAGACCAGGGCTGAGTCACGGTGAGGGGGCTGCGGGTCAGGGCTGGTCGGGTCAGGTGGATACCCGTGCGGGTCAGCCGCATGGGGGTCAGGAATATAACCCGTTTGGTGCTCGTGGAGACCATATTCATAGAGAGGGGACCCAGGTGGGGGAACTCGGATCCCAAATGGGGGCGATGAAAATTAGGGAGGTGGTGGTACCGGTGCAGGAAATCACAGGGCAGAGTAATCTATATCGCCTTGCTCTGGCTGCCAAGGTACTCACCTCTAAGAAGTGTTACTGGAAGGCTGTGGCTGAGAGATTGGAGGATGCATGGGGTTTATCAGTGGAGGCGTAGCCTCTAGTAGGTGGTCTCATTGCGTTCTTCTTCAAGACTGCAAAGGACAGGGATAGGGTGTTGTTGGGAGAGCCTGGGTCTTTCAGGGACTCTCTGATTTTATTCACGGATCTACGTGCCCACATGCAAGTCCAGGAGCTGGAGTTCCATCATTTTTCTATTTGGGCTCGTGTATCAAATCAACCTGTGGGGGCTTGGACGAGGGATGTGGGATTCAGGGTGGGGAATGCTTTGGGGGTGTGTCAGGGAGTGGATGTGGACAGGGAGGGCATGTGCTGGGGTGACTTCATGAAGGTCAGAATCAGGGTGAATATTCGTGTCCCGTTGCAGAGTCAACTTTGGTTCAGGATGTCGGCCTCCCAGGTACGTACTCGTTTGGTGATATCATACGAACACTTTCCTGAACATTGTTTTGGGTGTTGCTGCGCTGGTCATCTGTTCCCAGTGTGCCCGGTTGTGGGGGGCAAAAGGGGCCCCTCGCTGAGAGCCCTGACGGATCCGAGATCTGGTTTGGAAAGAGCGAAGCATGGGAAGGCGACGCCGGGTACAAACTGGACATATCTGAAAGGCTGGGGGAAAGGGGGATTTTCGGCGAGTAGGCCACACACTCCCCCGAGGTCCCAAGAGGCATGGTCGGAGGAGAGGCATCCGGGTGTTAGGGAGGAAGAGACCCCGGTTGGGTGGCTCCCGCGGGAAATGTCGTCATCCATGTCGGGGAAGAAACGCCTGGAGAGAGAGATGGACCCAGAGGAGGAGGAGCCCTCGGAGGCTTCAGAGGGGTCATCACATGTAGCGGCGGGGGGCTATAAGCACCCCCGCCTCCAGGAATGAGTGCCTGGATCCCCAGGAAGGGTTTGGTCGACTGTATACCCTTCCTGGCAGATTGGTGGCAATGGTTCTGCCAGCAGTCGAGAAGATGCTTCCCTACCACTTCGGGGTCAGCAATCCCGCATTCAGGAGCCCTACTACTACCATTCAAGGGAGGACGACGCACGCTGATTTCCCGGGGATGTCATCGGTCCACCATCGTTCAGTTATCACCTGGTCTGCTCGACCAGTACTTTATGGCTGGCGTACACTGTATCGGTATTCACGGATGCTACCGCAATTCACCCCCCGACCGGCTCTATGCATATGAGCACCATTTACTTCTCAGTATTTATGTTTCGGTTTCTGTTTCTTTACATTATGAAATTGTAAGGGTTTTGTCGTTAGACGGACCCCAACTCCTATTATCTATTTAATAATATTGTCATTTCTCTCAAGAAAAAAAAATGAGAAACTAGAAGTGATCATACAAATAGTAAAAAAAAAAAAAGGATAAAATTTTGTCGACATTCGAAACCCTAACCTATAACAAAAAATCTATCTATACTATCACTAGGGGACAATGTAAGGTGTGGTTCTCTATTATATCGATGAGTGGCACGGAAGATCAAGGAGATTTTCTCTGTCTCGACTTGGGCAGACATGTGTTGTCTCGACGATCTGTCAAAGATTATTATGAGGAAAGTAGGAGGTTGGGGACCGGATAGTGTCTGTTTCCTAGAGGTCGGGGTGTGGCTCTCCTAAGACACCTCACGGTGTATTAATGGTCTCATGGAAACCAGCGAGACTTATTGGCAAGCATCGTGTCCGCCCTATTGTAGCCAAGTTCCTATAGAGATGGGGAATTCTCGAGTCTTCTATTCATAATCGGAGATTTCCTATCAGTGTCGACCATCCCAGTGGGGAGTAGGTTGCTTCCGGATTCAGATTGGCGGCCTGCATCAGCTTCGGGGTCCCTACTCCTGACTGCAAACTGATGTTGGTCCCCCACCTCTTGGCTCTGGGTCCCGACTGGTGGCAGCATACTAGGACGTATGTTCATAAAAAAGCATGGTTCTCACATGAGGGTCACCCCGTCGTCCGCCCGCGTCCCGTCAGACTCCAACCCCTTCTTCTACCACGAGTTCCTAGGTATGGATCGACCTCCACTGGTGCACTTCTAGCAAATGGAGTTGATGTATGTGATCAGGGTCTCTAGCCGAGATAGGTCCCCTTGTTCGAAGATGGTTACTCTATGGGGGGGGGGGGGGGGGGAGTTAGATCTCGTGTGGTCTCTTATGGTTCTCTGGTTGTTTCCTCAATGTGTTACTTCAAAGGAATTTTTTTAACAATATGAATTATTTTTTTTTTCACGGTACCACCAACAAGCACAAAAATCATGTCTACATAAGGAAAATTTAAGAAATTTGGAGGGAAAAAAATATAAACCTTGCATCGTCAAGATGAAAAAACACAAAAGATATCTAAATATGATGAAACGTGACATGAATATTAATTTAATTATTTCATAATAATCCTAGCATAGCTTTGTAAGAAGAGGACCCCTAAGACTCCCTCTCATGACTCACCGATCACACCATCGTCGCCACTGCTCCTCCCACCTGACCAGCCGACTACGGAGACTTCGACATGATGGTCTTCTTTCCGGGGCTTGCCTCGCGGGCCTTACCCCATCCAAACCCAAACAAGGTCACCTTGACAAGCCTCCCTCCCATACGCCGCCGCAACCCTGCACGCCACCAACCACGGGCGGTCTTGAGTCCGCGATCTCGGAATCGTCTAGGGTTTGGGACTTCTCTGACCCGCCGCTTCCTAGAGACTCGTCGCTAACTAAGGATCCTTCTCCATCGACAGAGACTCTTTAGGCCGGTTTCTTGTCGTGCTGCCTCGCTGATGAGGATGAGATGGAGGTCTTAGTGCCTACACTCCGGTGGACCCTACGATCCTCGCTCACCAGCATATGGCATGGTGGGTAGGCTGCGTTCGTCAAAACCATCCCGAAAATACTTCATGCTCACGATCATCATGTGAGATTGAGAGCGACCGACATCGGGATTGATGGTCATGGAGCTGGAACATGGGACCTATGGATTTTACTTCACGTCTTAGGAGGCGAGGACCTGGGTTTGTAACAACGAACCTTGGTGCTTCTATGGGTATCCGATGTTGTTGGGGAAAATAGTTGACCCGTTAGCTCGAGACCTTCCGAAGTTGGATCGGCTCCAACTGTGGGTGCATGCAAGGGCTCCCGCATTTGGTCCGTACAAAGTCCACCGGGGAATTCATTAGGGCCACGCTAGGGGAGTGCATGGATGTCCCTAGTGACTAGTGGGGCTTGTGTTCAGGCCGGACTGTCAAGGTCCGTTTCTGGATGAAGCTATAACGACCCCTTCTCCAGACTGTGGTAATGAGGTTTTGGGAGTTTACAGAGCCAATTAAGGTCACCCTGACCTATGATAGACTTCCAATTTTCTGCTACAACTACGGTTGGATTGGCCATGTGGCTAGTGACTATGAGTTGGAGACGTTGGGGATACCGAGATTCGATGAGTCTCTCCTAGAGTTCAAGCTGAAAAGCTCGAGAAGACATATGCTATGGATTGGGGAAGGTGGAATCAAGATCGCTCCCTAGGTTTGCACCTCTGACCTCAGACACTCTACCTAAGGCCTCGTCATCTCGAGGAAGTGGACCGATTGTAACCTCGGACACACTACCTAATCCCCTGTTAAGGGTGAGAGAGCGCGCCGTGTTCGGGACACGGCCCCTAGAGGACAATCGCGGTTTAGGGACCAGGCTTCCATGGCATGTCCGATCTGTGACGCTGCATGTCTCATTTGGTACGCTGCCTGGCCCATCTGTGAGTTTGGGCCACAAGAGAGACGCAGTAGGGGAGCCTCACGAAGACCAGACGAGGGCTGGAAAACAACCCCGACAGAAGGAATGTTAGACGCTCGTGGCTCCAAGGACCTATCTAGGGAGGGGAACTGTTGAGTTCAAATTCGATCACCCTACTCACGAGGAAAAGACTCATCTCCATGGGATCAAGCAGCGTTTAGACACTACTTTGAGCGGTTCTCCTCAGTTTATGCCCTTCAATTTCATCAAACTATCATGTTTCTTCAAAACCGTCTCCTACGATCAATATGTGTCAAAAAAATTTGATCCAAGTTTTTTTGAGGTTTTGTTCGTTATAATAACTCTTTTTTCCTATTATTAATTAAGTTTGCACTTTTCATTCCAAAAAAAGCGTTAGTTTGGAAGACTTTTAACCAAACTCAATGCTTATTTATCCATGTAAGTTTTCGTGGATTTCATTGAAACAAATATAATTAAGAATTATTTTAAAATAAAACTCAGGTTTACTACTCTCGTGTTTTGCTCAGCAGTGCATCTGCAATTTACTACTAACTAATTAAGACAGCACATATACTAATTTAAAACTAAACTAAAGTCAAAACTAGAGCAAGATTACACATATTTTAGGTATTAGCTAGGTACATTTTGACAGTTGAGATTGGTTGTAAATTCAGTTTGGTTTCTTTGCATGCACGTCATTATGCATACCATATTAACAGTCATGTCTCCATTTACATTAGTGTTAATGTGGGTACACACAGTTAGAACAATATCTTAAGATTCTCCATTTACATGCGTTATTTAGAAAAATTGTTTATTTATAAGTGTAAGAATATAACTAATTAAGCCTTCAACTATCAGCTTGAACTTTTAGTTGAGTTAGTTCTCTAATATGGTATCAGAGCTTGGCACCTCACCGACCCAGGTTCAAACCCCAATCTCTACAAAAATTCTAATTTATTCTCTATTTATCAAATTTGCACAAAATGGGCTAGCCCTTATCACTCTTCTCAATGGGCTCATCTCTCTTCTAAATAATTCACCTCCAAACCCGTAAACGGGCTTGTCCGTGAGGACGCGTGTAAGAATATTACTATAATTGAGCCTTCAACTATCAGCTTGAGTTTTCAGAATTCCCTGCAAGTGTCAAGTGTCATCAAGTGAGAGAAGCTCTCGATTCTCTCTAAGTTTTCGAACCCCAAACCCTAGTTCTTGCCCTTTCTTCTTCTTCTTCTTCTTCTTCTTCTTCTTCTTCTTCTTCTTCTTCTTCTTCTTCTTCTTCTTCTTCTTCTTCTTCTTCTTCTTCTTCTTCTTCTTCTTCTTCTTCTTCTTCTTCTTCTTCTTCTTCTTCTTCTTCTTCTTCTTCTTCTTCTTCTTCTTCTTCTTCTTCTTCGTTTTGCAGCCACCGGTGGCAGTCTTGGCTTCGGCCTTGACAGGCACCGGTGGATCCTCCCTCTCCGCCTCTCTTTGCCTTCCTCTTTTCCTCCCGTCGCCAACACTCTTTTGGTCTCGACTTTTCCGTCCTCATCGACTTCCTCTTCTCAATCCTTCATATATGGCCCTTTGGGCGACATATCTCCCTCTGTGGCCGTTGGGTTTGGCTTAGATCTCCTTGATCTTTGCCTACCTTTGTTTTCTGGGACTGGATCATGAATAGCGTCGGTGGCGGTGCTCTCCCGGTGGGTTTCTGCATTTGTGGGCCTGTTCGTGGCCTTTTCCTCGCCTCCCTGTCTCAGATCTTGGATTGGACTTCTCGTCTCCGCCTTGGTTGAGACGATGGAGTTGATCTCTCCCTTTTGGTCGTGTCGTCGGTGCTGGCCGTGGACGAAGACTCCGGCTTCGGAGCTCTGGGAGCTCTTGCTGGATCTGCTCACACCTTCTCGCTCTGCTTCAGGTACTTCTTCCCCGTTATTTTCTCTATACAACTTCTGTTTCCTAATCTACTGTGAGATCTGGACCTCACGGCTGGGGTTGGCCGTCGTGGGGGGTTAAGCCTAAGGGTTGTTGGAAGTTTCGTTTTGGGGATTATCTCAGGGGAAGGGCCTTGGTTCTTAAGGTGGGAGGTTTGAACCGTCCAACCCTGTTGGGTCGCCGTGCGGCCTCGGTCGCCGGTGATTTCAAGTTTTGGTTCGGTAGTTGGATTTGGCGGGGATGGACTCGCTTTTTGGTCTTCGTTTTGCTTTAGCTCGTTCCGGTGACCTCTGTTCCTCTTGCTGCTGCTCGGGCCGGTTTTGGACCTTCTCTTCTCTCTCTGTGTTTGTTTGGACCAGTTTGGTTCAGTTTTCTCCGGCGGTGTTGCTCGGAGCGTGGCGCTTCATTTCCGAGAAGAAGAAGGTCGGACGTCCGTGGCTCGACTTTTGGTGGGCGTGGGCCTCGAGACTGTACATGTGTTTTGCGATTAGGGTTTTTTGTTCTTTCTGTGTTGGTCTGTTTTGTTTGGGCCTGTTGCCCTGGTTGGGCCTCGTAGCCCTTTAGTAGTGTTTTGGTTGGGCTTGGCCCCTTGTCGTTCTGTTTTGTTGGCCTGTTTATTGTTGTTGTATTCTTGTTTGCTTCAATTAGAATTTATGGGTATAGGTTGATGTTAGACCCTTGTTGTTGTTTGTTTGTTTGTTTGAGATTCTGATGGGATGCTCTGTTAGTTGTAATCGTTATGAGGGCTTTGCCCTTAACCTTCGATTTTCACTTTGAAATCGTTGGTTTTTATATAAAAAAATTGCTGATAAAAAAAACTATCAGCTTAAGCTTTTAGTTGAGTTGGTTCTCTAATAATAAGAACTAGTTTTGAGAGGAACAGACACTAGTTGTGATTGTGCCCCGTTTTTCTCATGCTTTGTCTTTCTTGGGAGATGCAACATAAATAACTTGGGCAACACAGAGTTACATCACCCAAGTACATCTTCTAAGAGTAACCACAACGCTTACTACTGACGTTAGCGGGGAGGAGTTGGCGGGGATGATTAAAAAATATCTTTTGGGTCTCACCGCCAACCCTAAAGGCCATGGCCCCGCAATGCAAAAAAATTTGGATGACTTTTGGCTCTGTTATGCTCAACGCTAGCGATAAATGCTGGCGGCATGCTCAACGGCTCTCTTTTCCGTCAGCGTTGAATCGGCTGCTCCCCACAAGCTCTTCGTCGCCGATTGCTCACTGCCAACTACTCCCTACCAGGTCTACGCCCAACATTGTATATGTTCTAAAAACAGCTCCATCAAGGATGGTTTGCTCAACAAAAGATGGTTAATAAAAAAGTAAATATTTTGAAGAGAGAAATAATAAAATAATATTGATGAAGAGAGAGAATTAGTGGTAGAATCCTAAGCTAACTCAAGCTACGTGATTTGGAACGTGAAGAGAGACAAAGACCAAAATACTTTGAACTTACCATCGAGTCGAGATGTTGAGCACTGTTAATGGTTTACCACTGAAGATGCTAGGGTTAACAATTAGACTCAAGCACTGAAAATGGTGCTTTAATCCACCTCTTAAGTCTTTCTAGTAATTTATCACTAAAATACTCAAAACAGACGTAAAACTTAAAGTTACAATGGGTAAGAGAATCTAATGTCATCCCGTCGACGCAAGATTAGAGGCGGATACAAAGGGGTAGGGGGATCTATGGCTTCCCCTCAACTCCGTCAAATTTGTCCTCTCCCTCAAACCTCCTTCTGTGTTTTTACTTTCAGTCCCCGATCCTCCTTTCATGGTTACCCCTCAAACGGTTTACTAGTTCTCGGATTACATTCTTGGCTGCTTAAATGCTTAGATTATAAGCTTATAAGACCGATGCATTGATGTTTCTGAAGTTGATCTTGTACTATTATGTTTCGACTTGTTGGTTTTGAAGTTGATCGTGCCATTCAGTGTTTCGCTGTACTAGTTTGGTGCCTCCACAGGTTCATTAATGGCTCAAGTACATGTCACATGTGTATATACATATATCAGTATATACATGTGTTTTGTACTATGATATTAAGTACTATTGGAACGTGAACATGTGTCGGCTTACGTAGGATATGTTGGGTAGGTTCCTATCCAAACATAGGTTTGGTTTAAGGAACTTAGGGTGTATTTTTGTGCCGCAAGTTTGTTGAAAGGGGCGTATAATTTGGTCAGAGTTTTGGGTAGGAGAGTGGATGATAATAATTTGAAAATTCAATAGAAAAAATTGAGCGTAAAAGCAGCACTTCATTTATACTGAACATAACAGGTAACAAGAATGGAATATACCTTAATGTGGGTTTTGCTCTTTATGAGTTTGGTTTTTGTATAGGAAATTTGGAAATATATGCTTCATAACATAGCATATTTTTTTAGTATGCCATTATGATTCGATATTTGTAAGTCTATGATTTTGAAATATTTTAGGATAAAAATACCCTTATTACTATTAGTTTAAATTCCAAAATAAATTGTATACGAGAGGATTTGAACCATGGTTGTTCAAGAAAAAATGTCTAGACTTAACCACTTGTGCTAAATTACTTACATGTGTTGTAGCCTTTTATTATTTATTTTACTATACTTTATTATATACTAAGTTCCCGTACTACACCAAAATTTAAAATAAAAATATGAATAATTGAGAAATACTTATGGTGAACTCTGGACGTTTTGCAAATACTTACAGTGTGTTGTTTTTGTTACAAATACTTATAGTGTATTATTTTTCATGCGTTAAAAGTGTGAAAACTAACGGAAAATTGGGATTTTAGAGGGTGTGCAACTTTAAAATTTTCAAAATAAATAAATAAATATGGGTATACCGTAAGTATTTCAAAATAAATAACTATGTGTATACCAAAATAAATAAATACTATTTAAAAATATATTTATATATATATATATACATATTTATTTATTTTGGAAATTTTAAAGTTTTACATGCTCTAAAATCTCAATTTTCCATTAGTTTTCACACTTTTTGCACATGAAAAAAATAATATATAGTAAATATTTTCAACAAAAAACAATACACCGTAAGTATTTACAAAACGTGCAGATTTCACCATAAGTATTTTTCAATTATCCGTATTTTTATTCTAAATTTTGGTGTAGTACCAGAACTTAGTATATAATAAAATAAATAATAAAAGGCTATAATATATATATAAGTAATTTAGTACAAGTGGTTAAGTTCAAATATTTTTTCTTGAACAACCATGGTTCAAATCCTCTCATATACAATTTATTTTGAGATTTAAATTAATAATAATAAGGGTATTTTTGTCCTAAAATATTTCTTTTTTTTTTTGATAAGCTAAAAATTTATTGAGCAAATGTTCTAAAAAGAAATAGAACAAAGCAGGAAAAGATCCGAATAGGTCTTTTCCTTTAACGAGTACAGCTACAAAGAGCAAGAACAGAACCAGAATAAAACAAAACGTACAAACATCTTGCCTAATTCCTCTTCGGGTTCAAACAATTAAACCGGTTCGAAACCGGGACAGGGGATAAAACTTGGTCAGAAGTAGGGTCCAAAAGATTCTTGTCCTTCTCTCCCTCGGAAGCTAAGGAGCAGAGATCAACAGCTTTCCTACCAACCTTCGTACCGTAGCTCCAGTTGCCCGAGCTATCAATCTTGGCTACGTCCACCAAGAAACGACCCTTGTTATCCCCTTTATTTGTAGAAGTCCTGGATCTCGTCTGATACACTACCACTGGTTGTGCGATCACCTTCTCCAGGCCCTTCTTTGGGCACGTTTTTTTTTCACAGCCACCAATATCGGTTTTTGCAAGGCTTCCTTCCACGGACTCCCTTGGAAACCGAACTCCGAAGATGGAACACCCGAGCCCCTAACCGAGGGGTTCATATCTGTCTCCATTCGCTTAAAAATGGTATCCAAGGTCGGGTCCTCTCGAGCCAACGTTTGGGCCTTATCTGATGCAACGACAACAGGCCGAGGCAGCCCACAAGGCAGGCCCGTCCCTACCAGGCCAGCATCAACCTGAATTAGGCCAGGCCCGCCAAGAGAGATATCTTGGCCCAAAAGAGTTCGAGGCCCAACAGCTCCATCATTGACGCCGTCCAATTCCACTGCGTTGACGTCGTCCAAGGCAACTGAAGATGGCAATCCATCCGAGAAATCAGGCGCGATCAACCCAGGATCAACACAATCTTCCAAGATCGAAATCCCGTGATTAGCAATCCCTGAAAACACGGATCCAAATCCTGAAACGGGGGAAGAAGAGCTTGGGAGCTCGACGGAATCCGGCACAGTCGTCGTCGAGGTTGGTTCCAGAGAGGGAAGTGGCCCTAACCCTCTATGAGACTCCGTCGCAGTGACGTCTGACCGTGCAAGCTCACCAGATTGAAGGACCGGAGCAACACACGGAACAGAGCCCTTTCTCTGTTTTTCGGTCCGGACAGACCCAGTCGCCGGAGAGGCCAAATGTCGCCGAGAAGGAGTAACCAACTGGTTCAGTAACCCTGTAGGAGACTCCAGCACCTTGCCTACTGACCTGGCGAGCTCACCGGAGAGGAGGATCGCATCATCACGTGAAACAGAGCCAATGCTCTGTTTCACGTTCCCGACTGACTCGGTCGCCGGAGGGACCAAACGTTGCCGAGAAAACGCTGCGAATAACACATGTCCTCTCACTAGTGCACCATTTAAGGTCTCAACAGCCTGAGACGCTGCCAAGGGCGACGTGAAACGGACGCAACCGAAAAACCGACCCGTCCTGTTAGCTTTCTTCACCAACGAAAACGAATCGATATCGCCAAACTTGGAAAGTTCGTCCCGAAACCACTCCTCTGTCGCCTGATAAGGTAGATTCCGAACGTATAGCTCCGTGTCGCTCGTCACGTATTGAACCGGATGTCTTCGCCGGCGACCCACTACTCTGTCCGAGCACACTCCGTCCGTTTTCCTTTCCTTTGAATCAGCCAAGGGAATAGAAATCGGGGTAGGATCGATCTCACCTGACTGACCCTGCTTCGTCGTGGGTGCAGCAACCGGACGTGGCTTCCTACTCTGACGCTTCTGTGTAGCACCATCGGTGATCGGGCCGTCCGTGGACTGGATCTTCACCGGAAGACGCAAAGAGCGTTTTGGTTTGAGACTGTCCTTTTCAACAAAACCGAGATACACACCGTACAGAGACACCAGCGTCGAGCAGAAGGAACGGAAAGAGAGAACATCCTTCTCCGGTTGCCGGATCTTGTGGCGGCGCGGTTGCCGGGTCTTGTGGCGGCGCGGTTGCCTCAACGAAGCAGAGCTCTGTTGCTTCATAATCTCCCTCCCTTTATGTGAGAGTCAATTCTTAGGGTGTTAGTAGTCCTGTCCTAAAATATTTCAAAAGCATAGATTTACAAATATTGAATTATAGTGGCATACTAAAAAAAATATGCTATGTTATGAATCATAGATTTCCAAATTTCCCTTTTGTCTTTGAATGCATCAAATTGGATGATCAAATCGGATGATCAAACTATATGTTGATTGTACAAAATTATGATTTGCAGGTCTTGAAATAAAATGTGCTTTATAGTAGTACAAACCGGATAAGGGTCCGGATTGTGAGTGCATGCTGAACTGATATTTTGCTCATTTAATTAAAACATTAAACATTTTATAAATTTGAAATAATTTTTGGTAAAAATATTTAATAAAAAAATAAATAAATTATAAATAATCTTAACACAAGAAAATAATTAATAATTGCATTTCATGTTTAATTGCATTGCTCGGGAGCCCGATTCGACCCGAAAAATACTAAGATTTTGTCGGAAACAAACACTGACGAGTTTTACATTTTAGAAAAAATATTAGGTCCATTTTAAATGTTGCCTAATATTTGTTATATTGTAAAATTATCTATTTATACTTTAATTTTGGACTAATCCTATTTAGTTAAATCTTTTTTTTGATAAGCTCGAAAAAATTATTATTACTGATTCCAGAAAGAATAAAAAAGCCTAGCATCAAGAAGAAACAAGGTAGCAACCAACGATAACAAAGGGGCTCCAGCAAGGGGAGCCAAAGGCTAAGCCTTTTCTAAAAAAGAAAAAAACAAGGATCAAAAAGAAAAAAGAAAAAAAACTCCATCAACGATGAGCCATCACATTCTTCTTCTTGGCAGCCAATTCACGAATTACAGTCCATGCATTAGTACCATGAGACGAAGCTGTGACTTGAGTTTTTCCTTTTCCGATTTGCTCAACCTGCTTCCCAACATCGACGGGCCGAACATATCTCTCCCGATCCGAAACAAAAGGTTTACACGTCAAGGTGTAAACTTCCGTTAAATGCTTTGGGGGACGACTCACCCGCTTCTTGCTAAAGCGTCCTTCCACGGGAAATGTTCATGGTGCATAGGTTGGCCCCCAACCTCACCAATAACCTGTAAAGGCTGGACTTGGGTGAGCCCAGAAGCAAGCCCACCTGATTCCAAAGCCGGCCCAGATGAAAGTTCAAGCCCAACAGCATTAAGGACTGCAGCACCAACGCTGTTTTCTGCAGCACAGTCCCTAATCATCACCCCGCCAACGACGGAGTCATCCAACACCTTGGACGAGATCGTATCAAGATTTGATGCTTCACGCACAGGATCGAATCCAATCTCAACCGGAGGATTTGAATCCACTTGAACATCGACAACCAAAGGAGTTGAAACCGTCTCTGCACCGACGTCAGCATCGACATCGGCAACCAACTCCGGCATGTCCCCGGACTGACCTACCCCTTCATCCTCCTCAACAACTTTCCCCAGAGACCCCTGAACAGTCTCTGCTCGCTGAACTGGTCCTTGGATCGGACCACCAGAAATAGAGCACCCCCATGGCTTACCAGATTCCGTCGCTAGAGCTACTGATGTCCGGCGATGCCAAGTCGTGGCAACAAAAAGCACGTACCCGTCAACTTTAAACCCATTCAGAACCTCAATTGCCTTATCCGCTACACCCTCCGAATCAAAATAAACAAAACCAAAGTATCTGTGACTGTGGCTCGGACGTTTGGGAACTTTAACGAACGCAATCGTACCGAATGGACTGCAAATATTACGAGTCCATTCTTCCGACTTCGAAAGTTAACCCATTAACAAAAACCTCATCCTTTTGTTCTATGAATTTAACGTTCCTCCGAGGCCGGCGACGAACAACCTTTGGGGCAACGACCGCCTGTGTCTCTGTACGAGTTCTTCCTGACACTGTCTCAACCGAACGTGAAGCAACAAGTGTTGTTGCAACCCGATCAGAAGCCCTGACATCAGGATCAGAAGCTACAACCCGAGAAGACCCCCCACTAGACGATCGTCTTCTCTTTCTTTTGGTACTTCGACCATGAGCAGGAACAACAACAACCGGAGGGAGAGTCTCTTTGGCCTGAGCACCGTCCTTGGTGTCATCTACACCTGAAACCTTTGTCTTGGTCTTCGATTGAGAAACGAGACCAGCCAAGAAAGAGTCTTCATCCAAAGCTCTAGCCGAGACCTTCTTCGACTTAACCCTGACCTTCTTCTTCGTTTTGACAGGATCAGGATCCTTTGTGGATGACGTTGCAAAGGTTTTGCAATACTGTCCGTATAGAGAAACTAAGACGGAGCAGAAGGAAGAGAACGGGAGCACACCAACCATCCCTGGCATCACCGTTCCCTTCCTCACCTTCGATCTAACCATTGCAGAGATGAAACAAACAGCAACAAATCTGCCGTACCTAGATCGATGAACACTTGCAACCGATTGAGCACACTCCTGTTGTACCCAAGGATCGGACGGAGCTTGCTGAATCGAAGCTTCCGGCGACTCAGAGATTCCCGACGACGGCGCGACAGCAGCAGATGAGTGGATTGGATTCGAGGTTTGGTGATCAGCCACAATCCAACCTTCTAGATCGATGAACACAGAGGACGGAACCACCGCCAACGAGCCGGAGATTGAAACCGATTGAGCACACTCCACACTGCTTTACCGGACCACACCGACGAGACTCTAAGCTTCCGGCGATTCCCGACGACTCTCCCTCCACCAGAACTCGACCTGCTTCGTCGATGGTGAGTTCGCGCTCAAGCCCACACGGTTCCGACTCCGGCGAACACAAACATACCATATCTATTTATTTAAATCTGCTTTTATGTATTTAAAAAAACAAATCGGGATGGCCACGTGTCGCAATAGGATGGCTGACACACGACTCAGGTCGAGCGACCCGCGAACCGGAAACACGGTGTGCGGGTCGCACATCGCTCCGCGAACCGTATTTTTTTCGGTTCGCGGGTCGTAAAATTGGGGCCCCATAATGCACCGACCCACGAACCGTAAAAATACGGTTCGATACGCGGAACGCAATATGGTACGTTGCGTTGTTCCTGCTCTTATCTGGCAGCAGCTCATCCTCTTGATCATTATTTGGATCATTTTATGCTCAGTCTTATCGGATTTTTGGTTGGTTGCTCCTTCAACAACTTCATTTCTTGCTGATTTAGTTCAAAATGCTAAGAAGAGAACTCGGTTAGTCCTACCGGACGCTATGCATGAATGTCGTGGCATATGTGAGTTGGTTGGCCATATCCTATCGTTTGTGCTTGTTTGGGGCGATTTGGTCCGTCATCGCCTCCCATGCCCGCCTCTCCTTAACTAGTAGTTTTTGTTGCTCCTTTAGACGACGACTGAGTTTGTCCACCTTTTGAGAGGATTTGAAGGACGTAATGGAGGAAGAGGTACCACCCCTTACCGTTGGGAGCCTGAATTTTTTTCCGACGCTCGCCTGCATGCGTCCTTTAGGGCCGTCGACCAAGGTGTCGATCACTCCAATCTCCTCAAGATCACGGTCCTTGTCCAAGGGCATCAAAGACGTGTCCGCCCACACGGACTCTTACTTGGTAGCTAGGTTCGCCATGTACTCATCCTAACCCTTTTGAAACAAAATTTGAGATATAAATGAAAATTAAAAATAAACGGTTATTGAAACATGTTAACTAACAAGTTGAATGGAATAGCTAAATTATGAAAATCATACCCCGTGTTCAATGGTATCCGAATATGGATCGTTTGGCGGGAAGGCCGTAAGTACAGCACCAGAGCGTAGAGTGTTGGACTCGGTTGCTTTACGAGCTTTGATATCGTCGAAGATGACATCCAACGACCTTCTTCCAACACGGTGTTTGCACTTATTGTGCGACTGAGACTCCACAGCCTCGTGGGAATTTAGCTACCATTTGCAAAATATTTGAAGGCATTAGTAACACAAATTAACCAACATCGTGTTTGTTAATTTATAATGAAATGGGAACCGTTGTACTTATAATATGTGCATCAGAATTCCAATGGTTGTGAAGCTACTGTTACTGTTAGGGGCGATCGAGGAACTCTTTAGGCATGTCATCATACATATTCAAGTTTCCTTTTGCCAACTTTGTATGTTCATACTCCTCCCTCCACTTCTTGCACTCATGCCTCTAGTTTTTTATACCAGTCCTTAGCGATACTCTCTATTCATAACACGAGTTGGCGATGACCATGGTTGAAATTGTATAATGCCTCAAAAAGATAAGTACGAGGAAATTAGTAGATATTAAGAAAAAAATGAAGAGAAGTACAAAAGTGTTATGCTTAGCCGACTGACCCTCACTTTTGTATCGAGTCTATCATAGTTCTCGACGTTCACCAAGACTTGGTCATGAACTGTTGACCTTATGTTTAGAGTGAGTTTGGCTTCATCATTCATACAAATGGGCTTGTCCTTAGCAGCATCCCATTCCATCTTCAATCTCCCATCAGCTTGGACGTGCTTCTCGGTCCACAAGGTCATGACAATACCTCGTTTACTACCCGATTCTTTCTTTGATTGAGTTCATTACCAAACTCGGCATCTTCTAAAGTTCTCTTGGAGAGAACAGGGCCCAACAACACCAACCAATTCCCAACACTTGGGCTCCTAGAGGCCAACGACCTACTAAACGACGATGAAAATTGAACCTAAGATTCTTGTTCAGCCGTATTTCCCCCTACTTTCTCAAAGGCTTCCTCGAATGACGTCATTATATCTCTCGACATCCTACATTACAACTCACATATAATCAATGAAATATTGGAAAACAATTCTTGAATTTAATTACCTAAATTCTAAATCACCAAATATATAACTTTTAATTATCGTTCAACCACCAAATCCCTAATGCTAATTCCCTAAATCGTACATAATTGAATGTGATATTAAAAAAATGATTTGTACATTAAATTACCTAAAGTTTAAATCACCAAACAACTAACTTTTTTGAGCATATAATGGAACTTTATTGATACGAAAAACCAAACACTACAGGAAGACAAGGACTATAACAGAGTACCCCGCTATAACAGGAGAAAATGTGTGTTGAAGTGAGAAAAACAAGTGATATGGTGATAAAACACATGTAGTTTGGTGATAAACCTAGTGTTTAGTGTTGATAAAACTAGTATTCAGTGTTGATAAAAAAACATGTGATGAGGTGATAAAAATCATGTCCAGTTTTGGAAAATGAGGTGATAAAACTATTGTTCCATGTTGAAAAAACTTGTGTTTAGTGTTGATAAAAATCACACACATATATTTTTTTAAAGCAGTCCTGAAATAAAATAAAAAATCGTGCCTCAAAATATATCCATCATTGGTTTTGATAGAAAGCCCTTGAAAAATCAAAGCTATTGGTGCAAGTTAGAAGCCAATCAGAGTTCAAACGAAGCGGAAATGATTAAATTAGTGAATTGGTAAAAAAAAATAGTATGACAGTTCTACTAAAACACCCTTACCACTTACTAAAAAGTTTTGCGTTTGCAATCACCAACTCAATTGCATCTCATTCATCCATTTATGAAATGAACGACATGGATGAGTTCTCACAATTTTTAGCTTAAGGGTTGGTTTTTAGTGGATTTCTCCTCATTAGTTAGATGTTATAAGTATTGTAAACACAAACATTTAGAGGGCCCTCGTTGTTCCCTCCTTCCTACAACAAGAGATGAGTCATTTAGAGTTCCATACAGGAACTATGGCCACCGTCGCCGCAACCACATCTCCTCCCTCCTCCTCTCCTCCTACCTTCCATCCTCGACCATAGCCTTCTCTCCAATCGCCACCTCCTTTTCGGCCCAATCCTCTTATCTAATCATCACAGTCCATCCTCGGGACTCTTTCTCTAGTGACGCCAACATCTGTTAAGGTTGGATTGGCTGTCATCAAACGCCAGATAGGGCCGTTCCCACTGGATGAAGATGATGTGGTGGTCGTCCCAGATAGATCAGTTCTAGCGGTAAACGACACTCGGTATCGATACGGGCTGACTAGTCGCCTTATTTATGGGATCTTTTGTAACCCAAAAACCCTTTGTGCGATTATGTCGGTGACATAGAGGGCGCGGAAATTGGTGGTGTGGTCGTTGACACATGAAGCATTGGCCTTCTTCTTCCCCCCTCGGAAGACAATGGAGGACATCCACAACCGGGGCCCGTGGTCCTTCAATGAATCCATACTATTGTTCATGCCCTTCTCCCGTGCATGCAATCGGAGGACATACATTTTTGGCACATGCAAATCAGCTTCCGAGCATTCAACGTTCTGGTGGAGCTGAAAAAATGTCCAGATCCTAGAACTCTTCGCACCTAATATTGGATCTAGGTCCTCACGTTCCGTGCCCACGTCAATGGGGATGAGACAAATTCCTCTGGCTCTGAGTACAATTGGATGTGGATAGACTGCTCCGCCTCTAGGCCCGACTAGTATTTCCAGGCCACTCCAAACCTTATCAGGGCATATTCCAATATGATCAGTTTTTAGAGTTCTTTATCTGGTTTGGTCGGCTATGTCATATTACCCAAGAATGACAAGACAACTTACCTGGTATGTTGAAGGAGGGCATTCTCTTTATCTCTTCACTTTTGGGCTAAACTTGGACTTGATACAGATGGCATGTTGTAAACATATTGGGCATCTCCCCTTGAAAACCCTATGGTGGGGTTGTTGGATATGCCTTTGAGGGAGGTAGAGGTACAGACATACCCATCAACTACATCGCATACCATTACGCTCCGACAACTACTACTAAGTTTCCACCCCAAGGGGTCTCGAGCAGTGATGACTAGCCTTCGAAGATTTATGACATACTTAAAAAGACCATCAAATTGAGGGTTCTAGGGGGTGGCGCATCTCGGATCGGATGGGTAATGTGCCCGGGCCATAAAGATCCATGACCTAGCTAACATGGATTGAAGGGCCAGCGGAGCGTGGAGGAGGGACATCACTAGCCTCTTTCTCTATCTGATCTTCCTAGTAAGATCCCCACTCCCCCGATCGCTCTCGGGGATACACCACAACCATGAGCGCTACGGCTTTGAAAGAAGAAGGAGCCCTAAGCCCAATCTAGGAATGGGTCGTAAGAAGGTGAAGGGGTAATAATCTCAGGCCAAGAAGAAGGTCCATACCTGGAAGAGCCGATTGAAGTGGGCATTGGAGCTGTCAAGACCGTCCAAGCTATAAGAACCGCCTCCGATCGATCCCGGTCGAACCGGCGACTTTTGGCGAAGTTTGACTTTCGGCCGGAAAAGTCAACCGAAGACTCCGAAAGTCGTTCGGGACCTTTCCGGGGACCAAAAAGCTTAGCCGTCATCACGGTTAGCTTAGTTGGGCCATTTCCTTTCGTTTGACTATAATATTGGAAAAGTCAAATCTTGGTCAAACTCGAACCTTTTATCGACTGAAACGAGTGATATCTTGTGCTGAATTTTATTTAAACCATGGAGTGGTCCCCTCATGGACATGTGTCAAGGCTTGTTGGAAGAGAAGAATTGGGTATGTTATGACCCTTATACCCTCCTTAGTGGTTTTGGGGGAAGAGTAAGGCTAAGGGGTATTTTGGACACTATCCCTTCTAGGTTTTAAGCCCCATTTGGTGCCCATTTCAGCACAAATACCAAGGCAGCCGAATTTGGGAGAGAGAGAGAGAGAAGGAAATTGGTTTTGGAGGCTTGAAGAAGAAGATAGGAGGAAAAATGTAAGCTTGAAGCCACTTTCTACCCAAAACCTCTCAAAAGCTCTTGATTCTTTATCTACTCTTCATCCTCAAGGTAAATCCCTCCCCTATTTTTGTTTCTATGGATTTTAGTTCTTGGGTTTTGGAGAAATTTGATGAACAATGGATGGGTTTGGAGTTGGGAGTTTAGATGATGAAGTTTTGGAGGATTTTGATATTAGATGATGGATTTAATTAGTATTTTTGGAGTTTTGATGAACACACATGGTGGGTTTTGAAGTAGAGACGTTTAGGAACTGTTTTTGGAGCTTTAGAAGGTCATCCATGGAGGTTTTGGGGGTTAAAACCGTGAAAACCCGAAGCTGGAGGAAGTAGACGGATGAATAGTACCAGGCGTCACGGTTCCGTGACAGGAACCGTGACGGAGGACGTCACGGCTCCGTGAGGGAGACCGTGACGGCGTCAGACTCGGCTCCGTGAGGAGAACCGTGACGGCGCAACCCACGGATCCGTGACCAGATCCGTGGCTGACCAGTTTTGGTCCTTTTGAACCCTTTTCGATCTTTTTCCGTTTACTTCAAGTTGATGTGTTTGAAACAACGGGTGAAGTCTTTTGAACTTTGATGATTGCACCTTGATTAGCCTTTAATTAGAATTTAATTGTGATCCAAGACCTTGGAACCGAGCTCGAAATGAGAAGAAGATTTGGACCCGAGTGAAGGTGGGGAGGAAGCTAGCTTGGACTCCGACAACTAGAAGGATTGTTAGAGGAAGACCACAAGATAGGGAAAGTACTAAACTCCTCGTTTAGATAACGCTTTAGTATTCCTATTAGGATAATAAAACTAGAAAGGTCCTAGATTGCTTATAGGATGCGAATAACTAGAATAATTGTCTTTCAATTACTAATAACCGGACGTGTCTAGTATGCATGCATAGGTTGTGAACAACTAGTTTAACTCGCTTTCAATACTTGGGAAATTGCTTTACTGGTAGAAAGGCCGAGATGAGCCATAGGATTGGTTGTGGTTGCCTCACATGCATTGCTTGCTTAGTTTTATGGTGAATTAAGGGTCTAATGAAACTAGATAAATTGTATGCTTGAATGATCACATGAATGCTTGGATGATTGTATGATTGAATGAATGGATGATTGAGTGTAATTGATTGTGCTAAATGGTATGATCGGGTGAGTGATAGACCGATGGAACGTGGCTAGTAAGTATGATGGTAAGTGTAATTGTGGGTATGAATCCCTTGTGACGTGTATTGATTGATCCTGCGGGATATTGGTTGTGGACCCAGCGGGATATTGGTTGTGGACCCTGCGGGGCATTGATTGATTGATCCTGTGGGATATTGGTTGTGGACCCTGCGGGGCATTGATTGATTGATCCTGCGGGATATTGGTTGTGGACCCTGCGGGGCGTTGATTGGTTAATCCTGCGGGATATTGATTGGAGGACCCTGCGGGGCATTGGTTGGTTAATCCTGCGGGATATTGATTGGAGGACCCTGCGGGGCATTGGTTGGTTAATCCTGCGGGATATTGATTAGAGGACCCTGCGGGGCATTGGTTGGTTGATCCTGCGGGATATTGATTGGAGGACCCTGCGGGGAATTGGTTGATTGATCCTGCGGGACATTGATTGGAGGACCCTGCGGGGCATTGCTTGATTGATCCTGCGGGACATTGGATGGTTTACCCTGCGGGGAACGGTTACTTATTGATTCACCCGAGTGTATGCGTCTTGCGGGAGCATTACCTTGGTTCCTATGACATATGATCCTTTGGGGGCATTTCCGAGAATCCCGACGATAAGCGTCCCTCAGGGATTATTACCGGTAGCCCGATGTATGTGCCTCCTCTAGACCGAGGGAAAATCTGATATGACACGGATACTCTTGTGGATCGGAGTATGGGATCCCATATGACACAAAAACCTATTCGTGGATCGGAGTATTGAGGATTTGAGCTGCTGACGTGATATTCACGTGATCCCATTTTAGTAGTTATTGGATCTTTACAACGCTTTTCATTTATTCTCCTGAAAGTTACCGTTATCCTTAAGAATGTGATATTGTTCTTATCTTGTCTGTTTTACCGCATTATTTTGGATTAAAAGTATTAATTACAATATGTGTCGTCGGGCTAAAGAAGTTTTATTATTAAATTGGAGGTTAAACTGTTTATGATTTTCCCTACTGAGCGTAAGCTCACCCCTATTTGTTTTATTTATTGTTTGTACAGGCGTGCTTATTGTGTAGTGGATTCGAGGCTCGAGAGCTTCAGGATAGTCCGGGTGCCTTTATATTTAGAGACGTTTATTTTTTGTTATGAACCTTATGTTTAAAGGATTTATTATGGAGCTTTTTACTTGAGATATTTGATGGAAACTAAACTTGGAGAGTTATATTGGATTTGAGACACTTTTGTTGTTATATTTCGTATTATCTTTAAGTTACGTCTCGAGTCCGGTCAATACCGGATTTGGGGCGTGACACAAGCCCAAGAAACCTTAGAGGACTCTAAAACTCTATAGGCTTCTAAGCAGCCCGCTAGGAGATATGAGGCATCATGCAGAATGTAGGATAGTGGGCTGGAGAACTACCCCACATAACTCCAAGACGGACTACCTTGGCATTTTTCTGTAGGGCAGAATACCATGTCCCAATTCCATGAGACTTGGAAGACCAACGGGCAATCGTGCTGACCCACCCCCCCCTCAAGCGTCCTTTCGACATGTCCAAACTACTGTCTAGACACACTCGAGTTTTTAGGAATCTTTGTCATATGTCTTATTTTTTCAGTTGTATTTTTTTATTGTAAATATCCGATGGAAAGTTGATCATTTTTATGGATCCAGAGCGTTGATACACTTGCTTTCTTGTGGGGTCCCAAACTATAATTTGGAACCCAGTGAGTTGTCCCTCTTACTATACGATGATTGTATAAGCACTGTGTTTTCATGATTTATAAAAATCAGGATCGCCATACTTCAAAAAAAATCCAATAAAACATTTTTTTTGCGAGGAAGTAAACATATTATAAATATCGTCTAGAAGGCACATGCCACAAAAGGGCAACCAAACATAATCCAAACATGAAAAAAGAACAAAGTAATTATGAAAGTCCTAGCATCATTGGACCAATATTTAAATAACAATAATCTGTTCGCAATACTAAGGACTGGAACAAGTTAGATGGTGCGCTTAGGTGATGCCAGAGGGCAACTGCTAGAGCGATTGGGACCACCTGAATAGTTTCCAGAATCTAGGAGAAGGGGTGCGCCAAGATAAGACCCAAGGTTGGGTGGTGCACTAGTAGACATAAAGTTCCCCGCGATGTTGACTGAGGTCCTCCTACCTCGGATAGTCAGTGAGGGCTCTAGAAACGTATGAGTGCCAGCCCCTGAGATGGTAGGGCAAATACATTGTGGTTTCAGTCGATACCTAGGAGCCAATGAGAGGGTAATACAAGAGACATTCTCATTGGAATCTTTTTGACTCGTTGATCGAGGCAGAGGGGGCTTATTACCCCCCACCCGTTCCCTTGTGTTGTCCATCGAGTCTGACGAGTCCTCCGCGTCCAAGCCCAGAATGTCCATCACCAACCGTTTTCCCATCCCCGTGAGGGAGCCAGTGACCCGAAAATGTGAACTAGAGCTCCGAGCATCGTCCCTACCCCTTAGAAAGGTTTGGGAAGGTCCTTGAGCCATTAATACATATAAAAGGGGTCCCTTCTACTTCAATTACCTTCTCTACTCCCTATAAGAGAGTTCCCTATGACAAGATTTATCCTCTCATGTGAGGGTGGTACAACGGTGACACTCGGGTGCCTAACGGGTCGTGTTATCTCACAACCTTAGAGACCAGTAGCTTCCTCATGCTTTTTCCCTTTCCTTTGTGGTCTAGTACACTATGATTTTTACTCCGCCGATATTTGTTAGAGTAGTATGTATCCTCTCTCGAAGGTTTGGGGCTCGTGAAGGCCCACCCTGCTTTGTCCTTGTCATTCTCTAGCAGTTCTCGAGGTCATCAAACTCTCCCATGGTTCCGCAGACGCCCTCATTGAGATGCCCTGAGACCACGTACTAGTAGAATAAACATTGTCCATATGGTCTACACAATTGCAATCCAACCAATCATCAGACATATATTCGTAGCACAAAATAAACAACAATCGTACCTTGGAGTTTGCCTCCTAAAATAAGAGATGAAGCTGAAGTGGGAGGCATTAATCCACTCATATTTGGATGCGCATGTAATCTCCATATCTCATGTCGTCAGCGTTGTCGTCCACCCCTAGGCTGACCCCAAACGCATTCCCCTTATGATAGGCATCCACCAGAAGGTTCGAGACGCGAATCGACACTAAGAAGTGAGTAAACAGGATATCCCTCGGTCCTATGTGTGGTCGTAGGTCTGTGATCCAATGATCGTAGGAAGGACCATGGTTATCCCGTTCGTACCCGAGCGTGCAGTTTGGAAAAAGAACCAGACTACCCCTGCATCCAAATGTCGGGCAATGGCATGCAATAGCCTCCATAGCTACGCCAGCCAGCCCACCAAGGATTGTTAGTGGAAGTCTCGTGGAGACAATACCCTCACAACCAAAGCATACACAAAATTCAGATCACGACCACATAGCTTCGTTGACAGGACCACCATTTATCGGTTGGAGAGACCGCTCATTCGGTGTCTTAAAGACTCCACACTAGCCGATCAGGAGAAAGGGCATAGACGACCAAATCATCCCCTGCCAGTGGCGACAATCCCTACGGATTTCTCTAAGTGATGCTAGTGACACGACCCCCATTGAAACCTTATCGTCTCTCCGAACCCACGAAGATTTGTTCCTCTCCATCCAGACCAGCGTCACCGTGTCCTGAAGTATTCATTGTAGTTATGGCAACACCACCTCCTTGATTTCCTCGTCCCCACACACCAATTTTCGGATCTAGAGTCCTCTATAGCTACATGCCGGAAACCAGTAGGGCCGACGACCGAGGGTCTCCAATCTCTTGAGTAGGCGAGGCCTCACCTCTGTTCGGCCAAGTCTCAGAGACCCATCAGATCCTTGAGCCTCTGTTCCTTCCGTCTTGATCTCCGTCAAACTCTCCCCACTCGTCGCTTGCAAGTTTCTCTATCGGACAAACGAGGCCTTCGCCGACACTATAGCGGAGTCGGACAAACTCCTTAGGAGCAGATCAGGTGTGGGTAACGGGGATAGGGCCGTCCTTGCCGCTCTCTGGAGCCGTGGACCAACGCCCACCACCCATTTCTGGGTCGGGTCACATCGTCTCGCCAGAATGAACGCCTGTCTAGCCGCCGCTATCCCCGTTGTCGTCGGAGAGCTCGCCGCTATTATCGAAAATTACATATCATCGTCACCTGCTACAACCTCCACTCTACTCATTTTTAGTTTCGGACAAAGTGATAGGAGGCACTTCCAATAAAACATCTGATTAGGGTATAATGATTTCAATTTTAGTATTTTATTTTGTAACTAGAGTGTAATGTTTTGTTGGACTCATTCTCATACCGTAAGGAGGATCATAACTTGGGTATCATGATTTCAAATGCTTATTGTGGTAATTTCATAATCTTTTTTTAGAGGAAGGATCAAATATTTGATATCAAGGTAAATAAAATAAAATATAATAAATATACTGTTAACCAAAAGCACACTCAACTAATGACTTGTTCTTTATGTATATGTACAAGTAGTACCTATTGTCAATATAATAGGATAAACTAACCAGCATTTATTTTGAGAAGTAATTTTTCCAATTAATAATTAATTATACAAATGAGCTTGCCGTAGTCCAAAACTCTGACCAGTTTTAATCCTTCAACAAGAAATGTTTTTTTTGATCGGCAAGACATAATTTAGATTGATAAACCTCTTTTGAGGAGAAAGAGGAACCAAAAACAACCCAACTCCTACCCCCAATCAATCATATGTTGATTATAAGGAGCAAGGAGGAGGGGAAACTAATCAAAGAACAAGCAAATAGACAAACAACAAAAAAAGAAATAGATGCATCTTGTGAGTGAGGAAATGTGTGCTTGACTCATGCTTGAGATCTTTGATTGCTTGTGGAGGTGTAGATGTGTAATGCATGCTGATCAAGGAATTGAGTGGTGTATGGAACGGTGAGTTGATCTAGACCCAGGCCTTTGATTGTTGTGTTGTGTGCTAAGGCCAGAGATCATCACGAGCTCGATAGGGCAGCCCATACTTCTGAGGCGATCAACGACATACCCCCGCTTTCGCCGAAGTGTCCCAAAGCAATAACACCCGAGTTTCCGCCCAATCCGGCATGGTGCAGGCGAAGGGCATTATCGAGAACGCACAGAGCAACAATAACAGACGACATCGACTGAGGATCCTCTTCACATTCCAGCCAACACTGAAAACGCTAGGAAGGGGATCGAAATTTCTTCCAAGCCTAAGTCGGGCTTGAGGACTGCCAGAATAACCTTGGCAAGCACATACAGGCAGGGAAGACGTGTAGTGAGCCGAGATCTACACGAGCCCGGAGAGGCAGCCCATACGCTGAGACAAACAACGACATACCCCCGCTTTCGCCGGTGTGTCCCAAAGGCAAAACACCTGAGTTTCCGCCCAAATCGGCATGGAGCAGGCGAAGGGCAATAACGCAGACGCTCAGAGCAGCAACGGCCTCGACAGAGGATCCCCTTCACATTCCAGCCAACACTGAAAAAGCGAAAAAGGGGATCAGAATTTCTTCCAAGCCGAAGCCGGGCCATAGGACTGCAAGATCGATCCAGGGAAAGCACAAGCCAGCAGGGAAGACCTTCAGCTTCCGGCGAGCAAACCATCAGCTTCCGGCAAGCAGACCTTCATCTTCCGGCGAGCAGACCTTCAGCTTCCAGCGAGCATTCCATCAGATTCCGACGAGCAGATCTGACCAGAAGAGCAGCAACCCGACCACTAGCATCACCACCCTACAGTGCGAGGTGTCCGCACATCAGTTCAGGAGAAAATGTCACTGGTGGTGTTAGATCTGAACATCGAGCCGTCAGATCCAAACCCTCGTGAACCAACGTTGGCCGGTAGCGAAGCCTTCACCAACACAGACCCTCGAGACACACCGGCACATCCAAGCCTTTACCAAAACAGATCTGAGCTCGTCAAACTCGGCGAGCAGGTGAGCTCCGGCGAGCTTGTAAATCTGAGAGGAAGCCCAGATCTGAAGCACCACGAGGGTCGGGCTGTTACCGCACACCACAGATCACCAGAGTACACCCACGAGCAAGAAGACGACGACGACAGCAAGACTCCGGCGAAGAGAAGAGGCGAGATCTGGCGAGAAGCAGAGGCGAGATCCGGCAAGAAACAAAAATAGGGGAAGAGGAGGGAGAGCAAGAAGAAGCTAAGGGTGGGGAGGAGGTCACCACCGGCAGCTACCAAGGCTGGAGCCATGGCCGGTGCCGGTGGTGACAGCGAGAAACGGGGACTAACGGCTAGGGTTTCAAGGAGAAGTTTGAATTTGGTAGAGAGAGAATTCCTGATTTTATCCCACAGCCTCAATTTTCCTTCAACAAGAAATGTTATGACCTTTACCATGTGTCGCATCCCAGAAACAAGAATTACGTCATCAGTGCTTCTCGATAGTGTTGGATTGTAATTCCCTGATTTCTCATTAATTGAATTAGGTATATATACATCATTGACTATGATTCAAATATATGATAAACTTAATCCGTAAAATACAAATGACAAAAAATTATAATGAGTATTCTTATCTAACATACCCCTTCAGTCGGAACTGGAGGAGGTAAGACATTCAAACTGGCCTTGAAATCTGAGAAGAGAACTTGCGGGAGCCCCTTCGTAAAGATGTCGGCAATCTACGATCGAGAGGGGTTGTGGAGAACTCGAACATGACCCTTAGCAACCTTTTCTCGGACAAAGTGGATATCAAGCTCAATATGCTTCGTGCGTTGATGATGAACAGGATTGCCGGAGAGGTAGATGGCACTCACATTGTCACAATAAACCAAGGTAGCTCGAGACAAAGGACAATGGAGTTCCAAGAGCAAATTTCGAAGCCAGCAGGATTCTGATACTGCATTGGCAACACCTCGATATTCAGCTTCCGTGCTAGAGCGAGAAATAGTAGGTTGCCGTTTGGAGGACCAGGAAATGAGATTTTCACATAATAACACACAATAGCCAGACGTGGATCGTCGAGTGTCAGGACAACCATCCCAATCAGCATCAGTGTAAGCTACTAACTCCGAGCTTTTGGAAGTGTAAAGATGAAGACCCAAGTGCAGTGTGCCCTGAATATATCATATAATGCGTTTGAGAGCTGTCATATGAGTATCACGGGGATCATGCATGTGGAGACAAATCTACTGAACCGCACATGAGATGTCTGGTTGAGTGAACGTGAGATACTGCAAGGTGCATGCAAGACTGCGATATAGAGTGGGGTTGGCATAGGGAGCACCAGAGACTCCACTCACTTTCTCCTTTGTATCAACTGGAGTGGCAGACGGGGAACAGGAACTCATGCCAACACGATTACCAATCTCTTCAGCATATTTCCTCTGGGAGATAAACATCCCCGTTGAGTGTCTAGCAACAACAACACCTAGAAAAAATGACAAGGGCCCAAGGTCCTTCATAGCAAACTCATAATCAAGCTGAGACATAATAGGATAGGCGTAGATCATGACTGGAAGCCGTCAGAATAATGTCATCCACATATAATAATAAAAATGCAGTATCAGAGCCACGACGATATATATATATATAAAGAGTGATCAAACTGGCTATGAGAAAATCCAATAGTGGAGACAAAATCTCTAAAACGCTGATACCAGGCCCTCAATGCTTGCTTCAGACCATAAAGCAAGCGATGCAGCAGACATACATAATCAGGATGGGTGGAGCTGCGAAAACCCATAGGTTGATGCATATAAACAGTCTTGCCGAGATGCCCATGCAAAAAGGCGTTCTTGACATCTAGTTGATGAATAGGCCACGATTAAGAGACTGTTAGACTGAGCACTGTTCGAATGGTGGTTGGCTTAACCACCGGGCTGAATGTCTCATCACAATCGACCCGAACTTGTTGTGAACGTCCATCACCTACAAGACGAGCTTTATAGCGCTCAAAAGAACCAACAAACCGCCTTTTATGACGAAAAACCCACATAGACCGAATCACATTAGTATTAGCAGGACGAGGAACTAATTCCCAAGTCTTATTTTTAATCAAAGCATTAAACTCGTAAAGCATTGCTAGTTTCCAGTTAGGATCAACAAGATCAAGTAATGGGGTTTTGGGTATTGGAGAAGGGTCAATGGAAGAATTAAAGTTAAATAAAATTCGGGGTTTGAATATACCTGCTCGGCTCCGAGTAACCATGGGATGAGTAGGTGGAGTTGGGTCAATGGCTGGTGGAGAGTGTTGGGCTGAGTCAGGTGGGCCGATCAGGGCTGAGGCAGACGGGTCAGGCAGAGGAGTGGGGGAGGACGGGATGGATGATGCTAAAGTAGTTGGGTCGGGCGACGATGAAACAGATGGGTCGGGTGAAGGTAATGGGTATGGGCTCCGCGCTGATGGGGTAGATGGGCCAGGCTGGGAAGTGGCAACAGACCCACGACTAGGTGTTGGGCTCAGCAATAGTAAACAAAGAAAAGGAGACGGCCCATCATCCAAAAAACAGTAAGCTGCAGGTGTTAGGTTAGAAGAGGTAGAAAAAGGAAATGTCGTTTCATCAAAAATAACATGCCTACATATAATTACTTTATTATGATGAATGTCAAAGCACTTATACTCTCAGTGCTGCGAAGGAAATCCAAGAATGACACAAGCCGACGATCGAGATTGCAACGTATTCCGAGGAGTAGAGGGTACAAGAGGGTAACACAGACAACCAAATGTACGCAAATGAGAATAAGTAGGAGTACAATGAAATAGAAACTGAGTTGGAGAAGAAAAATTTAGAATTTTTGATGGAAGAATGTTATAAAGATATGTTGACATGTGAAGGGCATGATGCCAAAATGAAGGAGGAAGACAAGCGTGAATAAGAAAAGTACGAACCATATTGTTAACAGTTCTGATTTTACGCTCAGCACGACCATTTTGGGAGGATGTATGAGGACATGAAAAGCGAAAAACCATTCATGTAGACAAACAGAACTGACGAAAAGAAGAGTTATCGAATTCTTTTCCATTATCGCATTGAAAACTTTTAATGGTACGACCAAATTGAGTACGAACATAATTCCCAAACATCGTAAATATTGTAAATACTTAAGGCTTAGCACCCAAAGGAAATGTACATAGAAAATTTGTGTAATCATCAAGAAGCAACAAATAATAACGATGCCCAACAGAACTCAAAACAAGAGTAGTCCATAAATCAACATGAATAATGTCAAATGGAGAAGAAGTAGTATTTAAAGAAGTACTAAATGACAATTTAACATGTTTGCCAAAAACACATGACTGACATATATGAGATTTATTGTTTGAAGAACAAGAAATTAAATGTTGACTCTGAAGAGAATGAAAGACGGGATCACCAAGATGACCCAACCGAGAGTGCCAAATCTGTGAAGACAATGTAGCTAGAGCCAAAGGTGAACCCGTAGACACTAACGATGTGACTGAATAAAGATCATTGGAACTGTTGCATCTCAAAACCGGAGTGCCCGTCCGAAAATCCTTCACATAAAAACCAAAAGGATCAAATTCAACTGTAGCATTATTATCTGTGACAAAACAACGGACTGGAACAAGATTCTTAAGAATTTTAAGGGTATGTAGTACATTGGTCAGACGTAAATTAGGGTGAGTAGGTAGTAAAGGTGTATGACCAGAACCGGTTATAGGAATAAGGTTACCGTCCCCAACAACAACTTGACGAGAAATGCTAGAATTAAAATAAGGTTTCAGACTACCTGAATGTGAAATCATATGGGAAGAAGCACCTGAGTCCATATACCAATTTGGATCCGGTTGCTGTAAAGTCATCGTCTACATAGCTCGGTCAATGTCGGTAGGTACATCTGAAAAACCGATATTCCTTCCCTCCTTCCTTTTGGTGTATCCCCCCCCCCCCCCCCCCCCCCCGCCTACAATATAATCCTACTTGCATGAATTATCTTCCCATGGCTACAAGTTGGCTTTTGGCGGCTGCATTTCTGAAATCCTCACACGGAATGAGTGGTACTACCTCGAGTGCCTCGACTATACAAGTCCAAGGTCTCTCCAAAAGATGACTGCTACAATTGCGACAACTGTCCTACCAAAACAACTTCTCCGACGGTTTAGTACGTCTGTCTCCCCTTTTTCCCCAAATCCACAAAACTAATTTATTCACACTTTCTATGTTCCAACTACAAGCTGAATTTCACTATGCAAGATGCATCAGACCTGATCATATGTACAACCCTGAACAAATTCGTTGAACGAATGGTTGGTTCTTCTGCGAAGAAACTTTTCAACCGGGTCGAACTTGAAACAGACACCTTCCCACAACCAATCCTTGACTTATGCGGCCTAAGAGTTTAATTTCAGAAATGCCCTATCCAAATACAACCTGGAAGCTAGCAATAACTCATTCACGATTTTGGATGAGTTCACCACTGAACAAAAGGTTTATTTGGCTCCATTTCGTTTTCCTTATGCTTAGTAATAACCTGTAAATTACTTTATTGACTTATGCCCGAATCTATTTCCATTCTCAGGCCTGTAAATTTCGGAACAAAGGCGTTGTTGGGAAGACCCTTATTGGATCCCTGGTGTTTCAAACAAAGGAAAATCCAAATTAGCAGATGTACAGACTAAAGTCGACCTTACGTCATGCAAGAGGAAAAGTCTCACTATAGTTTCCTTTGAAGATGACGAAGAATAACTATGTTCCTAGATTTAAGTATTAAGGCTCCACGACGGCCAGTTATTTATTTTTCAGCTTACATTCATTACGTACTCTGTTTTCCTTACACATACAAATTTACTTACCACAAAAAAAAAACAAAGACATGTCTAAGAACCGGGATTTACCAACCTCAAAGAACTAAAAACAAAGCAAAACCAACTAAACTAATCCCTAGAACTCAACACCTCGAAAGCCATTAGCAAACCCTCCACCGGAGAGTACTTTTGAAACCCCGACCTTCTCCCCATCTATACCGACAACTATCCAACTCAGGATCAAAAGGCACAACTGTGGCCAACACCAAGTCGTGTGTCCCCGACCACCACCGATCGGAAAGGGAGAGTACTAGTCATGAAGGAGAAAGGGAACAGATACTGATTGAGGAAGAAACCCCAAGGAGATGGCTTCGCACAAATCTTTGAGAACTTCGAGGCCAACACAGTCAGGAAGAGAAAGATGAAGAAAGGCACTAAATTGGAACCAGAAAATCGAAAGTAGACCATAATTCATCATGCAAAGGGAAAACGCGACGGGGAAGAATGCCTTTGATCAAAGCCTCCAAATCCAAGAGGGAGAACATCATGCACTACTTGGCTACCGTGAGGAAACCCTCTAGAGACAACACCCACAGAGATCCAAACGGAGAGTTTGGTCTTATGCCTTGCTTTATTTTGATATAGTTTTTTTAGCAGTACAAAAATGTAGATTAAAACCTCTTTTTAGGTGGAAGAGGAGTACATAGATTAAGGTCACACTACTAACCCCCCAAAAGCCCAACATAAACACATTTATTTGATAAGAGAAAAAAGAACATAACAAAGAAGTAGAGGAGCCAACAATGTTACATGTGATGATACAAAAGTTGTCTATAACAAAAGATGTAAAAGTTTAGAAGAAGGGAAAACGCTGGTTCCCAACCTTTGTAAACGTTTCGTTTCCACGTCCTAACCCGGGCCAACGTATCGAGTCACTTCCATACATAAAACGTTTCGTTTTTTTGCAGAAAGTATAAAAACCCGTCCAACTTAACGATTTCGTTAACTTCGGAATCGAAAAGTCTAAAATACCCCCCACATCGCGATAATGAAACGTTGGTCTGGGTTAGGACGTGATAATGAAACGTTCAGAAAGGTTTGGAACCAACATTTTCAGACCCAAAGGTTTGGAACACGTGACCCTCACGTGTCGACAAGTTAACGAAATCGTTAAGTTTGACGGCTTTTTATACTTTCTGCAAAAAAACAAACGTTTTATGTATGGAAGTGACTCGATACGTTGGCCCGAGTTAGGACGTGAAAACGAAATGTTTACAAAGGTTTGGAACCAACGTTATCCCTTAGAGAAAAAGATATCAACACCGATACTAATTCCCAGTACAAGTGCAACAATTAAAGATAACTAGTAGAACAACAACTGAAAGAAATTGAGGATGAGATGAGGTAAACAAACACTTATATTGTTGAAGCAGATTTCCAAGACAAACATGATATAGGAGATGATCTCCACATCTGAAAAGAGAAGTATAGTCTTCTTGATTTGAACCTTTCTTATTTCCAACTGAAGGCTTGCTGTACAATTTTCATAAAAAAATTCTTAGTAGTGTAAGTGATTCCTTGAAAAATAAACATAATTATAACAATCCAGATAACCTAACATGTAGGGGTGTCCAAAATTAATCCGGAAACCGACCCACCCGGTTAATCCGGACCAACCGGCCTCATTAGGCCTAGCCCCAAGGGTTATGGGGGCGGTACCGGTTCTCTTAAAGCTTGATCCGTAATGAATGGGCCCGGGCCCGGTTTGAAAGTTTTAAAACCACATGAACCCGGCCCACCCGGTCATAACTCATAAGCCTTAATAGTCCTTGGCCCTTAAACATTTAATTAATATACTAATACTATAGTAGACTACCGTTGTACCGCACGCGACACAAAGCACCTATCCTACTTACCTTGGAAATTGAGGGATGTAAATAAACAATGTCGGCGCCGCATGCAACTCCTCTTCTTCCTCCATTCATTTCGAGGGTTCTTGTGAGTACTGAGTAGATTTATTCACTTCCAACTTGTGTGTGTATATAGATTTATTCACATCCTTCGATGTGTTACTATCAATGGTTTTTAATGGTTTTTTGGCCAATGATTTTTTTTTGAAATTATATTGTGTTACTGTCAATGTATTAATTTGATCATTTTTTAAGTAATTCGGGTGGATCGGCCCAACCTGGTGAACCGTACCATAATTCATACGGGTGGGTTCAAAAGTCGCTTTTTGGGCCTAGGGCCGGAAATGGGTTATTTTTTTGGACCCGGTCACTCCGGGCCGGTTCCAAAATTTAGCCACGGGGTTGGGGCCCGGCCCATGGACACCACTACTAACATGTTAGAAGAAACAGAATTCCCTAGGGTTTATTATGTCTACAATTGTTCAAGTGAATCCATGAAGCAAAGAGATTTTTAATTGATCTTGGGATGACCCACAATAATCCCCACCAATGAGTTACCAATCCCCAGACTTACCAAGCTCTGTAGAAATGAATCCAAACATGCTAACCAACAGAAATCAGAGAAATTGGGAGGGATACCATGCAACCAAATAATTTGGTCCTACTTGAATTATGCAAAAAAAAAAATTGTCTTGTTGTGCAAGCAATGTGTATAATCTTTTAACATAGAATCCAATTTTGTCCCAAATCCAGCCTAAAGTATCTTCTTCTTGAGATAATTGAACACCTAAGAAAATAATGAAGGGCATTAGTCAATTCTGATCTTCCCAACCTCATGGATTTCTCCTCATATTCTTTGAATAACCAAGTCAAATGAGAGCTCCAACCAACTATTTTATATTTGTGCACCAAGGGATAAAACAACTCCTCTTTTGAGAAGAGGAAAAGTCTATCACATTCCATGAGAGGACTTTCATCTCTACTTAATTAGAAGTAAGATTGATGGGGAATCCCCCATCAAAGGAGAGTCCTCGGCCTCCTTATCCAAATCCACATAGTCATCCTCTGAGTTCACATCAAGTTCTACAAAGTTATTCCTTTTGTCTTTTAGGAAGTTAGGTTTGTGAAAAATGTTCTCCTCATTGCTTTTTTCTCTAAGACCAATAGCTTTTCCAAAACCCCAAGCTTTTTTAGCCTCAGAATTTTCATCAAGGAAGGGTATGGCTTTTATAGGTTCAGTAGTGGTTGGAGTAGCAATATACCCAAATTCGAGTTTGGATTTGGTGACATAGCTGTGTGGAGGATTTGCTCTTAATTTCTTCTTCTTCTTAGATTTATAATTGTTTCACAATTTGTCACTAGCTTCAGCCAAACCTAAAAAGTCTGCAACGTCATTCACTTGATTATGAAAAAGAAAAGGAACCAAAGAAGAGTGAATATTTGAATTAAATTTACCAATTTCACCACTGTTGAGAGATTTTACACCTTATGGACCCAAGGACATAGGCTGAATAGGACCAACATACATTTCATGGTTAGATATTGAAAAAACTTCATTTTCCAAAGCCTTTGAGCTATAGAACTTATCTTGGGCCCTTCCTTGTATTAAATGAGAAACTACCACTATCCTTTTTAAAGGAATAAAATGAGAAGACTTGATATTAAGTTGAGGAGTTATTAGAGCCTCATGCAACTTCAAAGAAAGGTACATTGTATGTTCAAGAAGAGAATGTAATTGAACAATGCCTTTAGTTAGAAGAATTTCTAGTTTGGAATGCACTATAGAAGAACATAGCACTGTTGAGATTAAGCCTCCTTCTGGCAGGTTTTGGTACTGAGTATCTTGTACAACCTCTTCAGTAGGTAGGATTTCCTTACTCTCAAAAGTATCCTCAACCACAAAATGTTCAACATTAAAATCTAAGAGGGGAAGAACATTTTGCGTTAAATCATCAGGAATAACATAGAGTATTAATATTTACCACCAACTCTACATTTAACGCTGAGAGAGGTGAATGATTTAAGGCCCTTGTAGGATCTTATATACACACAGTTCAGGAAATTAACTCTTCATCAGAAGAAAATAATTTTTCAGAGCTCAAGTCATCACCAGGAGAAGCAAATTGATCTAGAGAGTCTGAATGGTTTGAATTAGTAGTGGAGGGAGAAGTAGTGGTAATAGGATTGATATGCGAGACATAGTTTACATTTATAGATGAAATCCAGACTTTGTACGAATCATTACCAAGGAAAATTTCAATTTCTTTTGAGACATGAGCCAAGCAGTAAGTGCGCACCAAAATATATGTCACATCCACAAATAAACCAGCCTTGGATTGAGGGTGTGTGTAGATAACATGCCCTTGTTGAGAGAGACAAGATTGGAAGGTTTCTTCACACTGCCCTTGATAAGGTATCCCTGAAATAGCAAACTAGAGAAACAAGCCACCTTTACCACAAATATTATGCTCTCTTGGAATAAAGGTGAACCATTGTTCCTGCAAAGAATCTTCATATCTCAGCATTTCCTTCTCAAAATTAGCATCAACACAATGCACCAAAATAGCCTTATTTTCCAAGGCTTTGAGTTGAACCTCACATACACCTTGAAGTGATATCTCCTTCATAATAACATCCACCTTAAGATTAAGATGAACCACAGCTAGATGACAATGCTTCATGAAATAAGCCTGAGATGTTACTATGGATCCTTTCAGAAAATTCTCAAAAGTCTTGGTATCTTTGAATCCAGAGTTGTTATGTTAGAAAAAGTTAGGGGAATTTTCCTTGAATGATGAAGGATCAGATCTATTTCAAGCTTCAGTGGCAAAAAGCTTATGATCCTTTGTCACAGCTCCATTGAACCTCTGAACAACAAGCTGTAGATATTGTTTTTTTTTTCTAAAAAGTAGACAAAACCATATTTTTTTCCTATTTGTATTTGGTATCTGAGCTACCAAAGCTTTAGAATACCCAAGTAGGCACCCAAAAATCCTCTGCAACCATCTCATAGTAGAGTTGAAAGGAATATTGTGACAAAGACTGCAAATAGCTTATTGTTGGATCTTGAAGAAGAAAGATATTGATAGTCTTGTAGCTCCAGATTTCTGATATTTCTGGTATCAACTTTTTGCCTCTTGTGAAGTGGTCTTATATTTTCAAAACCTGGATGTGGAAAACCCATCGAAGAAGAATCTTGAACTTGTACTTTCTGATGCAACAACTGAGAAGTACCCACCACTAACGATTTAAGATTCCTATACTTTCTCCATGCTTCATTTGGGTTCTTCCAGAAGAAATCTTGATCTTTGTTGAACGTAGTTTCAGGTCCATAAAATTCTTGTAGTTCCTGTCTGATTTGGGAAGAGGTCTGTGAGTGTCCCAAACTTTGATCTTCATCTTCTAAGTTGTCCTGCTGTAGTGCTTCCTCTCCAACTCGCTCTCCAAACTCCATTTTCCTCTTGATTGATGTTGAGACTATTTTGATATAGTTACCACTAACTTATTTGGATAATTAACATCGATAGAGATCAACTTGCATAGAAGTCGGAGGTTGTTTGGCCAAGGAAATTGGAATAGAGGGTCGTTCTACGTTTATAATTGTTTTGGTGTTCACCATTTGGAGGCAGTCAAAAAGAGATTGCTCCTGAAGTGTTGGAGGCAGTTTGACATGGAGTGAACATCTTTATGCCGAAAGGTGTTGTGTGCACGTTAAGGTTAAGTCAATCAAGTATAATCTCCCTTGTCTTCCACCTGCTCATCGTTCTGCCTCTTTAGTTCTTCGGCATACTGCTCATTTGACTCAAGATCCTTGTTTTCCCAAGATTTCTGGTCCAGCCAAGGTTCGATAAGTGTTGAGGTCTGATAGTATCATCCATTTTAGGAGGATGTCTGATTCACGGATGTTTCTCTTTGATTTCATTCATCGCCTTTTTAGGTTGTTGGTTAAGAAAGGTCAACAAACTATTCATTGTAAGACGGGTATTGGTTGGATTTCACTTTTTGACGTCATCTTCTAGATAGATCTTCTTGCCTTGGAAGGTCTCTGCACTTTTATCTTAGGTGTTTGTCTAGACTTGTGCTTCTCAGACAGATTGTTTTGTCTTGGTCTATGGATGCTCATGGTTTCTCGATTTCGAGAGCATTTGACGCTTTTTTATGACGCTAATAGGTTGAAATCAATATTATGGGATTATGTAGTTTGGAAGTGTGTTGCTCCGACTAAATTTCGATATTTTGCTAGGCTTCGCTCTCGAGGTCATCCATACTAGATCTTTCTTAGTGGTGAGAGGTTTCTCGGCCCCGATGAGTTATGGGATGTAACCTATGTGTGATAAACACATTGATGCCACATATCACCTTCTCATTACTTATGGTATGGCTCGATATGTGTGACCTTCCGTTCTTCAATGGTCGGTAGGTTTCCTCATCCCCTCATTCATCTCCTGCTTCATTCATCTCTTATTGGCCTTTTATTTATGGAGTGCCCGACTACGTGAAATTTGGTCTCGTCTTAGTTTTTTGGGTTTATGGATTTGTTGGATGGCTTAGATCACTAGGATTTCCCAAAGTGCTCTGGTCCACGACCCGATTATCATTTTGCGGAGAATCCAATTTGGGGCGCTTACTTTGTTGTAGGTGGAAAGACGCTCTTTGAATTCTAGTTCATGGGTGGTATCATCGATTGATGCTCTTTCTCGACCATCTTAAGTCCTCCCTATTTTTTCTTCTCTCTCTTCTTAAACCATGGCCTCTAGCCCCACTTTCTATCTTCTTTTTTGGCGATTTCTGTAAGTGCGCGTTCTTCTCAGCCTCTATGAGGCCCCAAGACTCACCTTTTGCGGTCTCTCGTGTCATTATTCACTCGTTCGGAGTTTAGAGTTTGGGCGACTAATTCACCCAATCTGAACGGTGTGGTTAATTATTTGTAGCTTTATTTTTCAATCTTTAGGGCCATTTGATTCTATGTTGTACTTCCTTATTAGTTTGGTAGTTTGTGGTTTCCTTCCTGAAATCCATGTCGTTCTTTTATGCATTTATTATTTCCGATAGAAAAAACTCTTATAACAATCACGTTGTATGTTTTTGGATGATGCCAATAATAACTCGTCTAGAGACAAATGGGATAAAAAAAAATAATAGTCTTGAAGTTAAGAGAGTAAACAACAACTTGTTTTAGAGCCGATGTTGTAAACGAAATTTTTTTTGACGTCGACGGTACAAATGATTATACGATCCGAAACCGACAATGCAAACAATTGTTCATCTCTAAAATAACCTCACAAAAAAGTGTTCATCTCGAAAATGATGATAGGATGGACACCATGTCTTGGAATCGACGTGAAACATGTAGAAGGCGACCTTACTTTTTACTGGGGAAATTCAAGTGGTTCGTGGAAAAATAACAACTATGCGTAAAAGATTCAACCAAGGATCGGCCAAACAATTTATTCAAAACAAAAATACATCCAAGTAACTAAGTCGTGTCCTTTTCTCTCTCTCGCTTGATAGCCTAGCCCTAGCTCTATTCTGTTGTTATGGAGCTATCGTCTACCGCTTTTGCCGCGGCGCCGCCTGGAACACGAAGTTTTGTCGTTCCCCTGTTCGCCTTCCCTGTCCAAATGACCTCGCATACCACGCCTGGTGCGGAGTTTATCTACGAATGGGAGTGGTTGGCCTTCCCCCAACCCTCGTCGTCTCCCTCCTCTCCCATCCCTCTTGTGACCTTAGAACCTCTTACTCTATCTGTCGTGAAACCTCAGTATTCTTCGTGGGTCCCACCCAATCCCTCTATCCCGGTGCCCCTTCCCCCCCGCTCCTAAGGCGACCTCGACAAACCCTAACCCACTCGACATGACTCCTTCCCTTCCTCTGTCGGCTCCATCTGGCTCCCTGGTCTCTACTGGTCCGATGGTCCTTCCGTCGCCGCCTTCCTATGCTCCAATCGCCCCTGCTGTGCCCCACTCTATTCTGCAGGTGGGATCGGGGACTCCGGAGTCGGATTTGCTGGGCTCGCCGGGGACTTTCTTGTCAGGCTTGCCCCCCACTCCTCCGGTTCCTAACCCTTGCCGACAGCACTGGGAGTGTTAGGGGATCTCGACGATTCCAGCTAGATGCCTCATGTCCTCTCCGTGTGGGCCGAACCCTAATCCGTGTGGGCCATGCCTTAAGTCGCGTGGACATCATCCTCATCCGCCGCTCGGGGCCCACCACGACCCTGTCTTGACGCCCTCTAGGGTTAGGGGTTCGCCACTATGGCCTACTACTCTTGGGCTGGCGAGAAAGAGAACTCGAGAGGGGACGGCGTACTCGTCGGCTGCCCCGGTCTTGTTGGGGACCGCTCAAATTAAGGGTTGGGTGTGCGACTGTGGTGGCCTGAATATGAGCGTTGAGCGACGTTCCCGGAGTTGGAATCGGCATCGGAAGCGGGAACAAGGGCCTCTTCGAGGGCACGACCTAGAGCCTCATATTGTAGGGGCAAGTTCGTCCGGGGTGAGGTGGGAGTTGCTACGGTGCCCGAGACGGGGACGCCTCGGAGGGACGGACGGTCGCCGCGTTGGGATTGGTACCCACAACTACGTCCCCCTGCTTCTCGAAGAGCTTTATTACGAGATTCTCCGATGTAGAAATCTCGCCTAGTTTCAACCCGTGGTCGTCGGGAGCTCTGATCAGGGACTCTGAAGGATGCCGGCATGGTGACACTAGATCTGATACCTAAGAACGAGTTGCCTCGAAATAGGGTACCCGATGTAACACTAGATCCGTTACCTAATCGGGGTCCTAGGTACCCTATTTGGGTTCAACACAAGTGGCCAGCGTCAGGCCATTTTATTGCTCGGTTCAAAACAAGTGGCCCGGGACATGTCACCCTATGGGTCCTTACCCGGTATCCCCGGGCTCTTTTGTACACAAGATCATCTGGGGACATGGAGCTGTTCGTCCCTCGACTGATTCAACTACTGACACTCTGATGCAGGAGACGTCCATAAGGGTGTGGGGCGTCCGATCAAAGGCGGGGAAGAGGCCCCGTTGGGAGGGATGACGCACGGCCCTGACATTGGGGACTGGCCTAGGGAGGGATCCCCGGACGACGCTCTGCCTCCCGCCATCACCATTATTGTCGAGGTCCCTCAGGATCTCCGGTACCCCGCTCTTTCTCATCGCTTTCTTCACTTGCCCTCGAAGCATCCAAATCCCGTCTGTGACGGTTCTGAAATTAACGGAATCAGTGAACCATTGTTTGTAAATACTGACCTGATGATCGGGGAGCCTGTTCCCCGATACATGTTTATGTAATCATTTTGAAATAACAAGAGCTGAACCTTTAGCTCAAAAAAAAGGATCAGCCAAACTAACAATGGTACCCCGTATAACATATAAAGTTAAATTAATTTGTTTGACTTTATCAGGGGACTAAGTGCAAGATAGTCAAAAGAAAACGAAAAATTATTATTATGAATTAAATTATTAATTGTTATTTTGAGTATTTTATTTAGACTACCTAAGTTTGGTTGAGTGCTAGACTACCAAAGTTAAACATGAAGATCGACAGTCAAAACTGTAATAAATTATGGATTAATTTATTGTGATCAGATTGTGGCTAAGCTTAAGTCTAAATGATTGTTTATTCAAAACTATAATAAATTATGAATGATTTAATGTGGCGAACCTTGAAGTCTACTTGATTGATTGATTTTTTATTTATAGTAAAGTGATATGTATTCATTCAAATAAATAAGAAATTTAAGGAATAACTCGATACAAGCTAAAAGGATAATCGGATTTTTTTCATTTGAGACCAAACAAATGATCTTGTATGTGTGGATAAGAAACTAAAATTTCTACACGAGACGATAAAAGAGAATTGACATCTTAAGATATGAACAGTAATATAAGATCAAGGGACTAAATTCTCCGAAAAGAGGTTGTCTTGGATCGCCGGGGCAAACTGGATATCCCCCCCCCCCCCCCCCCCCCCCCCCCCAAAAAAAAATAGAGTCATGGGGGAGATGAGAGATGGATAGACTCAATCTCCCAAAAAGGCAAAGACCTATCATAACTCTCGACGAGACTGTTTGACAACCTTCGTCGACATGCTCGGGGTATGGATATGTTGGGCATCCATCACACTATGATCGATGTCCATTAACCCAAATGCTCACTTATTTCTTGGACCTAATTGCAACATCAGTTGATCATGGCCCTTTTTCCTTAGCCAAGATCTTAAGAGACTTTGTTTTTTTTGGGATTCTCTTTGGCGAAACGTCATATCCCAACTATGTTTCACCTTTGATTCCACCATCCTAACTGCGACTTACCTTTGGTCACAATTCCATCCGGTGAACTTTTTGTGATTCCTGAAAAGTAACAAAATCTGTTATTTCAGATGGCACCGTTAGTTTTGCTTGGGAAAAGACGCATTTGCCCTCAAATTTGACTGACCTTTGTTTACCTTTGATTCCACCATCCTAACTGTGACTGGCCTTTGTTCACAATTCCATCCGGTGAACTTTTCGCGATTCCTGGAAAGTAACAAAATCTGTGATTTCAGACGACACCGTTAGTTTTCCATGATCTATCTTGTTGTAATGCATTTTCATTTCGATAACCTAAGATCACCTTATCATGTCTAATTGTTCTCAACAATGGATTTAAGAAACATAATTATTGCACTGCATAAATAGTTCACACACTGCAACAAATGTACTTCAACATTACAACTTCATCATAGATCATACTTCAACATTAAAAAGTTCAAAATTACAAAAACTCCATAGTTCAACATTACATACTTCATAATTCCATATAGTTCATCCAGTCAACAACATTACTTTTTTTCATCTACCTACTACATAAAGAACTTATACATTAGCATATAACAAAAAATGATGAAACACACAGTTTTCCAACCAAAATGCATTGTTGTTTTCTTTGACAGCTCCATGTTCTTTGTTCCAATGTTCTAATCTTGTGAACCAGTTCAGAAACCAATTCTCTCCCACGAGAACTTACATCATCATCCACCCATTCAAAAAAAATGCACTTGTGGTATGCCTGTCAAAACAAACACATTAATTACGTAAACTTAATATGAACTGAAATTTTAAACTCAAATATAAACTACTTACACTAAATTTCTCACATCAAAAAAACCTTCTACCTGGATTTTCTTTTGAGAACGACGTACACATCAGAGCTCTCACACCACAATAACAATTAACAACTCTTGGATTCCCCATCCTATCACCCTTATACAAACAACATGCATACATTAACTACATAAGGTACTGTGATGATTTATTTTCAGAGCTAAACTTCAGACTCAGTGTTGCTTTTCCAAAACCTGTCAAAACAATCTGGCCATTTACGGAAATATTTAAAGCCACGTGACGGTCACGTGCAAAAAACATGAACGGTGCCGTATGAAATAACATATTTTGTTACTTTCCAATAACTGCGAATAGTTCACCGATGGGAATTGTGACCAAAGGTAAGTCGCAGTTAGGATGGTGGAACCAAAGGTGAAGGGCAATCTGGCCTTTTACAAAAATATTTAAAGCCACGTGACGGTCACGTGCAAAAAAAACATGAACAGTGCCGTCTGAAATAACAGATTTTGTTACTTTCCAAGAATCGTGAATAGTTCACCGATGAGAATTGTGACCAAAGGTAAGTCGTAGTTATGATGGTGGAATCAAATGTAAAACATAGTTGCGATATAGCGTTTCCCTATTCTCTTTCTTGAATGCTTCTTCTGCAGTTCCTTCTTCATATAAAAAAGAATCACTAATGTTTGTGAGATAAATCCTAAAGTGAATCCAAATAAAATGTACATATATAACACTAATTTTGAAAGATAAACGGCATATTTAAATCAAGTGGATGTTAAAACTCGAGGTCAGCGAATAATTTTTTAGCTATTTCTAATATAAGTCCTCACTCACCAGTGTAATTATTAAATTAAAAGTGAATGTCATTTTGGTAAATAACCATGCAAGCCTTTCATTATAGCAGCTCCTAAACCCGCTTTATATAACCCTCTCCTCAATCCTCAAACAGAAACACACGCCCGTTAATCAAGCAACAGCCGCCCAAACGTGACATGGCACACTCCAAAACCACCACCTCCTCCGCCTTCCACGGCGGCGAATCCTCCAAAACGACGATCGCCGACGTCCACGACGACGTCCTGCAGAAGCACATCTTCACGCGCCTCAACGGCCCAGCCCTGGCGTCCACCGGCTGCACATGTTCCCGGTTCCGCTCCCTCTCCGCCGACAAAAACCTCTGGTCCCACATATGCCTCGCCACGTGGCCGTCAACCAACACGCCTCGCCTCCGCCACGTCATCTCCCGCTCCTTCTTTTCCGACTCATTCGCCTCTCCGAATCCCCTCCCGGATTCAAATCCCGCCACCCGGACGTCCACGGCGGAGCTCGTCTCCGCCGTCGACGTCCACCACCGCGGGAGCCTCGTGCTCTCCAAGGTGGTGGAGACTGAGGCGGTCTCCGGTTGGTTCCGGAACTCGCCGTTCCGCATCGACCTCCTGGACCCCAAAGAGGCGGTGGCGACGGCGATGGAGTACCCGGAGAGCGGAGAAGCACAAAAACATCTGGCGGAGGAGATGAGGCTGAGCTGGATCGTGGTCGACGCGGTCGGGCGGCGGGCGGTGAACGTGTCGAGCGGGAGGGCGGTGGCGGTGGAGAGGCACTGGCTGAACGGGGAGGTGGAGGTGAGGTTCGCGGCGGTGGTGGGGGCGGTGGAGTGCGCGGTGGTGGTCACGTGCGGAGGGGAGATGCAGGTGAAGGAGGTGAGCCTTCGGATGGAGGACATGGATGGGAAGCATTTGAACGGGAGGGATAGTTTGGGGATTTTGGAGAGGTTGTTGGAGGGCAAAATGGGAAGAAAAGTTTTGAAGAGTGGTGAGGCCAAAAAGAGGTACGAGGATTATTTGGAGAGGAAGAGAGAGAGGAGGGAGAGGAAGTTGAGAGCCGAAAGAAGATTGGATGAGTTGTGTGCTGGTTTTACGGTGTTCGTCTCCTCTTTCTTTTGCTTCCTTGTGTTTTGGAGATACTTTTCCTTCTATATTCGGATTTTCTTTTAATTTTAACTCAAGATTAGTAACTTTTGACATATATTTTAATGTGACATTGGTACAAAAATTTGTATTTTCACTAAAAAAATTGAAAAGAATTTTCACTAATTAAATATATATATATATATATCGGTTTATTTTGATATGAAAAATGATCATATGTTCCAAGTTTTTTTTTTTTGAGGAAAAACTAGAATATTGTTGTGCAAGATCAGCGTTAACAGACTTAAAATAGGTCCAGGTAAATCCTTACAATCCCAAATTACATTGATCTATTCCTGCCCATGGCAAGTCAGTTTGTGTGCCACTTAGTTCGTCTCTCCTGGGACATGCCCGGCCCGAAAGCTCGAAATTTCCTGTAAAAGACGTTTATAATCATCAATGATACCTCAAATCGGAGAGAGTATAGACTCCGAGCTAGAGATGGATAGCACCACATTCAAACAGTCGGTTTCTACAACTCCGACCTCCCAACCATTTTCTCGGACCCATATCAGAGCTTCTCTCACCGTGAGAGCTTACACTGTTTCCGGATCCCAGAAACCCGGAAAAATGATACATTTGCAGCCAACCACATCACGATCTCATTCTTGCAAATTTCGTGTTTATGTGTTCAAATTTACCTTCGGCAATCCCTTCTTCTATATTTTTCTTTTGGCAATTTTCTCTATTTCCGTTTGTGGATTTTTATACTCACATCTTATCTTTCATTTTATAAGCGAAATTTTTTATTAGGCAAACATTCTACAAAAAGTAAAACGATGCAAGAAAACAATCCTTAAAAGGACCTTTTCCCCAACCGATACAAAAGCAAAAAACAATACTAAAAACCAAACTCAAACAGGAAAGTAAACTAAATAGAGCACCGCTCTCCTTGCCTACTTCCTGTCCGAAGTCAAGCAAAGAAATCGGTTAGAAACTAAAACAGGAGTTGAGTGTCCTAAACTCCATTCCGGGTTAACCTCGTCCTCGCTAAACTCGACGTCCTCCTCAACCTCAACACGCTGTGGGGATTCAGAAACTGGGGAATTGGCAATAGCCTTTTTCACAGTTCTCTTACTAAAGCTCCACTCTCCATCTTTACTTTGTTTAGCAATATCGATGGTGAGGCTTCGTGCTTGACCCCCCTTATCAGACGATGTTTTGGCTTTTGTCTAGTAAAAGACAACTGGGAGCAGTCTTTTTTGGTTTTCCTTCTTTTGGACGTCCACGTTTCCTTGGAACCTCAACGGGGATACTTTTTGGACTCAGAAGAACGTCTTTCCACAGGTGATCCACAGAAGTTCCGTCGTCTACAACCCTCGCAAGTGACGAGTCCACTACTGGCTTCTGGGCTTGCAAAACTGTATGCCCAAACAATTGAGGCCTTGTATCCACTACAGGCCCATCACGGAATAGCGCACAATTACGCTCCTCACTTGCCGCGGAAGTCGAAGCCAAAATTGGAATCGCATCCTCAAAACTCGGCGACCCCAAATCTGCACCAATCACTTCCTCAATGGTGAAACCAAATCTTCTGAATTAATCACATCATCAATTATCGGGATTTGCTCGTTAACAGGTAACGAGAAATCTGGAGAATTCGAATTCAGCACATCTTATCTTACTTGACTCGAGTTAAGCCTTTTTTCCATTTCCTGTAAAGTTTGACAAATTTGAAAAATAACCTATAATCTTCCAATTACCAGATGCAAAAATGTCTTCCAAGCAATAATAGTCATATATAAATTATATGTAACTTGTTTTCTTCAGTTGTCATTATCCATATTGCATTGTACTGCCCACAGTGTCATATCAATAATTCTTTTGCCATTTGTCAAAAATATTGCCGGCACTGCAATTGACATGGTTTGTTCAAACATCTCGAAGCATGGCGTGAGATAACAAGGACATGCAGTGGAAAATGAAGCTCTGACTCCACCATTCCTCTTTGTTAAGAAAGTAATCTAGGCACTTATTCTAGGATTATAAAGGAAATTACATGTCAGCACTGTTGGTTTGAAAAAAAATCCACCATTTTTAATAAAGTTAAGGTAAATTGATACAAAACAGAAGTTTTGTATAATGGGTGACGTTAGGGAAAATTCGTCCTTTACCATCAAATTCATCCTAATGTCCGTTAAAAACAAAAGTTTTTAACGGACATTAGGATAAATTGATACGAACAACAAGTTTACAATGGTGACTTGCTACAAAGGTATCATTTATGGGGATGACATGACACATCTTTAAATTGTTCTAATAGTGATGACATGACACAAGTTCTTCCGCAATAACTTTCATTCTGAAGAAATTTAGGCAAACCAAACGAGACAGGGTTCAGAGACAACATGTTCAATCAAAACTGGACAAACTTGAAACAAGTTATCTTCATTTTCATAAAATACCTTCTAGTGTTCTCAATATGACTATCACAGTTCAAGCAATAAAATTCTATCAATTAGTACCACCGGTGTGATACGATGCTTCAGATTTCTTGCTGTTACATCAACTATCGGTGGTTTTTTCAGGATGTCCATCCAATCCAGGATTACGGGTGCTGGGCTTTGCAAGGTCAACAGTGATAGTTCGTCCATTCAGTACCTGTCAGTTCAATAACTCGTATTATTCAAATTATGGGAAGACTTGAAATATCATGGAAGAAAATTGGGAGGGAGAAAGGAGATAACTGAATTTACCTTCCCTTTCATTACAGTTATGGCTTTCCGCGCTTCATCTTCTGATGCAAAGGTCACAAATCCATAACCTTTTGATCTGTCCAAGTATCTGTCGACAACTATTTTAGCTGTGAAAAGAAATAACGTTAAGCTCCAGTAGATCAAACACGTAAGAAATTAGATAACAGTTCGAGCAAAGGAATAAAAACCCAAGATTGAAGCACCTTCGACAACTTGGCCACATTCAGAGAATGCTTTCTTTAATCCATCTTCTGTGGTATGAAATGACAGCCCTGAAATTATACCATCACGGTTATAATTAAACACCGTTTTAAATGAAGTAGATTAAAGTAGTAGCTACATGTGAAAAGATTTGCTACTGAGCATCAACCCATATAATCATATATTTCCAACTTCAATTCATATATGTGCAGATGATAGTATTGTTATGAGCAGATGAAATCAGTAATGTTATTGACCCGTAAGAAAATTGCTATTGAGCCTTTCAAAAAAAAAAATTGCTAATGAGCAACAATCCGGCTAATTATACTTCGAGCCCTCAATTCATACATGTGCAGATGAAAGATGATAGTACTAAGCATAGTGGGATAATGTCAAGAACAGATCAAATCAGTAATGTTATTGACATGTAAAAAGAGCTAGTTTTCAAACTATGATCTACTTAATCAAAGTTTGGGGTTTGAACCTTACACGGCAGATGCCAAAGATCAAATTATGGCAACTCTGTCTTCAACTTAGTGATGAGACAACAATGCAGCTTCTTAATTAAAGCACCTCCAACACCAAGTGAAAGGAATGGACGAATAGAAGAGGATTGGAACTCGCCGGTGAATTCAGTTGGGCGAAAGTTTTATCGTCCGGGCAATTCAATCAACCTCGGGCAAAATGGCAACGACTAGCTGAACGGCTAGTCGTCCGGACCACTAGGAAGTTGCCATTTGTAAAATCCATAAACTATTCAAATTTCACTATAAATACCCCAAACCTTTTATCACACCTTCTACAATCTTTTCTTTACAATCATCCCTACTATTTCAAGTTTCCTATCTCTTCCAATGGATCACAACAGCAAAGACGTTATCGCTCATCTTCTCGATGAACAAATTCCCATACCCCGATTATGATTTTCATGCTAGTGATTCCTAACCAGATTCCCATTCAAGCTAGATTCCTGATTCAACTGGAAAGGATCTTGTTTTAGACATCTCCACATACAACCGCTTTGCCCATGAAGTCGGAAACTCCTATGTCCTCACAAGCTTCTCGGTTGACATACGCTTTTGAGTCTCAATCTTGTCATCCCAATGGTAACTGTCTTTGCCATCATCGGACTCCGCCAAACCAAAAAATTCGAGGATTCAATGGAACGTAGCTGGAGAAGAGCGTCTCGTGTGTGTGCATGGATCAACATTATCGATTCGTTGCAGGGGAATGCCAAAAAGACCGAGAAGTTTTGGGATGCAATCGACAATGAGGCTAAAACAACAAGAACCGGTGATAAACCCGTTCAGAGTTTGAAGAACAACGAGGATCATTGGAAGCTCCTCGGGAAGATTTTAGCATTCCATGGTTGTTAGGTGAAGTGTGAGCCAACCTACCAAAACGAAAGATCAGATGACCAAATAATGGGTCAAGCGGAGGTAACGTACAAACAGGAGAACGAGTATAGGATCGCTTGAAAATTTTGGTGGAAGCTCGTAAAGGATCAACCAAAGAAAAGCAACCGGTACATTGAACAAGATAGCCAAAGCAAGAGAACAAAATTGGACAAAATCGGGTTCTTCACAACGACCGACTAACATCCACACACACATCCACCATTCAGTGCTCTGCTATCGAAGTCAGCTTGGAAGTCAAAAGGCGACCAGAGCGAGAAGCAAAAGAAGGGCAAGGTGATTACGACAAAAGAACAATATGAGATAACCAGAGTGTTGCCCAGATTATTACAACCCAACATACCATTGCAGGTTTTATGAAAAGAACCATAAACACATCGAGCTAAACAATTGAAGCATGCTCAAATTTAACCAGAAAATACGAGGAATTAGAGGAGACACATCGAATGTAATCCCTACACAACGCGACATAAAAGACTATTGGATTCTTTCCAAAAAGCAATTGCACATTACTCTAAATATGTTTTTTATTTTGCTCTATTTTTAACATTTATATCAAAATATGTTTGGATAAGTATTTTCGTTTCAATTTTCTAAGTACTGTATTTTAATTTTAATTTTATAATTTCTGAAATTTATACAATTTCAATTTCTCCCTCCGGTAAACAATCACAACCAGCCAGAGCTATCCCCATTGGAGATGCTCGTACAGTTTACAATTACAATTCATTGATCAGTGGATACAGATAAAAAGGATTATATAAAGGTTTGGTTCAGACATTTTGTCGAACACCTAGATGGCATTAAACCGACAGACCCAAGACTAATATAAGAAACACATAACGTGTAATTGATTATCAATAACAACTGAAACTCAGCTAAAAGCAACACTTCCGCTGAAGCGGAGTGTGTGTAGCAGTTAAATTGATAAATCTAATGAGAAGATAGTGAGGAGAAGAAGAAAAACCTCCTACGAAAAGCTTGGAAGCGATTCCTCTGCACAATATTAGAAGGGATGGAGGAACGAGAGAGGCATAGAACGTTTTTGAGTTAGGGTTTAGTCCCGCCATTGATAATCTCTTGAGTGCTGCCATTTTCATTGAGTTGGCAGAGACCCGGAGGAGCTTTCGGGAATTAAAGTGACAGGCGAATAGAATTGTTGAATGGGCTTGGGCTTGAGCTTTCGTAGTTGTTGGACTCGTAACTATGAGAGTAGTTCCGGCGATCGTCGTTTAACCGTTGTAGACGTGCCGTCGTAGGCCCTGTAATGGCTTGTTGTCCCGGTTACCTGTTGCAACGGATGTGGTTTGGGGTGTCGTCGTAGGCGGTCGCCTCAGTTTTCTGTGACAACATGATTAGTCAACGCAGGCCTAACAGTTAGTCGGCGAGCCAACCCCACGGCGACACGTGACGACGACGGTTTTAAAAAAAAAACTAATTTTTCCTATAAATACACAAAGACCCCCCTACCTAAATTCACACCCTTCTCGACTACACTTCTTCCTTCACATCCTCTTCTCTCAAATTTAGTTTTTCAAAATTTCTTCTTTTATCGATGGATCATTTTCCAATATTGACAGAGTTACAGAAAATGACTCCCGAATGAATAAAAAAAACGATGGGAAGGGTGGCTGCAACAACAGCGAAACGAATTCACAATCGTTTTCCAATTTGCTTGATACTAGCACTAGGCTCAAGTGCTTGGCTTAAGATTTAGCAATTAGCTCTTGAGTTTTCATTATTTTCGTCTCCTCAAACACTTCTCGAGTCTCATTTTAGGTCGATGTATGGTACATGCTCTAACACATAGCGGTCTCTCCAAAAATCATGTGGCCTAGACACGCCTCTCCAACCTCGCGCATACCGTTCCTAATCGTGATCGTGATGGTAGTTTGTGAAATGGTCCATAGGATACAACATTCCACTAAGGGAAATTGTTTAGTCCTTGTATACGTCGTCTTCTATGTAGTGGCCCAAATGTCGACGAGCATCGCGTCAAACTTTTTGACGAGTACTTCGATTTCTTTGAAGAAACTATTCTTATAAACCAACAATTTTATTTCTTCAACCCCAAGCTTGCTCCAGATATGTCTTCTTCTGAACACACAGTGGTCGCCTAAAAAATGACATGACGTAATCCTGATAGCAATCAAAGCCCATGATACGGTATGAAGGGTGCACCATTCTACTAATGAAGGTTTACGTAGATCCCATTGTCTGTAGTCCATAGCGTTCATCCTATGTGTAATGACTCAAACATCAACGAGTATCGCGTCAATCTCCTTAACGAGTTCGTCGATTTCCCTGACGAACACACCACCATCGACTTATGCATTAATGAAACGCACTGGCATGACTCCCCTCGGTCCCCTAGGCGCGACCGACACCTGGTCCCCGAATACTGTTTCGAAGGGTCCGAGTTCAACTGTATGAGGATGACGCGCAACGAAACTTGGCGCATCCTTCCATTGTAGAACGCTCTGAGACACTCAAAGAAAGGGACTCGCATACCAAGAGAACGGTGCATACCTGCAAACCAAAGAAGATGTCGTTAACGCACTCATCCGGCTGCATGGCGAAAGAGGGTCCCAAAAAGGTCATAACATTCTCCCCCACCCATTCCCTCGTCGTCCTCGGCGAGGACCTTCGACACCTGACCATCCTTTGTCTGCATCTCGCTGACGGCTACCCTCGGCCAACTAGCACACCCTCGCGCTCATTCTCCACCCAACGGTCTGTAGCGTCCTCATGCACTCCAATGCCCTACATGTTGGCAGCCCTCCTGGCTCGCACCAACCAGCGCCCCTCGCTCGCGCCTTCCCTTAGCGCACACCCATGACCATGTGGTCTTCTCGGCACATCCCACAGTGCCGTATGTTAGCAACATTCACCTCGTCAGCACAGCGCCCTACACTCGGCACTCCGTCTTTCTTTTGCGGCTCGTCATGTTGAGTTCTCGTGCGGGGTTCCCTCATCGACCCGCTCTGATATCACTTGAAACGCCCTGGCATGACTCCTCTCGGTCCCCCAGGCGCGCCCGCACCTGGACCCCGAATACCGTTCCGAAGGGCCTGAGTTCAACCGTATGAGGATGGCGCACAACGGAACTTGGCGCATCCTTCCATTGAAGAACGATCCGAGACACTCAAAATAAGGGACTCGCATACTAAGAAAACGGGACATGCCTACAAACCAAAAAAGATGTCTTAACGCACTCATTTAGCCGCATGGCGAAAAGAGGTCGTAAAAAAGTCGTAACACTAAGCCTACTAAGTGAAAGTTAATTTGAGACCAGATCTAATCCAAGCGAATATGTTTTTGTATGACCATATATGGAGAGAAAAAAAAAACTATTAATCCCACAAAAGATATGTGGAATTTACATCCAATCTTAAAGTCAAATGAAGTTGAGGCTTTGATAAAATCAATACCCACTATTACAATTCCGAACAACACACATAGAATGAAACCAACACAAACAATACAAGTCATGAGGTAAATCAACACAACATCACTATCCTAATCTCATCCCCGAAACAAACCAATCTCTGCTAATGCTTTCTCAGAGCCAAACCGGACATGATCATCAATGCCAAGAGCAGAGCCACGGAAATGAAGGAAGCCACCACAGCGCCGCTAACTTTCTGGCAGAAATCGCCAAACTGGTTACAGATCGCGAGCCAGTTCGTGTTGGCGTTGCCATTGTGTGCCAAGTACACGATCGCCGTGGCCGCAGAACCGGCCGCAGTATCAAGAGTAAGTGCCACCTACAAAGAAAAAAGAATTAGACCCATATAAAGTACGTTTCATATAGAGATGGGTTTTGAGGAGGCTCGTTATTACAGTGTCTAGGATGAGCAAGAGAAGCCTCGGACCGGCGGCGTGAGGGCGGACGATGCAGACTATTGAGAAGGGAAGGGACAGGACTAGGTACCCTGCTACTATCGACATGCCGATGACAAAGAATCTGCGCAAATCATAGAACAACATTAATCACATGATTGATGATACGGAGACTTTGATGTGGGCAATGTCTCGGAGAGTCGGTCCTACTAAGGAAGAGCACCAAATAAAACTGGTTACATATATATTAAATGCATATTGGACACCACTTTTATATGTCAACTTCTCTTTAGTCGCATAATTATTATTCGATATGAGACTAAAACTCATGTAGATCTTATTGTTTCTCCATCCACATTGTCCTAAGCTCACATTGTTTTACAGTCTCATATGTTGACTCTATCGATAATATATAATCTAATGCTTAGTGGATGATTGGACTAACATTTTGGTTTGCCTACGTTTTTTTTGAAAGGGCAATGTTTTATTGAAGGCTCCAATCTTATAAGATGTAGGAGAGGGTAAGGGCTACAAACCCTCAGTTACAAACCCGAGTACCGAAAACTGCACGGCCTCAATCCAGAAACTCTACAAAGGGAGTAGACCCAACAACAGTCCCTAAAACTTACAACATGGCTTCAACAACTGGTTAACAACGGAACAAATTATAGACCTTAAACATATTAGTAACAAACTGAAGAACACGGTCAAAAAAGCTACACTGAAGCTTAAAATAACAACTGAAGAAAAAGACACACAGTCTTAACTTCAAAACACCTATCTGGTCCGCCCATCACGAGTTTCAAGATCATTAGTTTCAACATACAGCCTACAACGTCATCTACGAAAAGAAAGCTGATAAATCTTATTCTAGTCTGATTTAATTTCCACCTACATCTATTCTTGAGTAGGTGTATCCACATGTTAATTAACAAAATATTCTGAATTGTAAGACTTTTTTTTGTTGAGTAACCTCTTCCCTTAAAATCTTTGCAAAATGACCTATATTTTAAGTAATCTCTCAATTTTACCCTTGATGACAATTTTGAAATTTTATATTTTTTACAGTAAACTTTTTCATTAAGGATAAAAACGTAATTTTGTAAGGAAAATAAAATTTGGGGATAACAAGACAAGCGTAGGTGTATTCACGAGTCATTTTGCAAATTAGTTCTTGTATTCATTGAAATTTGAACATGTGCTATAAAGGACGGGAAAAACCAAAAACAACATTTTATCATCAGGCTAACCTAAACGGACAGGTCTAAAATTATTTGATTTGTTCCACCAACCGGAGGAGACTAGCCAAGTGTTAGCCAACGGCCTAACACTCGAAACCAATATGATAGTAAAATTATACGTACGTGAAAGTAGGGAGGTCATCGTAGCTAGCTTCGAACTGGAAGAACTGAGTGAAGAACGGGAGGGTCTCGTCGCTAGTTCCCATGGCGGAGGCGGCGGCCAGAGCGGCTACTATGGCGCCGATTCGGAGAACAAAGTCGAAAATGGCAACCCCTTTCTTCCACCCTCCACTTTCTTGGTGAGCTGCACCTATGAGAGGCGCCTTTCCTTTTGCGGCAGCACTTGACTCGGGAACATGGATGGCGGATGACTCGGTTTTCGCCATTTTTGGTTCTTGGGTTGGAGGGGATAGAGAGACTCGGAGAGAGTGTGATGATGAAGACTGTGTTCGAGGTTGAGGGTTATGTATAGTGAGCCGGAAGGTGGAGAAGGTTTGTTTTTGTGATTTGGTAGTGTGATCGTGGACTTGTATTTGGTTTAGTTTCGTTGGAGCAGAGAACATGAAGAGGAGTGGTTGCTATTGAGTCCTTTGAAAGTGTTTGGTTTGGTGATGTGTCTGAATTTTATATCGACTGGTTTTAGTACAATCGGAAAAAATAAGTGTTTTCTACCATTCACCTGATGAAAATCTCACCCTTTTCTTGAGCATGTACATGGTTGAGATTTTTTTTTTGAGAAGGAATGATAATATTATTAAGGAAAGTAGGATAGATCGATGATCGCGTTGCTGTTCTCATCATACAAACAATAAACCAAAAAGCTAATGTAATGCAATAACAGAAAAATAAACGTTGCTCTGGACATAGGGGCGGTCGAAGGGGGAAATCTGCGGTAGCATCCGAAGACACCGATACAGCATGCTCCAACCAAATGGCACTGATCGAGCCAACCAAGTGATAAGTTAATAATGGTGGACCGACATCTCCCCCGGCAAGTCAGCGTGCGTCGTCCTCCCTTGAGTGACACGTGTAGGGCTCCTGAACGCGGGATTGTTGACCCCGGACTGGTAGGGGAGAATCTTGTCGACTATTGATGGAATCAACGCCATCGATCAGTCAGGGAGGTGATATAGTCGACCAACCCCTCCCTGGGATTCCAGAGACTCATTCCTGGAGGCGGGGGTGCTTGTGGCCCCCGCCGCTGCTGTCAGATCTGACTCAGGCTGATTGCCCAGTCCAATCGGTTTGACATGTGGATGAGAGGCCCGACCCTGCTCCGATCCGCCCGACCCGTACCTGGCGGCCCATGTCCTAATGTCGCCCGACCCGCCCCAGATCCATCCCGATTTAGTTGCGGGCTGAACAGCCCGGGACTCACGTCGATCCGGACCCATCCCAACCCGGGGCATCCAAGCCGGCCCGCTCTGCCAGGCCCGACGGGCATCCGCGAGAAGACCACGGCCCAGACCCGTGTCCGCTCGGTCTCGGCCCAACTCATCTGCAGAAACCCTAGCGGAGTCACGCGCCATCGCCTTCCCCTTGCTTCGCCTCCACGCCATCTCCTTCGGCGCTGATACGGTGTCCGACAACGAGGGTTTCTTCTCCGGCGGCCTCACCACAAACTTCGCAGTCCATCGGAATGTCGACCCGTCTTCCTCCTCGCCTGGTGTCGGCTGAGTAAGCTTTCGACCCGCCCTTGGTCTCGACCCTGACGCCGGAGTGCGTCGTAGGATGCCACATTCCATGGCCCGAGACCATCGTCCCGCGCCTCTACCACCGCGTTCTCCGTCCTCCGTCCTAGTTGTAGAGAACGTTAGGCTTGCCGCCCCTTCGGGAGTCACCGATCGCAAAACCTTACGGAGAAGGATGCGTCCTCCACCAAGGCTATGCCGGTTTATGGTTGTTGCTTCGAAAACGGATAGCAATACTATGGTTAAGATCATGGCCGTGATCCTGGCCATGATCCCCCCCTGCTTCTTCGTGCAACGCTGCGGCACTATGGCAGAGTGCTCTGTTTTCGCTTTTTACATGGTTGAGATTATAATTAAAAGTTCATATTTATAAAAATTTAATTGAAATTTATATTGATGAATTGGTTCATAAATTTGAATTAAAAACTGTTCATTTTCATATGGTGAGTTTTTATACGGAATTGGACAATAACATAGAAATATAAAAAAATTGACCAAACTTTTGTCTTTTGCGAGACTAATAAAATGATAGGGTTCCACATATATATGACCGATACATGAGGACAATTAAAAATAATTTCCGTATTTTAGAAATCTTTCAGTAGTATAAGTTTTTTTTTAAAGCGCTAAAAATTTTATTCGATGATCATTCTCCAAGAACGAGAAGCCAAAAAGCAAGCAACCACGATTACAAAAGTCTCCATAGGAGAAAACAGGGCTCAAACCCTTAACAAAAAACGACCAGAGTCATCCAGTCAAAACAACTTCCTCTAATCCTCCTCATAGCACTCGCTATCTGAGGACGAGGCGCTGACAGCCTTCTGGTTGAAGGCACGGGTCTTGGACCTGGTATTATGGGGACGAGGTACCAAAGTGGACTTAGGTCGTCCCTTACGAGCCTCAGCCGCGAGGGCTTCCTCCACCCACCCATCGATCGATAGTAATGCTCAGTCGGATACGTTCTCAATGGGTGGGAGCTTTACGCCAAATACTTTATAGTCTGAAAGATATGAAGGAGCCCGACTCAGTCGTTTCGGGGACTTAAGAAGGGCATCCTTCCATGGACCGGACTGATCTCCGAACGGACCAACCTTCTCGAAATCCATACTACCTGAACCGGATTTTGGGCCTACCGGATCTGGCCCAACATGCTCTAGGTCTATCGGATCAGACCCAACATCACCTATTGGATCTGACCCCAAAGTCATTGAATCTGGGTCTGCTGGAGGGTTATGGGCTTGAGTTGCTTGGGCCATAACCAACCCAATACCAACTGAAAATTCAGTCTGAACCATACGCGTATCACCCTCACCCTCATGTGTAGATTCAGCGATTCCAACACGATCCACGCAGGGAATTACGGGATTGACTTCCTCCCTAGGATCACAATCCAAATCACAATCGCGATCAAGATTTGAGAATTTATTCGAAATCTCGATCTTTTCCGAAGATAGCGCGTAGTGTTGACCAACGCCAGACTTCACCGGCGACATTCCAGGGACGATGGACCTCATCGACGACGTACCAGGGACGCTACCAGGTGCAGCTGAAGCCTGGTTCGCCGGAGAAAAAGTAGGTCCCTCAGAAGTATGACTCTGTTCTCGGAAAACAGAGCATATTCTCTGAGTTTCCAGTTCACCAACCCGACCAGCCAAATCGGACTGAACGTCGCCGGAAAACAATTTCGTGCTCGGCGCCGGAACCACTGAATGATCAGCCTCACAACCACCATCAGTAAGCACCATATTTGGATCGGAAGAGCCCTGTTTCTGGTTCGCTAGAACAGAGCACTTGTCAACCCCTTCCGACTTGCGACGACGAGCTACGACGACGAAGAGAATATGACCGTTGATCTTGTACCCGTTTAACCCCTCGATGGCTTGGGCAACTTCATCCTTGGATTCAAACCGGATGAATCCAAAGTAACGACCCCGAAGGTTTGGACGCCGGGGAACTGACGCCGACGTGATCTTACCGAAAACGCCAAAAACGTTTCGTACCCACTCTTCCGACGAATCGAAAGGGAGATTGCTGACGAACACTTCTTCCTCTTGAATCTCGAAACTCTTTAGATTCCGCGACTTGTTTCAGGCCTTCGAGAGCTTAGCTTTGCCCTCAACCCTCCAAGCCAATCGCGAGTCCGGAGCACCTGAAGCTCCATTACCCTTCACCTCTTGATCAACAATGGTATGTGCTGAATGGGAAGCCGCAACAGCGAGTCCCTTTGCATCAGGCTTCACAAGAGCAATTTTACTCCGGTGACCACAACCATTGGACTTGTGTAACCTGGTAGAACCGAGATTTTCATCGCCAACCGTCTTGGATGGCTTCGACCGATCTCTATCCTTCCCTGTTACCTTGGTGTGTCGTGAATAGATCCTGCAGTAGGAATTGTACGAGGAAATCAAAACTGAACAAAAGGAAGAAAATGACAGAAGCTTCTCCTTCCTTCTCCTCACCTTACCAACACCCATCACGATATTATAGTTTTATATTCTTATACTCTTCATAGTTGATATGAGTTTTTGCATGTTTTTTCGGTGGTATAAGTTACTCAAACTATTTTTTTCTTCTTAACATCAATATAATGTAGTATTTTTAACAATACGTTCAATTAAAGCCCCTATTTATAGAACATCTTTTTCGCTGCAAAACATGACAGCCGACCCTAGGCCCCTATAGCGTACGCGACACATCGTCTTCTCTGGTGAATCTGTCTGACTATCCACCACTGATACCATCCATCTCGAATCTCCATCTTCTCTTTCATCCGTCATGTCGAGCTCGTCGGTCAAATCTGGCTCCGCACATGACTCCCACACGAGGCGCCCAAGATTCGAGACATCATCTTGTTCTCTTCCACGCCCACCACCTTTGTCGTCAGACACCTCGTCATGGCATCAACCGCTACTACCGGCTCAAACCCAACCAACACCGACTCCACCACCTATGAGTCCACCGCATATGTATTGTATGTTGTCCCTGATATACGAAGAACTATGAAGTATCAACCAGGCGAGGTCTGTCAAGCACCCTAGTTGGTCATCATGAGGCCTTTATGGCGTCATGGGGTGCCTCAGAGCAGCCCCCAAGGAACATATACTTTCTGTTCCTCAGTCTCCTCTGTTCCCTGGCATACTCATTGGACGACTATTACGACACAACATGTCAGTTCAACTCGAGACGGTGATAGTTTATTAGATTCCATGCGTCAACCACCGTATGAATAGGGAACACCCATAAAGTTCTCCTTAGTAATATCGGACATTCTCTTATAGGATCAGTGTTTCGACTGTCACTGAAACTATATCTCGTCCTATTTTTGTTTTCTACTATTATACGATCATTGTCATACTTTCTTTTCGGTATCAATAAAATCATATGGTATGTTCATCCTCCATACAATCTCTTCCCCATCGTCGGTGACGGTCAGGGCTCCGACCTTGACGGTCACCGACGGAGGCTACCCTTCCTCCTTCTTCAACCTTTTCTCCTTCCCCTTTTCTTCTTCTCCCTCTCACTTCCTTTTTTTCTTCTTTACTGGTCGTGGTTTCCGGTGTGAGGTTTTGTTTCGTCTCCTGAACTCGGCTGGTGCTCCTTGTCCGGCTCCTCTCTTACTGGTCGTCCTCCCGGCCCGATGTTGTACTGTTGTGATGTCCTGGGGTACAAATCTGCCCGGAATCGGGTGCCTGGGTTTTGGAGTCGGGCTGCTTGGGGGTCGTCGGATCTTGGCTGGCCGGTTGAGTGTCTATCTCTCGGTGGCTTTTGGAGGTTTGGGCCCTTGGATCTCGCTACGGCGGGACGTGGCCTTGCTTCCTCCGCCTCTCCTAGGGCTTGGTTTGCTTTTGTTTGGAGGCCTTTTGCTATGGAATGTTTGATTTTTCTTGTTTTCGGACCCTGTGGCGTGGCGCTGGATTCAGCAGATCTGGCCGGTTTATGTTTTGGAGGAGCGTTTTCGTCGGGAAACGATGTCGACTTGGGCTGGTTCATGTCGCAGTAGTTCGTCGTCGTACGCTCCGGCGAGGTGGGATGGATCTGATGTGGGAGGCTTTTTGAATTGGATTAGCTGTGGATCTTGCCCTGCTCTTTACGGCCAACACTCCGACGACCTGGCATTCCGTTGCTTCTTCCTTGTGCTCCGATTGGCCACTATCTTGCCCCTGTTGTGCTCCGCCACCTTTGACCCTTTGTTTTTTTTATATTTTCGAATATGCATTTCTAGCATGTTGGGTCCGGTTTGCCACACTTGGGATTCAATTGTGTGATGTCACTGTACGAGGCTTCCGCAGGTGTTCTGTTCTATCTCAGGGGTCAACTCGTTTGAATCTGGGCACGAGTGGGTCTCCGGAAAACCAATTCAGTTCTGCGGCCGTCCACCCTTCACTTTAGCTTGCCCTCTTTGCTTCAACTTAGGGTTTCGTCGCCGGTGTTGTCGGACGAATTTACTAGCTTTTTTGGGGCTGATTTCATCTTTGGCAATGAGACAACTTTCTTGTTAAGATTGTTGTAGATCTGAACAACCCTTATAGTTGTGGTGGATGCTCTTCAATTGTCGTTGTGGTATTAAGCTCGCTTCTCTAATCATTTTTTATTTGAACCGGTCGCGGGACACGTTTTTTCGTCTTCTTCGATGAGGACCGTCGTGGTTTGGGTGGGAAGTTGATGCTGAGAAGAATGACTTATTTTGATCTTCATGGGGATTTCCTTTCACTCATGTTTTTCCTTCCTCGGAACTTAGATCTGGTAAATATTCTTCTCTCTTTTGATCACGGTTGTGGTAGAGGCTCGTTGGTTTTGGTGTTGACCACCGTCGAGAGTTTGGCCAAGTATTGGCTTTGTTTACAGACTGACTGAATCTGGTTTAGAAGTCTAACTCTACTGTTTAGTGGTGTTGGACACCGGCATGCCGGGGTCTATGTGGCTTCGGTGAGTTAAGGATTATCGAGTTTTAGGTCTTTTGCTACTGGGTTCGTACTGCTTGTAGTTGTGGATGGTGGTTGGTTGTCGGTATTTGGGAGGTAGTTTTTTGTGTTTGTTTATTTTGTTGTTTTATTATATGTTTTCCTCCCCTTGTTGGGAGGGTGTTGAGGTTGTTGTCTTTTGGCAGTGCTCAGGTTTGTTCTATCTCGGTTTGCTTCATGGTTGATAAATTTGGGTATATGATTGCTAGACTCATCCTTGGTTCTGTTTAGGTTACTTATTTTGCAAGTTTACTTGCGCTAGGGACCTCATTCAGAGTTGCTTTTGTTTGTAAGTCTCTTTCGTTGAAGGTCTCCCCCTACCTTATCTTTTTTACTTTAAAGACTTGGTTTCTGAAACAAAAAAAATAATACTAATAAAAAAGAGAGAAACTTCGTACCACACGATCTAGGGTTCTTCAGGATTGAACGGATAAGAGAAAAACTTTGTACCATACGATCCAGATTCGTCCCTCGCTAGAGAAGACGTTGTTGCAGAGCCTATGCAACACTACATTCGCTACTGTGCTTCACACGTTTCTCTTACCAACGTCTCCACCCGCTCCTCCATCTAGAACCAAGGAGAGCGAGCTCCAAATATACTCATTGTGAAGCTTCTTCCCCGAGCACTGACCTTCCACCACAGCTCCTAGCCAGCGTCGCTCCTCCACATACCTCTGATATGTCGCGTTGCTGTCTAAAACGGTTGCTCCAACGTCGTTCCTCCATGTCGTCCATGGCCACAACCACGGGTCTGGGCATTGGTGGTTCACGGAGGAGCTGAGCGTGGAGAGGTTGAGGGTGAGGAAAGGGTGAGGCTGTAATTGAGGTGTGAGGCTGTAAGTGAGGGTGATGGGTGTAATTTAGGGTTTTTGAATTTTGAAGGGTATTTTTAATAAAATCAGAGTCATGTACCAAACACATGACTCTTTTCCATCCAAAAATGGATGGAAATTGACGTTAGGTACTAACGGGCAAATAAAATCACAGTTAGGGTAGTGAGGCACAACAAACTATAGTTATGGTATGTGTATGGTAACCAACTCTCAAAATGTCCTTTAGTCCACTAGGTCTCAAGGGTTTCGTCTCCGTCGTTACATAGTGCCGTGAGGAGGAAGGTATTGGCGAGTCCGATTTTCTGGTGCTTTGTTCCGTCGTAGTCTGGGTCGAGGGGTTGTGCAGTAGTAGATAGCGCGAACGGGAGGTATCTGCTGCTGTGTGTTGGTAGTTTTGGTGCTGTCTGGCGATGGAGGAACTGCAGGAACGTCTAAAAGGAGTTGTCATTGATAGTGACGATGAGGACGACGTAATAGTGCCGGAAGAGGTTCTCAATATGGAAGATGAGAAGTACAAGATTGGGCTGGCAGTTAAGGTTTTCACAGGGAAAAAATACAGGGATGAGATCTTTCGAACAATGATGAAGAACGCGTGGAATACAAGGGACGCCCTGACACAAACCCTAGCTCCGGACGTAACGGGTTTCTTCTTTAAAACGGAGAGGGAAAGGAGAAAAGTTCTTGAGATGGAGCCATGGCACTTCAATAAAGCCCTAGTGGCCATGGAGAAATTTTCCTCGGATGTCAAAGTGGCCGGGTTGCGTTTCGAGTACACAACAATCTGGGCGCAGGCGTCGAATTTACCTTATAACGCTTTGACAGGGGTGGTCGGAGAGGTGATTAGGAATAGGCTAGGTGCGTTCATTGAGGTTGAAACTAACGAGGAAGGTAGGGCACCGGAGGACTTTCTCCGGATCAGGGTTCGGTGGGCGATAAACAAATCGTTGAGAAACACGGTGAAAATAACCTTGGGACGGAATGTTGAACCAACAATTGTACGCCTCCAGTATGAGCGGTTACCGGAGTTTTGCTACAAATGTGGAAGGATGTGGCATACAAAAAAAGACTGTGAAGAGGATCCTGACAAGCCGAAAGTCCAGGGGAGGTTCGGGTCGCATATGAGAGCTGACGCCCCTAACCCGATGGGTGGTGTGAGAAATGGAGCGGGGGCTAGAGCTCATGGAGATGGGGGAATGACGAAGCATGAAGGTGAGGTTGAAGTCACGCCTATGAAGATAGACAGGACCGTGACTCGGGAAAGAGTAGGACGTGGTCCTCTAGTACCTGTTTTGAAGTTTGGCTCACAAATGAAGCTGTCAAGTAATGTGCAGCGGATGAGGGAGGGAGGAACACAGGAAGTGTTTGAAGGGGATCAAAGGAGGGAGAGGAAGGAAGGGTCGGGGACGGTCACAAGAAAAGTACCGGTTGGTAAAGTATTGAGTTTTCTGAAAGACTCGTTGGGGGGAGGTGTGCAGTCTCATGGTAACATGCCACAACCTGCTGGGGTGGAGGTGGAACCTAAAAAAGAAACCTAAACTGAAAGCATGTAAAATCATACGAAAGGTGACAGAAGGAGTAGAGAAGGAGTCGGGTGGGAGTGACAAGAGTTTGGAACAGGTGTTGGGAAAAAGAAAGATGGAGGTTGTTGTTGTTGATCTGAATGTGGAGCCTGGTTACATTATATCTGCTTCATAGGAGAATTCAGCAAATGATTTGGCGAGGGTTGCGAAGCAACCCCGCCAGTCACAATGAATGCTATAGCATGGAACTGCCGAGGGCTTGGGAACCCTGGGGCGGAACAGTTCCTAATTGAGTACATTACTCAAAAGAAGCCCGATATAGTATTCCTGAGTGAAACGAAGGTGGAGGGGTGGGTGATTCAGCGTATTCGCCGTAATGTGAGATTTGAAAGAGCTTTTGTGGTTGAACGAAGAGGTACTAGTGGTGGCATTGCGATGTTATGGAGAAATAAGGAGGATTGGGAGTTGAGGAGGTATGATAAAAACCATGTGGAAATTAAGTTTACTACAAAGGATGGACACATGGTGAGAGTAACGAGAATGTATGAAGAGCCACGTAGAGGGTATCGGCGTGAGACATGGGCGTTATTCAGGCTCATTTCGCAACAATCTAATCGGAAGCCGTGGTTGGTCTTTGGAGACTTAAATAATGTTATGGGACTGGAGGATTTGAGGGGAGGTTTACCATACCCGAGAAACTTGGTGACAGGATTCAGGGAGGTAATGGAGGACTGTGGTCTGGTTGATATCCTAATTGAGGGGTATAGGTACACTTGGGAGAAGGGAAGACACAGGCAGGACGGTATGGAAGCACAGTTGGATAGGGCTCTGGTAAACCGGGAGTGGCATAACCTGTTTCCGGACACTAGGTTGTTGTACGGTGGTTTATCCACCTCAGATCATGCCCAATCGTGCTCCAGGGAGGGAGCGTGGTAGAGGAAAGGAGACCTAAAAGTTTCAGATTTGAGCAGGTATGGGCTTGGGATGAGGAACGTGGGAAAATCGTACAGGAGGTTTGGGAAGTAAGTAAACATTTGTCCATTGCAGAGAGGAATGTTAGAATGGCAGAGGCGCTCTCTCGATGGGAAAAAAATAAACATAAGGAGCTTGGAAGGGAGGTGCAGGAGCAGTTAAATAGGAGGCTTGGAACGTGGAATTTGAGGAATGGGGAAAGGATTGAGGAGTTAAGAAGAAAGCTGAATGAACTTTCAACCCGGAAGAACTTGATATGGAAGCAAAGGGCAAATCAGTTCTGGTTGAAAGGGAGTGACCTGAACTCCAAATATTTTCACGTAAAAGCGTCGGCCAGGAAAAGAGGAAAAGCACTTCGAAAACTGAGAATTGGCACTGGAGAGTGGTTGTCGTGGGGTCGGGGTTGGAGGAGGAAATTACGTGCCATTTCAATGCTTTATTTACAGCGGAGTAGGGAGGGACTGACACCGTTAGTCAATTGATACCAGCATGAATTTCGAAAGAGGACAATATTGATTTACTCAGGCCGGTCTCGAGAAGTGAGGTCCGAAAGGCTGTCTTTAGTGTGGAACCATTGAATTCGCCGGGGTACTACAAGAGATACTGGGGTTTAGTGGGAGACGGGGTTGTGGATATGGTTCAGGAGGTGTTTCGGAGTAGAAAGCTACCGAACCGTCTCAACGAGACAAATTTGGTCTTGATCCCTAAGGTGAGCCGGCCGAAAACAGTTGGTGAATATAGACCTATAGCTTTGTGTAATGTCCTATATAAGGTCGTTACCAAAGTTATGGTGAACAGAATGAAGCGTGTTCTACACAAGGTGATATCTGAGACTCAGAGTGCTTTCCTGGCAGGTAAACTTATAACGGGTAATGTGATTATATCTGGAGAGTCACTTCGTTACATCCGGAGTAGGAAGCAAGGGACTAATGGGCTCATGGCAATAAAGTTGGACATGAGTAAAGCGTATGACCGTATTGAATGGAAGTACTTGGAGAGAGTCATGAAGAGAATGGGCTTCGATCCACAGTGGACTAATCTTGTTATGGAGTGTGTTTGCACAACAAAATATTGGGTTGATGTTGAGGGGAGACGGTTGGGTCCCCTATAGATGGAGCGGGGTATTCGTCAGGGTGATCCACTTTCCCCTTATTTATTTATTATCTGTGCAGAAGGATTATCTAAACTGATCGAGAAGGGGGAAAGGGATGGGCATGTACACGGATGTCGGGTGGCGAGATCGGCGTCGGTGGTATCTCACTTATTCTTTGCAGATGACAGCTTTTTATTTTCAAGAGCGACGAAGGCTGAAGCTGAGGCATGGCTGAACATCCTGCATGAATATGAAGCAGCATCGGGATAAAAGATCAACTTGGACAAATCATCAGTGATGTTTAGTCCAAACACGACCCCAGATTATAGGGAGGAGATCAGAAGCACTCTTGGTATGCGAGGGGTAGAGGACACATGCATGTACTTGGGCCTTCCATCCATTATCCAGCGAAGTAAGTACAATAGTTTTGCTTTTGTCAAAAGAAAGAATACTCAGACGCTTACAGGGATGGGACGAGTTGTTGTTGAGTAAAGCTAAGAAGGAAGTGTTGTTAAAAGCAGTCATACAAGCACTTCCGACATATACCATGGGGGTGTACAAAATTCCTTTGAATTTGATTCGAGAAATAGAGGTCATTATGAATAGATTCTGGTGGAGCCATAACACGAGAATAAGGGCGGGTTTGAAATGGAAGAGTTGGGAAAAGCTCTGTCAACATAAGCACGCTGGTGGCTTGGGGTTTAAGTTCCTACACGACTTTAACCTTGCGTTACTGGCGAAACAGGGATGGATGTTAGTCCATAATCCACACAGTCTTGTGGCTAGAATTCTGAAGGCGAAATATTTCAGCCACTGTGACTTTGTGGATGCCTCGAGAAGACAAGATGGGAGCTGTATTTGGTACATCATATTGGACGGACAGAACATTGTGAAAGAAGGGATCAGACGCCGGATATGTAATGGGGAGACAACACTTGTAACATGGCACCCGTGGTTACCAATGGAGAGAGGAACGGTCAATCCGGTTGTGGGTGTGGCCGTGGACATGACTGTAGCTCAGTTACTTGTGCCGGGAACGAGAAGGTGGGACGTGGAGCTCATTACCCAGCTGTTTGATCCGACAACGGTAGAGGTTGTTACTACAATGCCTCTACCTAGGTTGGAGGGTGAAGACAGTTGGTACTGGTGGGGTTCAAATAATGGCGAGTTCCGAGTTAGGGAGGTGTACAGAATGATCCAAAGGCAAAAAAGGGACTGGACCGATCAACCTTTCACATGTTTGTGGAATTCTTTTTTGGAAGTTGAGCATTCATCTAAAGGTAAAGCTCATGATGTGGCGAGTTTTGACAGGCTCGCTCCCAACAGGGGTGAATTTAAGGGAAAGATATGTCCCAGTTACTGGAGTCTGTGACAAATGTGGAGTACCTGAGGATGAGAAGCATGTATTCTACAAGTGTGGGCCGAGTGCTCTGTTTTGGGCACAATTGAATGTGGCGATGCCGGCGGAGACGGAAACATTGCAGGATTGGCTGTTTACGGTTATGTCCTTGAAATGGGAAGGGCTGGTAGAGACGGTCATGTTGTATTGGTGGGAGTTGTGGCATCGTCTAAACCTTCGGTGTGGAGTAATAAGGATCGGTCCCTTGAGGAAGCTTGGTTTGGAGCGACCTCTATGCTTAAGGAATGGAAAGAAAGCCGTAGGAGGGAAGCGAGTGAACAGGGTGCAGAAGTCCGTCAGGAAAAATGGGTGAGGCCGAGACAGGGGGAGTTGTAGGTGAATGTGGACGGGGCCATCTTGGGGTCGACTCAGGCACGAGGCGGTCTGGTATGTCGGGATGATCAGGGGACCGTATAGGGGATTAAGTGCGTTGTGTACGAAAATTGAAAGGACCCAGAGATCGCAGAGCTGGTTACTGTTCGAGAGGCCATGTTTTGGGTTAGGGAGGACGGCTGGCAGGCGGGTATTATAGAGACGAACTGTTTGGGCATTGTCTTAGCAATTAATGGAGAAGCATCGTTGTTGTCCCCTTTCGGTATGATAGTTCAGGAGTGCCGACTTTTGCTTGAGACCCTAAATTTTACGCTTCAGTTTGGGAGGCGTTCATCTAGTACAGTAGCTCATATTTTAGCTCGTAATGCCTTAGACTGGGAATCAGTTGATTTGGGTTCTTTACCCCATTCTGATGTACTTATGAATGCCATTTCAGCCGACTTGATATAATATAAGTTACATCCTTTAAAAAAAACTATAGTTATGGTAGTGAGACGAAACACAATCTTATAATATATAATAGCAGAGTTCACTATTTACGTGGCAGCTGACGTGGTGCTTTGGTTTTGCCAAAAACCTCTCTTCCTTTATCCCTGTATATTCAGTCATTTGTTTTGCTACTTAGCAATCTATAGGGTTATAATTTTTACCATCTCACTTAAAATTTAAAACCATACATCAACAAGAAACAAACATATTATCATCAAAACACATCGTGAATGAGACAAATTTATCAAACAACAAATAGATTGCCATATACACAACACATTGACGATTTTAATTTAGATACAACATAGATTGCTTCACCTACAATTCAGGTATATTTTAATACTTTAATTCTTTTCTCAAACAATATTAAACATGTATATTTTTCATAAGTGATTAGTACATGTCAAACGGTAATTCCCAAAAAATTGTCGTTCTTGAAAATCGATGCCACCCGACCTTTCATCTCCAACGAAATTGTTTTCCTCGTCCATCTCATGTGTAATGTGTCACATACAACCATCCACCATTATTATCCCATTCGATAACATGGAGTTACGGACAAACTTTTTTTTCGGCTTCAACCGCGCATCGCGCGGTGCCCGCACCTAGTTATTTTTAAAGAAGTGAGATAAAGTTTATCTTAAAAAAATTATGGTAGGTTCAATAAAAACCCCTATTTATAAATTCACCTAAAGGTCACCGATATCTCATAAACAACCCTGTACATCAGTACATAAGATATGTATGGAATATACCGCACGTACCCACAAGACTAGGTCATTGTTATATTGTCTACGGTGTCATGGCATGCATCATCATCACTGTCCTAAATTCAACGATCGGGCGAATATAATACCCAAGCAGCTCAAAGCCTCCCTCATCAATCATCATTTTTATATGTCCTTACAAACCTTGAAACTCTATCCTTTTGACAAACCCACACACAAGACTATAAAATACTGATATTCGAGCCTTGTTGATCAAGACACTTCTCACTATAACTAAGGGAAGCAAAAAAACAGAGCAGACCAAGAAGAAGACGAGGATGGCGTATCAAGTGAAGCTTTTGGGGACATGGGCAAGCCCTTACAGTCGCAGAGTGGAGATGGCGCTGAAGCTGAAGGGAGTTGAGTACGAGTACGTAGAAGAAGACCTCTACAACAAGAGCGCTCTGGTTCTTCAACACAACCCTGTGCACAACAAGATCCCAGTGCTCCTCCACAATGGGAAAGCTATTGTGGAGTCTCTCATCATCCTCGAGTACATCGACGAGACTTGGAAGAACGATCCTCTCTTGCCCCAGCACCCTTATGACCGAGCCATGGCTCGATTCTGGGCCAAGTTCATCGACGAAACGGTACTTACTTATACTCTATCTTCGTTTTGGCACACTTGAATTAGTACTAGGGATAGTTACATATAAATGCACTTAGATTTCATTTCTTATTTGTAACTTGTAACCTTCTTAACTTTGTGCGTATAAGAAAGGGTTGAGCTTTGTTTTCGCTAATTTGGGTTTATCTTTCGTTATATTTTCCTAACTATGACCTTTATATTTTTTGCACGGACTATCGCTTGTCGTCAAAATTGGCAGGGACGTTAGTTTTGGATGGAAAAAGTCCAAAACGCTCTCAACAAAAAAATGTTATTCCGTGAAAAAAATGGAAAGGTCATACTTAGGAAGTGCAAAAAAAAGTCAAACCCAACTTCAAGTTATTGACTTTTGTTGAGGGCATTTCTGTGTTTTTCCATCTAAAACTAACGTCCCTGTTAATTTTAACAACAAACGATAGTCCGTGCAAAAAATGTAAAGGTCATAGTTGGAAAATGCAACGAAAGGTAAACCCAAGTTAGAATAACGAAAACAAAGCTCAAATTAGATTAGGAATCCCCGGTAAGAAAACTAAGGTATATGATTTTAAATCGAAATATAAGGGTAAAATCATTATTTTTATGCAAATTACAATGAAAAGACAAATCCATGTTTTTTTTTTACTTTTTGTTGTTTTGGATAGGGGTATGTTGTGTACTTTGTGACTTGAACTTGTTGTTTTGACGGGTTCTTTTCCTTCATGGCCTATCTTAGGTAATAAAGAGCTTTATAAAACTTCACCGATCAAAAAAAAAATTATTATAAAATATGATTACAAGTCGATCGAAACTTGTAAGAAGTTTGTCAGTGAGAATGCGTGTTAGAGTACAAATTGTTATCGTTCATCAACTACTAACTTAAATTTTTGTGATAAATATACTTCTTAGTCTTGTGCTTTACCTCAATTTCACGTCCTAATTGTGATTTTTCAAAAACTCGTGAATCTTAGCGTAAAGGTGACGAAATCCGTCTATCTTCACGGATGCATTTGTTTGAGTACCTCAACCTTTAAAATGCAGTTGTAAATGCATAAGTTTTTGGTAGTTTATGAAAATAAAGGTCAACCGTGTAAATGAGATAAAAGTAAAGGCTAGGAAATTATGTTAACCCTCATCTCTGTGCTAAGATTTAATTTTTTGGGGAAAATCACGGTTAAGACATGAAATTAAAATAAAATACAGGGATAGAAAGTATATTTATCCCTGAATTTCTAATTGAGTTAGATCTTGGAATGTATTAGTATCCTCAGCTTGAACTTGTTGGTTGACTGGACTTTTATCAATCATTAAACTTGTTTAATACGTGGATCCGTAATGTTGCAGCTAATATCAAAGTCGTGGGGGGCAAAAATGAAGGAAGATGCAGAGGGGGCGACCAAGGAGTTCTGTGAGCTAATGAAAGCGCTAGAGAGTCAACTCAAGGGCAAAGACTTCTTCGGAGGGGACAACGTTGGGTATCTGGACTTAGTTGGTTGTATAGTGGCGTTTTGGCTTCCGGTGATCCAAGAAGTGATGGGACTTGACATGGGTTTGGCAGAGAGGTTTCCGAAACTGCACCAGTGGACCGAGAAGCTCCTCACCGTTGAGGCGGTGGTGCAGTGTCGTCCTCCAAGAGAAGAGCATGTCGAATATATGAAAAAACGCTTGGCCTACTTGGCAATTACAGCTTCCCAGTAGATAGTGTGATATGTTTCGTCATGGAACTCAACGTCTGGAAGATGATTTTAAGGTTGTTTGTTATGTCTTCTACAATGATGTCTTATTGGGGATGATGATTGATTATGGCTCAAGTGTTGTGTTATGTCGTGTTATATGTGATTGAGATAATAAAGTTGACTATGTTGGGTGTAGAACTGCAATGTGATATTAGATTATGTGTAGTGCTAGTAGCCCATTTTCGGCTCTTTTGCAGTACCAATGACGACTTCGCAGATGTTTGTGTTAATTCACTGTTTTTCCCTTTTCCTCTTATCGTTGACGTAAACAGCAGGTGTAGTATTTTAACGCCAAAAAAAGAGAGAAGATGAATGATTCTATAAGAGGAAATTACTGACAGAAAACCTCGTGAAAACTTTTCCGACCACTACTGCTAATAAGTTGTTGGCTGACGGATCTTATCTGTTGACTAGGAATGCCTATCCGTCGGCAAAAATCTTGACTGACAGATGTATTCGTCGGCCAAGATCCCTCGGTCAAGTCGTGTTGGTCAAGATTTTGACAAACGGACCACCATCGATAGGGTATTCACTTTAGCCACGGATCCAACCCGTGACTAGGGATGTGCGTCTGCCTGACAGATGCAATACGTTGGTCAAGTATTAAACCTTACCAACATATTAGATCTGTTGGTAAAATATTTAATCTTACCCACGGATTATATCCGTTGTTGAAGTTCTAAATCTTACCCACGGATTATATACGTTGGTAAAGTCTTGAACCTTACCCACGTATATCATCCGTTGGTAAAGTCATAGTCCTTACCCACAGATATTATCCGTTAATAAAGTCCTAAACCATACCCACGAATATCATCTGTTGGTAAAGCCATAAACCTTACCCACATATATCCTCCGTTGGAAAAGAATTGAAAGTGTTAGTTTGCCCAACAGATGATATCCGTTGGGCAACTTTAGTCAAGAACAAAAAAAAAAACAATTCAAAAATGTTGCACCTAATCGTGCATTATACCTTATATGGGGTTGTACTTGTACATGTACCTGTGATACCAATTACACAAAACTGAATAGAGATATAAATTATTTCAACACGACTGTTCAGTACATTATTAGTTCTAAAAGTAGCCCACGACGAATATAAAAGTATTAAACAGTTAACAAAAACAAATAAGTATTGTTTAGATGAAAATGGCGAGGTATGACGTTACTATAATTGGGGGGCTGAAGACGGGGATGCTGAAGACGGGTTGGCTGATGAAGGGATGACAACTTGTGGGAGGCTTCCTATGTTGTAAAAATTTGTTGAAACTTGGGTTGTACTGCTACTTGCGCAGCAAGCCTGTCCTCCGATTCTTTGGTTGTTCATCCACCAATCTGCGCTGATCCTTTAGTTGTTACGCGAATAAGGCATGTTGGTCAGCAATGTCAGTCTTCAACTCTTCTATCTCCTTATAGAAGCTTACAGACCTCGCACTGGACCAGCCACCGCCTTCAATCTCCCTCGTAGTTGGTAGCTTCACCGCCTTCCCAAGACCGGATTGCAATCTGCCCTTCTGTTGCTTACACTAGACTTTCTTGATGAGAGGGAGCTCTTCCTCTAGGGTCAATGGCTTCGGGACAGATGAGGATGAACCCTCGCACTCGGTGGTCGTCTATGACTTATTACATCTCTTGGGCCGCCTCCACAATTTCTTTGGCATGAACCTGAGGTACATAACATGAAGTTTTAATGAGACTCGACAAAACATAATAGAATAAACCCGCAATTGTATTCACATTGCTACAAAATGCAATAAAACTTAATGGAAACAATATATACCTCTCGTTCTTTGTTGTACTCGTTGAGGTCATTTGCCTTGTCGTAAACCTCGATGTAGGCGTCGCAACGTGGAAGTATGGAGGACTTAGCCAGGAAATGTTTGGCTCATTCCTCGAGTGTCATACTACCCCCGTGGTGCAAGAGGTTGTTCTTTTTCCGAGCTTGCACTACTAAACGCGGTGGCAAACCAGCATGTTTCAGTAGGAGTTTGCGCAAGTGGTAATGACTTTCAGCATTATTCGAGTGGTGTGTTCAATGGTGAGTGTGGGACTGAAATAAAACATTTCAGCATTACATGATAACCTTCATCGCCTCCTCTTTGGTGAGACAGAAAGTCAAGAAGTCTGCCTGAAGATCCCCTATGGACGGTGGATGATCGGGGAGTACCGGGACTCCAACTCGATTGCTCGCCGCCAAAATCACATGTTGCATGGACGGAACCCGAGTTGGGAGGTTCGCCACAATCGAGGGAAGAGGAGCCTCATGCGAGGCCATGGCCAGGGGAGGAGGAGTCTCATGCAAGGCCATAGAGGACGACAATGGTGTCTTATCAAGCGACTTGAGCGGTCGGCCCTTTTTGGCCTTTTGCGGTGGAGGAACTGGTGAACTCTCTCCTAACGAGAAAATCACCAAACTTTGGTCCCGGAGGAGTGGCGGTTGCAGAAACTCGGACGAGAGGAGTGGAACCATCGCCGAGAGAGGTGTGTCTGCAAGGGGGATTTGGGTCAGCGTTTCCGTCTCTCCTTCACGGGTTTGATGAAACCCTATGGTGGTTTCGGTGGCATAATATGCAGAGGAGCAGGTAAATCACCTGAGGAAGGAGACAAGGCAGCAACATAGGTCAGCGGCGCGACAGCTGAGATAGTTTAGTCATGTCGGTAATGGCAAGAGAGAACTCTAGGGTTACAGTTTCAAAGAAAACCGAGTTCTATTTCTACTTAATAAAAAAAGAGCATGATATTTTTTTTAGCATAAACGATTGGTATTATAAGTGACAAAAAGTGTTTACAAAGCAGGGAAGCAATAAAACACCAGAAACTAAATAACATAAATAAAGAGAGTTTCGGCAATGGAGGATACTCAGACAGAAAACTAAAGCGCTCAAGTCACCGGCTACCTCATGAAGGAGCCTAGAGGGTGATACTGTCATAGTATCTATTGACACTGATACAACGAATCCAAACTGGCGGAAGCTAGGACAGAGCAGGGCCCTTACCGTTAACGAAAAGTGGTGGACTAGGAACTCCCCCAGGTTGTCAACGTGCATCGTCCTCCCTTGAGTGATAATGGTAGGGCTCCAAAATGTGAGATTGGTGACCTCCGAGCTGGTAGGGAAGTACCGTGCCGGTTCTTGGTGGTACCGCTGCCACCTTAAGTCCAGAGGGGCAGTGAAACCGGCTGACCCCCCTTTGGACCACCTTGGACTCATTCCGCGAGGCGAGGGTGCTGAAGGCCCATCACCGCTGTATGTGATGCCCCGAATTGGGTAGATCCGACCGGGGTGTGTACCTCAAACGGCCCACTCTCCTGGCCCGATCCGGTCAAGAACCTCCTTGAGCCTACCTTGGGTCGGCCCTCCTCTCCCCGGGCCCTTAGGCCCGTCTCCAATGGACCCCGACCCGCAGGCCCATGCTGAGAGCCCATAGCAATCAGGCCCATGTCTAGAAGCCTACCCGGTTCTTTCTTTGGTCGCCGTCTCTGCACCCTCTAGTCGTTCGGCACCGACCCTTCGCGCCACCTCCTCGCCGACAATGTCGTTGCTGTCGGATCATCCTCCCCCGCCTGAATCAGTCCCACCCCTGGCAAAGATGTTGGTCATAATACCCCGCCTCGATTCACCATCCCTCGGGACAGTCTAGGGCGAGGTTCCTATGCCGGATTCCGGCGACTGAAGCTTCGAGGACGAGGTCCCCACACCGGAATCCGACGATTGAAGCTTTGAGGAAGAGGTCCCCACGCCTGAATCTGTCGAGTGAAGCTTCGTGTATGCCTCGTGGGACCCCAAAAACGAGTCCTTCGTCCATCCCCCAACGTCGACCAAAAGGGAGATGACTTACGCATCAAGCCGGAGAATCCCACTCTGATCTCGTAACTGTTGGAGAGAGGTCATGTTGTCGCCACCAAATTGTTGTGGAGAACCTTACCGCCATCTCTTCCTTTCTCTAACTCCTTTTTAGGGTTTGCAGAGAGAGCCGTCATCTATGTTAATTTCAATAATTAAGTAGAATTACTAAGATTAAAGAGCATGATATAGAATAGTAAAATTAAATATAAATAATGCATAAAGTTAAATGTGCTGCTACATTATTTTTTTAATTTCCCTAGTACAAAAGTGCTAGGGAAACAAATCGATGCTAGGAAAGAAAATAAGAGAAACAAATCTATTTTTTTCCTCTTATTATTCTTTCCTCTTTATGTGGTAAGTTTAAGCTAGGTGGTACGAAGATGGAAACAAATCAATGAAAGTATAGTTTGGGGCTTGATTCAACCTAAAGCTCAATTTTGATATAAATAACATACCAAACCATTGTTTTCTTGGAACAATTCATATCAGCGATCCTACCATTCAACGATGGCTTCGACGAACAAGTGCTGTTACTTATGTTTGGTAGTGATCTTCATTTTTGGAGCTTTGTCTTGTCAAGCCATTCAAGAGGATGTTATGTACCAGAAGTTTGAGCAGTGGATGTGAAGCTACGAACGCGTTTACGATAACTCTGTAGAGAAGGAGAGGCGTTTTCAGATATTCCGAGACAATGTGGCCTACATCGAATCTTTCAACAGCAAGAACAAGGCATACAAACTGAGCATCAACCAGTTCACCGATCTCACCAACGAAGAGTTCAAGAAAACTAAAACAGGGGTTATAAAGGGTCCCACAAGACCGAAAGAGGTAGGTTCCGTCAGATACAGTAATGTTACATCAGTGCCCGACTCCATCGATTGGAGAACAAAAGGAGCTGTAACATCCATCAAAGATCAAGGACATTGTCGTAAGTATATCAATCTTGTACTAGTCCTTGTTTTGAGGATTTTTCTAACTTGCTATTGTTTCAAATATTAAAATATAGTGAATTGTTGGGCCTTTGTCGCTGTTGCATGCACGGAAGGACTTGCAAAGATAAAAACAAGCCAACTCGTGTCCTTATCAGAGCAGGAGCTTGTCGATTGCGTCCCGAGTGGTCATGATAACTGCCTCCAACCCGGTTCTAGGAAGGGCGCCTACGAGTTCATCAAATCCAACGGACTCAGCTTTGAGGCGGACTACCCGTACACGGGCACTCAGGGAACTTGTAGCCAAGACAAGTCCTATGCAGTAACGATCACAAGTTACGAATACATTCCAGAAAACGACGAGCTTGCACTACTAAACGCGGTGGCAAACCAGCCTGTTTCAGTAGGGGTTTGCGCAAGCGACAATGACTTTAAGCATTATTCGAGTGGTGTGTTCAATGGTGAGTGTGGAACTGAAATAGACCATCACGTTACGGTTGTTGGGTATGGAACTAGTGTCGATGGGACAAAATATTGGATCATAAAGAATTCTTGGGGCACAGAATGGGGTGTGGAAGGTTACATGCTCATGCCAAGAGATGTTTCCGCACCAGAAGGTCAGTGCGGTCTTGCAAAAGCAGCCAATTACCCAATAGGTGTCGTCGTATTGAAGCGCCCAACCAATAGCGGCCCAACAAGTGGCGGAAGAATGGTGAACCGACATATATTTATTCTTACATTTTTTTATTCCTATTTCTTTAAATTGCTTTCCTAATTTACCCGTATCATTCTTTTCAAACTATTTCAAAGATTTAGTCTTGTTTATGATAAACATTCTAAATTCAATCAAATCATAATCCCTGCATCAACTTCTTCAAAGAAGTTTCTTAACAGTACTGGATCGTGCCACACAAATGATAATAGGAACATTCAAAGCACAATAATGATAACGAACACAACAACACAAGACAATGAAGAACTGTATTTCTTCTTATTCATTGACACCATAACAATGGGTATATTTTTCTCTGCTGAGTACATCCCAATTTATATTGAATAAACACAATTATAGTAAAAAATTGATAAATTAATACTTGATTAATTAATAAACTCTTTAAGATAATAATATTTTCTGATTCCGACTTGATAATATAGTGTTAAATTAATAATATAAATTAATAACTCTTTTAATTAATAAATTTTGATGGTCTCGTACTTATTAATATATAGAGTTTCTAATGTACTTTGACAATAACAGCAAAAGATACCAATGCTCCTCCATAATGGAAAAGCTATTGCTGAGTCTCTCATCATCCTCGAGTACATCGACGAAACTTGGATGAACAATCGTCTCTAGCCTCAACATCCTTATGACAGAGTCATGGCTCGATTTTGGGCCGAGTTCATTGACAAAAAGGTATGTACTCAGAGAACTTGTGGTGGAGTCAGATCGAAGTCTAATTGTGTGTTGAATCGGTCTGAAAAGCCAAAAAACTAGGTCGATTTAGCGAATTTGGGTCTAATACATCGTCGATTCGATGGACCTGATTCCATACATCAAGAAATCCTTAGACCCATATTGATTCCGCAATAGACCTTATTCTGCAACGACTAGTTTCACAGTCGAGCAGTGGCCTTTAAATAGATTTGAAAAAATATTTCTAAATGGATATTGATCCGAGAATAAACCACTTCTTGCAATATAAATACCCTTCAAAAAATTCATGTGCACTCCACATTTTCTCTTTCATCCCTCTTCCAAAAAATGTTTCTCACACTATGTTTATCGATTTTGATGGATTAATTTAACCTTGATGGATTTGATCGAGAAACCGTCTATTAAAAGATGTTACGGAAGATGACTCGCGAGAAGGACCACGAGGTGAATGGGTCATTCTGGGCGGCTATGAGGGAAGTAGAGAAGCAGATGTTGAACTCCACGACGGAGAAGAAAACCAAGACGTGTATATACAAACGTCAAGCCGAATCTCATGCATAGCTTATGACAACTACTTCAATGACCATTCTATGTACACGAAGCATATTTTTTGAATTGTCACCCAATCTTCCCTAGCTACCATTTGGACTCCGAAAGAGGAAAAATGTCCCGTGTGCACATGGTTTTTCCATGTCGAGATTAGACCTGAATACTGAAAAACGGTGTACATCAATTAGTCAGTCATGTCCTAGGAAAATCCTTACCCCGGAACGCAAAACAAGTAAAAGACCATTGGTAGAGCTGGAACAAGTAGGTAAAATTGTTCGACTTTCATTATCATCAATGTCGCCGAGATCGGGGTCCAAATACACCCAAAGTCGAGGTCATCGAAGCGGCGAACGAGTAGTACTTGTCTTTACTTGTGATAGCAAATAGGTTATGTCCCAAGTTTGATGTCTCCTCTCTCGCTTAGGTTCGCCATAAATCCTTGTCATTCTCACTATGTGCCCTCCGTGTTAACAATGTCATGTCGATGTGGTTAGTGGAAAAGGTTCTTAGGCTCGCGTCCTTTGTATTCCTTCGGAATATGGTTAAATTCCTACTCGCCCTTTGCGTCTCCACCGGTAGAGCCCCCTCAATCCTCATACGCCTTTTAATTCCTTGAATCACTTCTCATATGTTCTTCGTTTTACTGAGAGACAAAACCTTGAGTCTCTTCAGAGCTACAAGCTTTATAGGGAACTGAATTGCCCAAGAATACCCAAGCCCTTGATATTTCCAAATAAATACCTCCATCTAGCTTGGTGAGAATGCTTAGAAATCCACACCAAAACAATTAAAATATCTTCCTATGGAGCATGCGTATCATTTCCAAACACCATCATTCGATCATCAAAATCTCTCATACGTTTCCCATAGTCAATATATCCACGTCCATTGATAAGTGGGGATGAAAATGGCTCGAATCCCTCTTATATGTGCACCGGGACACAGTCATTAAGAAATATAGTAGACGATTAAGTACAGGTCGATCCCACAGGGAGTAGAAGTATCATTAGTGTATTCTTTAAAACCAACGAACGTGGGCTGTCACTTCTACATCCCCGAAAGGGAAAACAAATTACGAAAAGATAAAAGTTTGATATAAGTTTAAACAAATAAAACTATGCACGATCCCACCTAAGATACATAGTTATTAATTCATATAAAGAGTTAATCAGGGGTATAAGTAAACAAGAAGTCCAATTAATGTATGGTATGGTTAACGATGGGTAAAGTCAAATAAATGCTTTCCTTATGGTCTTAAAACACTTAAGTTCATATGCATGCGATATCACGAAATCAACCACATACTAGTCATGAGGAGAGGGCACAAGACCATTTCTTGGACTGATATGAGCACCATCAAACATCAGAAAAAAAAACAATGATAAAGGGTGTAGTTCTATGATCTTGAACAAAGCTCAATCAATCTTTGAACAAGAGATAACAACAAAGAATGCATGTCACTCTCGCTACCAACTACTATAAGTAGAGATAGCTACACCACTCGGGGAATCTACTTAGCTACGTCTAGTTCAACAAAGAATGCCATCGATCATTAAGAATAACTAAATAGAGCAACAAATCCCAAGGCTCTGGTAATACAAAACGTAAGTAAATTCTATACACGTGAATCTCAACTCAACACTATATCACTCCAAACACCGATCTACATAACACACACAGTAATTATGGAAAACTCATAATTTGTTCGGTCGACTTGAAACACACAAGAGAATTGAGAAACACAGCCTAGCGTATTTCTATCTCATCAATAAGAAATCAAGATATGTAAATGTGGGAAATCCTAGATAAGTTCACTAAATGCCTAAAGATGGTATTTTTACCAACTTAACCTAGAACTTGACATACAGCCAAAAGATGAAATAGCTTGTACATGAAATCGGGTTCAAAAACATGAAAATTCGAACACAAAGTAAGAGAATCATGCATAAACATCAAGTACCTTAAATATAGGTAACTACTCATACAAGCAATTAGATGCTTGTTAAGCTAAATAAACTCAAATCATGCAAAATAACCCCTCCAACATCAAATTAACTATAGATTCATGCATTAAATTAGAGGAATCACTCATGACCAAGGATTCAAATCCAAGGTCATGAATTCAAATTCCTACGCAAACATACCAGGAAACCTAGTTTGATGGCTTGACATGTTGAAGATGATTACCAATTTTGTAATAGACTAAGTCGTAGTTTTGTGTTAAACTCATCTTTTGTAACCGTAATCTGTTTTGGGTCAACTCGAACTCCCTATTTGATGTTTGTGATCCTTGAACCTTTGATAAAGTTTTAACAAGGTATGAAGTTTTTCCATCATTAAGAAGTGACCAAATTGAGAGCTTCTAAGCACTCTTTAATGACTTTTTAATGGTTTTTTGGATAATGAAAACATTTGAAAGTATATGTACTACTACTTACGGTTAATGTTATCAAATTTCGGTTGAGTTTGTCCAATTTAGTGAACCGGCCCATAATCCGGACGGGCGGGTTCAAAGGTCCTTTTTTGGGTCCAGGGTCGGGAGTGGGTTAATTTTTTTGAATTTGATCACTCTGGATCGGTTCAAAATTTTGGCCATGGGATCGGGGCCCGACCCATGGACACCCCTACTGTGAGCTAATAAAAAAGCTAGAGGGTCAATTAAAAGGCAAGGACTTCTTTGAAGGGGACACCATTGGGTATTTGGACATAGCTAGTAGTATGGTGGCGTGTTGGCTTCCGGTGATCCAGGAAGTGATGGAACATAAGATTGTTATCGTAGAGAGGTTCCCGAAACTGCACCAATGGACTGAGAAGCTCTTGACCATTGAGATAGTGGCGCAATGTCGTCCTCCAAAGGAAGAACATGTCAAAATATATGAAAAAAACGCTTGGCCTACTTAGCTATTGCTTCCCATACCCAATAGGTGGTGTGGTGTGATGTTCGGTCATAAAACTCAACGTTAGGAAGATGATTCCAAGGTTATTTATTATGCCTTAAAAAATAATGTCATGTTGGATGATGATTAATGGCTCAAGTATCATCCACACTTATTTTTTATTTGATTTTCCATTCAAAACAAATAAAATGATCATTTTTTTTAAAGGAAATGGAGATATTCATTAATAGAAAGTAACTCGGGGACCTCACAGTAGGAAGTCGCCGTACATAAATCAAACTAGAATAACTGGAAAGAGAAGTGCATAAAGAGTAAATGTGCTCTGTAGCATAATTGCGGTCGGGGATTTGGGACTGCGGTAGCATCCGGAGATACCGATACAGTGTACGCCAACCAAAAGGAACTGATCGAGCAGAACAGACAATAGGTAAACAATGGTGGACCAATTACTCCCCCGGTATGTCAGCGTGCGTCGTCCTCCCTTGCGTGATAGTGGTAGGGCTCCTGAACGCGGGAATGCTGACCCTGAAGTGGTATGGTAGTAACATGTCAGCTGTTGGTGGTACCAATGCCACCTATACACCAGGGAGAAGGTACAACCGACCAACCCCTCCCTGGCCCCTGTCGGACTCATTCCTAGAGGCGAGGGTGCTTGGAGCCCCCCGCCGCTGTAGGTGAAACCTCATTGGACGCCGCCGAGTCCTCTTCCTCCTCCGGCTCCTCCTCCCGCACTAGTCTCTTATTCCCTGACAGTGACGGGGCTACATCTCTTGCCATCCAGGCAGCCCGATCCTCCTCGACCCCTGCTTGACTGCGCCCCCACCACCCCGGCCCCTCCGTCCTCCCTGGTGTTCGCGGGGCCTCTTTAGCTCGGACACCTTTGTCCGACCCACCTAAGTAGGTCTAGTTCGTCCCCGGGGTGGCCTTCCCGTGCTTCGCCTTCTCCAAGGCCGACCGCGAGTCCCCAGGTGCTCTCAGGGATACACCCTTCGAGCTGCCCACAACCGGGCAGACCGAAAAGAGGTGACCCGCACAGCAGCACCCGAAGCAATGTTCAGGTAAAACTCATAAGAAATGAGCAAACGGGTTCGTACCTGCGAGACAGAGAGGCGGAACCAAAGCTGACTCTGTAGAGGAATCCTGATATCAGCTCGGATCCGAACCTTCATAAAGTCCCCCCAACAAAGCCCGTCCTTATCAACATCCACGCCCTGACAGACACCCAGTGCGTTGCCAACCCTAAAACCCTCATCCCTCGTCCAGGCCCCAATTGGAAGGTTGGACACCCGCGCCCAAACCGAGAAGTGGTGGAACTGCAGATCGCTAACCTGCATGTGCGCCCTCAAGTCGGTAAACAGGACCAAAGAGTCCCTAAACGACCAGGGTTCCCCCAGCAGAACCCTTTCCCTTTCCTTAGCCGTTCTGAAGAAAAAGGCCACTAGACCACCTTCCAATGGTTTCGCCTCCACCTTCATACCCCAGACGTCCTCCATGCGTGCCACCACTGACTTCCAGAAGACGGTCCTAGAGGTCAGGACCTTGGTTGCCAGCGCATACCTGTAGAGGTTCCCCCAGCCCGTGACCTCCTGAACTGGAACCACGACTTCCCTGATCCGCATAGCCCTCATCTGGCGGTCCAGCTCCACCTGTTCCCCCCTCCCAACTCCAGTGCCCACTGACGGGTCACCCCTGAAAGCCGAGTCAGGCACCCGACCCGCACCAGACCTCGGATCCGCCCCTTGGCCACCATGTGCGCCTCGACCCGCTCCATAACGGGCGGCCCAAGCCGCCACATCTCCCACGCCTCCCCGGGTCCAGCCCAGATGAGGGCCCAGCCCCGGCCTCGGATGACCAGCCCTGCGAGCATCAGGCATAAGCCCACGGCCCAAACCCGCCTCCTCCCTGGTCCGAGGTGGCGAAACCCTAGCCATCATAGGTTCCTTCCCCTGCCGTCGCCGCCAAGGCACCTCCTCCGGCCCCACCTTCTCCGCCAGCTCCGCTGCCGAGTCCGGCGAACCCGTCCTCGCATCCATACCGGACACAGAGTCCGATGAGACCACAACTGGGTCGTCTCCCGTGCCATGCAACACCCCCTCCACGGCAACAGTGCCGCCCTGCCCCGCCCCACTCCGGTTCACACCACCGCCCAGCCGACGCGGCCTGGGTCCCCTCGCCACCGTACGACGGAGTGTGGGCGGTCCAGCTCGAAGCCGACCCCCCACCACCCAGCCATCCTCCGCCACCGGTGCAGCCGAGAACTGCATCACCGGTAGGCCCAACTCCCTCCCCGACCAAGCCCCAGCCGATATCACCGGCGTGACCTCCTCCACCGGCGTCATCTCCTCCACCGGCGTCATCTCCTCCACCGGCGTCTCCTCCGCCGAAGCCTCAGAGCCCCGCTCCGAATCCTCCTCCGGCTCCACCCACCCGTGCCCAAGGACATCCCCCACCATCGGAGAACCACCCTGCTCGCCGGATACCATCAGACGCGGTCCCCAGTGGACGTCGTCCGCCACACCCTCCTCTCCACTCGTCACCGTCTTCGAAGGCTCCATGGAAATCGGCTGTGTCTCGCAAAACCTGCACTCGTAGCAAACCCTAGCAGAGAACCAGAGAGCGGCTGCGCTGATCATGTCAGATTCATAAAGTATAAATAAAATGATCATAATACCCCTTACTAACAATTAAATTTAGGGTAAAGTTAAAAGTGTGTATTAAAATAAAATTAATAAAAGTTTATGGCATTGAGATGATACAAAAAAGATTTAAAGTAATCTAAATGAATTGATAAAAGTTTTGGATACTAAGATAACATATACTGTTTCAGCCCAGCCAAGCCCATATACTGTCCTGAAAGCCCAATCAATAGAAGAATTTGAGAACCGATCCGAAGAGAGCTTGTAAAAGCCCTGAATGGCCGAGTCCAGAGTAGCGTTGTGTCGTCGTCTTCCCGAATCTCTGTGAGCGAGTTCTTCGTGCGAACTTCTGGTCTGTGACGATGTGGGCGAGTACGGAAGGAGGAGCTCCGGAGGTGACTCTCGAGACTTCCATGGGCGCATTCACCGTTGAGGTATGTTTTCTTTCTTCTTTTCTGTTTGGTTCACAGGAAAGTAAACGAAATGGAAATTACTAATGAGGTTTTTCTGGTCTTACGTTTGGTTTTAGAAGTTTGAATAGCGAGACAAAGCATATAATTTTGGTTTTGCAGTATCAATTGAGTCTGAGGCTACTGTGAAATCTTAATTTTATTTATTTCCATGAATTTTTTTCTTGGTAAACAAACAGAAAATCAGTGAGATTGTATTTTTTGTTGTTGTTGTTGCTTACATTCACAGCTGTACTACAAGCACGCACCCAGAACTTGCAGGAATTTCATCGAACTATCCCGTAGAGGTTACTACGACAATGTCAAGTTCCACAGAATCATAAAGGTGCTCCTGCTTTCTCTCTTTCAAATATGTCTGTATCCTGTGAATTAATTACTGTGCTTCAGTGTTCATATGTATTCAAGTTCCAAAGAATCATCATGCTTATTTTTTGGGTTAGGATTTTATGGTGCAAGGTGGGGATCCAACTGGAACTGGAAGGGGCGGAGAATCAATCTATGGGTTTGTGTTTTCTTAATCTTCTATTTGATTTCTCTGCATTCGTAGAAAATGCTATATTTATTTGTCTTGGTCTTTTAGGTTTAGTTAAGGACTTGTTGATATCCTAGTTATGTGTTTATGAGTATAACTAATTAAATTCTTTAATGATGGAACTCAGTTCAAAGTTTGAGGATGAGGTAAAACCGGAGTTGAAACATACTGGAGCTGGAATTCTATCCATGGCTAATGCTGGTCCGAATACAAATGGAAGTCAATTCTTTATCACCCTGGCACCAACTCCTTCACTGGATGGTAAGTTTGTTTCTGTTAATCTTGCACATATGGATTATCGCACTTTGTTTGAAACATTATGATATAGTTTTGACAAATCTAATTCCGGAATGGATGCTTTTGTTGGTACCCTTCTTATTCAAACTTACTTTTGTGGAGACATTATACGATTACCCAACATTCGAAATGCAAAACTAGGTTACACATGGTTGTAGGACTTAATATTAAGATTGTATTATCATCAGTTATCCAAACCCCTACTTCTACATTTCCGTTACCAATCTCCAAGCTCTTAGTAATTGATAGAAATCTCTTGTGAAAAATCAGGTGATGATGTTGAAAAGAACTGCTCCTAGCCATGTTTTGTGCTCAATTTTCATGTAGCAATCCATATATTCCATAAGGATGCACAAACTAAGAAGGAAATTTCTTTGCCTATCTGTTTGGTCCAATTTGAACTAGGTTGCCTGTAAGGATATAACTGAACAATAAAGTCTTAGTTGCTCATAAAATGTGTTTAAGTTATAGTTTAAAGCAGTTCTTTGTACATGCCAAAGTTCTTAGCATGTCTCAGATGCAAATTCAGGGCCTTCTGGCAGTTATTGTCACTCTCTTCACAGAATTTGGTTTTTGATGTGCATTTTGGGGTAATTTGTTCCCAAATTGTATCTACGCCTTTAAGATGTCTCACTCTCTAGCTTCTAGTAGTGAAGCTCTCCAAGTAGCGATTCATCGACTACACAGCTAGATATGTTTACCCACATTTTGTTCAGTATTTTTGTAGGGTTAATTGCGGATGAATACGGTGATAAAACGCCCACAAACACATAACTACATATATAAATAAAAACATGTCACATGGGTACAAAATGGCAATTTTGTCCTTAAAACTAGAAGTAAATAATAATTTATACTTCAAAATTTAAAATAATGATCTTCAATTTGAATTCTAATTATTTTTCATATTCAATATATTTATAAATTTAAAAAAATAATCCCCAAATCGCTGATTCTTTATCGCGAAGGAGAATGTTGGTCGGGGAAGATGGTGTGGGACTGGCGGAGATAAGGGTGGATATACAAGATCTCCTTGGTGTCGCGAGATCCATCGTTCCTGCCGTCCAGATCTCTGTGACAAGACCGATTCTACGGGATCCATACCTATCGTGACCGATTCAATGAGGTGACGGGCTAGCTCTTCCTCACCACTTCGACTCGTAGATAATCGTCAAATTCTGACGAATTTTATATATGTTTTCAACCTGGTCCGTTTCGTTGCCCTCATATGTGGTCATTTTTATTTATATACATAGTCATGTGTGTGTGCAATTCATCACTGTAGTCATCCACGGTTGACGTATTTTTATATGGCACTATGTACTTATCCATCAAAGCCGTAGGCAGGAATTATTCGTAAGGATTTGGAAGATAGGGGTATCACTAAGGATTTGATAACCGATCGCAGGCAATGGGGAACAAGTGTTCATGTGAATGACTCAATGTGATCCGCATTAAGTTCATGGAGGATACCCCCATGGATTGGTACAATGGCCAAGTTGTTGTATATGGCATTACGTATTTATCTCAAACTGCCTCATTAGGAATATTTTTAAAATATGCTTCATTTGGTTCTATTTGTTCTGTTTTAGTCTGTTGTTATAATTCATGTGAAGCACCCATTCTCTGCTGGCCCTCATATAGTTTGAGAAAAGACTTACTTTGCTGTTTTTTTTTTGTATTAATACACTTATGAATAATGCTTCTGTTTTCAGGCAAGCACACAATATTTGGAAGAGTGTGTAAGGGAATGGAAATTATCAAGAGGCTCGGTAGTGTCCAAACCGATAATAACGATAGGTATACCTCTATATACTACCATGTGCATTGATATACATTCATAACCACACATAATATCTTGGCCATTGCATGTCCCCATTATTGTGCCAATTCATCCTTAGACTATTGATTATGCAAGGATCTTTATTTCTATGTTCAATTTGCTTTATTCCTGGCTTCAGGAGGTTTAGTTTATTTCACTTGTCTGGAATCTGGATCAATATGTAGTTTATGTGTGTAATTTTGGACTTACAAGATTAATTTACTGCTTACAGACCCATCCATGACGTGAAGATTCTGCGGACTGCAGTGAAAGATTGATGAAGCTTTGTGAATTCCAAAATTGGTTCTTGGAAATTCTTCAGAATGTAAAACAATGTGAACTTGTCAGGATCTGTAACCCTTCTCCGCCAACGCTTTTGCTGCTCCTTTTTCTTAGTCATGGATTGAACATTTGGTTTTCATGTAGACCAAAATATTGGAAATTGGCAACCAGTTTATGAATGAATCTTTCGTTGGCTACTTTAAAGCGTTGATTTGTCACTCAAATAAATCAGGAAGCTATAATTTACAGAACATAATAAACATTGATTCTGGCGAAAGGATGCAATATTGATCCCATTTTATCAATTCATCTCTGGTATATTGCTTTTTAAGCAGTATCAATAATCGCCACCCATAACCAATTTTCAAGGAGTTGCCATAGTTGGTGTTGGAGTTCTCTCTCTAACAGGAACCCTAACGGCGCCATCGTCTTGCAGGAGTCTCCGCCACCGGTGGAGTCTCCGCCACCGGTGGCCTCTTGGGTTGCCGGTGGGGGCTTGCCCTCTCCAACCACTGGGAGCTTATCTCCCTCTGTCACGTGTAATGTCATCTTCTTCTTCTTCTTCTTTATATTATAAACACATTCTCATGGCTATATAAACATGGATAATGTAACTAGTTGTTGTCATGGACATAGACCTACTTTTGTTCTCATTTTACTAGAAAGTTGGAGAAGAATATGAATGCTATTTTGATGTCTTAGGGTTTGAGAGACTTGGATTATTCAACAAAAAGACAAATATGAAATATATTGGATGACCTTTGACTTCTCAATTGTCCCATCAATTGACATTTGGAAGCTTTATTTGTTCTTGGGAAAACATGTGAAAAATCTGGCCACTAATTCAAAAGTGTCTCATCAATTTACCTAAATTATGATTAAGTCTAGGAAAATGACATCATACTTGTATTTTATATAGTTCTAAATTATGTTTATTCTTGTACTTTTACTTTTTTGTTATTGTTGGGATAATGAGTTTAGTGTATTTGGTCATGATATTGTTAGACAGATGAGAAATCTGGTGAGAACCATGTTTTAACGTAGGAACCGCGAGAACAAATCTAAGTCATCCATTTTAGGAATGGATGGATGAGATGCAATTGAGTAGTTGACTTGTTGACCGCAAAAAACAGCACTTTTTAGTAAGTGGTAAGGACTTTTTAGTAAAACTATCATATTATTTTTTTTAATCAATTCACTAATTTAATTTTTCCCGCTTCGTTTGAACTCTGATTGGCTTCAAACTTGCACCATTAGTTTTTTTTAAGGGCTTTCAATCAAGATCAGTCATGAATATATTTTGAAGCACGAAAAAAAAATTATTTCGGGGTAGATTTTTTTAAAAAAAAATCTGGGTAATTTTTATCAACACTTTGCTCTGAATTTATCAACACTTTTACACTGGTTTTATCAACACTTTACGCTGGTTTTATCACCTCATTTTCCAAAACTGATCATGATTTTATCACCTCATCGCGTGCTTTTTATGAACACTAGTTTTATCAACACTAAACACTAGGTTTATCATTTAAATTACGTGTGTTTTATCACCCCCATCACATGTTTTTTTGAAGCACGAAAAAAAAATTATTTCGGGGCTAGTTTTTAAAGGAATTATATATGGGTAATTTTTATCAACACTTTGCTCTGGGTTTATCAACACTTTACCCTGTTTTTATCAACACTTTACACTGGTTTTATCGCCCCATTCTCCAAAACTGATCATGATTTTTATCATCTCATCACGCGCTTTTTATGAACACCAGTTTTATCAACACTAAACACTAGATTTATCATTGAATTACGTGTTTTTTATCACCTCATCACAAGTTTTTTTTATCAACGTTAAACTCTAGTGTATCACACTTATTATCAGAATTAAAAATGGTTTTTATCACCTCATTATTTGTTTCTTATCACCTCATTACATGTTTTTTTTATCAACATTTATCACTAGTTTGGTACTCCGATATAAAACATTTATTAGTAAAGATTTATGGGTAATTTCCACCTCAATACCCAAACTATCGTTTTATTTCACCTCAATACCCTAACTATTTTTCGTGGCACCTCAATACCCTAGAATGGCATTTTTCGTCACTTTAGTACCCGCCGTCAACTTTCCATCCATTTTGGATGGAAAATGGTCATGTGCTTCGCACATGACCTTGTCTTTTTAATAAAATACCCAAACTACCCTTAGGTACTTCAAAACCTGTTTTCTTAACTTTTAACTTTCAAAACCCAAATTCATTCACTTTTTTCAAAAATACCCTAATTTCATCTCAATTTCTTCACGTCACTCCTTCTTTCCCTTTCTCTCTGACGCGCAAGCCTCCATCTCCCCCTTTCTCAAGCTCCGGCAACAACTACTCCGACCAGCAAGGTTCGTGAATCGTGAGCTTCTCTGTGTGAATCGCCTCAGCCACGCCGCCACGCACTCAGATCTGTAAGCAAGGTTCAAGGTTCGTGAGGCATGGTTCTACAGAATTAAGCTCAGATCTGTGAGCAACAAGGGAGCTTGAGGGTTTGATTTTGTTAAGGTGCAATTTTTTAGAGAGATCTGATTTGAGGGTTCAATTTTTTCTTTCAAGTTCGATTTTGGGTGCAGTCTCATCAATTTGGAGAAAATATATTTTTTGTCTTTCAAGTTAATTGCAGTGATGCATTTTGTTTGGGATTTTGTTCTTGAGGGTTATGGAAGTCGATTTGTGCAGACACAAAAGAGACAAAACTGTTATTTCAAAACTTCATTGTGTAGGTCGTAATTTGAGTTTGAGATTGAAATTTTTCCCCAAATTGTAATGAATGAATAAAAAATTAATGAGATTTTGTATGGGAGCAATGAGACACACATAAGCTTTTGCTTGTTTGATTTGGAGAAAGTTTCAGTACACATGGTAATATATGTATACAAAAATAATAAAAGTTTCTGAAAATTGATAAAAAGAATAAAAATTGGTTTTTGAAAAATTAAAATGAAGTTGGTTCGTTTTTTCTTAATTTTTTTTAAAATGATTTTTTTAAACCAGAATGTTTATTTTAAAACTAAAAAATGTTTATTTTAAAATAAAACTGAAATTTTAAAATAAAAACCATATTTTTTAAGACAAAAATGATTTTTTTAAATAAAATCTAATTTTTTAAAATAAAAACTGATTTTTCAACAATAAAATATGATTTTTAAAAATAAAAACAGTTTTTTAAAAATAAAATTTGATTTTTTAAAATAAAACTGAAATTTTAAAATAAAAAACAGATTTTTTTCAAATAAAGTATAATTTTTTAAAATAAAAAACTGATTTTTCAACAATAAAATATGATTTTTTAAATAAAAACAGTTTTTAAAAAATAAAATTTTATTTTTATATAAAATAAGATTTTTATATAAAATAAGATTTTTATAAAATAAATAAATAAGTAAAAAGAAATTTTGAAAACCAATGGCATATTTGAAAATTTGACGGTTACTGAGGGGTATTTTGGACTTTTCAAGCATTTTCCATCCAAAATGGATGGAAAGTTGACGACGGGTACTAAAGTGACGGAAAATGTCATTCTAGGGTATTGAGGTGCCACGAAAAATAGTTAGGGTATTGAGGTGAAATAAAACGATAGTTAGGGTATTGAGGTGGAAATTACCCAAGATTTATCAACGCTCAACATTATTTTTATCACCTTGATATAAATTTTTATTTTCGTGCTTCAAAATATATTCATGACTGATCTTGATTTAAAGCCCTTGAAAAATGAAAAATATTGGCGCAAGTTTGAAGTTAATCGGAGTTCAAACGAATCGGGAAATATTAAATTAGTGAATTGGTGGGAAAAAAATTGACAATTGTCCACATGACACCATGCTATTACAATTATGCCCTTGCTTGTGTGAGAATAGATGAAAGTGGCATGAACTATGGTAGAATTGAGATGATGATGTGGCATCATGGTGAATGTTGGATCTTAAATGTGTGTGGCTAGGATTGGTTCTCACAGTTCATATGTTAAGAGTGGTTCGCAATAGATTTCTCCTCTTGTTAGACAAAGTAAAAATAATAATGAAAATAATTACTATACAAGTTTCAAGAGGAGAAATCTGGTGAGAACCACCTCTTAAGATAGGAACTGTGAGAACCAATCTGAGCCATCCATCTCAAGAATGGATGGCTTAGATGCAAAGTTGGACAGTTGACTTGTTGACTCAATTGTTGAAAAAAAAACAGCAGTTTCGGTGGCATTTTTGTAATATCGCTGTGTTGGTGAGGGTTTAGGGGTAATTTTGTGTCTCTCCTTACACACGCTGAAGAGCAACCGTCTCATGCAATCGACTCTCTCAGTTTTTTTCTCTCGGTTCGTCTTCTTCGCTCCTTCCTTTCTCTCTGTGTTCGTCCTCTAGATTTGTTGCGCGTGGTTGAAGGTTGAAGCAAATCGTGTGAAATAGAAGCGTATTTCGAGTTCTACTGAAGGTTTGTTGCTCTGATTCCTTTGATTTTAAGTTTTTTTTGTGTGATGTGGGTGTTACTGATTTTAGGGATTTTTTGTTAAGAACAGTCGATTTTGACCTAATTTTTGCGCTCGATACTTGATTTAGTTGCTTCTGAACGTTTATTTGTGCGATTTAGAGAGGAAGAACCTATTTGAAGTTGCATGCACTTTGTTTTTAGTGTTTTGACGCATGTTTGAGTGAATGTGTCTTTGGTTGTGATCTGTTTTTCTATATTTGTCAACTTTGCTTGATTTTTATCAAGTATATTATGTAATCTATCGATTACACATAGGCTTTGGTTGCTTACAGGTGGTTAAATCTATGTTATCAACATTGGACGTCATTTTTATCAATTGCATGTCATGATTTATCATCTGCATGTTCAGTGTTAGTTGTTTGAAACTATGTAGATTCGTGTGTTCCGTCTTATGTGTTCTATCAAATATGTCTGTACATTTATCAACAGAGTGCATGTAATTTATCAAGAAATTTTTATAAGTATGATGCTCATTTATCAACAGAGTTCTGTCATATATCCGTTTTATCAACTGCGTCTTCATATGTTATCACTTGCTTGTATGTAATTTATCAAGGTTGTAAGTGATTGCTTTTTACCTTTTGTGTATGAATGATTGTTTTGTCATATATGTATTTTATCAACTCTGAATTCACAGTTTATCACATGTGTTCATGTATTTTATCAATTACTCTTAGTTTTGATTGCTCACTTTTTGTGTATCAATGTGTTTTGTTTTCAGAAAATGGTGAAGATTACTGAGAATAATGATTCAATGCTGCTGAAGGATATGATTCCAGGTAGAAGGTTTTGAATTATTTAAACATCGTTTTTTTATCTTGGTGTTTGTGATGATTATTCAGTTGATTTTTATGTGTACAGGGAAAGCCAAAAAACTCACTGTCAAGATCAAAGTTCCTCCCAATCCAGCAGGAGAGGTTTCATCAGCGGTAGTCACTCGTAGTCAAGCAGCAAAAGACATAGGACAAGGTTCATCAAGTCCTGCCCCTCCTAATGCTGAAGATAATGTAGGACAAGGTTCGTCAACACCAACCCCTCCCAATGCTGAAGATAATGTGGGGCAAGGTTCATCAACTCCACCACCTCCTAATGCTGAAGATAATGTAGGAGAGGCTCCATCGATGGAACTTGTTGTCGTCCCTGTGAAGAAGAGGGGGCTGGGAAAGGGTGAAGATGTTGCAATTCCACCGACAAAGAAGAGCAAGAAAGAGCTTGTGGTTTCAAGGGGGATGGTGTCCGAAGGTTGAAGATCAGGACATCACCAAAATCCCTGGTAAATTTCCTAGAGAGTGTGACAGATGATCAGAGGGTGGCTATCTTTGAGATGGGGTTTTCTAGGCTTTTTCAGCTGCGAGTGAAGGAATTACCCCAAGCCTTGGGGTTTTTTCTTGCGAGTAATTTCCATACTGGTAGTAGGTGTCTGAAACTTGGGCAGGACAAGTTTTTACATGTCAGCGATGTAAATGTCTAGGAGACATTGGGGATTCCCCTTGGGGGGCGTCCAATTGTTGCAAGTCGGACTGAGAATTGTCCAGTTGTTGAGCGGTGGTTTGAGCAGTTCGAGAAGGCGAAGTCGGTGTTTCATGTGACGATGGGAAATGTGATCGATAAAATGAAGAATCAAAGGGGAAGAGATGCAATGTTTAAATGGAATTTTCTGGTCTTATTCTCTACACTGATGGTAGAAGGCATAAGTGGGAGCTATGTGAATCACTCAGTCTTGTATGGAATTGAGGATCCAGATGCTATTGCGGAGTACAACTGGTGTTCTTATGTTATTGATGGCCTCCTTGAAAGCCAAAAGAAGTGGGAGAAATCAGTTACCGGAGAGAAGTTCTATGCCGGTCCAATGACTTTTTTTATGGTTAGTCTGTCTTTTTTTTTTCTGATCTCCCTTTCATTTTGTGTTTTTATCATTATAAAATTGATTTTTATCATATCAGTTAAATGATGTTATCACTGTTAAACATATTTTTATCATCTCTGTTTCTGATCTCCCTTTTCATGGTTGTGTGTTTTATCATCATAGAACTGATTTTTATCATCTCAGTTAAATGATGTTATCACTGTTAAACCATGTTTTTATCATCTCTGTTTCTGATCCCCCTTTTCATGGTTGTGTGGTTTTATCATCATAGAACTGATTTTTATCATCTCAAATAAGTGATGTTATCACTGTCAGAAGTCACATGTTTTATTTTCTGATCTCACCCTTTTTATCAATGTTAACCCATGTTTTATGATCTCTGTTTCATGATTTTATCACTGGCAGAAGTCACATGTTCTTTTATTGGTGTTGTGCAACTTTACTATGTCGATCGTGTAGTTCTAGAGAAAAGAACTATCGATAGGGCCCAACCATCTGTTATAGGTTGGACAAGTGAGCATTTGAAAAATCGGGAGCTTCTTGAATTGAAGTATGCCTCGTTCGGGGAAGGTTATATCGAGAAAGACCCGTACGTGCCGAAGGAAACAGATAATGTCATTCCCGGAGTACAACAAGAGGTATAATCAAAATACTTTGTGTTTGAAATTGACGATTTTTGTGTTAACACTGACATTTTTTTGTTGCAACTTTTGTAGGAATGCATTGTAAACTTGGCGAATCAAGCATTACAGCTTGCTGATTGCTTTGTGGCTTTCAAGGAAACCATTAGAAATGCCATTTCAAACTTCTCTGATACCGTCACTGTTAGGAGACTGCACGATGCTGTCAACGAGATGTTGGGGGCTCAACCTGAGCATGATATTGAAGAGTCCTCACAGGACCGTTTTTTTAACCATCCAGACGTTATCAAAGCATTTGAAGCAGCGATGAAGGCTGCGACTAAAGTGACCAGTCAGAGTAGTGGTCAACATGTTGCAAGAGAGAGAGAGAATGTTGAAACTGATTGTGTTGGGGTAGAAAATAACGTGAGTGAGGAGATAGTGGAAGAGGTGGCAGAGTTAGGAAAAGATGTTGATGCGGGGTTAGGAGGGGACAATGTTAGTGAACAGGGAGGAGCTGTTGATGTAGGGGAACAAGTTGTAGTTGATGCTAATGTGAGAGTTGAGGAAGTTGAGAGAGTTGAGGAAGAGGTTAATGGAGTGGAGATAGAAGGTCGTGGCATGCTAACATTCAGCCTAGGGCTTGATGAAGTCAGTCAGATAGGGAGAGAAGCGTGTGAAGGTTTGCTCAGTTTAGACAAGGGCAAAGAAAAAGAACAGGAGAGAACGGCCGGAAGTGTTGAGAAAAGGCCAGTTATCAATGAAGGAAGTGCAGTATGTGAAGATGTAGCCAGCAGAAAGAAGGGTAAAGAGAAGAAACAAGAGAGATCATCCGGGAGATCATCCGGAAGTACAAAGAAAAGGCCAACAGGGAAGGAAGTTGCAGTGGAAATGTCAGACACAAGAATGACAGATGTGGATTCTCCATTAACTGAAGAAGAGAAAATGTGGATGGAGTGGCTTCTTAACAATAAGCGGGGAGATGACTGTATTGTGCTAGCCCTTTCTTTTAATTTATTTTTATCAATATTGTGTTGTAGGTTTATCAACTCTGTGTTTTATTTTATTAACCATAACTCATTTTTATGAAATATTGCCTTTTTAATATGTCTGCACATTTTTCATCAATGTTATCTGAACATTTTATCAATGCTTTTATTTAGGTTTATCAACTCCAATTTTAGATTTTGTTGTCCCTATCTTTGACAAATTTATCAACCAATCCTGAACTAATTTATCAACTCATCTGGACATTTTATCAATACTGTCAAGTTATATGCAAATGTGTTTTTTTTTTTTGCAGGGATATGGTGTTTGAAGTAATGGATGGTGATCTAGGGGTGATGAGAAAGGATCTGTGCACTATGAGAGTGGGGTCGGAATTGAAGATGGGTGTCCTTATTGGATGGGCAGCTTATCTTAATTGCATCGAAGATAAGAGAACACCAGACAAACCTTCGAGGTTTTTTTTCACACCATATGCAAGTGTAAGTTGTTTAGTTCATATAAGTTGTTGTCTCTTTAATAAGAGTAATGTTGGAATTTGTATAACATTGTGCATCCCTTTTATTGTCAGGTTGGGTTAACCGATTCAAAGAGTGGAAGTTGGGCTGAACAAATTGAAATCGAGTTGGGTATGTACCCGCATGTGGATATCACTGCCACTGATTTGGTAATAAATCTCCCTCTATTTTTTTGGTTTATCTATGCTTATAGTTTTGTGCATGTGTGTAACCACATTGGTATGGTTCATTTTATCAACTACAGGTGTTTTTCCCAATTCATGCATGCAATCATTATTACTTGGTGTGCATCAATATGAAGAAACCTAGTATTTCTATAATTGATAATTTGGAGGGGTCGAACTTTAGATCCAAATATGGCAACAGAATTACCAATTTGGTAAGTATATATGTAATTTAGTTATTAAATTATGCACCTTTTTAGGTTCTAATATGCGTATGTTTTCTATAATCGGCAGAAGAATAGGATTTCTGCATTTCTGGAAAAGCATGACGCTACACTCTCGGTGAAAATTAAAAATGCAAGTGCAAGGCGTCTGAAGATAGACTGGAGCAGCAACGCCAACAAGATCGACTGCGGTGTGTATTGTATGTTCCACATGGAACGATATATGGGTGAGAGCGGCAGTGCTTGGGGGTATCCAATGTTAAAAAACAATGTAAGATCATATTTTTTGTATATGTTGTTGGTCTTTTCGTATATTTTGTTGCTACGGATTTAACTAGTTTTGGTTTTTTGTTGTGTGCATATAGGCTGATCAAATAGAAAACCTGAGGCATCGCTATCTCATGAAGCTCTGCACATACCCAAGCAGCACAAGAACGATAATTAATGAGACAAGGGTTAGGAGTTATTGCCAGATGAAGGAACAAACTAAAGACGATGGAGTATCTTCAGGTTCTTTGGAAAGAACCGGGTAGTACTTGGTAGATGACAAAAACAATGTTGTGTGTTGTGGTTTATATTTTGGTGAAGGTGTAATGACTTTGTGATCACTTTAGTTTTATGGGGGGGAACAGGTTGTATGAAATGTACAGACATGTGTTAAGTTTTTTTGTGGACAAGAATGATTCTGAAAGGTTTAATGCCTTATCAGATCTGACAACTGGGTTTATCAACTGTATGTGTTTGTGTTTATCAACTTCTTTTTCATGCATTATCAGTTCATCTGGATTGAAGTTGATTTTTATCATACATGTGTTCAGATATTATCAACTGCGTGAACATATTTATCAACTATATAACTTGTTTTATCACCTAATTCTCAGGTATTATCAGTTCATCTGGATATATTTTATATCTAGAGTTAATTATGATTTGAAGTTGATTTTTATCATACATGTCTGAAGACATTATCAACTGCTTGAAAAGATTTATCATGTCTAATCCAGTGGGAATTATCAACTGTTCTGCACCACACAGACATGCAGAAGTAAGAATAATATTCTTTTTATCAACCTTAGAAATAGACTTTACCAATACTAGTTGAAGAATTTATCAATAAAGTTTGAACGTTGCACAGGGTGTGAACCTGACAGAGTCAGTAGTAAGAAACACATCTATTATCAACCTTTTGAACACAGTTTATCAAAAGAACTAAAAGATTTATCACTTCATTCTTTGTTATTCTGGGGACATTTCCTGATGTCATGTCCTGGTTCACCACAAACCTTGCAAGTGCGCTTCCTTTTCTTAGCTTCTTCAATGGACTTTTCCATCCCTGATTGTATTCTCTTTCCACAGCCTTTTGTCCTTGATTGTTGTGGGAGCTTGACAATAACTTGTGAAGGTTTAGAAAGCCCTGTTAAAGTCTGAAGTTCATGCGTTGTGCTTGATTCAAAATCATCAGCTTCATCATCATTCAGTTGCTTCTTGAAGTCCTTTACTTGTTCTGCAAGTTCATTCAACTTTGCAGCGTTCACAGCTGGATGGAGGACACAAGATTGAAGCATCGAGCATATGTATGATATAATTTGCTTACACTCACCATAGGCAGATGGTTGTAATTCTTCAGAATCTCTAGAGTTTTCAGCATTCTTGCGTACATCCTTTGTCCATCTTTGTGTGATCAAGCTCTCTGGTATTTGATCAACCATAGATGCTTGCAAAGCCAAGAAAATATGCATACAAGGGATGCCAAATCCTTCAAATCTCATGAAAGAGCATGTGCAATGGTTCCCAGGTAAGCTTTGCACAACAATAAACGTCTTGTCCCCATGTTTGTTTGCAAAGTTATATACCTTCTTTCCATCCTCATCAACACACGTTTTGATCCCACACCTGATGGTTTTTCCCACCACACTTTTCTTTATGATGTCGAAGATTGAGCGGCTGTAAATCCTCCAAGCATCCTTCTCAATTTCAGATAATAACAAGAAGTTTAGAGCTAAGGTGCTTGATTGGAAGTCCAGCTGTAATTGTTTCTGTCTCTGACCTTCAACGACTGTATCAAAACGCCACATGAACTCAACCAGAGTAAGACACCTGGAAAACAAGTTATTTTATCAATCAGGACTCCATAAATTATCAGTTCTTCATGAAACATTTATCACCACAGGAAATTATAGAATCATCAAACAACATGGTCTCAACATAAATATTTATCAATTAAGAATTCATAATTTATCAATAACACATGATTCATTTTATCATCCATAAAGGCACCTGTTAGTGAATTGACCAAATGCACTGTTCTCGCTCTCTGATCTTGATGTAGTCCTAAGGAATAGACCCATTTTCAGTCCTCGGAAGTATGCAGGTATCCACCTATCTCGTATTTCAAACATAGAGGACAACCAAGTGTGATCATGTAGTTGGAATTCTTCCATCAAAGACTTCCAACTCAGCTCAAACTCATTTGTTTCAGTGTAGTTACTCCACACCAATGCCTTAAATTTCTTCTTGAAATTTGTCTCATGGTATACATTATGAGGCACCTGCAAGAAGAATAACATATTTATGAGGCTCGACCAAACAAATGTGCACCTCCTAACTTGTAATTTATCACCATATTAATTCAAAATGAAACTTACTTTAGAAGGAAGCTTCTGCATTATGTGCCACATACACAGACGATGCCTACTTTGTGCAAACACTTCTTCAAAAGCTTTTCTCATTGTTGGGTCTTGGTCAGTTATAAAACAGATCGGTTCTTTCATTTTCATAGCTTTGAGGAATGTTTGGAATAACCAAACAAAAGATTCAGCATCCTTTTTGGCTAGTAAAGCTGCCCCAAATATGATTGACTTGTTATGGTTGTCAACCCCAGTGAATGGTGCAAAAACCATTGAGTATCTGCACAAAAATAAATAAGTTATCAACAGAGAGTGACGTTTTATCAAGCATCAAACAAGGTTTTATCATTCCCAGATTCAGGCTGTCAACTGAAACAATATGGTTTATCATTCCCAGATCAGGGTTGTCAACTGAAACAATATGGTTTATCAAAGTAACAACAAATTTTATCATACACTGAGAAATGATTTTACCTGTTTGATCGATAAGTTGAATCAAATGATACCGTATCACCAAAGAGCTCGTAATCCTTCCTTGACCTTGAATCAGCCCAAAAAAGGTGACTTAGCCGGTCACTAGCATCTACTTTGTACTCAAAGAAGAAGTCGCTAGAATAATCTTCTTTAGTATGGAATTGGTCGATTGTGATCTGCGCATCACTCTCTCCAATGTACACTTTGAGATCCCGCTGGAAGTTCCTGAAGTCAGTTGGACATGCTCCTACTTTGCTAGGACCCCCAACTATTTGGCTGTAAAGATTGAACGCCTTCGTAGCTCCCGAATTCACCTTTGAGCAGTCTATAATAAATTGCTTGTGCCTTGCTGATAAATCCCTATTTGACCTCAGATATTGGAAATCACGCTTACACTGTAACGGGTGGTTGTGGTCTTCTCTGAACTCATATACAGTATATCCATTTTCAGTTTCCTTCAAAGACATCCTTGCCATACAACATGTTCGTTTAGACATTCTAGACCTCTTTCTTATCTTTTCATTGCTACATCCTTCGACAACTGCTACAAATGGTTCTCCTTGTCTTGCACAGTAGATGTACTTAAAAAAGACTGTGTTACTCCTTGGTTTTTTCTTCTCAGCGCCTCGACGTATCCCAAACCCACAATTTAATGCGTACGTTTGGTAGAAAATAATTCCCTCCTCTAAGGAGGAAAAGTTCATATTCTTCTGAGGCTTTAACTCATCACCACATTCAGGGATCCAAACTTTCTGAGTGCTTACAGTTTCTGTAACAGTCTCGTCGTAATCTTCATATTCGAATCCGAACTCTGCATCATCATGATCCATGCTTCCCATCACTGCATCCCATGCACATACACAATTATCAACTCACGAACATGTATTTTATCAACATAACACATTAGGCTTATCAACTGTTTCAGTCAACAGAACATGTGCTTGCATAGGTTATCAACTCAGACAAGAATCAGTTCACATGATTTATCAATGCTAGACCTACATTTATCAACTAGACGCCCTAGATTTATCATCTTATCAGACCACACAACATGTGCCTGATCAGGTTATCTAGTCAGACAAACACAACATCGCAGTCAATTATCAGCCCTAAATCCCACAGTTATCAACGTAACACCATATACTTATCAACGTTGTCAGACAACACAACACGTGCCTCCATCGATTATCAACTCAGACAAGCACCAGACCAGAGTCATTTATCAACTATTAACCTTACATTTATCAACATCTGAACTACAGATTTATCAACGTTGTCAGACAACACACGCGTGTCTGCATTGATTATCAACTTAGACAAGCACCAGACCAGAGTCATTTATCAACTATTAACCGTACATTTATCAACATAACGCGACTTGAAGCTTGGTTTTATCACTAAGAAACCGTAATTTTCTCAACGATTTCTCTACAGCACGACTGGACATGTTTATCACAGTCACAGACATGTTGATCTGGCGATAAACAAGATGATTTCGCAGAAAAAAGTTGATAAACCGTAGAACAGAGCATGATATCAAATTTTTGAATCAGAAGCTTATTTTTGATATTTTGTTTGTCGAATTGATTACATGAAGATCTAATGAAGTGGAAAGGAAATTATCACCAGTTTTTGAGCTTGATCCGTCGACAAAACAGCTGAATTTTGCGATGCACAGTGAAAGAAGAAAAACAGAGCACGATTTTCAGGTTGTAGAGAAGAGAGAATTGCCGCTCGAATGTGTTTGCATGATCATCGAATCATGAAAGCAAAGATTTCTGACCTGTTTTGCAGTTGAATTGGCGAGAGAGAAGCGCGAAACTGTTTGAATCGCGCGACAACAACGACTGCGATGACTGATATTACGAGGAAGAAGCATGTCGAATTGACGGTCTTACCCCTGCGTTGATGAAGAAGCGTGCAAAATAGGAAGGAGCTGAAGGTTTGATCTGAGCTGTTGGTTGCTGTTGATGGATGGATCAGATGAGTTCTCACAGTTCCTACGTTAATTGTGGTTCTCAGCTGATTTCGCCTCCAAGTTTCAAATAATTAATGGAAGATGGTTTTCAAACCCTTGATTTGTATGACAAAATATGAGAGTTGAATCTTCTTCTTCTTCTTCTTCTTCTTCTTCTTCTTCTTCTTCTTCTTCTTCTTCTTCTTCTTCTTCTTCTTCTTCTTCTTCTTCTTCTTCTTCTTCTTCTTCTTCTTCTTCTTCTTCTTCTTCTTCTTCTTCTTCTTCTTCTTCTTCTTCTTCTTCTTCTCTCCACCTCACTGGCCTGCTTTTGCAAACCAATGTCCGTCGTTCGCTAAGAAACCAGATCTGTTCTTGGCTCCCTCTAGCTGGACTCCACTGAGAAGGAAAGGCCACGGGCCTCTATAATGCTTGTCGTCCCCGTTCATGACATTTGGTTTTGCAAAGATGCTCACCGACACGATCTCGCCAGAAAATGCCCCGTTCTTACCTCTTCAGGGAGTACCAGGTCGGACACCGTCGCTTGGTGTCTCGTCGATCGGTGCCTCTTCCCCCTACCTCCCTTGTGGCGGGCCGACGTTTCGCCTCTCCTCTTATGGCTCGGGATTCCGTTATTTGTGGCTGCCTTCATGTGGGCTTTTGTCGAGGCCGCCTCCACGTGAGTTGTTGTCATGGTTGCCTCCACGTGGGCCTATGTCATGATCGCCCCCTTGTGGACTGAATTGACTCATCTCTGCTCTTGTTTCTCCTGATAATGCTCACCTCTGCTCATCATCTCCTAATCCCCACCCCGACGTTCGATCTCCTCCTTCACGGTCGAGTTGATGCTCCCAGCACAGTTTGTCCTCATGATTCTCCCGAACGGTATTTTCGCTACCTTCACGATGCCTTGGTCTTCTGGCGGGTCCCCCCGTAGCTACCCATACCGTCAGGCCCATGGGATCCTCGCCTAGGATCCCGACCCGGACCCTGACCCTCGGAGGCAGGGGCCCAATGGAGAAAGAAATCCTATTGGACCTAGAAACAGATGAGTCATAATCTAGGCATCCCTCTTCGAGCGCAACTTTGTACCGAGGGGTCAGGCCACTTGGGAGGATTCTGGTCATCACCTCACGAGTCACGACAACCACCCGATTGGGTATTTAGAACCTTGGTCTTGCGTTATTATGCTTATCTACAATAGTCGTAGTTCTTATATTATAGTTTATAGAAGATTTAGTTACTTTCAGTCGAGTGTGTCGGATAACCTGTTCCGAAAAACAGGAGATATCATTCATTATCTCAACTTGCTTAGGGTTTTATCCCTTGATGTTATGGTTGTAATGCTTCGAAATGAAGTGAATGAAATCTACCATATCCTTAAAAAAATCGCTACCCAGCCATAATCATATGAATCATCAACTAGAATATCCATGGACAAGTAACGTATATATAATATTAATATATCATAAAACACTATGATAAATGACTCCTTATTATAAATATGACGTCAAGATTTCAAATTAGAAATTGTCTAAATATTGAATGTTAATTCAGTAAAAAACGATCTTCTACCCGATCTCTCAATCGAGTGTTAAGACCTTTATATCTTAAATGCTCTATCTATAGTCACAATAATTTTAATATTTTAATCGGCTCGAAAATAAATACTCAAGCTTAGGGTTTAAAGCGTTTGAGCTCGGGGTAGGTTCTTCACTCAATTTATGGTGTTGGTCACTAGTGTAACCTCCCCCGCCTATTGGCTTGGTGTTTCTTTCGTGAGCATCTATAGAGTAGGCGCGGTCCGATTCATGGTGGTGGCTAATTTGTAGTGAGCAGATCCGGCCTTCGTGGCTAGAATTCTGGTCATCGCTGCTTGTTCATGAGGAGTGGTGGTGGCGGTGGCAATAGTCTCAAGGATTCCGGTCCGGACATTTGGTATTGGCCACCAGAATAGCCGACTCTACTGTAGGTCTTCCCCTGTGGTGTTGGCAGAGCCTCTCTCGTGTCATTGAAGGTGACTTGTTTCAATTCTGGCCGTAGGACGCGTTTATTCATCCTCCCAGGTATTGATCGTAGCGGAACTGGTTTAGCTCCATATGGTGATTCGTTTGGTTGCCAGGTGTTTCATTTCAGATCTGGTCGTGGGACGCGTTTCTTGGGTGTTGATCGTCGTGGGGCTGGTATTGGTACTCCAACTCTCTTGCTTAAGATTTGTGTCCCCACATTGTCCTTTTATTGTTATCTTATTGGTATTCATCTGCTTTCTACCGTATTCGTGGTTATGGCTTGAAGGTTAAGGGTGTTGGTCATCGGCGAATGGATTGGTCATTGTGCCTTTTAGCAATTTACCTTCATATTTGATTACTGGGTATATTGTGTTTGAGTGGGTTTACCCTCAAGAACTGTCATTTTCGTTTGCGGTGTTGGGCGCCGACTTGTTAGCTACTACCTTCCAGTCTGTGTGAGAGGTTGATGGTCCTAATGAGACAGGGTGCTCTACATTTTTAGATAGTTTTTTGAGTTTTTCTCAATATCGTTTGTGATCAATGTTTGGAAAATCCGGATTTTTACCTTATTTTAAACTTGTGTGCTTTATGGTAGGAAAATCAGTGTTATAGACCTAGTTTACTATTCTTAATGTTGGAAAAATTGGGTACTTAGACCTTTTTGCAGTGAATTATCCCCTTATTGGTATTGTTTTGAGACCGTGCTTTCATGTCAATGCTCGAGTTTGTTACTGTTTTTGGTTCTTTCTTTAATCCTTTGAACGAATAAGGTTTGGTGGTTTGAGGTGCTTGTGGCATGCTCATGTTTGTTAAGGTTCTGTAGCTAGACTCTTTATATATATTTTTTGTTCCTCTGAAGAGGTTTTATTTATATATTGGTTTGCTGATAAAAAGGAAGTCTTGAAAAACTAAATTTAGTGAATACTACTGATAAGTTATGTTTTGTGTTGTGGTTGGGAATGTTGAAAGGTAAAACTAATGTATGCAATTCTAATTTAGGAAAGTTTTCTAGAAGATTCTTCTCAATAAGATGCGTAAATCTACCGAGTGAATTAACGAAGACAATATATGTAGATGTATCATGTAATAAAACTTGTATTTCATCCAAATATAGATTCTACCAAGTATTTTTTACATGACAAGATTCATCAAGAATATATTTAAGTGGCTTTCTTGTCTTTATAGTTGCACTTGTGCATTATTATCTTGTTCCATTCTTGAACCATAATGCATGATGATTATTGTAGGATGGTGTAAATTTCTAATGTTTGCATATCATCAGCATATGATTGACTTAATACATGAGTGTCTTTTCACTTTCTGTTTATTTAAATACGTTTGTTTTATTTCCTCCATAAAGTCGAAATATTTTTATCCTAAACCACTCCCGATCAAATCGAAACATCGGGTTCCCTTCATAATCGGGACGGTTCGTCATCCTAAAGCTTGGCGAAATCAAGTGGCATTTGGGACCCGACGATAAATCAGGCGTCGTGTAAGAACCGCCCCGGTCGATCCCGGTCGAACCGGTGATTTCTAGCCAAGTTTGACTTTCGGCCGAAAAAGTCAATTGATGACTCAGGAAGTCATTCGGGACCTTTCCGGGTCCCAAAAAGCTTAGCCGTCATCACGGTTAGCTTAGTTGGTTCATTTCCTTCAGTTTGACTGTAATTTTGTAACGGTCAACTTTTGGTCAAACTCGGACTTTTTATCGACTTTTTCCGATTAAAATTGGACTGCTGGAATTTTATTAAAAGGAAGTGGCTCCCACAATGTCACATGGCATTAGAGACTTGGCTGAGAAGAAAATGAGTTGAAATGACCTTTTAACCCTCCTTAAAGCCTTTAAGTGGATAGAACTTGAAAGGGGCTTTTGGTCATTTAGCTTTTAGGTCATTTAAGGCAATTGTTGGAGACAATTCAGCCATTTTACTCATTGTGCAGCTGAGTATTGCCAGAAGGAGAGAAAGGGAGAAGCAACTTGGCTTGAGCAAGAAGAAAGAGAGAAAAGAGAGGGTTTTTGGCTCATCCCTTCACCATTCCTCCTCCTAAAGCTTGCTAGCTTCATCTCCTACTCATCCTAAAGGTATGGATGCTATTAACTCCTCATTTCATCCACTTTCTAGTTTGGGTTTTTGTGGGTTTTGGCTTGAGCTTGAAGAACTAGCTCTATTGGTTGTTGTTTGGAGAAGAATTAGTGAAGTTAGGTTGTTTTGTTTGTGTTGGTTGAAGTTTTGATGAAACCCATTGAGGGTGTTGAGTTTTGGAGGGTTTTGATGGTTATTTTGGAGTTGTTTGGAGCTGGAAATGGAGATTTTGGGTTGATTTTCGTGGAATCCAAGTTGGGGAAGAAAGGGGAAGGTCTTGGTCTGGTTCAGCACGGAATGGGACCAGGAACGGGCCTGGTGCCGGCACGGCGTGCAGCACGGAACGGACTGGGTATCGACACGGTACACGGCGTGGAACGGTCCAGACTCCGGCACGGGACCTCGCACGGTTCGTTTCTGATTCCAGATCGGTGCGTCGCGCGGTCCGTGTCTGGTACCGGGCAGGTGCGTCGCGCGGTCCGTGTCTGGTACCGGGCCGGCCTGTGATGCGGTCCGTGTCTGGTTCCGGACCGGACCGTGATACGTTCCGTATCATATTCCGGGCCGGACGGTGACACGGGACGGGCCAGATTCCGGACCTGGTTCCCAGAACTGAAACCCTTCCTTTTTTAGTCCAATTTGATTCCAAGATCATTCATTTGGCTTTGTTTCTATTCATAGAGGACTGTTCTGTAATTTAAGTTGAGGAACGCTCTGTTGAGTTACTAATTTTGGTATTGTTGTGGTCCAAGACCGTGAGACCGAGCTCGAAGGAAGAAGAGGACTTGGACCCGTGAAAGGACGAAGAGTACACTAGCCCGGATTTCAGCAGCGAGAAGTTTTATTAGAGGAAGACCACAAGGTAGGGAAAGTACTAACTCCTCGTATTTTTCAATACTTAGTATGCCTAGTAGGTTAATAAAATCGGAAAGGTCCTAGAAATGCATATAAGATGCGAATAACTAGATTAATTGTCTTTCAATTACTAATGACCGGACGTGTCTAGTATGCATGCGTAGGATGTGAATAACTAGCTTAACTCGCTTTCAATACTTGGGAATTGCTTTACTGGTAGAAAGGCCGAGATGGGCCCTAGGATTGTTTGTGTTTGCCTCACATGCCTTGGTTGCCTAGTTTTGGATAAGACAAGAGTCTAATACAACTAGATGATTTGAATGTTGAACTTTGAATGCTTGAATGATTATTTGATCGAATGCTTGGATGAATAATGGTATGAACATTGAGTGTAATTGATTGTGCTAAATGGTACATGATTGGGTGAGTGATAGACCGATGGAGTGCGATTGGTAAGTATACCGGTAAGTGTAAAGTTATACTGATTCTTGTGGTGTGCATTAATGAGACTGTGATTTGCTAAGCTTTGGTTGCTTCATGATTGTTTATTAAGTTATCCTCTTGTGAGTCTTTAAAGTTGGGTTTTATACCGGTATGGCACCCATGCTGCGGTGTGTGGTAGTGCATGTAAGGTACCTGCACCGAAGGGAATACCGGTGTGGGGTAGTACCTAAGCCGATGACTTGTGATCCGGTATGGTACCTACACCAAAGGAAATGCCGGTGTGGGGTAGTATCATAGCTGGTGGATTGTTTACCTTGCGGGGATGATTCTTCGTGGTTAGGCATGGTACCTACACCGAAGGAAATACCGGTGTGAGGTAGTAGTATCATAGCCGAGAGATTGTTCGCCCTGGATGGAAGATTATGGTTACTTATGGCTTTACCCGAGTGTATGCGTCCTGCGGGAGCATTCTCGAAGTTTATTCTATTTTGTCCCGATGATCTATGGTCTTTTGGAGACGTTTCCGAGGGTCCCGACGAATGCGTCCTTATATGGATGTTTCCGGTATTCTCGACGTTATACGTCTTTGTGACGTCATGCGTCTCCTCTGGGTCGAGGGAAAATCCGACATGACACAAAGAGTATTGTGGATCGGAGTGTGGTGACTTCATGTTCCACGGTGGTACTTAAATGTTCTATCTTCTATTGATTGTTAAGAAGTGTATTGTTTCCCTTACTTTCTATAATTATTGCTATCTTCTTAAAGGCGTTAAATACCTGTTTTATTCCCATATTTCAACCTCTTCTTGGTTCCTCGTATTGTTGAGACTCGAACGAAATTGTGAATTTCTATTTATTAAACTTAAAGGCTGCCCTTGTTATTTATTTTCCCTACTGAGCGTAAGCTCACCCCTATTTGTTGGTTTACTGTTTTTACAGGCTTGCTTGACGAGTAGTGGACTCGAGGCTCGGGAGCTTCTGCGGGTCCGGGTGCACTTATCTTTAGAGACGTTATGGTCTTACTTTTGGTTATGAACCTTATGTTTAAATGATTTATTATGAGGTTTTTACTTGAGATATTTTGATTGAACTAAACTTGGAGAGTTATATTGGATTTGAGACACTTTTGTTGTTATACTTTGTATCATCTTTAAGTCACGTCTCGAGTCCGGTCAATACCGGATTTGGGGCGTGACACGTCGATAATTAACGTCGCCAATTGGGAGTTTTAACTTGTTGACTTGTTGAGTCTTGCGCAAGACCATCAATTTTGTACCATGCGGCGCCACATGGGGACGAATAACTTTAGCTCCAACCCTAATTTTTGTTACTTATAGCACATCGCCCTTCTCCAAATTCACATTATTTCTCATCCAACTCCCATCTAATACTTTTTTTTTTCCTTTTTTGCTCTATTCACTATGGATTTTAATCCTTTTTATGATGGTGTGGACTTCTCTGTCCGTCGACGCACGAAATCCCTACCCAAGATGAACTCTAATACCAAGGGTTCGACCCTGAACCTACCCTTGAAACTCCTTCTCCTTTTGGGTTCACTTTACTTTTTTCAAATATATCCTCGGTATCCTATCCATCGATTGTGTCGAAACCAAAAAGGCTGTAAATCAAAAGGAATATCGCCGGTGATGAATGTCTCGTCGTCACTTCGATGCACAATTCTATTGACCTGTTGTTCGGGAGTAGTAAGAAGAAAGACGGTTACTGGAGAGATATCTGTGAAAAAGTCGAACTCATACGAAGACTTGATGATCCGGTTCGTTCTGGGAAGAATTTGTCAACAAATCAACCTAAGGGTCATGAAGTTTTATAGCCATTGAACGCGAACAGTGAACGACCACAAAACGGGTGATCCGATGACTAAATGGTGGACGTAAATTGTAACGATCGTCCTGTTTAATCATCTATGATAGTTTTCTTTAACATATCTATAAATCGTGTAATGTTGCCTTTATAATAATGTTAATATTTTTCTATTTCTTCTTAATAATCATAATAATCGTGCAGTGGACCCGGAGGTCAAGTGGTGGGCCCGTTTTCTTTTGACGCTTTGACAATATCGATCTCAGATGGCGGGGATCAGTGTAGTCCGTGGAAAGATGCCTTGAACAAACCCCCGATAGCTAGGGGTCGGTTTGTTACGACGTATAAGTCGTATGGTACCGTGACTTATTCTCAGCCTAGAACGTGATCCATGAGTAGGGAAAGAGCTAGGCAAAATGCCCCTTCAGCGACTGATATGTAGTTACAAGCGGCTGTTAAACCTCCCAAGGTCACCTTCCAATAGTCAAGGAGAATAACAGCTAATCTTGTTTTTCTCTTTGATTGTTTTTTTTTGTTTTTTTTCTAGGAATACTCTCTATTTGGTACTAAAGGTTTTGCCTTTAAGCTCTATTTTCGGGAGCTCCTCCGTAATCGTTGTGTTTGGTTTCGACCTTCAGATGCTTTTCTTGTTTTTTTTTTTTTCTAGGACTACTCTCTATTTGATTCTAAAGGTTTCGACTTTAAACTATATAATCGGGAACTCCTTCGTAATTATTATATTTGGTTTCGACCTTCAAATGCTTTCTTGGTTATAAAATCTTCTTTCGAATAAATTTTTTGCGCTGATTAAAAAAATGATAATATTTGTCTATTTCTTGGATGTCCAAAAAAAACAGTTACTTTTGTTAATTTCTGATTAACCTTATTTTTAGTCCAGAGTAAATGCATTATAAGACAAAAAAAGTTGAATCAATTAAAAGAGAAAAAACACCGCACATTTCACATCGAACGGTAAAGAATCTGCTGAGCTTCTCTTCTACGCTCCTTCCTCTCTCTCGTTCCGCGTGGTACGTCTGGGAGAAGAACAAAAGTTCCAATTTTTATTACGTTGGTCGTTTTAACCCAAACAAGCGCTTCAGAATTCAATTTTCGGCTACACATGGTTCTAAGGTACGTAACTATAGTTATATGTATTTTGAGTTTGTTTCTCTCCGTTGATTATTACCTAGTTTTCTGTTCTCGCATTGATTTTATGAATTTCATGGTTGATTGGGGTGTGTTTCGTGTTCGGAGGTCTCGCGGAAACTGATTGGATTTTCCCTGAAAAAGGAGGAAATTAGGTTTAGCAATGCATGTTGGATTTTGATGTTTGTCTACCATTTTCAGTAAGATTGCATTGGTGTATCTATAATAGTATTATAATTTACTTGTGTGGTATGGATATTTTCTCGATTAGACTGTACTTTTCATCTTATTGGATCTGTGTGTTAGTTCAATTTGTAGATACACTGAAGAACTTGTGAGGATGCACATTGACTAGGGTCAGCAACAAGTTCCGATTTTAGGGGGTTATTGAATGTTTATGTGCCATGGCCGAGGTTTCGTCCTCCCTTTCCTTGCTTCCATGGATTTGGGCTATTGAAACCCTTGCAAGTGAGAAAGAAGTAGATGTGTCGTTAATGCACGGTATTCTTAACACTTGAACTCAAATTTATGCTAAAAAGCATTTTATGGCAATGAAGGGTTGGTAATTCGGGTTTTATCTCTACCAGATGTTATTGAAACTGCTCCTCAATTACCTGATGATATGAGGGCAAACATGAAAGCGATGGTGGCTCTGAGATGCTTGGTCGATCTGTATGGCTCTGCTGATGGGAGCACTAAAAAGGTTTCTTTAGTGCTGGATTCCAATATTAGGTTTGATCCCTCTGAAAGCTGTGAAAGTGCTCTCCGCTTCATTTTTGATAAGGTAATATCCTTTAACATCTTGTAATATAAATATTTTTTTCGCTTTGTCTTTGGAAGTGATTTGTATGAGTTCTTGGCACTTGTGGCCTTGTGGGCTTAGGCTGCATACGAAAGTACTCATATTAGAAGACAGTTTCTTCCTATTTTGTTATTCCTGAGTAAAGTACTTAATTGATTGAACCGATAAGTAAATTATTTTTCTTTCGTCAGACTCCATCAAATCCGAGAGTGCCCGGTGATGAACAGTTGAAATTGGATATCCACTCTTTTATTATGCATAAAAGAGCTTCTATGCCTAAATGCTCTTTACAACAGGTAATGAATGGCATGTTCTTTTCCTTTCCAAAATGTCCTACTGTACATGCTCATCCATCCTTTTTTCTTTTCTTTTCGTAATTGGGTTTCTGCTATTTTTACAAACAGCTTAAAGATTCAATTCTTGAAGGTACCCATGAGTGTGTGGCTACCTTGAAAGATATCAGTGGATTGGCATGTAATAATGAGTGTGAAGCAATTCCATCAGATGATGGTGATCATAATGCTGCACTTCCACACATGCATACTGCAACTCAAAGCAATGGAGAAAACAGGAACTCCATCCCTCAAACCTTTGAGGGTGGGCATAAACTGTTAGAAGTTCCACTTAACTTGAACCCAATACCCTCTAGTCGGGATAGGTTTGAGTCGGATGCTGAAAAGGTGATTGGAGACATACCTGAAAGCGAATATGCTTCAAAATCCAAAAAGCGTAAGCACCTTGGTTCTTCTGCTATTACTTCTGCAGATGAAACCCACCAAAACATCACTGGTAGTGGAATAGAAAATAATAGCATGTGTCCTGCAGACCCACAAACTTTTAGTGCTGCAGCCCAAGATGGAATCGATCATGGGATACATGAGTTCAGTGGTACACCAAAGCATGGTTCCCAAATGAAAAGTCCAAATAAAGCATCCCATGATGAGTCCCGGGAGAAGGTTATTACCAATGAATCCAACAATAACATGGATCATTGTTGCGAAGCAGAAAAGCTGACTGACTGTGGCAGATATGGCAATGAGAAGATTGATGTTAATCTGATGAAGAATCAGTTTTTAAGCTCTCAGTTCACTCTCCATGATTCCGACTGGACAGAGCGAAAATTTTGTGTCAAATGTAATGAAGGGGGTCAGTTGTTGGTTTGTAACACTCATGGTTGCTACATGGTGGTTCACGAGGACTGCTTGGGTTACTCAGCCAGATTAGACGATGATGGAAACTTCTGTTGTCCTTTTTGCACATATTCTGCTGCTATTTCAGAGTACCTTGAAGCCAAGAAAAGGGCTTCCTTCGCAAGGAAAAGGCTAGCTTCATTTATTAGTCCAAACTTTGAGCACCGGTCAAATAGGCTTACTGAGGAGTTGCATATGAAAGAAGGTAATCCAAGACAAGGAGAAGATGTTGGTCTTGAAATTGTTCGGAATGGACATCTAGGCGAAACAGAAGGCAACAGAGCTAGTGGCACTGGAGACCGTAGGAATGAAGTTAATGACAATCATGTTCAGCCTCACTTTAACAATGTAAATTTACCTTGTACAGAAGAGGGAAATGTAAATAGTCGTGCATGTAATATATCTTCTAAAGAACTGGGAGGAGGAGATGTGGTGGACCAGGATTGCTCAGATGTAAGAGGAACTGGAAAAGAGAACCAAGTTCCACCAACCGACCAAATTTGTGACAATAGTAAGCTACCTTGTGAAAACAGAGAAGATGTAGTGCACCAGGGTTGCCTGGATGTAAGAACTAGAGAAGAGGACCAAGTACCACCAGCTGACCACTTATGCGTCAATGGTAAATTACCTTGTGAAAACAGTGAGGCACTCCATGTGAATTCGAGACATATTCAAAGGAGAGGTGTGCAAAAAGAAATAATTGATTTTGACAGTAAAAATGGCATACTTGTCACTTCCAATGACTCCCACAAACGCAGAAGACAAACAATAGATTAGTAAGTTTTCCATATTTCATTATGTTTGCTTAATGTCAGCTATGTTTCTCTGTTACCTCAATCTCAGATCATTTTAACTGCATAATATATCTGCTTCATTAGTCAAGTACAGCTGTATAATTTAATTTCTCAGTAAAACAAATAATGTTAGCTCTGCAAATCATTATCCCATAGCAACTATATTTTTTTTTCTTGAAATTATATTCGCCCCTCATCATTGAAGACGAATGGAATTTCGCAGTGCATACCCTGCATTTCCTCAGCTACGACGAAATGTTCTTCCTTTTACAGCCGAGGAGGAAGAGATCATAAAGGTAATATTTGTTTGAATTATCTATGCTTGTTATGAATATTTCATGTACCATATCAATTTTCTGAATTCAGCATGTTATCTTGAAACTTCATTTTTATGCCCTCCTTTTACACCATATGCATGTTTTAATTATAAATGGCTTCCTTCATTTAAAATTATTTCACGCTATGTTGAAACTTCAATATTATAATGAATCATTTTTTTCACATGGGCTTAATGGAGACCGCGATTAGAGTTTGGGGTGTTCCACATGTGCAGTTTTTGACTAAACTGAACAACAATTTTTTTCCTTAAATTTCTCAATCAAAGGTTTTGGATATGTGAAGTTGTGATCATTGCTTTGACATTGCAGGTGGGAATAAGCATGTTTTCAAATGATAACAAAAAATGGAAAGCAATACTGGAGTTTGGTGCTAATGTATTTCTGAAGGGACGTAGACCAGGAGACATCAAGGACAAATGGAGGAACATGTGTAGTAAAGGAAGCCATAAATCCAAGTGAACTGTTAACATTCTGGTCAGTTTGCATATACTGATGCATGAGCATCCTTTTATCATGATTTACGTTTACAATCTCTCTCCTTTCTGTTGATGTTTACATTTTTGTTTCTCAAACTCAACATTCTTGGTACCCATAAGATCATTTTATAGCTTGCCTTATCAAAATGTAGACAATTTTCATTTGAGTTAATTGCAAAATTTTGCGGTGAACTATGCTCGTTTTGCAAACGCTATCGGTGAACTATTTTTTTTTTTTTTGCAAATGACACCCCTAACTATTTTCCATTTGCAAATCCACTACCAGGGTTAATTGTTTTTTTTTTTGCAAAAATTCCAAATAACCATGCAAAAGTGTATACGTAAGGGTTCCAAATTGCAAAACACGTATGCATGGGAGTTGCAAATTGCAAAAACGTACAATGTAAAGGGAAAAACTGTCATTTCCAAAAAAATGAAGTCCAGTGACTGTCACATAAGTAGTTTCCATTAAAGATAATGGATTTGCATACGGAAAATAGTTGGTGGATGGAATGTCATTTGGAAAAAAAAAGGTTCACCAATAGTATTTGCAAAATGCGTGTAGTTCACCGCAAGTTTTTGCAATTAATACCTTTTCATGTTGCAACTATATACTGTGTGGAGTTTAGATAGTTCTTGCACGAAGTCATCAATTTTTGTCTCGGGGTTTGGCTTCTTGGCTCTAAATCCATATTCTTCTCTACTGTATCAGGTAAGCTCTTCTCAGGTCCTCAGCAGATCAATAGGAGATTGAAGTTTATCTCTCGCATTGATGAATAGGAGATTTTGTACACATCAAATGAGTAGTTTTTTTCCTTGTGTTGGCGTTTGCTTTTGATATTCCAGTTGAGGGTTTGGGTTTTTGAGTGTACAGCAGAACATAATTCAATGCTAGGAAACTCATGTGCTATGATATTCGTATTTGTCTGCTACAGCCCACTTGGGTTGACATTGTACGGAGAGCTCTCTTTCCTCCTTGAGGTCAAATGTTCGAACCCTAATGGGTAAAAAAAGATTTGTTTTTGTTACAGCCTATTGCCATAATGTAATTTGTGTCATTGGCATGGTGCACATAATCAATACATTATCTTTTACAAACACTTCCTTTTTTTTAATCAGAAAGAAATAATGCATGTGGATTCCGGGAAGGAAACCACGAATCACCAAACCATAAACAAGGTCCAAAAATTTACCCTTTTGCCTGAATCAACGTAAGAGCCCCAAACTCTACAAATGCTTCTTGTTGAACTAAAATTACACATTCATTTTGAAACATATAGAGAATACATCATTATACAGTAAAGAATAGAATGGGGTTGGAAAATCAAATGTAGTGTAAAACATCTACACACGTTTTGTTCATTGAAGTTGTGAACTATCTGTATATGGCCTTTTGGTGTGAAAATTGGCTTGGAGGCTGGTTGCTTCTCCTTGTAGAGATAGGTTTAGTGAATGATATATACATACAGATTCTCAGTTGATGGGCATCAAGCATTCTTGTGGAAGTCCGAATTCCTTTCCCGAAGGAACAAGTTTTCGCCTCCAAGGATCATTGTGCAACTTGTGGTGCAAAACCTTGTAAAAGACAGTACAATGTCATGTAAGGTTGATAAAAATAGATACATTCGAAATGAAACCTAGTTTTCAAAAAGTGTACCTGTATAAATGTAGCAAAGACATCATCTTCACTTAGCCGCTGGAACTCTGTAGCCCAATCCTCAACATGGCCATAAGCTTTGGCCTGCCTTTCAGCCTCTAGCAAAATAGAATCACGATACAAGAACCTCTGCCATATCTTTTGTACATTTGCTAATTTGAATTCGATTTCTGTTTCATTGAACCCCTACATACAGTATTTAAATATCAATCAACCCATCATTCTTTGGATTTGTTATACTACAGGTTCGAATCCTAGTGGATACATCTGCTTGGGAGCCGGTGTGTGGGTGGAGGTTAAGTTAGGAATTAGATTAGGTACCTGGAGAATGTGTAGTAAGTTTGGAATTTCATCTTCAGGTATCCGAACTGCAAAGCTTTCGTAATTCAATACATTCTCATATGGCAAGAAAATTCCATCCTGAACATGAAAATAAATAAAATAAAATAATAAATAAATAAATATCGAGTATTATCAATGGCAAGGAGTCAAAATGTGAATGAACCTGAATGACGACAGGGATGCATCCTTGCAAGATACTGTCTTCCATACGTCCACTCCAACCATCACCGGGCATTACCCCACAGAAAACAGAAGAGGCCAATTCCTCGTGATAGTTTCCAGAGCGTAGTTGGGTCACCACTACATTCTCTGTATGCTGCTTCCCAAGCTTCCCTTTCTTGTTCGGGCTTGATCCAAACTCTTCTGCCACTCTTTGTCTGATACCCATGCTATAACTGTATAAGACGGTAAAGAGATGAATTTTGCCATGTTAGACATCACGTGAATCCATTCATCACTTGATATACATCTTGGGTTTCAGTTTGAGCTTCTAGGTGGGTTGGGCTTCAATATAGTACCAGAGCTTGGTCTGTCTCCACATTAGCCCTTCTATGCCATCCAGTTATCGGGACAGAGTCCCACATATAGAATCCTGTATATGCATCTGTTCACCTATCAACCTGAACTTTTAAGTGGGTCGTGCTTTTAATGGGCCACTACTGGTTGTAGTCCCTCCAAGGATATTTCACATGCTCTGTGTAAGCCAATTAACTAGATATATCAAAATGCCAAAAAACGTTAAGACTTCATTTACTTACGTATTTTCTGGTCTTCCGCCTGCATAAGCTGGCCCTAGATTCCCATTGAAGTAGAATAGTGTTTTTCGTTCCTCACGGGGCCTGAAACAGTGTAATTAATAGATCCCTTCATTGCCCGTAACTTGTTCGCATGTTAATTCTAGGGATAACTGCAAAAAATACCCTGAGATATTCATTTTTTTTTGCAAATTGTAGCCCTCTTTTTTTATAATTGCAAGAAAAGTACCCAGAACTTGTCTTTTTCTTGCAACTTGTATGGAAATGACGATTTTACCCTTACAATTTAAATTTAAAAAATAATAAGCAAAAAACAAAAAAATAAATCAAATTTTCAAGTCCCTTAATTGACTTCCTCTTTGTACCGTACAAAGAGTAAGAAATTGAAGGGATACAGACTTTTTACACAAAGTGCAATTATCAAAGAAGGCTACAAGTTGCAAAAAGTGAATACCTCAAGGAACTTTTTTGCAATTATAATGTAAATCTAACAAAGAAATATGAGGAAATATGACATGATTGGACAATACCTAGCCCAAAGTTTCAAGCTCAAGGCAGAGGCGTCAGGGACTTTCCAAGCGGGAAGCACAAGATCTTTTTCGGGGTCAAAGCAAGGATGGTTGCCTCTTCTACTAGAAGAAATACTATCCCAGTCATCGCCCCAATACGCAGTTGTTGAATGGTTATGCTTTGAGTTTGTGTTTCCCCAATGAACCAACATCATGCTGTTCCATATCTCTTTAGGGGCATAGCAAGCACCTTCGTCCCATGAAAAAAACTGCCTTCGGATACAAGATCACAACCTTAACATTAGCACACTTATTAACAGATTGCTAATAAACGAATCAGCCGTTTACTTCATACCCATATATGATCTCTTCCTGATGAACGGTTCCAGTACGGATATTGCTCCACAATGTGACTATATGCCTTCTTATAAATTTCTAACGTGAGAGAACTCCTCATGCCCATATGTTCCTGATATATTAATCCATGCATAACATACAATATTATAGATGCACAAAATTGCAATGAAATTTAGCCTAATCTATACGCTTAGATAACTGGTTTAGGAAGTATACCTCCATATTAAAGTGAGGCGCATCATCTGCACGGGCAATTATACATGAATCAAGAACGGGTACAAAGAAAAAGTCAGCTTCTTCACCATTTAGCGTTCGATGAGAACTTGCTAAGATACTTTCATACAGAGCCATCTGCAAGAAAGTGAAGGTAAACACACCAAATTCCGAATCTTCTCATGTCTGGATGAAATTTTAGGTAGGGATAATTGCAAAAAAGTACCCCGAGATATTCATTTTTTGCAACTCGTAGCCCTCTTTAATAATTAAAAAGAAGTAGCCCAAACTTGTCTTTTTGTTGCACTTTGTATAATTAATAATCAAAATGACGATTTTACTCTTACAATTTAGATCTAAAAAAAAAAGAAAATAAAAACAAAAAATCCAAATTTTCATATCCCTTAATTGTCTTCCTCTTTGTACCGTACACAAAGTAAGAAATTTAAGTGATATGAAAATTTGAATTTTTTTTATCTTTAATTGTAGTTTTTTAAAATCGAACTTTTGACGGGTACAATCGTCATTTTCAAACAAAATTATACAAAGTGCAACAAAAAGACAAGTTCAGGGAACTTATTTGCAATTATCAATGACGAGGGCTACAAGTTGAAAAAAGGCATTTTTTGCAGTTATCCTTTTAAGGTATATGCATACCTGAGAGCCGTACAATTGATCTGTCCACATTGTTTGATTTTTGTCTTCATAGACTCTGTTTACACACTCAAACCTAAAATGCCGCCCCTAAAATGTTCAAAAATGTGACAAAACATATAACGATGTTTTTGGGATGTATCCATAAACCACAATGTGCCACTCTCACCTCAAGCAATAGACTGTTGAACTCCGGCGGCAAATCATAAACGTATATGAGAGGCCTTTTCTTTTTCACTATAGTATTCAGATCGACAACATTCTCGGTTCTGTCAGGAATATCAAAATGAGCTGGTCGAAGCCATCTAGGCAACTCTCTTACAGACGATAAAACAGATGGAACACTGCAGTCCGTTCCATACCAGCCCTTATCACACTGAAAATGTGCAATCCATCTAGCTCAAATCAAATATGGAGAAATCACAAAACCCAATATATTTATTGAATTGAATTTTTCTAAAGAAATAAAAGCTATTATTTTTGCCTAAAATTAAGAAATAAATTGAGTATCACTAATAAATGTTAGAATATAAAATTATAATTGGACCTTCAACTATCAGTTTAAGCTTTTAGTTAAGTTGGTTCTTTGATATGGTACCAGAGCAAGCCGTGAGGGAGTGTGTTAGAATATAAAACTATAATAAATCCTGACCGACTTGTCAAATTTCTCTGATAAGGCATAGAATCAAACCATAAATTCTTCAAAACCATTACCTGACAAAACCCACCACGGCAAAGGCCGTGTCCAGAGCATTGATTGATACAACTACACTGCACAGGCACTTCACAGAACTTCCCCCAAGTACCATCATATTTGCAGTGACATAGCTCTTTATACCTCGCAGTGGAGGCATATCCCTCAACTGGGTCCACGTTACACCATCCCGGCATGCTAGCATTTGTTGTGAAAATATTAACCAGGTCAGCTTTCGACCAATCGGTCAATGGGAGAGCACCAGGTTCAGAAGGTAAGCTGTTCAGGAGAGTTCTGGTTTATATATCATATAGAAGGCATGCTAATAGAGACTTGTTTTAGAGGTCCGTTCATCTTACCCCATTTGGAACCCACATTGCTCGGCTACAGGGCGATTTGGGTATTTTGTGCCTTCTCCACAGAAGCACATTGCTCTTGTTGTGTCACAATGAGCAGCACAAATTGAAACAACCCAACGACCGTATGGTTCCTCTTGTGATGCGGGGTAGTTGCATTTCAATGACAGCTTCTCAGAGCATCCTTCACCTGTTGCAACAGCGGCCATTATGATCCATTTAGCATTACATCTACAGACACAAACATGCATCTTCACTGCACTTTTCAAGATGGACCGGCATCAAATCAAATCAAATCAAGGCTACCAAGTAAACAAGACAAGCACAATTTTGGTTACTAAACTTGCTTAACAAAAAGGTTTTTAGTCATGGTTACAGAACAATAAAAACACTAGGAATAATTGCACAAACTTGTGGTGAACTATGCGCGTTTTGCAAATCCTCTTGGTGAATTATTTTATTATGCATAAAAAACATCCCCAACTATTTCCAGTCTTCAAATAAAGTAACGGAGTTATTTTTTTTGCAAAAAGTTGAAGATAACCATGCAAAAGTGTATACATAAGGGTTCAAAATTGCAAAACACGTATAATGAAAAGGTAAAAACTGTCATTTCCAAGAAAAAAATTGAATTCACGGATTTTCAGACAGAAAATAGTTGGGGGTGTTTTTTTTGCAAAAAGCGCATAGTTCATCGCAAGTTTTTGCAATTATTCCAAAAAAACTATGACATGAAATGATTAAACAAGAAAGGGGAAAAATACAAACCACTAAACCCATGAAAGCATCGACATTGTCCCAATTCATGATTACAGACACCTTGACCACTGCAGTCATTTTTGCAGCTCTTACCACCGATGATCTGCCAAAGTAACAATTAGGTTTTGAACGGATAGAAAGAAGTTACTGTCCACAAAGTTCCAAATACTAACCTAACCAACTTGGGAATTAGTATGTTTATGAAACTTCGTATTTAGTCTTATAAATACACATCTTAAGAATGTCATGAATAATTACTTTTGTATAACAAAGAACACACATACCCTTGAGAATGTAAATTTATCATGTTAGCAAGAACTCCGCTACATCATAAACGAAGAAACTCTACATTATCCTTACCTCAGTGATATTAACTTCACCGGTAACAGAATCACAACCTGATAGCCATCGACCAATCTCAGCTTTCCATGGCGCGCCACGATAGACTACCGCTTTGTGCAGATCAGCTGGAAACTTACTAACTAAATCAACAACCGGTGGAAGGCTTCCTAGTGTAATGGGTTTGGTGGTAGCTGCTTCAGTAGAACCATTGTTTGGAAGACAAGAACTACTGATTCCCCGGACGGTGTTAAAGTAATCCAAAGAAGGCACCAATGGAAAGAAGAATAGATGAACTATAGAGAGAAATGCCAGAATTGAGATAGCTGTTGCCACCTGTGACCAGGAGCATTTCCATTTCTGAGTGGGATATATCATCTCATAAGTTCCTCCTGCAAAATATCACTATCAAAATAAGCTAATCTAAGCTCACATTTTGTTTTGATCAGCTGGAAAGCGGGAAAATCCTACTCTAGCCTATTCTAATTACTAAACCTAACCTCCACCCGCACCTACTCTCAAGCAGATGTACCCACTATGGTTCGAACCTCCGACCTGAAGGAGGTGAGAGAGCTTTCTGACTACCAGGCCAACCCAAGTGGGCAATTTAAGTTCACATTAACCCATCTCCTCTTTCAAGTCACCCAACTTCATATGAAGAACCATTTACTGAAACAATTGCTTCTCACAGCACAGATTCATGAAGCCCACTTCAAAGAACCAGCAATTACTGTATCAAAAGTAAAATTTCCTCAAAACCCAATTGATAAATGACACTAAAACCAAAAGTACCACCCAAACCCATGAACAATTTTTCAAAATTAAACACAAATTTCATGAATTTCTGCAAACCCAGAAAGGAAAATAACGCTGATGAGCCATTGACCAACCTTCACTTTGGATCAAAGCTGGCGGCTTTTGATCTGCAACTCCAACCCGAGAGAACCAAACCCAGAATCAAAGGGCTTGACCAGAGAATTTTAATCACCGATTTGAGAGCTTAATTATCAGAGTACTCCTACCAAACCTAAATGCAAACAGAATCGAAAAACGCGTAGAGAGAGAGAGAGACAAGGAGGTCAATACGATACACAAAAGCCGCCAAAGATTCTCACGGGAAAGTTCCAACAACGAAGCCGAAGATATTCTGTTGAAATGACCGTAACTACCCCTTGGGTCCTTTCACTGCGGCGTTTGAATAACGAATCAATGTTGTCCACTTGGGGGTATATCCGTCATTTTGTCATTTCCATTTTAGAGGTCTACTCTTTTTCTTGTTATTTTCCTGTTGAGGACAACTTTTCTTCCTTTATTTACTGATGAAAGCTGTAATAGCTTGATCTGGCAAAGGGTATTTTAGGAAAAATAATTTTCTGCCAAGATTCTCTTTCTCGGATCACATCTCTCGCACTACTTATATAATTATATTATATAGAATAAGTTACTAAATTAAAAATCATAATTATATATTTTTATCACCGTAGTGGGCCCCTCCAGCTATTATAATTACCATTTTTAATACAATTATTTTATCATCAATCAATAACACAAAAGTGAGCCCACAACTTTTCTGGACAGTAATCACTAATCAAAAAGAATAATCAGAATTTAACCGTAAAGAATGATTAATGAATTAATTAATAACTAATAAATGAATAATAGTAGTTTTCATTTCATCTACTTTTGTTGAGCAGAGGCTTCCTCTCTCTATCCCTCACTCTCTCCTTCAGCTCACCCAAAATCCCTCTCGGCTCTGTTCTCTCCGGCGACGATGACGATGACGACTCTTTCTTCGAGCCTTTTCTCGTCAATTTGGTACAGAACTCTGTAATTTGGCTGACTATTTCTCTCCCGCCCAGCAAATTGCGTGCAGAGAAAGTGTGTTTTAGCTTTGGGTTCTTCAATGGCTTCTTCTCCGTGTTCGATTTCGATGAAGGAGCTGTTCTAGAGACGTTTGGATTGCTGTTTTCACTTTCTTCGGGGATGATGAAGTTGGGTTCTTGTGGGTTGACCCGAGATTTCATTTCCCTTTCCTTCAAAACCCTGTTAAAGGATAAGTCAGGTTGGTTGTGCCTGTTTGGCTCCCGAGAAAATTCAATTCATATGCATATCTTCGCTGAAACTGTACTAACATACCTGCGATTCTTCTCCCTGAACGGTAGCATCTCAGAGAAGGACACAGATCTTAGAAGCTTCACCTGAAACAACTCGCAAAAAAAGTTCAGCTTTTTTATAGGATAATGTCGAATCTTAGCTTATTCGAAAATGTCATTTGTACGTCTTAACCGTACTCCATCTTTTGTGAGGTCCTAACACAAATGTAGTGCAAGTGTACGACGTGTAAAATAAATATGAAAAATGGGCTAGGATTTGCAACAAAATATCATTTTTATGTTACTTTTGTAACAAAATACCACATTCATGTTAAGATTTGTAACAAAATACCATATTTGTGTTAGAATCTATTACAAAAGGTGGAACACGGTTAAAAAAATACAAATGATCTTTTTAACTCGGTTAGAAAATGACGTTTTCCTTTTTTTAATCGACAACAGAAGAACAGAGCAAATCGAGTGGCCAGGTTGTTTCTTAATTAGCACCTTTGATTCGCGAGTCGGTTTGAGAAAATCCTCAACGGTTTTGGGATGCTTACAAGCTGCAACAACAAACATAAACCCAGTTGATTTTCACGGAAAAGTTGGGATTTTTTTGTTTTCTCGGGAACCAAACAGGAGAGCAGAAATGGGTACTGACCGGGCTTACAGAACCAGGCTTCTTCGTCGACGGGGTCATCTGGGGAAGAAAGGTCGATCCATTTAGGCGCATTGAAGCTCTCGTACTTGTCGTCTTCTACGAATACCGAATCGATGGCGTCCCAGTTGATGCTTTCTGATTCATGGTCCATCGTTCTGCAAAAACAAAAATGTGAAGAACAATAAATTAATAGATGGGTTTGAGAATCAGAAGGTGAGGAATGAGATTGAACAGAGGAATAAGAATTTGAGGTATTGTTTCGCTGAAGCTCTGCTTTGATGTTCCTGAACTTGCAGAGAGAGAACAGAGTGGCAGGAGCTTGTAGCTCAACAGCGATTTTGTAACGCTTTTGAGATGGGTTTGAAAAGTCTTTTCGACCGTTGGGCTTTTCTCTTTTCTAGCATCAATTTAATACTCACCGGCACTATTCTCAATTTTAATTAAAAAAAAATATCAAAAGTGATTTTCAAGGTTGGATTGGATTGGGTCGAAGTATCTTTGGCCGTTGAGTTTGAGCTGGATGAAGACTGGCCCATATGCATGAGCCATCTTATCTTATGCCATGAACTTATCGGGTCAAAATTTTAAAATGTGATATCGTTAATTGTACGCAGATATCATATAATTATTCTTAATTATTAAATAAGTCTCACGCCTATCCACTATGATCGGAGACCGATGTTGTTTGGTCATCCTCGGAGGTCGGAGGAGTAAGGAAACAATTCGTTTTTTTGTTTTGTTTTAGTTTGTGCATTTTGATTAAGTTTTAGTTTCAGGTTTGAATTGTTTTAGTTGGATTTTATTGCGCTGTTTTACTAGTTGGATTTCTAATATCGATTTTAGTTTATTTAAAATGTCGATAAGAGTATGTCATCAGTTTGTGGCTACGACCAAAACAAGACTAGCTCTACGGATCACAAACACGTGAATATTTATTGCATCTGAAGAAAAGAACCAAACTAGTATGAAATCCACATAATAATATTTCTAAACAACATTCATCAAAACATGATCAAATATGTTTGTATAAACTCAAATAAGTTTTCTATTATTAGGTCAAGTAATTTGAAACTTCAAAGGAACTTGTCAAATCAAGCTTCATCACACGATGTCAGGAGTTGTGCCAGAGGACGCCAAATGAGAAGACAAATCCCAGTTTCAAGCACTAATTCCCAAAAGAGAAAGCCGACTCTAAAGCTTGAGGACAAGCTTTGTTGATGGGAGGAGTATTGTCAGGATCAACAAAGAGCTGCAGCCAAACGGTGTCGTAGGGGTTGTTATAGTTGGTTTAGAGTTGGTTACAGCTGGTACGCCACGTGTCTCGATGTTGTTGATGTGGCGTTGACTGGTCCAAGTCTATATATAGGGACTCGTCATCTTTGTGAGGTATCTTTGTTCATTGTTGCAGAACCTTTTGTGAGGTTGTATGGCTTGGTTGTGGAGCGAAATGTTGGGTCTCGAGGTAAGGTTGTAGATGAACCAACTCGCAGCGGAAAATCAATGAAAACCAAGAGACGATTAAAACCATGAAACAACTAACAAAGAATGGATTCACAAGAGAAAATTTCAGCACTAGTTCTTACCAAAACAAGAACACCGGGTAACGAATGATTGGCTTGAGTCTCCAAGACGCCTACGTATCCACATGGGAATCAAAGCCACGTAGTTCTTCTCTTTGAGGACTCAAGAACACAAAAATGGAGGAGGAAACTAGCCAAACCCGAAATGGCCATGGAAGAGGGAGAGAAAATGTGTTTCCTATTCTTGTCTAGTGTTTGTTATGTTGAAAAAAGATGACTTAAACATAACAAAAAACCCATACTTGTCCAACTAAAGGCATGGGACAAGTATGGTGTCAAGTAAGGTGTAAATAGGACAAAGAATGGCAAGACAAGATTGGGTTAGGTGATGAATCACCAACACCTTAATCCTTGTCTTGCTTACTTAGTACTAATTAATCAAGACTTGATTAATTAGTTCCATGGGCCTTGGTTGCATGGGCCTTTCATGGGCCTCTTGGAACATGGCACGTGGCCATTTCCAACGAGGTCCCGTGATTCGCTCATCGCCCCCATGCCTTCCATACCGGAAATGTCCAACATTATCCGACGCGATCAATCCCAAGACTCCAAGCCTTGTCTCGATCCGTAAAGTCCTATTCACTTACGGGCACATGACCCAAAACCCAGTTTTGGTCATGTCCCGAGACAACTCCCTTTTGGCCATTCTCCATAAATGTGTCAATGAGTTTCATCCTCCGGTGTGACCCTTAGGTTTATGCATGTCAATAGATCAACGTAAAATCCCATTTTACTTGATCCTATTTAAGTGGCAACTAACGAGACTTTAGTATTGCCTGACACTACATAACGAATCGACCCTGTCAATTCTAACCTTTCCGTCGTCCCTGTCATTATCCTTTTATCTCCGATATCCTGATTGAGATAAGGCATAGAGCCGTCATCCTTATTATTCTCAATCACCGTTCCTTGATATGTGAGATGACTGAAGATATGATACCCAGTATCATGTGCATGACCATGCTATTCTTCCAGTCACTCTCGATCAAGTGGCCGAGAACCGATATCTTTCCCATACCTTAGTATGAGGGATAAATCCCTTAGCCGTCTTTCGTGTCACTCATGTAGCCCGTCCCCAAGCCAATCCTGGCCGTTATGGAAGCCCTGTTACGGACAACATTAGGCTCAGGTCAAACTCAGTTGTTGACTACATAGCGATCACAAAGACTCCTTGGTCTAAGGATACATCACAAGCTACAACACTGAATATGTTCATGACTTAATCTATGGCACATATTCAGGGCGGGTCGTCCAATATCATGTCCCACATGATATCTATGATCAGACTCCGGAATCCCATTCCAATGACTAACAGAACGTAAGCCATAAAGAGCCATCTTTCATACTAGTCGCTTCTAGTGAAGCTTTGTTGACTAGGGACCCATCGAGTGTGATCTATCTCGATCTATGGTTCTATTCGCATGGTGGGCATAGATCAGAGCACACATCGATATATTACTCCAACACATAAGTAATATAAAGCCGCTTTAATTTTATTTCTAACGATGATATATACATTTGGACATTTAGGATTGAACTACGGGCAGTAAGACTAACACGAAACACAGCGTTGTAACTCATTTTCTTCTTCAATAAAGCTTTAATTAGCTTCATCTTCTTCAAACCAAGTCAGGATCACTTTAGATCCTGGCAAATTGGTATCAGAGCCTTCGATCCCGCGAAGAAATGACGTACTACTAGTCGGAAATGGAATGGGAAGCACCTGAATCGGAGATGGGAATCGCAGACGATCTCCAGTTCGTCAACTCCGACGAGATTTGGCTCCTTGAGGAAGATGTCGATCCATTTCTAGTCCGGTACCCAGAAGATCGAAGAGATTTTCACCAAGAAACGAAGACTTCTTCCTTGTCGGCGAATTTCCTGTGGCAGCCACCGCAACCACAATCTTGGCATCAGTCTTACAGTTCCGACGACCCCGTGAGGTGCTTACCTCGTGCGAAACCATATCGGAACCACACGCCGGCGACCGAGTCCGGGTGGGAGTCATGTCAACCACAACCGGCTTGGGATCGACCTTACCATTCCGGCGACGGTTCGGCCTACTTCGCGCAAGGGAGAGCAGATCAGAGAACAAGGACTTCGTTGTCGCGATTCCAAGATCGTGAATATTGGGGAATCTCGGCGGTCAATAATGTCAGTCGACCTCAACCACTGAACCAGAGAGCTAGGCATTAGGCTCCGACGAGCGAGTGGGGTGAAATCCGGCGGATGATCTCAGAGGTGCAAACCACGGTCCAAAAAGTGACGAAGGATTTAGAGGCTGGGAGCAACAGATAGAGGTCGAGACTCGATCTTTGGCGAAGCAGAACCAAACCCAATGGAAGCAAGTGTACGAGTCCACATTGAGGGACCTCGTCTTGCTGGAGATCCGTTATGCGTTCGTCCGTTCGTCTCCGAACAATGGGTATGCCCCATTCCTTGATGATGTCGACCTATTGTTCCGTGACGAAGTTCTCTGTGAAGAATCGGTGCTTGACGATTTGGCCACACCTGAACACCAGGAGAAAGACATCAATGACCTCGATGAACCATTTTCGCATACAGAAAGGGGTCCATGCTTCTCAGTTGGTGCACACAGGGTCTTTGAGGATAGACCGAGCAGACATTTCAAGGTACCAAAATCAATTACGTTAAGCTCTTTCTATCAAGTTTTGGTGGTTGAAAAATTTTGGGTTCTTCACTGGCCAACTGGGATTGGTACACAGGACAATGATTGTGAGTGTGCTATTGTCAGGGTGATAGTTAAAATTGGGAAACAGGTGTTTAAGCATGAATGGGGTCAATTCTGGGTTAATAATGATACAATGGTTGAGGGTAGGCCAGGCACGAAATTGGAGGTACTTAAATCAAGTTTGTTGAGCCTTTGCTATCACATTTTGGCTGTGGAATATTATGGAAGTCTTTATTGGAGAACCGGTATTAGTACGCATAGTAGTGATGATGGGTTGGTTATGGTGGTTAGTAATGTAAGGGGTCATAAATGGGTGATTAGAGGTGAAGCTTTAACTAACAATAAAACAAGAGTCTCTGGTAGTGATTTTGATACCTTTAATTCCTATGGTATTGATGTTGATAATGGTGAGGGTGGTATTGCGAAGTGGGACTAGACAATAGGGAAGAGGCTGATCACACATGGTATTGATTGCGGAGGTGATTATGTTACTGTCAGTGTGAAAGTAAAAAGAAGAAAATGGGTGTTGAAGCATGCAATGTTACTAGCTTATAGAGATGTTATTATGGATGCCCTGTCTCATTATGAATTTAGTGCAACCAAGGATGAGTTCAGTAGCATGGGAGCTATAGGTGTTTGGATGGCTCTACTCTTGCTGCTTGTTGTGGGTAGAGGAGTTTGTCTTATCAGCAACATTAATGCAATGGATCCAATGGGTGCTCAGGAAAAGGTTGTAGAAGGAGTCATGAGAGTGAGGCTTAATGTTTTAGTTGGGGTGGCACGTGAGGTGGATGCTTGTAACCTCGACCAAGTTGGTGTTGGGGACAGTGACGGGGTTAGCTTAATCCACAATATGGAAGTTAAAATTTTGAGGGGAGCTGCTGTTAGTCAAACGTGTTTTTCGTTAGGGCACAAATTTTTGAGGATGCAAACTGCAAATCATCAGCTGTTGATCAAAAGTTATGTAAGCTTCATGTCATATGGTGATCAGTTCGAATTTTATGATACATTTGAGTCTAAATGTCGTGATGAACCTGAAAAATACAAGGGAGAGGGGATGTGGTATGTATTGTTGCACAATTTGTTGAAGTGTTTACATGATCATGGGTCTGGTGTGCGTGGGAGCAAGACCCAGTTACATTGTCAGGCGAATAAAGGCACGGGAGGGAGATATTGGTTTGATGAGGAGAAATGTACCAAGTTGCCTGATTTTGTTGATCCGATTGTGAATGCCTCAAATACAAATCATGGTTTTGATAATAGCATTGCAAGGTTGTGTGAAGCGACATTGTTATTTGATGCAGAACAATTGTTCGGAGAAAGGTTGTCCAAGTCCTTGACTCCATATGTCACAATATTCAAGACTTTCATCGATGTTTTTCTGGAAGTAGGGAAGAGCCACGATGCCTTGAAGCTCTTCCATAGGATGGTGGATGCATGGTTTAGGATAGTTGCTAGTTTTGACAACATGGGGTTGGGTTTGTTCAGTCCGAGTGGTAAGGTCGTGCACTGTCATCAGGTTCTGACAGAAGTGGGGGAGAATGATCCAAAACCTGAGGAGGTGTGCTATGATGCTGGGCTTAAAAGACAAAGGGCTTTGACAGAGTCACATTGGTGCAAGTCAAAGAAAGAAAAGCTCATCTCTAATGCTGGGTCGACAAGAAGTCAGAAGCTTCGGGGACTTTGCAATCATTTGATGATTGTGAGGCTAATGGGAGGGTCAAATAGGCTTGAGGACAAACCTCTTGTTCAGGGAGGGACAATGTCAAGAGTTGTGCCAGAGGACGCCAAATGAGAAGCTTCAAGCACTAATTCCCAAAAGAGAAAGCCGACTCTAAAGCTTGAGGACAAGCTTTGCCGATGGGAGGAGTATTGTCCGGATCAACAAAGAGTTGCAACCAAACGGTGTCGTAGGGGTTGTTATAGTTGGTTTAGAGTTGGTTACAGCTGGTACGCCTCGTGTCTCGTTGTTGTTGATGTGGCGTTGATTGGTCCAAGTCTATATATAGGGACTCGTCATCTTCGTGATGTATCTTTGTTCATTGTTGCAGAACCTTTTGTGAGGTTGTATGGCTTGGCTGTGGAGCGAAACACAGCGTTGTAACTCATTTTCTTCTTCAATAAAGCGTTAATTAGCTTCATCTTCTTCAAACCAAGTCAGGATCACTTTAGATCCTGACACACGATAAGTAAATGATTTATAAACAACATTCATCAAAATGGGAACGAAAAATGATTCAATACATAACGAAACGAACCCTAGTCGATCCAGATAGCCAGGCCTAGAACCCTAATCAAACATATATGAATACGCAGTAAACAAACACGGGACGAAAGGAACTCACGGGTGCAAATGGATTCTGATTCGACTGGATTACCGGTGGTGGATGGAAGCTGAGAGGTACGACAAAGTTTGGATTTCCGGAATCAGGTACAATCTATATATGGAGAGCCCAGCGCCCATCCGAATACCGGAATCAAGGGTTCGTGGGGCAAAGAAACGACCAGTTTCCCTTGAATGCACTAATAATCGGCTGTGAAGCATTTTAATACAGTGGAGTTGAGGGGTCTGAGTGGAAAGGAAGAAGGAACAAATTACGTTCAACAACGGCGAAAAAAGACAATGCCACGTCGGCGTTTGTCTTACTATTATAGTCTTAAGGATTATCTAAATGAGTTTTTTTTTGAAAAAATTAGTTAAATGAGTTTTGTTTTGTATGCAAGGGTAGCATACAATACAATTGCTTTTCTCTCGTATGGGTGGTCTAATTGTACTTGGATATATATATATATATTCCCATATTAGTCATGAATGGGACAAGACATAATCGGTTGAAGGTAGTTGAACACCATTTCTCTAACTCAATGTTAGCATGTCCAAGAATTTCTCAACTATATGCGATTAGGTGATCTATCGTTAGCCAAAGATGGACGATTAGAGAATGTGCAGAAAGATGGACGATTAGAGTATGTGCAGCCAATCGTCTTGCTTGACGTTTTAAATCTGTTAATTGGTTTTCAAATGTGTTAATTAACTTTTAGATTTGTTAGATTTGTTAATATTTCGATGTGATGAAGTCCCGCAGCAATGAAACACCAATTAGCTTGTCAGATTTTGTTGGTCTACCTGAATTAAAAAAATTAATATCTAATATTTTTGTATATCTTTTAAATTACAAAAAAAAACATATACATAATAATATCAAACATACTAATTCGGCTGTTTTATTATGTTTATGTTTTTTTCGAGTAACAAAAATAACGTTAATTTTTGAGTTTGTCAACGCTAATTAACGTCATCATTACAGAAGTCGATATCGAGTTTGACGTTGACATTGAATTCGGTTGTGAGTAGAGCAACTGAAGCTGACGACTCTAAGCAATCCTAACACGCCGCGTAAAGATGTCACACCACATCCTCGCTCCATGTGGAAATTCCCCGCAACCTTTTGTTCTATCCTAAGCCATAAACGCATGTCTTCATTAGACATCAGTAGAGAAGAACAGAATAAAACTAAAAGAAGTTAAAAATTATTATTTTCGTTCCTTTAAAATCCTATTATAACGAACTTTCTTGTTCCCAACTCCTATTTCTCATCTTTTTGTCTATGTCCACTTTTTTATTCAACGATAATGCCAAATAATGATTTCTTAAAATATGGTGATTTCAGTCGACAACTTAGGCAAAACGATACACTACCTTCATAAGATGATGACTTAGGCTTTTTCTTTGAAATTTTTTGGTTTGACTCAATTTTCACAACGACAGTAGAGCAAATTTTCTAAACAACAAGGGAGTTAATTTTTGCCCATTCCCAATCCAATTTTGTATGTTGTCTACAAATTTCAAGAGAACCACTATCCTCCTCAAATTGTCTTGAAATCTGGTAGTAGTGGAGCTGAGCTCTTGTGCTCTTCCACTTCCAGGCTGAAATTATTAGAACACGACCAATTGAGAATGCGCATGCCCTAGTTGAAGATGGATGTGGTGGAGCTAGTTGCAAGCGTGGTGGAGGTCAAAAGTTCGGTTCCCAAATCGAGGAAGATTTACATTTAGTTTCTTGTTGCCTACACAACTCACTTGACTCATTTCGAGAAAACAACAAGACTTCTCATGGGTTTTGGAAACAAATTGAACGAGATTACAATGACGATTGGGTATGCAATACCGATAAGACAAGTAGTTGAAGGATTGTTGAGCAAAAGGAAAGCAAAAAACGTAAAGTTTTAATGGGTAATCAAAGTAGGTGAGTTGAATATACTCAAGTAGGAAAACGGAAGGCCAACTATATGATAAGAGATTAGAGAGAGTCTAAGAGGCTAGCCGACCTAACTTCCTCCTTTCATGGGTGATCTTCCAACTTCCGACACCGTCAACTCCGTCTTCCTTAGGGTGAGAGCCAAGGACATCAATCTAGGGTTAAGGAGAGCAATGGGCATCTGTCGAGGGCTAGTTTTTGGGCGCCGCCTCTCTGATGAGCGTCAGGTACGAGCTTCGTCTTCTCCCTTCTCCGTCGCCTTCCACACGACGACTACTAAATAGAAACGCCTGCAGAAGGCACAAGACCTAGCTGGGAAATGGATTTGGATCCAGGGGGTGGGGCGGTAAGATGGTGTACCGTTTCACAACACCTCCAAGGTCAGGTTACCCCAACGAATCAAGACGACATGCCGATCGGTACCCTTCGTGCGAAGCATCCCAGGCCATTCCGGAGAACATGATTTATCAGGAGGAGATCGAACAGTTAACTAAACAACTCTTGTAAAGGGTTCTTAGACAACTTCGATATTGAGATAATTTATTATTTTATGTGTGTATATATTTCCAGTTTTCAGTTTTTCATACATAGGTATTACTCTATATTGTTTAAGATGAAAATTATCCACTTTTACAAATTTATGAGCACAAAAAACCCTACGATATTCTCAGACATATTCTGGAATCCAAAGACTTTGACTCAATACCTGTTATAATCGCTTGACGTTGTTAATAAAAATACCAATATCTTCACGTACGTTCAAAAAAACAAAACGCACGATCCAAACATCCCGATTCTGAATCCTAGCCTACACTGTCACGTGACTATTGTCTTGGACAATTGCAGACCGTGGGCGGGCAATTTCATGACCCGACCCGACCCGACATTGGACCAACCACCCTCAATCGACCCGACCAATAGAAATGTACAAACTGTGTAGGAGCTAGAATTAGAGAAATACACTGAAACTTCCAATTCCATTACATTTGTTTTTTCTATCAAAGCCGGAAAAAAACAATCCCTCCATCTCTTTCTCCGCCTCGGAAACGGAGTTCGCCGAGCAATTCGTTACCGGTACGGCGCAAGCGCTGCTCCGACACCGTATCACAGTCGCCTCCGCCTCCGTCACCGCCACCCCGCGACGTCAAGCGCCGATAAAACCGCTCCTCGCATTAATTGAACCCTAACCTTATCATCTGTTTCATCCTGTACCAATCGAACGTCCCATCCCTTTCCGCATCCACGAAATTTCTCTTTCTCTCTTCCTAGCCCGCATACACCGTACGTGTTCGAATCCGTTCCTGGTAGTGATTGGCCATGGCAATTGCAGCAGCAGCTGTTATAGTGCCATTGGGTCTTCTGTTTTTCTTTTCTGGTCTAGTCGTCAATCTTATTCAGGTACTCATGATTTCATTTCCTGGTCTGTTTCCTTATGAATCCTAGATTCGATTTTACTCCTGCTTGTGACTATCTCTGGCTTCGGTTTTGTGGGATTATGGGTCTGAAGAGCATGGCGGATTTTGGGTTTGCATAGATTCGCGGCTCGTTTGCAGAGCTGAATGTAAATCTAGGAATAGGGGTTTCGGATTTGAAGCTTTTGTTGTTTTGTTTGGTTGCAGAGGGAAATGTTTTGGAAAAAAAGGCTGATTTTGAATCTGGGAAACTGAAGGAATCACTCATATTGAGTTTAATGCTTCATTTTTCTCCCTAGAACCTTGTTTGAGAATTTTATATGCCAGTTTGTTTATATAACAGTAGTATTATACATATATGTGTTGAGCTGATTTATCTTTCTTTTTTACACCAGATGAACTTAATTGATGACTATTTAATCCCTCTCATCTATCATTTTCAGGCAGTTTGTTTTGTCACTATCCGTCCACTATCAAAGAATGCGTATAGAAGGATTAACAGAGTGGTGGCAGAATTGTTGTGGCTGGAGCTCATTTGGATTGTCGATTGGTGGGCAGGACTTAAGGTATCATTAGAGAAAATCTATTTGATGTGATGGTTAATCTTACATCTTTTAATCATTAAACCTTATTTTTTAACATTTCATGATGCAAAATTTCTTAATACTTCCTTCAGTAAATATTTTCTCCATAAGCTCAATGGCAGTAACCTTTATTTTGTATGAGCAAAGGCATTGGGCAATTCTCAAAATAAAAAATTTGCTCTGTTTTGTGTTGATTTGTTTAAAAAATGTGGAAATCAAGGAACAGTGACAATTTTCCTGTGACTAGTGGTCTCCATGACTGAATTAAGAAAGCTATTATTGTAAATTATGAGTCGTACATGCCAGAAGCATGAAATGATATGCCCTTATTACATCAGTCCTGTATAATTTCCCCATCAAGAATAGCTAGACTTATGCTCACAGAGACTTTTAATCATCTTTACTGGTGCACACCCCCAATATACTTTACTCGTTTCTGTACTATAAATTATTATTATTGCTGTGGTTGTTGTTATTATTATGTTGCCATTACATAACTCTTTATATTATACCAAAATAGTCATACATAAGGAATTACCTATAATATTTAGGTATATTTATATGCCTAGTATAAAGCATTGAAAGTATTGCAACTCATTTGAACTGTTATTGCTGCAGGTCCAAATTTACACTGACCCGGAAACTTTTAGTTCTATGGGTAAGGCTGAGACTTAGTGCTGGAAACTTGTCTTCGATGTAGAGGATATATTGATATGTACGAATTCTAAATATATGTCATTTTGCAATGCTTAATTTCCAGGAAAAGAGCATGCTCTTGTTGTATGCAATCACAGAAGTGATATTGATTGGCTTGTTGGATGGGTTTTGGCTCAGGTGCAGTATTTGTAAATTGCACTTTTACAAGTATGTGTGCCCTATTTTGACTAGGGCAACAGGCACATATGCAAACATATTAATACACATACATAGATGTGTATAATATGCCACGTGTCATATTGCTGATTAAATCTTGATTCTACTTGTAACAGCGATCGGGGTGCCTTGGCAGTGCATTGGCTGTAATGAAGAAGTCGTCAAAGTTTCTTCCGGTATGCTCTTAAGTGAAGGGGTTTCTTTATAATTGAGTTCAAAGTTATTTATTTTGAGCTATGAATCCAGTTAGCATTTGTCTCCCATTTTTTAAATTGGAAGAGGAGTTCTTCAGACAGTTACAAGTCTATGGCATAAATGTCAGTGGTAGTTGCAGCTATCCACTAATGACTCGGGCCACTGGTTGTGTAGCTGTCTGGCCACTGCCAATGGAGAGGTACTCATGTGTTAATCATGGCACCCAACTATTGTTTGGCTGCCACAACTCTCTACCATTTCTGACGTTGGAAAGGCATTCTGGTACAGACTCGCTAGATTTTAGAAGATGGCAGTTGTAAATCTTTACATTGGTGTTGTTAATGACATACTTGCTATGGGGAGTCTTTTTGTCAACTTATTTATGACATAAAGTTGGCTGTTCAGGGTTTTGTTTCAATTATCGCCATCATCTAGTCACTGGTTGTAAAAATCCCTGTTTACAAATTTGTGTATCGCTTACTTAAGAATGTTGGCTTGTCTGGTTAAGCAGAAGCGTATATAGATGATGTATCTTATGTCCACTCTGAGTAGGTCATAGGATGGTCAATGTGGTTCTCGGAGTATCTGTTCCTGGAAAGAAACTGGGCCAAGGATGAAAGTACACTAAAGGTATGGTTCCTATGGAAATCTATATGCATGTATCTCGAGTATCTCTCTGTACCTTCTCATGATCATCCTCGAATTCATTTCAATTACTTCATTGTATCTGCAGTCAGGTTTACAACGGCTAAAGGATTTTCCCCAAGCCTTTTGGTTAGCTCTTTTTGTTGAAGGAACTCGCTTTACACAGGCAAAGCTTTTGGCAGCTCAGGAGTATGCCGCTTCGGCTGGGTTACCTGCACCTAGAAATGTTTTGATTCCGCGTACAAAGGTAGTCATGCCGTAATTAATCCGTCTCTTCATTTGCTACTTTCTGCTGGCAAGTTTTTGCTTTGTTTCTTTCTTTCTAAAAGAGGGAAAAGACAGAAGATATGTATACAAATGAATGAAATGCAGACTTTTTCTAATATCTATTACCAGTACCTAGCTACTTATTACTCTCTCCATTCGAAAATAAGTTTCCACCTTCCCTAAAATGGATGTTCCAGATTAAATGTCCATTTTCCTTAATAGGAACTGAATTATGCTTGGATTACCACTAACATCCTTGCACAAGTTAGTTCTTACCAGAAAAGTAAGAGCATATGGGGGCATGGCTAGAAAATGGGGCACTTATTCCATTACATTTGTTTTTTCAAAAATGCCAAAAAGGGATGCTTATTTTGGGATGGATGGAGTACATAGTTAAACTGGCAGCTTTCTGATGGATTTTATATCGCGGGACACCATTCTAGTCCTCCCCTGCTGACACAATCTGCATGCTGACACCAATCTGTTCTTTGGATTTGTACTAAGAGCATAAAGTTTTGGCAACACGTAAAACTAAATAAGATGGGCAGTCAGTCTTCATAATCAAGCACAGTTGATGGGAAACATGTTAGCTGACCATGTTGTATCTTTATGGTCAGTGCCTTTCTGTTTCCCTGACAAATTTGATCGGAGATACAGAACAAGGTTTTCATTAAAATTTCATTGCATATTTTGGTTGATGAGTGACTCCAATTTGATTGTGGTATATACCCGTGCCTGTCCAACGTGTGCAAGTATTGGTTTATTTCTTGTTTGTTATCTGCAATCAGCTTTATCATGTTTCATATATATGTCACTCTTGCCTGCATGAAACCGACGCTAGTTTTCAATTTTAACCGTTTTGGTTTCTTTGTTTTTCACATTACAAGTTGGCACTTGCATTGTTGGATAATTTTGGGTGAATGTAAGTCACTTCTCACTCCCTTCTAATGTGTTATTTTAGGGTTTTGTTGCAGCAGTAAGTCATATGCGCTCATTTGTTCCAGCCGTATACGATGCAACAGTGACTGTTCCTAAGGATTCCCCTGCACCTACAATGTTGAGACTTTTCAAGGGGCAGTCTTCTGTGGTAAGCCACAATAAAAAAAGGAATCTAAAATGACTTATGTGCAGGAGGAGCTGGCTTATATAATATTGATTGGTCTTGTTTGACAATTCTAATATCACAGTTGCTTTCACAATATTTTGTAATATACTAGGTGCATATATTGTAGGGTTAATTGCAAAAACTGCACTGAGGTTGTCCTCAAACGAAAACATGCATAAACTTTTGTCCATGCTTTGTGGGTGCCCTAAAGTTTTGTCCACCGACTTTTTTTAGAAAAACGTAACAGGGTGTTCAGAATGAATGGTTTGAGCAGTTCGCGGATTCAATAGATTTGTGGGAAATACATAATGCATTTTAAAGTTGTGTGGGCAATTCATAATGCATTCTATAGTTGTGTGGGAAATGCTTTAGGGTAGTTTTTGACAATTAAGCTGTTACGTTTTTCTAAAAAAGTCGGACAAAACTTCAGTTCACCCTCAAAGCATGGACAAAAGTTTATGCATGTTTTCGTTTGTGGACAAAACTTCAGTGCACTTTTTGACAATTAACCCTATATTGTATGTTCAATCGTGTTGATGTTTGACCGAGGCTACATTTTCATCCATGGCACTGGAATTTGGTGAAAAGTGAAATGATTGATACTGAAATTTGTGCATTGGTTTTACTTTTAGTTAATACTTTTCTGTTGTCTAGTGGCCGATCTAGCAACTTTCGAACTGTGGATTCAATTAATACTAGAAGCTGAAAGCCAGGCAATCAATTAGGAACTGAATCCCCTAAAAAAAATTAGGAACTGAATAATTACAATTTCCACAGTTCTAATTTCTTCTTACATCCAGGGCTGTGAAGGCGTTTGTTTTTTTGTCTGCGCCAAGTAATATCCTATACAAGTTATCCTCCTATTTTGGATCTCTTTCTGGTTTGTTATTTAGTTAAAACTTAGAAGTTGTGTGAACACTTTCAGTTTTGCAGTCAGTAATTGGGCAGTAGAACTATACTTGTATTTGTAAGGAAAATTGTGCATTTTAAGTTGTGAAGACTTGGTGGTGAATAGGATGTGCTGCTACTCTTGCAGATACATGTACATATCAAGCGACACTTGATGAAGGACTTGCCTGAAACCGATGAGGCTGTTGCACAGTGGTGCAAAAATATGTTTATAGAAAAGGTTTGTGCTATTGCATTGTGTTTTATTTGTCTATCTTTACTGTAGTGTTGGAATTGTTGAACTTCACATCAAATAACTATGTCAAAGTTTTATGTCTTTGGTGCCCATATGTGCAACTCCTTTCTGGTGCTGGGAATATTCTCTTGGTTATGATCGTCTAGTTGTTTCCTTTTGGCATATCAGGACGCACTATTGGACAAACATATGGCTGAGGGAACGTTCGGAGACCAATTACAGAACACCGGTCGACCAATAAAGTCTCTTGTGGTGAGTCTTTTTTATTCCAAGAAACAAACAAGTGATGCGGGCTTTAGCTCTTTGGATTAACTTATGTTTAATATTGGGAACAGGTCGTCATCTCATGGACATGTCTTCTAATATTTGGAACTCTAAAGTTCCTGCAATGGTCCAGGCTCTTGTCGACATGGAAGGGAATAGCATTCTCAGCATTCGGGTTGGCTGTAGTTACTATCCTTATGCAAATATTGATTCAATTCTCTCAGTCAGAGCGTTCCACCCCTGCCAAGGTTGTCCCGGCAAAGGCCAAGAACGAGGGAGAGCCCAAGTAAATCACCTAGCCGCTGGCTCTTGGAAGCCATGCATGCACCAAGAACACACTTTGATTATTGGCTCTTAGATTGAATGGTCTGTAGAATGTGTCGCATAACCTCAATATCTTGTCATTATGCTAATCTTTTCCAATCATCGGTACCTGTTTACTCTTTGTACGCCAGATCTGCAGATTTTATGCGTGTAATTCATATTATTATCCGTGCAATTAGGATGCTGTACAAACTGTGTTTGAAATTTGAGTAGTTCACATAAAAAATGTGCTGGTCTTGGAACTCTATACAGTAACAGCAAACTTGATGGTTTTGTTAGATAAGAAATGTTAAGGGGTGGCTTTGTTGAGACTGTCTATTCTCGGAGCTAGCTAAACTCATGATTTATGTATTGGACTTCAGAGACAAAGTTCGGGTGAAAACCGTTCTTTTAACGAAAGTGGTACTTATATTATTAATCAAATGGAAAAGAGCCAGTATAGGAAACAAGCGACCGTGGTTCTCCATTCACGAACTCAAAAAACAACTACCGACGACAAATTTGGTTTTGAAGGTAAAACAAAAACTACGATAAAGCAAAAACATGTAAAGACATAACCAACTGAAGAAGACTCTGCCTAGAATGGTACATAAACGCTGCTTGATCGCATGGTGAGGACTCGTTTCTCTTGAGGAGTGCGATTGAACAAATGTCTCAACAGAAGACAGAGGAATCCTGGTTAGATTCAGAGCCCCCTTCTTTCCTAGGGTCCTAAATCTCTGTTCACCAATCGTTGGATCTGACGAGACTGTTTATCTGTCCTTGCCTGATCTTCGAATTGTTCATCTGCAGATGCCCTCTTCAATACCACATCCCCAGACAAGGTAAGCACTGATAGGTGTAAAGGCCCCACCATAGGACCAACCATCCCTCCGAATTGTGGAATAACTCAATCCTAAGTCTCACTTATTCTTCATACTTGTGAGTTAAGTAGGATTTTTGACTTTATTTGAGATCCCGCCCCTGGATGTGGTGGAGCTTTAGGTATGATATTTGGTGTCAGATGCTCATATCCTAAGGGGCACCCTGGGTGCTGGTGTGGAGCTTTGACCCAGTCGGTTGCAAAGTTCTAACCCAACATATCTATATTCTCCACAACCAAGGACATATAAGATCTAGACCCTCCCGGTGTTTCTCTGTCACATTCATGCACCTCATGCCCGATATACCACAGTTGAAACAAAAGACATGCAACCTCTCATAAGTAAGATTTACCAGTACTAATTACCAAAGATCCTGAAACCGGAGCACCATTGAACGGTGCCAGGGGAGATCTAGAGGCATTTAGAAGCGGATCCGAACTTTTCCTCCCCAACATAATCCACATTGATCACACGGGACCTGTACACAGTCTCAAAAGGTGTTCCCTATAAAAGTCCCCTTAGCTCGGGTCATGACCAAAGACGAGATGACCTTAGCCTAGACCTATATCTGGATCCGATCCAGGTAGGGGAGCGACACCCCTCTTGAGTCGGTGATATCCTATAAGATCATAAGGGCCTTATCGAAGCTCCATGGCTCACCTTGTAGAACCCACTCCTTAGTTTCTTGGGATCCAAAATAGAATGCATATGTTCCTGGCTCCATATCCTTGATCACTAGGCCTGCTGCATATATGCCCCAAGCTTTAGTGACTACCTTCAACATAATTTCAGATTGTATTATCGGTTTGTAAGAAACTTGTCTACCATACCAACCCTCCGACAAACAAGGTCCTCCGGAGATATAAGGATGAAGGGGACCTCAATAATGGCATCCTCGTCCACTACCAACGAGCATGCCAACAATTCCTCTTCTAGGTCATCCACTATCATCGGAGGGGTAGCCGTTACAAGGGACGACATCGATGAAGGGAGGGAGAGAGCGGTGGATGAGCTTGAGGATGCCGAGGGCGCTGTATTGTAGTGCCAAGGGTAAAACTTTGATCGGGCCACCCCATGCAGGGAAGTTTGGACTACCTTTATCGGGAGCCTTAGAGGTTCAGGTCCATCAACAATTGAGAGCGAAGGACGAGAGATAATGAAGATGACGATTGAGCCTTCCCCTTAGCTTGGGGATTCCGAGTACATTTAGGTTTGAAAGAAAACGTCGATGGCGATTTTCGTGTTTCCCCATCAGGGATGGCGGTAGCTTCTGAACCGTCTGGAAACTGGATTGCATGATTAGTAAAGAGTAACGGCGTGGTTAGGTCAGGAAGCGTAAGGGGGATCTTCTTGAATCACAGAACGTTGGAAGAAGCTTGCATGAAGTTGACTTTGGTTTTGAGTGGAGAGGCTTCCAAGCCTTCTTTGGCCTAATAAAGACTAAAAAGGGCCATGCTGGCTTAGTTATAGGAACCTAGGGTTTGACTAAAACCGTTCTTACAATATGAACTTAGGAACCGGTTATTTTTTTTTAGAGTTATCCTGTATTTTCTATTAAAATGTGAAACAATTTTGACTAAGATATGATTTTTATTGCATTGCCATTTTTTTCGTAGTTCAATATTCATTTTTATTGTTATCAAAGGAGGTGAGTGTCATGATTGGAATCAAAATCATAAGAACAATAACAGAGAACAGAGAACGCAAATGTTTGATTTAACCACAAGAGATCGAATTACAGCGTGACAGCCTTAAATGACCCTTTTTCTACAACTACAACAACTACTAAATTGATGAACTATAACTACGGAGCCATTATGCTAAGCTACTGATAAACTAAGGAAATACTCTTGTTCTTCGTTCCCCTCAAATGGATCTGCAGGTTTGGTTATATGCGATAGGGTTGGAGAAGATGCACAGTACAAGAGAAACGATGCCGTATCGCCAAACCACAATTGTCCATTTACCTGAACGACGACGTTTTGCACTTTCCTTCTCTTTATCCAAACAGTGACGTACGCTCTCTTCCTCATAGTCACGATCCAATCGTGACAAACCATTCCCCTTAAAACAAGCTTGTTCCCAAGCTTGGTTGTTGAGCCATAACATCTTGCATCTCTACTGAAAAGCCAGAGTAAATCTTTCCAAAACCCAATTCTGCCATCCCAATTCAATTTAGTAGGCTACCTCTTCATCAAGTGTCCTATATCATCAAGAACAACTATAGTCTCCACATTTGCACCTTCAACTCTGTTTAGACAGGATGTTCCCCTTACACCAGTCCTTCCATGTTCATTCAACCCACAATATATGATTTCCTTGGGTCCCCTATCAATTCCAACTACCATAAAAATATTTCTCCATTGATTCTGATTTATCTTTAGTGACTTCAAACAAAAAAACCAATGCTTCTCTAAAAGTCCCCACTGTAGCTGAGTCATTCTTGACCATCTTGAATACAAAGTCAGACATGTCTCTGAACACATACTTGCATATTTTCATAATTTAATAGTGAGCATCATTCAAGTCATTTCCCGGAATTGTATTCACTGGTGGTAGAACATGTTACCCACTTAAATCTATTTGAATATCTTCATATACAACAATATTAATGCTATTATTCTCTTGATCAATACCATCATCTGTAGCAAAATGATTTGCTTCATGTTCTCTCCCATGATCACAACCATCAATTCCATTGTAACTAGTAATCCAATTTTCAACAACTCCAAATAAATCTACCACCAACCCAACACCAGCTCGTCCCTTTAATGTCATGGCTTCATTTTTCATTGTCTTCACATAATACCACTCAGCAAACACAACCTTAGCCAATTGAAGACACGCTGTAGAATCAAGTACATAAGGAAACATGCTTACTAGAGATTGATAGCTTTTGGGAATTACGTATGATGATCCCAATATACCAACTTTACATGTTCCCTTCTCATACATCTTAGGACCAGCTGTGACATCATCGATCCAGTCCTCATAAGGACTTACCCTCGTCAAGCTCTTCACAAGGATATATTGGAAAATATATGGAATATGTGCTCCACCAGATAACTTAAATGTTGACATATATTCATTATCTTTGCATTTGTCTTTCAATCCATGATTGACTAGCATTTGGGCTTCTGAAAGTTCATCTTCAACTCTCCCAACTCCACATGTAAGAGATACTACTAATGCTTTGATAAACTGAACAAGATTTGATGGTACCAAAGCTTCCACCCAAAAATTATCATCCTTGCCATAAATTCTCCTGTACCTCTTTTTGTTTCTTGAGCTAGAATCGGGAGTATAAAATCCAGCATCACCTCTATAAGAAGATAGAACCAACACATGGCAAGTCTTATTGGATGATACAATAACAATCCACCAACTGTATTGACTGAAACATGATAAGTTCCTGTGATTGCTATAATTGGAAGAGGAACATGATTGATAACCCCCAAAATCAATAGATTGTTTAAAGTCACCATTTCCCAACCCACAGGCAAAGCTTTCCTATAACCCTTTATACATGTAATGATATGAGATAGAGCAACAAACAAGGGTGGTTCCATCCTAGTTCCCGTAACCATTGTGAAAGATTCACCCTCCAACCCAATTTTGTTTCCATAACCCTTTATCATCAGAAATAGGTACCAAACATCATCCTTAAAACCCCAAGCTACGAAAACCAAATAGTAATTCATTTTCATAACCCGAATTCCTTCCTCCATTCTCCTATTTTTCTTGTAACTCGAGAACTCATTAACACCATCACCCTGCTTCATATCAGTTCCGATATTATTCTCCTCCATTATACCTAACATGTTTTTAGCTCTTTCAACTTCTGGCACATTATCCACAGTCCCTCCATTGCATGCATATTTTACCATTTCAAAAACTTCCACATCATATACATTATTTGCATCAACTCGAGCAACAAATAATGAGAGAATACCACTATTAGCACCGGCTTTAACTACCGCATAACTAGTAAAATCCGCATAATAGAATATGCCAATACCAGTAGGCCAATGAAGCAATTCTGAATGTCCAACAACCAGAATTTGATAGTATAAGCCTAAGGAAAATGTTACAGTTACCTTGAATTTTCTGTCTGATATTGCTTCAAACACTTCACGTGCATCAACCCATTCTTCCCTGATTTTTCCCATCCCTTCTTTACTGGACATTTCATTGAATACCTTGGTTGCACCAGAGAATGTGCTCACCTCTATATTTTTTTGATCCTCTATCCTTGCTTGATCACCTTCATGTTGCTCAATTTGAACCAGCCTTTCCTCAATATGCTTATCAATGATAGCTTGTTGTACTGCCCAAACTTGCTGTTCAGCCAAAAATCGAGCTTGAAGTAAATTTTTAACTTTGAGCTCATTGCTCACTTGTTGTTGTTGCTCAAATCGCTTCCCTCTTGCCAGAATATTATCAATCGTAGCCAACATGTTAGTTAGTAGTTCTACCTCTTTTCGTCGCTTAATCTCGGTTTCAACGGCTTGTTGTTGGTACTTCTCCACCTCTAGTTGCTCCTTCAATCCATACTCATATTGATAGCTTGTTGTACTGCCCAAACTTGCTGTTTCTAGCTCTTTCAAATGAGACTTTTCTCCTACCCCCATCCGACTTCAAACGGATTGTACAACAGAGCCTGTTTGCCCTTCCAAAGTGAATACAAGTACCCCATATTTTCATCGCACTGTCTGAGCTTCTTCTCCAAGCTCACCACTCGTGGACTTGGGTCCATCGTCGCCACAGGTCGCGAGAAGGACGACTCTGATAGCACTGTCATGATTGGAATCGGAATCATAAGAACAATAACAGAGAACAAAGAACCCAACTGCTTGATTTAACCACAAGAGATCGAATTACAGCGAGACAGCCTTAAATGGCCCTTTTTCTACAACTACATCAACTACTAAATTGATGAACTATAACTACGGAGCCATTATGCTAAGCTACTGATAAACTAAGGAAATACTCTTGTTCTTCGTTCCCCTCAAATGGATCTGCAGGTTTGGTTATATGCGATAGGGTTGGAGAAGATGCACAGTACAAGAGAAACGACGCCGTATCGCCAAGCCACAATTGTCCACTTACCTGAACGACGACGTTTTGCACTCTCCTTCTCTTTATCCAAACGGTGACGAACGCTCTCTTCCTCATAGTCACGATCCAATTGTGACAGTGAGAGAGTACTCTGGTAAGAAATGTGGTAAGGTGAAAATTAATAGAAGATAACGTATTCCTCATATTCATTTGTATTATGTCCATATGCATTCAATCATATTGTTTTGGAGGTTTGTGTGTGTTGTTCGGTCCTAGAAATCTAGTACAACCCTAAAGTTATGTGGCAGTTGATGCCCCATGGTTTACAAGAAGAATGGAGACATAATAAGTGTACCAATAGTTAAGTAATAATCGAAGGGTGAGTCCAGATATCACACCCCCCCAAAAATATAAGTATATATTTTTTATCTAGTTCGTTATTCAGTTGCCTCAGATTCGAGGTATTTGATGATCGATTGTTGTGGAGGTTAATAGTAAGAAACGAAGAGTGAGAAATCAAAGAAAAGAGCTTGTAATGAAAAAAAACTAAAATTATAGTTTCGTAACGATGTTTATTCATAACATTGAACAACATTGATCGAACCACTCTACAAGACCCACACGGTAGTGACTACATGAATGTCGTGTAAGGTACAGATCAACACGATCCAGTTTTCCTCAAGTCGAAATCACTACTCGCTAAACTTCATGTGTTTTCCCATGCGATATATATAATATTCATTCACACGCTATCATAAGTAGGACTGGGAAAAATTAATCGGACCGCGGTGAACCGACCATCTCCGACCTCCTTTTGGACCACTGAGACCGGAATCGAAAAAAACTGGCGACATTCCAACGTTAAAACCCCTGAACCGCCGTGTATATGGTCAAAGACCGGTCTGGGAAGTTTGAACCGGCGGGCAGAAAAAACCGACTGTACCCTTGGGCTCTTAAGGCCAAAGGATCAGTACCTGGGCCAAAAATAAGCCCACTAACCCATTAACACTCCCAACCCAAACCATGTGGTTCAAGCCCATCCCTTGATTTCCACCTCTTCATCCCAACCGTCTGATTGTCTCTAACCTTCTAAAACCCTAATTCGACCTCGGTTCTTTCTCTCTCTACCGCTTCAACTCTCTCTCAAACACTCCCTCTCTCTTTTTCTCTCTCGCATCTCACCTGACATCTCGTCCTTCTTCCTCTCGAGCCTCACCCAAATCCCTTTCTGTCCATTCGATCAGAGCTGAAAATACCACAAAACCTTGTCGATACAACCCTCTAGCCAGGACCCTCCTTCCTCGACCTCCTCTTTATCTTTATGCCGTCGTTTTTTGGGTTCTCTGCCAAGCTCTCAGAAACATATCTTTCGCATTTAATGCGGCGATATCCGGCATTGTTACCGTTGAGTTTGAGCGAGCTTCAAAAAAGATAAATAGGAGGGGGAAGATGAGAGGTTCTCAGAACTCTAGAACTGGACCGAGGTCTGGAGGCCAATCACAAGGTTTCAGATCCTTTTCAAGCTCGTCAGAGGAGATGAACAAGGATAAAGGAAAGGTATAACCACCAACAACCTAGATTTATTTGATTTCATGTTAGGGATTCTGTTACCATTAGGGTTTGATTGAATGTGAGCATGTAAATCAAATATGTTTGTGTTTGTTGTATGTTAGTATGAGTTAATCTCTGTTGTTAGTGTTTCTGTCAGTTTTAGGGTTTGATGATTCTGAATCTCTGATAGTTTTTGTATGTTAGGGTTTTAGTATAATGTTTGTGTGTTAGGGTTTGATGATTCTGCCATTTGTTGTTAGTCTTTGTATGTTAGCATGATTCTGATTTTTCAAATGAAATGAAGTTGTTCTATATTAGTGAATGAGTTATGAAATGAAGTTCTGATTTACATGATTCTGATTTTTAAAATGAAATGAAGTTGATTTTAATGAAGTGAATGAGTTATAAAATGAAATCACATTTCTAAAAATTAAATGAGTTTTAGTTATGAAAATAGAATGATGGTCTAAAAATATTATGTGAATCACATGCTTATCTGAATTAAAATCAATAACCTTACTGAAATGAGAGCTTTTAGGTTTTAAAATATAGTTTTTGAACTGAAAGGATAGACCATGAGTTTAAATTAGTGTTTGTGACATGAGTTTGACTTTTTTTTATAAATATAAATTGTTTTACATATGAAATGTATCACGCCCCAATTTCAGTAAACCGAACTCGGGACGCGAAGGTTTTGAAACAATAAAACATTTTGAAACCTTTTACATAAATCACTTTAAACCACCATTTGTTCAACAAAATAATATTTACAACTCAAAATACGCCCAACAAGTGGACAAAGCATGGTATCCGTCGCTAGACTCAAAATAAACCCAGAATCCCGCTCCTAGCTCTTCAAGCTTCGGAAGCTCACCTAGGCTAACCTGCGACCGGTACCTGTAGGAAAAGAAGCTAGGGGTGAGCATTCGCTCACCACCACGGATAACAGACTGACTACGGCATACTTAGCAGACAATGCCGGTAACACCAACAACCAACTCAACACCGGGGATCACTGTCCCCAAACCCAAGTAACCCGACTGACACCCACACACTGGTACTTTCCTCAACCGACTCAACACTTGGACTCGTAATGTAGACCTGACACAACGATTTACGACCTCCTCCAAAGACACGACACACAACCACGCAACACCCAAGATCATAAAGGATCGCACACCAAACAAGATCGCAAAGGATCGCACACCAAACAAGATCACAAAGAATCACATACTAGACAAGATCACAAAGGATCGCATTCCTGTTAGCTGCTCAGTGCCAGTTGCTAATCGGCTGGGCTCGAGCCTGCCCCACGCGCTTTGCCGATCCCTGTCACGCTCCAGGCGGTCGACCTGTTGGCGATAAACCGAGCTACTTTTCAGATAGCTAGTCGATAGGGGAGCTGCCCTCTCACCGCCTAAAAACGCTCACAACCTGCCGAGACTTGAACTCGGGCCAGGCCAGCCAAAGAACGCTCACAACTTACCGATCCCTATCAGGTAAGCCAGCCAAATTCCACACCACTTCCCGACACGAAGTCGGGTCACTAACCTCGGGCACCCACAATCACAATCACAAGCAAGGTTCGACAAACAGCAACAAGACCAGTTCAACACTCCACAGGCACTCATGGCCACTCAAGACTCCAACGGTAAAACACGGACTCAACCACCCCACGGGCTCTCACGGCCTCCCAAGACACACCAACAGTAACTCACGGGCTCAACAACCCCACGGGCACTCACGACCTCCCAAGACACACCAACAGTAACTCACGGGCTCAACAACCCCACGGGCACTCACGGCCTCCCAAGACACACCAACAGTAACTCACGGGCTCTCATGGCCACCCAAGACACCAACTGTAAAACACGGGCTCTCATGGCCACCCAAGATACAACAGTAACACGGGCTCTCATGGCTACCCAAGACACAACAGTAACACGGGCTCTCATGGCCACCCAAGACACAGCAGTAACACGGGCTCTCATGGCCACCCAAGACACAACAGTAACACGGGCTCTCACGGCCACCCAAGACACAACAGTAACACGGGCTCTCATGGCCACCCAAGACAAAATTTACACAAACAACCTCCGGGCATAACCAATGCCTCCAACAATTCTAATATCAACAGTTTCACAATCAACCTCCGGGCATGGTCATATGCCTCCAGTACTTCTAATATCGATAAGTTCACAATCAACCTCTGGGCATGGTCATATGCCTCCAGTAATTCTAACATCATTAAGTTCTCTGCTCCTACGACACTACTAAGTGTCACATGCAATTCAAATGTCGATACATTCCCGAATCATACGACACTACCCGGTGTCGCCTACCTTTCTAATATTCAATAAACCTACTTAACCCACGACACCCCAGTGTCACATGCATTTCTACTATTAACCCACGACACCCAGGTCACTCGCCTAGCTTTCCCTTCCCTCGGTCTGCAACACGATCTTAAAGAACACAATTTTAAGCCACTTTTAAACTCGCAAGAATAAACTGAAATTCAATCAACTTGACGCCCAAATGTAACCCCAACAATGTCGATCACTCCCAAACTTCCCAATTACTCGACATTGTCGATAAAAGACCCGGAAAGACCCGATTCGCCCGACATGACGAATCTGCCCGTGTTTTGGAAACGCCCTTCCGGGGCTCCAAAAATTCCCGTTTTCGTTTCTACGGTCTTAGAATCATTCAAGGGTTCCTAGGCACTCGACGGAATAAAATTCTGACTTCCGAGTCATTCAATTAACGTTTCAAGTTTCTAAAACCCGTTAATTACAACTTTTCCAATTTAATTCAAAATTTGATCCGGTTGTGGATAAATGATCCGGGGAACGTTCTAAACCAACCGAACACAAAACCCGATCACCCGAGCACGTGGGCCCCACCCGGACAAGTTTGGCCGTGGGTGGCTAGGGCTCTTTGGGGCCCGGCCCACCATGGTGGTGGCCGGCCCTAGCTCAGGCCAGCCACCACACATGGTGGCCTACCACCCCTCTATGGTGGCCGGAGCTCCTCCCGAGCTCCCGGTCACCGGAAAACGCCCCTCTTCACCCCAAAACGTCTCCAAAACGTCTCCAACGATTCCCCAACCTCAATACAACCCTAAACTAATAGTTTTACTCAAACCCTATCTTTCAAAATTAAACAAATCGAAGATCGGTTTGGTGATTACCGTAGAGGAAGACGAGGGGAGTTCGATTCTTGCAACGTTGAGACGATCCAAAGGTTGAGCTCGTGAATAGTGGCCAAAACCTCCCAAGCTTCCTCTTCCTTCTCTCCCTTTCTTCTCTCCCTTTCTTCTCTCTTCTTTCTCTTTCTAAAACACAACCCTTTTCTATTTCCCCCCCTTTTCCACCTTATGGCCGAACCCCCCCTCTCTCCATGTCTTCTTGTTTTACCCCCATAAACCTAACACCATCACTTGGTTGACAAGTGGTAAGATGGGTCCCACACCTTTTTGGGAAAATATCTACTAGATATTTTCCATTCAGATTCGCGAAATTCGGACGTTTCGGGCCCCAAACGGGCACTTTTTCCAAGAAATTACGAAACTTGACGGGCTACAAGGAAACGGCTCAACTAAGACCGTTGGGACGACGGATAAGCTTTTTGGATCCAAAACGGTCCTCGAATGGAACAAAACGTCGCTCGGTTGACTTTTCCAACGAAAAGTCAACATTTCCCAAATTGATCAGAAAGTTTCCCTGAGTCCCCTGGAACTCACTTTGGTCAATATCAGGTCAACTTAAGTTCAGTATGACCCTCGGGGTCAAATTTAGGTTCAATCAAGTCTCTCCTGAATTTTTTTTAAATTTTCCTGTTTTTCGCAGATTTGACTGGCGTTGACCGGGAGTGGTTATTACAATCTACCACCATTGGAGGAATTTCGTCCGCGAAATTTAAAACAACGTACTTCAGGAGTCGAACCGGTCAGGGTACTTCGCGCGAACCTGTCCTCGCGTTCCCAAGTCGACTCGGCCTCGTGGTGTCGCCACAACACCAGTTCTAAGCGGATAACCCTTCCGCGCAGGACCTGCTCTCGTGGATCGCTTTCCCACACCGGTTTCTCCTTAAACGAGACATCACCCGTTACCTCGACATCCGCCCACTCAATGACGTACTCAAGACCTCGAAAGGCCCGATACACCGCGGGCTAACCCGCCTCCGCCGCGATTGAAACGCCCCAGTCCACCCTTCGGACTCACCTCCAGGGATACGTGACCACCGACTGCTGACTCGAGAGGTCGGCGCCGTCTGTCAGCATAGCTCCTGCTGACTCTGTGCGGTCTTCAACCCCTCACGCTTCGGCACGACCGACTCAGCTGTCTCTCGGTCCAGTTCTAGACCCAGTACACTCTCATTCCTCACTTCCGCCCCGCACACGGGCGACCGACACGGCCTACCATACAACGCTCCGAGCGGTGCCATCTTGATGCTGGCCTGAAAGCTGTTGTTGTAGGCGAACTCGGCTAACCGCTCACAAAATCCATCGTGACGTGCCCCCATTTCCATTGTGCCACCCGCAGTGGTTGCCATAACCCAGCGGGACGCTGATGTTCGGCTCTCACCTGCCGAAGAGTGAGGCACCGTGATACTAACTCCGCGACCGCTCTCCGTATCCCGCTCCACTAGACATGCCACCTGATGTCGCGCTCCTCTTAGTGCTACCCACGTGCACTGTCAGACACGAAAGCTGCGACTCTCGCAGCTCGTCGCCTCCGCCGTTACGCGGTATGAACAAGCCTCCTCGATACTGTAACTCCCAATTAGCACGACGATCCCAACCCTCGGAGTCAACACCGCCGACATCCACCAACTGTGCTTCTATCCCCGGCCAAGCCGGGCGGGCTGGGCCAACAATGAGCTAATGGTCACGCCACCGGTAACCTCCTCCAGTTCAAGCCCGAACGTGCCCAGTTCCTTCCCTGGACGCGTCACCATAGACGTCATACTCGACCCCGCGCTCCGACACTATCAACACTGGAGCGATAGTGAGACGAGCCTTCAGCTCCGTGAACGCACGTTCACAATCCTCTGCCACACAAACTCGACTCCCTTGCGCGTCAAAAGAGTCATAGGCGCAGCTAGACGCGCAAGGTCCTGGACCAACCGCTGATAATATCCTGCCAGCCCCAAGAAGCTGCGGATTTCGAAAACGCTCGTGGGCTGCGCCCACTTCCAAACCCGTCGATCGCCACCGGATCGACCAACACACCGTCACGGGACACAACGTGACCGAGGACTCTCACCTCAGCGAGCCAAAACCCGCACTTCTCCAGGTTGGCGTATAGCTGATGCGTGCGCAATAGGGTCAGAACACCCCTCAGATGTTCCTCCTGCGCCGCCTCGTTCTACGATTAGATCACGATGTTGTCTACAAACACCACAACAAACTGATCTAAGAACGGCCGGAACATACTGTTCATCAGATCCATGAATGCTACAGGTGCGTTCGTCAGTCCATCACCCAGAACTCGTAATGCTCATAGCATGTCCGGAATGCAGTCCTTGCGACGTCCCCCTCTCGGACTCGCAACTGGTAGTATCCGGATCGCAGGTCGATCTTCGAGAAGTACGTCGACACTCTCAACTGGTCGAACAAGTCGTCAATTTCCGGCATCGGGTATCGGTCACTCACCGTAACCCGATTCAGTTTCCGGTAGTCCATGCACATCCGAAGCTCTCCACTCTTCTTCTTCTTCAGGAAGATTTTTGGCGCTTCCCACGACGATGTGCTCGGACGAATAAACCCCTTCTCCCGAAGTTCCTCGAGCTGACTCTTCAGCTCGGTCAACTCGGATGGCGCGAACCTGTACGGCGCCATTGATATCGCTGCCGTTCCCGGCACCAGGTCAATCCCGAACTCCACATCGCGAACTGGTGGCAACCCGCTCACCTCCTCAGGGAAGACCTCGGGGAACTCGCACACCTCTCGCGGTAACCCTCGGCTCTGCACGGCCGACACTTCCTTTATCGCAGACAATTCCGACAGGAGAACTCCGCTCCTACTGCCCAGAATACACGAACCTTTCGTGTTGCCTGTTGACACCGTCACTCGTCGCTAGTAACAGTCAGTATTGGCTCGGCACTCCGCCAGCCAATCCATTCTCAAGATTACGTTAAAGGTTGTCATTCTGTAAGTATCCTTCCCACGGACACACGCACCAGCTCAGTCGCTACCGAACCTCACGGAACCTCGCGGTCTCTCTCAGACCTCGCTCCTCTACCGTTATCGTGCTTACCAACTCCGAACATACCCGAATCCTCGGGGTGAGGACTCAATCCAGCATTAGGGCTCTTGAGCCCTATCTCGAACCTCCTGTATCAGCTCGCTTCTCTAACTTCACAGGCACGACAGACCCTAGTCAACACCACACCACCACCAACCGGCGTGTCCAGACGCAAGGGTGGACTCAACGGCTCTAAACTTAGCACAACTCGATGAAGCAGACGAGTGTGACACCCCGTTACCCATTAAAACTGACGCCCAAATCGGAGACCAAACACCCACTCCATTAGTCACCCCGGTAAGGTCTAGTGCAACCCTTACATGGTCCTCTATGCATTTACTTATAACTTTCCGCAGCCAAACCAGTGTTCGATACTCGTCCCTTGCGGGAAAAGTAGTAAAGGGGATGAGCGTTATGCTCACCTCCACAGATACTTGTTCGATTATGGCATACTAGTAAAGCACTAAAGACTCACCGATCTAACTAGAGCAAACCACTACTTCAAACCTGATGCCAAACGTCACACTGCTCATGCTATCAACACCTCAAGTACTCGCTCATGTAAGATAAACCTCGACACGGGAAACACGTCCTCAATTCAGTAAATCACTATTGCTCACCACCTCAATACCCCAATAACCCGATCACATAAGGAAACCTCAAACAACCCACTCACGTGAAGGAAACCTCAAACAACCCATTCGCGAGGGAAACCTCGAACACCCGTTCACATAGGAAAATCTAGTTCGTATGGCGCCGCAGCGCACCAACCCTAACCCCTCTCCGTGGTGAGACTCTCACACCGAGGCGCTGTATCACTACCGCAGGTTATTGATGAGTCTCGAACCCAAGACCTCATCCCTAAACACCGAACTTACGACCTCTACAACCAACACAACCGTGAACACCGCCACGCAAAGCCAACACTCAAACTGCACAATCAAGACGGTGGAACAGACAGGGGTCACGGACCCGTGACAGACCCCGTCACGGTTGGGGTCACGGTGCCGTGACGAAGGCTCTAAAACTGCCAAAACGCGCTGCTCCGTCACGGATCCGTGACAGGGTCCGTGACACTCGCGCATGCCAGTTTTCCAATAACGTTTCAAACTCAACCCTTAATCATGTTTAACCTCAAAAGAAACCTGGAACGACACACACGCTCGACCCACAATTTACCTACACACGTACAACCATTCAAGACCAAACACAAGCCTCCCTAACCTCAATCATAAGCCGACACGGCCAAACAACAACACAACAACCCTCGCCCACTGGGCCAACCAACACCGAACCACGCCCACCGGGCCAACCAAAATCGAAACACGCCCACAGGGCCAATCAAAATCAAACATGCCCTCAGGGCCAATCCACTTTTAAAAACGCGCCCACTGGGCCAACAAATTTAAAACTTTCTCCACTTCATTAAAAACCTCATTTCTTGACATCAGGTAGTTACAACCCGGTCCAAGCGTCCCAGAACTACATTGTACCCACTTGATATCAACCCCGTCAAGCTTGACTACAGGGGCGCCCCTGAGTCGAGTCGCGACAGTTTAAAACTGTTTCACGCAGCAACACACAAACAGTATGCCAGTAACCCCGTACTGCGCATACACACAAACAAAAACGGGACTCAAAACACAGGGGTCTACAAACGGTTCCAACCTGCGTACCCAACGCTCGAAGGGACTTCACTGACTCGACTCTCCCCACCTAATTGACGTACAATCCGAGGTGTGAAACCTCGAGCTCTGATACCAAGCTGTCACGCCCCAATTTCAGTAAACCGAACTCGGGACGCGAACGTTTTGAAACAATAAAACATTTTGAAACCTTTTACATAAATCACTTTAAAACCACCATTTGTTCAACAAAATAATATTTACAACTCAAAATACGTCCCAACAAGTGGACAAAGCATGGTGTCCGTCGCTAGACTCAAAATAAACCCAGGATCCTGCTCCTAGCTCTTCAAGCTTCGGAAGCTCACCTAGTCCAACCTGCGACCGGATCTTTAGGAAAAGCAGCTAGGGGTGAGCGTTCGCTCACCACCACGGATAACAGACTGACTACGGCATACTTAGCAGACAATGCCGGTAACACCAACAACCAACTCAACACTGGGGATCACTGTCCCCAAACTCAAGTAACCCGACTGACACCCACACACCGATACTTTCCTCAACCGACTCAACACTCGGACTCGTAATGTAGACCTGACACAACGATTGACGACCTCCTCCAAAGACACGACAAACAACCACGTAACACCCAAGATCACAAAGGATCGCACACCAAACAAGATCACAACGGATCGCACACCAGACAAGACACAGCAGTAACACGGGCTCTCATGGCCACCCAAGACACAACAGTAACACGGGCTCTCATGGCCACCCAAGACACAATTTACACAAACAACCTCCGGGCATAACCAATGCCTCCAACAGTTCTAATATCAACAGTTTCACAATCAACCTCCGGGCATGGTTATATGCCTCCAGTACTTCTAATATCGATAAGTTCACAATCAACCTCCGGGCATGGTCATATGCCACCAGTAATTCTAACATCGTTAAGTTCTCTGCTCCTACGACACTACTAAGTGTCACATGCAATTCAAATGTCGATACATTCCCGAATCATACGACACTACCCAGTGTCGCCTACCTTTCTAATATTCGATAAACCTACTTAACCCACGACACCCAGTGTCACATGCATTTCTACTGTTAACTTTCCCTAGTCAGGGCCGAGATCCGGCTACTTTTCCCTACCTCGTATGCTTTCTCCAAAGCGCACAATTAAGCTCCGGCGTGATCTCGGTCACTCGCCTAGATTTCCCTTCCCTTGGTCTGCAGCACGATCTAAAAGAACACAATTTTAAGCCACTTTTAAACTCGCAGGTACTAAATTCAATCAACTTGACGCCCAAATGTAACCCCGAAAATGTCGATCACTCGCAAACTTCCCAATTACTCGACATTGTCGATAAAGGACCCGGAAAGACCCGATTCGCCCGACATGGCGAATCTGCCCGGGTTTTGGAAACGCCCTTCCGGGGCTCTGAAAATTCCCGTTTTCGTTTCTATGGTCTTAGAATCATTCAAGGGTTCCTAGGCACTCGACGGAATCGAATTCCGATTTCCGAGTCATTCAATTAACGTTTCAAGTTTCTAAAACCCGTTAATTACAACTTTTCCAATTTAATTCCAAATTTCGATCCGGTTGTGGATAAATGATCCGGGGAACGTTCTAAACCAACCGAACACAAAACCCGATCACCCGAGCACGTGGGCCCCACCTGGACAAGTTTGGCCATGGGTGGCTAGGGCTCTTTGGGGACCGGCCCACCATGGTTGTGGCCGGCCCTAGCTCCAGCCAGCCACCGCACATGGTGGCCGGCCACCCCTCTATGGTGGCCGGAGCTCCTCCCGAGCTCCCGGTCACCGGAAAACGCCCCTCTTCACCCCAAAACGTCTCCAACGATTCCCCAACCTCAATACAACCCTAAACTAATAGTTTTACTCAAACCCTAACTTTCAAAATTAAACAAATCGAAGATCGGTTTGGTGATTACCGTAGAGGAAGACGAGGGGAGTTCGATTCTTGCAACGTTGAGACGATCCAAAGGTTGAGCTCGTGAATAGTGGCCAAAACCTCCCAAGCTTCCTCTTCCTTCTCTCCCTTTCTTCTCTCTTCTTTCTCTTTCTAAAACACAACCCTTTTCTATTTTCCCCCCTTTTCCACCTTATGGCTGAACCCCCCCTCTCTCCATGGCTTCTTGTTTTACCCCCATAAACCTAACACCACCACTTGGTTGACAAGTGGCAAGATGGGTCCCACACCTTTTTGAGAAAATATCTACTAGATATTTTCCATTCAGATTCGCGAAATTCGGACGTTTCGGGCCCCGAACGGGCACTTTTTCCAAGAAATTACGAAACTTGACGGGCTACAAGGAAACGTCTCAACTAAGACCGCTGGGACGACGGCTAAGCTTTTTGGATCCAAAACGGTCCTCGAATGGACCAAAACGTCGCTCGGTTGAATTTTCAAGCGAAAAGTCAACATTTCCCAAATTGATCAGAAAGTTGCCCTGAGTCCCCTGGAACTCACTTTGGTCAATATCGGGTCAACTTAAGTCCGGTATGACCCTCGGGGTCAAATTTAGGTTCAATCAAGTGTCTGCTGAATTTTTTTAAATTTTCCTGTTTTTCGTAGATTTGACTGGCGTTGACCGGGAGTGGTTATTACTATAAACTGTTTTACATATGAAATGAGTTTTAGTCTAATAACATATTCATTTCAGGGTGTGATGGTGTCTAAATGTATGGAGGTGAGTGATGCTATCACTTCACCTCCAACATTTGCAAGTGTTGGACAAACAACCGCTGTTGGAGATGCTGGTGCTGGTGGATCTGGTGGTAAGGATGCAACAACAGTTGCATCCTCAGGTAAGGGCTCTAAACCACCTCGTCACAGTTCTATTGCATGAGAAATATTTAATATCATAGTTGTGAATGATTAGAAGTTTGCTGAATGTATGTGTTGTTGTAAGAAGTATAAATACAATTCCAACAAGTTTGAGACTAGTACTTTGGTAGGTCAATATAAGGTTTGTCCTAAGAACCCTAAGAGACTAGACCATACCCAACAATTGTTAGCATTCTAGCCTTTAGAATGTGGTAGTGATGGCCAACTTGTAAGTTGGCATTTCGATCAACAAGTTGGTCGAGATGCAGTTGTGAAGATGGTTCTTGTTGATGAACTTCCCTTTAGCTTTGTAGAGCATAAGGGCTTTAAGGATTTGATGAGAGATATATGTCCAATGTTCGTGGTACCCTCCCGATATACTATCCGGAGGGATATATGTCACTTGTACAAAACAGAAAAACTGAAACTCCATGAGTTTTTCAGAAAATCGACCCCTAGAATCTCCTTTACCACGGGCACTTGGACGAGTCTCCAACAGATCAACTACATGTGCATCACAACTCACTTTATTGATGATAGTTGGGTGTCGCATAATAAAATTATCAATTTCTGCCCAATTACTTCCCACAAAAGGGGAGACATTGGAAGATCAATTGAGTTTTGTCTGAATCCATGTGGTCTATATAGGATCATGACTGATACTGTTGACAATTCTAGTGCCAACGATTGTGCCATAATACATTTGAGTTCACAACATAATTTGTTGTGTAACTCGGTGTTAGATGGTAGATTTATGCATATGCGATGTGTTGCACACATCTTGAACCTGACAGTGAATGATGAGATTAGTTTGTTTGGAAAATCTATAGAAAGAATCCGGTTTGCTGTTAGGTTTATCAAGTTGTCACCTATGAGACTTTCTAGGTTCAAGTTGGCTGTTGTGCAAGCTGGTTATAGGACAGCAAGGTTGCTGTCCTTAGATGTCCCAACCAGGTGGAATTCGACTTATATGATGCTTAGGTCAGCTTGTAGGTTACAAAAAGCCTTTGATATCTATTGTCGGCTAGACCCTACCCTGAATTTAGAGATGGATAGTAAGGTTTGTAAGGACAAGACCCAACTTGGTAGACCATGTGAGAGGGATTGGGTTGAGTGCAATTCTGTGATGTCTTTCCTAGGGTAGTTTTATGATATAACAGTGAGAATATCAGGTTCAAAATATGCTACATCTAACTTGATATTAAATGAAGTATATGATATTCATGCATTCATTTCTATGGGTTTGGGACATGAGAACAACGATATGCGAAACATGGCTGCCAAGATGAGTATGAAATTTCATAAGTATTTTGGGGATCTGGGTATGTAAAATTTATTTACATTCATTGCACCCATATTTGATCCCCGAAAGAAAATTGGTTATGTGAATTATCTTATTCAAACCATGTATACTACTGAAAACTCAAACATACTCATCCCATTAGTGAAAAAATCTTTGGGTTCACTGTCTTTTCAGTACAACAATGAATATGACCAATCTGATGAGTCGGTAACACAATCTGCCACACAAGCAGAAGTTGTTACCGACAAATATGCCAAACACCAAAGGTTTGAGGCATATAAGAGGCTGAAAACCTCGATTGATGGGGCACCAAAATATGAACTAGAGAAATATCTGTTAGAGATAGAAGTGGAGGATTCGACTGATTTTCAAGTCTTGACTTGGTGGTCAAGGAATGAAAACAGATACCTCATTCTATCAAGAATGGCTAGAGATGTTCTAGCCATTCCAATCACAATTGTTTCTAGTGAATGTGCTTTCAGTGATGGGGGTAGGATTGTCCATGAATTCACGAGTTCCTTGGCTACGGAGATTGTACAAGCCTTGATTTGTACTAAGGATTGGCTGAAATCTCCACCTACACTCCCCAGCATAGCTGCTTTAGAGGCTGAGATTGACAAATTGCAAATTGTGGATGATGGTATATTTTCTAACTTTTGTTTTTAATTTTACGTTGCATCATATAGTATTAAATATTAATAATTGTTTGATATTTTTGCAGCAATTACTAAAAAATCATCATCTATAGGAGTTCCTGCTATGTTTTGAATGTAGTTGGTTGATATGTATTTGGTAAGTGTTATATTATTTTTGTATTGGCTGCTGTTTATGATTTTGAATCTCTACTAATGTAAGTTTTTTGTTGATAGGTACCATTTTGAAGAATCAAGAATGAAGAGAAGTTGTTGATCTCTACTGCTGCTTGGATTGAAGAGATGTTTTTGTTGTTTTTGAATCTAGATGATTGTAACTGAAGTAATATTGGTTATTTTGTTTCTCTTCATTGAACTTGTTGCAAACTTTGTAAGACTTTTTTTATGAGGTATTAGTTCTAGACGAGTGTTTTTCATCATTAAGGGAGGACCAGAAATTGGCTTATGGCTATTTTTGATCCTCCTTTAATGGTTTTTGGCCTGAAAAAAAATCTCTTGTCTTGTTTTTACAGTTGAATGTATGCCAAATTATAATATTGGGCCTTCCAAGGCCCAAATAATAGGCCCATTATAGGGGCCCAAATATAATATGGGCAGTCGGTTCAAACCGTCAAAACCGACCAAGACCGAGGTGGTCGAGAAATATTAAAATTCCCGGTTCCGGTTCCGACGGAGGTCCGAAAAAACTGAATCCGCAGAGTTGCGGTGTGGGGGTTCAAACTGGCACTCATGGTCGGTTTAACCGACCATACCCACCCCTAATCATAAGCATCAATGGTTGACTACAATCCTAGATTTAGGATCTTTAGTTACACATGAACATCTTATATGTAAATAAAGTGGTTGTCAGGAAAATTAAAAAAATATATAAAGATTAGAAACAAATGAAACTAGAAATACCCGAAAGATGACAAAAAACTTTTTGGAATTGCATCAATGGTCCTCTTACACTTTTCCAACGATTACGACTTTTGTTCCGCAGTCTTAGATATTCCCGATCGAAAATATTTATAACACATGAAGAATCTCTTTACACACTCCAACACGATGGTTTCGCCCATCAGCACAATTTCGTATGTGAAGCTACCGTAGCCCAGCATTCGAGTCATTATAGTACAATCGTGGGAAGAGTTAGTTATTTGGAAGACTACTTTTTGTCCTCGGAAATGACTACGTGGCACGTAGAGATTGGCAAGAGGGTCGAAACTGCTGACAATTTTCAACCCTAGATTGAGAAACTTGCTGGTGGGTTCCAATCATCGGTACCATTGGGTGCATATAACATTCAAGCCCCCGACATAGTCCAAGTCGTCTGTCGACATCGCCCGAAATCAGTTCCATACCGCCTAACGTTGTGAATGCTCTCATGCAACACAAAAAACAGGGTAAAATGAATTGACCGGAGAAAGGGAGAGGCCTAGAATCCGAGTTTGCCTCTTTGGCATTGGCCTTGGGATGGCCTTGAAAACATGGGTCAGGTGACAGGAGATAAGGTCCCACAAACACATCTCCCATACACGTACAAATATTCGTTTATATTGGAAACAGTCAATCAATTCGGAGTTACCCTTGTTTGCTCCTTTCAAGTCCAACACTATCATGTTACTCTTATTTATGTCTTTTTACTCGTTCATGAGTAACTCCATCCGTTACACTTTCCGAACAAGCTCATTATTGGATCAAAAGATTAAGACATCCCAACCTGATAATTATTGTAATTACAATTTTAGTTTTGAATGGCAACGAATCGAGACAGACAAAGTTGACGTGATAAAGAGAATAGTATAACGACCTTGCATACGAATGGAAATGCTAGACAGAGTAAATGAACCATTAACTGGATCTTTAGCTTTAGTGCAATTGGGATCCATGTCTTCCCTATGTAGAAGTTAGCCGACCACAGTGCACTAGTGTGTGCAATAGAACCCAATCCAACATAAATAAGACTTACAAACGACAAATACATTTTAAGGTTAAATATTAAAATTTGTTCTTTTAAGTATTGGACATAAATGCAAAGAATTTTAACAATGACGAACAAGAACCACCAGTGATCAAATACATCACCCAAGAACTTTAATCGTCGGTGATAACTTCCATTACCAATGAAATATGATAGTCAGTGTTGAGATTATTTGCATTCATCACCGACGAAACAGAAACGGTCGCTAAAGTTTTCATTATCGACGACCTCTTTTCGACAGTAATGTTTTTTCAACACCAACAATCACAATTCGTTGATAATGTATGTTATTATCGACTATAGACAAAAAATTTAGTATATCGACGTTTTTTGGTTCCCATATATTTCGTCGACCAAGAAAGAAATAAAGCAATTCAAGCCAGACGAAATTTGGCCGACGAACTGAACATCACCAAAATTCAGCTCCACAAAATTACGTTCGTTATCGACGTACTGGTTTCACCGAAAAATCTTCGCATTAGTTTTTCAATCAGATGATATCTTCTTTTGGTCTGTTGCTAACGTTGGTCAAAGTGAGATGACAACGTATATTTAGTCGGGTAATAACTTCCGATTAAGTGATACCTTGATTTTAATCCGATGATAACTTTGATTAAAATAGGTGATGACTTATCTTTTATCAAGTGTTTGTACTTAAGAAAAATGGTAGCTAGTATTTGCAGAAAATCTTCCTCCAAACCCAATTTAACTTTCTTTTATAATAAAGATAATTTTATTAAGCTTAACCCAAAAAGATCATAAAGATCTTACACTAGTGGAAAGAAATAGAAAGAGTAAGATACCGTTTCATTGATAATTGAAACACTAATCTTATAACGGGATGTCCGGTAAACCCATGGAGGCGAGTAGAGAGTGGTTCCCTATTCATATGGTGAACAATGCAGCATTTCCAAAGTGTTTTCCCCGTCTCGACTTGAAGTAACATGTTATGTCGGAACAATTAGGCTAAGGAGTAAACAAAGGAAAGGAGGAGGCTGGGGAACAGGTGGTGAATGTTAGATGGAGGCCGGGATGTGGCATCTCATTGACACCCCGTATAGCTCTAGGGAATTCATAATGACCGGGGAGGTTGCTTTGCGGACCCCGCTTTTGCCCTAATGGGGCCAGAAATCCTTCGTGGTTCAATATGTGCAACCTTCCCGCGCTAGCTCTGGCCATGACCTCCAAATCCCTTTAGATGTTTGGAGTAGGGGTTCCCTCCTTTATGATTGGCGTGTTAGTCGCGATGTCCACCCGTACGCTCACGAAATAGGGAGTGGTGAGGACTATGACGACCTTCTTGGTGAGTTGATTCATATCGGTTTAGTAGAGCCACCGTGACTTGAATCCTAATAGTTTCCAAGTTTTCCCTCGACACCTCCTAGTAAGGCCGAGTCTTTCTCATTCCTCCATGGTTCACCTCCGCCAACATCTCCTCGGTATGGATCGTTTTCCATTCGCCTCATTCAGAGGAATGGGGATATTGTCCTCGTTTGAGATAATCAGGATTTGAGGGATCCCCAATCTTAAGTCCCCAACAAGCGGTGACTACTCGTGGGAATGCCGGTATCCACTGACAGGGGTGTTCTTATAGTGATGTAGTGTGTTCAGACCAATCCTAGGGTGATCCCCATTTGAGTTCAAACTCTTGATCATTCTAGTCGTGAGGGTGCAATGTGGGTGACTTGTTAACAATGACATGGTCGGGGTATAGAGTGGCGTGATGCCCTCCTGCGAGAATGGCAGGCACTAGAGAGCAGGATCAGATCCATCCCCTAGCTGATGATGAGACTGAGTGGATGTGAACTTATAGAAGGGATCACAGTAGTAGGTGGGGTATAGCCTGAGCAGTGATACATCCTAGTGCATGGGGGTCGTCCCAAAGGATTTCTCGTGGCTTCCATACTCGACATCAGTAGTAAGCCACCGTTTCTTGGTCGGCATGAGCACGCGGGGGGGGGGGGGGGGGGGGGGGGGGTGTGGTAATAGGGCAGGGAGTTCCATATTGGTGGTTGAGGTCTCGGCGTGGAGACGATCCGACGACTTGGGGAGGGGTTTGGTGTGTTGCAGGCCGGAGAGATCCAGAGTCCTAATCTCATCGGACGGTCGTGAGCGATGCAGGTGATGACATGAGTCCGAGACTGTCATAGGTATGGGGTGGTGACAATAAGACCGTTCTAAACGAACTTATGTCAAAAACGAGGATGATCATAAGTTCAGAAACTGGGAGGGACGATAATAGGGGTGTCCAAAATTGGCCCGGAACCCAATCCACCCGGTCAACCCGGCTCACCCGGCCCCAGTGGGTTTGTCCCCATGGGATACGGGGACAGGCCCGGGTTCAGAAATACCAAACCCGGAGTGAGCGGTCCGGGTTGCGGATCCGTCACATGCTTTCCTACAGAACCCGGACCACCCGGATATGATACAAGTTCAATGCCTAAAGCTACACTCTTACAATTTTAATTACTTTTACATATAAAGATGAAGATTGATTGTTTGAGATTTTGAAGATGATTACCAATTTTGTAATAGAACATGTCATAGTTTTGTGTTGAGTTGAACTCATCTTTTGTAATCAAAATCTGTTTTGAGTCAACTTGAACTCCCTGTTTGACGTTTTTAATCCTTGAACCTTTGATAAAATTTCAATAGGGTAGAGAGTTTTTTCATAATTAAGAAGTGACCAAATTGAGAGCTTCTAAGCACTCTTTGATGACTTTTTAAGAGTTTTTGGATAATGAAAAAATATTTGAAAGTATACGTGCTACTACTTACGGTTAATGTGATCAATTGTTAACAAATTCGGATGGGTTGGTCCAACCCGGTGAACCGGCCCATAATCCGGACGGACGGGTTCGAAGGTGTCATTTTGGGCCTGGGGCCGGGAGTGGGTTAAATTTTTAGAACCCGGTCACTACGGGTCGGTTCAAAAAATTAGTCACGGGACGGGGACCCGGCCCATGGACACCCCTAGACGATAATACGGAGAGATAAAACTCTAAAGGCCGATTGTTTCCTACTGAATTTAAACTTAAAATTGTGATTTAAACCCAATTTAACTTAAAAGCTATACACCTCAACAAAAAAAAAAAAAAACTTAAAAGCTATACGTTTTAAAAAAAACACTTGAACCCTATTCAATAAAAATATGCTGCAATCTCCATGTTTGGCTTTCTTATTAAATGAATAGTATTAGTTCCCAATCAATCATAAAATCAGAAACATGCATGCATGTCTGTTCACAATATCAGCACATGTTGACCTGAAACTCAAACTCCGGTCCATATCAACAATTAATACATATATTAACTAATTCAACTTAATATTACGTATATTGTTGTATATAAAGTAAATAAAAATGGAACAAAGTAATCAGAGAAATCAGAGAAGACCCATACCACCAACAATTAATAGCAGAAACTGCAGCATGCATTCAGAGAAAACAACATACAAGTGATGGGTGTAACATGGTGATGGTGACCTCATGCTCATCTTTCACCATAGCACAATTTATTGATTCATGCATATATGCACGACTTTTCTATATATACATATATGTGGAAGAGAATAGGTGAATGCACTTTAACACCTCAATGGTCAATATACAACTACATAAAATCTGACAAACTTATAAAAAACCTTAGATTTGTTAAAAGATGAATTATTATATATAATGACCTAGCTACACTTTAATATTTTATTTTAAGAAGAGCTTCCATGACTTCATACCATCTTTAACAAAAGTAATAAGTTACTTAAATATCACAAAGTACCTTTTTCGTCCAAAAACTCACATAGTTGAATAACATGTTAAAGAGAGAAAATTAAGTTCCTGTACAAACGAATGTTATGAATTGATACAGTGAAGTGAAACACTTGTATAATTAGGTGTAGTTAAATGTTTTTTTTTAAACGGGATCAAACAATACAAGTAACCATGGGAACCAGAATAAAATTGGGCCTCTCGTAGGAAATCCAATAATCTTGAACCAGTCGGAGTAGTCTAACTTCCATATTAGACAAAGATAAAAAATACCTATGTCCTACCATGAACTAGGAAAGTAAACACATAAAATAAAAAAAAAACAGAATAAAATCCAACCAAAATAATCCAAAATAGAAATCAGATAGTAGAAAAAACAGGAAATCCTTGATGTAGAGACGCTCCCCAAAGACATGGCTTGTAGAACTGGTCTCGGGTCGTTGGGGATAGGCCACCATCCATCTACCCCCAAGCCCCAACCAGCCTCATGGTGCCTTGTGGGGCTGTTTTGCAGCACACGCCTGATTAGAGTTGTCCGCAACTTCATCATCATCAAGAAGCCGATATCGTGCAGGTGGAGGTCCTGGTGTTTCCAGGGCCCTCTTCAGTTGGGAAGCTCGGCGGTAGACCCGCCCCGTCCTTTTTCAGTCATTTGTCTTCAACATCTTCATCCGCTTAGACCCCAATCCATCCCGATTTCTCAAGGCTCTTTCTGTTTCCCGACCCGAGCGGGAACTTCCACCATTTGTTGGGGGCCTACCAGAGAAGGTGATAGTGAGTGTGTGAGACTCCCAATGACATAGATGAGATCCATGTCCACTACTTCCCGCTCGGAATCCTGATCCAGGTTAGCCAAGTCACTAATCTTCGTGATCACGCTTGTCCCATCAAATGATTCTGGATGTGCCCCCTGAAAAACTAGAGTTGTCCCGTCAGGACCCTCTTTAATCAAGTCACCAGTCTTCGGTACTCCCTCCCTTCCATCACTCAATAGGGCGGGAAAGCCCGGAAGAGGAGGCAGTTGTCTTCCCTGTAAGCTGCCAGTTTCCTCAGAGCCCATGGTGAGGGAGGTTAGGAGGTCTTCCACTCGAGGTCCCGGGTGAGGCTTGGGTGCCCTATTGTATCTAGAGCATTATGTCCGTATCCACTTCCAAATGGACTCTGATTGAGTCGCTGAACCTAATCTCATCCTTCCTACTCCCGGGATACGGACCTGGCAGGCCTAGACGCGGCGGGTAAGCCATCCGCACCGGGTGCAAAAACCTGGGAGATTCTCATATTGCAATCCCACCGTGGTGGGCTCTCGGTGTCTTGGAAACTGTAGCCAGATCCTTCGTCGGAGTGGTCTATCCGTGTCCAAGCTGACCTGGAACCCTATAAAGTCATCCCACGGCTTGGGAGTACGTATGGGAGCCTTGGTCACTTCAGTGCCCAAAGAGTTCTCCAACAGGGCTTAGATGGGGTCGTTCCGGGCATTTCCCAGGATGTTGTACGCTCTAACTCTGATCTCCATGAACCGAAAGGAAATTGCGTCCGATTGCATGCACGAGATAAATAGGAGCAGGAGCAGCGGGTACTCACTGAAAGTCCACGATCCTTTATACCGGATTCGATTAAGGGCCGTTTTAGTTGGGAAGATGAACGATACGATGTACTTGGGTAGGAGTTCAACCTCCATGTCGTTTACTTTCCAACGTTGGAGCTCGACGCCACACATAGTCTTAAGGTTGTAGCTGACGTCGACGACTATCCTCCCCACTAGTGATAGACGATACTGTCCATCAAAGATGATAGGAATCACCTCCTTCGGTACCATGATCACTACATCATCGTCGAGGTCATCCTCCAACGATACCCCCCCCCAATCGGCCCGAAATAACCTCCAAGGGTCCTCTCGTCGGATGATGGGAAGGAGCGACTGACCCGACTTGATGTTTGCTGTCGGCGGTGTCGTCGTGGGGGAGGAGAGGAGGCCATGCCACTGGTTGATCTCACGGATCTGGGCTTGCCTATGCTAGCCGCTGGGGCAGGTAGTATGCCTCAGCACCGTTGCGTCGGCTCTTGGAGAGGAACCCATCGCGAGGCTTGGAGCTGATGAGGGCTTGCATGCGACAACGAGGCTTGATGGGACAAAGGCCTGTTAAACTATGGTGGTGATGATGTCCGGTAGGACTCGCTGTCAAGCAGAGCAGTGTGTCGCAGAGGAGATCGGCTCGGGACAACTATGTCGCGCCCCGTGAGCCTAGCTCCGATTGTTTGGTGCGATGACGATGAATCCCAAGTGGTGCCGCCCTTGTGGGCCGAGGAGGAGGACAAAGAGGAGCCGATAATAACCACGAAGGTTCCGAGTGTGATGGTTTGAAGATGACAGCCGAGAGAAGGGATAACTCTAAGAGTCGCTTATACTTTTTTTGACGGTACAGTAAAATGTTAATTTCTCTAAGATTTATCAAATATTAATTCCTAAACTTTACTTTACCCTTTCTCCTACACAAGTAACACAACAGACCCACTCTAGTTAAGATATAAATTTCGCTTAGAATTCGAAAATCAAGTTCAATAACACGAGAGAATTCAACTTACCCGCAAGACAACCCAAGCAATCTTGAGCCATATTTTATAAATCTCTCTACAATAGTATATTGTATCCCTCTGAAAGAAACTCTCTCTACAATAATACTTTGTATCCTACTATAAACCCTAATCACCATACCAAAAATCCAAACACGATGAAATAAGCTTTTGATCATATATAGTATTAATAAGTTGCAATCAGTGATGACTATAGCACTGTCCAGCCTCCATACCCATTCCCTTACTTCAAGCCATTTTGTACTCTTCTCTCTCTGTATCCCTCTGAAAGAAAAAAGAATCAAGCCAAAAACTATTATTCTCTCTCCCTCTTCACCAGCAAAAAAGAAGGGTAATAATAATACCTTTATTGTTCACCAAACTCAATATCATCATCCATGGCTGATCCTTACTCAAATCTCTTCACTACAACCTCAAATGGATGGCTCAAGCTCAACCCTTCACTCACTCACCATCCCTATAACTCTTCTCCTTCTTCTTCTTCTTCAAACCCTAACCCTCATCCTCCATCAAACCCACCATTTTTTAGCTCCTATGGCCACCATGATGATGATGATGATGATGACAACCATGTTCACCACCACCGCTTCATCATCACCAACAACACAACTTTTCATGAAAACCCAACACCAAGTACACCTCCTAATTCTCCTCCTCTTAGAGAAGCTCTCCCCCTCCTCAGTTTGAGCCCAAGTAGAAGGTTTCTTGATCAAGATCTGCATGGTGAGGGCCAATCTTGCACCCACCATGCCATGGAACTGGAAAAGAGAAGAAACAAATCTGAAGCACCCAATAAGAAGCTTCAGATGCAAGAACAAGAACTGGTCTCAAGAAGAATGATTGAAGATGAAGATGAAGAAGAAGAAGAGGATGATGATGAGAGTGTTAGAGTTGCACTTCACATAGGGTTACCAAGCCCTAGTGCTGCTGAGCTGGCATCCATCACCTCCTCTTCTCCTTGTAATTCTGCCTCCAATTCTTCAGATCATCATCACACCATTAATAATATTACAGATCATATTAATGGTTCACCAGAGGGTGGTGTTTTGGCCAGGCTCAACAAGGGCCAGTATTGGATCCCAACCCCTTCCCAGATCCTCATTGGCCCTACCCAGTTCTCTTGTCCTGTTTGCTTCAAGACCTTCAACAGATACAACAACATGCAGGTATATATATATACATACCAATACCATGTCTTTTAGGTTTTATTTTTATTTTTATGTATATTCAAGAAATCAACCAATTTCAAGTCTCCTGGTATATATAGCTTTAATTTCTTTTTATTTTAGTGAAGAAATGTTTGTTTGTGATGATGAAAGATGATCTGATCTGAAGTCCAACCTAGCTGAAGTGATGGATGAGATCATCAGTGTACCTTGTCTTCTTCGTGTGATTGACAACACAAGCAAATATGTATATATGTATATGTATTGTTCCTTTTAACTCTTTCTGTGCTCTCTTCTGCTACCTCTCTCTCTTCCTCTCCACTACATGTACAAGTCCATCGTTCAGACCTTCAATCCAGAAAAAAAAAACTTCTTTTATATGCGGTTTTTGTCCCCTTAGGGCATAATTTTTTAGTTAAAGATGGTGTTGAAATTAAGAATAAATATGTCTGTTTAGGTTATGGTGAAGAGTTCTTTAGGGTCTCTCAAATCTTTACAATCACATATTTGAATCCTAACATGGGTGAGGGGAGATAAAATTAGGTTAGATTATTTTAGTGAGATTTTTTTCTTTTCTTGGAGAGAAGTATAGAAAAATCATTTTTTTAAAAACAAAATACATAAAAAATCCTACTCTACCACTGAAAATGGAATATCTGACGAGACGGGACCGTAAGAAAACTCTTCACAAAAGAGTTTCATTCGATCCGAAGGTAGGAGGACATAGTTTTCTTGGTTAAGTTGGTATTGTGTTTTTGTTCAGTTTTTGGTGAGTGTGGTTTTTGGTTGGTTTTGTCCTGTTTTGGTTTGTGATTTCAGTTTGGACTTTTTTTTGTAGTTTGTGGTTATTAGTCTACCTTCGTGTAGATCGTCTTCTCTTTTCATCTTTGCCATCAGGCTAGCTAACACAAGTATGACTTAACTAAAGTTTTTTTGGGGATTCTAAACGCTCAATCCAACTCTAAAGTTCGAACTGGTGGGTGGAAGCATAAAAATGTATACCACTGAGTCAATTTATCCACACACTTTCGATGTGGGACTCACACTTCAATAGCTGGATGAAAGAGTTAGGAGTCGATGTCTTTGTCTTGGATCGATATGTTTGTTGATGATGTGAATATGCAGATGCACATGTGGGGGCATGGATCCGAGTACAGAAAAGGGCCAGAGTCCCTCAGAGGCACACAACCAACAGGAATGCTTCGGCTTCCATGCTATTGCTGTGCTTCAGGGTGCAGGAACAACATAGACCATCCACGGGCCAAGGCTCTCAAGGACTTCAGGACTCTGCAGACACACTACAAGAGGAAGCATGGCATGAAGCCCTTCACGTGCAGGAAGTGCGGCAAGGCCTTCGCGGTGAGGGGCGATTGGAGGACCCATGAGAAGAACTGTGGCAACCTCTGGTACTGCACTTGCGGCTCTGACTTCAAGCACAAGAGATCTCTTAAAGACCACGTCAATGCCTTTGGGAATGGACATGCTCATGCCGTCCACGAGGAAGATGACGCTGCGGTATCTGAGGTTGAACAAGATCTTAATAATCATTCCACTCACTATTTCAAGTAATTGATTATGTGTTTCGTTGATATATATTTCTATAGGGTACTTGGTTAAGGATGATTTGCTTTCAAGTTTTGAAGGTACTTTTCTTTTTTGATTCATTACTGAAAGATATATCTTAATCATATTTATTTAGTCATAAGATTGAAGCAATGTTTGGACAAGAGGGATAGTTTTATTTATAATGCCAATGATAGTAATATATACTAGACCGGTGATCCTGGGTTTTAGAATATAGTTCTGGACTCCGTAAATGCCAATGCTCTTGGTCTTACGGATACAATCTATTTTAGATTATAGAAACTTCAGGGACAATAACAAAAAAACTGAAAAATAATAAACAGAATAGGGAAAGACAGAAAACAAATACCAGGGCTCATGGGAGGCTGTAGGAGAGACTGCTCGACTGCCTGTTGATAGACCATGTTCTTAAGAACAAATAGGGATGTTCCTACCAATGGGGAATGGACAGGATAACCCGCCACATGGTTTTGTGTGACAGTACATCATCCTACTATCCCACAACCCGTCTCCCAACTCATAGCTCACGACAAGGGTGTTGAGTAATCCTTGCCTGAGGTGGAGAATCAATATCTCTTTCGGTCATCTCACTGCCATATTCAACCCTTCGCCAACAATCGTGTAGATTTGTTGTCAAATTCTGCCCCGAGTTCTCCTTCGGGCTTCAACCCAGATCATTCACGTGTCATCGCAATCAGTTCCTTCCTCCGAGAAACGGGATCGGACCTGACTTGTGTACAGAACGAAGACATCGACGGAAAATAACGATAATCATACCAGACGTTCACCAGAGAAGCGGCATCCAAAACCTAAACCTAGACGGATGTCCTTGTCTCGCACCACAGGATAAAATACTTGACGACACCAGAAGTTAGGAGATCGTATTACCACCATTGATCGCATTAAATCTAATTGGAAGAATTGGATGATTAAGACTTAATTTTCTTTTATTAACAACATGAATGGTACATATACAAAACTTTAATTTATGGTACGATAAAATGTAACACGTCGTAAGTTTTAAGTTAAAAACGCTAGTCAACCAAATTTTTGTTCTTAGGGTATCTGAACTTCAGCTGTAGCTTAAGTGGTCTTCTACAGTAGGATTCGTAAAAATATTTGGATCATTAGATCTAATTAATCTAATAACCCGGATGAGTTTGTAGTTTATATCAGGATAATGGTTTTTCATCGGGGTGTTCAAAAATAACCATCACCGACCAAACCAACCGGAAAATAACCCGGAGAACCCGGAACCAGCGGATTTGGCTTCGGCGATGGTCGGAAAAGTATCAAACCGGTGACGTTTTGGTTGGGTTCTGGTTTTGGAATAGGTGGACCGTCGATTAACCGGTTAGAACCGGACCGGTCAAGATAGGCTGAAACTTTGAGTTGGGTTCCATCCAAATCCGTTTTAATTTGTTGTTATTGTTCAATATAGGTACTGTAAAGTCATGGATATGAAGGTAAGACACTTGAAGGAAGATTAACTATCAATGATTCTAACAGCTTAGTTTAAACCATTTTGTATCTCTCAATCAGTTTGAATCATTTTGTAATGGTTCCATTACATTCAATAAAACTTATGGTAGTAGAGTGTTTTTGACCATTAAGGATGGACCAAGTTAAGTGCTTTAAGCCCTCCTTGATTCATCCTTAATGGTTTTCAGCCTAATTTTTTTTTTGGCAAATACCTGTCTTTTCTGTTTTGATTCTAATTTTGATCGGCTTTGAGTTGAAAACTTTGGGCCCAACTAGTAGGCTCAATCAATTGGTTGGCCCGATTTCAAACCGATAACCAACCGAAATTTATTCTGGTGAAAACCAACCGAAGTAGTGTTTTATGGTGGTGGTGGTGGTTGCAAAAAATTACACCGGTGAAGTTTTCTGTTGGTTCCCAAAATCTATGTAATGGTTGGTTAAACCGACCGCGAACACCCCTAGTTTTTCACATATATATAGTAACCTTTTAAGTGTGTTGGGCAGGCCTCCATCTTTTACTAAGAAAACTAATCATATTTTTTTTATGTTCGTTCGCATAATTAGGTTAATTAAATTAGACTACTCGATCAGATCTGGCTACTAGACCAATATCAGATATTATGGTGCTTAATGAACGAAGGTGGGATATGGCTAAGATTTAACAGTTATTTGACGAAGACGACCAACGGGCGATTCTAGCCGTCCCGACAAGCAGATTTGCTCTTTCAGATTCCTGGTATTGACGGGGGATTACTGGGGCTAGTATATGGTGAAGGCGACATATGGATTGTGTCAGCAGGTGCAGGCTAGTTTCCAGCCTCAGACGGACATTTGGACAAGGATTTGGAAGCTGGAGGTGCTACCTAAGGTGAGAACGTTCCTGTGGAGAACGTGTTCAAGATGTCTTCAGGTCGCAGTCAATCTTAGAAGGAGACATGTGGCAATGAAGGCGACGTGTCCGGTCTGCACATGGGAAGACGTATCGGCCCTTCATCTCCTTGTCTACTACCTAGTGGCGGCAGAGTGCTGCACAAAGTCGGGATTAAATACTCCCCAAGGCGCGCAGTCTATCTCAGAATGGCTGCAGTGAACGCTGAGCAATAACCCTCCGGCAAGTGGAGGTCTAATAGGATGCATATTATGGGAGGTATGGAAAGCCAAGAACAAAGTGGTGTGGTAGCAGACGACACAAACAGCAGCATCTATTTTCCAGACAACGTTCCATTTACAAGAAGGGTGGTTGGAAGCTATGAAAAGGAAACGCCAGTCTCAGGCACGATCGGGTCATACCCAAGTAGGGGCGGCACAGACATGGGAACATCCGGCCCCGGGAGAGTGGGCAATAAATACGGATGGAGCGCTCTTCGCAGCGGTAAATTTGATGGGGACTAGTTGGATATGCAGGGATGCCCGGGGATATCTCACAGGTGCCAGGTCAGCATCCTTTCATGGCCCTCAGAACCCGGGTCTAGTGGAGGCTTATGCAATCAGGGAGGCTTTAACATGGCTCCTGCAACACCCACAGCAACGAACGACAGTGCGAAGCGACTGTAAGATCATAGTGGATATGATCAGGAAAGGAGGGCGGTTGCTCTCTCCTTTAGGGACAATTATCACAGATTGTATCTCCCTTTTAGATAAACTCGAGTGCGTGCACATCGTTTTTGTAAAGCGGACAGCGAACAAAGCAGCTCACTGGCTTGCCAAGGCGGGTTGTTCTTCACCTGTCTGGAATTGGTCCGGAGGTCATATCCCCAAGCCTCTTCAAAATATCCTTATGACCGATATTTAAATAAACATGTTATCATTTCTCTATAAAAAAAAGGTTAATTAAATTAGAATATATGAAAATATTTCATATCTTTGGGTTCACAATCGAAAGCTCTTGCAAGTTGAATATTAATAAATAACTACATATATATATATATAGGATACATGCAATGCATGAAAGATGATAAATCATTTATGAGAAATGGTGGGTTTGGATTGGATCATGCAAAAGAGGGAGATATACGTACAGATTTATGTAAAAAGAAAAGCAGTATATATATATATATATATATATATATATATATATATATATATATATATATATATATATATATATATATATATATTTGCAGGTGATGGGTCAGAGCGTAATGAAGATATATACCATGCAACAAGTGAGGTTGATGATGATGATCAACACAATAATATTCAAAACACAGAATCCAAATCCTCAGCAGTTTCAGATATAGCCTTTACATCATCCTCAAAATGCAGTTAATTTGTGTTTATACTTCTGGTCTTCAGCTTTTTCTCGCAGTGATTGGATGCGGCATACGATGCTCTTTATAGCTTTTTTGCTTTAGTGGAACACTATGTGTTTCTCAGTTGACGGAACCAAATCTATCCAACCCTAATTCCATTATGAAAATAAATAACAAATATAAACCACAAGGTACAACACCAAAATCCCGTGATTGATTCAGAGTCAATAATGTTGATTAGATATATACTGTAATCACTATAATAACTTTAACGCGCACAGATTTGACAGTTGAAAGTTAAAAGATGGACGATATATTTTAAAAGAATCTATGTCAAATGAACGAATGATGGAAAAGGTTAATGCTATACAGGAGGGATTAGCCGGGACCGCGAGCATCCGGACGTATCACCCATATGTATCTGTTGAAGTGTGAGTCGTACATCGAAAGTGTGTGGATAAATTGACCCTTGATATACATCTTGATGCTTCCACCCATCAGTTCGAGTTTTCGGGTTGGATAGAGCTTTAACATGGTATCAGAGCTGGTTCAGCCTAAGGCCTGCTTGTCACCTTCACCCTTTGGTCTCCGGGTCATATGCAAATGTCCAGTCCTACACGTGAGGGGGAATGTTGAAGTGTGAGCCCCACATCGAAAGTGTGTGGATAAATTGACTCTCGACATACATTTTGATGCTTCTACTTATCAGTTCGAGCTTTTAGCTTGGATAGAGCTTTAACAATATCAACAATAGCTCAATCCAACTGTATGAAAGTGTTCGACCATTGACCGGGCGTCACATATTATATATTCTAATTTTTTTAATAATTTATTTTTAATATATTTGAATATAACAATTCATTAATAGTAGCAATCCACCTGCTTATTTACATCCATTATTTCACAATTTTTACTCATCTTTTGTATTTATCTCTTTCAAGTTTTTGTTTTTGTTTTGGCTGCTTTATGTTTTGGAAAGAAAGAAGAGTTCCAAGCGAAATATAGACGACACAACGCATTGAAAATATCACGTACCGCTGTTACTCACTGTACTGTGTACTCTGACATGACCTTTCAATGAGATCTTTGACTCATAACTCACTCCCACCTTTCTTTCTCCTCTCTCTAGTCTCTGCTTTCAAGTTCTGAATAGGAATAAAATAAAGGGTGGTATAATAACTAGGTAAATTACAAATACATACCCTAAATTTGTAGCATTTAACTGATATTTACCTTAAAAAAAAATTTGTAACTGATATCTACTCAAGATGTTTAGTTATTTACTGATAGCCCAAACAGACAGCTAAAATGACGAAAATGTCCTCAATGATTTTTTAGAAATAAAACTGAAGTGATTTTTTTAAATAAAACTGAAGTGATTTAATAAGTACATATATATACCTAACAAAAGTGATTTTTAAATATATTTTTTAAATAATTACTGAAATGTAATTGAGGGTATTTTCGTCATTTTAGCTAAAACTCTGAGTAGGTATCGGTTAAAAAAACTTTATGGTAGGTATCAGTTAAATAACTAAACATCTGAGTAGGTATCAGTTAAAAAAAACTTTATGGTAGATATCAGTTAAACGCTACAAGTTTGGGGTAGGTATTTGTAGGTTACCCTAAAAACTATTAGTGGCAACATTATATTAAGAACATTTTCACGTACCAAAACCAAATTGATTGTGTATTTTACCTATGTACTTAACTAATAAAATTTACACGTAGACATGGTTGTAAAGAGTATTAGACGCTAATCAGACAGCAAAAATATTTAGATGTTAATTGAGGACTAGTCGGGGTTTAGAGGGAGCCTAAGCGGATTTAATTTTTTAATATTTTTAATTATTATTAAATATTTATTATACAAATAAAATAAAAAATTTAAAATGTAAACAATATTTGTAAATATAAAAAAAGACGTTTACATAGTTACATGTTTATTGTGTTTATCCCGTCAGGGCCTTCAGACATGTACTAGCTCTTTCTAAACGAATGAAAGTTGCACTTACTCACAAAAAATATATAAAAAATATCTAGTATCAAAAAAAAATAAACAAAATAATGCTCTCATTTTGATTTTATTTTAAATTTAAATAAAAATCTAATTATAATGATAAACCATAAAAGAGGGACACGTCCCATATTTTTTTATCTAGAAATTCAAGATCATTACAAACATATTGTATCTATCACCTTTTCAGCTCTGTTTTAGAAGTCTAATTTCACAAATCAGAGTCCTAACTTTCCCGACTAATCGGACAAAACGACGAGTCAGATGATTTTCAGATTTTGGGGCATAGGTGAGGCGGCGAGTCACCATCATAATTTCCACCCAAAGCCAGAATCAGGAATATAATTCAAGATATATTATCAATCATTGCTAAATGTAGTTGAAAAAGTAAATTAAAAGAGGTTAAAGAGATGTTTGAATGCGCCTCGTTGAGCAAGAGGAACGTAATGGCGCTTTCTAGTGGGAAAAGACAATATTCGAATAATAATTTTAATTTAGATGACGCTATTAAACTTATAATGTTTTGTTGAATATTTTTATGTATTTTATTTTGTTTGTTTATTTCATTCCTATGAGATTAACATATATTTATAATATTCAGTCTTTCTGAAATGTTTGAATTGTGTAATATTAAGATGCTAAAAAGGAACACAAAACAATAATCACATCGACGCAGAGGGTAAAACCCTAGGCACTTCTACTCCCTCTCCTTCTTCTTCCCTTATTGTTGTCGCCGTTCTTATGGCCAAAGCCTCCCGCCCCTCTCCCCCGCTGGATCTGACCAGTCCTCCTTGTGGATCCCCAACCCCCTTTCAGAAGTGGCGGAGTCCCTAGTTCAAGCACGCCCTTCCTCTCCTCCACCGGCCCCAAGATCATCGGCGTTGGGAAATGATAGCGAGGCTCGAAGCCCTGGAAACCACCAGGAACCTCAAGCGCCGACATGGTAGGATCATCGTCTCCCACATGCAGAAGCGGGGACGGCCATTTCGAGGCTCTCGGCCTTGGTCGCACCACATTCGTAGGAGTCGGCCTTGACACCCCTCCCGTCTTGATTCTCTGCCCGGAACCTCCGAACAGAACCCTACTGCCCTCTCGGAATCTGACCAATCCTCGAGTGCCGGTCCCGAATTGGGAAGACGAGGAGGAATATCTAGAGATCCCGATTGAAGCGATCCCGACGACGGTGGATGGTAGATACCGTTTCTCCTTCGCAGGCAAGCTGACCGGGATAACCTCTCCCAATATCACGACCCTAATTGGGGTTATGCTCCTTAATTGGAGGACTGATGGGATGGCGATGGAACGGCTCAGTAAGGAAGTGGTGGCCTTTCACTTCCCGCCGAGGGAAACTATGGATTCTGTTCGTCATCGGGGTCCGTGGGGGTTCTGGGGATACCCTTTGCTGTTGGTACCTCTACCACACTGCATGCAACCGGATATGCTCTCGTTCAACTCCATGGAGATTGGCATCCGGGTTACCAATATCCCGGGTGACGCTCGGAATGCCAACATCTGGGCCATTTTGGCGGCCAAACTGGGTTTTATGGTACTCTCTGCTCATATCTTAAAAGTTTGCTTGTTGGATGATCATTTGTGGCTCAGGATTGGTATAGAAGTGGAAAATACCCTCCGGCGGAGGATCCGGCTTCGATTCCCAAAATGCTCTACCTCCTCTATGGTGGAGCCCCAATACGAACACCTCCCGAGATTCTATACCCGGTACGGTCGTGTGACCCACAGAATTGAGAAATGCACGACCTGGCTTCCGGGGGTAGGACATGAGGAAGTTCGGTATGATGACTCTCTTCAAGCCCCGATTGGGATTAATGTGCATCGCCTCTTCCAGACAGAGTGGAAAGGACCACCGCCCCAGCGACAGACGTCGATAGACGATTTCCTTACATCCCTCTCACTGGATCCGTTCCAGGACTTTGTGGGTGGCAGTAGATCGGGTTCTCCCTGAGTCCTCCTACTCCCCCCCCCCCGGGTTTTCCAATCTTGGGAACAAGAGAGGAGGAACGTTTGGAGTCTGGTAACTTGGATAAGGAAACCCTTGACAGGGTAAGTTTTCACAGATAAGAGAATCCCCCAACATCATTTCCAGGAGTCCCGGGCACAACAAAGCCTGATAACTTGGCCAACCTGGTCGAGGATGGGGATTATTTTTCTGACTTCTCCATAGGTGAATCCCCAACAAGGATGGGGAAATAAAAAGAACCTTATGCTCGAATCGGGGGGTGGGTCCCATACGGGAAAAGGTTCTGAAGTAGAAGGGTAAAGGGAAGACGGGCTAGTGCTACACCCGTACGACCAAAATGAAGAAGTGCTGGAGCTGTCTGGAATCCTAAGCCAACCCCATCAGTTGCTGGATGAGGAGGAAAGGGTAGGTGACAGTAACCATCAGCCGAAGACTCCTCAGCAACCTCGTTAGGAGAAATGAGGGCCCTAGGGAAGGGGCGGACGACCCATATGCCTCCCCCAGAAGACCCAAGGTGGCCAGTGCTGGACTACCTCTGGATGACAACCTGAACAACGCATTATTTCCCTGCATTTAGTTTCTTATTTTGTTTCTTTCATGTTGGATGTTTCTATTCTGCTGGACTGTTTAATTTCTCTTTATATTCTCTGTATTTTTGAAATGTTGGTAAGAGGATGTCTTCAGGTTTTGTCTACGATGCAAAGTAGACTAGTTTTATGGGTCCATGAGCGCCGCGTCCGTTTCGATGCACATAGACTATATTCTGGAGCCTGGGGTAATTCCCACGATGTAACTCTTTGATCGACAATAATGCACTTCTTCAATTACTAGTTTAAAAAAAAAAGATGCTGAAAATATTTAAACACAAATAATATAAGTAATATACGTATAGATAAATGATTCACAAATATTTCATTTTATGTATGATTCACAAGTAATTGAGTGAGTTATCTATTTAATCGACAAGTTGTTAGTGTCGGACAAGTTCTCCACCTAACCTATAAATATTTTGCATCAAGTAAGCGAAACACTTGACCGACAATTCGTACCTAGACTATATTCTGGAGCCCAGGGTAATTCCCATTATATAACTCTTTGATCGACAATAATACACTTCTTCAGTTACTTGTTTAAAAAAAAGATGCTGGAAATATTTAAACAAGTAGTATACATATAGATACATGATTCACAAATATTTCATTTTATGTATAATTCACAAGTAATTGAGTGAGATATCTATTTAAACGATAAGTTGTTAGTGTCGGATAAATTTTCCACTTAACCTATAAATATTTTGCATCAAGTAAGCGAAACACTTAACGGACAGTTCTTGATGTATAGAAGATTCCCCCATTTAATCGATGACATGAAACAGTCATCGGTCAAGTGTTTTGAATAAATCTTTCATCCGATTAACTGAACCTTGTCCAAGTACAACAGACATACAATCGACCGAATGATTGATCGAATAAAAGCTATAATAAAAAGATTCTTAATACGTAACAAAAATAACTATAATAAAAGGAAGCTAGCAGAACTGTATTCATACAATTTTCACACTTTAATTTAAAGAAAGATGCTTACCTCAAACAAAATAAAAATAAAGAAAAAGGCTCGCGTAAACTCTAATGTTTTCAAGAAGCTAATGATGACTAATTCCTTTGGTTGATTTATTTTATCTTTCCATTTTAATTATAGCTTTAATAGCAAAAGCCACAGTCAGGGATGTATAAGAGCATCTACATTAGTGGGGGATCACGAATCTTGAGACATAATCTTCTGTTGATCGGACAAGGTTCAGCCCTCTGTCCCTAAGAGCATGAACAACAGAAAGGACCTTGGTCAGGGAGTGGGAGTGCATACCTTGTGCTGACTGGACAAAAGTCAGGGAGTGGGAGTGCAGAAAAGTGGGTGTTTTGCAACAGAAAGGACCTTGAGGTCCTGGGAGTGCAGAACAGTGCTGACTGGATTATTATTTGTTATTTTCCTGTTTTATTTAATTCGTTATCAGAAACCGTTTAAATTGTTTATAATTTAAACAATTTTGGAAATAAATAATTAAGGACAATCAATAATTAATAAATAAATTCAACACGAATATAAATGAACTTCTAATTTTATTCAACCCCTTTTAATACAACCCAAAACAAAATACAAGTTCAAGAATCATCGTCTGTTGGGCCGACATCCGATGGTGGGGGTTGTCGTCGAAGTTCTTCGATTTGGGCTTTAAGGGTGGATATGAGTTGTCGCAGTTCGGACTTGAAAAACTTATGGTCTGCCATAGCCTCTTCGTCGTAGGAAGATGTATCCGCCCCCAGAACCTCCTTGTAGGTGGCGAGGTTTGATTCCCACTGTTGGGTTAATGACTGTATCAGGCGATGCCTTTCTACATGTTGTTCGCGAAGTGAACGTTCAGCATCCACCCGTGAACGTTCCAGCTCGACGAAGGCAGACATTTGGGCCGTGAGGACGGTCCCCTTCTTTGCGCCCTTCGCTGCCTTCTTCCCTTGCGGTCGGGGAGGGGGACTTGGGTCGGCCTCAGGGGATGGGGGTGTGTCGCTGAGAGGGACTTGAGTCCCCTCGTAGTTCTCGCTTCCTCCCCATTCTGGTGGTTGGGACTCACCACTGAGAGGTGTGCCCTCCTCCCCTGTGCTTGTAGGTGGGGTTGAGCTGTAAGCCCCAGCCTCATCCAACCGCTGTCGTTGTTGGCATACTTGACGGCGGACAGTTCCCATTGTGCCCTCCTCGGCACTGAACTTCTCATTGCCATCGAGCCTCCAGACCCAATGATCCAGGTCGAACTTTAGCGGGTGGTCTTTAACCACTTTCCCATCATTCTCCCACATTTCCTTCGCACGTCTCAAGTGCTCGTCGTCGTTTGCGCCACTCGGCTTCTCGGTCCTGGACTTCTTCAAATAGCCGAGCATCCTCCTTGTCTAGCTGGAACCTCTGAGCCAACGTTTCTTGATGGCTTCCCAGCGGCGAGGTGGGTAACGGTTCTGGGAGTTGTATTTCCTCTGCACTGCGCACCAGAATGTGTTGCCGGTTTGCGAGTTGCCCTTGACGGCGTCTCTTGTTGTGCTCAACCAACAAGTTATGAGGTGGTTGTCCTCCTCCTTGCTGAATGTCCGGCCATCCGCCTCTGGTTCTTCGGGTTGGGCTCGGGGTTGGGCTCGGGCAGGGGCTCGGGCTCGGGCTCGGGCAGGGGCAAGGGCTCGGCCTCGTCGTTGGGAAGAGGATGGTTGGGGGGTTTCTACGTCGGGTAGTGGATGACCCTCGTAGTTGTAGAATTGGGGTCCCATGCCCCATTGTGATTGTGATTCTGGTGGGGGCATGCTCCATTGTGATTGCACTTGGAACCCTTGTGGGGGCATGCTCCATTGTGATGGCACTTGGAACCTTGGCGCCATTTGGTATTGTGGGGGACGGTTTTGCCCTAACAAAAATATTTATACATTAAATTAAGTGCTCAAAAATGTAATACAAAAAAATTATACATTAAATTAAGGGCTCAAAAATAAAATAATAAAATAAGTGCAAATAATTAATCAAAAAAATGAATACAATGCATTAATACAATAAAATAAGTTTGCACTAACCTGAACTCGACCCCGGGTTCGAGCTTGGGGAGTTGGAGCGAGGGCCCGTCAGAATGTCTCCGAAACCTCGTGCCAGTTCGTCCGGGGTGAATTCTCGTTCGTCACCAAATGAGTGTGCACGAGACCCAGCGTCGCCCGATATTTTTCGCGAGAATAATTGAAACGAGAGAGGAGAATTTGGGAAGGAGATGGTGAAGTTGGATAGTTGAAGTAGGAAGTGGTGTGAAAAATATGAGAGGAAAGGGGTATTTATAGGGTTTTATTTGTTGATTTTTGAATTAAAAAAAAAACTAGCCGTTTGAGGTGCAACGGTCGGGACACGTGGCAGCCCCACACGCTGCCAGCGAGAGAGACGGCGCGCAGGCGCGTCCAACGCGCCCGGCCAGCGAGTGGGGAGCGGGGGCGTGTGCAGCGGGAGCGGGAGCGCGTGGAGCGGGAGCGGGGCCGTGATTTTCGCCGATTACAGCGGAACGGCCAGCGCGCCCGGCCAGCGAACGGAGCGGCGCGGGGCCGTTCCGTTGTTCTTGCTCTAAAAAGAGTGTGATGTACATCAGAGGGGCAAGTATGGAGGGCATGATTCTCAGAAGTGCTGACTGTGTAATCAATTAAGCTTTTAACTGCATCTGTTAACGTTATTTTTAAATCAACAACTACTAAATAAAATAGAAATAAAATTCATAAATAGAAATAAAAGTTCATAATTTTTTTTATAAAAAGGACATATCTTAAAAAAATACATAAATAAATAAAAATTACATAATTAGGCATCCCCATTAATGTGGTCGAGTTGTTTCTGAAGTTTTCGGATTTGATCCATCCATACATGCATCGTTTCCAAATGATGTGCCGTCTGTTCTGGGGTAAAATCGGACGTGTCTGTAGCCTTCATATCTTTAACTTCCTGCATATATTTATCAATTTTCTGGTCAATAGCCACGGTAAGCTTCGCCTTCTCACACCTCCCCTGATCCATTTGGACGAGATACGATGCTCTATCCGCCATACTCTTCCCCTTCCCCTACGCGGCCTTATTGCCAATTGGGCGTTCTCGTGGAGGCGACATGTCAATTCGGAAACTTGTAACCCCCGCTGGGGACCTTGGACGTCGGGTCGGGGAACTTGTACCTCCATACGGGGAACTTGGAGCGATTGGGGAACTTGAGACTCCGGTTGGTTGCTCGTCACGACTTAAATGTATGACATTTATCATCGTCGGTGGGGAGTGAAGTGGGAGGGGTTGTGCTTCTATAACTGCTGGACTCGTCCAATCGTCGTCGAATTACCCCGGCTTCGCCTTCCTCTGCCCAGAACTTGTCATCATTTTCCAACGGCTCAATCCAATGGCGGAGCTTGAAAATCTTGGACTTGTTTTTGATAGCCGAGGCATGGATTCGATAGATTTCCATCACCCGCTCCTTAAACTTTTATTCGTTCCAGCCGCTATGACCTAGCTCTTTCTTCTCCTTCCTCATCAGTGTGATATACCGCCTGACTCTTGTAGCACTTTTGTTGAACTGGCTCTTGACGGCTTGCACCGTCCACTGATTGGGTGGGAAATTCCCAGCTTTGCACAAGCGCCTCCTCATCGTGGACTAGAACCTGTTCCCATCTTGAGAGGTTCCGGTGACGGGGTCGTGCGTTGTGCGACGCCGGGCGTTGATCAAGAGCAAATCCACTGCAGGGGGCCATTTTCTTTGCCTTTCTGGTGTCGCCCGAGTGCTCGGTCCCACTGATGATGAAGTAGACGACAGTCGGGTTCCGGTGGTGGCCGGTATAGAGAATTGTTGGTGGCCTAAATAGTTGACCCACATGTTGTATTGGTCGAACAGTGGGCGGGTGAATACGCCAGTCGCCGGTGGAGGATGTCCAATTAGATTGTACGGTTATCCCAGTGGGTAGGCCGGTTGTCCCATTGGATTGGGCGGTTGTCCTGTTGGGTAGGCCGGTTGTCCTATTCCACTTACGTTGACATTTAAATTTTAATTCCAATTAAAAATGGATAATTCAAACTTTGATAACACATAATTAAAACTAAACATATAACTTAGCTACAATTGAACATACATGAAATTTAAATAAATGAAATGATTAATATTTTAATTAATGAAATGAATAAAATTATAATTTTTAAAATTACCTTGGCCCCAAAGAGAGGCCATGTATTGGTTGAACGCCTCATGGTTCCAACCATCGGTTAGGGTGAAACCGATTTGCAACATATGTACGTAGTTCGACCCGGGTTGATTGGTGGTCGCACCTTGTTGATCGGTGTTCGCACCTTCTTGATCGGTGTTGTCCTCCTCGTCTGTATTGAAAACTTGGTGTTCCGACGGTTGAGTGAAATCCTCGTCAGACATTATCGATCGGATTATGCAAAAAAGATATGAATTTGAGAGAGTGAGGTTTGAGAGAATATGAAGTTTGTTGTGTGGATTTGGTGAAATGGGGGTGAGGGGTATTTATAGTGGGTGAAGAAGTGATTTTTTAAAAATGTAATTTGTATTTAATTTAAAAAAAATGGAATTAGCCGTTGCTGACCGTTGCTGAGAGCAACGGTCTTTTTTTCCGGATGGGACACGTGACATGCTGCCACTGGACAAAAGTGAGGCAGAGGGGCAGCGAGGCAGTGGGGCTGAATTTGGCCTCGCGCCCCTGCCCCCCGAACCCTCCAACTCCGTCCCTCCCCCGCGCCCCGCACGCCCCCCTCCCCACACCGGCCGAACCCTATCCCCTTCTGCTCCCACCCCGGTCTCGCCCACACCCCCTCTTGATGTGGATGCTCTAAGGCGAATATATGGTTGAAGAAAGGTATTTTCATCCGCTCGTGTGAATACGGAATTTGATTTTTTTGATCTACCACCTGTTCATGACAAATAAATATTTGGTGTATTTTATCTATAAAATATGCGGGTGTATTGATACAATCCATGTGCTCCGTAAACTATAATCAAAATATAAGACGGAAAATATTTTTAGATTAAAACTAATACCATTTTTTATTCAAACAATTTTCCATCACCTAGCTACATTATGAAAATACTACACATGATTTTATTACATAAATATTGATTTCACACATGTAATTCGGTTAATTGATGATGATTTTTATAGTATGGTTGGTTAATAAATTAAATTGAGCGTAGTATTAAGTGTGGGCGGGATACAGAAGGCATATAACGCTCTCTCTGGAACCCTAGGGTTTCCCCCCATAACCCCACGAGGTACGTATCACCATCGACAATCAACTCTTGATCGACGTGGTTTCTGGTCCCGTCTCCTGCACGCTCCGGTCGTCCCGCGCCTTAGTCTCGCAGCTCCGCAGCCAGTTCCGGGTCTCCGCCGCCAGTGATAACATTTTTCTTCTGTTCACTTCCCGTGCCCTCTCGCCATCAGCAGTCCAGGCTCACGTCGTCGGTGGCTTTGTTGCTGTCGATCACCCCCGTGGCCCCGACGACCTCACAAGTATCTCCTCGGCGTTTCTCAGCACAGCCGGTCACCACCCCAGGTTGTCGCCATTTTGACCTAGGGTCGACAAGGTATCCCGACCCCCTCTGAGATCCGGTTTTATTTTGGCTTCGCTTCTGTGGTCATTGTACTGGTTCGGTTATTGTTGTTTTTCACTTGTTACTCTATGGTTCTTCGTCGTGAAATGTCGACTTTTCTTGCCTTGAATTGTCGTGGTTTGGGTGCGGACCATAACCGTCGTCAACTCAAGGACTTGGTTGGTCGTCTCAAACCGGACGTGGTTTTCCTAACGAAAACACGCCATGTAGAGTCTCAGAACTCCAGATCAAGGCTGGCCATTCTCCAGCGGGCTTTGGGGTTCCACGGGGGTACAAGAATCCCAAGAGTGATCCAACCGACATGACCTGGTACTAATGCACCATCAAAAAAGGGTAGGGTTATTCTACTTTGGTCGGATAGGTGTGCAATGAACTTGCTCTCGGTCCATCAGTCACACATCGATGTTACTATACGCTTCAAACAGGAACTGCATATGCGTTTTACCGGGATTTATGGGGAACCGGTTAAGGAGTATCGGTACATGACTTGGGATCTTTTGCGCCACCTGGCTACGACTCCATCCCCGACAGAATGGGTCTTAATGGGTGACTTTAACGGTATCCTTCGTCCGTCATATAAAAGGAGGGGTAATGCGTACCCTATAGGACTCATGCAAGGGTTTCAAAATGCCATTTCTAACATCAGAGTGGAAAAATTACCACTACAAGGGTACCAATTTACTTGGACACGGGGACAGGATTCGGAGACTAGGCTGGTGATCCAACTTGACAAGGCCTTCATATCCCCACAAGCAAGGGCCAGGTACTTTGATGTGTCTCTGCAAAATCTGGGTTTCTCGGCGTCGAATCACATGCCTATCTTCCTTCAACTTCAAAGGGAACCTCCAAAACGACGACATCGACAATTTCGTTTTGAGAATGCCTGGTTGGAGCATCCAGAATGTGGTACCCTAGTTCAAAATGAATGGGGTAGACCGGGGGATCGCCACATCAAGCATCACATCAAAGATATCGATACATCTCTCGACGAGTGGGGTCAGACTGTGTTTCGGAACAATATCAACCAAATTCGTTCCCACCAACGAAAACTGGCTGAACTGAATGGCCGAACTGACAGGAAAGGCATCAGACTCCGACTGGCTCTTCAGAAACAATACAATCGAGCTGTGGTCAAACAGGAGGAGATCTGGCGTCAACGGGAAAAATAGCATTGGCTAGGAGAAGGAGATAGAGTACAAAGTTTTTCCAACGATCGGCCACGAAAGGCAGACGAGAAACAAAATCAAATCCCTGGTTAATGATGAGGGAGTGGAAATGCAATGGTATACGGGAATGAGGGAACTGGTACTGGACTATTTCACAAATATCTTCACTACTAGAGACATTGATGACTCGACCTCCCCATATCAGTGCCTCATATGATATCCCCTGAACAGAACTTACGATTGACAAAACGGGTTTCGGATGCTGAGGTTCGCAAGACAGTCTTTCAGATGGGTCCGTCGAAGCCTCCGGGTCCTGATGGTCTTAACCCGAAATTCTTCCAACACTACTGGGATACCCTGCGCCTTGAGGTGATTGAATTCGTTCGGTCGGCTGTGGCAACTAGCAATATTAACTACAACATCAACAAGACTACCCTCGTACCGATCCCAAAGAAGACTGTGGCTATGAAGATTGCAGACCTCCGGCCTATAGCCCTATGCAATGTCATCTTCAGAATCTTGTCCATAGTTCTGAGGTCGTCATATCCAAGATGATGTTTTTATATCGTATGAAATTATCCACTCACTCAGGCATCGGTCCCAAGGGCAGAGAGGTTTTATGGCTCTAAAGATAGATATCAGCAAGACTTACAATAGGGTTTAGTGGTCTTTTCTGTTATCCATTATGTGTGCATTTGGTTTCGATATAGTATGGAGATCTTTGGTCCTTACCTGCATGCGGTCCATCCAGTATACGGTTAGCTCAGATGGCAAGAATACCGCCCATTTCACAACTGGACGGGGGATTCGTCAAGGTGACCCTTTGTCTCCCTATCTTTTCCTTTTCTGTATGGAAGGTCTGTCTCGAATGCTCAATCAAGCTGAAAGGAATGTGACTCTTTATGGGGTATCATTGTCCAAGGGAGCCCCGGTGGTGTCTCACATTTTCTTTGCAGACGACCGTTACATCTTCTGCATGGCCGATAAGAACGAAGCTGAGCAAGTTCAACAAATCCTGCATTCATTCGGTCAAATGTCGGGATAGGTAGTCAACAAGGCCAAGTCCTCTATATTTTTCAGTACAAAAACATCGCCAGAGGACCGGGCAGCCTGTTGCGGCATTTTAGGCATTCAGGAGATCTCAGGTCCATCCATGTACTTGGGAGTCCCGAACATGCTGGGTAGACGCAAATGACAGAGCCTCTAGTTCTTATATGATCAGATAGTGACAAATATAGGGTATTGGGGACGGCCAGATGCTGTCAGCAGGTGGAAAAGAGGTGATGATTCGTTCGGTGCTTCAGGTCATGCCGATATATGCAATGAGCATATTTCTACTGGCTCGAGAATCCATCAACAAGATCCATGTTGCACTAGCATGGTATTGGTGGTCGGGGGACCCCTCATGGAAACAAGTCGATTATCTGGAAGGATTGGAAGAAGCTCTACAGGCAGAAAGAGGACGAGGGAATGAGATTCCGAGATATGAGAGATGTGAACTTAGCCATGCTGGCCAAAATGGGATGAAAATTCTAGACCCATCCAGATAGTTTGGTAGCTCGCCTCTTCAAAGCTCGGTACTTTTTGACGGGTGAATTCTTATCCGCAGGTGGGGGTAACAACCCAAGTCAGATATGGTCAGGACTCCGGGCTACTCAGGCTTTACTCCGGCAGGGATTGATTCGTACTATTGGGGATGACTGTTCGACCCTGGTTAAAGGTACCCCCTGGCTCCTAGGGAATGACCCAATCATCCCACCTCATACCTGTCTTACCCCAGACATGAAGGTCTCAAATTTAGCCTCGAGCATGGGTACGTCATGGGATATTCCGAAGCTTCAGCACAACTTTCCACCTGCTATAGTGGAGGATATTTTACAAGTTCCATTTCCCCTTCCGCACCACACAGACAAATGGTCTTGGAAATACAACATCCGAGAGGTTTATTCAGTTAAGGAAGGGTATAGAGCCCTATCCCGGGAGAATGGCCGATGGCACGTATCGGTGGGGGCAACGGTCTGGATGGGCATATGGGACCTAGACATCTAGCCGCGCACAAAGATCTTCCTCTGGCGGGCATTATCAGACACCCTGCAAGTAGCAGTCAATTTGCGCACCAAATTCGTCTTGATATCGAGCGTTTGTCGATCTGTCAGGCTGATCATGAGACTACGGACCATCTCCTCCTTCACTGCCCCTTTGCCCAGGCCGTCTAGGAAATATCAGGTACACAGGTTCCTATTCCCCCATCTTGTAACTTACATGACTAGTTATATCTAGTACTGAATCTACCTGATATGAAGATGAAGAGAAGAATGGTACTGATTCTCTGGGAAATTTAGAAAGCACGAAACGGGAAGGTTTGAGACAATATTCTCTCCACTCCTCAGATCATCATAGCCACAATCCTCAGCAACCAATGCAGCTGGTCCGAGGCCCAAAGTGGCCGAGTTAAACCTACGACCGCACCTCCATGCAGGAAAACGGGCTAGAGCCCACCGCCCCCGACCTGGTCGACTATCAATGTAGATGGTGCAACTTTCGCCGATTCAGGACAATTTGGATGGGGATGGATCTGTATAACGGAAACAGGAGCAACCCTAGAGGGTAGGAGTGGTACAGAGTTAGGCATGTTAGGGCCTGAATTCGCTGGAGCTATGGCGATATGGCAGGCCTTGCAATGGGTTCAAGCGACACATCTTCCCAGAGTCATTATCCGTAGCGACGCCCAATATCTGGTACATCTGATTTAAGGGACTCATCAGGTTTTCTCCCCTCTGGGCCGACTGGTTGAAGACTGTCGGTCTCTTCTTGCTGTTCTCGAGGATGCCAAACTCGAGTATATTTCTAGGTCAGCGAGCAGAGCAGTCCACTGGCTAGCTTGGGAATCCCGTTCTGTGTCTGTCCAATCGTGGTTCGACTTCACTGTTCCGGATGCACTTAAATGTATTCTCTACCATTTCAAATAATTAATCTATATCCTTTCGCTTCAAAAAAAAGTGTGGGCGGGTGGAACATCCACGGATTAATCTATCATAATCTGTAATCCATCTATATTGTTGAAGAACAATAAAATTTGATCCACTATCCATTCACTTATATACGGATGAATAACGGATAGATGGCGGACCGTGCGGATAAACGGGTGGAGAAGATTACCGAATGTTTTTGCACACCCCTAACCACAGCCACACCAAACCCACAAAATGATTAACTACTTTCTCTATACATGTATTTCACTTATTTTATGTCACTCACAAGTTTGGGCTTGGCCCAATCCGTTAATAATCACTCCCCTTCGCCTTTTTTCTTTTCTGCGCGATAGGCTTCGAACAGCAGGTAGCCACCACTCCCTTCGCCGGCAGCAAGCAAGTCTTCTTCATCACGATTCACGGAAACTCAATTACTCAAGGTAAGCTCTTGATTCTCATCACTATTTTCGTTGATTTTTCTTGAATTGAAATTCAGACCTAAAATTTTGTTGAGTTGTTATTTTGTTAGTAGTGTTGAGTTGTTATTTTGTTGTGTTTGTTGCTGATTGAATTTGTGTTGTCATTGCGTGTGAATGCTGAATTTTAGGGCTCATGATTTGTAAGGGTTTGCAAAATATTACACTGTGGTATTTATAATTTTTTTTGCTTTGTTGATTAAAAAAGGTAGTCAAATTAAGACCATGGAGGTAAAGAGGGGTAAATTAAGGTTCTGAGAATATGAATTAGTGTGAGGCCATAAACATTATAATTTCATTTATATCAATGTGTTCTAATATAATTTTTAATATATATCTTTTATGTGGATTTTTGCAATGCCAGTTTATTAAGAATATGATCATGTGAGCGGTTTTGATATTCATTGTTTTTAATGTGTCATGGAATGCTTATACGAGTCAATGTGTAAAGTTCTATTTTTACTTTATCAAGTTTAAAGTAATATATTTAATAGGAACTTCTTAAATTTAATTAAGTTTATTTAAATTGTAGGATGCGAAAGTTTTTCCCGTCTACACCAAGATTCATGGAACCAAATGCTTCTATTCTTGACTCAATTCAAGAAGCCTATATTTTAGAATCGTTGTTTTTTTTATTAATTATCGATGGCTACCCCTAAAAAAAATTCCTGGTTCCGCCCCTGGTTATATCATCACTAGACATTTGTGTGTAAATTTAGATTCTCAGCTATCCTCTATTTTCTGAAAGAATATTTGTTAACTGTGTGGGTACATGGATATTTTATTTCAGTTAGGTTCTTATTATGAACTGTGATAGTCTGCTTTACTTGCAAAATTTGGCCTTGCATTTAGCTATTGAGTACTTAAAATATTTTGGCCTTTGAATTTTTCTCCTGTAAAAGCCATCTTGTCTATAAAATAAAACTGTGCATTTTGCTGTCTAGCTTTGTTTTGCTTGGGAAATTATGAAATGGGTTCGAGGGGGAAGTTGAATCATAGATTTTACAATGGGGTTACCGTTGATGCCACTTTTAGCATTTCTCATCAATCTATTGTCAGTATGTCTTTTAGTTCTGTCTCTTTTTTCCTTTCTATTTAACAGTGTACGATTGAGGTAATCAGTTAATGTATTAGGTTTAAGGTTCTCACAAGGGTTATGTTGCTCAGTGGTACAAGGTCAGCTATAAGTATATTTATCATGTTCTTAAACCCGTGCTTTCAAACCCAGGCTCATGTCACTTTTGGGATCATATGGTAAATAAGAAAAGCGGATATGTTTGTGAACATGCGTCAAACATACTTCTATACAAAATTGAGTTTATGTTTTGCCAAACAGCATTTAGGATTATTGCATGTTCTACTTCAACTCTTAGTATGAAGTATGATAACCATTCTTCCCTTAATGTTTTTTTCTTTCTTGCAGTTCAAAAATATTTTGCAGTAGCTATGGCACTAAGATTGGTTACTAGAAAGTTGGGAAGTAAACTGTTGCCCATGTTCTCTTCTGCTTCTCTGCTGCATTCCCATGCCACGAGCTTTGGTTTGTTCTCACTCTCTCTAGTATTCTCTAGTGTGATATGCATAGCGATCACCTTATGTATCTCGTCATAAATGATGCTTATGCTCCTTGTATCGGTCCGGAAGCTATTCCCGTTGTTTTTGCTGTTAGTTAGATGCAAATGTCAGATATGCCAAGCTCTCCTTGTAGAAAGGCCAGGTCTAAATGTGAATTACGTGCTGCATAGGGTACAGGTGGTTATGAGTTTGTGTTGAATAATAACAAATGAGAACTTCATTTTCAGGATTCAAAGAAGTGAAGGAAGAAGAAAAAAGCCACTTGGTTGGTAATGTCTTCAGTAATGTTGCTTCAAGTTATGATCTCATGAATGATGTGATGAGTGCCGGGTTACATAGATTATGGAAGGATAGGTTACACTCTTGTTGTCTTCAGCAAATATATAATGTTTGCTACTTGCTGCACCTTGCTCTACCAATGCTCTATGTCTCCAATTTTGCAGACTGGTTTCCAAATTGAACCCGTTTCCTGGAATGAAACATCTTGATGTTGCTGGCGGGACAGGTTAGCATAGTGGAATTTTGTATGTAAAATTTTTTGAGGTTGCTAGAGGTAATGCAGAAGATCATGCATTGGTAACTGCTGGGTACGAAAATTTAATTGAAACAAGGGCTATGAATTTACATGTGCTCTGCATAAGGAAAGTTTTCTTACTTTCACATTTTTTTATTGGCAATTTGTACAACTGTATGTACCAAGGTTTGAACTCAAGACCTTGCTTATGTAGAAGCAACATCTTTTTGCCACTTGACCTAACTTCGGAAACTTACAGTTAGCTTCTTTTTCTCTTACTGATTGTCTAAAGGATAATGGATATTGTTTTACCTAGATTATTCTGAAATGATAACCGGATAAGATGAATATTAAATCAGCTAGTTCTAGTTATGAAACAGTGGATGTGGTGTTCAGATTTACATGTGTGGTGTTTAAACTACGTACTCATTAACTTTTGAAGGGGATGTTGCTTTCAAGATCCATGAAACTATCAATAGTGTGAAACGTAGAGCATTACGAGATATTTATGAAGATGGTTTACAGGAAGATACTCAAATATATGTATGTGACATCAACCCGAAGATGTTAAATGTTGGCAAAAAGCGTGCCGAAGAGAGAGGTAAATAAACCTTAAGATAAAATGTATGTTATCTTGTTCCTGAAGTAGTGATTATCAAAAGCATTATTCTGTTTTTTTAGGGAAATGAAAAGTGTCTCCTGTTCTTTTTAGGTCTTGGTGGTGACAAGTCCCTGGTATGGGTGGAGGGAGATGCAGAAGCTTTGAGTTTTGAAGATAATTCAATGGATGCTTATACAATTGCATTTGGGATTAGGAATGTAACACATATAGAGAAAGTTCTTGCTGAAGCTTACAGGTGATATGATTACTTTTTTACCAAGTTGACGTGGTTCAAGTTTTTGTCCATTTATTCATTTTAGTTTTTGCTCTGATTAAATTCTGCTGCTGACAAATATGATCTCCCTTCTTTGATTTTGCTTATCAGGGTGTTAAAACACGGTGGAAGGTTCCTTTGCCTTGAGTTGAGTCACGTGGAGGTTCCCATATTTAAGGATTTGTGAGCATCTCTAATGATTCCATATAGGAAAAGGCTGGCCCTAGAAAACCACGTGCTTTACTCATTATAATGTTTCTGATTTGCTACATCAATTCTTCACTTGTCCTGAACTTGGATGCTGCCCTAGGCTCAAACTTTAGGGAGATCGGGCTAAAACTACCTGCCATTATCAGCAAAATGTTGGCAACCCAATTCAACCTATTATCCTGAAAGAAAATTTCCATTCAATCAAAAACGCATTCTTGAAATTTTGACCTCATCATACTCACTCCGATGTTCCTTTTATTATGTGAAGACATGTTATGGCTGTGTTGAACAACTTTGGTGACATTGTCGTACATACACACATTTTTAAAATGACACTGATTATTATAAATAAATAAAACATTTGAGTGGGAAGTAAAATAGAAAAGCGAACAAAAATCATTTCCCAGAGTGAAAATATATTAATGTTGATGAATACCCTGTGTATTCTTAATGAGTGACATCCTTGTTTTTTTGTTTAGCTGTGATTTGATGATTCCTTGTGTTGTAATGCAGTTATGATTACTATTCATTCTCAGTGATTCCATCGCTAGGAGAGCTGGTTGCAGGTGATCGGAAATCCTACCAATACTTAGTTGAGAGCATTCGCCGTTTTCCCCCACAGGTTATCATTTTGACTTGTACTGTAATTTAGCACAAGCAGCTAAGGTCCAATAAGACCCATTGGATCCAAAATGAATATGCTATAATGGAGTTGTTATAATATGAACAAATGTTGAAATGCAGGAGAAATTTGCTACAATGATTGCAGATGCTGGGTTCCAGAAGGTTGACTATGAAAATCTTGTTGGGGGAGTGGTTGCCATTCATTCAGGACTGAAATGTTAGAGCAACTTTGATCACGGAAGTCTGAGGTTGACTTTTCATAATAATTATTTTCTTCTCTGGAACAGATTGTAGTAGATTTTTTTGATCAGCAAAGGTATTATAAATCCACAGTTTCCAAAGAAAGGAAAAAGGGAGGCTGCAAGATTGCAGTTGAAATACAGAAGCATCTCTAATAAAGATGAAGAGCATGAAACCAATGAAAACAAAATAGTAGATGACATTATAATGTAAGGTTATGAGACCAATTGGCAATTTAGTCATAGAGGGTACTCTTCAAACTGTAGTCGTGTTGAGGTTCTAAAATGAAATTGTAATCAATGGGAGTAACAGTTGATGAATGCATTTAAAACCTTTTTTTTATAAGCTATGCATTTTTGTCAAAAAATTAAGATGTGCCTAAGTGGGGTCATCTCCTGCTCGTCGTTTGTTTTTGTTGTTTGCCCACTTATTGTATATCCTTCCTACCGGAATCTTGGGTCTCTAGTAGGTGTGGTTGTTGTTTTTAGTAGTGTGTTCGTCAGGTCTTTCAACCGGCAGATTTTTCTAGATCTTTGATAAAAAAAGACCGACCTGACAGTTTGGTTTTTAGGCGTTGTGTCGCCTTTTTTGAGAGCTATCATCTCACTAGTTGTCCTTCGAATTCCCGAGAACGACCAGTGAATGCACCATTTGTGTTACTCGATCTTTATTAAATTATTATTGAATCCCTTTTTTCGAAAAAACTAATTATTTGCATAAATGCTAGAGTCACTCCAACCGGCCAAGACGTCCTCTACTTCTCCTCTCATCCCTCTTCTCTCTCCTCTGACTACGGTGGAGGGGTCATTCTCCCTCGGCCAAGCAACCCCGGTGATCAAACCCCATCGAGGTCGATCGCATAAAACACTAGGGCTTGCTTCTCTTGCAAACAAGCCTAGGGCTCCGAGTCTTCAACCTCCATCTGACTTGGCGGCCGCAACGGCTATGATTGACCCCCCTCCACCAAGAGTAGGACCGGTTAGGGTTTCGCTTGTGGCCCTACCTGAAGTCGCCTTGGCGTCTTCTGCAAGTAACCCTAGGGAGGTGCCTCCTCAAACTATTGTTGTTCCGGTGGTCGCGGCGGAGAGGGGGCAACCTCGGATAAGCTTCGGGCCCCTGAGGTTCCTCCTGGCTTTGCTCCCCTGGCTGTATCTACTCCTACTGTGGCGGCCTTGAAGAACACATAACCAGACCATGTTCCTTCCTCTCCACGCTATCAACATCTTGCCCAAGGGAAGGCTCCGATGGAGGGACCGGAACGGACGGTGGTTGCGGAAAATATGTGTGTGTGGGGGGGGGGGGGGGGGGGGGGGGGGGGGCTTACCCCGAACCTTGACCGGATCCCCATCGTCCCTGTTGGTCTGAATCTGCCCCGGGGGGTGGTTCGGGGTCGACAAGTCTTCAAGTCCAGAGATGTTGGTCCCACCTTTGAGCCTACACCGGCGGGGCCAACCCTGGAGATTAACCTCAACAATCTTCAAGACGGCTTCTCAGCCTACTTGCTGGAAGATGAGGAGGTGGAGGTCGTGATGCCGAGTGCATCCCTCACTGTTGGCCCGCCAACAATTTGCTATGATGGAAAAATTGTGGGTGGCCAAATCACCTCGAAAGGACGTGCTACTCCGAGTCATCACCAAGGCATGGGGGAAAGCCGTAGAGGGCCTGGTCATTAAGGACATCAGGCCAGGGGTATTCGAGTTCTACTTCGAGATGGAAGCTGCGCGCACGTGGGTCCGTAGAAACGAACCTTGGTGCTTTGACGGACGCCCTATCCTCCTTGGGGATTTGGATCTGATGGCTAGGGAGCCTTCGGCCTTGGATCGGCTCCAACTCTGGGCCTATGCTCACGGTCTCCCTCCCTTGGTGTGAACCAAGACAACGGGGGAGACGATCGGCTCGGTGTTGGGGCTGAGGGTTGAGGTGACATGTGACAAGTGGGGCACATGTTGGGGAGGAACTGTTCGGATTCGATTATGGCATCTGATAAATCGTCCCTTGCGTCGTCATCTCCTGCTTCGATTTCGGGAATTTCCAGAACCAATTCAAGTAGCTCTCATGTACTCTAAGTTACTTGATTTATGTGGAAATTGTGGGATGATTGGACATGGCATCAAGCAGTGTCCCCGGGAAGTGGTGGGAACCCCGCGGTTCGACTCTTCTATGCTAGAGTATCAAAGGGATCGGGAAAAGAAGGTATATGCGATGGGTTGGAACCTGGTATCCATGACTACTGCACCTAAGGGACCGTTGTATCGAGGTAGCGGGCCGATTGTATCCCCGAATACTGCACCTAATAGTGCAAGTCCTCGGGGCGCCACCAGGCCCCGCTCGGTGGATCCGGGTTGGAAAAGTCTGGTGATCGGCGGATCTGTGGTGGCCGAAAGCCTGACAACCCGACCCTGCCTGTGCGCAGGGATAGAAGTGGACCTAGAACTGTGTCTGAGTCTAATACAGGGGCGGGATTTGGGGGAGTGAAACGGTGTTCTACTGGTGAACCTCCGGAGGAACAAGAACGGACTGGAAAGCATTTCCGCATGGAGGAATGAAAAGAATCCAGTGCTCTAGAGATTGGCCCTTGGAGGGGTCCCTGGTTAGAGCGCTGCCTCCCGACGAAGTGTATGATAGCAGGTTCATTCATATCTGTGCATGCAACGTTTAGGCAAGACCTCGAGCAGTCGTTGTCTACTTCGTTTAGTTTTACTTTTATTATGTAGCCTTTGTGGCACATCATTTAATACCGTCAATGGCGATTTTAGTTTAACAAGAACTGCGATACCATTGTGTCTTATGTCTGTTTTTCGTGGTCAGAGATTTATCCCTGATGCACTCATATGTACGGAAATTTAAGTTAATGAAATTGCACCTTTCGCTAAAAAAAACTAGCATAATATAAAAAACAATTAGCATAATTTTATTGTCTCACTTAGTTTTTTTTTAGCAAAAGAAACGAGTTTTATTCATATGAAGTTAACAAACATAACGAGGAATCAAAGGAGAGTAGTATATCCGAACATTGACTACAACTAATCCTCCAAACAAACCTGAGGTATAGTCGGGTTTTTTTAGAGAACAAAAACTTAGATTCACCAGTAGACAACGAGACCAAACTAAAACAGAAAAGAAGAAACCAAGAGTCAGCCAATAAGACTCCGGACGACTACCCAAACTTGACCAAAAAACCATATCCGGCTCAACCTGATCCTACCCGTCGTAGCCTAACAACTTATGGATCCGCTGAGAACCTTAGGTGTCTGGTAGATGCGTGTGGTGTGGGGAGAGATCACGTGATATGATGGATGGACCCCCTTATAAGATGGGCTTCCGGTCCTCCTATGAAGCCCCTCATGCCATGTCCTTATAAATCCCAGCGAGGTTGCTTTTCAGCCCTCACCTGAATGCCTATTATTCCTTCCAACCCATACTCCCCTCTCTTCCTGCAGAGGAAGACGGACATCAACTCTAAGCCCCCGGGAGAAACCCTAGATATCCTCTAGGAAAATCATTGGTTCACGTTGTACCTATTCCCGAGTTAGGCAGAATGGTGGACGTCACTTGTATAAAAGATTAATACATAAAAAATGGAAGTTTGGGTTATATGTAAGAAAAAAAAAGAGATTTGGGGGTTTAAGTAAGGGTAATGACATAAATTCGCAGTTTAAGTACTTGAAACCAAAATAAACAATTTTTTTATAAGCTCGAAATTATATTAATAAAACCAATTCCAAAAAAAGGAATCGGAATGTCTGATTCAAGAAGAATCCAGATAAGTAGCAACGATTACAAAAGAGCTCTTGAACAGAGGGGCCTAACCCCGGAAAACAAGAGGACATAAGTCCAAAACCGGAAAAAAAACCAAACAGATTCAACCCTCGTCAGTGACCCAATCTTCATCCTCCGAAGTGAGAGTCGGATCGTCGAAAGCCTTCTTCTTCTGAGCTGGCTGACCTAGTTGACGTTTCGAGCTTTAGCAACCTGCTTCCAAACGTCAAAATGATTAACGAGTCGTTCACGACTCAAAGAACGATTTCTAGGTTTACACTTTCCAGTATAATAATCTGTTAAGTGCTTAACCAATTCACACCCGCAATTGTTCCAATGGTCTCCACATCTGCTCGTCTCGAAATGCCTTCTACGCCGCACCCAACCCACCTTCGTAAGAGGACCTCCAAGTTCTGTCTCAAGGCCGCGAGGGTGACCACCCTCTCCCTCAGCCCAGAAGAAAAGTAGTTTAGACGTCCCAACCACGACCAAGGACACAGCTATCCCAAGATCCATTGAGACGAGGTCTGCTAAGCAGCTTCGCCGAGGCCAATGAGTGGTCCCACCAGCAACGAAATATGTGTGGGGACGCTTCTCCCTGTATGTCTGTTATCCCCTCTAATGCCCCTGATATTCTACCACATGCATTTTCAGGTCGATTCAGGAAATGATTATCCTCAACGAATTCTCGTCCACAACAACTAACAAGGCGATTGCCTTCCATCTATTCGCCCTGGTATTACCGAGCATCCTATAAGGGCTAGCTTTCATTATCTACGCGTTTAAACTATACCTCAGTCTTTTTTTCATCGTTTTAATATTTTTGTATGTTTGATTTTTACCATTAATAAAATTCCTATCATGCTTGAAAAAAATAAAGCGATCTTTCGTCCCCTACTTGGGTCTAGTTACATGACTGATCAATAGAACTGTTCCAACACCTTATCCTTGTCATGGAAATGATGAAATGATATTTATACCATGTAAATGACATTAATTGGTGTTTAATTAAGACAGTGACATTTCTTCTGTTTATAACCTAAGCATGACAATGCTATTCGAGAATATTTGTCTCCAACAAGTTTACGTTGGAGAAGTACATTTTGTTTGTTAGCCTGAAAGGAGCAATCAATGGAGCACTGTGCCATGTTCTCCTAATAAATTTCCTTCAGTTCTGTGAAAATCATATCTGCTTCTTCAATCTCACATACATTCATTCATGAGCTTGTACGATACCCATATGAAATGTAGGAGTGAAAAAGAGTCTCGTATCCATTAAACAAACGATCCAGAAAATTTTAGGAGTGACACCGTTTTTTTTTTTTTTGTCAAATTTGTATTTAGTAGCTGACACGGACAATTATTTTTATTTCATTTTTTTTTTTTGAGAATAACCATTGCAATTGTATTAAAACATAATAAGGTAGTTTGGTAGGTACACAAATGTACCCTACCTACATAAACAAATCCAACTAATAATTAGAAATGAAACTGAAAGCAATAAATTCGGCTCTGGTAATGGGTTGCGGACGAAGGGGATATCTGCGGTAGCGTCTGGTGACACCGATACAGCATGCTTCTTCCAAATGGGACGAGGCGAGCCAACCAAGTTTATGGGAATACTAGTGGACCTACATCTCCCCCGGTGTGTCAGCGTGCGTCGTCCTCCCTGAATTGATAATGTTAGGGCTCCTGAACGCGGGATTGCTGACTCCGGACTAGCAGGGGAGACAAATATCAACTGATGATGGTGCCGTCTCCATCCATCCGCCGGGAAGGGGCCAAAGTTGACCCACCCCTCCCCGGGCCACCTAAGACTCATTCCTGTAGGCGGGGGTGCTTGACGCCCCCCACCGCTGCCTGTAATTGGGTTGTGCCATGACCCAGGCCAGGCCCGACCCAGCCATCCCTAGATCCTAACCCAGGAGACCTGCCATCCCGTGCCTCCCGACCCGATCCGGCTCTCTGATGGAGGCCCAGTGAAGTGACACTCCGGCCCATCAGGTCCACCCCGAGCCCAGCACCACCTAGGTCCAGCACGTGACAAAACCCAGCCCGTCCAGCAGCCAACCTCGGCCCAGCAAGGTTGTCGGCCCGTCCCCAGCTCTGGCCCGTCATCGAAACCCTAGCCCGAGCAGCTCCTCGACGCCGCTAGCCGGACCCAAGAACCTGTCGGGCGCCATCCTCCGCCATTGCCGCTGTAATAGGGCTAGCTGACCTCCTCTGCCAATACGCCGCCGCCGTTCCTGACCTCTGAACTTCCCCGTCACGAGCTATCCTCTCCGATCCCCGCCAGCCTATCTTCCCCTCCTGGCGCGCCGAGATCCAGCAAATACACTTTCGGATACACGATCCCCATGGTGGACTCCGACGGCGAAAACCCCCCCGGGAGCCACCGTCCCCCACCTGCGACAGGACCCCCTCGGGAGCCGCCACTGATCGCAAAGCCCTAATAGGGCTGCGTCTGCTACCCAAGCTATTCCAAGGAATAGCTTCTCCATGGATGGTGGTTGCTTCGAAGCTCGGAAGCATCATCATGACTAGAACCATGGCCTTGATCATGGCCATGGTCCATCCTTCCACTATGTGCGGCGCCGCAGCAGTAGGGCAGAGAGAAGACATTCTCACTTAATTCAATTTTTTTTATTTCATAGTTGGCACGTAAAATTAATGATATTTTAATCAACTTTTATATCATATGGATATGAGAATTATAACTTATTCGTTGAATATTGAACATGATAACGGTAACTAATTAAGTATAGTGATTTTCGGCCAGCATTCCCAGTTAAATCGCTGTCTTTTGAGTATATAGATTAAAGAGTCTTCTTCTTCGTTGGGTTTCCTCCCCCAGGATTTGAAAGAGCTCAGCAGGACATCAATAGGAAGAGGATTTCCGAGGTGGTGGAGGCGCCGGAGACAGAGGCGTGCAGCTCAAGCACTGAAAAAATCAAAGGAGATGGTTTGCTTATTTTGGAAATGGGGAATGAGATGATTAACAGAACCTCCAGTGAAGTGTTTTAGGAGCTATGTCCTTGTCAAGCTGTCATGCGGCCTATCACTTACAGGGTCGGCCCAATGATTATTGGGGCCTAAAGCGCGAATTGATCGATGTCTTTTTTTTTCTTTTTTTATTTCATAGTTGGCACGTAAAATTAATGATATTTTAATCAACTTTTATATCATATGGATATGAGAATTATAACTTATTCGTTGAATATTGAACATGATAACGGTAACTAATTAAGTATAGTGATTTTCGGCCAGCATTCCCAGTTAAATCGCTGTCTTTTGAGTATATAGATTATAGAGTCTTCTTCTTCGTTGGGTTTCCTCCCCCAGGATTTGAAAGAGCTCAGCAGGACATCAATAGGAAGAGGATTTCCGAGGTGGTGGAGGCGCCGGAGACAGAGGCGTGTAGCTCAAGCACTGAAAAAATCAAAGGAGATGGTTTGCTTATTTTGGAAATGGGGAATGAGATGATTAACAGAACCTCCAGTGAAGTGTTTTAGGAGCTATGTCCTTGTCAAGCTGTCATGCGGCCTATCACTTACAGGGTCGGCCCAATGATTATTGGGGCCTAAATCGCGAATTGATCGATGTCTTTTTTTTCTTTTTTTATTTCATAGGTGGCACGTAAAATTAATGATATTTTAATCAACTTTTATATCATATGGATATGAGAATTATAACTTATTCGTTGAATATTGAACATGATAACGGTAACTAATTAAGTATAGTGATTTTCGGCCAGCATTCCCAGTTAAATCGCTGTCTTTTGAGTATATAGATTATAGAGTCTTCTTCTTCGTTGGGTTTCCTCCCCCAGGATTTGAAAGAGCTCAGCAGGACATCAATAGGAAGAGGATTTCCGAGGTGGTGGAGGCGCCGGAGACAGAGGCGTGTAGCTCAAGCACTGAAAAAATCAAAGGAGATGGTTTGCTTATTTTGGAAATGGGGAATGAGATGATTAACAGAACCTCTAGTGAAGTGTTTTAGGAGCTATGTCCTTGTCAAGCTGTCATGCGGCCTATCAATTACAGGGTCGGCCCAATGATTATTGGGGCCTAAAGCGCGAATTGATCGATGTCTTTTTTTTCTTTATGAAAAATATATAAATAAAAAATAAGTAAACATGTTCGTATAGAAATATTTTACTATATGATATTGAACAAATGAAATTGAAAATCTACTTATAACACTCAAAATCTAAAATAAACGATATCACGATGAAGATTAATTTCTAACAAAACAACCTCCATGGATAAGATGTACCATCTAGAAGTCTATACAAAAATCTAAAAGCTTAAGGATTCACATTTATCTATAAACTAGATACATTCATGTCAAGTTAAAATATGACAGGTTCAAGATAATTCTAGACAGTTACATCAAATTATGTTAGCTTATATGTGACGTCGTGTATGTCTAGGGTATTAGCATCAACTTCTATAAATTTCCTTACTTAAATTATTTTCTAGACAATTATAGTGTATATTAGTAACCCGATTTTTAATATTGTCAAACACACCGAGACTCATTCTTTTAGTCTATGAACTCCATGGATTATTCTTCGATAAATGATCTTTTTTTACCAAACATATTCGTACAAAAACCAAACATTCTAGCACCGGTTGTTAATATGTGCATATCTTGTTTTCTTTTCACTAAGAGAATATTGATATATTTTTAATATTTATCTTTATATGCATAGTTTCATTATTTGAATGTCTGAGAAATTGGTTTATAAAATACTAAGGGAAGTATGAGATATCAAATCAAATATTCAATATATTTCTCATATGTTTGTTTTGCATTCTTTTTGCTTTAATAGGACATCTATATCCAATATTGAATTTTTTTTTTTCAATTTTGACAACTTATTTTTTCAGATTATTTTTGTTTGAGCATTTCCGTAATGAAGTTTATAAATTTATTGTGATTCCTCAAACAAGTACTATAGTGTATTGATATATAAATATTCGCGCTTCTTTTTTGATGTATTACATTGTTTTTTTATCCTTATTTGTAATACATTGATCATTGGTAAATGGAACTTGTTTCGTTAATGATAGTTTTTCACTGCAAAATAAATATCTATAAAGTTGTTAGAATGTTCAACCATCACGAAAAATTGTCACTGCGAAACAAACATCCATAAAGTTGTTAGAATGTTCAACCATCAAGAAAAATTGTCTTTCATTTGGATGAAAAAATGCTTTTCTGAAAAACAAATTTGAATAGAGATCAAAATTAGGCATAACTAGTATTAAATTTTAATTTCAATATTAGAAGTCTAATATTTTCATTTGATTAAGTTTGATCAAATAATAACAGATCTTTAATTTTCATGGGTTATTTCTCACTCGATGTCTTAAACGGCTTCTTATTTATTTTACGGGGCCTTTTCTGATCGGTGGCCTTAAACGATTGCTTAACTCACTTAAAGCTTAAGCCGGCCCTGATCACTGGTTCTCGACGTAGGAGGTGTTGCAGGACATGGTTGTACCGCCGCTCGCCTCAGGATCCTGTAACGACGCGCATCAATATGACAGGGGCGACATGACCCCATCGGCTAGTCGTTGATCCAATGACGAGGAGACACATGTCCCACCCGTTTAAAAAAACCATTTTCTATAAATTTATTATCTACTCTAAACTTAAAATCACGACTCTTTTCGTCTACAAGCTTTCTTCCATGGTCGACACCGATGGTTACGAATTACTCCTCGAAGATATGAAAGTGAACGAATTCGTGAATGAAGAAAAAATCCACTCTCAAATTCAACCCTTAGGCTCGCTCATCCAACCCATCCAATCGGCTTCGTTGTAATTCAACCCAGAACAACCTTCCCAATCAGCGTCGTCCAAGCGCTCGAGGAGCCGGGGAAAAAATCAATATTATCTGGACCTCCAAGGATCATGTGGAGCATTGATGAGGAGGAATGGTTAGCAAGGGCATGACTAAATAATTCTCTTGATAGTACTGGAGGGAAGGGAAAAACACCAAAGCATAATGTACTCAAGCAAGCGTACGTGGTTGAACGACAATTGCAACTACACATCGAACGAAGGAACCAAGCATGATTTGAGCGAAGGTTAAAGCCCAAGGAAAATGGCAACGGACTGAGAGGGAGGACACCTATGCTATTGACACATCTAAGTTTCTAAGTGTTCAGGCGACGAATTTGTGCTTCACTACTGAGTGCAAACAAAAGACCATCCGTAGTTTTCTTGATTTTTTTTCGCAACAATTAGTAACCAAGACACCTCAACGAAGAGCCAACAAAAATAGGATGCTCGAACCATGCTTTTATAGAACATCATGAAACAATTGGGACAACTTTGAATTTGCATCGCATTGTAAAAATAAATGATCATTTTTTATGTTTTTATCCTCCCTGTATGTTTTTGTTCCCAGAAACTTAATGAACAAATGATCAGTTTCTCGTTTTCCGTGTTTTAACCACTATTCGAGGAATATTGGTTGACTCGTCTCCATTACCATGACACAGTCGACGCGTCCATCCCTATAAAAGCCCCCTTCCTCCTTCATTTCACCCACACATTCTCTCTAATCCTCTTGTCACGCCCCAAATCCGGTTTTGACCGGACTCGAGAAGTGAACTAAAACAAATATAAATAAAAGTAATTTTAATAATAAAAAGGTCTCAAATAACAGTTTTACAAGCTCCAAATAATAACACGAGTTAACAACTCGGGAAACCAAATAGTAAAACGGTTTAGAAACGGTAAAATTGTACGTCTCTAGACAAAGCTAGCCTAAGACCCTCGCTAGCTCCCAAGCTCTGAGAATCCCGCTAGACCAAATCCCGCTCAAGACCTGTAGAACAATAAAGTAAAGGGGTGAGCTTTCGCTCAATAGGAAAAAGTAGTTAAGGTGATGAGTGTCCGCTCGTCACCATGAGTAACCGTCTAATTAGGGCATACTAGTACAACATAACTAACTTCCAAACCGGGGTTCATAGCCAAACTTACAACACACTCAAACGACCACTTACGCACCATAAAACAAAACCAAACAACAACCGTATCAACACACAAAGCAATCAGTACACGTCCCGTACCGCAGTCCCCGAACTCCAACATATCATACCAGAAAGTCATCGTATCATCTCGGACAGCCCCTCGGTCCAGGGGAGACACATGCGTCGGGGCGGCCGGAAACGTTCTCTAGGAACGCATCTCATCGGGGGGCCCGGAAATGTCCCCAAAGGACCATAGATCATCGGGGTAGAAACACGACCCGTAGGCCCAACCACGACCCGTAGGCCCAACCACGACCCGTAGGCCTAATATGATATGGCCCGTCGGCTCCGACCCGTCAGCCCAATACGACCCATAGGCCCAACACGACCTGTAGGCCCAACACGACCCGTAGGCCCAATCACAATATGGCCCATCGGCCCAATACAACCCGTAGGCCCGACACAACCCGCCGTCCTAGATGTCCTACACCGGCATACCCCCTCGATGTAGGCATCGTACCAGAATAACACACCGGGGGACCGCGCATATGTGGGACCACATTGTCGGACTAGGTACTACCCTACACCGGCACCCTCCCTCGATGTAGGTACCATACCGGAATACAACCCTCTTAGAATACACACAAGATAATGTTACGCATCGTAATGTCACAGATCAAATACGACTCAACAAGCCCAACAATCTTACCACAATTACACACTACATCAGTCTATCACTCACCCGACCATATCACAACCAAGGTTTCACATTATATCACACACGGCACACTTGCCCACACAAAGCAACAACATGTTACACCAAATATGCTATAGCTTGACTCTTAAACTTATCGACACTAAGTCACACAGCATGCATCTCAAAACAGATCAGGCAATTCAATCAGCACACAACCTAAGGCTCGATATGGCCATTCTACCAGCACGACAATTTCCCAGAATAATGAAAGCGGCTAACACTAGTGAATCACATCCTACTTGTTACGAAGACTCGTCCGGTTATTTTATAATATAACGATCGTTCCAGTTTTTATTATTACCTAGCATGCATACTAGTAACTTTCCACAATTAAACCGGTATTCGCTACTTTCCCTACCTCAAGAAGAACAAACAACTACGTCTCCTAGCTGCTGACGTCCGGGCCTACCTCCGGTCTTCTCCACGATCGAGGTCTAAGCCTGGTTTTAACAAAAAGGGACGGTAATCAGTCCCGGTCCAGTCTGTAACAGTCCTCTAATCCAGAACGTGTCGTTGTCGATTCACGAGCTCCTCCTCCATACACTTCTTCTCTCTCCCCCCTTTTTTTTTTTGCAAAGAATGAGTTCGTCGGTTGGTGGCCCCATATGATCCACTGAGGAAGAAATACATCTCATGATCATGTTGCTACAAAATGTTGAGGTTGGTGGAATATAATGAGAGAGACTTTACCTCAATTTCATAGCTTTAGGAGAAAAAAATTTCTTAAACGGGCGCAGAAACAAGTCAAGGATCATTGGGGAAATAACCGCCAAAAGTGCATGGACGTTGATGAGATCCACTGGGACCATGTCAAATATCGAAAAAGAGAAACCGATGAGGAAATCATGAGTGAGACGGATGCCGATTACAACGTCAAATACGAGAAATTCACAAAACATGTTTAGTGGAACTTATTCAAAGATCTGCTAAAGTGGCATCTCCACATTGGTGTGATTAAGTAGTTGCACTATCCTATGTTTGTATAACAGTCGTTTTTATAAATGTTGTCTTTCTTTACTCGAGATAAAATCCGTAATTTGTTTTGAGATCTTTTTCACATTATTAAAATTACAAAAATAGTTAACTATTAACTGGTGGTTTATCAGTATAAATCTAGTGGTAACAACTAGTGGTTTAGTAGAGAGAAGGTGAAAACGCTTTAACCACTAACTAGTGGTTTACCAAATAGATACGCTAAGGCAATACAAAAATTCAACGACTTTGAGTTGAGAGTTTTTTTTACCTTTTGTTACAAAGGCATATAAGAAATATTGTCATTATAGAAAATCACATGTTAGGGGTAGAGAAAGACCTTGCTTGGGAATGGATATTGTAGAAGCAGAAAAGGAAGGAGATTTATTTATATATCATTTATAGATTTACTTATCAAGGTTGTGTGAGAAATCGTTTGAATCTTCTGTTACAAAGGTTGGGATTCAACCAACCATCGAAAAAACTTCTAGAGAGAGGAGTTGTGACCTCTCTCTAGAAACTCCCTAACCTCGCTTTCGGTCTCGCCTCTTTCTTCAACTTTGACCACCGGTGACGGCCTCACGAGGCTGTTACCGGTGGTCACCTCCCTCCCCTCGTCCTTGTTTCTCCCTCCCCCTTCCTCTTTCCTTTCACAGTTCCCTTGCCTCCCTCCTCCAGCTTCGTCTGCCCAAATCTACTCGCCGGTGTCCTTTGGAGCCGTCTCTCACCGTTGTGGTTCATCTGGTTGGTGCTGGCTGCCAATGGGGTCGCGAATCTTCGTAGATCTGAGAGTGGGATGTCAGATCTGAGTCGAGGTAAGCTTCAACTCCCTTTCACCTAAGCCCACCTGAATCCGGCTCCTTGTCTTCTCTCTGGAAGACCTGGTGGCTGTCTCTCTCCCTTTGGGCCGACTAGTTGGTGTTGGCCGCCGTCGGGATCTCCATCTCGGAGATCGGAGAGACGGGTTCGGGTTGAACAAGGCCGATCCTTCACTAGACCCTCTCTCTTTCTATTTTGGACTGGCTCTCTGAACCCTTCTCTCATCAGCTTCCATTTCCCCGCCACGATGGTGTGGTCCGGGGCTCACGGTCGGGGTTGACCGTCGTGGGTTGTTTAGCCTTGTGGCTCCGTTTGAAGATTTTGGGGGTTGGGTTTGGTGGGGTTTTTCTCTGAGATGGGTGGTTGAGTTGGTTCTAGGGGGTCGTTCGTGTTTTCTGGGTGGTCGGTTTGGTGGTTGTGGCCGTGGGTTTGGTTGATTGGTGGTTCTGGTGGTGGATCTGTCCCGGTGCTTTTGGTCGCAGCTTCTCGTGGTTTCTGGCCTCCTTCATCAACTGTGGACTGATCGGTGGTGATTCGTGGTTTCCGATCATGTTGGTCGGGTTTCTTCTTCTCCGAGGTGGGTTCTGGTTGTTGTGAGGGCTTCGTCGGTGGCTCGGGGTTCGAGGTTCTCTTTTTTTCTTTTTTTTAGGGTTTTCGTTTTTTTGTTGCCCCTTGTTGTTTGGGCTTGGTTCAGGTTTGGTTTGGGCTCGGCCCGTGTACTATTTGTTGTTATCTTTTAGGTTTGGGCCCTGGGTTTTCTTCCTGTTTCTATTTGGGTATAGGCTTTGTTAGACCCAGCCTGTTGTAAGTTGGTTGTTATTGTTGGGCTTTTCAGCCCTTGTTGGTTTGTTCTTGTGAGGGGTTCTCCTCTTGGCCTAGGTATTCACTTTAATTCCTAGGTCTTTTATATAAAAAAAACTTGCTGATAAAAAAAAAACAAAGGTTGGGATTCTTGTGTTCATTCATCCTTTATTTAGAGAAGGAAGAAATTTGAAAATTGCTTATGCTTTGGTTTATTCAAAAAGAACACTATGGGGGAGACAAACAAAGTTAATATATAGAACTTTTTTTTTATAAGTAATCATTTTATTAATCCATTTTGAAGAGGAAGACCAGAGTATAGACAACAAAGTACAAAGCAAATTGCAAAAACAAGTCCAACAGAACATCACAAGAGCATAGTAAATGAATCTTCTTTTAATGAATCTTCAAGCCTTTGTCAAAACCTGATGAAATATCTTGGGTATACAATATATCTTGTTTCAAGGTTAAAAGGATTGTTATCGGGCTATCTGTCTGGGTCTAGACAGTCCAAAAGTTAATTGGGCCGTCTTTATTTGGAAGTTGAAGCTCCCATCAAACATTGCTCTATTCGATTGGTTAGTGGCATTATTCCTTCAAAATCCTTCCTAGAAGACTAAGGCATCGCTATCTCTTTTGCGGATTCAAAATGTACATTTTGCCCCCATATTTTCTTCCACATTATGTGGAGCTTCCCGAGGTCTTTTAGTCGTTGTGACCTTGTCTACTTATGGTGGTGAATTCATGTTTGTCTCTCGAATAACTCCAAAGATTTTATTGTTCATTGGTACAACCTCCAAACTAAAAAGAAACTAAGAATTCATTGTCTTCGCCTTTCTTATGGTGGTGAATTCATGTCTGTCTCTCGAATAACTCCAAAGATCTTATTGGTCATCGATGTGACCTCCAAACTCAAAAGAAACTAAGAATTCATTGTCTTCGCACTTCCTTGACTTCGGGTATTTGTGGTTGTCACGTAACACATTCGTCTTCTCCAAAACTCTAGATCTAGTTGCCTCCATTTTTGCTGAAGTTCAACACATGAGTTTTCTCCTTTTGATGGTTGGGAACTTTAATCTCAAACACTCGGACTTAGACCCTTACTCACTTTTCTCTACTAGAGTATAATCTGTCGTGTTGGCTTTTATGTTCCTTGTATCGCTTCTTCAAGCCCTCTTCGAGGTTCTCTATACTACTAATAAAATCGTGTTTTTTTGTTGATAAAAAGAAAGATATCACATGACCATAGAGAAATAGGAGTTAAAACAAAGGGGTAGTAAACTACAGACAAAAACATAATTGCATGGAGATCCCAACTTATGAAACAGTTTTACGCCAAAAAGAGATTTGTAAACTACAGACAAAAACATAACTGCGTAGGACAAAATTTTGGTCAAGTTTACGTCATTTTGATGATTTGTGACCAATTCATAAGGATATTAAATGTTTTGTTATCAATACATAAAATATATTAAATGATCTGTAACAAATTCATGAGTAATACTAAATGTGTGTTTCTAAAACGAAATGATTGTTATTGAACGTTATAAAACTTTAAGATTCTAAATATATGTACCAATTCAAAAAAGAAAGATAATTAACCCTATACAAATTATCCGAACCCAGAGATTAGGTACCTTACAAAAAGAGGTTGAATTAGGGGAATTCTGGTTGTTGAGTGTTTTGGATTCAAACACGGATCACAGCCTTCTTTGAATACAATTACACATTCCAAGGAAACAATAATATCAAAATTGATTGAATATCCAACAAAAGAAAAGGGTACGAAAATGAAAGAATATGAATTGGTCTGTATTTGCAAATAGGCAAAAGAAAACCAGGTTACAATGCAATTAGATCTCTGCTAATCCTCCTAGAGTTGACTTCTTTTCATCTCTTAAACAAAAGAACGAAACAACAGCTCGGAAATGTCTGAGTCGGCGAAATCCACCGGCTTGGTTCCGGCCGAGAATTGGCGGTCCTCCTCGCGGTGGCGGCGGGGATATTGAGAGCTCGAGGGAGGGTGATAGTAGAGACGCGCCGTCTGAGGACAATGAGAGTGAAACCGAGCAGCGATCCTCACACCCAAATCCAACAATTCTACGCACCTCACCATATTGAACGGAGTTGAGAGTTATGCGTGTCTACAAAAAAAGAGCTCAGGAAATGATATGTGAGATGAGAGGCTTTTGGAGTTTGTTTTTATAGCAAACCAAGTTGATTGTTGTGGACTTTTTGGGTTGTGGACTGCTTCAAATTCAATGAAGTTTCTCTTCTTTTTTACGCGTGGGGTCCATGTTTTGCACCCACTCCGACAGTTCTTGTGTATCGCATCCTTCGAAGTCAGGTCAATCTGCATGGCTTGGACCAATAAGTTGTAATACTTTTCTTCTGACCCCACCCATTATGTCAACTAGTTCAGGGAGAATCTGAGGTTAAATTTTAGAATTGGGATGATTATGTTTACAACGTGTATTACATTTTTTTATGATTTATATTCTACAATCTTGTGTTTTTGTATGTATTGTTTTTTAATTTGTACTTTTCGGGGCAAAATGATGCTTAGCGTAAGAGTTAATGCATAAGAGTACAGGGGTAACGACATTTTCGTACCGTAGACAAAGGTGAAAGTGGTAAGTCTATATTGTGGTGACCTTTATGTTCAAGTCCTGTCAGAACACGACCCTTAATTTCCGAAAAATAACGAAATTTGTTAAAGTTAACGCTGAGATTTACAAAAAAGGCCATGTACTTTTTAAAATTAACTAAAAATCATTGCTAAGACTTGAAATGGAAAAAAAGATCATTGGTATGACCATGGTTGTAAAAGTCCCGCCTAGGCCCCAAAATCTATAAGAACGCCCGACTCGCCGTCTCACCTAGGCCCCAAAATCTGAAAACCACTTGACTCGTCGTCCCACCCGATTAGTCAAAAATTTGGGACTCTGGTTGTGAAATCGGACATTTGAAAAAGAGATGAAAAGGTGAGAGGGACGATATGTTTGTAATGAGCTTGAATTTCTTGATAAAAAGAATATGGCATGTGTCCCTCTTTGGTGGTTCATCATTATAATTTATATTTTTATTAAAATAAAGAGTAAAATCAAAACGAGAGCACTATTTGATTTAGTATTTTGTAATTTGATACTTTATGTTTTTTTAGATCATACAAATATAGTTTATATTTCAAATTTTTGATTATATTTGTATAATATATATTTATTAATAATTAAAAATATTAAAAAGTTAAATCCGCCTAGGCCCCGCCTAGACCCCGACTAGTCCCCGCCTAACGCCTAGGGGTCCTCACCGCCCGACTAGCGCCTAGCGCCATTTACAACCTTGGGTATGACTTGCATACAAAGATGGTTACAGTACATATGTGCGAAAAAAATGTCATTTTACGGTATAGAATTGGGGTTTACCCAAGAGTATATTGAGTATAGCATGTACCCCAGTGGTAAATGTCTCTTACACAAGGTCTTGTTTGTGAACCTCACTCATTTTTTATTGTGGACGGAGTTTAACATCCAATTTTTTCTTTATCATTGAATATGTCTTTTTTATGGGTTTATAGATCAAGAACGAAAGAAAGATTAACCAGGAAGCCGAGGGTGTTTGGGAAGATAATAGGAGGAGGTAAGGTCAAACCTGAAGCACGAACCAGTGCATGTACACCAACTGGCAGCGAAGCATGAGGCGAAACCGAGAGTGAAGACTCATGATGACTATAAGGAAAGTGTAAGAACCGCTCCTGGTCGATCCCGGTCGAACCGGTGACTTTCAGGACAAGTTTGACTTTCTACGGGAAAAGTCAACCGATGACTCAGAAGGTCATTCGGGGCTTTTCCGGGGCCCAAATTGCTTAGCCATCACCACGGTTGGCTTAATTGGGCCGTTTCCTTTCGTTTGAGTATAATATTGAAGGAAGTCAAAATTGGTCAAAATGGGACTTTATATCGACTAAAACAATATTAATTATTGTGCTGGAAATTGATTTGGAAAGCTAGTGGACCTACTTGGACACTTGTCCCAATTTGGTTAGAAGAGAGAAAAGGGAGTGGTCTTGGACCATTATACCCTCCTAAAAGCCTCTACAAGGGAAAATGTCTAAAGGGCTTTTAGTCATTAACCAACTATAGGTCTTATATGAATTTGGAAGACCAAAATCATCTCATTTTTATGTGTGTAGCCGAAAATAGAGAGGAAAGGAAGAGAGAGGAGCTCCCATGGAGTCTTGAAGAAGAAGCAAAGGAAAAATGAGCAACTTGGTGCCATTTCCTACCTCTTCCTTCTCCATTTCATCATCATCTTGTCCATCTCACTCTCCTAAAGGTAATGGAACTAGCTACATCTCTTTTCACTTCATCTCATTTCATGGGTTTTGTTTTGGGTTGTCTAGATTTTGTTGGATTTGATTGAAATGATGTTAGATGATGTTGATAAGAAGCTTTGGTGGAAGTTTGATGGAAGGCCTTGGGTTTAATGGGGTTTGGTAGTGGATTTTCGGAGAAAAGGAGCTGGAGGTTGAAGAAGGGCGAAACTGCCCTGAAGCGCCACGGATCCGTGACGGATTCCGTGACGGGCGACGTCACGGCTCCGTGAGGGAGTCCGTGACGGCACGCGTCACGGCTCTGTGACGTCATCCGTGAGGGGTGCTGTCACGGCTCCGTGACCGTGTCCGTGGCCGACCAGTTCCGGTGTTTTTTTTAGGGTTTTCCACCGTTTTCGATCTTTGTTCGAAGCTGAACTTTTGGGAAGGTTTTGGGGACTTTAATTGCTATTAAGTGGAGTCTAATTAGAGTTCGTTTTGTGTTCAAAGACCTTGGGACCGAACTTGAAGAACGAAGACCACGCCGGGACCCGTGTGAAGAACGGAGTTGTGATTATCGAGCTTGACAACAGAGTTTAGAGGAAGACCACAAGGTAGGGAAAGTCTTAATTTCTTATTTAACGCTTAGTTATGCATGTTAGGTTAATAAAATTGGAAAGGTCCTAGAATTGCCTATAGGATGCGAATAACTAGAATAATCGTATTTCAATTACTAATAATCGGATGAGTCTAGTATGCGTGCTTAAGATGAAGATGACTAGTGTAACTCGCTTTCAATACTTGGGAATTGATTTACTGGTAGAGAGGCTGTGAAGAGCTCTCGAATTAGTTGTGTGCTAGGTTCACATGCTTGGTTGCTAATTATTAGGATAAACTAAGAGTCTAATAAAACTAGTTAACATGTATGTTTGAATGCTTAATTGGTCGTTCACATGATTGATGATTGGTTGAATTCTTACTTGATTGGTTGAGTGATTGTGTTGATATAATTGTTGATTGAACGGATGATTGAGTATGACTGGTTGTGCCAAAGGGGTACAATCAGGTGATCGATGTACCGCTGGTTCTTGACAGGTAAGTATACGGTAAGTGTGGAGTATTATTGGATGTCTTTGTTGTGATGAAAGTGTGCCTTGAGGAGTGTTCATGCTTGGTTGGATTATAATGCATTCTCATTATTCTTTTTCTTGGATGCTTGTTTGTTTGGTTCGGTTCTACACCGGGGGGGGGGGCGGTAATCCGGTGCCGTTGTGGTGGTTGGAGTTTGACAGATACAGTGAGATATTGGTTGAGTATTGGAGCCTGAGAGCTCGGCAGATCCTACGGGATATTGATAGATTATAGGAGCTTGAAAGCTCGGCAGATCCTACGGGATATTGATTGATTATAGGAGCCTAAGGGCTTGGCAGATCCTACGGGATAGTGATTGAGTTACTTCATGAGAGATGGTTACTGAGGTTTCACCCAAGGGTGTGCGTCCTATGGGAACACTTCCTTGGTTCACTATGACTATGGTCCTTTGGAGGCATTTCTGAGAATCCCGACGATGAGCGTCCCTATGGGATGGTTTCCGGTGCCCCGATGCATGTGCCTCCTCTGGACCGAGGGAGAATCTGATATGATGTGGGTACTCTGGTGGATCGGAATTATGGGAACCGATGGGATTCCAGAATCTACCCATGGATCGGAGGCTTGAGAAAGCAAGTGGTTGGCATGATATACATTACTCCCATTTGATTCCTATTGATTCGTTATAGTACTTTTCATGAAATCTTTTAAGTTACTGTTGACTTTAAGAGTATGATATTATTGTGATCTATTTTATTCATTAGTCTTTCTTTGTTCATCGTATTAATTTGTTATTTACGTTATCTGTTTAAGCAGTTTAAGTAGTGATCTAAAGGTGGAGTTATTAAGATTTTTCCTACTGAGCGCAAGCTCATCCCCTTTGTTTCTCTTACTGTCTTACAGGAGTACCCGATGTCTAGAGAGTTCGAGGCTTGGGAGCTCCAGCTTATCTTGGGGATTGTCATAGATTTATGTTGGTCTTTCGTCCTAAACATTGTATATATTACTTTGTGTGTTGAGCTGTGACTCACTGAAGATTCTAAACTATTTTACTGACGAGTTGAGGAAGTTTATTTGATATTTTAATGGTTTATGTCATTTATTCATCGTTTGTCTATTATTAATCCTAGTCACGTCTCGAGTCCGGTCAAAACCGGATTTGGGGCGTGACAGAAAGGAAGTAGGATTGAAGGATACATGATTAGAGATAAATAAACGACTTGAATCAGTGTTAAATTAATAAAAACCTGCATGTTGATGTGCGATAAATACAAGGTTTCAAACGATAAGAAACTTGTGAGAGTTGTATAGCCATAAGTAGGGATACATTGCACGTCAAAAAGGCTGAAACTCAATATATGTAGGTACGGAAGAAAATAAGAAGTAGAGTTTTTCAATACCGGAAAAGGTAAGTGGTTGATGGAAGTCACTGTCGTAGTGATGGCATAAGTCCAAAACCGAAAAGGTAATTTTGCGTAAACAAGCAATATGAGACCGGTGTCAACAATATGATGGGTCTTTCGTTCGACAAGACTATTTTGAGTATGTGAGTGGGGGAAAGACACACGATGCAACGAGTGTTAGAGTATTTGTTGAGTTTACGGTGTTCCCCACCCCAATCAGATTGAAAAGCCTAAATAATTTTATGAAATTGTCCTTTGACCAATGTCTCAAAGTTTAAGAAAATAGATTTCACATCACTTTTATTTTTAATGCAATATATCCAAGTAAATCGAGTGAAATCATCAACAAACAAGACAAAATATTGATGACCATTGATTGATAGAGTCGAAGACGGACCCTAAACATCCGAGTGGACAATTTGAAACAATGTAATGTTACGATGAATAATGCTAGGAGAAGAGAGATCGAGACATTTTACCGAGGTGGCGTGCCTCATGATGATGAATAGAAGACATTAAACTAGGTCTCGACACAGGAAAACTTTGAGACTTGATGACGTAGAGAGTGGCGCGATACAGGCCACTACTACTCTGATCGCGCAACAGGATTTTCTTGGTGACATGATCCTTCACAACAACAAAAGTAGGGTAGTGGATTTTTGAACTGATAACAACAGTTTGGTAATCTTAGGAACAAGTAAGGCATTCTTAAGGGTAAGAAACTTACTAGTAAATTGATGATGATATGACACATTACCATACTGTTGAATTGAGATACCATGCCCATGACCGACAGTCATGACCCATATGAGGAGATGGGTTGATAAGTTGCAACGAGTCTGAAGTCATGTGATGTGTAGCAGCAGTGTCTAGATATCGGACCAAGGATGAGCTGTTGGGAGGAGTACACATCATCATCGGTGGATGACTTTGTGCATAGTGTCCATACCTCAAGGTAGCGAAATGCGCCTTAGGCGTCATAACAGCAGAACCAGACCCAACTGAAGATTGGTGATAACGTCGTCTACGTACATTTGTCTATCGTATGGTTGCAGTACCCACAAATGTGGCACGGACCAGGCTGTCATTTTGGACGAAATTGACGATTAACAGAGTAACCATAGTTATTAGAAGATGAACAAGATTGAGGATGCTTAGAGTTACCCTGTGGCATGGAAACCATATTCGCCAGCAGTTGCTCTTGAACAATACGCAAGAGATTCTCATGAAATGAAACAAGGTTCGGGCATTGGTTGATGTCAGATATATTACCATGATACTCAGACCCAATATTGCGATAGATAATCGCATTAAATTAAGCATTGGAGATTGTTCTCCGTGCAGCACCAAGCTCGTCAGCTAGAGCATTTGCTTGTTGAAGATAATCGGAGAGAATTTTCATTACGGTGCAAAGATGAATTTGCAGTTGTCGTTTTTGAGACACCGAGGCAAATGCACTTGTTAGTGCTTGCCACGCATCATAGGGCATGGCTTTTCCAATTGTATGCGAGAATGTTATTTCAGACAGGGATGAAGTGATCCAAGACAATAATAACTGATTACGTTGTATCCATACATCAGAAGATGGATTTGATATCGTAATGGTTGGGTCAACGAAAGATGAAACTTTCTGTGGGGGACATCGATCAGTACCAGCAACTACCCCTTATAGTTTGTGATATGTAAGCAGTGGGATGACCAGGAAACATAGTTGTGGGAAGAGGTGAGCTTGATGAGAAGGGTGTGCGTGATCATAAGTACCGATCGATATCCGTTGGAAGATAAAGCCGAAGCGGATAATAACAAAGGAGGTAAGACACAGAAGGTATGAAAATAAAAGAATATGAATTGGTTTGTATTTGCAAATAGGCAAAAGAAAATCAAAGTTACAGAGAAACTAATAAAATTAAATTAAATCTCTCCATCGAACAAAATCCCTCTTGGTCTTCTCTGGTATACATGTATCAATCCGTAGAGTGGGCCGGCCTCTGTTTATCTCTTAAGCAAAAGAACGAAACAACAGCTCGGAAATGTCTGAGTCGGTGAAACCCACCGGCATGGTTCCGGCCGAGAATTGGCGGTCCTCCCCGTGGTGGCGGCGGCGATGCTGAGAGCTGGAGGGAGGGTGATAGTAGAGACGCGCCGTCTGAGGGCAATGAGAGTGAAACCGAGCAGCGATTCTCACACCCAAATCCAACAATTCCACGCACCTCACCATACTGTGTTTGGAGTTTACTCAAAAAATGAATGATTTGTGGGAAGAGATGTCTTTGGAGCTTGCTTTTATAGCAAGCCCGGATTCATTGGTCTTGGACTTTTTCTTGCAAGGAAGTTTCTTTCCTTTATCACAAGTGGGGTCCATGTTTTGCACCCACTGACAACAATTATTTTTTATTTCATTTCGATTCTTCCTACGATCAATCACTTCATGGCTTGACCAGAAGAACCAACTTGCCTTATATTGTAGTTATATAAAAAAAATGACAGTGCTTTTGTTTTGATCCCACTGAAGTTAAATTATAAATTAAGAATAATTGTTTTTCTTACGGATAAAAAATACGTTATTCATACTTTGAACGTGGTAGGTTGCATCTAAGACATTATCGGTGGAAAATACCTCTAAGTTTCAAGAAACGGCATGTGATCCCTACGCACAAGCAGGTGTAACAACGTTCGCAAACAAATAAAAAACACCTATTTTACTTTGTAGGGAACCAAGATACTGATTTAGCATATAAGTAAATGTATGAACTTGATTTTTAGCTATTTTAGATTGTCTACAAAATATTTTGACTATGTGACGATAGTCCATAATATGTGGAATGAGGTACGCTCAGGATGTTGGTGGATGGTCGTATTTTATTAGGACAAGCAGCGACGCCTCACCTTATGGCATCTGATTGAAAAGGTTATGGAGCGGTCCTACAACATCTCATCTCATACCAACTTGTAGGCCTCATGCCTCCTGGTAAGGCTGTGTCGCAGCACTCGCTTGGATACCAATGTCTACCACCATGTTCACACTTCTCTTGATCTCTCCCCCGGATCCTACACCATAATCTAGTCGCCCCAAAATTGTTATGCGTCAATAGCCTTTTCTTATCAGCAATACATATTTGTGAGTGTCCCTTCTCTCTGCTTCAACTTCAACCCCAGACTCGAACCTACCCGCCACCTTCTTCTCCCCTCTCTGTCGGTAGCGTCCGGCCACGGACGTAGCCGGCGGCCCCTCTCCCCTAAATCCAAAGCCTTCCCGTCTGTTCGAGTTCTGCTCCGGAGTGCTGCGCTTATAGTCTAGGGTTCGTCACCCCCTCGCCGATGACCTTCTGATTTAGGGGCCCGGTTTCTTCTTGGCTCTTGGGCTGGGCGCGGTTCAAGTCTTTTTCCATATCTGTTCTTTTTCCCGAGTCTGAGGTTCGTGGTCGAGCTGTTGCCGCCTCCTCGTGCGTGGAAGCTCTCTCGTGGTGCTGTTGTGCGTGTGGTGGGTCGCTGCTCAGCCAGTCGGGACTACTCGCTGGATTCTGCAGGCACGGGACGCTCTGGTGCAAGGCTGGTCGGGACGCTGCGCTTTTGGGCTGCGGCCTTGGGCCTCGTCGGGGTCCCTGGGTCTGGTCCAGCGCGTGGGTCTGACACAGCGGGTTGCTTGGCTGTTTTCTGGACCTGATCAGGGTGGCTTTCGGGTGTCTTCGTCCAGTTTCACAGTGGGAGGCGTTTCCGAGCTCGGATTCGTTGTGCTTCTGGCCTCGTCACTCCTTATGCTTTATTTGTAGCTTGTAGGAATCATGCTCTTCCTTAGCTTTAGGCTCGTTTCGATTTTCCTTGTACTCCTTCCTTTGTTGCGGGGCCCGTCATTCTTTAGGTGTTGGCCTATGACGGGTTGTACTGAGTCTTTAGGCCTTGGAAATCGAGATGTCCTTCGTCTTTTGGGTTTTGACTTTCAGTGTTTTTGCACTTATTTATCTCTGTCGTTATGCAATGTTGGTCGTCGGCGTGTCGGTGTCTTTTAACTCGCTGAGTTGGGGTGCCGACGAGATACAGTTTCTCCTCAAGTTCGGGTAAGGTCTTTGGTGTTTTCTTTGGAAGACGGCTAGCTTTAAAGAGCTTTATGGTTGGCAAATCTGGGTTTTAGACCCTTTTTTTTCTTGTGCTTCATGGTGGCTAAATTCGGGTTTGAGTCTCAATTTTTTAGCCGTTACCACTTGTGCTTAAATGATTGTCATATCCGGTTTTTAGACCTTTGTTCTCCCATGTTGGGATAATCATGAGGCTGAGCTATCATGCCAGCGCTCGAGTCTGTTGTTGGTATCTCCTTCAAGTTTGTAGCTAGACCACCTTGTTGTATTCCGGCTTGTTCCTCCCCTCTCTTTTCGGACTTTGAAAAGAGAGAGATTTATATAATGTTTTGCTTATCAAAAAAAAGTCCAAGGCCTTAGATGGTTTATCCTCCACCAAATCTAGTCCTTCCATATCCCGTCGTCAGTTGTATATTCATACGACTCCTCCTTCAAGAGCCGTAAGAATTCATCCATCAGATAATTGTCGATCAAAAGGTGGCTGTCACAATCCCTAACGAAACATGACACAAAAGAGGAGAAGAACTGCCAGGAGAATTCCCCAAACCCTAGTCTCGAAAGTCGGGGCATAATAAACTTCGTCATGGAGCGCAGTTTTGTCAACAATTAAGAGCATCCACAGTCATCTCGCCGGCTGCCGGCGAGATGGCGCCGGCGAGATGATATAAAATATAATATTTAAAGTATCTCGCCAGCTCACCGCCAGCGACGTCTGCAGTGGGTTACTGTTGCTGGCGAGGAGCCGCCGGCGAGATGGAGGAAAAAGCAATTAAAAAAAGAAAAAAAATTGCAACATAAACCCACAACTTTATTATAATTATACATATACCACACATACGATAATTAAAACAAACTTAAACGATAATTATACCTATAATTAGCACGCAGATGGTAAGTTAATACATAATTAAACGATATCTAATTTTATGACACGATCACGATCTACAGCTCGTGAACGTACTGCAGGAATTTGTGATGGTCTCGTACGATCTCCCACAGAAACATCTTCGTGTAATGGGTGACGTGGTTCGTGTGGTGGGCAGCGGCTGCTTGAGAGCGAAGGTAAGTCTCGGTACTTCCCGGCGGGGCGTTATGAATTACTGCACGGTAGCACAGTTCATACCGGTGGATTTTCCTGACGAGATCCTGCCAGTGGTCTCGACACTGTTTCTGGGTTCTCGGCGGGGAATTGGCCAGAGCACCGTGGACAAAATTGGCATACACTACCGGCCAGTACCTATGATTTGGGCCCGGCCGGGAGTCCTGCAGCCAACATAGGACCAACACCATCTCTTCCTCGTTGGTCCACGGGTATGAGCCTACGCCGGCCATTGGTGCTTCGAAGAAAGGGAGGAAAAATGGAAGAACAAAAGTTTGGGAGATAGAGAGAGAATTGGAGAAGAGATGTGAAGAATGAAGGAGGAAAAGGGTGGTATTTATAGGCCAAAACCGTCGGCCACAAGGGGGCATTTTGGTATTTTTGTGGTGGTTGTGGCAATAATGGCACACATCCCAATAATGGACAACTCATAATGTAAAAAAAAGATCTTTGACCAAATTCAAACAATTCATTAAAGTAAAACAATTACCAAAACATGAAACTTAAAAAACATTCATCAAAGGAAACTTGAATTACAAATTAAAAAAATAACAAGTACGGTAAGGTTAAAAAAAAACAAGTCACTGGGTCATCAGATTGCGCAGAATCTTAAGCTGCGTCATGTGGGCCTCTAGCTGCTCGGGGTCCATGCCCGAAGTGTCGGTTTTTTCAGCTTCGACCCACTGCTGGTATACCATCAGCTTCAGCTGCGCAGCCTTCTCAATGGTCCTGGCTTGGCTTGCTTCTTTGGCCGCTAAATGGGCCTTCTCGACACGATCGGCAACCGCTTCCTTAGACGATGATGCTGAGCCCTTACCTCTGAGCCTTGCAGCCTTGGCAGCCTTGCAGCCCATAGGCCTCTTGTACTGGGGTTGACCGTCCGTATTAGCACCGGTCGTTTGCTGACTGTCCTCACAGCCCGGCGTGTCTTCACGAGGGCGCTTGCCAGAGTCGGTAGAATCTTCGACATCGAACTCCGTAACCGGTGTCGGTACAATGGGCTCGTCAACAGCAAAGTAATGAGAATTCCACTTGTGTTCTCCTTTCACAAGATCCCACCAGTGTTTCCATGTGAATGGATGACCACAAGCCTTTATGTATTGCTCCTCGGTCAACTTCATGATTCCCGCATCATTCCGGCCGCTCTTGTGGTCCCTGCAATTTTTCACAAACAGCCCTTGGAAGAACGTCACTTTGGGATTCGTCCCCAGCCAGTGGTCTTTGCACTGCTTCCCCGACCTCACCGGATCATCCGGGCCCTGAGTAGATTCCAGTTCCTCAGCGATGGCCCCCCAGTACTTCAAATTATGCTTATGGTTGCCGTGCACTGATTCGTACGAGTGGTGCATCCAAGCTCGAACTAACCTGCAGTCCTCCTCGTCGGTCCACAAGACACGCTTTGCTTTGGCCTTTGTCGGACGGACTTCGGCGGGCTCGGAAATGGGTTGAGAGGATTGGACAGTCGGGTTGGGGGAAAAGCAAGGCTCCAAAAACTCTTGGGACAAAGTTTCATCCGTCACCGACCTATAGTTGAGAACCCACTCGTTGAGATCGAAAGAAGATATAGCGAAAGAAATTTGAATAGGACTTTTTGAAGTGTAGTAGAAGAGAGAAATTGAGTGTGTGTAAAAATGAGTTTTGGGGTGTTTATTTATAGGGGGAAGTGAAAAAAAAATTAATATTGCTGCCAGCGAACCAGGCCACGTGTCGCCAGCGTGTGGCTCGCCAACGGTCGGCGCGCCACCCGAGAAGGTCAAAGTCTTCCTCGCCAACGAGATCTGCTAGCGAGTTCGCTAACGGCTACCCAAGTCGCCAGCGTGCTCCTCGCCTCCACCTCGCCTGCTCCCCGCCTCCTCCTCGCCGGCGAGATCATCTCGCCAGCTGTTCCTCGCCCACGACTGTGGGTGGTCTAAGGTTGAGAGCTAGTTTTTTTTTTCTCCGTTCTTAATCTCGACGTGACACTATTTAAACAAAATCTAATTATCAAGTAGTCTGTCATATCAATAGAAATTGTGACAAAATTATGGATTAAGAATAATGATTTTTCTCAAATAACTGACACCAGAGTAAGAGCACATTCATTTAACTGAACGTCGCCCATTTCATTTGGGTATGGATCCATCAAAAAGTATAGTAGATAGAGAAATGTTTAGGCAAAGGAAACGAGAAGGTTTTACAATGTAATGTGTGATCAGCGGAAAACAAATTGGGCATGAAGTCATATTTTCTTAAATGTAAAGGGTATGGAGTGCAATTTAACTAAACCAGGAGGGTCTTGATTTTATACCCCATATAAGTTTCTCTGTTTCATACTAGTCGAAGTCTTCTACTCTAGATAAAAATACGGTCCAAGGAAGACAACGTCAAAACTCGCGTATATTCGCGGCGTTACTTTGACGACGTTCGCTAAGATTGACTTGTAAGTTTTCTTGGCGCGTCCACATAAACTTAACCTATAACTATCTCTGTTTTTATTCAGTTGCTTTCCATTAGAATTTAGAAATTACTAAATGTCTCTATTTTCATCTAAAACGACCAAATACATAATTATAAGGGAAATTTGGAAATATATGCTTCATAACATAGCATAATTTTTTAGTATACCATTATGATTCAATATTTGTAAATCTATGCTTTTGAAATTTTTAGGACAAAAATACCCTTATTACTATTAGTTTAAATTCCAAAATATATTGTATATGAGAGGATTTGAACCATGGTTGTTCAACAAAAAATGTTTGGACTTAATCACTTGTACTAAATTACTTACGTGTATTGTACCCTTTTATTATTTTTTTACTATACTTTATTATATACTAAATTCTTGTATTACACCGAAATTTAAAATAAAAATATGAATAATTGAAAAATACTTATGGTGAACTCTGCACATTTTGCAAATACTTATGGTGTATTGTTTTTGTTACAAATACTTATAGTGTATTATTTTTCATGCGTTAAAAGTGTGAAAACTAACGGAAAATTGGGATTTTAGAGGGTGTGCAACTTTAAAATTTTCAAAATAAATAAATAAATATGGGTATACCGGAAGTATTTCAAAATAAATAACTATGTGTATACCAAAATAAATAAATAAATACTATTTAAAAATATATTTGTATATATATATATACATATTTATTTATTTTGGAAATTTTAAAGTTTTACATGGTCTAAAATCCCAATTTTCCGTTAGTTTTCACACTTTTTGCACATGAAAAATAATATATAGTAAGTATTTTCAACAAAAAATAGTACACCGTAAGTATTTACAAAACGTGCAGAGTTCACCATAAGTATTTTTCAATTATCCGTATTTTTATTCTAAATTTTGGTGTAGTATGAGTACTTAGTATATAATTAAATATAGTAAAATAAATAATAAAAGGCTATAATATATATAAGTTCAAATATTTTTTTCTTGAACAACCATGGTTCAAATCCTTTCATATACAATTTATTTTGAGATTTAAACTAATAATAATAAGGGTATTTTTGTCCTAAAATATTTCAAAAGCATAGATTTATAAATATTGAATTATAGTGACATACTAAAAAAATATGCTATATTATGAAGCTTACATTTCCAAATTTCCCAATTATAAAGTAACGCAGAGAAAGAAACAAAAGAATGTAAAAATAAAACAACCGAGCATTACTAGGGGTGAAGCAACACAATCGTTCGTGAATGTGTGTAACAATCGCTTCCATCAACTGGTACACATTGCCCTATTTGGTGAAAACATTGACTCTCAAGGGAAAGGGGCAAAGAAGAGAGGAATAAGATTGAGGCTCTACATCTTTATTTCATTGAACTGCACTTTCCCCTTTCTTCAACCTCCCACCGCCCCCATTCTACATCCTCTCGCCGGTAACAGCCACGGCCACCATGGTTGTGGTTGTTGCCGGTGAGTCCCTTCTTCTCCCTCTCTGGTCCAAGCCTCTGCTTCTTCTGTGACATTTCATCCTACTCCGGTGCCGGCATATCTCGGCTCTACCGCCGGCCTGCTCGCGGCGGAGGCCCCGCCCTTCCCCCCCACCTCGCAACCCCCCCCCCCCCCCCCCCCGCGTCGGAGTGTTGTCTGTGCCGCCGTTGGAGTTCCGCCGGAGTCTTGGTGTGGCCGATCTCTACAGCTGCCCCTGTTCTCGCCAGATCTGTTAGACGGGAACCTATTTCAGGCCGTGGGGTTCCCGGTTGGTCGCTGGAGCTTTTCTGTGTTCCGACCAGCCTTTCCATCTTGCTTAGCTAGCCAGAGAGCTTCTTTACAGATCGAGCCGGCGTGACGACTCCGCCCTCTTGGATGCTTCACCGGATCTACTTCAGGGATGTGCAGTCGAGCCCTTCGAAGCCCTCGCAGCGCCCAACCTGGCCCCGCCACCTTCCCCCTTTCCGGTGGTCGGGCCCTACCTCACCTTGGCGGCTCCCTTGTTCTGATCGTGGGACTTCTTTCTCCCGAAGGAGATTGCAGCAGTTCAGGTCGTCGTCCAGTGGTGTTTGGTGGCTCTGATCTCGATGTGGTGGTGCTCGGCGATTTAGATCTTAGGAGTCAGCTTTTTCTCGCCGGTTTCTCTTAGATCGGCTTGCCGGAGTGCATCGGACTCTCGGAAAGCATGACAGTATGGCATGTCTTGTGCTCGGTAGAAATACTGGGTCCTCTTTTACCGTTTCTCGGTGTTGGCCGGTTTCGTTAAGAGGACCAGCGTGAGTGCAAATCATGATGGTCAGATCAGAGGTAGTCCCTACCCTTCTCCTTGTTTAGTTAAGCTTCTCATATTCGTGCCTGCTACCCGTAGTATTTGGTTTCGATTCTTCTCGACCCGGTGGTGGGTCGAGCTCGTCGATTCAAGGCGTTGACCGCCGACGAGTTTCTTGGGTGTTGTTTGCCCCTCTGAAGCTGTCTGCTAGGGTATGTATGGTAATTCGAGTCTGTCTCGGTCGTTTGCGGTGTTGGCCGCCGGCTTTATAGTTGCGAACATTAGATGGTCAGCTCTATTGAGATGGGAGTCATTTGATTTATTCAAGGTTAAGGTTGGGATTTTAGCCGGTAAGGTTTGACAACTAGATTCTACTCCCACTGTACTTCATGGTGTAATATTTGGGTTCTCTATACCCGGTTTTTAACCTTAGAGCTTCATGGTGGTTATATTCGGATTCCAGATCCTAGTTTGTTTTTCCAGGGAGTATGTCTATTGTGTTAGGTTGCTGGTTGTATTCTTGTCTACCCCCGCTTGGGTATTTTGTGTATTTGTTTGTTTTTGTTGTCTGTTTTTATTTTGTAGTTGATATCCCTTATAGATGGCATGTGATCATCTTAGAGAATCGCTCTTTTGTGCCCTTGTTGGCGTCTGTTCTTCCTCTTTTAACTCAAAAGAGGGTTTATCAATAAAAAATTTGCCTATAAAAAAACAACCGCTTCCATGTGATGAGCTATTTCATATAAAAGATATCGTTATAGGAGGAGAACTAAATATTTTCAATTGGCAGGAATTCTGATTAAGTTATGTCAAATGAGAATGAAAATATTTTTGAAAAATAAGGTTGAAAAGATGATAACATAAAGAGTTTATGATAGATTTTGTGTTACCCGAATGAAACCTTATCGTTGATTTTATAAGGTTTTTTTTTTTTAACGAAAGGTGTAATTTTATTACTTGAAAGCGATTACATTATCCTACATCGGGGAACATGCTCCCCGACTATCAAAAGGCCAGTATTAACGAACATTGGTTCACTGACCTTTTACTATCATAACCGTCATAGACGGTATTGTGATGCCTCTTGGACAGAGAGAGAAGACGGTGAGAAGAAGCGGGGTACCGGAGATCGTGAGGGACCTCAACAGTAATGGTGATGGTGGGAGGCAAAGCATCGTCTGGAGACCCCTCCCAGGGCCAGTCCTCGATGCTCAGACGATGCATCATCCCACCTGGTGGGGCTTCTTCCCCGCCTGTAGTATGGCTCCCCACAAATGAGCTGGTGTCATCCTCTTCCGTGCTCCATCAGCGGCGCCAAGGATAATGGTCGATGGAACTTCAACACATCGCGTCCCTGGATACGCACGTCCTCTACCTCCAAATTCCCCACGCTCCCGGAGTAAGGGACCAGTAGCCGAATCATCAGGGAGCTGATCATCACCTGGCTTCTGCCGAATCTTTGCGTGTACAAAGTCCAGAGAGTCCGGGGCGGACCACCTAGGGAGGCTTATCACAGGTGGTCGGCTGATGCCCCAAGTAGAAAAGTGGGGTCTCAAGTTAGGTCTCGGGTCCATTGTCACACGGCCACCTCGTCCTCTAGACAACCCCTCCTTAGGTCTCGGATCCAATCTCAGTGGGCTGGACCTAGCTCCCCCTAGAATCCTCGTCATTACAGCACCGTCTTCCAGACTCCCATTCAGGTCAGCGCCATCTCCGCGGTCCTCGGTCCCCGGAGTAATTCCAGAGGCAGCCTCCCCGGAGGACAACCATTCTCTCGGCTGATGTCGTGTCCTGGTACTTGTAGGGGTTTCCATAGATACCGGCACAACCTCCCTCGGGGACAACAACAGCCGCCCACCGACCTCAGGGTCATGCCCTAGAGCAGCTTCTCCGTAGGGTATCCAAACCCTACTCTGCCTCCGCATCCAGCCTTGACGAAGAACCCTGGAGGATGCCTCCACCACGCTCCGTCGCCACCCACGTCGGTCACGGATCAGGCGTTGGGTTCTAGTCGTCACCGTTGTGATCGTGAAGTACTCCGAGTACTCCGCTACGGTCTGAACTGTCGCCGCCCTAGGTGTCACCATAGCAAGGTCATAGGAACCCATGGAAGTAAACTAGGGTTCGGCCTAACGGGAACCAACCCATAGCGTGGAGTAGAAGGCAACTGTGGTCGTCGCAACAATATCCCGGGACGAAAATTGCCACACGGAGGAGGAGGCAGACCCAACCCAGCCGTCGAGAGCAGCGATGCGACGGGCATGGATCTCAGACCCGAGACCGACGAGACAAGGGATGAGGAGGGAGGAGAGATTAGTGGTGGCGACAAACCCCACCGATTCTTATCCCTCGCATCAGGCGTTGTCCGCGAGAGGCTTGACCTGATGGGACAGGAAAGCACGGGGGGGCCTACCGATAGGAGCATCACCAAGTGGTGAGGTCCCAGGCGGCATGGCGGCTGCGGTTTTAGGAAGGAGCACCATAGCGGTAGGGCTAGGGCTAGGATGAGAATCTCAAGGAGCGAGAGAGCAAAAAAAATGACCATGTAACTGTTTTTATCTTTAAGTTTTTGATAAGTCTTTTCTATATATATCTTAGAATTTTTTAGATGAAAAATATAAATAGAAGGAGATACAATCCAAAAAAAACCGCCCTCAGAATTTAAAAAAACCAAAAAATAATAGTCATAAAAAAATTGGACCACCTCACCATGCGCCAGAACCCACAAAACAAGGGATGCAGAAGCCCAAACACACTACCAGGACTCCTCTCTAGGGAACCCTACACCAATAGACAACCACGCCGTCGTCTAATCATATCTCGAGTCTCCACTGTTGTCTATCTGAACTCCAACACCGCCCGACCAACGCATTAGTCGGGACATATCACTCACATCATAGGTTGGCTTGATTCTGGCAGCCACACCTCTCTCTCAGTTTCCATCGAAGGAAGCTAACCGGTCAACCAACACTGAGACGATGACCCAAAGAGGAATGAGATGGAACCAAAGACCTACAACCCTATCATCGGTGAAGACAGGGGCAGAGGTAACCCCGGTTCGAAACACTGAGCCCAAAAGCCAGCTTGCAAAGCATGACATCACGACAAAACACCACGATAGATGTCACGAGAAAGAACCCCTTTACACTGCTCTCAGCTACCCACGAGTAACCCATCGACGACTAGCACCAATCAAGGACCAAAATATAGGGAGAGTGAGCAACTCCTGGCCTCAAACCTCCTTCTGCAAAGGGGCGAAAGAGTATACCGGTACTCAGAAGAAGCACTTAATCCTTTGAGAACCATAAACTATCAAGCCTCGGCCCGTCCCATGACATTGAGACCTACGATAAGCCTCAACCCAAAACTGACGAGACAAAGCACATAGAACCGAGAAAAACAATACAACTGTCGCTTGAAACAGAAGAGAGGCCTTCGGTAGCATCAATGGCCTCTAAGATTGAGCCATGACATTGTTGACGGCGGTAGAAAAGCACTAGGGTTTAAACCATTGGTGAAGAGGTGGGTTTGTAGTTAATGATTTTATTTTTGTTGACCTATCCACAACCTAATAGATCGCGGGAAATCACTATTTCCTAACTCAGACTGTAAACATATTAACAAATATTTTAGTTTTTTTATTAACAAAAGGAACAATTTTATTGAAATAACAAATATCATGGAAAAGAATAGTGGAAAAGTAGAACATTTGTAGATAATCATATACCTAAACCTCTATTGACAACCTATGAATAGTTGTTTGTGTCTAAGTGTTAAGCATCAATGTAGAAGAAAAAAAACATAAAAAACCCGCCAAACTAATCTCGGCTCGACCTGAAACCAACCATATGTGGCTATATGCAGATGGATCATCTTATGAGGCTCACTGAAAGTCTAGACAACGCATGTAGTTTGGGCAAGGAGCTCTGGGATAAGTGGAGGAATCTTAAGAGGGGTCGGATTTTCATTCCTCTCTAGCAACCCGAGATCTCCATGAGGCCTCATGGATCCCGGCGAGGTGGTTTCCCAACTCTCGCTTAATGTTCCAAATAATCTTCAGCTTCTTCCACCCTCTTCCTAGAGAAGGTCATCTTCGGCTCGATGCATTCAAATGGAACCTGGGACCTTCTTGCAGAACTGTTGGTCTTGGCCTACCCACCCTTAGGTTAGGTAGGGCGTCCGGTTGTCACAACCAACCTCACATATTGATCCATACCCTCCTCGGCTTCTCTCGATGAGCGGATTGGCTAGGCGGGCTTTGGGAACTCAACGTGTGCTTATGACTTAAGCAAGACATTGGGTGTCAGATTCTGTCCCCTAATAGGTATAGGCGAGAAGCCCGGGGCAGGGAGAGAGACTTCCGGGGAAGGCTTAGGAGGTAGAGTCTTCCAATCCATGTTGATTAGTTGACCTAGTTTAGCAATCTCATCTACAACAATCGAGAGGTCTAACCTTTGGACACCCAGTCGAGGTGTGTCACATTCAAAAGCTGTATGCCCTAGATATCCATAGTTGAAACAGAATAATGGTAACGCTCATACTTGAGGGTACCCTCGGACTGGCTGAGGAAGCTCCTTGAAATGCAAGAACATAGAGCGGAGCGGGGGTGGGACTTCTGGGGAAGGCCTGGGAGGTAGAATCTTCTAATCTCTATTGATTAGTTGAACTAGTTTAACAATCCCATCTGCAATAAGGGAGAGGTCGAACCTTTGGAGACCCACTAAAGGTGTGTCACTTTCAAAAGTTGTATGCCCCAGACTTCCATAGTTGAAACGGCATAATGGTAACACTCATACTTGAGGGTTCCTCAGATTGGTTGAGGAAGTTTCTTGAAATACAAGAACATAGAGCGCGCGCCGGGGGGGTGGGGGGTATACAGATGTCTTTCCAAAATCGAATACGCACTTTTCCACCCTATCAAAGCCCCTAATTGCCGAAATGCACCTTCATGGCCTCCCCCCCCCCCCCCCCCCCCCCCAATGTGTTGCCCACTATGGCACCAGTCGTCACTATCATTACCTTCGGCGGAAGACTTCATGCTTGAACCCACAGCTAGATCCGATCCAGTCAGGGTAGGGACAACCCATCACTTGGCAGGTCAATGAGAATGAGGGGACCACGGACGAAACACCAAGGTTCGTCACAACGTACTTGATCCGTCGTCTTATGCAACGGGAAATAGAACCCATAAACTCTTTGACCCAAATGTTTGATGACCAAGCCATCAGTTGATGGATCCCATGTATTTGTAACGACCCAGATCATGGCGTCTCTATTGTACGTTCTTTAGAGAGTAGGCGCTCCGGTATTCCATGTTGGAGGCAAACCGGAGAGGTCTGATCTAGTGTTATTTGAGGGACCTCAATGACGACGTCTTTTCCCAGGAAGAGGGAACATGCTGCAAAGGTCTCCTTAATGTCATCAAGGGACAGGGGTGGCGAAGCCGTAACCAAGGACGACATCACTTGAAACAATCACGGTGACCTATCTCTAGAAATCCTTCAGGGGGGGGGGGGGATGATAGAGTCCTTGAAACCTTAGGTGGCTGGGAATTGGTCGGGACAAGCGACAACGCCTGATATCGTCTGTTTATGGTTGGTTGATGAGGGCGCCTACTGCGACCAGCAAGAGGGTCCGAAGACAGGGAAGCACATGCATGGAAGGTCAGTAGAGTGGTCCTGTCACGTGTATTAATGCCCGAAGAGACGTGGAGGACGAGAGTTGTACTGGAACAAAACCCGTGCAGACGATGACAGGTATGGCGGAGGCAGGAACGACAACGGATTGACCAGATTTCACCGTCCAGTATGCTCGCTTTGGTCGGATGACCTCGTGAGATGGACAAGGCGGGGCACCAAAGCCAACATAATCAAAGAGAGTGGCGGTGGAGATGATGGTGAAGAAGGAACCCTAAAAGGCCTTTTTGTAGTCTTCATCTTTTGGGAAGGCTTGATGAATTCCGTGGTGGGACACAGAGGTAACGCCAATGGAAGAGTCTTCGTACAAACCCACGTGGTTGCTAGCCGAGACTCAGTTCATGTACTTGAGTATAAATTCGTCCCCCGATTGAACTCACCACTAAAAAGTAGGAAACACAATCAGTAATATGTGGATCATATTTATTTACATATTACAACTTAAAATACATTTATATAAATATATAAGGGGACAATCATGTGCAAACGTCTCTTATGGTGTAAACATGCGAACCTCAAATTGATTGAGGAAATCGCTAATTTGATTTGAGAAAAACAGCGTCCCAGTTTGAGAAAGAAAAAAACTTGAGAAGCAGCATTTTAGTTTGAGAAGATATAATTTGAGAAAGTAACGTTTCCAGCTTGAAACAAAAATTGTCTAAGAATGTTCACCTCAAACCAGGAATGTTATTTCCTCAAAGTCAAAACGCGTCCACTACATCAGCGAGTTCACATGTTCACACCGTACCGAGGGGTTCGCACCTGATTCACTCGCTATATATCACAACAATTTTAGGGCTCAAGAGAAACCATCCATTTTTTTGTTCGATAATATATCATAACCTCACTTACATACAAAAGTCATAAAACAAAGACATGACGCGCCATATGTGAGTTGTAACAGGTAAAGCACGAAGCTTACAAAACTTGGGAAAAGAAATCCTCCAGCTGACTTGCACTCACTACAACTCCAAGTTTCTGGGTGCAAACTGCACTGACTGAATCAGCTCCTACATTTTCCACTAGATCCGAAGCATGGATCTCCATGTACTCACTCAGGTTGTGAGTTGTACCATCTGCAAACACAAGGACAGTGGGGAGAGAAACATCAAACTTAACCCCCATTCATTGAATTACACTTTAGAAAAAACAATAGTTCACGTTCTCTGAGTTTAAGAGCAACATAAATATACAGAAAAACGAGGGTCAGGTGGTAAACAAGGCTGAAGAATACAGGTAAAATAAGGCTTCATGTTCCGCTTTGAACCTTTCCAGACTGTGAATTGGAAGTACAAGATAGTTACAGCTTAAGGAACATCTTTAGGATATGATAAGTAGTAGGTAAGCACTTGGAGATGTTGAAAACATTCACAGTAGCTTCATCAGAAAAATTGACTTTTACACCTCTAATCTGCATAATCATTCTATATCTAAGGAGATCTGTATTACCTTCAGCAACTATGGGTTCGTATGTAGGAGGTTCTGCGATCCAGTTCCCAGCAGTATCTTTCATGTGTCTCCTGTCAGATGCAAAATGGCACAGGAAAACTGGAGCATGCACAATGCGGAAGTACCTTCAATCAAAATAAGCAGTTCTTTGATGTATAAGTCAATTATGTTTGCGTTTGAGTATATTGATAATAGGGTGTGCAAAATTGAGAAAAAACGAAAACAAAAGAACACACTTTTAAAAACTGTACATAGAAGGGATAATCTCGAATAAGTACACTGAACTTATCACATTTCTGATATAACTACACTAACTTTTAAATTTTCTCATGGGATAATTGTCAAAACATGCACTAATGTTTCGTCCACAAACGAAATAGTGCATAATGTTTTGTCCACGTCGTCTGGCTACCCTTATGAATCGTCCACGCACTTCTGTTAGAAAAGTGTAACAGCAGAACCTGAATTGACAATTTTGCCCTTTTGGTTTGAAATTCAAAAATAAGAATGAGTTAAAAGACTGATATACCCTCAATTTTGCCCTTTTGGTTTGAAATTCAAAAATTCATGTTTTAATTTAAAAAATAAATAAAAATCAGAGTTTTTTCAAAAATAAAAAAAATCAGTTTTTTTTAAATTTAATTAATATTTTTATTATATTTTTTTCTTTTTTCTATCCAAATATAATTAAATAAAAAAACTGATTTTTATGTATTTTTTAAATTAAAATCTTAATTTTTGAAAATAAAAATACTTTTTATAAATAAAAACTGAATTTATAAAAAAACTGATTTCTATGTATTTTTTTAAATTAAAAACTGAATTTATAAAAAAAATTATTTTATTTGTCTATTTATTTATTTTTAATTAGAAAGGGTAGAATGGTAATGTCTCATGCAAAAGTCAAATGGAAAAGTCAAAAGATTCATGATAAGGGTAAAATGGTCATTTCAGTTATACATTAACTGCACATGTATAACAGAAATGGAATATTCCATTAAATTTTCTAACAGAAGTGCGTGGACGATTCATAAGGGTAGCCAGACGATGTGGACAAAACATTGTGCACTATTTCGTTTGTGGACGAAACATTAGTGCATGTTTTGACAATTATCCCTTTTCTCATTTAACTACACTCAACTTCTATTTTTTCTCACTTTACTCTGCTTTGGTAATAAATGACAAAAAAAAGACCCTACAACAACTTAAGGAACTCAAACAAGAATATTCGTATACCGGTCAATTTATTTTATTTATTACCCTTCGAGAACCTCGTAGTGGAGTGGAAAATCAAGTCTAGGTTCATTGTTGTAAGGGTATTTTTGTTATTTATTACCCAAATAGAGTGAAGTGAGAAATATTGAAAGTTCAGTGTAGTTGGATGAGAAAATTTAAAAGTCACTGTACTTAAGTGAAAAATGCAATGTTTAATGCACTTTTGTGAGATTATCCCTACATAGAAACAGGCTCCCAATATAATGCAGTATAGAATTTGTCTGAATCAGACAGCAATGAATCCAAAAATCAGAGTAGTTAAGTGAAATTCGAAATGGAGAATGATATGTATTACAGTAACAGTTCTATGATCTAGCTATGTATACTCTGTTAAGCACAAAGACTTTAACAAAATCAGATTAACATAGCCGACAAATAAGCTAGTTGTGCCGAAGAATAGATGTTACCTCTGATAGTCAGAAAATAGCTGAAACGATGGCTGGATAGTTTCTGAAACATATGTAGCTAAAGGAGAAGGAAATGGAAGACTTGAATCTAAATCCCACACTAAATGAGCCGAGTCACTGTCTTTTCTTCTCTGCAAGTTTCATGGTAATTCCATCAGGACATGTTACCGAGCAAATCTATTAAGCAATTAGAGTGTCTTAAGCATGCCTAACTCGACATACTGAATCGATGGTATAGAGATTATTGGCTCTGACCTGGATGCAAATGACATGATAATCCCAGAGAACGACCCCATCTGCTCTCTGGCTAGCCTTTTGATGCCACAGCGGGATCTACAAAATGTGAAAAAACAAGTTCCACCCTCAATAATTCCAATTGACATACAATTTACCAAAACCGTACAGAAATGAGACAAAGTCACCACAGAAAGTAATACGACTTGCAAAGACACAACTGGAAGAGAATTTCAATGGTCGGGTTAAGAGTCAAGAATTACATCTTAACTCATAGAGGAAAAAATAAAAGTGAAGCATCCGGTTACAACTTCATCCAAATAAGCACACTTCTAAGACTCTAACGTCCGAGCCAAGAAATTTTTCTGTCTTGTCTTATTCTCTCCACTCTTAAGATTGTGGGTGACGAAGGAAGGTTACACATCATCCCCAAAAATAGCTTAATACTACAAAGACATTAGCATTTCCATTTCATGAAAGGTTCCCAATAAGCCAACATAAGAAGGTTAAGCTAATCGCCTTTCCTCCCCAAGAGTGGCACTATAAGTGAAACACACTATTTGGAGGACATCAAATCAACCCACTACCCATAATTCAAATACGACAGACAATTTGAACAAACATAATCACAAAGCTACGCGATATCACTTCACATGTTAAAAATATCTAAATCCACACAAAAAAAAAACACAATGCACATGCCTGCTTCTTCTCATTGGAGATGAACACAGCAAAGAGATCAGAACCCTTAGAATCTGCTGACCCATCTTTGCACAATTTCTTACAGAGCCTGTAAACATTCTCCTCACTGACAACAAACCAACAATAAAAAAGATACAAAGTTAAAATCAAATTCCCAGTTCCAATCGTTGGAGGAAAGATCACACACCTATAAAGTAACATCAAATTCTGCAAGTATTGATAACAAGAACATTAATATATGATTCTGCAAATACCATGAAATTGAACGGAAAATCACTTACCAGTAATAAGGCGTGTGATCGAATGGAGAACCATCCGAGTCTATTACTACTTCCAGAGTCGCCATTTGGGGCTTCTCGTCTCTTCTGTAGCTCTCTTTCCCCTTTCGTCTTCTTCGTTGCTCAAATATATATATATATATATACGCAGTTTAAACGCCGTCGTTTATATGATGTTTGTAAGGCCTGTAAATACGACGTCGTACGGCGGAATACAAGGGTATTATTATTACTAATCAGCAGCCAGAACCGAGCCGTCTTCACCGTTAGATCCTCGCGATGGAGCCATCAGATAGCATGACCGCCGCCGCGGAACCGCCACCGGAGCGCCGTCGTGTCTGTACAAACTGCTCCCGTCCGGCGGCTGTCTGCCTCTGCCACACTCTCCCGGTCCGACCCATCCCGACCGCGACCCAAATCGTAATACTCCACCACCCGCACGAGGCGCGCCACAAGCTCTCCACCGTCCCGGTCCTCTCCAAGTGCCTCCTTAACGCTACCACCGTCGTCGGCCGCCGCCTCCGCCCGGGGCTCTCCCCTATCCTCGACCAATCCACTCACGCCATCTACCTCTTCCCTCCCACCCACTCCTCGCCCGCGGTCAATCTGTCCGAGCTCCATTCAGATTCCCCAAATCAAACCCAAGCCCAAATTGCCCAATCCGAATCGAGCCGACCCGTCCTGATCGTGTTCGACGGGACATGGAAGCACGCCAAGGAAATGGTGACGGCGAGCGAGGGGTTTTTGTCGAGGTTCGCGACGCGGGTCTGTTTGGATTGCGACGAGAAGGTGTGCGGAGGAACCATATACGACTCGGAGCTGATTCTGAGGAAGGAGCCGTTTGGTGGGTGCGTGAGCACGATGGAAGCCGTCGCGAGGTGCTTGAGGGTGCTGGAGCCCAACGGGGCGGAGGTCGAGAGGGCTTTGATCGACGTTCTGAGGGAGATGGTGAGATTGCAAGCTAGTTTTTTTCTCAAGCCCGTGAACCGGAGACCCGAGTTGTTGAAGAATGCCGAAAAGTATGAAAATGGCACCGAGAAGGGTGAGAGCGGAGGTGGAGATGGCTCGATCTGAAATTTTTCAGGGGCCTTTGCTGGGTTTTGTGATGATTTCGCAACTATATCTTGTTTGTTTTGATCGCCAACTGGTTCATTTTGTTCTCATGTAAACCATTTTTGTTGTTTTTGAGAATTGAGATCGATCTCCGGAGCAATTTTCTTCATGTTCGGAGCCAAAAAAAACTTGTTTAATTATGAGGAGGCTTTTCTCGTTTGAGTGTCTATATCTGGGCTTATGTATCTTCTCGATTTGGTCCCAACTCTCAAGCCCATCAAAGAGGTATTGGAAACTAAGAAGAAATATATACACTTACTGGCAGAGGAGAAATCTAACATAAACTACTCTTATCCTAACAATTGTGTGAACCAATCCTACCCACACACCCTTTAGATTCAACATTCACCATAATGTCACGTCATCACCCCAATTCCACCATAACTCACACCACTTTCATCATCTCTCACACAAGCAATGACATAATTGTAATAGCATGGTGTCATGAGAACAAGTGTCCATTTTTTTTTAACCAATTCACTAATTTAATATTTTCCGATTCGTTTGAACTCCGATTAGCTTCAAACTTGCGCCAATATTTTTCTTTTTCCAATGGCTTTAAATCAAGATCAGTCATGAATATATTTTGAAGCACGAAAATAAAAGATTATATTGGGGTGATAAAAACAATGTTGAGTGTTGATAAATTTTCACTAATAAATTTTTTATATCGGGGTATCAAACTAGTGCTAAATAGTGTTTAGTGTTCATAAAAAAACATGTGATGATGTGACAACAATTATGTTCGATTTTGGAAAATGAGGTGATAAAACTAGTGTTCAGTGTTGATAAACCCAGTGTATAGTGTTGATAAACTCAGTGTATAATGTTGATAAAAAATACCCAGACTTAACTTTTTTTTTTAAATCAGCCACGAAAAAAGGGTGATAACCTAGAGTTTAGTGTTGATAAAAAAACATGTGATGGGATGATAAAAACACATGTAATTTAGTGATAAACATAGTGTTTAGTGTTGATAAAACTAGTGCTTAGTATTCATAAAAAACATGTGATGATGTGATAAAAATCATGTTCGATTTTGGAAAATGAGGTGATAAAACTAGTGTTCAGTGTTGATAAACTCAGTGTATAGTGTTGATAAACCCAGTGTATAGTGTTGATACAAATTACCCATACTCAACTTTTTTTTTAAAATCAGCCCCGAAATAAGGGTGATAACCTAGAGTTTAGTGTTGATAAAAAACATGTGATGGAATGATAAAAACACATGTAATTTAATGATAAATATAATGTTTAGTGTTGATAAAACTAGTGCTTCGTGTTCATAAAAAAACATGTGGTGATGTGATAAAAATCATGTTCGATTTTAGAAAATGAGGTGATAAAACTAGTGTTTAGTGTTGATAAACCCAGTGTATAGTGTTGATAAACTCGGTGTATAGTGTTAATAAAAATTACCCAGACTTAACCTTTTTTTTTAAAATCAGCCCCAAAATAAAAAAAATTTCGTGCTTCAAAATATATTCATGACTGATCTTGATAGAAATCCCTTAAAAAAACAAAATTATTGGCGCAAGTTTGAAGCCAATCGGATTTCAAACGAAGCGGGAAAAATTAAATTTGTGAATTGGTAAAAAAAAATATAATATGATAGTTTTACCAAAAAGCTCCTACAACTTATTAAAAAAGTGCTGTTTTTTCAGTCAACAAGTCAGCAACTCAATTGCATCTCATCCATCCATTCTTAAATTGGATGGCTTGGATTGGTTCACACGGTTTTTACGTTAAGAGGTGGTTTCCATTTGATTTTTCCTCCTTACTAGAATCTATCTAAAGAACAGAAATAATACCTAAAGAGATAATCGAGCCACTTTTGTTTTCGTGGCGTCGCCACCTTTTCCTCCGTCCCTCCTCTTTCACGTTTATTGTCATGTATATTGCCTCAATTGATCTGCTCGACGCAATGGGACATGTGGATCAACCATCCAAGAAATAGCCTTGCCCCCATATTGGTCCGCTGTCACCCTTCCTCTTGTTGGTCGTGAACGACTGCATGAGACCTCCAGCCTCCATCCCAAACAACCGCCCTTCACTCTTCGGGTTTTACACGCCACCATCGTCGCCTAGAAGATGAATGGTCGGTCTTGAGATGGGTACTTCTTGGAGGTTCCACGGGTGGCCGTGATCATCCAACTCCTAACCTCACCCCGACCGATCCAAAGATTTGATCCCTCTGGCGCACTGGTACAATCGGGTCTCCACCATTCAACTATGGACGACACCCCCTCCTGAGGGATGGAAATCGGGATACTCTTATTTTGAGGGAAAACGGCCCTCCTATGGACCCTCACTACGAGTGTCGACACCCCTTGCTTGGGATTGACATGTGGCGGCCGATCCACAGTCAAGAGCTCGTGGTGGAGGAGCCCGTTAGTTCTAGCCAGCACTCATGTGGACGTCTCAGGGATCATCTCCCTCGGACCGTCCTGCTCTGGATCTGAATCATGGTCGACATCCGACCAAACATGCTAAATTTGGCCCGTGAAATAGAGAAAATGATGGTTGAACGGCAGCGCTACTCAATCAGATCGGTGCATCTCGAACGTAGAGGAGGGCACAACCAAGACCCTAACGGCCTACCAATCTACCTATCGGGCATCCTATGTGGGTTTAAGGGTTCCGGCATGGAAGGCAACTTTGCTGGTCCTACTGAGACATATAGGGTGTCCTAGAGGAGCCACATCCCGCCCCATTGGGATCAGATTCTACCAGACCCTCAGCCTTCTCCTTTTCTTGGGAAACTCCTTGGCAGCTTGTCAAGGCAACACAAGACTGATAGAGTCGAGTTGAGGAAAGTTATTTGGATCTCTCGTGCCCATCACCATAGGAATAGGGACCCCCCCCCCCCCCCCCCCCGCCCTTAAAGTGTCGCCTGGACAAGCCTGGTAATATTGTTATAGGGTTAGCATTTTGACTGTCACCAAAACAGTGTCTTACTATTTTCATCTTCCCACTTATTATAGTTTAACTTTTCATTCTTCAGAAGTTCATTAATAAGGAAGTCTTTACTGTTTTTACCCATCAATGCCCAACAGTTAGTCACGCCTCTACACGCGACGCCACGTGTCCCACCAATAAATATCCAAATCTGCCTTCTTCTTTTTATATAAATGGATATTTTGATCCATTTCTTATTCACACCTATACACACATCATCCTCCCTACCACGACACCTATAATCACTACTACCACAATGCAAACGACCTCCTCTTCCCTATAAAAACTCTCATTCATCCTTCATTTTCTGCACACATGCTCTCAATCTTCTCCTGCTTAATACACGTCTTCATTTTTTTCTGTAACTAGTGACATCTGCAGGTCGTCACCCCTTGGGGTGGGGTGTGGAAGAAATCCTCCTCGCCCTCACATGGCTTAAATATGCGAAGATCATGGCTAATACTAGATGAACTTCTACTTATATTTGGTCGCAGGGCCACCAATAACGTTCCCCAGACTAACATAAAAACAAATGAAGGATCACTGGTGGGGGGAGAGAGAATGACCAAAAGCTCAAAAACGATGAAATATATCGAGAACAAGTCCAATATCGACCACCCAACACAACCGATGAGCAGATAAGATTATTACGGATGGAAACACAGTAAGAAATTCAATAAACATGTGTAGTAGGACATCCTCAAAGACCAATCAAACTAACGGCTCTACATTGGGACGACCTAAGTTTATTTACACCATCTTTTGTAATGTCGTTTTAATTTCGAATAAAAATCGCAAATTATTTTTTAACTTATATTAGTTTTAATTAATTTCAGTTTGAGCCAAATTGTTAACCCTAGCAGATGTTGTTACCACTACAAAGCTAGGCTTACAGCTTGGCTTAAGCAGGAGAGGAAAATTGAAAAATCGTGCTTAAGCCTAGTTGTTAAGCCAAGTGATGAGACAACGTCTTATAGGTGTAGTTTGACATTTGTGTCTCTATTTAGACCTTTGTTAACCTAGGAAACACGTAACTAGACGTATTTATTTTTTTCTTTTTAGTTTTGATCCACACGAGCTTTCCTTGTTTTTTGTGGAAAGGAATTGATCATGATCATGGAAATGGAGCTCGAGCATAGCGAATAAGGAGCATGATCTTTAAGATGGAGCTCTCTAGCACGAAGGAAGAAAAGATGGACTCATATTTGTTGACTAATCATGTAACCTCACGACGTGGAGGATGATCCCTGCGGCTTGGACGTCAAGCGACGTCGTTTCAGTTAGAGATTGGGAGCATGGGACGAACCTCCATCGCTTGACGCCACCACGACATAGGAGAGTGAGATTCACACGTCGTGGAAATCTCATCGGTCCATAGGATGGTTCATGCGTAGAGATATTTTGTTCGGAACCTCTCACGCATTGGATATCTCATGACTCCACAGTGTGGAAATCACGATCCCATGGCACGGAGCCTGTTGGTTTCCAAATTCTATAAATACTCACTCCCAAATCCGAAAATAGAAAGTTCCACACCAGAGTTTTTGAGTGAGAGAGGAAGCCTTAAGGGTCTTGCCAAAGAGAGTGGAGGAGATTCATCGTCATGCGAGCATTATCTAGCCATCAAGGACAAGGAAAGAAAGAGGAAGGTTATCTTGGTGTGCAAGATATCAAACGAAGAGGAAGAAGATTTTGGTGTTCTAGGAGAGGTTCCTAAATCCTTCCATACAGTACCCATTCTTGTCTTCTCTTTTTCATCTCATTTCATGTATCTCTTGTTAATGACTTCAAGGATGCATGGATTTTCATATGCATATATATATATTGGATTTGATTTTGTTCATGTGTGATGATAGTGGTTTGTTGATGTTTTTCAAATTCTTCTAACTTAGATTTTCATTATATGAGCTAAAGGTGTCATCTTTTTGTTCTAAGGTCATAAATATCAAGGATTAGACCTACAAAAAGTTAGGAGGTTGTTCATGAGGTTTGGTCATTAATAGCTCGATTGCATGTTTTCAATTTTATAAATTAAATCTTTATTATAAGTCAATTTTAAGAAATCGGTTTGGTTGTGCGGGGAGTACATACCTAGATGGTCCAGTCGGTCGAATCTCTATTGGACAGTCAAGTCACTTGAAATGGGAAATGCTAGTGGACGTAAAGTGAGACTGTTGAAATGATCGATGGTTAACCGTGTGGTTAACAAGTAATCATTTCAAGCCATAGTCGAGATCTATCCATTAAAGCGGTCGACATATCGATAATAAATTATGGATGGTTTGTTAACTCCTCGGAATAATCACTATGGAATGGTGAGTTGCATAATGGATTGACAATCCCGGCCATTAATGCATAGCATGAAAGTCTTGTAGTTTGTTGCTCGGGGACTGAATTGTAACTCCTTTGAGATGGGGTTTGAACTATTTTCCTTTATCATCGAGTGGGAACTATCGAAGTATAGCACTCTAGAACTTTTAGGAAGAATTTTTTTTATTTTTAATTGGTTAGTGATCCCAACTTTTATCTAGGGAAGGCGGGCATAGCAATTGGCATGACCGACTCTAAAGTTTTAAACTTTCTTTACTTCTGCTTGATTGTGGTAATATAGTATTTTTTTATGCTTCATAAACTTGGGTAACTTGGTTCTCAAGAAATGTACAGAGAGTAGCCTCTACTAGAACTTGTAAGTCCGATTTTTTACCGGGTTTATCTGGGGAATATTATCAACAATAGTAGAGATCCTTTTGATATTATCTAAGGTGGTTCATGTAACTTGTTACATGAACTTGATAACAACGATTGATGTTCCTATATGGACATCATAGCACATCATAACAAGTCTTTTAAACAAAACACAACACCATGACCACACAACATATCTCTATTCATATTGCATATGTATTTCTTGTATTTTATTATCTCTTGTCTCTACCTGAACTGTATGCTCACCCATAAGCCTATCTGCTCCTCCTCGATCATCTCAATGACACTCTCAGAAACTTGTGGACCCCACACACTTCTAGTGTCGATTACCTAGCATGTGAACTACGATCGTAAATATTTAAATATGTATATAGGAAAAATAAGTAGATTACAGTAGTGACAAATTTAGTATAGGCGAGCCCTTGGAACTAATTTATCTAACGCTTCCCTGTGAGATCGACCGGTACTTTACTATAAAACTATACTAAACTTATAAGTAGTCATGCTCATGCATATATATTGAGTCAAGTTTTACAGCATGTCAATTATTTTCAAGGTATAAGTTGCTTGACGAAACGAGTCCCTACGACCGAGCATGTTGATTTAGGAAATCGTTTCAAGGGTTTGACCTTGTGATCACTCTCTTTATATGACCCGACATTGTAGGTTTTCCCGGATGACTTGCCACATGTGCATAAAACCTTTGACGGGGGCGAGACAACTATTAGAGGACCAACTTAACTAAAAGCTCAATAGTTGAAGGTTCAATTATGATTTTATATTCTTACATGCGCTCTCACGGACAAACTCGTTTACGGGTTAGGAGATGAATGATTTAGAAGAGAGAGATTGGAAGAGAGATAAGGATTAGCCTATTAGGGACAACTTAGAAAAATAGAGAAGAAACTAATATTTTAATATATATTGGGGTTTGAACCCAGGTCCATGAAGAATTAAGCTCTAATACCATATTAGAGAACCAACTCAACTAAAAGTTCAAGCTGATAGTTGAAAGTTCAATTATGATTTTATATTCTAAAAAGAACGACCACCATTCGCCCGATCATGTCATCGTTCCTTTAGGATGGCATTGTCGTCAGGAACCAATCTTGGTGCGCGGACGCCAAACTCGTCGGGACCGATAGCGTGGTCGTGCAGCCAAGATGGCGCCTTTTGTCAAGACGAATCATCTGATGATAGGTCTTCCGTTTTGCGAGAGAACGCTCCGAGATCTAACATCGAGATGACGATGTTACTGGAGATTAATAGTTTAATTAGTCTCAATAATTAGTATATCATCTGCCGAAATCCAATGATCGTCGGGTTAATTGTTTACCGTTGGAGATGATCTCGGTCTATCAGGATTTTAGTTATGGACCATCCATTTTGGAGTTGACAATGTCAAACTTTACTCGGTTCTTACAACATAATGTAGTTTAGATCGCTCGAAACACTATAGTATTATGATTGATTTCTATTCAAACTTCACATGTAATTCTAATCATAAAATTTTAATTAGAAGATTCATGCGGAAATCATAGTTATTATGAAAAACATAATAAAAAAATTGAAACGGGAAAGAAGTATTGTATTACGATTTCATATCATGCTTACAAGAAGGGATATAACAGTCCCGGATACCAGATTTCTATCCTAAACGGCCGTAGCCCATCGGGCACACATGGTTCCATACATATAATCTGCTTTGTTTCGCAGATCCAAACTCAAGAGTTCCTCGATCCAAAGTTTCAAACAAAAAATAGACCACAATCCTAAACATATCTAGCCAAAGTATTATTCGACCTAATGCAATGAAAATAGAGTGTAACTTAGCCTTTACTGTGGATTCCCCGAGACCTCCCGGTTGTAGTTGTCTCGGGTCTGTGGGTATAGTCCCCAGACGGTCCTCCACACCCCCGCAATGGGGGATCATTCACCCCCCGGGGGATTATAGCCCCCGGGCTTAAAACTCGTTCCTGATCCTGTCTAGTAGTGTCCGGAGGCGTCGAGGCCTCATCAGTTCCATCCGGGGCCGCTGCCTTATGTCCTGTCTTGATCTTCCTGGGCCTAGGACCAATGCCAGGGTTGAATCTCAGAATCCCTCGAGGGAGCAAAGGTATGTCGCTCAGTGCATACCGATTCAACGGGAGCTTTGGGCTTTCAGGCTACCTGGGATTGGGTGATGCCTCCGTCCGGCCGATCGACGATTGTGGCATGGGTCGTGGTGGCAACAGCCTGTGTCGTTTTGATAACGACGGAGTTGGTCCCAAAAACCTAGGTAGAGGACCTCGATTCCCCGGGTTTGAATGCACCCTAGGGTTTGCATATCTCCTAGGTGATGCTGGCGGCCGTGACAACCGATTCGACGGGGGGATCAGCATGCATGGCGGGGGAAAATGACGCTCCGGTGGGGGGACGGGGACCATCACCCGATAGTGGGTACCCCGATGAGGCTCGGTCCGATCCTAGTCCATACACGGACGTTGATTCCAGGGGCGTGCTTTGAGAATCCGGGCAGGCTCCATCAGAGGTTTTCTGATCCAAGGCGGCAGGTACGTCCACAAAGGTCCCGGGGCTCCTCCCTGCGACCACCCACCCCGGCGATACATGGCCATAGGCGTCATGGTCGGGCCGAGCATGATAGGGCGAGGCCGGGGAGGGTTCTTCGACATCCATGGTGACCTAGGGCACGCTCCAGTGTGTTGACGACGGGAACCTGGGAGAACCATCTCTGGTGAAAAAGGTTTAGTTGAAGCTGGGGGGGGGGGGGGGGGGAGATCCGGTGTATAAGATGATATAGTTGAGAAGAGCGGCGGCGTGGCTAACGACGGCGGTAGTGACAGTAAACCCTAGAGGGTAGAGAGGAACCTCACGAAGAGGTGGACAGAGAGTTCTTTTTTATGTATTGAAAAACATAATTTTAAAGTATTAATAGAATGCAAAATTAATATAAGATGAAAACTTGTTTCAGTATTAGGTTTTGTATGATTTGCCTACAAACTATGTAGGTCAATTCATAAATACACATTTGTTTTTTTATGAATCTGAATGTCAGATTACAATTTATGAATCAATTCGTCTAATTTATAAATAAACCGATTTATGGTTTAATTCTATTCCCCTTGATATCAGAGGCGGATCCAGAAAGTTCATTTAGGGTATGCCATCGATAATGATAAAATGTATAAAAAATCAAATTCGGTTTAAGAAGTGTTGGAATTTGATCGGTTTATCAAATAACATAACTTTCTCATATGAGTTTCGATTGGGCCCGTAATATGTCAAATCGAATGAAATTCAGATATTTATAATTTTTATGAAGAAATTTCATCTATAAAATATAATACGGGTATATAGGTTGTCCAAGTCGAACGATCAACCATACATTGTTTGGCCCGCCATGGGCAAAACACTCTAGAAAAATACATATAATCAGTCATACGACGTATATGATAACGTAAATGATATAATATGAGACATGATTTCTTTTAAAAATGAGTCAAAACTACTTCATTGTCAATAAATATAAATATTTATAAATGCATATCCTTGTACTGTTATATCTTACATCTAACTTTTTCAAATACAACATACAAAAAACTGTGAATAAGATTTTTGAAAAGTGTAATAGACATTTGGAGGGTAAAAAAAACGTTTTCAAGTAAAATGAGGTTATACACGCAACAGATTTTCAAATGACCATAACTTCTTCATACGAACTCCAATTTAGGCCCGTAAAATATCAAATCGAAGATATGTGAAAGCTCTACAACTATATACAATTTTCTCGGGGCAGGGTATGCCGTGGCATACCCTAAACCCCCCTAAATCCGCCTCTGCTTGATATCAGACGTCCACATTTGACATGCATAGACAAATGGGACGGCCGGCACCTTCTCTTCCCAAATTCATAAGTAATCGGTTTATAATTTATAACAATTTCATTGAACTAATCTATTAATCGTAAGAACGAGATGGCCTGCAGCGTCGTTTTCATCTTTGCAAGCCTTTTTCTCCATTACCACCGCCCAAGCCGTCCTTGATAGCACACATACACTATACATACTTTTCAGGCTTCAACTATACTTAAGAAAAAGAAATAAATCAGAAATAGGGTTTTGATTGTGGGGGTTGGATCGTACAACGGTCATGTGCACCAATATTCATGGACCATCTAGCGAGCCCGGACGACAAAAACCGTGTAAAGGTCTTGTTATTGTGCTTGCGGGTCCATGGCCTTAGATGGATCGGCACATGGAGATGGTAGAGTTGTGGGACCCTCCCTATTCTTTTATGAAATCCAAATCCAAATCCTATTATATCACATGCTGTGTTCTGGTGGTGCTCTTTAAAGCTGCCGGACCATCTCTCTATGATTCCTTCTCATGCCCTCCCAATTTATTAGTAGTTTAGTATCTAGTAATGTGCTTTCCTTTTCTCCCAACAAGCCTCATCTACCATTTAAATTATATAAAAATAAAGTTTATGACATTATCTAGTAAAACACGTAATATAATCTAATGAAATTAAACTTTTCCATAAAAAATAAAATTTTGAGCATACGAAGTAATTTTATTGATAATGAGGATGAAGGATCACGAGGATCGTACAAAAACATGGAAATAAAATAGGATGAGAAACAGTTCTGATGACGGTCGAAACATTGATCTTATGACAATATGCATGGTGGTACCAAGGAGAGAACTAGGAGTGGTGGGTCCTTATTCGTATAATGGGTTGCACAAGATATCCAGTAAACCATCCAAGTCATAATAATCATTCAAAGAGTATGCTAGAAACGGAAGAGGTTGAGGAACAGATGATGTATGTTTCTTCAGGGCTGGGGTGCGGTTCCTCTGTTGCACCTATAATGCCACAAGGTCCTCATGATGACCAGTGCGAGGTTGGTGATCGAGCCTCGCTGTCGCCCCACTGAGGCCATCATCCCTGTCAAGGGGGTTGCTTTCTTATTCCCCATGTGTAACACTACTCGATCCAACGGTCCGAGTAGTTGATGAGGAATCACATCATTTCATCTCCTGGTCATGTACCCGAGCTCTGGCAGCTATGTGATCCATGTGGTAATCCGTGGGGTGGAGGAGGTCCTTCTCTTGAATACGGATGCCTCCTGATCTTCACAAGCTATGTCGTGTATCCACGATGACCCAGGTCCTAAGTAGCACCACCAGCACCCTTGGTACTAGTCGGGTAGTCCGTGATCCACGTCTCATGCTAATCGTTTCCTTTGTCACCCTTGCTCGTCGGAAGATCGTTCTACACAAGGGGATCCTCTATGGCATGACACACTTTCATTTTTGAGCGGGTCGCGTACAAAATCCCTTAGTCGAGTCCATATGTGCCACATCGGGTCCTTGTGTTGGGTAATACAGTTGGGAAGCCTAAGCCCCTTCCGAGGAGAGGATGCTGGTGGAGAGGCCATGATCCGCGTATGCCCGATATTTCGGAACCTAGCCGGTACTGTAGATGCCCTAGGAAGCCATCGATGATGGTGGTCGTTGTCAAACTCCCATGTGTATCTCTAGGCCGATGACTACGCATGAGGGGCTGACATAGGCAGGATGTTCCATATCGGTACATCGGATCTACCATCGGAAGAGGGGTTATGGTGCACGGCGAAGATAGGGACAGCCGACCTAAGTTGGTTTCGTTCTCCCCACAGTGTCGTACGATTCAGATCGAAGTAAGGGATATGATCGTCGAGGGGTAATGGTTGGGGTAGTTGTAAGGGGATAGTGGAGAGTTGACGGTGGGTACCGAAGGCGAATGTGACTGTTTATGGTACGACTAGGCGACACATGATGAGACCAATGAACGGGGATCTGTCTAATAGTAGTAGTGGGTTGAAAGCCTTAATGGCTGAAGATTTGTGACAGCAGCTGTGGAAATAAGAGAAGAAGAATGAGATTTGAAAAAACCCTAAAGGGCCAAATCAATTAGCTTTTATTTTGATAAATCATTCGTACAACTTTAATTATATATTTCCCATAGAAAATAAATAATCGTCTCATAAAACCTACAATATCCATTCACAAAATCTACCACCATGACTATATCTCATGATAACATGTATATTTTATTAAAATATGATATAAATTATAAGAAATTTTTTATTGTAATATTCTGGTAAATATTTAGTTTCATTACAATGCTTTCTTCTGTTTTTCTTGCAATATAATACTCTGATAAACATTTATTTTTAATTTTATACATAGTGTTAATTTTTCGTCCATTTATGAACGAAAAATGGTTATGTGCGAAGCACTTGACCCTCGTTTTTTTTTTCAAAATACCAAAAAGTCCTTTAACCATAACTACTTTATCTCTTTCTATTTGTTTGTTTCTTTTCATAGCAGAGAAGGAGGCCATACGGAGATGGAGAAGAAGCAGAGGTCCTCATCGCCACTCGTACGTCCTCCACCGTTGTTGCAATTCCGACCATCTTCATCACTCGTCCGGTTGATCTCGTACTGTGAACGAAGCCTCTTTGACCAACACCTTCCATTCCTTTTCCTTTGGACCAAGAGAAACTCATCACTCTCTCTTTGGGTTGGGCAATCAAGAAGCGCGGAAGAAGCTTTGTAAGAAAGGGGCGAGTTTGCTGAAGACTGTAATAGAGAAGCTTTGAAGGTCCTGGCCACCTTCCTCCTTATAGAAATCAATTGGGCGTTGCTTCTTCAATAGTTAAATGACGTTAATTTAGGATATGGGCCTTGCTCATTATAGAAATCAATTGGCGCAAATTTGAAGCCAATTAGAATTTAAACAAGACGAGAATGATTAAATTAGAGAATTAGTAAAAAAAAGTAATATGACAGATTTATTAAAAAAGTCTCTACCATTTACCAATAAGTACTATGTTTTTGTAGTTAAAAAGTCTACCACTTAATTACATCTTTTCCATCCATTTATAAAATGAACAACCTAAATGAGTTCATACAGTTTTTATAGAGCAGGATTGAGTTTTTATTTGATTTATTCTTTATCAAGTATTATAATACATTTTTTTTAAATTATATTATAACATCAACCGATTCATGTTCATACGTGTGTTTTGTTTATTTAATTTTTTAACACAATCCAAATCATATATTGAAATGTGGGATTTTTCAAGTAATCACCTTAATCAATAATATTTATATGCAAGAGACCTTATTTCAAGGCATGCTCTCTAGCACGAAACCTAGAAGGCAAAGCAGCGGCGCCGCCGCTGCTCTACTGGTGGTGGTTCATCACCATCTTGTGCCAAGGTATGGTGATACCAAGAAGACGATCTTGGGGCGCAGACCCTTTCTAGGGTTTTTGCGAAGCATGAAGGCGGCATGAAACAACTCCGGCAGCGTCCATGGGGCGAGAGGCGATGGATTGGGTCCTCGGGGGGTGAGTGTCTACCTTCCGACGTCCTCGATATCGCAGTCGCGGGGGAAGAAGGCGTCGTCAGTTGCCAATCTGTCATGGGGCGGTGGAGGTTTCGTGGTGGTCCTACTGAAGGAAGGTGTCGTGCTCCGAGGGAGCACGGGTTTTGACGATGATCGGGGCAGAGAGACCACAGAGGAGACGGTGCGGGTGCGTAGAGGAGACCTGCAACCGGCGCCAGTGGTGATGTTTGTGATGTCTGAGTCCGGCGGACGACTGGAGAACAAGGCGGCGCTGCGGGGATAGGAAGCACGGGAGGCTAGGGTTCCGGGAGAGTTGGATTGGGCTGAGATGGGCCGGAGTTACGGGGCGGGCCGAGCTGTTCGGACTGTGTCGAGTGGGCCGGGACCAGATTGGGTCGGGTCTGGATAGGCCCGAGTCGATGGCAGGAACGGGTCGCGAGCATTTGTAGTAGCGGCGGGGGGCCACAAGCACCCCCGCCTCTAGGATTGAGTGTCTGGGGGCCAGGGAGGGGTAGGTCGACTGTACCTTCTCCCTGGCAGTTTGGCGAAAATGGTTCTGCCAACAGTCGACAAGATGCTCCCCTACCACTTCGGGGTCAGCAATCCCGCGTTCAGGAGCCCTACACCTATCATTTAAGGGAGGACGACGCACACTGACTTACCGGGGGAGATATCGGTCCACCACTGTTCGATGTTCAACTGATCTGCTCAATCAGTATTTATGGTTGGAGCATACTGTATCGGTATCCCTGGATGCTACCGCAATCAACCCCATCGACTGCCTCGATGCATATGAGCACAATTTAGTTCTCAGCACTTATGTTTATTTCTTTTCGAACTACTGCTTATGAGCACAATGTAGTTCTTAACACTTATGTTTATTTCTTTTCGAACTACTGCTTTGTAAGGGGTTCGTCAACAGACGAACACGTAAGTACCTTTATTTATTAATAATATTTTAAGTTCTCTCAAAAAAATAATATTTATATGCACGGTATCAAAGCATTTTCTTTACGTTTCCTTCTCAAAACATATAAATATGTTCTCTTTCAGCATCTCCTTTTCTTGATCATGATGTGTCCCATACACGTTCCCAATATATTAATAAAGGTTATGGTGGTTTGGGGTTTGGACCTACTTGCCAGTCTAAAACCCTAGTTGCATGAAAAGATAATTCAACCATCACTAACCGTTACTCAACTACTTTTACCTACAACTCACGTCATAGACTCATAATCTATAAAAAAAAATACATTATATCGTGCTATTCCCCTACGTCATTTTACAACCATCTTACGGCTATCCGTAGTGGTGTCGAATCGACACGTATTTGAGATATCGAATCCGATATTTCTATAAAAAATACACATCGAATGTGTAAAAGTGTAGATTCGACGTCGAGGGTTGTACAGACTCAGCGTGCCGTCTAATCAACGGATCCAGGACCAACCGAATCTTGGACCAACGAACGGGGATGTACCGCGTGGCACGATTCGTGCTTAAATGGCCTCAACGCTTTGTCTTCCCCACTTCTTCTCCACCTGTTTCTTCGACTTAATCCACCACCACCGTTTCTGCGAACACCGTTCCCTTCGCCACCGCCTTTTCTACCACCGGGGAGGCTCCACCACCGTTTCTCCCTTATATTTTCCGACCTTTGGCATTGTGCCAACACCGTTTCCACTAAAGTTTTTTCTACAGCGTTTCTCCAACATAGGTTCTCCAGCATCGTTTCCCTACCACCGGAACGTCAACACTGTTGGGCCACCACCGGAACGTCAACATCGTTTATATCCAGCGCCGGATCTCCACCACAGGAGCGACACTACCGTTTCTACACCGGAATTACGTCGACACTATCGGTTGTCCACCTCCCGTGTCTCTAACGTTCGATTCTCCTCTAATGGCCGACAACAGCCATGTTGAAGTGTCTTACACGGTGTTGGGCTCGAGTTTAACCCCCCGTGTCACGGCCAGCCTGAATAAAAAACGCAAATCCCGTCAATGGCCTTGTACGCACGGCTTACCATCAACCCGCCGAGGATGCTACGCATGTATCAGAAATGGAGTCGCCCCGAGAAGGTCACATCGGTGTGTGTGTGGCTAAAAATGGCGGAGCAAGGGGTTGACCAACATGGCGATGCCTTTTGGGATGACATACGGGGGGAGCTCGCCCACGTGACCCGCCTTACCCCGACGATTGAGCGGTCCGCCAAGAACTGCAACTATCATTAGATCGTCGTCAATCGGAAGGTGAAGTGTTTCATTGAGTGCTAGTTAGAGATGAAGCGCATTTACCAACACGGTTGGATCGACGCTCATGTCATGGACATTGTAGAGGAGGTGTACACCGAGAGATACAGACACGACTTCGTCTGGCATCATAGGTGGATTCTCGTGCTGGACCATCCAAGTTGAAGGGGGTCGTAGATACAACCGTAATCAAAGATAGCAAGGGAGCCGAAAATGGTTTGGAAAAAATAACCATCTATGGCAATACATGAAGATCCACATCCAACGCAGAAGAACCTGTAATTGTTTTCAGAGGTGTAATGTATCGGACAACTTGAAATTGTATCTTAGTTGTCCATAATAAAAAAAATGACGATTGATGCGGGTTCCCTAATGTCATTGTTCTTGGAACACAGCAAGTATTGTTTGGTGTCCGTATCTTCTAAACGGTCACGTGACATTACTTGCCATGTTTATGGAACAATGACATTAGTGAATCCATGTCACTTTCCATATTTTATTATGAAATACCAAGAAAACAATTTGAAATCGTATGTCATATTACATTTTCATATCGATTACCCAAGTCCAGAAAGTTGGTTTCCGATCGCCAAGAACTAGTAATGCGTTTGGAGGTGTAATGTGATAACATGAATAGTAAATTTGAGCTTAGTTTCCCATAGTCGAAGAAGGAAAGTGATGTGAAAGCTGTAGTGGCAGTGGAAGCTGGAACATAGCAAGTACTATCACGATACCATATATTTGGCACGGTCACATGACAATATTTTCTATGTTCCCAGCAACACTGTCACTACCGCTTCCATGTTAATTTCCATCTTCGATTACGGATTACCGGAAATAAATTTTAGCATCGTGTCGCCATATTAAACCCATAGACCCATTAATCAATGTCCAAGATGAAGACATGTAGATCGTATTGCGTTGTACTTCTATTCAAACGTTTCGAGAAATATTAATAAATTTATTTTGGTCGGGTTGGGTCGTCTTGCGTTTTTTTAAATCGATTTGAACTTTTCGATTTTTATATACACAATAGACTCGGAATAGACCGAATCGGTCTATTCCAACTAAAACAATAAAATCACTAGACCAATAAATCGGGTCTAATCCCAATTCATTTCCTCCTAAATTTACCTAATTAAACTGGGATTAGACCGTTTCGGGTCTAATCCCACTGTGGAAGGTCTAAGAATTGAGATCGTCGGTTTGTATTAGTATATAGGGTTTTGTGAAATTTTAATACACGTATGTAACAAAAAAACTTGACCTTACACGAGAAACTCTCGTGCATTATTTTTGTTTTGTAAGAACGTCTTCAGTGGGGCATATAAATGCTTGCCACGATTGATGCAGCTAAGAGTAGAGGAAAGGTGCTCGTTGTAGACATTTCGTTGTAGTGTCCGCGACGATCCTCAACACTTTGACCTGTCAATGCCCCAACAACTAGCCAGTTGACCTTATGACGTGGCAGCACGTGTCCACCAATAAATATCCTAACATATTTTTTCTATAAATTCATATTTTTACTCTTTTGTTATTCCCATATTCATCATCGGCTTTGAGTGTTTTTAGCCCACATTCTTGAGCTTTTCTGTCTCGATTTGATTTGATTTGATGCACTTTTTTCTCTTTTTGTTAATTGATCTCTCTTCAGGGGTATTCAATGTAGTAAAAATATAGTATCCAAAAATGAATAGCAAGATTCACTCAAGAAAATCAGTGGATTCATAGAGATGAACCGGCGTGATTCAATTTCTAAAGAACACCAATCTCCTGATTATCCAACCACAAATACTAAGGCCTAATCGATAATTGCATATGTCCAAAGTACGGATAAATACAGAACAATAATTAAAGCGTAGAGAATAAACAGAGAACCCAATTTTACGTGGTTCGACAATGTGTCTACATCCACGGGACAGCGACGAGCTCCTTGTATTAGCCGAAAACAATGCGAGAATTACACAAGTCCTATTATCTATTTCTTAATACACGACGGTCTTCCAAAAAAAACTATATTTTGTTGCCGATAAGGATATCAAGAAGTTACTTCGGGTGCTTGCCCTTTTTTGTGTGCTTATCCTTGTATGCAACCGCCACTGCTTTAGCTGCCACCTAAGATTTATTTGTTCTAAGTCAATCTTGTGTTCTTCCTTAGTAGTGAACCACATCCAAAATTCTTCTCAATCACAGGCGTGTTACTTCTTTTAGGTTCATCACACAAACATCCGAAGTTGATGTGTATGCATCTCATCTATCACTTAAAAGAAGATGTGATGGAGTGATAACGGGCTAAGCAGTAGCAACAATGACGTTATTCTTTAAAAGAAAGATATTCTCAATAAACTCAACGTCTCAAACTTCAAATAAGGAGCGACCATTTAGGGACTTGAATATATAGGCAAAACAACTATGAGCGTAACCAACAAGCGCACAGTCAAACCTACTCTATTTTTTTGTTTCTAATTACACATTTTGCAAATGGTAGAAAAAAGGAAAGATGCAAAGACATCTCAGTCGAACAAAAGGCTTACACACTGGCCAGGAAGTAAGTCACTCAACGACCAGACACATGAAAAACCCAGTAAAAATGAGGAATGTTCGACTCTATGTATTCATGTTGTACTCTGTGAGTACACCAAGCCTGGAATCGAGACCAATGAGTTCAACACATCACATGCGATATGTTTTTCACCTTCTAGTTTTTTATTGCATTCAATTTGTAATATAAAAGTTTCATTTTTTTTCAATGTTCATCCCTCTAAGGAAAAGATTTGAGGGGTGATGGTTGAGAAGATGGTAGAACGTCGAGAATCACATAAGACTGAAGACTACGTGGACTTATCACCATTCGTACTTCATCTCGTTCAGATTGACGTGGTCCGCCAAGCAGGAGGCCTCCCGAAGGGGCAAATCCAACTGGAGTCGAGAGTGTTAGAGATATACTTATCAGAGTTTGAATAAATTCAAACTCTTGGATATATATATATATTGTATGTTTTTGAATATATTCATCTTATCTGTAACTCTGTACAAATACACCAAAGAATGAATATACACGTATGATTTAAATGGTATCAGAGCTATACTAAAACTCTCCCTTTCTCGTTTTCTCTTTCTGATATATTTCCCATTTTTTTCACGACTTCCGCCGCCCCTATTCCATTTTCCAGTTTCTATATTTTTGTCTGCAGGCATGGCCGATCCTCCAATTTATCCAGCCTTAACTGTTTCCAATATTCGTAGCTCCATTCCCATAACTTTGGAGCTCGAAAAGGGACAATATTCTTCTTGGTCTGAGTTATTTAAGATCCATTGTAGGGTCTACAGGGTTCTCCATCATATTCTGCTGCCGGACACACCTTCTCCACCAACTCCGAGCGTCGATCCTGCTCCTGTCAACAAGTCGGCGCTGTCTGCCTCTTCAGTAGCTTCAGATTCATCCACAGAAGCCACTGAATCCGAGACACAAGCTGCTGGTACTGACACTCCGGCACCAGACGCACCACTGGTTTCTCCATCGTCGGCCGTCTCTACTTCCCTATCGGATGTCCCTGCTGATTTATGGGATCGTCTCGACGCCACCGTCCTTCAATGGATATATGGTACGATCTCTAATGACTTGCTTCAAACGATCATTACTCCCGATTGTACTGCTGCCCGAGCTTGGGAGGCTTTACGCCTCATATTCCAGGATAATAGGCATTCTCACACGGTTTATTTGGAACATCAATTTTTAGCTGCTAAATTAGATGATTTTCCTAATGTTTCTAGTTTCTGTCAAGAGTTAAAGACTATTGCAGATCAATTGTCTGATATGGGTGCTCTGGTATCCAACAATAGACTTGTACTTCAGTTGGTTGCGGGTTTATCGGAAGCCTATGACAATGTGGCGACCATTATTCAGCAGAGTGACCATCTTCCTTAGTTTTATGAGGCTCGCTCTCGGCTTGTAGTGGAAGAGACCCGTCAAATGAAGCAGGTTGCTTCAAACTCCGGCTCATCCATGTCAGTTATGCATGTTCAGTCCACCGGGCAATCCTCTAAGGATGGTGTCAACAGGAACTCTTCTCGTGGGAATCACAGTCGTCCTACTCATGGTGGTGGCCGTAATTCTACGACCAAATCTTCTCGTGGATCATCTAGGCAGACCGCGAGGCCCACCAATGCAAACAGGACTGGCCAGCAGCAGCAACAGCCTTGGGCCTCTCCTCCTAATGCATGGAACGACCATCACTATTTTTGGACTGGGCCGTCGGCATGGGCCCAACATCCTTCCTCTGTTTGGGCTGGTCAGCAGTCCCCATGGCCCGCCCAACCTCCTTGTCCATACCCCACAGTATCAGGCAAGTGGTCTCGTGGGCCTTCTCAGCAAGGATAGCAGACTCAGCCAGGTCTATTGGGCTCTAGGCCTCCAACTCCTTCACAGGCCATGTAGCTGTCCCTACCGATATATCATCCGCTATGGCTAATCTTTCTATGCAGCAGCCACCTGACGGACAGTGGTATATGGACTCTGGCGCCTCCTCTCACATGACTGCGAACTCAGGTACTTTACGTTCTTATATTAATTCAAACATTTCTCATTCTGTTATTGTTGGTGATGGTAATCGTATTCCTATTTCGGGTTATGGTCAAGCATCAATTTTCCCCACCCACCCCACTATACTTTATATGATGTAATACATGCACCTAAACTGGTAAAGAATTTGGTTTCTGTACGTCGATTTACTCGTGATAACAATGCCTCGATCGAATTTGACCCTCTTGGTTTTTCTGTGAAAGATTTTCCGACGGGTCATCTGGTTTTGAGATGTGATAACACATGCGATTTATATCCTGTCACCTCTAATGTTTCGTTTCAATCATCATTTCCCTTTTCAGCTTCTGCAACGGTGTCTCCAGGGTTGTGTCATTCTCGTTTAGGACACCCGGGTGCACCGGTTTTCAATTCTCTTCATCATGCTAAGTTTATTGATTGCACGAACAATTTTAAATTTGTTTGCAAATCTTCTGCAATGGGTAAACATGTTAAACTTCCTTTTCATACATCTACATCGTTTACTTGTGCACCATTTGATATCGTACATGCTGATTTATGGACATCGCATATCTTAAGTTCGTTTGGTCATAAGTATTATTTGATATTGCTTGATGATTTCACTAATTTTGTTTGGACATTTCCTTTAGGCAAGAAATCTGATGTATTCAAATTATTTCAATCATTTAGTACTTATGTATGAACTCAATTCGGTGTCCCCATCAAAAGCTTTCAATGCGACAATGGAAAAGAATTTGACAATACTCCGTTTCGTACTTTTGGCGCTTCTTTGGGCTTGGTGTTTCGGTTCTCGTGTCCTCATACCTCGTCTCAGAATGGGCGTGCAGAGCGCAAAATCCGGAGTATCAACAACATGGTTCGTACTCTTCTTCTTCACGCGTCCATTCCTCTCATATACTGACATTATGCTCTTTCTATGTCTACTTACTTGTCAAGCGTCTTACCATATAAATTGCTTAATTTCTCATCTCCCACCTTTGCACTCTATCACTGTCTTCCCTCTTACTCACATATTTCCACCTCGATTAATAAATTGCAGGCTCGGTCCACACCATGTGTATTCTTCGGATTTCCTTCCAACCATAGAGGGTACATTTGTTTTGATTTAAAACCAAATAAATTTATCATCTTGAGGCATGTGTTATTTGATGAATCAGTATTTCCATTTTCTACCTCCTTTAGCCCGACATTACCTACTTACGATTTTCTATCCAGCCCCATCTCTCCAGCTACCCGGGTCCAACTTCTGTTCGGCCCAGATGACCAGCCAGGCCCAACCCGACGTCTGCCGCACCTTGCTCATCTGCACCATCTGCCGCATCTCAGCTTCATGGCCCTGGCCCGTCATCGTCCACCAGCCCAGTTACATCCCAGCCCGTATCTCAACCGCCTGGCCCGTCCTCACCTCCCAGCCCAAACATCTCCCAGCCTACACCATTAGTGACTCGGCCCGTTCGCACACAGCCCAACTCCCAGCCCAGTTCGCTTGACAATGTGTAGCTGACAGTGTCTCTTGTATGACATCTCATCTGATGGTTACACGGGGTAAGTCAGGTATTACTAACCCAAATCCCCATTATACCCTTCACACCACCACCACATTGTCTTCAATTCCTCGCAATCCCAAAGATGCTTTACTTGACCCGAATTGGAAACTTGTTATGACAGATGAGTTTAATGCTCTAATTAATAATAAGACGTGGGTTCTAGTTCCACGTCCAGTGGGTGTGAATATTATTCGGTCCATGTGGATTTTTCTCCATAAGACTCGTTCTGACGGTTTCTTTGAGCGCTATAAGGCTCGTCTTGTTGGTGATGGCAGGTCTCAACAGGTTGGAGTGGATTGCGATGAGACGTTCAGTCCGGTAGTCAAACCCGCAACCATCCGCACTATACTCAGCATAGCTGTCTCTCGGTCATGGCCTATTCATCAGTTGGACGTTAAGAATGCATTTTTACATGGCAATCTTAACGAGACAGTTTATATGCATCAACCACTTGGATTTCGCAGCTCTGCTTATCCGGATCATGTTTGCCTGTTACACCGATCTCTATACGGTCTCAAACAGTCTCCTCGGGATTGGTACCAGCGGTTTACTGACTTTGTCTCCACCATTGGTTTTTCTCATAGCAGGTATGATCACTCCCTATTTGTCTATCGACGTAGGAAGGACACCGCTTACTTGCTGCTATATGTGGATGATATCATCCTTACATCATTGAGCGAGTCTCTCCGCCTATCTATCATGTCTCGTCTCAGCTCCGAGATCGCTATGAAAGATCTAGGACCCATGTCCTACTTTCTTGGCATTGCTGTTGTGCGTCATCCTGGTGGTTTATTTCTCTCTCAGTAGAAATACGCCACCGAGATCATTGCTCGTGCCGATATGACATCCTGTTCATCCTCAACAACTCCGGTAGACACACAGGGAAAGCTCGGTGTGTCTGACAGCTCTCCATTCGAGAATCCGACTCTGTATCGCAGTCTTGCTGGGGTACTTCAGTATCTCACATTCACGAGGCCCGACATATCTTACGCAGTCCAGCAGGTGTGCTTACACATGCATGATCCTCGGGTTAGTCACATGGGTGCTCTAAAGCGCATTATTCGGTATCTCCAAGGGACGACACATCTTGGTCTCCACCTGTACTCCTCGCCCAGTTCCGGACTTGTCTCCTACACTGACGCTGATTGGGCTGGCTGTCCAGACACTCACCGCTCCACCTCCGGTTTCTGTGTTTTCTTAGGGGACAACCTCATCTCTTGGTCCTCCAAACGACAACCTACACTTTCACGCTCTAGCACTGAAGCTGAGTATCGAGGGGTCGTTAATGTCGTTTCTGAGTCTTGCTGGATTCAAAATCTTCTTCTTGAGCTCCACTGCCCACTTTCCTGAGCTACGCTGGTTTACTGTGACAACGTCAGTGCCATCTACCTATCTGGCAATCCTGTTCACCATCAGCGTACGAATCACATTGAGCTTGACATCCACTTCGTTCGGGAAAATGTCGCCAAAGGACATGTTCGGGTCCTCCACGTCCCCTCTCGCTCGCAGATTGCCAACGTTTTTACCAAAGGCTTGCCGCAGGTCTTGTTTCTCGACTTTCGGTCCAGCCTAAACGTTCGTGAACCTCCCGTTCAGACTGCAGGGACGTGTTAGAGATATACTTATCAGATTTTGAATAAAATCAAACTCTTGGATATATATTGTATGCTTTTGAATATATTCATCTTATCTGTAACTCTGTACAAATACACCAAAGAATGAATATACATGTATGGTTTAAATCCCAATAGAAAAGAAGATCAAGCTCTCATCTGTAAGGGAAGCATATTACTTGAGCGCTCAGTCCCTGAATTGGTTTAAGAAATTTGAAGAGGTGACGCATCGGCTCACTGGATAGGAGGAGACATTCACCATGGAGGTGCACACATGAAGATTGTTGAAGACAAACTTACAATGGTAAGGGATATAGTGACAACAATCTCCGGCGGTCAAGGATCCTCGAGCAACACTGTTTGATTTGGATCCCATTTATAAAAGTTTAATGTTTTGTTGGATATTTTATAAAATGTTTTAATATTTTGTTTAAACTTATGGTTTTTAGTCTTGTTGACAATTTGTATCGTGGACTAGGTTATTGAAAATGTTTATATACAGGTAATGTATATTTAAATGCATGATTTACAAATATATATATTTTTTGTTATGAATGATTAAACCACTTGACCAAGAATTTGGAGCATCGGCTAAGTTACACTTGACTAAGGAATACGTAAAGTCGACCAAGTGCCACCTGGCCAACAATTCAATCCCGTCGACCAAGTTGCCAAATACTACATGGCCGACGATTTTCATTTCGTTGGCCAAATGACACTTAACCGAATATTTGAGTTTCGTTATCCACTTGGACTACAAAATAAAAAACTTACCAGTCAAGTGTTTGCACGATGAGAACTAGCCAATGTTACTTAACCGTCGAATACAACATCTTAATCCATGAATTACTTTCGTTGATCAAGGGATTCCCGACGATAATAACAATTTAATATCTCAGTAATCTTATATTTGTATTCTCATGGCTAAAGACTTATGTAATGTTCCCCTCACAAAAGCATTTTGTATCATATTTAAGATGTCATCCATGTATAAATCGAAGTACTATAATATTGGAGGGAATCAATAACCGCAAATTATCGACCAAATAAATAAAGCATTTACCCCTCCAAACATACGAAATAAATTTTGCTTAACTAACGGTATTAAAAGTTTCTATACAGTTGATTGACCGGGATGGTTAGGCAATTCAGTATCTTGTCTGGCTCCTTAAATGAGTCGATTTACATCTTACCTAAACCTTCCATTTCTTGACCTCTCTCCCTCCTTTATTATGGTCATTCATGGAGGGTCAGTAGCCAATGCCCGTTACTTTTTTTCAAATTGTTTCGTTTCATAACTAAATTTCATCACATTTGATTATTTTCAATTCAATTGCGTATGGTGTTAAATTCAATTTGTTATAACTTAGTTTTGATTTGACTACGTTTTATTAGGTTCATTAATGCAACAACGAGGGGGATGAACTAGAAATTAGCCGTTATCAATAAATATGCATAAAACTAAGTCGCAGTCGACTCTCTCTGCTAGGGTTAGGTTTTGTGCCTTTTTGGGCAAACAATGGCAACATCAGCGGTCAAGTTGTCTAGTGAATCCGGTGATGTTTCGGTGTGGTTCAGGGAACCGGGCATGGAGGATCTTGGGGGTAGCATGGCAGTGGTGGTGGAGGGAAGAGAAGAACCTCGGGTGTATGGTGACGGGTTAGAGGAGCCGTATGGGATCGGCGTGGGTTCAGATATGTAGGGGACGGCGGTGTAAGGGGCGTCGATCACGGCGTCTGAACCACTGTCGCCGCGGGACGGAGGCTCCTCCCCGATGAGGTTCTCGGCTCAGAGAACGGGGGAGGAGAATCGTGGAGGAGGAGGCTGGCACCACTCAGCGACAAACCAGATACGGTGTACGCCGGTGAGGGGACTGCGTCCGAGACGTGTAGGGGGTTCGGGGAGGCCATCGGAAGTGGATGGTTTTGCGTGGACTTCGGCTCTGCAGGCGCAGGTGGAAGGCGTGGCGATCGCTACGGGAGAAGATGGGTCGGTGCCTATAGTGGTGTCGTCGGACACGGTGGTGACGCCGGAGGAATCGCCGGCAGCGCAGGCATGGAGACGAAGTAAGGGGAAGGGAGTTGCGCGGGAGGAACCTAGGGTTTCCGACTTTGGGCTGGGTCGGGCGCGTGCGGAGATGGGCCGGGACAGTGGAGTGCTTGCGGACGCCAGACGGGATGGGAGAGGAGATGCGGGCTGGGTACCTCGGGCGGGGGCTGGTCGGGCTGGGAGAAGTCAAACGGGCCACCCGGGATGGACTCGGGGTGGGCCGGGGGACGTGGCCAACTGGGCGGCTCGGTATGGGTCGGGGGTGGAGCGGGCCCGGAACGGAGTACAGGGCCGGGACGCGTCTGGTAGCCCGGTTGAGTGGGGTGGGTCGGGGCGGACCCATCTGCGGGGTGTTCCAACGGATCCGGGTCGGGTGTCGAGTCGGCAAGGTGGATCAGGAGACTCGGCTGACCCGTGTGGAAGGGGATATCCAGGATCAGGTACTCGAGTGGGGGATCTAGAATCCAGAATGTCGTCACTATGCATTAAGGAGGTGGTGGTACCTACGGGGGAGATCGTCAATGTTGGGGAACAATACCAGTTTGCGATCGCAGCAAGGGTATTAACATCGAAGAAATTCTTCTGGAAGTCATTGGTGGCACGAATGGAGGACATGTTGTTAGTCTTAGTGCCCGTAGTTCAATCCTAAATGTCCAAATGTATATATCATCGGTAGCAATAAAATTAAAGCGGCTTTATATTACTTATGTGTTGGAGTAATATATCGATGTGTGCTCTGATCTATGCCCACCATGCGAATAGAACCATAGATCGAGATAGATCACACTCGATGGGTCCCTAGTCAACAAAGCTTCACTAGAAGCGACTAGTATGAAAGATGGCTCTTTATGGCTTACGTTCTGTTAGTCATTGGAATGGGATTCCGGAGTCTGATCATAGATATCATGTGGGACATGATATTGGACGACCCGCCCTGAATATGTGCCATAGATTAAGTCATGAACATATTCAGTGTTGTAGCTTGTCATGTATCCTTAGACCAAGGAGTCTTTGTGATCGCTATGTAGTCAACAACTGAGTTTGACCTGAGCCTAACGTTGTCCGTAACAGGGCTTCCATAACGGCCAGGATTGGCTTGGGGACGGGCTACATGAGTGACACGAAAGACGGCTAAGGGATTTATCCCTCATACTAAGGTATGGGAAAGATATCGGTTCTCGGCCACTTGATCGAGAGTGACTAGAAGAATAGCATGGCCATGCACATGATACTGGGTATCATATCTTCAGTCATCTCACATATCAAGGAACGGTGATTGAGAATAATAAGGATGACGGCTCTATGCCTTATCTCAATCAGGATATCGGAGATAAAAGGATAATGACAGGGACGACGGAAAGGTTAGAATCGACAGGGTCGATTCGTTATGTAGTGTCAGGCAATACTAAAGTCTCGTTAGTTGCCACTTAAATAGGATCAAGTAAAATGGGATTTTACGTTGATCTATTGACATGCATAAACCTAAGGGTCACACCGGAGGATGAAACTCATTGACACATTTATGGAGAATGGCCAAAAGGGAGTTGTCTCGAGACATGACCAAAACTGGGTTTTGGGTCATGTGCCCGTAAGTGAATAGGACTTTACGGATCGAGACAAGGCTTGGAGTCTTGGGATTGATCGCGTCGGATAATGTTGGACATTTCCGGTATGGAAGGCATGGAGGCGATGAGCGAATCACGGGACCTCGTTGGAAATGGTCACGGGCCATGTTCCAAGAGGCCCATGAAAGGCCCATGCAACCAAGGCCCATGGAACTAATTAATCAAGTCTTGATTAATTAGTACTAAGTAAGCAAGACAAGGATTAAGGTGTTGGTGATTCACCACCTAACCCAATCTTGTCTTGCCATACTTTGTCCTATTTACACCTTACTTGACACCATACTTGTCCCATGCCTTTAGTTGGACAAGTATGGGTTTTGTTATGTTTAAGTCATCTTTTTTCAACATAACAAACACAAGACAAGAATAGGAAACACATTTTCTCTCCCTCTTCCATGGCCATTTCGGGTTTGGCTAGTTTCCTCCTCCATTTTTGTGTTCTTGAGTCCTCAAAGAGAAGAACTACGTGGCTTTGATTCCCATGTGGATACGTAGGCGTCTTGGAGACTCAAGCCAATCATTCGTTAACCGGTGTTCTTGTTTTGGTAAGAACTAGTGCTGAATTTTTCTCTTGTTAATCCATTCTTTGTTAGTTGTTTCATGGTTCTAATTGTCTCTTGGTTTTCATTGATTTTCCGCTGCGAGTTGGTTCATCTCCAACCCTACCTCGAGACCCAACAGTGGTATCAGAGCCGTGCTACCTTCGGGATTCACAAGACGGTGTTCAAAGTTTCGGTTTTGCTTGAAAGTTTCGTTTTTGGCATGTTGTTTTGCTAAATTGTTTGATAACATGTTTTAAATTATTGTTTATGGATTTAATGCATGTAAAATGAATTTTTGAAAATTATTTCAAATCTGGAAATTTTGAAAAAAAATTTGATTTTTCGGGTCTCGGGAGCGGGACTCTCGGGAGCCGAAACCGGGACCGAACGGGGCTCCGTTTGACGGAGCTAGGCCAAGCATGACCATTGGATGGTTGATATGCCAAGGCTAAACCGTTTTGTTAGTTATGACGAGTTTGGAACCGTCATGATGAACTCGAAGATCAAATGTTCAAAAGTTTCATTTTTGAACGGTTTCGATAAACCGAGCATCAAAAAAAATTTCGAAACTTGGCTATTAATTAAAACCGGAAAATCACATGATGTTTGATAACATGCTTGTTTGATAACACGATGTGTGATGTGATGTTGGCATGGTGTACATAATAGCCCCGAGCTCGATTTAATTATTTATCGCTTTTCACGGCCTGCGAGCCGTTAGAGTTAGCGTGTAATTATTCTTTCAAGGTGTGGTCGTTGAACCACTTGTTTGTAATATTTATTTATTCCCGACCTGCGAGTCGTGTATTAAATTGTAATATTTTACTCAAGACGAAGAAAGGGCGAAAAGGTCATTTGGTGGCTTTTCGGGTGTTGGCATCGGCTTGGAGTCGGTGGAGCTCAAGAAGCTAGTGGGAGTTAGTTTAGGGGGCTATTATGTGCACATTTATCGCTTTATGCTTGGTTTAGTTTATGCATGATTAATTCTATGTGTTTTAGAATTGCATGCTTAACTTTATTTACCGAGCATATCACCTCACATGCAAAGATAAAATTGGACTTTTAATCCTTGTGTGTGAACCCTTAGAACCGTCATTGCATTGGATGTAGTTGAAGGGTTCAAAGGAAGAATTACATTGGATGTAATTTGAGGCATCATTGCATTTGGAATGTAGTTGATGTGCTCATCGCATCTAGGATGTGCCAAAGTTTTGAACACAACTGGACAAGTAAAAGCGGGTCATGTCCGATACCTCCCAATCATCAACACCTTACTACCTCCCCGTCCTATGGGTGTCGTGCGCATTAGCGGAGCATCCATGGGGAAGCGGGGTAGTAGGTTTGGACGACATATGTGGGTGTCGTGCGCATTAGCGGAGCACCTACATAGTGACGAGCCATAGTTGAAAATTGGTGGACCCGACTACGATTCTCGGCCTGAGGTTGAGCTAGGGTAACAGATAGGGTAAGTCGTGTACATAAGTACATACCCTAGCCAAGAGTCACATTGGATGTGATTGGATGGAGTCCTACCTACATAGCTCGATTAAGTGGTGAGCATTAGTTCAGCTTAATCGAGTGAATCAAGGATCTTGGTTTCAGATTCTAAAGGTTTAGAATTGATTGTTGGTGTTTAAGCTTGATCTTCATAAAATTTATTCAGTTTACTGATTGAATTTTATCTGTTGTAGATCAAATGGAAAATTCAGCGAACATTAATAGTTTGTCATTAAAAACCATTCTTGACAGGGTTAAGCTAAATGGGACAAACTATTTGGACTGGTACAGAATTTTGAGGATAGTCCTCAAGTCTGAACGCAAAGAATATGTCCTTGACAAGGCTGTCTCTAAGACCATATCAGAGTTACATGAAGTGTCATCAGCTGCTGAGAAGAATATCTCAGGGATCTGGGATCCAAGGATATTCTGATGGTCAACAAGGGAATTGGAAGTGGCAAGGGCTGGGCCCATGCGCACTTGGCAGGAAAGATGAGACACCTGAGAATGTCTGCTTGTACTGCCAACAGCCTGGTCATTGGAACCGGGATTACAGGAAGTTCACGGCTGATCTGAAGAAGGGCAGTGGGACTGCGCCTTCATCAAATAGCCTGGATGATCTGAAGAAGGGCAGTAGGACTGCGCCTTCATCAGGAAACCTGGATGATCTAAGGAAGGGCGGTGGGATCGTGCCTTCATTCGGTATTAACTCTATAGTGCTACATCTCTCTACTTCCAAAGATTCATGGGTATTAGATACCATGACTGAATCTCACACATGCACTAATATATGGTGGCTGAAAGTAGGAGAGATTTGGAAAGCACGAAATGGACCTCAGAGTTGTGGCAACTGCTGTAGGATCCATGAGTCTTGCTTTGCCAAGAGGCCTTGTCTTAGTATTATATAATGTATATTGCATACCTACTTTTAGTAGGAATATTATATCTGTATCCGTGTTTGACAAGGAAGGATATAATGTTAATATTGGAAATGGAGTTTTCAATGTTCTATGCAATGATCTGTTTTATACCAGTACTGACATGGTTGGAGGATTGTACATATTAGATATGGGTAACAATGCCTCAAGTTCTATATATTCCGTTAATACCAAGAGGTCTAAATCCAACGATTTAAACCTAACTCTGTTATGGTACTGTCATTTGGGTCGCATAAACAAGAAGCGCCTATCAGCACTTCAGAAGTGCGGGCTTTCAGGTTCATTCGAATTCCATTCGATCGATAGGTGCAAGGTTTGTTTGATGGGCAAAATGACTAAAGTGCCCTTTATCGATCGCGATGAAAGGGCGGGTGAATTATTGGGGCTGATACACTCGAATGTGTGTAGACCAATAAGTTCACTTGCCAGGAGGGGTTTTAGCTACTTTATCACATTTACTGATGATTACAGTAAATATGGTTATGTCTATTCGATGAGACATAAGTCTGAAGCTTTTGATAAATTCAAAGAGTTTAAGACTATAGTAGAAAACCAGCTCGACAAAGGTATTAAGGCACTTCGATTGGATCGAGGTGGAAAATACTTGACCACATAGTTATTAGATCATCTAAAAGAGAATGAGATTCTTTTGGAATGGACTCCTCCTAGGTCACTGTAGTTGAAAGGTGTAGCCAAACGGAGAAATCGGACATTGTTAGACAATGGTCTGTTCCATGATTAGTTGGACTGATCTCCCAATCTCTTTTAGGGGTTTTGCTCTAGAGACGACCGCATTCATAGTGAATCGGGCTTCGACGAATGGTGTGGAAGGGACACCATTTTAAAAATGGTACGGGATGATGCCCGCTTTGTCCTTCCTAAAGATTTGTGGTTGCGAGGCTTATGTGAAACATTTGGTTTCGACTAAGCTCGAACCAAGATCTGAGATATGCACCTTCGTGTGGTATCCCAAAGCAACAAGGGGATACTATTTCTACAATCCCAGTGAGAACATGGTGTTCGTCGCTTGGGGTGGGGTCTTTATGGAAAAGAAGTTTTGTTTCCAAAGACGTCATTGGGAGGACTGTGCATCTCGAAGAAATTCAGGATGGTACAGATCTGTCTAAACCAATTGGCAACCCAGTAGAAAGGAGCCAGAGATTGTCGTAGAGTAAGAACCAATTCCTGTTACAATTCCGGAAGGTCCAAGGCGATTTGAAAGGATCAATCTTCCACCTCCAAGATATGGTATCCGGAGGTGACAATGAAGTCATGGTGGATCACGATGATCCAGCCACCTTTCAGGAAGTCGTGGATGGGCCCAACTCCGAGTTATGGCTGGGAGCCATGAGGGAGGAAATGCAATCCATGTCGGACAACCGAGTCTGGGAACCGGTTGATCCCATCAATGGTGTGAGGACCATAGGATGCAAATGGATCTTCAAGGTGAAGATGGACATGGACAGCAACCCTCTGACCTACAAAGCTCAACTGGTGGTGAAAGGTTATAGGCAGATCCAATGGATTGACTATGAGGAAACCTTCTCCTTAGTGGCTATGGTCAAAATCGATCCAAATTCTTCTTGACATAACCGCGTATCATAATTACGAGATATGGCAAGTGGATGTCAAAACCGCTTTCCTAAATGGAAATTTGACTGAGTACGTTTGTATGTCTCGGCCCAAAGGTTTTGACGATCCGAAGAATAAAGGAAAGATTTATAAGTTGTTGAAATCCATTTATGGATTGAAACGAACTTCTCGGAGTTGGATCCTTCGTTTTGATGAAGCTGTAATTGGATTTGGCTTAATCAAGAACGAGGATGAATCTAGCGTTTATAAGAAGGCTAGTGGGAGCAATATTACCTTTCTGGTTCTCATTGAAAACGACATCCCAACCTTGCACGAGACTAAAGCTTGGTTGAGGAAGTGTTTTTCAATAAAGGACTTAGGCGATGCTTCTCATATCTTAAGGATTAAGATATGTAGAGATCGCACCAAGAGGGTCTTGGATTTAAGTCAGGGAACCTATGTGAACAAGGCATTGAGTAGGTTCTTAATGCTCGATTCAAAGAAAGGACTCTTACCCACTAGTCATGGCATTCATCTCAGCAAGACTCAGTGTCCTAAGACACCTGATGAGCTGAAAAGGATGATGAGAATCCTATGCGCCTGGGGGCAGGATCGATCATATATGCCATGACATATATGAGACCAGACGTCTCGTAAGCCTTATGTTGTACCAGCAGACATCATTCTAACCCGGGGGAAAGATGATGTTGAACTAGTCGTCGAAGGATGAGTAGACGCTAGTTTTCCAAGACAAATCCAGATGACTTTAGAAGTCAATCAGGATATGTGTTTACGCTGAATGGCAGAGCTTTAGCTGGGAAAGCGTAAAGCAAGATACCATTGTCGAATCTACGACAGAGGCCAAGTACATGGATGTTGCAGAGGCAGCTAAGGAGGCTATGTGGATTTGGAAATTCATGGCAGGGCTGGGTGTAATTAAAAACCCATCCAGTCCGGTGAATCCATTTTGCGACAACACAAGGGCCATTGCGCAAGCTAAAACCCTAGATCGCATAACAAATCCAAACATGTACTGCGGCGTATCCACCTCATCAGATAAATACTGAACTGAGGTGAAGTGAAGATAACCGATATTGCAACAGATGATAACATAGCCAACCCTTTGACTAAGGCAGTGTCACTGCCTGAACATGTTAGACATGTAAAGTCGATGGGGACATATTGGAGTTTAGATTGGAACTAGGGCAAGTGGGAGATTGTTAGTCTTAGTGCCCGTAGTTCAATCCTAAATGTCCAAATGTATATATCATCGTTAGCAATAAAATTAAAGCGGCTTTATATTACTTATGTGTTGGAGTAATATATCGATGTGTGCTCTGATCTATGCCCACCATGCGAATAGAACCATAGATCGAGATAGATCACACTCGATGGGTCCCTAGTCAACAAAGCTTCACTAGAAGCGACTAGTATGAAAGATGGCTCTTTATGGCTTACGTTCTGTTAGTCATTGGAATGGGATTCCGGAGTCTGATCATAGATATCATGTGGGACATGATATTGGACGACCCGCCCTGAATATGTGCCATAGATTAAGTCATGAACATATTCAGTGTTGTAGCTTGTCATGTATCCTTAGACCAAGGAGTCTTTGTGATCGCTATGTAGTCAACAACTGAGTTTGACCTGAGCCTAACGTTGTCCGTAACAGGGCTTCCATAACGGCCAGGATTGGCTTGGGGACGGGCTACATGAGTGACACGAAAGACGGCTAAGGGATTTATCCCTCATACTAAGGTATGGGAAAGATATCGGTTCTCGGCCACTTGATCGAGAGTGACTAGAAGAATAGCATGGCCATGCACATGATACTGGGTATCATATCTTCAGTCATCTCACATATCAAGGAACGGTGATTGAGAATAATAAGGATGACGGCTCTATGCCTTATCTCAATCAGGATATCGGAGATAAAAGGATAATGACAGGGACGACGGAAAGGTTAGAATCGACAGGGTCGATTCGTTATGTAGTGTCAGGCAATACTAAAGTCTCGTTAGTTGCCACTTAAATAGGATCAAGTAAAATGGGATTTTACGTTGATCTATTGACATGCATAAACCTAAGGGTCACACCGGAGGATGAAACTCATTGACACATTTATGGAGAATGGCCAAAAGGGAGTTGTCTCGAGACATGACCAAAACTGGGTTTTGGGTCATGTGCCCGTAAGTGAATAGGACTTTACGGATCGAGACAAGGCTTGGAGTCTTGGGATTGATCGCGTCGGATAATGTTGGACATTTCCGGTATGGAAGGCATGGAGGCGATGAGCGAATCACGGGACCTCGTTGGAAATGGTCACGGGCCATGTTCCAAGAGGCCCATGAAAGGCCCATGCAACCAAGGCCCATGGAACTAATTAATCAAGTCTTGATTAATTAGTACTAAGTAAGCAAGACAAGGATTAAGGTGTTGGTGATTCACCACCTAACCCAATCTTGTCTTGCCATACTTTGTCCTATTTACACCTTACTTGACACCATACTTGTCCCATGCCTTTAGTTGGACAAGTATGGGTTTTGTTATGTTTAAGTCATCTTTTTTCAACATAACAAACACAAGACAAGAATAGGAAACACATTTTCTCTCCCTCTTCCATGGCCATTTCGGGTTTGGCTAGTTTCCTCCTCCATTTTTGTGTTCTTGAGTCCTCAAAGAGAAGAACTACGTGGCTTTGATTCCCATGTGGATACGTAGGCGTCTTGGAGACTCAAGCCAATCATTCGTTAACCGGTGTTCTTGTTTTGGTAAGAACTAGTGCTGAATTTTTCTCTTGTTAATCCATTCTTTGTTAGTTGTTTCATGGTTCTAATTGTCTCTTGGTTTTCATTGATTTTCCGCTGCGAGTTGGTTCATCTCCAACCCTACCTCGAGACCCAACAGTGGTATCAGAGCCGTGCTACCTTCGGGATTCACAAGACGGTGTTCAAAGTTTCGGTTTTGCTTGAAAGTTTCGTTTTTGGCATGTTGTTTTGCTAAATTGTTTGATAACATGTTTTAAATTATTGTTTATGGATTTAATGCATGTAAAATGAATTTTTGAAAATTATTTCAAATCTGGAAATTTTGAAAAAAAATTTGATTTTTCGGGTCTCGGGAGCGGGACTCTCGGGAGCCGAAACCGGGACCGAACGGGGCTCCGTTTGACGGAGCTAGGCCAAGCATGACCATTGGATGGTTGATATGCCAAGGCTAAACCGTTTTGTTAGTTATGACGAGTTTGGAACCGTCATGATGAACTCGAAGATCAAATGTTCAAAAGTTTCATTTTTGAACGGTTTCGATAAACCGAGCATCAAAAAAAATTTCGAAACTTGGCTATTAATTAAAACCGGAAAATCACATGATGTTTGATAACATGCTTGTTTGATAACACGATGTGTGATGTGATGTTGGCATGGTGTACATAATAGCCCCGAGCTCGATTTAATTATTTATCGCTTTTCACGGCCTGCGAGCCGTTAGAGTTAGCGTGTAATTATTCTTTCAAGGTGTGGTCGTTGAACCACTTGTTTGTAATATTTATTTATTCCCGACCTGCGAGTCGTGTATTAAATTGTAATATTTTACTCAAGACGAAGAAAGGGCGAAAAGGTCATTTGGTGGCTTTTCGGGTGTTGGCATCGGCTTGGAGTCGGTGGAGCTCAAGAAGCTAGTGGGAGTTAGTTTAGGGGGCTATTATGTGCACATTTATCGCTTTATGCTTGGTTTAGTTTATGCATGATTAATTCTATGTGTTTTAGAATTGCATGCTTAACTTTATTTACCGAGCATATCACCTCACATGCAAAGATAAAATTGGACTTTTAATCCTTGTGTGTGAACCCTTAGAACCGTCATTGCATTGGATGTAGTTGAAGGGTTCAAAGGAAGAATTACATTGGATGTAATTTGAGGCATCATTGCATTTGGAATGTAGTTGATGTGCTCATCGCATCTAGGATGTGCCAAAGTTTTGAACACAACTGGACAAGTAAAAGCGGGTCATGTCCGATACCTCCCAATCATCAACACCTTACTACCTCCCCGTCCTATGGGTGTCGTGCGCATTAGCGGAGCATCCATGGGGAAGCGGGGTAGTAGGTTTGGACGACATATGTGGGTGTCGTGCGCATTAGCGGAGCACCTACATAGTGACGAGCCATAGTTGAAAATTGGTGGACCCGACTACGATTCTCGGCCTGAGGTTGAGCTAGGGTAACAGATAGGGTAAGTCGTGTACATAAGTACATACCCTAGCCAAGAGTCACATTGGATGTGATTGGATGGAGTCCTACCTACATAGCTCGATTAAGTGGTGAGCATTAGTTCAGCTTAATCGAGTGAATCAAGGATCTTGGTTTCAGATTCTAAAGGTTTAGAATTGATTGTTGGTGTTTAAGCTTGATCTTCATAAAATTTATTCAGTTTACTGATTGAATTTTATCTGTTGTAGATCAAATGGAAAATTCAGCGAACATTAATAGTTTGTCATTAAAAACCATTCTTGACAGGGTTAAGCTAAATGGGACAAACTATTTGGACTGGTACAGAATTTTGAGGATAGTCCTCAAGTCTGAACGCAAAGAATATGTCCTTGACAAGGCTGTCTCTAAGACCATATCAGAGTTACATGAAGTGTCATCAGCTGCTGAGAAGAATATCTCAGGGATCTGGGATCCAAGGATATTCTGATGGTCAACAAGGGAATTGGAAGTGGCAAGGGCTGGGCCCATGCGCACTTGGCAGGAAAGATGAGACACCTGAGAATGTCTGCTTGTACTGCCAACAGCCTGGTCATTGGAACCGGGATTACAGGAAGTTCACGGCTGATCTGAAGAAGGGCAGTGGGACTGCGCCTTCATCAAATAGCCTGGATGATCTGAAGAAGGGCAGTAGGACTGCGCCTTCATCAGGAAACCTGGATGATCTAAGGAAGGGCGGTGGGATCGTGCCTTCATTCGGTATTAACTCTATAGTGCTACATCTCTCTACTTCCAAAGATTCATGGGTATTAGATACCATGACTGAATCTCACACATGCACTAATATATGGTGGCTGAAAGTAGGAGAGATTTGGAAAGCACGAAATGGACCTCAGAGTTGTGGCAACTGCTGTAGGATCCATGAGTCTTGCTTTGCCAAGAGGCCTTGTCTTAGTATTATATAATGTATATTGCATACCTACTTTTAGTAGGAATATTATATCTGTATCCGTGTTTGACAAGGAAGGATATAATGTTAATATTGGAAATGGAGTTTTCAATGTTCTATGCAATGATCTGTTTTATACCAGTACTGACATGGTTGGAGGATTGTACATATTAGATATGGGTAACAATGCCTCAAGTTCTATATATTCCGTTAATACCAAGAGGTCTAAATCCAACGATTTAAACCTAACTCTGTTATGGTACTGTCATTTGGGTCGCATAAACAAGAAGCGCCTATCAGCACTTCAGAAGTGCGGGCTTTCAGGTTCATTCGAATTCCATTCGATCGATAGGTGCAAGGTTTGTTTGATGGGCAAAATGACTAAAGTGCCCTTTATCGATCGCGATGAAAGGGCGGGTGAATTATTGGGGCTGATACACTCGAATGTGTGTAGACCAATAAGTTCACTTGCCAGGAGGGGTTTTAGCTACTTTATCACATTTACTGATGATTACAGTAAATATGGTTATGTCTATTCGATGAGACATAAGTCTGAAGCTTTTGATAAATTCAAAGAGTTTAAGACTATAGTAGAAAACCAGCTCGACAAAGGTATTAAGGCACTTCGATTGGATCGAGGTGGAAAATACTTGACCACATAGTTATTAGATCATCTAAAAGAGAATGAGATTCTTTTGGAATGGACTCCTCCTAGGTCACTGTAGTTGAAAGGTGTAGCCAAACGGAGAAATCGGACATTGTTAGACAATGGTCTGTTCCATGATTAGTTGGACTGATCTCCCAATCTCTTTTAGGGGTTTTGCTCTAGAGACGACCGCATTCATAGTGAATCGGGCTTCGACGAATGGTGTGGAAGGGACACCATTTTAAAAATGGTACGGGATGATGCCCGCTTTGTCCTTCCTAAAGATTTGTGGTTGCGAGGCTTATGTGAAACATTTGGTTTCGACTAAGCTCGAACCAAGATCTGAGATATGCACCTTCGTGTGGTATCCCAAAGCAACAAGGGGATACTATTTCTACAATCCCAGTGAGAACATGGTGTTCGTCGCTTGGGGTGGGGTCTTTATGGAAAAGAAGTTTTGTTTCCAAAGACGTCATTGGGAGGACTGTGCATCTCGAAGAAATTCAGGATGGTACAGATCTGTCTAAACCAATTGGCAACCCAGTAGAAAGGAGCCAGAGATTGTCGTAGAGTAAGAACCAATTCCTGTTACAATTCCGGAAGGTCCAAGGCGATTTGAAAGGATCAATCTTCCACCTCCAAGATATGGTATCCGGAGGTGACAATGAAGTCATGGTGGATCACGATGATCCAGCCACCTTTCAGGAAGTCGTGGATGGGCCCAACTCCGAGTTATGGCTGGGAGCCATGAGGGAGGAAATGCAATCCATGTCGGACAACCGAGTCTGGGAACCGGTTGATCCCATCAATGGTGTGAGGACCATAGGATGCAAATGGATCTTCAAGGTGAAGATGGACATGGACAGCAACCCTCTGACCTACAAAGCTCAACTGGTGGTGAAAGGTTATAGGCAGATCCAATGGATTGACTATGAGGAAACCTTCTCCTTAGTGGCTATGGTCAAAATCGATCCAAATTCTTCTTGACATAACCGCGTATCATAATTACGAGATATGGCAAGTGGATGTCAAAACCGCTTTCCTAAATGGAAATTTGACTGAGTACGTTTGTATGTCTCGGCCCAAAGGTTTTGACGATCCGAAGAATAAAGGAAAGATTTATAAGTTGTTGAAATCCATTTATGGATTGAAACGAACTTCTCGGAGTTGGATCCTTCGTTTTGATGAAGCTGTAATTGGATTTGGCTTAATCAAGAACGAGGATGAATCTAGCGTTTATAAGAAGGCTAGTGGGAGCAATATTACCTTTCTGGTTCTCATTGAAAACGACATCCCAACCTTGCACGAGACTAAAGCTTGGTTGAGGAAGTGTTTTTCAATAAAGGACTTAGGCGATGCTTCTCATATCTTAAGGATTAAGATATGTAGAGATCGCACCAAGAGGGTCTTGGATTTAAGTCAGGGAACCTATGTGAACAAGGCATTGAGTAGGTTCTTAATGCTCGATTCAAAGAAAGGACTCTTACCCACTAGTCATGGCATTCATCTCAGCAAGACTCAGTGTCCTAAGACACCTGATGAGCTGAAAAGGATGATGAGAATCCTATGCGCCTGGGGGCAGGATCGATCATATATGCCATGACATATATGAGACCAGACGTCTCGTAAGCCTTATGTTGTACCAGCAGACATCATTCTAACCCGGGGGAAAGATGATGTTGAACTAGTCGTCGAAGGATGAGTAGACGCTAGTTTTCCAAGACAAATCCAGATGACTTTAGAAGTCAATCAGGATATGTGTTTACGCTGAATGGCAGAGCTTTAGCTGGGAAAGCGTAAAGCAAGATACCATTGTCGAATCTACGACAGAGGCCAAGTACATGGATGTTGCAGAGGCAGCTAAGGAGGCTATGTGGATTTGGAAATTCATGGCAGGGCTGGGTGTAATTAAAAACCCATCCAGTCCGGTGAATCCATTTTGCGACAACACAAGGGCCATTGCGCAAGCTAAAACCCTAGATCGCATAACAAATCCAAACATGTACTGCGGCGTATCCACCTCATCAGATAAATACTGAACTGAGGTGAAGTGAAGATAACCGATATTGCAACAGATGATAACATAGCCAACCCTTTGACTAAGGCAGTGTCACTGCCTGAACATGTTAGACATGTAAAGTCGATGGGGACATATTGGAGTTTAGATTGGAACTAGGGCAAGTGGGAGATTGTTAGTCTTAGTGCCCGTAGTTCAATCCTAAATGTCCAAATGTATATATCATCGTTAGCAATAAAATTAAAGCGGCTTTATATTACTTATGTGTTGGAGTAATATATCGATGTGTGCTCTGATCTATGCCCACCATGCGAATAGAACCATAGATCGAGATAGATCACACTCGATGGGTCCCTAGTCAACAAAGCTTCACTAGAAGCGACTAGTATGAAAGATGGCTCTTTATGGCTTACGTTCTGTTAGTCATTGGAATGGGATTCCGGAGTCTGATCATAGATATCATGTGGGACATGATATTGGACGACCCGCCCTGAATATGTGCCATAGATTAAGTCATGAACATATTCAGTGTTGTAGCTTGTCATGTATCCTTAGACCAAGGAGTCTTTGTGATCGCTATGTAGTCAACAACTGAGTTTGACCTGAGCCTAACGTTGTCCGTAACAGGGCTTCCATAACGGCCAGGATTGGCTTGGGGACGGGCTACATGAGTGACACGAAAGACGGCTAAGGGATTTATCCCTCATACTAAGGTATGGGAAAGATATCGGTTCTCGGCCACTTGATCGAGAGTGACTAGAAGAATAGCATGGCCATGCACATGATACTGGGTATCATATCTTCAGTCATCTCACATATCAAGGAACGGTGATTGAGAATAATAAGGATGACGGCTCTATGCCTTATCTCAATCAGGATATCGGAGATAAAAGGATAATGACAGAGACGACGGAAAGGTTAGAATCGACAGGGTCGATTCGTTATGTAGTGTCAGGCAATACTAAAGTCTCGTTAGTTGCCACTTAAATAGGATCAAGTAAAATGGGATTTTACGTTGATCTATTGACATGCATAAACCTAAGGGTCACACCGGAGGATGAAACTCATTGACACATTTATGGAGAATGGCCAAAAGGGAGTTGTCTCGAGACATGACCAAAACTGGGTTTTGGGTCATGTGCCCGTAAGTGAATAGGACTTTACGGATCGAGACAAGGCTTGGAGTCTTGGGATTGATCGCGTCGGATAATGTTGGACATTTCCGGTATGGAAGGCATGGAGGCGATGAGCGAATCACGGGACCTCGTTGGAAATGGTCACGGGCCATGTTCCAAGAGGCCCATGAAAGGCCCATGCAACCAAGGCCCATGGAACTAATTAATCAAGTCTTGATTAATTAGTACTAAGTAAGCAAGACAAGGATTAAGGTGTTGGTGATTCACCACCTAACCCAATCTTGTCTTGCCATACTTTGTCCTATTTACACCTTACTTGACACCATACTTGTCCCATGCCTTTAGTTGGACAAGTATGGGTTTTGTTATGTTTAAGTCATCTTTTTTCAACATAACAAACACAAGACAAGAATAGGAAACACATTTTCTCTCCCTCTTCCATGGCCATTTCGGGTTTGGCTAGTTTCCTCCTCCATTTTTGTGTTCTTGAGTCCTCAAAGAGAAGAACTACGTGGCTTTGATTCCCATGTGGATACGTAGGCGTCTTGGAGACTCAAGCCAATCATTCGTTAACCGGTGTTCTTGTTTTGGTAAGAACTAGTGCTGAATTTTTCTCTTGTTAATCCATTCTTTGTTAGTTGTTTCATGGTTCTAATTGTCTCTTGGTTTTCATTGATTTTCCGCTGCGAGTTGGTTCATCTCCAACCCTACCTCGAGACCCAACACATGTGGGGTATGAAGGTAGAAGCGAAGCCTCTAGAAGGGGGTTTAGTGGCGTTTTTCTTTAGGTCAGTTAGGGTAAGGGTGAGAGTCTTGGCATGAGAGCCATGGTTATTATGGGACTCAATTGTGTTGTTCACAGACCTACGGGCCCATATGCATGCAGGAGACCTGAGCTTCCATCATTTCTCGGTATGGGCTAGAATTTCTAACCTTCCGGTGCGTGCATGGAACAAAGAGTGGGCTTTCGAGTGGGGAATGCTCTAGGGATTTGCCAGGCGGTCGATGTGGATAGCTCAGGATTATGCTGGGGGGACTTTATGAAAATACAGATTCGGGCTAACATTCGAGTCCCCCTTCAGAGCCAAATTTGGTTCCGGCTATCGGAATCTCAGGTACGTACGCTTCTCCACGCATCGTATGAACATCTTCCAGACCATTGTTTTGGATGTAGCTGTGCGGGACACTTGTTTCCGGCATGCCCTATAACGGAAGGAGTCAAGGGACACTCTCTACGAGCTCCGGCATACCCGAGGTCTGCACTTGAGAAAGCGAAGCACGGGTTGGCGACTCCAGGAACCAACTGGGCTTACCTGGAAGGGGGAGCAAGGGAGGTAACTGGGGCCCAAGCACGCCATCACCCCGCCAGGAGCAGGGGAAGGGGAGAGCCAAGTTCTATGAGACTGGGACCGAGGACATACCATCTGAGTGGCTAGCAAAGGAGATCGTCCCATCTCTGTTTGGGAAAAAACGTCTGGAGCGGGAAGAGGAGCCGGAAGAATCGGAGGGATCGACGACGACAGATGGAGCGTCACATGTAGCGGCGGCGGGGGGCCACAAGCACCCCCCCCCCCTCCAGGAATGAGTCCGTGGAGGTTCAAGAAGATGTTGGTCGGCTGTACCACCTTCCTGACTGATATATGACGATGGTTCCATCACCAGCCGACAAGATTCTCCCCTACCGGTCCGGGGTCAACAATCCCGCGTTCAGGAGCCCTACAAGTATCACTCAAGTGAGGACGACACACGCTGACTTACCGGGGTAGATGTCAGTCCACCAATATTAATCTTTCACTTGGTTGGAGTGCCATTTGGTTGGAGCATGCTGTATTGGTGTCTTCGGATGCTACCGCAGATTTCCCCTTCGACCGCCCCTATGTCCAGAGCAACGTTTATTTTCATGTTATTGCATTATGATAGCTGTCACGCCCCAAATCCGGTTCTTGTCCGGACCCGAGGCATGACCAGTAAAGAAAGGTTAAAAAGATGGTAATTCAACATTTAGTTCCTGAAAATCTCCAATACGAAAAACGAATCCGCAAAACTCAGTTCAAAACACAAATAACCATCCAGGGTGTAATAATAATCCTCCACAAGGTTTGTTCAAAACGGTAAAGTGATAAGAACGAAGTCTCTACAATGCACCCACACCGAGAAGCTCCCGAGCTTCTACTCCTCAATCAAGCCTGTAAACACAACAGTAAATTCATAGGGGTGAGCCTGCGCTCAGTAGGGAAAGCACATAACAAGGTGGACCTTAAACTCAGTAAAGTCAACAGCAAGTCAACAAGATAGATTTCAACAAGCACAGTTAATAGGTAAACAAGCCAATGCCGTGGCACATGAAGTCTCCACCCTCCGATCCACATATGATGTGTCCTCTCGGATTTTCCCTCAAATCCAGAGGAGACGCATAACATTGAGGCGACCGGAAACAACCCTTCGGAGCGCTTATCATCGGGATTCTCAGAAACGTCTCCAAAGGATTTTATGTCCTCGAGAACCAAGTTATTACTCCCATAGGAAGCATACACCTGGGCAATTCAATAATAAATAGTTAATAATTGAATAACGCACTCAGAACGAAACACGAAATAATCCAATCCCAACGACCACCAAGTCATTATCACACATAACTCACACATCACCAATTCACCACAACACACAGTACACGAATCACATAACCACATCACATCAGTCACACAATTGCAACTTACCGTTCACTTACCAGTCTCGAACCAACGGGGCACCGATCACCTGATTGCACCGCTCGGTACAACCAATCATACTCGATGCTCCAAGCAACCATTTAGTAAATCAAGTAATCACTCGAATACAATCAACGATCAGGTACGAGTTTAATCAACCAATCATAAAAACCTTCAAGCGAGCATTCACACATGCAATTCAACTAGTTCCGTTAGACTCCTTAGCCTATCCACTAAGCAACCAACAACCAAGCATGTGATCCTAACACGCAACTAATCCAAGGGCTTTGCCAAGGCTCCTCTACCAGACAAACAATTCCCAAGTATTGAAAGCGAATTATACTAGTGATTGGCATCCTAATCGTTCACAACTAGACACTTCCGGTTATTAGTAATTGAAAGACAATTATGCTAGTTATTCGCATCCTATAGGCATTTCTAGGACCTTTCCGATTTTATTAGCCTAACATGCATACTAAGCATTTGAACGAGAGGTTAAGACTTTCCCTACCTCGAGGTCTTCCTCTCAACACTCTGATGATAAGCCCGGTGGTCACCACTCCGTTCTTCACTCGGGTCCCAGCGTGATAAAAGCTCTTCTAACTCGTGTACACGTTCTTCCCTCTTTCCTAGCTTGGTTCCAAGGTTTTGAACCACCAAAAGACCACAAATTAGTTTCCTCAACCAAGTGTTCTTCTCCTCAAAACACACAACAATGTTCAGAAATGGATCAAGGTTTGAAGAGGAAATGTGGGACTCAAATTGAGCTAAAAGGAAGGGTTTTGGGCTCTGGGATCTGATCCGGAATGCCATACGGACCGTGTGGCTTGCCGTGCCGGAACATGGCACGGACCATGTCACAGGCCGGCCCGGAATCCAGCGCGGAACGCGTCACAGACCGGCCCGGAGAGCGACACGGACCGTATCAGGTTCCGTGCCGGACTCCCGCCCGTCCCATGCCGTGTGCCGTGCCGGTACCAGGCCCGTTCCGTGCCGGGTGCCGTGCCGGTACCAGGCTCGTTCCGTGCCAGGTGCCGTGCCGGTACCAGGCCCGTTCCGTGCCGGGTGCCGTGCAGGTACCAGACCCGTTCCGTGCCGGGTGCCGTGCCGGTACCTGGCCTGGTCCGTGCGGTATGCCGTGCCGGTACCTAGCCCGGTCCGGGTCAGATTCCGTATCAGACCTGACCAGCTCCTTCCCCTTTCTTCCCCAACTCGAATTTCACGAAAATCCCAACACAAACTCCATTTCTAAACTATCCTAGCTCCAAAATAATCAACCAAAGATACCCAGCAACTACACCCTCAATGGGTTCATCAAACTTCAACCAAAACTCAATCCAACAACCTACTTCACTACTTCTTCTCCAAGCAATCAATCAAATAAGCAAGTTCTTCAACTTTTAAGCCAAAACCCACAAAACCCAAAGATTGGAAGTGGAAGAAATGGAGAGTTGAGAGCATCCTTACCTCTAGATAGTTGAGATGGAGAAGATGAAGTGAAAATGAAGGCAAAAGGATCAAGAACAAGCTCCAAAATCCAAGCTTTCTTCTCTATCTTCTTCCTCAAGAAAGTGAGCTCCTCCTCTCCTCTCTACTAGTGAATTTCGGCTGCAACAAGAGGAAATAGGCTGAATTGTTGCTCCCTTTCCTTTAAATGACCTAAAATGTCAATTTACTCAAAAGCCCTTAAGGTCTTATCCCTTTAAAGGTAACTTAGGAGGGTATGAGGGTCCTTTGAATCCCCTATTCTCATCCTCCAAGCCAAGCATGACAAGTGTCATGTGTGGTCACTCCTATTTAATAATTTTCCAGCTTTCCAAGATTTATCGACTAATAACCGATAGTAAGCCCGAGTTTGACCGACAGTTGACTTTAACAATATTACAGTCAAACTGAAGGAAACGACCCAACTAAGCTAACCGTGCTAATGGCTAAGCTTTTTGGGCCCCGGAAAGGTCCCGACTGACTTTCCGAGTCATCGGTTGACTTTTCTGGCCGAAAGTCAAACTTAGCTAGGATTCACCGGTTCTACCGGGATCGACCGGAGGCGGGTCTTACAATAGCTACTTGGTTTATTGATTGTACTATGAGTACAGAAATGTGCTCGTTGATCTATCTTAAATTTCATTAATAATAGTATCATTCAAAAAAATAAAAATAAATATGCTCTTCATAAAAATGTAATAATAAATCGGCGTAGTTAAAAGTGCTCTGAGTTGACTCTAGTTAGGCGATCTTCAGATCTTCTCCGTAGCGGTTCCAAGGGTGGCGATGGAGCCAATTTCCGGTGCAATCGACAAAAGAAAGGTACTCGACCCTCCTTCCTCCTTGATCCGGTTTATCTGTGATTAGTTGTAGTTTGATTTTGTGTCCAAGCTCGTCTCGGTGAGGGATTCGGTTGGTGTGAACCCGACGTTCATGTAGCCCCACCTCGGTTGAATGTCGTTCCAGAGTTATTGTGCTAGTGCTACCGTAGGTAGTGCAAGAACGGGAGTAGGGAGTTTGTGCTACTCGGTTGGTTTCGGTGATCTTTGGTCCCTCGAAGTTTCGCAGGCGGATTTTTCGCAAGTGGGGTGTGTGGGAGACGGTGTGTTTGTTGGGCCAAACATGTTTTCGGATAAGTTCCAATTCTCGGGTTTAACTCATGTAAAGTAGCATGTTACGTTTCATCTGTACAGGGGAGACATGAGTTGCGGGACATAAGTGTAGCCTGGTGGTGATGTATCGGGTGATTTGAGCTGCGGAGACCGGTAAGTCAAGTGGTAGACAAAGAGGCAGCAAGGTCTCATATAGGTTGATCTACCTCGAAGGGACTTGCGATCCCAAGAGGTGCAATATTACCATGAGAGTGATGTTATGGAATTGTAGATGGCTTGTGAAATTAACCTCGGTGGAGTATTTGAAGGGAGTAATTGGTGCCGTAAACCCCACGTCATTTTCCTCTGCAAAACACTGGCTAAGGAGGGTCGTTTAGAGACTCTAAAACTACAATTGGGTCTTTCGGATGGTTGCGAGGTACCGGATAAGGGGCACCAGGGGGGGTCTCATGCTTCTCTGGACGGAGGAGGTGTAAATATCGGTACGGGAATCAGCCCCTCATTTTATAGATGTCCTCATTTGAGGGCCAGGAATCGACGAGTTTTTCTTTTTAGAGATCAATGAGGAGGTTAATAGAGAGATCTGTTAGACAACATGGGAGTTACTCAGGTCTCTGAGTGGATCAAATGTTTTAGGGGATGACTAGCTCTTAATGGGGGATTTCAACAGCATTCTCCATTGAGAGAGAAGAGAGGAAGTCACTCGTACCCCGAAGCGCTTATTACCTCATTTATGGACATCTTGAGTGAATTGTTATTACATGTCATGCCATTACAGGGCTACGAGTACACGTGGCTCAATGGTAGTGAACCGGCTACACGGATGAAGGTACAACTAGATAGGGCCATCCTATTCCCGGATCTCAAACACATGTGGCCTCAAGCGCACCTAAACAAATTGGGTATTTCCACATCGGATCATCTTCTTATTCTATTTGACATGGAGAGAAGGGTTGAACCCACGAGCTCTCGTCACTTTAGATCCGAGAATATCTGGGCGGAGGATCCAGAATGCGGCCATTTAATCCAAAATATGTGGGGAGAACTGGATAATCGCCCCATATTAGTTAAAGCAAAGGAGACGGGGGAAGCATTGGAAAAGTGGGGTAAGGAAGTGTACAACGCTCTCTCCCGAAAGTTTGTTTGGTATGAAAAGGGATATAATATGGCTGAATGGAAAGGGAGATCGCACCAGTATCCGAAAATGTAGAGATTTACAAATCCAATACACCAAGGATCTATACAAAAAGGGGCATTATAGAGACAAAGGGCAAAACAACACTGGATGATGGACATGGCCCGTAATACAAAGTTCTTCCAAGCATCCGCCTCTCAACAAAGAAAAATCAACAAAGTGACAGAGTTGAAGGATGCGGACGACAAGGTGTTGACCTGGGACACGTGACTGGGAGATCACATTCTCTCTTTCTACAAAGCTTTGTCAAAAAGGTCGGAACATTCGACTGCCTCTTGGCTTCCGTAGTTTCCTCAACAATTACTGAAACACATAATGATGCACTGCTTGCCCCCGTTTCGACTGAAGAAGTTAGAGATTCCACATTCTCGATGGGACCCAACAAATCTCCAGGACCGGACGAGCTCAATCCATTTTTCTACCAAAAGTACTGGTCCACTATAGGGGAGGATGTTACGTCATGTGTCCGTAAGATATTTGAAGGGGGGAGGACCGCCTTCACTCAATGAAATGACGCTGATATTTATTCTGAAATTGGAGACCCTAACGTATTTCAAGGACCTTCGACTCATTACGTTATGCAATATTCTTTTCAAAATAGTCTCAAAGTAGCGACTAATCGTCTCAAATGTACTATGAAGGGAATTATTTATCCTACTCAAGATTCTTTTGTCCCTGGTCGCTCCATTCAAGGTTATATCATCCTCTCCTTCGAAACTCTGCACTTCATGAAGAATAAGAAGAAAGGTCGAGAGGGTTGGGTAACGTTAAAGTTGGATATGAGCAAGGCTTATGATAAAGTACAATGAGGATTCCTATGATATATGATGAGAGCATTCGGATTCTGGGAGGAATGGATCTCGCTCTTGCGTCGTTGTACCTATTCAGTCAAGTACAATATATTGGTAGGAGGTCGGTAGACAGGTTTTGTTCAACCAGAAAGGGGCATTCATCAAGAGGACCCTCTATCCCCATATGTGTTCCAATTGTATATGGAAGGGTTTGCTTGCCTCCTCCAATCGGCATAGAATCAGGGCCTTATCCACGAGTATAGCTTCTTTAGCTCATCCCCTTACTCATCCATTTTTTGTAGACGATTACTATGTCTTTTGTAAGGCCTCGCACATTGAAATGGGGAGGATCAGAAACTATCTAAGGATGTTTGAAGAAGCCTTGGGGAAGGTGGTAAACCTTTTGAAATCGTCGTTGTTTTTTAGCACTAACACCCATTTGGATGCTAGAGGAGAGGGGGTACGAGTTTTGGGGATACCAGAGCTCCATACACCATCTCCATACCTAGGGGTTCCAAACCCGATGAGACGTAATAAGAAGCAAAGTCTGTATTACATCTTAGAACAAGTTTTGCGACGAATCCAGAAGTGGGACGGGAAAATGTTAAACGGGGCAGGGAAGGAGGTATTGGTAAATTCGGCACTTCAATTTATACGACCTATGCAATGAGTGTCACGCGACTTCCACAAGACACGTTAGACAAGATAATCGTGGCTCTTGAGTGTTTTTGGTGGAAGTCATCGGGAGGAAGCGACAATCCGATTATATGGCAATCCTAGTCGACCATGTCTCAACCTAAGAAAGTGGGAGACTTGGGATTTAAGAACTTACAATATTTCAACACCGCCTTGTTGGGCAAGCAGTTATGGAAGATTGCGACGGAGGAGTCTAGTCTGGTGGCAAGGGTCTTAAAGTCACGGTACTTCCGGGATTCTTCGGTTTTGGAAGCCAAAAGAGGTCGGAATTAGAGTTTTGTCTGGTAAAGCCTTCTTTCAGCCCAAGGTCTGATCAAGCAAGGGACACGTAGATCCATAGGCCGCGGGACTTCAACCTCAATTCTTCGTCACCCTTGGCTCATTGGGATGGAGCCCTAGATCACCTCGACAAACTTAGATCTGGATCACTTGAATGTGTTGGGGCTCATGGTGTCAAGTTCTAGACAATAGAATGAGGAGAAGATTCGAGAACTTTTTGATGAGAGGGACAATATAGCCATCCTATCAGTTCCAACTAGCAATACTGCCATATCAGACTCGTGGTGCTGGTCAGGAGAATATTTAGGTCAGTATTTAGTCAAGTCAGCATACAGAATGCTCACCCAAGGACAACCATCCCCAAGCATTACCTCGGACATTTGGACGTCCATTTGGGGCCTCGACGTCCTTCCGAAAGTCCGAAACTTTTTATGGTAAACTTGTGCGGGGTGCCTTCAAGTAGCATTATTACTTTGGTCTAGAAGGTTGGAAATGGAATTATACTATCATGTATGTCAAGTAGGGGATGAGTCGGAAATACACCTCCTTGTTACATGCCCGGTGGTGACATAATAATGGCGACTTAGTGGCTTGTCTCTCCCTACAGAAACTGAAGACATCTTAGAATGACTGAGAGTCATGCTAACTATAAACCCTCCGATCAAAAGTGGGGAGGTAGGGTGTCTCCTATAGAGGTAGGGTGTCCCCACAATCCAGACCAATTTTATCAAAATCGATAACCCGCCACTAGCCAACACTGGATAGCGACCCCATTAGAGGAGGCCAGATAACACGCCACCCAACACATTATTGCGCAGTGTGTTGCGCTTCATAGAGCCGGTCTAGCAAATACCTTGGGCGTCCAACTCTTTGTATCAAGGTTCTAAAATTCGTTAGGCGCTAGTCGGACGATTGGAACCTTTTGAGGATTAATCGAGAACTAAACGAAGATTAATTGGATCAACCAATAAAAAATAACGTCTAAACATTGAGATTTTTAGAAAACTGGGCGGTATATATATCTTCATATTGATATACCGTATTTAAACGTCTTTAATTTTTTATTTTAGTGAGAATTATTTGAGAGAAAAGACAATTATATTAGAAAAAAGGATACATTTTCACCAATTAATAAGATAATCCATCTCAGCAAGCAAAGCCAATCCAACATGGCTGCCGCTGCACCGTCACCGGATCTTTGATAAAAAAAATTTCTTTCTCTCTCTCACATTCTTCATAGTATATTCAAATTTCTTTCTGAAATTTACAATTCTCTCAAAAGCGTCAATAAAGCTAAAGAGAGAGAAAAATCACATATACAGCAATAATTCACTTCTATTTTTCCCTTTTTGCTCTGTCTCTTCTCTTTATTGCCAGCTCCTCCTCTCCTCCTCCGTAGCCATCTCTCTCTCCTCTCTCATCTCCGCCACCATCGCTACCTGTACTCGCTGAGAGAGATTGTTCAGGTGCGTTGACGGTCAATTCTCGTTGATTTTGTCTCCTCCGATCAGCGAAATTGACTCCGTGGTTTCAGATCCCTCTCATTTTCCCTTTTAATCTGACTCTGTTTTCTCTTTTTCTTCCGTGTTTGGGCTGATTTTACGGTTATGGTGTTTGTATCTTGTTATTTCTCGTTTGATCTGATGATGCTACTGCTGTTTTGAGCTGTGTTTGTTGTGTTCTGGTTACTTGATCGATAATGCCATTGTGATTTCGTTTTTTTTTTGGTATTGTGGTTGGTAATTCTTAGTCTTCGGAATCTAGTCTGTGTGTGTTTCGTTCTGTATCCTATCGAGGCTTCAAGGAATGGCTGGTTTGGAATGGATTTGCTTCATGTTTGTTGAGTTTGATGTCTGTTTGATAGAAATGATTGGATGTGTAAATGCTTCTTAGCATAAACTGCATGGAGATCTCAATGCTGAGTGGCATCAGGTGCAACATGGATATGTTCATTATAAGTTTGTCTACTTCTCTTTACAGTTTTGTTGGTTGTTGCTTGAATTTGTAACTATGCCAGCCTGGATCCATGTTTGATTCAATTAGTGCTCTTAGGCCCGATTCGAGATTGGAATTGTGGTTCAGTGTGCAGTTTCAGGTGATTTTTCTTTACAGTCTTGGTTGAAGATATAAAGAAAAGTGGAATTTGGAGTTGACTATGAGAGCGTTCTTGGTGAGTTTATCTGAGGGACACTGTAACATGGAGAGGAGCTTTGATTGGTACTTGATAAAGCTTTCAACTATGAAACGTGAGCATACTCTTTGCAGAACCCGCCTCTGGAATTGGAGACACGACAGTGGCGCACACGGATTTAAACAAGTTTTTCTGGTGTTGCTTGAAGGAGAACCCCCTCAGGACATGATACTCATGATAGAACTTCATGCAGACTTTCATGTCTTGATTGGAAGATTCAGAGTTGTGTAAATATAGTATTCTTCTAAATAGGCCTCTCCAAATTGCGTTCCCAGTGTATCAAAGGAAAAGTCAGGGTTCTCAAGAAAGTATTGAAGTATCTCATTGGAATGTATTGAGGTGGAACTTAAGATCATTTCTGGAAATTTGATGGGGGCTTATTTGATGGTAAAAGTGGGGTGAATACTTCAAAAATGTCAATATGACTTAATTCGGGCTGTTAAAACAAGACAATAGCCATGCCAAATCTTTAGGTAAAGCTAAACCTTGATTGGTAAAGGGTGGACACATATTGTGAAATGGAAGAACTGTGAAGATGCTAAACACAGGCAATATGCAGATGATCTAGATTGGTCACACCATTGATAAAAGAACGAGATACTGTATATGAATCCCTCACCTATTCTTCTGAATTATATGTTGTGCATCAAACTTGAATCTATGTGTTTTCTAATTTGTAGTAAATATTCCAGCAGACATGTTTTTTAATCTAGAAGTTTTGATGAAAGAATTTTGTACCTTTGTTTTGTCGGTTATTATTCCCATTAACGTTCCTTAGGGTAGACAAATTAGCAGCTTCTAAATCGAAAATAAATTCTAATAACACTTTGTGCTTGTAGCTTGTACTTATCTGATGCACAAGAAAATGTAAGACATAGTTTGTAATTTAATTGGTGCTAAGTTTTTGCTAACATAGGTGGTGTCATTTGCTGACACCACAGGTTATTTTGTTGATGTAAGCCATTGCATACATTCTTCTGATTCTTATCATGCATTTGGTTGACCCGTTTCTGACATCCCAAATGTTATCCCCACTGGCAGTGAAATCTTGTGTAGCATCTTTGCAACATACAATTGGAGCTGAGAGGGTATCTGTTTTGGTTTTACCACCTTCTAGAAGTAATAAAGAAGAAGCCTGTGTAATGTCGAGCCCTAGCAAGGCTTTGGATCCTGCTTTTCAAGGTGTTGGTCAGAGGGTGTATCCTTAGTATAATTAGTACTTGTAAATTTAGTTCTCTACTTGAACCTTTTGTTCTTTGTTTGCTGGTAAGAGTGAATTAACCAATATATAAAGTTTACATCCACATCCTTTCTTATAATGAAGAATGCATATCAAATGAAATGGTTTTGATAATTGCTCAGTTTTAAGTGCTCCACTTTTCAATGTGAGTGTTAGACTTAACAAACAGCAGAGGAACTGAAATTTGGCGAATTGAGAACTTTGAACCAGTTCCAGTGCCAAAGTCTGAACATGGAAAGTTCTACATGGGGGATTCTTACATTGTTTTACAGGTATGAAGAGTCACTTCTTTCTTTCTTTCTTTCTTTCTTTCTTTCTTTCTTTCTTTCTTTCTTTCTTTATTTATTTGTATCTACATGCTTGCCTGATAGTCTCACTGTCTTGCTGAAATGCAATATCATCCACAGTTTAAGTTTATATTGTAAATCGGGAGTGAGCGTTTGCTTGGAACTGTTGAAGCTAACATCCATTACTGTCAAATGTGCATAACTTTCTTACCTCGTTTGGTGTGTGCTCTGAAAAAATTAGGGGAATTTTGGCATTGAAATATTTGATATGCACACAAGTATTGTCATAGTGATGGTTTATGATATATTGATATTGGTATTCATTTCTTAAATAATCACAATTTTAGAACTAGGAGATTGCCTTTATGTTACCATTCTGCAATCAGAATTCAGAATCTGATGCAGAACATTACTCATGACACTTTCACTATTGCATTTGAGCTATTCTTTGTCTGCTGCTATTATGTTGGCACCTTAGGGGCTAAGTTTGGAATGAAAAATTCTGGAGAGCAGTGAGAATGAATGAGTTAGCACGGCCACCCAGGACGCTCCTATTCTTGTGTATGGACATATGCTTTTCCTTTTCCTTTTCACTTATTCATGTTGATGTTTTTATGTATGTAGACAACTTCTGGCAAGGGAGGCGCTTATCTGTACGACATACACTTCTGGATCGGAAAAGATACAAGTCAGGTCTGCTTTTGCTGATCCCTCTCTCTCTCTCTCAAAAGTATTCAGGTTTTAAAATTTACTTTCCATTTTATATCTCATACCAGATCTGCATTTTAAGTAATTAATTTCTTATCACAGGATGAAGCTGGAACAGCGGCTATCAAGACTGTTGAACTTGATGCCAGTCTTGGAGGGCGAGCAGTGCAGCATCGGGAACTTCAAGGCCTTGAATCTGACAAATTTTTGTCGTACTTTAAACCTTGTATTATACCTTTGGAGGGAGGCATTGCATCTGGTTTTAAAAAACCTGAGGAAGAAGGGTTCGAAACTCGGCTGTATATCTGCAAGGGGAAACGAGCAGTCAGAATGAAGCAGGTTTCAGATTCTCCCATCATTAGCTTTATTTTCTCCAAAAACTGGTTCTCACCCTATTTTCCCTGTGTAGGTTCCTTTTTCCCGGTCTTCACTGAATCACGATGATGTATTTATATTGGACACCGAGAACAAGATTTATCAGTTCAATGGCGCAAACTCTAATATCCAGGAAAGGGCCAAGGCTTTGGAAGTTATTCAATTTTTAAAGGAAAAGTATCACGATGGGACATCTGATGTTGCTATTGTTGGTAAGGAGATAACTACTTGTGATTGCTTATTTAGGGTTTTCTTGTATCATATGCTCGCCTATCAGGGTGTCTTTTTCTGTTTTTTTTATTTGACATGTTGGGCTATAAATGGAATATGTGTTTTTGATGTTTGTTGCCGATCATTCGCTACTCATGAACGTATCATTGGTGTTGTGATGCCAGATGATGGAAAGTTGGATACTGAGTCCGACTCAGGAGAGTTCTGGGTCCTTTTTGGTGGTTTTGCTCCAATTGGCAAGAAGGTTGTCAGCGAAGATGATATTGTACCAGAAACTACCCTTGCTAAATTGTTTAGGTACTGTTGTTTTTCATTTGCATGTTTAGGCTAGGATTCATGTGCCTATAGTTAAATATAGTTGGCTGTTTCTTCCAGTAAATGTGCTGCCAACTATCCAACATGAAATTGAATGACATACATTGTCTTGATATTCATTGAGTTATTCAGCAATGAATAACTTTTGCGCCACATCAGCTTTTGCATAAATACACAATTTTTACTTGCATTGACATGGACAGTTAGAATTTCCCTGGTGAAACTTGATGAGTTGTTTCTTTCAGTGTCTCAAATTTTTCATGTTTACATTTCTCATTTGTGTTGCTTCTGCTATATATGTGCATAGATCTTCACCCCTGGTTGAATTTATTGTTTTAGAGATAACAAAGAGTGGAGGGCAGTTTTCATGACCCATGCATATATTAACATGAGTGGAAAATGATTTGTTTCCTGTAGTATCACTGAAGGACAGGTGGAACCTGTTGAAGGTGATCTATCTAAATCCTTGTTGGAGAACAGCAAATGCTATCTACTGGATTGTGGTGCGGAGGTATTCGTTTGGGTTGGTCGTACAACACAAGTGGAGGAGAGAAAAGCAGCCGGTCAAGCTGCTGAGGTAATGTTGCACCACCAGTATTTTCATGTGTTATTGAAAAATATAAATTCTCATGTCTGGACATTCCCTCCAGGAGTTCGTTACTAGCCAAAACAGGCCAAAATCAACACGTATAACCCGCCTCTCTCAAGGCTATGAGACAAATTCGTTTAAGGCCAACTTTGACTCTTGGCCATTAGGGTCAACAACTCCTGGTTCTGAGGACGGCAGAGGAAAAGTAGCAGGTAGTGGTTGCTTTCTCTGTGATGAACTCATTTTGGTGTTTGTTTGTCAAGTTTCTTGATATTATATTTTATATACTGTTAGCTCTGCTGAAGCAACAAGGTGTTGGCCTCAAGGGTGTGGCAAAAAGTGTTCCTGTAAATGAGGAAGTTCCGCCTCTACTTGAAGGAGGTGGAAAGATGGAGGTTTGGTCTATATTTGCTCTTGTACTTCGATTTATTTCAAGGATTATGTTGGAGAATTTTGAACGTTGTTTGTTTTCTAGGTATGGTATATTGATGGCAGTGGGAAGACGGCATTGCCTAAAGAGGACATTGGTAAATTTTACAGCGGAGATTGCTGCATTGTACTCTACACCTACCACTCGGGTGATCGGAAAGAAGATTACTTCTTGTGCTGTTGGATCGGGAAGGATAGTGTTGAGGTAATTTAGGTGGCTCCTTTTTAGATTTAAAATAATTTAAACAATTATTTGTATGCACACATCTCATTATCTAGATTCTTGGATGGTAAAAACATTAGGACCTTCTGTATAGTGAAATTTAGTACAGAACATAAAAACTGTTATCTTGGGAACATAGAAAAGGGTTACCCAATGTGTTTTACTTATCTCCTGACATGTTTTCCAACTTCCAACCAGCCCTAAACATTCTAGTTTTCTTTGAGATGATAGCTTTAATAATTGGTAAATAGGTTGCATGCATAATTTAAGTCATCCATATGTTCTTTTTCTTCCTGGCTTATGTTGGTAAGTGAGTTTATTATGCTTGTGAGTGTTCCCTTTCTGGTTTACAATTTACATTGATTACAATTTGTATTATTTTCTTGCTGGCTCCTGCCATGTTTGATTTATATATGATACCTTAATGTCCATTTTCTCTGGTTTTCTTTTCGCACTTAGGCTTTTTTTGGTTGGTTTAGAATTTGGTGCTTTTACAGCTATATGCATGATCGTGTGTTTATATTATCTTGTTCAGGAGGACCAGAAGACTGCTGCTATGTTGGCTAATAAAATGTTCAACTCACTAAAGGGCAGACCCACTCAGGTATGTTGTAATCTAGGGCAGGATGTACAATGTTTGGTATAGCTAGTGCAATTACCAGAAGTTGAAGGAAATCAGAACAAAGAATGTCCTTAAACTCATAGCATGTAGCAAGTGGTATTATTAGGTTACAATCACTCCTTTAAATCTGTTGAAATAACTCAATCTGGAGTTAGACGTGTGTATATATATACATATAGGGAGGGGGTTATCAAGTACAAACCATTCCTTAGATCAGAATATAGAACTAATCTACACCTTCCAATCTAGCATATCTACGGCCCATTTGGCTGAAATTTTTTTTAACGTGCGGGTGTGCAGGGTAAATTGGGAAAATCGTTGTTAAGAATCGCATATAAAAACGAAGGGGCTGCGATTTTCGTTTTTTTCTACCAAGTTTACTATTTTGATCTTTTCCGCTTCGTTTCAACTCCGATTTAATTTTTTCTTGCGCCAATAATTTTCTTTTTCCAAGACCTATCTATCAAGTAGCATATTGAATACGTTTTGAAGCAAGAAAAAAAAACGATTTACTCAAACAAAAAAAGGGGAACGAAAATAATGTATATTTTGTAATGTACAGTTGTATGTGTACGCTAAACTTTATGTATGTTTACAACTGAACATTACAACCCATAACTTTTCACTTTACACATAAACATACATTAAGTTTAGCGTACACATACAACTGAAAATTACAAAACATACATTAATTTCATTTCCCTTTTTTTGTTTGAGTAAATCGTTTTTTTTCTTGCTTCAAAACGTATTTAACTGAATGTATGTTTTTGCCATTTTCATCTGTATGTGTAAGCTAACCTTAATGTATGTTTTTGCAAATGCATTTGTATGTATACTACCCATAACTTTTCAGTTTACGACATAAACATACATTAAGTTTAGCGTATACATACAACTGAAAATTATAAAACATACATTAATTTCGTTTCCCTTTTTTTGTTTGAGTAAATCGTTTTTTTTCTTGCTTCAAAACGTATTATATGCTACTTGATAGATAGGTCTTGGAAAAAGAAAATTATTGGCGCAAGAAAAAATTAAATCGGAGTTGAAACGAAGCGGGAAAGATCAAAATAGTAAACTTGGTGAAAAAAAGAAGTCGAAATTACCCTCAAATTCGTAATTAAAACCGATTTCAGCATACTTTTATGTGCGTGCAGTTAAAATTGGAAAACAAATCTCACCCATCCAAAAAACGATTTCAAATGATGGGATAAGTTCTACGTTCTGACCAATTTGTGAGGTTTGTACCTGATAGTGATCCTATATATATATATATGTGTGTGTGATGTGCTTTTGCTAAAGGCTTTTCCCAGGCAGCTTTGTGCTTGCCCCTCACGAAATTGGACTGCATGGGTCAAACACAGAGCCCTTCAGTTCTTCAAACCTTATTTGGGGGTAAAGATATAAATCTTGATAGAAGAGAATGGCACGGGCTACCCCGTTTATTCACAAACGCTCTCGAAGTTAAAAATAAATAAAACATAATTCTACAAGTTTACTTGAGAAGCTAGGTTCACAAATGTCAAAGGTTTCACACCTATCCTTGCTCTTAATCTTTTTGTTTTTTGTTGAGAACTCCAAGTATAATTGATTTTTACAGTCCAAGCAACTAAATTATTAAGGCTAAGTGGACTTAACCAGATTATTAATCCAATATTATGAAAATTCCCCTAGATGCAAAATGATAATAGTTTCCATATACTGTAGTAAAATGCCACACAAATTACTTGTTATGTACATTATAGTATTTTATACTTATTTGTATACAGGATTTCATCATCATAAATGTGCTAACCTGCAGGGATTGGTATTTCAAGATAAAGAGTCACCACAGTTTGTTGCCCTTTTTCAACCTATGGTTGTCCTCAAGGTACCCTGTTTATGTGTGCTAACAAACTCTTCTCATGTATCGTACGTTTATTTTCTTTTGCTATGATGTTTAATTAGTTAATTTAAAGTTGGTGTAGTGAACTATCATTTGATTGATACCTTCTTTAGGGTGGTTTGAGCTCTGGTTACAAAAGCTTAGTGGCAGAGAAAGGTGTGAATGATGATACATACTCCACAGACTGTGTCGCCCTCATTCGGGTATCTGGCTCTGCAATTCATAACAGTAAAGCAGTGCAAGTTGATGCGGTGGGTGCTGATTCTTTTCTTCTTTGCCCAAGACTACATTCCGTTTGTTGATATATTTCTTATCTTGATGTAGTGATCTGTTTTCTGTTAACTACATTACTTGTTTCATAAAATTATTTTCCACTTGGAAGTTTTTTTGTTTGTGAACTGTAAAACTTCATTAACAACATCATTTGAATAAAAGCCACCACAGCTTTCCAAACCAGACGACCAGTCCTATCAAATCAAATTCCTTTACAGTTAATCTGGAAGACCCCAGTTCTCCTATATTTGCCTTTCTGAAACCTCCAGTTTTTGAGGCCTTACATCACCCATCCTAGTTTTCATACCTTTTTAATTCTGCTAACTATATCCTGGATTTCATATCCTTTTTAAATCCTCTTGAAAATTGATGAAATGACTAAGATGGTGCAATACAAGGATAACACTCATAAATGTTTCCATAGTATCCCCCTTTAACCATCATTTGTAGTGGTTCTACAAGATCTTTAAATCGTATAATGGGTAACCTTGGAGGTTCTGTAATTATGCCTTTGAGATTCTTCATTGTTGAGTCTTATTCTTGAGACATCTCAAAAAAGAAATAAGGACACTCTCATTGGCTGAAGGAAGTATTTATATGGTAGCTCAGTCATTGTGCTTAGGCTGTTAATGTTTCTTTCATGTGTGCCATTGTTTATCCACCGGTATTTACTTGTAGATGGTTTATAGGATTTCTGTCACTCTAGCATCAACATATGTACAGAGTCTCCTCTTTTCTAATAGATATGTTGCCCCTTGTCATCATATTGTGGAGTTATTGGTTCATCAGAAAGTCATTATTGTTTAGGTGCCGGCATCATTGAACTCCAACGAATGTTTCTTGCTGCAAACTGGATCTTCAATGTTCACATGGCATGGAGCTAAAAGTTCTTTAGAGAAGCAGCAGTTGGCAGCAAAGGTTGCAGAATACTTGAAGGTAGTCACTTATTCTTATTAGGGATAATTGTCAAAACATGCACTTATGTTTTGTCCACAAACGAAATAATGCACAATGTTTTGTCCACGTCGTCTGGCTACCCTTATGAATCGTCCACACACTTCTGTTAGAAAAGTGTAACAACAGAACCTGAATTGACAATTTTGCCCTTTTGGTTTGAAATTCAAAAATAAGAATTTCGTCCAAAAAAATGAGTGCCTGAGGATTGTTAGGGCAATTTCGTCCAAAAAAATTTTCAGACACAAGTACATGATAGCACGTGAGGCTACAGATTCGAATATTCTGTTAATTTTACTGACAGAAGTGTGTGGACGTTTCATAAGGGTAGACAGACGACGTGGACGAAACATTGTGCACTATTTCGTTTGTGGACGAAACATAAGTGCATGTTTTGACAATTATCCCTTCTTATTACTACTATTCATCTATTCTTTGTTACCCCTTCTATTACCTGCTCTGCCTAAGTAATTAACGTGGATGCATTTATCTACTATCTGGAGTTGCAACCAAGTTGACTAAGCTTCCAAATACTCATGTCATAATTTACATATGCATATTATTTCTACGATTAACTTACAGAATGTGGTCCGAATAAGCTATGCCACTAAAATTGGTATGAGTAAGGCATAGAGACGGATCAATAGTATGGTTTGTAGGGGGGAGTTGCCCCCATTGGAAAAAATTATTTTGGAACATTCCTTTTTTATTATATTTTATTTTTGTTTCTCTCATCTACCACATTGAAGTTTAAAGTATTATAGTATGTCTCATTACTTTAAAATTTTCATTGTTTCTCCCACTGAATATATGTTCTAGATCTAACCCTGGCTGATTGTTTTAAGGGGAAATTACCTTTAGTTACCTTAAAGTTTTGGTCACGTACCTTTAGCTGCACAAAGTTATGGTACCTTATTGGACAAAATTTTGGTCAAGTTTTCGACACTTTTACCTTATTGTCCAAATCTTAAAGGCATGTAATTGATCTGTGACCAATTCATAAGGCATGTAGGTGATCTGTGACCAATTCGTAAGGCCATGTAAATGATCTCAGACCAATACTTATGGTACCTTATTGGACACTCTTAAACTCTGCCAAAGGTACATGACCAAAACTTTATGGCAGCTAAAGGAAATTTCCCCGTGTTTTAAATAAACGTATTTTATAGCTTTGAGTTTTCCACTTTTCTGGTCAAGTGATATTCCATCGATATGTTTGGTCCAGCTCTTCCTTCTGATTGAAATATTGAATGATGAGTACAAGAACAAATGAATTGGTACCACTATATGTAGGTACTTACTGATTGTTAATTTGGTTGTAAATATACTGAGATTATACATTACTTTGCTTCATACTGTAGTGAGCCGATTTTCTGGAGTTTATGTATTATTCTCTGATATATGTTCATCAAATTATGCATTGATACTGTGTTACTAATTCAGCCAGGAGCTACTTTGAAACATGCTAAAGAAGGGACTGAGGCCTCGGCCTTTTGGTTTGCTCTTGGTGGTAAACAAAGTTACACTAGCAAAAACGCACTTCCAGAAACTGTTAGAGAGCCTCACTTGTTCACATTCTCATTCAATAGAGGTGTCAATTTTAATTCAGTTATATCAGCCTATGCTTCTTATTCTTTTCTTTGTTCTATAACATCCTTGGTTGCTTGATCCTTCAGTTAAGTTGTGGAAAAACTAATTATTTTTTGCCATTACCGTTGCCGCTTCAATCAGCGGGAAAGTTTCAGGTGAGTTCAAAACTGCAAATATTGTTGGAGCTTTTGTATTATCACATATGTATGTACTTGTACATACAAAGTTTTGAATTACATATATATACATCATGTTTTAATTTCTTCAGCATATAATAGTGCATTTTACTCGTCAGGTTGAGGAGGTGTTCAACTTCTCTCAAGATGATCTGTTGACTGAGGATATCTTGATACTTGACACACATGCTGAAGTTTTTGTCTGGGTTGGTCATTCTGTAGACCCCAAAGAAAAGCAAGCCGCTTTCGACATTGGTCGGGTAATGTTTTGACGTATTATTATTGTCATCCTTTCTCTTTATTTTGTCCCTCATTTACCATAGAAGTTTTTGATGTTGCAGAAATACATAGAGACAGCTGCATCTCTTGAGGGATTGTCTTTGAGTGTACCACTTTATAAAGTTGCTGAAGGGAATGAACCTTGCTTCTTTACTAAGTATTTTTCATGGGACTCTGCAAAAGCTACTGTATGTGCTTTCAAGATAGGATTTCTCCTTTCTGATATGTTGTTATTATTATTTGGAATCTTATCTTTGTTTGCTAAGCACTTATAGATGATATATCCAGTGGGTGTGCAATTGAAAAAACAGCAACAGGAATGCAATAATAATGTCATGTTTAATTAGAATGCAGATTTTAGCTCACTAGGACTGGCCAAATTGGTCAAGTAGAGCACTAGCTCATAAGAGGTCTAGTATTCAATCTCTAGTGCGTCACCTGCTTAGGTCCAGGTGTGGGGTATGGGGAAGGGGAGAGTTACCCCCATTGTGTAACTCAGAATGTAAATTTTGAAGGTTTCTAATGACTGCATCTTTATTTAGCCTGCATGTGGAGTAGAGTAGGTTTCTTACCATGCCAGTGCACAAAAAGTGTGCTTTTAAATCTCACCAATTCTGTTACTGAGAAGTTTTATGTCCTAATATATGTATCTTACCTCGAGTATGCATCCTAAACATTATTCTCATTGGACACAGGTTCAAGGAAACTCATTCCAAAAGAAAGTTGCGTTATTCTTTGGGGCTGGCCACGTGGTTGAGGTGAACACCTGACTTTTATTGAGCAAACTCTGGAAAATTTATCTGGAACTCCTTATGTGAAATGAGCTACACATTTATTTAGGCATTCATGTTCTAATTGAATGCTAGTCGGTTACGAGTGCATAACCTCTATTTTTTAGCTGTGTAAATCCTATATCATCCATAATGTTACATTTCATCTTCCATGTTCGTGATGTATGATTTTGTTTTGTGTGTGTTTTTGTTTATGAAGTTATGCCATTAAAACTCTACGAAGGGTGATCATAATCACATCTTTCTAATTAGACATTGTGAGAAATGATTGAAATTATGATTTACTATTTACACGATGCTTATCTGGGCATCTTACCATGCTCGTAAGCTGATTTGAAGCCCATTACTATAAATATGTCATGTTCTCTGAACAATTTTCTATGATCTTGTATTGTCAGGATAAGTCCAATGGGAGTCAAGGTGGACCAACTCAGAGAGCTTCAGCTTTGGCTGCTTTATCTTCTGCATTCAATCCATCTTCTGGGAAATCTACCAATCAGGTAATAAATTGATTGTGCTCATTGTTCACATTTTTAGTGTCTTTACAAAGACCACCATGTCTTCATTATTGCTCTGGAAGAAGATCCTGGCAAATGGAACCCACTATGCAGTGTCTATCATGACTAGGCAGTTAAAATGGCTGATTGGGCTGTAAAGGGAGGTTCATTTTTTTGATGAAAAATAGTCTGGCACCAGATAGTTGAAACTTAACTATTGGTTGGTATCCAGTCAGAGGTCAAGGCTTGTGTTCACATCATTGTCCACTTAAAAGTTCTAAACTATTAAGCTGGGCTTGCATCACTTTGGAGAGGTAACAACTAACAAAGTTGTGTGTTGTTGTTGAGAATACACTTACTGCCCAAGGACGGTAATAGCTGTAGTTTGTTTCTTACCAATTGGTAATACTTAGATTTAGGTTGATTGTTTTTTATCGACAATAATCAAAGCATAAGGATTGATATCAATGACCACACATTAATTGGGGTTTTTTTTTAACTTGATATTTACCTCAAATCTAGTTTTTTTTTCATCTTATTTGTCTCTTACATGTATCCAATCTCACTGCTATTTTGTGAAGATCAATAGACAATGACAATGATGGTTGTTCAGAAATTACGTTTGGCGAATATTTATGCGAATTTGCTAACTATAATAAAATGGTTGTGTTATGTTTCAGAGCCCAGATAGGTCCAATGGGTCAAATCAAGGACCAACTCAAAGGGCATCGGCGTTAGCTGCCTTATCTAATGCATTTAATTCAGCCGTCCCAAAGAAAGATTCACCCCCAAGGCCATCTCGTGCAGGTCAGGGATCACAAAGAGCTGCTGCAGTAGCTGCCCTTTCACAGGTTCTTACAGCTGAAAAGAAGAACCAGACTAGTGATTCCTCTCCTACCAAATCAGTTGGCAATCCCACTGGAGAAGAACCTGGTAAGAAAGGCACTACCATTTTTTTTCTCTGCTCCCCTACACAGTAAATTCCAGCTGTCTTTTTGATACGCTAGTGTGCACCTCAGCCTCTTTGTTATTTAAATAGTAGTTTTGCTGCAGAACAAAATTAACCCACTTAAGTATTGTATATTTTTTTTATCTTTAACAAAGTGGGAAATCCTAACCTAACCTAAGACAAACCTCTGACCTCAAGGAGGTGTGAGAGCTCACTTGACCACTAGGCCAACCCAAGTTGACAACCCCCTTAGTCTTGTCATTCGAGCACGCCACTATAACAAATTTTGCGTTCATAATAGTTCTACGGTAATTCATGATTAACTATTAACATATCATGATGTTCAATCTTGCAGATGATGAAAAAACAGATGCTGAAGAAAGGAGTTCTGTAGAAGAAGGTGCAGAAGAAGAGAAGGGGTCTGCAGAAGTTGCTCCAGATTCTGAAATCGATCGGGAGAATGGAGAATCGAAGGAAGAAACAGAGCAGGATGAGAATGTTAGTGATAGCAGTCAGGCTAAATTCAGTTATGACCAACTCAAGGCTAAATCCAGTGATCCAGTGAAGGGAATCGATTTCAAACGGAGAGAGGTGAGTCATGCGGATGAAGTTTGTTATTATTTTTCATTTTGGAACTGGTGTCATATTACGTTTTGCAGGCCTATCTGTCGGAGGAAGAGTTCACGACCATATTTGGGATGGCAAAGGAGGATTTCTACAAAGTACCGAAATGGAAGCAAGACCTTCTGAAGAAGAAAGTTGATCTATTCTGAAGTGATTTACTTGCTTAATTGGCTTCCCGTCATATTTGATCGAAAAAAAAAAGATGGTTTTGTTTGGGGTTTTGATGAAAGTAGTTGTGGGTAGAATGGGTTTTTGATTTGGAGGGTGATTTTAATTTCCGTTTCCCTTCAGCTAGTGCTTGTCCTCCTTGATTGTAGTTTTTTAATCAGCAGTCAGGTCAAATTCTTTCATTTGCTCAGTGTCTTCTGTTTTGGTTGAGTTTTGAAAGACTCTAAAGTTGGCTAAAGAAAAAGGATGTATTGTATATGTATTACATTTGTTCTTAGTTTCATTGTAATGGATCAATTTGTTGGTTGGTACTTGGTAATGGTATTAGTATTATGATGTGGAATTATTTATATGGTGTAGTTTCTTAATTTATTGAGTAATCTGTGATTGTGTTTGTGAATATGGAATTTCGATTTTTTCTATCCCTAGTAACCGTAAGATGGAGATTACAATAATGGACTCGGTCTAATTTTACAAGGGAAATTTGACTTTCCATGCTTGAAAATATCCTTTATTTGTTTCATGAATTTCTATTTGAAGCGGGTGAATAAGATTTGCATTCATCATGCCAAAAATAGTAACAAATAAAGGACTTTGGGCTCCAGAATATAATATGGGACTCTCGTAGTTAATCGACGCTCTTGAACTTGTAGTGTATTTTACATCATAGACACTTGGGGGCAATAACAAGATATTGAGAAATAAAATTGAAAACAAAAAAACACAGAAAAATAGAGATCGTCCTTTGGTAGATCCTATTTTTCAGAACAGACTGGAGACTCCACCTTGATGGGGACTGATCAGAGAAACTCGACCTGGGGTCATGTGGGGTAGGCCACCATCTTCCCACCCCAGCCTCACTCCTGGATTCGACTCATGGTTTTTGGGGAGCTGTTTGGCAGCCCTTGTCTGAAGGAAGCACCATTTCCCTTCTCCATGCATCTGTATGCCGGAGAGACATTGGAGCCGGATAGCTTGAGGGGGCGTTTCAGGTGACTCGTCCGGGTGTAAAACTGGTATGTCCTCCCTCGACCCTCTAGCTTCCATACCTTCGGGCTTCTTTGGCCTCAATCCCCCAGTTTGCTCCCGAGGCTCCTTCTACTTCCCATTTGATAGTAGGTTGGACTGTGGTGCTCAGCCTAGCTCCACCAGCCCTTTAGGGTGGTCGACTGGTCGGGGTCGATTGTCTGCATCCGAGTAGGACTTGGAGAGGAAGTCAACTAATATCCCCCTCCTCGCCCTAGTCCTCCCGGGTCTTGTTAGCAGGTTACATATCTTTTTTATCCTAACTGTCCCGACATCCGATCCGGGATGCGCCAACTATAATCCCAGAGACACCATCTCAGGGTGCTCAAGTCACATTTCTCATGTGTTGAAGTCTAAACCCCTAGTGAAGGGAGTTCTGGAAAGCCTGGTGGAAGCCCTCGGGTGCCATGGGAATGCTCTCCCCCGAAACACTAAGCTCCCTTTGTGAGCTCTGTAGCCTCAATGTCACTATGCACCTCCATTAGTCGCTCCCGAGGTGCTTTCTACTTCGTTCGAAGAAGCTGATCAGTTTCCAGCCCCATCAGGCCCTGAGGGAGTTGTCAAAACGGATATTCTCCCATCCCACTCCCGGGAGACGGGTCTATAAGTCATTGACGTGGTGATTAAGACGCCCACAATGAAGTAATGAACACAAAACTCTGACAGTCGTTCATACTAAATCCCGATTCGCGTAGGCTCTAGATGACTTGGGAAACTGAAGCAAATCTGACGGCGGAGCGGCCTATCCTTGTCAAGACTTGCCAAAAACCACAAAAAAAATCATCCCATCGTCTCGAGGCTGGACCACCTCTGATCCAAGAGTAATAGCTAAATGGATCAAATGAGGTCCGTCCATACATCCCTAGGACGTTGAAGGCCCTCACCTCAATCTTCGTGAAATGAAATATGATGGAACTTGATTGTATACACAGTTGGAGAGGCACCAATAAATGGTGGATAGCCATTAAAACCCTATGGCACGCGATGACAAACATCCTCCATGGTCTCTCCACTTGGATATTGAAGACCGCAACGTCTTTGGAGAGGCACTCGACCTCCAAACCACAGACCTTTCACCTTATCGCCATCACCCTGCATAGGGTTTGGGGGTTGCAAGAGACTTCCGACAGTAGTCTCCCCGCCAGTGCATATGGTATCGGGTGTTAGTTGCTACTGAGACAACCTTAACCGGAACCATCACCATGGATTTTGAAAGGGAAATTTGAGAAGAATATTGATAGTTTGATAAATGGGATGAAGGTATTTATAGATGAAAACTATTTTAGGTTAAAATCTAATTTTTTAATTAAAAAATATACCCGTTACATGACCGTTGGGGGCCAACGGTCATTTTTTTCCTGCCATGCCACGTGTCAGCGCCTCATTGGTACGCTTGTCGTATATGATTCGCGAACCAACATCTCATATTTGTGAGTTGCGATTCGGCCCACGACACACAGACTCACGATTTAGTGGGTCGGAGTCGGAATGCACGCACACCACAACATATAATTCGCAATTAGCGACCAACTAAATCGTAATTCGTAGATCAGGACGTAATTTCACACGCTATACATGCTCTAAGCTTCAAGTTCAGTTGGGAGCTAGGCATCGCGACCTGCACATGGCCTTTATCTTAGAATGAACTTCTTTTCTTAATTTGGGCCTTATCCCACTTCTAGTTTTTCAAAACATTTCAAAAGTGGGCTTGTATGCCCTACTTCCTTTAGAACGACCTGTCGTACTTGTACCCTTGCAATTTCAATCAGCCCCTAAAACCCTGGTCCCAAAACCCCCAAAATCAGCCGAAAGCTTTTTCTCTGAAGATCAGTCTATATTCTTCGTCCATCTCTCTACCATGAAGAAGCCAAGCAAAAGCAAAACCAAAACCAAAACCACCGAGTCCATGGAGGTCCAGCAACAAGAAGAGAACATGGATCTCGCCGAAAGCGGTTTCAGCTCCACCTCTGATATTTGCCAGCAGCTCATGGACCGCTACGCCAAGTCCTCGGCCGTGCAGCACCGCCACCTCCTCGCCACCGCCGCCGCCATGCGCTCCATCCTCTCGGCCGAGTCCTTGCCCCTCACGACCCCGTCCTACTTCGCGGCCGCCATCACAGCTGTGGACGACGCCTGCGCATCCAAGGCCCTCGACTCCAATGCAATTACGGCTCTGTTGTCCTTCCTCGCCATTGTGCTCCCGCTAGTCCCTAAGCGCGGAATTTCAGCCCTCAAAGCGTCGGAGGCTGTGGCTGTGCTGGTGGGGTTGGTGGAGAGTGAAAGAGAGAAGTTGGCTGCTTCTACGTTGAGGGCTGTGGTGAAGTGTTTGGGGACTCTGTTGGTTGGGTTTTGTGATTTGGAAGATTGGGGTTCGGTGAAACTGGGATTTGATACTCTGCTGAAGCTCTCTATTGATAAGCGGCCTAAGGTGAATTATGATTTCATATATGAATGTCATGGGCATGCAAATGCTTATTTGTATTTTGTTTCCAGTTTCTTGATTGAATGCAATAGAAGGAGATGCATTTTGTCCAGCTGTTTATATTTCATTGTTTTCCCCATTTGTTGGTACCAAATTGTGCATTTTCCTGCCACTAGGGCTATGGTGGAGATGGTTCATTATGGAAGTGAAAAATATATATCTTTTGCTAAGGATGGCTATCATGGTTTTGCATTTCAATGGTTCAGTATCACATGTTTTATTAGGTCAGTTTCTTAGGAGATAGTGTTGCAGGTATTACTATGTATGTGTATGTGCATCCGGGCACAAGCTAGGTGTGAGTGGTATGAGGTCTTTCTTATCAGACTGCTTGCTAATACGTAAAATTATATATACAAACATGCATGCAAATTCATAAAATATGCATAGGGTGTTGTGGGTGTTGTTATTGCCTTTTTTTCTGTTTGGTTACTGGCAGCAAAGCCTTAACTTTAAGTTGGTATTATGTATTAACTATGTCAGTTAGATGTCATTGACTTGGGTGTGTGACCACTTGGGTTGCCAGCTCTTCACCAAGGTTCCTTTCATTTGCTTCTTTCAAGAGCCACATAGGATATCCAAGTCTGATTATGTTCATGTAGACATGATAAGTTTAGATTCAATGTTGGCACAAGTATGTATCAAAATGAGGCCGGAATTTGAGATGATGACTGTTACATTTTTTAAACCTCTAGGTATAATAATAAATAGTTTATGTAGGAAATAACTATACATTTGTTTTTTTTTTCCTCTGGTATTTTCATAAAATTTGGGTATAAACAGTGGCGGATCAATAGAGTCGGTGATTGTGTGTCTCAGCGGATATACCCTTTTCCTGTTACTACAGGTTAGGAGATGTGCACAAGATTGTCTTGAGAAGATATTTCAGTCTTTCCAGTGTATCACTATTATCATGGAGGCAAGCAATTCAGTATTGTTGATGCTCAGGAGTTACTTATCTCTGGCAGACAAGTTTAGTGCTTCATGGATTGTAGATGAATCTAAAGATGAAACACTTTCAAAACCAGAGCATCTTGATGTCCTTCACATGCTAAATGTTCTGAAGCTTATTGTTCCCTCTCTGCATGCCGAAGTTAAATCAGAAATTCTCTCAGAACTCCATAAGAGAATGGCTCCACAGTTCTCACCACTTACAAGGCACATTCTCAAACTTATTGAAGTGTTTTTTGAAACTTCAAGAGTTGATATCATGCCCCAAGTTGAGAGTATTATGATCACACTTACTTCATATGTGTCCCTGAGGGAGAAGAACCCAGTCGACACAATCATATCTGCAGCAAATTTGTTAAAAAATGCTCTGGACAATCTTCATGCTGGTGAATCGAGTTCAGGAATCATGAATCTTCCAAGAGTTTGTGAATCTGTAGCAGGTATTCTTCTGCATTTTCTTATACGCTCTCAGCACAATTTGTATTATGATCTCTACCCATTCAGTGTCTATTGCCCAGCTTCCCTCAAATATGTTTGAAGCTAATGTTTCCTATTCCAAGTTTATGTTACATGATTGTTAATTTGTTATCCACTGCCATCCTTTTCCAGTAAAAGGCACTAATTTTTGTTTTTATTAAATTCCTTATTAAACATCTCATGACAGCTTACCTATTTATGGCTCATTATTAAACTGGTATTATTATAAAGCCTTAGTTTGTTGTCGGGGCCGTTTTTGTAATACACACAGTTCAACATCATATCATCACTTTTCCTACATGGATCAGGATGTAGGTTACATTATCTACACAAAGTTTCCTCAGGGTGTATTAAAAATCATGTTATATCTCTGAATCATTGTATACCCTGAGGCGTCTACATCCTCTTTTTTCTTTGCATTACACTGTTGTGAGATATTTTATATAATTGCCAAGTAAGATACGCTAATTTTAGAAATATACTTGCCTATGTTAGAATGCAGCTTATATCATTGTCCACCACAATCATGTCGTACTGTTCAAATTAGAATTTAGCTTACTTAAAATTTGGGTTATCGTAGACTCAGTGTTGGTTTATGTATGCTAGTCTTTGTTTTTATGCTTGTTCGATGTTAACTGTTCTGATTATTTGCACTTGATCAGGTCTTTTGAGTTCTGAGCCTAGTGCTGCACCAGAGGCTTCAAGTATTTTGAAGGAGTTGATCAACAACCATATAGATAAAGAAACCTTAGTTGATAAGGAACAACCAAATGAAGCTGGAAGCGAGGAGAGTCTCAGAATAAATGCAATAAAATCTACATGTTCTGTTTTCGAAAATTTGGTAAATGCATCCGATGAGATCCCGAATGAGCATCTGTTAGCAGTGATCTCTACTTTGTTCACTAAACTTGGTATGTGAACATGTTTGGTTGCTAGGTGTTTTAGTTTATATAATCATAATATAGTTATTGTTGTTCAACTGAGTATGTGAGGTGCTTAATATCAGTTATTTGACTACTTAGACGGGCATCACCATTGGAAATTGATAGTAATAATTACTGCATATAAGCTGATATTGTCCAAGTATTTGGTTTCTAATATCGGCTTGTGAAGCTTGGATTAAGCTCAGCTTGTCAATATGTTGCTGTCAGTGGAATTTTATGAGCTGCTTTACTGATGGCGATGTAAATCCTGTGGGAATTTCCTGATATAGAAACTATGCATCTAGTGTGAAATATCATTACCATCATAACTATCAGCTTATATCATTTCACTTTATTTGAACATTACTATACTATTACCATGTTAGAACTTCATTGAAGTTTACCTGGGCTTCGTAAACAATTGGTTTTTGGGGGCACACTCATTTTGGGAGAAATAAAATTATATTCTTGTCTAATAGTAATAGGTCATGCTTGAGGTTGAGTGAATGTAAGGTACTAGTAAAATCATGCATACATTTTCTTTTGGAAAATTAACCTATTAACTCTATTGTTGATTATAAGACATGTTTAATATTCTTGTTGTCTTCATTGTTATCTTGGCTTACAGAATTTTTGAAGGACATTTTTATTTCTTGTCTAATTCGTTCAGAAAGTCAGGCTTCTTCATAATTGTCAATGTATGAAACATGTGTATTGACGTTCGTACTTGTCAGATTTGCTTACTTTAAGCTTAGATGCAAGTTGCATTTGCTTGTTTGCTTAACTGCTCTTAACTTATAATGGTACAGTCGTACAGTCCCTTGATGTTACTGGGTTCTGATCGCAGGCAATACCTCATGTAACTATATGGAGAATATCCTACTCAAACTTGCTGCTTTGATGACATCTGGTGGTGGGGACACTGTTAACACAGAACATGTAAGTGTTTGTAGAAGTTATTTTTTGCTGTTATCCCCTTATCAACAAGAAAATTGGTGGCAAATAATTACATTTAGCAAGCTATCTTTCCTGCAAATTTGCAATTAATGAATTTTGGTGGCTTCTATTTTACCTGTTGGTTTAGTGGTTCGGCAATACAGTAAGGTATAATTCCTTGTGGAAACATGTAGGGATTTTCCCTCCTTTTGTATGTGGAATGTAGGACTTTTGACCCAAATCAGAGGTATTAGGATGGAACCCTAAATTCCCTGCATTTGGTTTCCTCGTATTTTGGTTAATATTCACAGACAAATATTCGAAAAACTTGAACAAGTGGTTTCAAGCCTTCATGATCTAGAATGATGCACTGTCATCCTATTTCTAAAAGGCAACCTGGTGAATGGCGTACTTTTCAATGCATTGATAAATTTATTGCCAAAGTAGGAAGATGCAATTTGTCTTTTTTTTTTGCAGTCGACAGTTAACTTATTTGTATTTGCTTATCTTTGCTTCTTTTTGTCCTATATAAAAATTCAGCTTCAGAATTGTATTGGATCTGCTGTAACCGCCATGGGACCAGAGAGGATACTTACACTTGTACCCATCACCCTTAATACTGATGACTTGACATCTTCAAACATTTGGTTGGTTCCTATTCTTAAAAAGTATGTCGTTGGAGCATCAATAAGGTGTTATATAGAGCATATTGATCCCCTTGCCAACTCCTTTTATCGGGCAAGTCATAAAGGTATTCCTCGAATTTATAGAAAGCGAAATGTTACTATCTTGGCTGCAAGTCTGCTTATTATTAACCATAAACCTCATGATTGTAGCATCAATTGTTAAGAACTGTAGTGGATTTTAAATCAAAGTAAGGACACTTGTTTTTCTTTTATTTATTTTTAACGCGGGCATATGCTTGACCATGTTCTTACTGGAAAACAAAAGAATGATGAGGAACTAGACCTGTTGATATTTAAAGATGCTGGAATGTGGTTGCTGTGTTTATGATGTCTGTGTCTATGTATGTCGTTATCGTATAGCATACACTTACAATTGTTTTTTATATATAGTTTGGATTTTACATGTGCCTTTACTCTTATTTTCCTCAGTTATAAAGAAAGTAATTGGTAAGGATCTGCAGGCTCATGCTCATGGGCTATGGGGACTACTACCTGCCTTTTGTCATTATCCAACTGATTGTTACAAAAAGTTTGGACTTTTGGTGGAGCTTCTAGTTACTTATCTAAAGAAATATACTTTTATGCATGAAAATGTTGCTGTTGCCTTGCAGGTGATTTCTTGTCCCGAGCATTTCTTAACAATCCTCATTAGTGCTGCACTTAATGTTTTTGCTTTGTTTTGATTTCTGCCTCTTTTTATCAGATACTCGTCAATCAAAATAAAAGTGCAGTTGGCTCTAAAGATGATGAGGGCGAGGGAAAGACCGATAAGGTAAAAGGATCTATGGTAGAGCACGGAACCTCTTACTCAAAGAAGATAGCAGCCAAAAACATCAGGGCTTTGTCATCGTATTCAGCCGAGTTGCTTCAGGCTTTGACAAACTTATTTATTGATTCAATCCCTGGAAAGCGTGCACATTTAAAGGTCTTACTCCATGTCACTCGTTAATGCAATATGGCTTCATATATATTAAAATAAGCTTTTTAAATGAGTTTTTGGTACCTCAATTCCTCTGATTAAGTATACATCTTCATTGATATGACCATATCAGGTCTCTTCTGCCGTGACAGAGTGTATATAATGTTTCTAATCCCATTTGTTGGTTTAATGCAGCCTGTTAACTCCTGTCCTATATAGATATAGTTAATACGTTTCATATTTCATTTTCTGCATTAACTAGTTATTCTCATACAGCCATGGCATTCCACATAGCCTGAAATTACCGCTTTGAGTAGTTTGATACTTGTTGAATCAGTTATAAACTGGAAGGCCTAATCCAATCTGAGCTCTTTTATATCCTGCAATGACCAAACGTATAAATTCCTCCCTAATTTAGTCCTTAAATCATAGCATTTGCTTTTACTCTAGACCTAGAACAAACATTTAGGCATATAGAATAGTGATTTTGTTTTCAATATGTTCACGTGTATTAGTGTTAAAATTTCTTTAGTAACTTCATATCATCTTCTACCTGGGACTCAATTGTGGAATGCAAAATACTTCTTAATTACCTATATTAAACATATATTATTTGGTAACCTAATCTTTATTAGTTCATGGTTGATTGTATTGTAATTTTTTAATTCTATTTTAAAGGCTGTCAACATGGCTAGGTTCCAGTGACAAAAGATCTATGGATGCTTGATTATTGTGCATATTCTTCCTTTCTTTTCAATGATCTGAACCGAAATTGATACATTCATTAAATGTTATGTAGTTGGCTAATAGTTTCCATGTTGGGTTTCTCAGGATGCCATTGGAGGCTTGGCTTCTGTAACCGATTCTTCCGTGACCAAAAACATTTTCATGTCACTTCTTGGGAGATATCAATTTTTACATGAGAAGACTGAACCCAAAGAAATTGAAAATCAAACTGATGAATCAATTGACAAAGAGCAAGATGATTCATGTACCAGTGAGAAAGAAATAAAGAGGTAATTGATATGATTTTGTCCACTCTTTAGCAGGTGTTTGTATGTTTGGTACCGTTAGAGCAAGGAACTGTGCTAATTACTTCTGTCGTAGATGTTCAAAATCATATTTGATTGTTCTTTTCAAATTCATTTGAGCATATTTGCTGTGTTTACAAGTGTGTGAGTCCTTAAGTCTTCAGTGCCTTTATCGACTATGTTTGATTTGTATAGTTTCACTACATAATCTTCTTTTGATCTCGCATTTTGTTTCCAGCAATATGCCTGTTTTATCTTCATTTTCAGTATCATGATTTATTCTAGTTTTTATTTTCAAACTCTTAACTGTTACTGGTAGTGATTACATCCTAATGCCGGTTTAGATATTAACGGAATATGCTAATTATGAATGTTCTGGGTGGTGTGGGTTCTTTAACCACAATTATTGTGCTGAGCTAGTTAGTTGCTCTATCTTATGTGCAGACTGTTTGGTCCTTTATGTTTGTGGTGAAATGAATTAAATTTGAATCCATGAACTTGCTTCATAGCAATAACTACTAAGACAGCCCTGTTAAAAAATACCTGCGATACCCACCACTATTTTCATCAGGTATTAAAATGATTTTCAGAATGTCTGCTGTTACCGCTCATTAGGCATCTTGTTAGTTGGTTTTCTCCGCATCAAAATGTTCCTTATCTTTAACTATCATAGCTACCAAGCACAAGACTATAAGAAAAATAAGGAAAAACCTTTCTTGTTAGGATTAGTACAACTATAACCTGGATGATAAATAGTTTTTATTTTATTTTGTTTATTTGAGAAAGCTGCAGCTCTCTCTCTCCTCAACTTCTTATTGGAGGCTGAATTTCATCTGATTCAGGTCTGCGATGATTGAGCTAGCATCTTCTCTTGTTGAAGGAGCTAGGGTTGATCTCATTGATCTAATCTTTAATTTTCTCAAGCAAACTCTCAAGGTATACTGTTCTTGCAATCATGCAAGGTATATTTATAGCCCTGATTAATATATTTATATTATTTTCCCATCTAACCTTTTGAAATTATTCCTGACTCTTTTGGAATCAGTCAAGTAATGAGATTGGACATCGTGACGCATATCACACTTTGAACAGAATTCTCGAGGTCTGTATTGGTCTCCTGGTGGCAAGTTTGAAACATATTCCCACGCTTGTAATTCTTGTAGATTAAACCTTTTTTTCTTATAAAACGTGCTTTCATACTGCAGGCACACGCTTGGTTTTGTTCTTCCAGATTTGTTGAGCTTGTTGATCTTCTACTAGGTCTAAAGTCCCCTGTTGATATGACGTCTCTTAGAAGTCGATTTGCATGTTTCCACATCCTAATAGTTCACGCATTGGAGGTCAGAATCTTTGCTTAGGGAGGACCATAAGCTTGTACAGTTTTGAGAAATAAGTTATACAAATTTGTATCAATAGCACTAAAAGGCTCTTATTATGTGTTCTTTGAGGTTTATTTACCATTTTGCTTTAAGATGTCTTTTTTATCCCTCTACTCCGTTGTACATTTACTTATCTAGTACTTATATTTTTTCTGTCAACATAATGAGCAAACCTTAGTCATTCGATTTCACTCATCACAAACAACCTCCAACAAGATGTTTGTTTTGTGTACATTTACTGCATGTCTTACATTGATTGATACCCATGTATTTTTCACTCTTCAAAGATTTATATATGACTTGAACTTCTATATAATATTTGTGGATTCATTATGCAGATGGACTTGGAGGATGAAGAGAATACAAAGGGTTTTCTTATTCTAAATGAGATCATACTCATCTTAAAAGATGTAAGAGCCATTTGATTTTATAGTTATTTTTTTGTCCTTTTGTCTTTCTTTGATCTTCTGATAACTTTTCCCCATGAGTTTGTCATTTGCAATGTTAATAGAGCCGATGGTCTTTTTGGTCTCAACTTATGTATTTAGATCCTGTCTTATTTGCTAAAATATTTATTTTATATAAAGGGAAAACTACCAATACCTACCCAAAACCATGCCCATTTAACTGATATTTACCCTGAAGTTTAAAGTTAACTGATGCATACCCTGAAGTTACGACTTGTAACTAAAAATCCCTTCTGCCAGCTAAAATGATGAAAATACCCTCAATGATCATTTTTAATTAATTATTTTAAAATATAAATGAAGTGATTTTTTAAATAAAAATGAAGTCATCTAATAAGTAAATATATATATATATATATATATAACAAAAGTAATTTTTAAATAATTTTTTTAACATAATTATTGAAGTGCAGTTGAGGGTATTTTCGTCATTTTAGCTGACGGAGGGGTTTTGAGTTACATTGCATCAGTTAACTTTAAACTTCAGGGTAAACATCAGTTAAATGGGCATGGTTTTGAGTAGGTATTGGTAGTTTTCCCTTATATAAATGTTGTGTTGTTATGCTAGTAAACCAGTTTTATAAGCTATGTGCATATGGGATTTAATCTGACTTTCAAAATAGTGGTTTGCTAATACTGTGCGTATGATATGTAAATGTAGGGCGATGAAGAAGCTAGAAAAGTGGCTTATGATAGACTCCTCATTATAGGCTCCAGCTTGAAAAACTCATCATCTGTCGGTGAGGATGCACCTTATCACAAATTGATTAGCATGGTAAGTGTGATGCTATGCGTGCTATTGTTTCTTTTTATTGGGGCATGTTCATAATAGCATTGTAAAAAATCAGCTTATCCATATGTGATTCTTTTCTCACGGGGTAGTTTGTTGCTCTGTTCGATAGTGATGTGCTAGTCCACTTAGGTGAAAATATAATATTGATAGCCCAAATTTTCTCGAGAGCAGCAATCCTGATAGTGATCTCTCCTCAGCTCCTTTTGTATTCTGATTCCAGTATTTTTATGGATCAGCATTACCTCCTGAATGTTGCAAGTAAAAGCCCACCTTATCAGCCCTACTCCTTTTCTCGAGATAAATTTGTGTACGGGTCTTTTAAAGTAAAGAGGAGAACAAATTCGCTTTGGAATGTTTTTTTGCTGCATTAAGTTTTTTTTTCTTCATAATCGGTATGGATTATCGAGAGAGAAGTCCTTAAAGGTGACAACTAAACCTCATGGGTAATGACAGATCTTATGTGCTCGTTTCTATTGTACATATTGGTCTTCCTTTGACAGTGTCAAAGGGCGGGTTATAACGATAAACAGCAACATCATTGCAAACTAATGGTTTCATCCTCTTCAGATATTGGGCTATCTTTCTGGTGCATCTCCTCATATAAAGAGCGGAGCTGTGTCTGCACTATCTGTACTTGTACATAATGACCCAGGTATCTGTGTTTCAGAGCCAGAGCTTGTCCCGTCTATTCTATCCTTGCTGCAAGGAAAAGCAGAGGAAGTTGTAAAAGTTGGTATCTCATTACTCACCATCTAGATTCTTTTCAATTCATGTGCATTAATGATGTACTCATGTTTCTTATATGCGAAACAGGCTGCATTGGGCTTTGTGAAAGTATTAGTACTCTGCTTACCGACCAAAGATCTGCAGAACTTTCTGTCTGATATTGTTAATAGAGTTCTTCCGTGGTCTGCTGTCTCAAGAAATCATTTCAGGTTAAAGGTAAATTGAATTTTGGCATGAACCTTCTATGCCCATAAATAACTATTATGTACTATACGTCTTTTGCACATAATTATTCCCAACTTTAAAACATTATTTATAGCTACCTAAACTTTCAAAATATCACAAATAGTTCTTTTCTGCCAAAAATGACGTCCTTGACCCTAATCTCAAAAAATACCATTTTTTTTGTCTTTTTAATTGTGATTTTTAAAGATGCCTTTTTATCTCTACTCACGTGTTTTACATTCAAACATAACGTTTTTGATAGTTGTGAAGTCTTTTTTAACATTAGGGCAAAGACCACTTTCGTCATTTTCTGATGAAAAATAGTTACTCTTCAATATTTTTGAAAGTTTGGGTACATGTAAATAACATTTTAAAGCTGGAGATAGTTACGTGCGAAGGATGTATTGTACACAATAGCTATCTAAAATTAACCTATAAAATATCTATGCATGGATGTCTGTTTACCTGATCATGTTTCATAAGGTCCTCAGAATGCTCATCTTATCTTCAGGTGACAACTATACTAGAGATTGTATTACGCAAGTGCGGTTCTCCCGCAGTAAAGCTAGTTACACCGGAGAGATACAATAATCTCATCAAGTCTGTTCTAGAGGTATTTTGTTGGCAATGAGAACTTATAAGAATGGAGAAATGAAGCTCTCTCTCTTTCTCTTGAATGCTCTGCGCTGTATTTTTCTCGTGTTATGCCATATCTATCTTTAGCCCTCTGTTCTTCCTTTGTTTCTTATTTTTCTTGAACTGCTTGATCACAGTGTGTTAACTTTGTTACTTCCATCCATTTTCCTGTATATGTGAAACGATTTTGAACTGATGTGTCGCCGCCTAATTATTTCAGAACCGACAAAATAGAGGCTCCAAAGAAGCTGAGACAACTGATATGGAAACGACAATCGCAGACACACCTAGTGAGAGGTCAGATGTCTATAGCTTTACCAACTTATATATCTTCGAGTGTATTCTCTCTAAGTCACAACCACTTACTGTTATGTGTATATGTTTCCAGGTCACATGAGAGGACGAAAAATGAAAATAGTTCCAAAGAAAGTTGGAAGAGAAAGAGGGAGCCGGGCAACACCAACCAAAGTGGCTCGAATGAAAAGTGGAAGAGAAGGAAAGAATTCGGTGAAGGAAATGAAAACAATAAAGGGAGCTGGAAAAGAAGAGACGGTCAGGAAAATACAAATAATCGTTTTGGCAGTAGGTTGAAAATGGGTGAAAGGCCGAGAGATTCGAACAATGATAGATCAATGAAGAGGCAGCCGGAAGGAAATGGCGAAAAGAGCAAGAGTCCTTTCAAGAGAGGGCCTAAAGGTAGCGCGGGCGGTAGTAAACCGCAGAAGAAGTTTGGAGGAAAACAAAGAAAATAGACCAAACTAAATGTATTGGTTCATCATAAATTTTGTAGAAGATATAATTATTTGCATGAATTTTAGTTTATCTTGCAGGTGTATTTTTAAGGTCTTGCTTCTGCTTTGTGTCAAAAATGGAAATGTGACACCTATAGTAATTTGTATGAAAAAAATGTAACTTGGTTACTTACAGTTAGATGTGTTTTTTTATAATATAATTACCATCAAATTCAAAATAACCAAAACACTTTTTTTTCTAGTTTTTAAAATGCTCATTTCTTTCTTGTTTTTTCTTTTCTCTTCTCCGATTTGAGAACTCCAAGCAGTAGCACTGTTCGTAACCAGTTAGTTGGAATCGGTGTAGGCGTTGAAAACTGAACCTAATTGCCCGTTTTAAATGTTCAGCCACCGGAAGTGAATGCTAAGAAATAAGGTTTTGATCGAGAAATCTCTTGATCAGTTTTCTTTTTTAGTTGGGTTGGCTGATTGCATTGGGCATGACAGTTTTCAAGTAACTACGTCATATGTGGACGGTGCATACAACTTCAAGCAACTACGTCGTATAAAAAAGGTGCAAAACATCTTCAAGTAAGAGCATATCCAATGTTAGTCTGTTGGTGTTGGCTGATGGAACAAAAATAAGAGAGAGAAACCAAAAGTAAGAGAGAGATAACAAAAAATAATAATTAAATACTCACGAACAGTAGGCAACACATCCAGTGGCGATAAGCTTAGCATCGGCGCGAACCGCCGGCGGTTGGAAAATTTTGACGAAAATGGCACGAATAGCTTACCCCTGGAGGTTGTTCGCCGAACCGCTTCGCTGATACATTCAGAAGGGGGTGATGCGGTAGCGCCAAGAGACACTGATACAACAAATCTGACCTGAAAACTAGGGTAGAGCAGACCCATTCTGGAGGGTACTGCGGTGGACTGAATACTCCTCCAGGTTACTTGTGTGCGTCGTTCTACCTGGAGTGGTAAGAGTAGGACTCCAAAAAGCGGGATTATTGACCTCCGAGAAGGTAGGAGAGTACCATACCATATCTTGGTGGAACCTCTACCACCTTACGTCCAGTGGGGCGGTGATACTGGCCGACCCCAACTGGACCAATTCTTACTCATTTTGCGAGGCGAGGGAGCTTATAGCCCCCCGCCACAGCAGATGAATCGTCCCCGAATCTAATAGGACCTTTCTACTCCAGTGTCATCCTCCGGACCGTGAAGTCGCTCTTGGATTCGGTCCATGAAGTAATTCTGGTCTGAGGCAGACCCATGATCCAACTCATGCCCATAACCATCGTGTTTAGGCCCAAGTCTGTAGACATTAAGGATCTGGGCTGGTTGGGTCGGGTTACCAGGTTTCGCGGGTTTCCCAACCGGATCTGGAACCCTACCCGAATCCACCTTCTCACACCGCCTTCGTCTGGAAGCCATCCTCCCTGCCGCCCGCACATGCCTGGACTCCCCGACCACGGCTGCCACGGAAGGTTGATCTATCCCCTCCCCACAGAGCCCATCATGACTGATCTACGCCAATATTCCTTCGGATAAACATCCACCAATGAGAGTACCAACCTCCCCCACCACTCCCAATCGACCCAGCCGAACCGGTGATGTGAGTTTGAGACTGATCCGATGATAAAAGAGGGAAAGTTAAACGTCGTTGTTGACGAAGACGAGGGCCTAATGTCGTAATCATCCTCGTCGGCCCATTTGACCTCTCCAGGAGAAGCCCTTGTGACCTTTTGCCTCCCCGCACTCGATAGTCCGCGGGAAGATATCATTCTATCGCTGGAGAGGTGAGAAACACCGAACCTCGACCCACCACCGCTGTAACTCCTCTGATTATCGGGGGCTTTGAACGAATAGAGGAGGAATTTGAGCATGGAGGTGAGATCAATGGTATCAGATGTCCGCTGTCTGTGACTCTGTACCTTCTTTTGCAGTCGCATAGTTAGAGGTAAGAGAGACTATGTTGCCGCTGTCATGGAATCACAAAAGGGTCTGCGTTAAAGGGAGTATCTCATTATTCTATCTTTATCACTTGTTGCTCTAACCATTTTTGAAATAATGGGATACCATGATGATACACATTTTGTGTCTATCGATTCAGTATATTGAAAGGTCTATCTTCTTCGTCATCACTTAAGTTTTTCATCACATTAAGGGTAATTAAGCTCTCTTTGAACTCCATTAAATGATTTTTATCCTACATATTTTTTGATAAGAATTTGTTAAATATGGAGTTTAAAATTGGCCCCAAGCCCATGCCTATAACATATGGAACTGCTCCGGTGAAAACCTATGACCGACCTATTAAAATCCGGCGAACAATCAAAAACTCTATATCCAAAATCGTAGCACACTGATGTAATCCTTTTATTTTATTAATTTGTTTGATTGATTTAGTATACAAATGATAAAATCGACATTTTACAGTAAAATTAGCACTATTATAAACGATGAACCCTAAATTTTTATTTTTATTTTATATAACTCATTTTCGAATTTACTGTAGTCATATATAATTCATAAATTATAACCCGACTTGGTAAAATTATTCCAAAGTAGAATTAAACAAGAAAAAAAAAACTGCATTTGAATTAAATTATAAAGGGAAAATTTCACTTTAATACCCTGTCAAACATTTAATTTCACTTTGATACCTTGACATAAATTTTTTGCACTTTCATACCTAAACCAAACATTTAATTTCACTTTAGTACCCAACCGTTAACTTTCTGTTAGTTTGGATGGAAAAAGTTAAAAAGACCATAATACCCCTAACTATTACTCAAATTTTCAAACTAATGCCATTGGTTCAGAATTTGAAAATATGTGAAATGACAATAATACCCTTTATCAATTTTTTCGAATATCAGATGAAACTAAGGGGGCAGAGTTCGACGGCGGGGTGAGGGCGGTTGTCGACGACTCGTCTCATGGCCGAGCTCCTCGCCTCGTCTCACAGCCGAGCTCATCGCCTCGTCTCACAGCCGAGCTCATCGCCTCGACTTGGACGAGCTTCGCCGGAGAAGAAGCACAACTCCAGATCTGGACCGGCAACGTGACGACAAAGATGAGCTGAGAAGGGCATCTCCCATGAAGCTCGTCGCCGTGACTACGGTCCGTGAAGCCCGTCGTTGGAGGTTGGAGGTGCGAGGCGAAGGTCGGAGGTTCGTGAAGGCCGTCTTCGGAGGTTAGAGATGAAGAGATGAGAGATAAATGAATCTGTTTCAAAAACAAATTAGGTTTATTAGGTTTATATGAAAATGAATCTGATTTTATGTATTTAAAAAATAAAAATATGATTTTTATATATTTTTTAACCTGAATTTAAAATAAAAATTGAATTTAAAATATGATTTTTTTAAAACTGAATTTATAAAAAAACTGAATTTTCGAAAAACAAAAATATTTTTTTTATAAAAAAACTGATTTTATTTTTAAAATAGTGAAAATTTCATTTTAATACCCTACCAATGAAGGGTATCATTTCACTTATTTTCAAATTTTGAACCAATCGCATGAGTTTGAAAATTTGAGTAATAGTTAGGGGTATTATGGTCTTTTTACCTTTTTCCATCCAAACTAACAGAAATTTAACTGTTGGGTACTAAAGTGAAATTAAATGTTTGGTTTAGGTATGAAAGTGCAAAAAATTTATGTCAGGATATTAAAGTGAAATTAAATGTTTGACAGGGTATTAAAATAAAATTTTCCCAATTATAAACTCTCTGTGATGTGATATTAAAGAAGCATTTTCCGAATGAAACCAGTTTAGTTTAAGGAAAACTTCAGGATATGATTATTATTTAATTTTATAACTATTGATTTTGTTTTTTGTCAAATCTAAAAAATATGGTCCGATAAACATATTATCAAAAACCACACTTTTCGAATCAAAACACAAATTCTTCTGTGTTTATTCACAGAATATTGTGTGTTTTGTACAAAACACTATATTTTTAGACAAAAAATTATAATTTTTCATAATATATATTGTTGGACTATATTTTTTGAACGACAAGCAATTAATAGTTATAATCTCTACTATAAAATCAAATAATAATCCTTTTCTCGAGTTTCCCTTTTAGTTTATCCAGTGACGAAGAGAAGCTCTGCTTTTAGAGCGCTTCCAAATGGCCGTCCCATTCCCCGCCATTACCGTTTCCGAGCCAACCCGCCACCTGAAGCTCGCCGACCCTCCATTCTACGCTCAAACTCGCCCCAGAAAAGCCCTCATTCTCTGCAAGTCGAAGAACGCCTCGGCTTTCGAGGAGCAGAAATTGGCGTCCGTGGACTACGACAAAGGGCAGCACAAGGTATGGACTCGCCTCAGCGGCCTCAGAAAAGACGACATCCCCAGGCATCACAGCCTCAAATCCGGAGCCAACCGCTTCCAGAAGGACTGGACCGTCTCCGAGGTCGTCGACTTGGTGTTGCAGCTCAAGCGCTGGGAGGACATCGACGGTCTATTGAATCACTGGATTGGTCGCTTCGCCAGAAAGAACTACCCTTATCTGATTAAGGTGTGACCTCAATCTTTCCCCCCCAAATTATTGGATATTTCATGGGTTTAGTGATTTCTGCGCATTGGATTAGAATTTTGTGAGGATTGGATTGGAATATTTGGCAGAGAGCTAAAATAAATCACTTCTTTTTGCAGGGGTTGTCTCAGAAGGGGGCTATTGAGCATAGTGTTCTGGTCTTCAAATGGATGAAGAATCAGAAGAACTATTGTGCTCGAACTGATATATACAATATGATGATAAGGTTGCATGCTAGGCACCGCAAGATTGACCAGGCACGGGGTTTGTTTTTCGAGATGCAAAAATGGAGGTATGCTACAGTTGCAGTATATTTGTTCAAATTTAAAGGGTATGAATTTGCCCTACTTGATCACACTTCATTTTAATAGAGCATTTTTTTGTAGTTAGGTATGATATTTTTACTTTGTTATTTTGTTGGTAAATGCAGAAATAGATATTAAGATTAATACAACTATCATCGTATGTCTTTTATGTGCTCGGACTTAACCTCGATCCATGCTTGTAATAGTTGCTAATTTGCTTAATTAGTTATCGTCATTCGTTTTGTTGGATTTTAAATTCGAACACTATGATATAGTTTACGCGTTTATAAAGGGAATTCTATGAATCTTTAAATTCAAGCATCTCAATCCTTACAGGGAGCTTTGGAAATTCTGAATAGTTCTTTGAATCTGTTACCGGTAGTGAGTAGCCTTAGACATTAGATACGCTTCTTCATCACTACTCTTGGCTTTTTCCTCTACTTAGTATGCTGATTATGTAGTTTGTAATGTTCATGCTAGGTGCAAGCCTGACACGGAAACTTACAATGCTCTTATCAACGCGCATGGTCGAGCGGGTCAATGGCGTTGGGCCATGAATTTAATGGATGACATGTTATGTGCAGCTGTGTGTGCTTGTATTTCTCTTCCCTAATTATTCATAATATTACGGGTCTAACATGGCATGAGCTTCCTCCTTTGTTTTCCATTTTTACGAGGTTACCTAGAAGAAAATGTTTGTGATATCATTTGCGTAGGTTACCTTAGAATTCCCATGTTCTGTTTTCTACATCCAATATTGTCCGTAGTCCTGTAGCATTTTCTTTGTAGTGGTAGGTCAGTGGGAGGGAGAAGTTGGTCGACAAGTTTGTTGAAGTCAAGTTGATAACATTCTTTTGATTCATGGGTATGTGAAAGATTGTTTAGTTGACTGAGGCTGATATATCAGTGGATTACTGGAATTATGCACTGAAAATTTGTAGTTAACCACTCCTAGTAGTTTATGAGTAGAAACTCCTGAAATTCCACTTCTTGAATCAAAAACCCTTTATATCTTCCCCTTTTTGCCCACTCTACTGTTCAATTATAGAAAGAGATAATTGAAAAAACTACCCTGATATATTCATTTTTTGCAGTTTCTACTTCTTTGATAATTGCAAAAAATACGGTGAACTTGTCTTTTGTTGCAATTTGTATAAAAATAAAAAATCCAAGTTTTGTATCCCTTAATTTTCTTCCTCTTTGTACCGTACAAAGGGTAAGAAATTTAAGGGATACAAAAATTTGGATGTTATGTTCTTTAATTATTATTTTTAAAGCAAACCCGTCATTTTGAAACAAATTGCAACAAAAAGACAAGTTCAAGGCACTTTTTTGCAATTATCAAAGAAGAGGGCTACAAGTTGCAAAAAGTGAATACCTTAGGGTACTTTTTTTTTGATGCAACCCTTTTTCGGTACAAATACATTTCATGCTAACGTAATTCTTTGTCCCGGGATCCATATTTTGACCTTACGCAAATCTAAATAACTATGATGGGCCATGGTTAAAAGACTCTTCAGTCACATCTAAATATCTTTTTGTGTTGCGTTGTTATTGTGCCTTGGCTATTTGGCCTACAACTTTTGCACAGGGCATTTTTCTGACCTCAACATCTTGATGCAGATCCCTCCTAGCCGGTCAACATATAACAACTTGATCAATGCTTGTGGATCAAGTGGAAATTGGAAAGAGGCTCTGAATATTTGCAAGAAAATGACAGAAAATGGAATCGGACCTGACCTGGTGACTCACAATATTATTTTATCCGCATTCAAAAGTGGTTCCGAGTATTCTAAAGCTTTATCATATTTTGAACTAATGAAAGGGACAAATATACGCCCTGACACAACCACCCTTAATATTATGATACATTGCCTGGCCAAGTGTGGCCAACATGGAAAAGCCATTGAGATATTTAATTCCATGAGGCAGAAGAGATCAGAATGTCGCCCTGATGCGGTAACTTTCACTAGCATCATTCATTTGTATTCTGTGTGTGGGCAGATTGAAAACTGTAAGGCCGTTTTCAATACAATGGTAGCCGAAGGTCTAAAACCCAATATTATTTCATATAACACACTCATTGGAGCCTATGCTTCACATGGGATGAGTGATGAGGCATTGTCGGTGTTCAATGATTTAAAACGAAATGGTTTTCACCCAGATGCCGTGTCCTATACATCTTTACTAAATGCGTATGGGAGATCAGGACAACCTGAGGAGGCACGAAAAGTGTTCGACACGATGAAGAGTAATAGATGGAAACCAGATGTTGTTAGTTACAATGCATTGATCGATGCCTATGGATCTAAAGGGCTGTTAGCGGAAGCTGTGGGAGTTCTAAGAGAAATGGAACAAGATGAGGTTCAGCCGAATATTGTCTCTATATGCACACTTTTGGCTGCATGTGGTCGCTCTGGTCAAAAGGTGAAGATTGATGCAGTGCTTACTGCAGCTGAAATGCGAAACATCAAATTGAATACAGCTGCTTATAATTCTGCAATAGGAAGCTATATGAATGTGGGTGAATATGAAAAAGCTGTGAGCTTGTACAGATCAATGAGAACGAAGAAAGTCAGACCTGACTCTGTTACCTACACTGTTCTAATAAGTAGTTGTTGTAGGATGTCAAAATTTAATGATGCTCTTGAGTTTCTCAAGGAAATGACGGATTTGAAGGTTCCCTTGACAAAGGAGGTCTACACATCTGCAATCAGTGTGCACAGCAATCTGGTATATGTCCTGAAATTCTTTCTGAGCAAGTCTTCTTCCTAATTTTCAGGTTATATTAATTCCTTCTGCTTTTTCTTCTGGTATGGCGTTTAGGGTCAAGTTACCAAGGCAGAATCTATGTTCAACATGATGAGGATGGCTGGTTATTCTCCTGATGTTATTACGTATACCATAATGCTGCATGTGTATGTTGTTGCTGGTAAGATTATATGTAAATCTGCTTGCCTATTGAGAGTGGCCGGAAACATTATATTAGTACATATGCACGTTTTGCAAATGCTATCGGTGAATTATTATTATTTTTTTGCAAAAAAATCCCTCATGTATATTATCCGTCTACAGATCCACTAACGAGTTAATTTTTTTTTGTTGCAAAAAGTAGAAAGTAACCATGCAAAAGTGTATACATTAAGGGTTCCAAATTGCAAAACACATACACATGAGAGTTACAAATTGCAAAACATGGATAATGTAAAAGGAAAAACTGTCATTTAGTGTAAATTGTCCAAAACTACATTAAAGTTTTGTCCCCAAACAGATTCATGCATAAAGTTTTGTCCACGCTTTGTGGGTGCACTGAAGTTTTGTCCACCGACTTTTTTAGAAAGTGTTCAGAATGAATGGTCTGGGCAGTTATTAGCGGACTCAATTGATTTGTGGGAAATACATAATGCATTCTAAAGTTATGTGGGCAATTCATAATGCATTCTATAGTTGTGTGGGCAATACGTTTTTCTAAAAAGTCGGTGGACAAAACTTCAGTGCACCCAAAGCGTGGACAAAACTTTATGCATGCATCCGTTTGTAGACAAAACTTTAATGTAGTTTTTGACAACTAAACCTAAAAACTTGAAGTCATACTGTCATGTGACTAATTTCCGTTAAAGATAACAAATATGCAGACGGAAAATAGTTGGGGGAAGTTTTTTTTTTGCAAAAAAAGTATAGTTCACCGATAGTATTTGCAAAACGCGCATAGTTCACCGTAAGTTTTTGCAATTATTCCTAGTACATCACGTAATTTTAACAACCTTTTTTTTATTCCAGAGAATTGGGAAAAGGCTTTCGAACTGTTTCAAGAGATGGAAACGAATGGTATGGAACCAGATTCTATTGCGTGCTCTGTTCTGATGAGAGCTTTTAACAAGGCTGGACAACCATCGAAGGTTCTCATTGTGGCTGAATTTATGAGAGAAAAAAATATTCCGTTCAGTGAAGCTATATTCTTTGAAATGGTATCAGCCTGTAACGCGTAAGTTTCGTGAGAATTTTTATGTTTTGTCATAGTTTACGATTTTATTGATACGATATTTTGTGCCGTGAAACTAACAGAGTTTTATTTTTGAAGATTACGAGATTGGAATGCAACTACTGATCTGATTAAGTTAATGGAGCCTTCATTACCTGTATTGTCAATCGGACTCATGAATCAGCTGCTGTATATTCTTGGAAAAAGTGGGAAGATTGAGACTATGATGAAGGTTTGTGTGATAAGTTACAAAGCTCAATATTTTGCCATTCATGTCACCCATGATTGTACTGGAAGTTGGTGTTCTTGACATATGGTTTTGAATATGTTATTCTTTTTCGAACTTGCAGTTGTTTTACAAGATAGTTTCAGCTGGTGTGGAAGTAAGTTTTAAAACTTACTCAATTTTGTTGAAGAATCTATTGTCCTATGGGAACTGGAGGAAATATATCGAGGTAGTCCACATATCATACCTCCTTTTTTTCTTCTTCTAATGCACTGTTTATTGAATCAAGGGATAATTGCAAAAAAGTACCCTGAGATATTCACTTATTGCAACTTGTAGCACTCTTTGGTTATTACAAAAAAGTGCCCCGAACTTGTCTTTTTGTTGTGTTTTGTATAAACTTATTTCTAAATGACGATTTTACCCATGGAAATTTAAATTTTAAAAATAATAATTGAAGAAAAACAAACCCAAATTTTCATATCCCTTAAATTTCTTTCTCTTTGTACAGTACAAAGAGGAAGAAAATTAAGGGATATGAAAATTTAGATTTTTTGTTCCTTAACTATTATTTTTAAAATCTAAATTGTAAGGGTAAAATTGTCATTCTTATACAATTTGCAACAAAACATAAGTTCAAGGTACTTTTTTGAAATTATCAAAGAAGTAGAGGGTTACAGGTTGCAAAATATATGAATACCTGAGGGTACTTTTTTGCAATTATCTCTTGAATCAATTGTGGTCTTCATTTGTTTATTTTGGTTGTATACACGTTGGTCAGATTTCCAGTGCATTTAATTTTGAGTAAGTTGTAAAAAAGTAGGCAGAGGTGAACACTTGTAATGTATATCAGCAAATCCAACAACTGTGAAGAAGTTATAGGATGGTTCTGATAGTAAGTTTTTGGGCGATAATCTCACAGAAGCAGTGGCGGATCCAGCTTTCTTATCGAGGGGGGCACTATTACGCTTTTTACAATCACAAATAACATAAATATAATGCTACAAAAAATGGATATCACATAAAAAAGTTTTTTTTTTAAATGACTATTTATCATATAGTATGACGTTAAATTTTGAAAATTTTGTTAACCATTTTCATAGTCACTGCGATAAAAAAAATATATTTCTTGATGTGTACGATCATACTATCATTTTCTGCTGTTAGCATGGACTAATCTCTAATATTAGAAACATAGTCTAAAATATATTCTTTTTTCGATATTTGTTTTATAAATTTCATAATTAATTTCCAAACTTCTCTCTACGGTTTTTATCATTTTTCTCATAAAAAACTATCTAATTTGCCAAATTTTCTTTCTTATCGGGATTGGTAGTCGGAATTTTTTGATGTATCTCTACATAATTACAATATTTTTTTATAGATAATTCAAAGTTTAAATTGATAATAATATAATAGTGATAATAGCCTAAAAACCTAAATAATAAATTAAATCAGAATATTTTTTTTATATTAGTTATAATTAAAATAGAAAAATTACAAAATTTATGCAAATTTGAAAAATTCAGGGCCTTGCTGTAATACTGAGGTGGCACAAAAAAGATTAAGGGTATTCTAAATGAAATATGAAAAATTTAGGGTACTGAGGTGGAATTATCCATAAATAAAACAAATTTGTTTTTTTGCAGGTGTTGGAATGGATGGAGGATGCGAAAGTTAAACCATCAGGCGGAATGTATAGAGATTTACGTTCCTTTGCACAAAAAAGTGCGGGAGCTGAATATGCCAATATCATACAAGAACGAGCTGGTATGCAATCACTTCCTTTGCATATATAGCAATACATGCTCACTGCTTGTAGAACTGTTTCCTTTAATTACTTTGATGCTCTTAATCACTAAAGACTTGCTACCCTTCTGGTCCCTATTATCTTAGCAAAGTGTGCCTGCAAAACTATTGCAACCTTTGGAACACTTTAGTAGAAATGTTAACCTGACTGGATTGATACCAGAATTATGATAGGAACCTCATACAGCTGTTAGAAGCAAGGGCATGCATTCATCACCAAAAGAGTTCACATTAGTAATAGGGTTAATTTGATGGCTATTGCGTACTATACGTCTTTTGTGCGTAACTATCCCCAACTTTAAACCATTACATCTAGCTACCTAAACTTTCAAAAAATTGCACAAATGGTGAAAGTAACCTTGACCCTATACCATTTTTTTCGTCTTTTTATTAAATTTAATTTTCAAGGAGTCTTTATACATCAAAAAATATAATTTTCGTCATTGTCTGCCGAAAAAGAGCTACGTGTAATTTTTGGATGGATGTAAAAGTTTAAAGTTGGGATAGATATGTACAAAAGACATAGTACGCAATAACTATCTGCAATTAACCCTTAGTATTACAGTGCATTTGAACGTAACGTTCCCATTAGTGCTTTGAGTGGAGTATATCATGATTTTCCATGCATCATTTCTGACCATTGTGTTGTTTTGAAGTCCTTTTACTAAAATCCTAACCTTAGCTGTATGTAAAATCATATACAGAGTTGTTAAGTAGAGAGTACGGGGATAGATTAGCAGAAAGCGAGGCGAACAGTTCTCCAATGATGAGCAGCGGGATGAAATCATGAAATTGCAGTCTTACAGAGTTGTTACAGTTAGTATGAATATAGAGGGAAGTTGTTTATGCTTCATTTCATTTTTTCTTCTCTTGACACTCAATTTTAAAAATATGTCTCATTAATGCTCAGTGGTTTAAGGGAGAAACACTATTATAGGCCCAATCTTTTAAGATTGTAGAAATAAGAAGTTGTTCTTATTCCACTTAAACTGAATATACATAGAGACTAGATATATATACACAATTACATGATTCCTCAAATACCCCATTAATGGTAGGATCATTAATGGACGACTCTTAGACTTCTAGGACCATTAATAGGTGACCCTTAGTGTCCCACATTCATTACACTCCCCCTCAAGCTGATGCATAACTGTTAATCATGCACAGCTTGTTACAAAGATAATCAACCCGAGTCCCCGAAGTGCTTTGGTGAACATATCTCCTAATTGTTTCTGGTCTTTACATACGCGGTAATAATCAAATTATGTTGAAGCTTTTCACGGACGAAATGACAATCAATCTCAATATGCTTGGTGAGATTTGAGGCAATATGAATAGCAGCTTGATTATCACACCATAATTTTGCTACATGGAGACCTTGAGATCGAGTTCTGAAAGTAGTTGATAGATCCACATTATCTCAGCAACCGAATGAGACATGACTCTATACTCTGATTCTGCACTAGAACGTGAGAAAACATTTAGTTTCTTACTTTTCCACGAGGCTAAATTTCCTCCCACAAATACACAATCACCTGACGTGGATCGTCGATCAATCTTGGATCCTGCCCAATATGCATATGTGAAACATTCTATATGAGTATGATTGTGCACCTGGTAGAGTAAACCACGTCCTGGTGCTCCTTTTAGATATGCCAGAATATGTCAAGAGCAGTCAAATGTTCAACAGTAGGGGAGGACATAAACTGACTTACAATGCTTACTGAGTATGCAATATCAGGCCGAGTTACCGTAAGGTAGTTCAGTTTCTCCACAATTCTTCTGTACCTGTCTGGATTCTCAAATAGTTCACATTCTTTCATGACTTGCATATTTTGAGGTAATGGGGCAGAACATGGCTTGACTCCTAGCTTCCCAGTTTCTGATAACAAATCCAGCACATATTTTCTCTGAGATAAGAATATGCCCTTCTTGCTTCTTGATACTTCTACTCCCAGAAAGTACTTCAAGACTCCCAGGTCTTTGGTATTAAACTGACTGTGGAGAAAAGACTTCAGAGAAGAGATGCCCAAGTTATCGCTGCCAGTGATAACAATGTCATCCACATATACAATTAGAAGAATAACACCTGCTGGAGATTTCTTGTAAAATACAGAATAATCCGACTTGCTCTTGTTCATCCCAAACTTTTCACCTGCTTGTCTAAACTTTCCAAACCAAGCTCGAGGACTCTGTTTGAGACCACATAATGATTTCCGAAGGTGACATACCAGTCCACACTCCCCCCTGAGCAATATAGACTTCCTCATGCAAGTCCCCGTGCAAGAAAACATTTTTGATATCCAGTTGGTATAAAGGCCAATCATAAGTGCCTTCCAAAGAGATAAACAATCGCAAAGAGGTCAGCTTAGCCACATGGGAGAAAGTATCAGAGTAATCCACACAATAAGTTTGAGCAAAGCCTTTGGCCACGAGTCGAGCCTTAAGGCGGGCTACAGAGCCATCAGAGTTAAATTTAATAGCAAACACTCACTTACAACTAATAACCTTCTTCCCGGGAGGCAACAGGATCAACTGCAAAGTACCATTCGCATCCAGTGCACTCATTTCTTCTATCATCGCTGAACGCCAGCCATGATGGGATAATGCCTCATTAACAATTTTAGGAATCGAGATTGAATCAATAAAGTCTATGAAGGAACATGATGAAGAAGACAATTGATCATATGACACAAAAGAAGAGATAGGATACGTACATTGTCATTTACCTTTGCGGAGGGCGATGAGGAGGTCGTCAGGATCTGGTGGCAAAGAGGAACTTGGCTCCGGACATGCAGCGGGAGGTGCTTGACGACGGGAATAAATGTAACGGATATGCAGTGGTGGTGGTGGCGGGTCCAGAATAACAGATGGTGTCGGCGTGGTGGTGGGCAGTAAAATAGGAGGTGCTGGTACAATCGGTTCTCGATGAGAGATGTGGTAGATTAACAAGTCATCGGTCTCTCCCTGTCTTGGAGTGTGATGAATTGCCGAATAAAAGAAAGGACAATGTTCCATAAAAGTGACATCAATGGAGACAGGGTATCGATGAAGATCAGGACAATAACAACGATATCCTTTTTGTAACCGAGAATACCCCAAGAAAACACATTTAACAGACTTAGGATCCAGTTTCGTACGATTAGGACGAACATCACGAACAAAACATGTACTCCCAATGATACGAGGACGAATAGGAAAAAGAGGTTTGGTGGGAAATAAGACTTGATATGGGATGTCACCTTGAAGGACAGATGAAGGCATACGATTGATGAGAAAACATGCAATTGAGACAACGTCAGCCCAAATTTTTTTTGGTACATAAGTCTGAAATAAAAGGACTCTTGGAGTTTCAAGAAGATGTCTATTCTTTCTTTCAGCAACCCCATTTTGAGACGGGGTATCAACACAAGATGATTCATGAAGGATACCATTCTGGGCCATGTAAGTAGTGAATGACTCATAAAAGTATTCTTTGACATTATCACTTCTCAAAATACGAACATTAGAACCAAACTGAGTTTGTATTTCAGCACAAAAGGCAGTAAAATGAGAAAATAACTCAGACCGATTTTTCATGAAATAAAGCCATGTAGTTCAAGAAAAATCATCCACAAAAGAAACAAAATACCGAACCCCAGTTTTAGACACTACATGTGACGGACCCCAAACATCAGAATGAACTAATTCAAAAGGAGAGCGAACTCTTTTCTTGACTCGAGGAGTAGACGGGAGACGATGATGCTTAGCAAACCGACATGCTTCACAATCGAAAGATTGTACCTTCTCAAACTAGGGATAAAGCTTCTTCAAGGTTGGAAGAGATGGATGGCCAGAGCGACAATGGGCTTCAAGTAAGGTTAAGGAGGCTGAACAAGCGACTGGTGGTGCGGGTTTCTCGGTATTCATGATGTAAAGCCCCCCTGACTCATGTCCTTTACCAATAATCCGCTTCGTCAAAAGATTTTGAAACAGACAATGATCAGGGTAAAATGAGACACAACAATTTAGGGCACGGGTAACTTTACTGATGGACATCAAATTAAAAGAGAATCCAGGTAAGCTTAAGAAATAAGAAGTTGTTCTTATTCCACTTAAACTGAATATACATAGAGACTAGGTATATATACACAATTACATGACTCCTGAAATACCCCATTAATGATAAGATCATCAATGGGTGACTCTTAGACTTCTAGAACCATTAATGGGTGACCCTTAGTCTCCCACATTTATTACAAACATAATGGTATCAAAACATATTAATTTGAAACTCGTGGAACTCGAGCTTTCTCCTTAAGTGGTGGTGATGCTTTGCCAGTGCCACGGCCTACCTTTCTGATGGAAGGTTCTTTGTTCTCACCATTGGTAGAGGAAGACGGATAGAGTGGTAGTACTCACCATTGGTAGAGGAGGACGAATAGAGTGGTAGTTTGGAGCACTGTCATATCTTTTGCGGACTTCTTTGATGGAAGGTTCTTCATACTCGTCATAGGTAGAGGAAGACGGACATAATGGTAGTTTGGAGCACTACCGTCTCTTTCGCGGACTTCTTCTCTATTCATTAGACATGCAGTGAGGTATCTCGGGATAAGTGGTTTGAGAGGGTTTTTGGTATAGATGCATTATGGTGGTCTCTAGGTTTTGGGACCATGATCCAATTTTGGGGGGACCCCTGACTGTTCGATACCTTTGTGGCGGCCCATTTTTTGAGATTGTGTACGTTGGAGGCTAGGTAGTATGGGTCGGTGGCTAAGTATTGTGAGGATGGGGAATAGGTTTTTCGGTTCAGCAAACTGCTCTGTGAACAGGAGGTTTATGTTCTAGATGAGATTAGAGCTCGATCGTAAGGATCAAGGAGGATAGGTCGAAGGAAGATACACTGGTTTGGTCTTAGAGGCCGAGTGGCTTCTTTACTATTAGGGATGTTCGAGTTATTGTAAAATGGATACTCCATTTTGTTGAGGCATGTATGATGCACTGGTTTCATAAACGATACCATTCGATTCACAAACATCTCTTCAGCTTAATCCTTTGTAGTGAGAAGATAAACTCTCGCGAACCTAGAGCAATCGTCAATGAAGGTAACATAATAGTGTTTGCCTCCCTTGCTCCTAGAGTTCTTGAAATCCACAAGATCGGTGTTGATTAATTTAAGAAGGTTCGTGTGTCTTATTGAGACGAGTTTGCAAATTTTTTTATAGTAAATTTATCCTCTACGCAAGCCTCACACTCGAGAGTTCAGAGGTTATAACGATGATGTCACGCCCCAAATCCGGTTTTGACCAGACTCGACACGTGAACTAGATTAATACTAATTTTAATCGAAATAAAGCCAACAAGTCTCCAATTCAAAATTTTAAAACCTTTACAATGCCGTGAGTCGACAACTCAGTAAAAACAATAGTAAAAGAGTTTAATACAGACGAATAATATGTCTCTAGACTACTAGTCAAGGACCCTCGCAAGCTCCCAAGCATCGAGCATCCAGCTAGTACACAACCTGCTTAGGACCTGAAAAACAACAAGGTAAGGGGTGAGCTTTCGCTCAGTAGGAAAAGTAGTTAAGGTTATAAGCAAGCGCTCACCACCAAGGGTAACCGTCCAATTAGAGCATACTAGTACAACACGCAATTAATTTCCAACGGAATTCGTAACCACAATCCTCAACTCAAGACCAAACCACACTTACAAATACAATCACCCAAATAGCACAAACAGCAACCAACACACCAATTAACAAGTCATCGAACATAAAGTAAACCGTAAAAGTACAACACGTCCCGTACCGCAGTCCCCTACTCGGTCGGCTGTCCACAGCCCGACACCATCATATCGTACCGGAACATCATCGGCCTAGATATCTTCCCGGCAAACACACGGGGCACGATCTCAATAAGTCATACCGGAATCTCCATCGGCCTAGACCTCTTTCCCGGAACTCCTTCGGGCAAAGGACAGGTAATACAACTTTCCCGGTACTCCTTCGGGCAAAGCGCTGATCACGTAACCGTCGGCCTAGATGTCCTACACCGGAATACCCCCTCGATGCAGGCCATCGTACCAGAACCACTACCCGGGGGACCGCGCATACATGGGACCACACCGTCGGCCTAGGTACTACCCTACACTGGCGTACCCCCTCGGTCGTAGGTACCATACCAGAAACAACTCCTCGGAACACACATCAAGATAATATCACACATCACAATGCCATAATTAAACACGGCTTACCAATCCCAACAATCATACCACAACACGTCGGTCTATCACTCACCCGACCATATCACGTCCAAGGGTGCACGTCAACACAAGCATGACACACTCGCCCACACATAGCAACAACATGCTCAACGGACATACTAAATCTTGTCTATTAACCTTACCAACCCTAAGTCACACAACATGAATCTCAAACAACAACAGGCAATCAATCAGCACGCAACCTACGGTTCGACATGATCGATCTACCAGCACGGCAACTCCCAAGTATTGAAAGCGGTTAACTAGTGAATTACGTCCTACATGTTACTAAGACTCGTCCGGTTATTATCTGATATAAATACTCGTTCCAGTTTTATTAATCCTAGCATGCATACTAGTAACTTTCCGCAATTAAACCGGTATCCGCCACTTTCCCTACCTCAACCGAAGAACAACCGCTACGCCTCCTAGCTGCTGACGTCCTGGCTTGCTACCTCCGGTCTTCTCTTCGATCGAAGCTGGACTCTAACTTTACACGGAAAGCCACAATTAAAATCGGTTTCACAATTTAATTTTAAAGTTACGAACAATCCAATTTAAATTCAACAATCGTCTTTTAAACTCGAGCGGGCTAAAAGCGGGATTCTACGATGAATCGGGTTCGAGTACTCGAGCACCGAGCACAGAACCCGATGCACGTTTTCCGAGGTACGGATCCCATTACACGGATCCCGAGGCATGGGTTTCGAGACACGATTCCCAAGGCACGGGTTTCGGGTCACGATTCCCGAGGCACGAGTTTCGAGGCATGATTCTCGAGGCCCGACTTCCGAGGTCTGATTCAGCGTTCTCATTTTTTTCCCATTCTAAGTCCGATTTAACGTCCAGTTCACTCGTTAGGGTTTCCAAAACCGATTCTAGTTCGTTCCAGGTTCGATCAAGTCCAAAACCGTCTTTAAATCAAATATGATTTTAACCCTTTTTAAAAAGAAATCCTTTTTGTTAACTAAAATTGATTTTCGTTTTTAACTTAGTTATCTTTTCAGTTCAGTACTTCTGTTCCATAAGAAACCGGATCCAAAAAGGGTTCGGCTTCAACAATGCCCGGACCCGAGGAAAAATCGGGACAGAAAAGAAAATAAAAGAAGGAGAAGATCGGGAAAAGAATCCGGCTGACCACCGGTAAGGGCGTCGCCGGCCGAGGCCTCACCGTAGGAAAATAAAACGGTGGCAGGCGATGGAGAACGGTCGTGGGAGCGGTGGAGCACGGTGGCTCTCGTCCCAGATCCAGCGACGCTCCGGCGAGTTCGTCCCGACTGGACGAGCACGGTGACGGCCCAACTTCGACTGAACGGAGAAGACTCGGGATAGGGAGAGGGAGATGGAGACGGTGGTGGCGGCGAGAGCCCGGTCACGCACGTCGAAGGCGGCACTGGTCGGAGTTGAACACGGGAGGAGGAGATCTGAGAGAGGGAGCTCGGTGGTTGAGCGAGGGATAGAGGGGAGTGGCCGGAGATGGAGAGATGGAGGCAGGAGGTCGGAAGCGTGGGTGGCCGGCGAGCTGAGAGGGTGAGAGGGAACAGGTCGGGAGAGGGAGGCGACCGTGCAACGAAGAAGGAGGAGCAGAAAAATGGGTTTCAAACCGTAAGTTTCACCTTGTAAAGAGCAGGCCTGCGCAGATGGGCCTCGACGGGCTCGATCCTCGTGGCCCAAAATGAGGGGAAGAGAGGCTGGACCAAACCGAGGAAGAGGGTCGGGTCTGCTGATCGGGTCCGGTCTGACCCTTACTATTTTTTTTTTCTAAAACAGTTTTTCTTTTGCAGTCGAACCAAAAATCAAACCGTTTTCCAACAACGACGTTCCAGACGATAACTTTACAAACTTTACCCATTTTAACCGGAGCGATCTTCACAATATACCGCCCTTAAAAGAATTTCATCCTCGAAATTCAAACAAACGCGCTCCACTTAACCCTCTCTCAGGGAACGTTCGATTAAAACTCTCCGTCTACTGTCCCTCAAGCACACAGACAACACTTGAGTCCTTTAGTCGATACCGGAATCCTTCGTCGGTAGAGACGTCACACCGCCACACGCAACTTGGTCGAGACATCCTATACCGGAACCGTCCGTCGGTATAGGTATGAAACCAGAACAAAACTCTCATTGCCTTTAAAACGGATCCAACCCACCGTCACTTCTCCTCAACCACTCTCTTCGCTTAAACAATTAACGCGTACACAAAAAAACGAAAGAAGTCCACCACGCTTCCGCTGCGCCACTCTGATCTCAACGTCACTCGATCACCTTCCCTAACTGGTCTGATTGTTTACTTGTACTGCTGCGGTCCTATGCCGCTCTTCACTTGTCTCTGACTGGCCCCCGTTCTACCGCGACATGCCATACCGATGATACTGCTCATGTCCACCTCAACCGTCGTACAAGGGTTATGACCGAGAGAACCCTGTGGTTCTCTGCTTCCTCGGTTCTTGAATCTCGTACGGTCCCGCAACACTGCTTAGTCGCCGCCGAATCTCACGGACCTACGCGGCCTTCCTATGACCTTGCTCCGGTTCCAGATGCCTGCTTCTTCCAGCAGCGTAAGTTGTACCCCACAACTTATCCTCGACTCATCTCTCTGTGGATCACCAAGTGTTCGCTCCGTTGTCGTCGTCGTATCCACTAACTCAGACTACACCTGAAAACCCCAGGGTGAAAACTCGATCCGAACTCCGGGCTCGGGGCCCTCTCTCGAACTTCTTGCATCTATTCACCTCGACGGCCACCCGACTGATGCAAACGGTCCACGCCGCAAGTATCCTCCATACGGTACACGCACCCGCTCAGTTTTTTTTTTAAAACTCGAAAAGAACGATGCGCTTAAGATAACTAGCGTGCACACACGGAACACGCAGACACACTCAAACTAATAATAAACTTAAGAGGTAGAGGCAGTAATAACACTCAAACAGAGAAGTTCACACAGAACAATCAACAACCAGAGATTTTACACACAAGTCACACAGTTCACAAATTAAACAACTCACACAGTTCACAAAAGGCAATCATCAACTTAGAGTCAAAGTTTTAGCACGATCCAATTTCACCAAAACATTCATGTCGGTATCGTGTCGTTACAACCTGATTCAGGCGTCCCCGAACTATGTCGTAACCACCTGACATCCCTCCATTCACGTCCAGCTATAGTGGCCCCTATAGCCAAACTGTGATGGTACATACACTTCAGTTTCTGCAGAAAATCGGGCATGACCCGTTCGTAAATTACTCTAACCATCCGCTTAAGCGGGCACACAAAACACAACCTGCACAGATAAACAAGGACCACAATACTCAACAGTTCAACCAACAACCCAACTGAGACTTTCTCGTCTCGTTCATACGCTAGGACATCTCCGAAAGGCGTAAACGACTTACCGACACTTGACTGCTTAACTCTACCCACCTAATTGACGTACGGTCCGAGGTTTGAAAACATTTTCAAATGAAACCAAGCTCTGATACCAAATTGTCACGCCCCAAATCCGGTTTTGACCGGACTCGAGACGTGAACTAAATTAATACTAATTTTAATCGAAATAAACTACTTCTTTGACATTGGATTTGTTGGACCCCAAAAAAATGGAGAGAGAGAGAGAGGGGAAAAGGGCTGCTCGCCGGCGAAGGGATGGGTTTCAAGGAGGCGCTGCTCTCTGGTGCTTCGTTCGGTGGCGAAGTTCGTCTCGTCCGGTTGAGGAGCATCGAGTGTTTGTGAGCAATCTCCCGGCCAATACCACTGATGAATGGTTCTCGTCGTACTTCGGGAGCTGTGGGAGAATCTCACGGTCGGTTTTTGTTCATCGGCCGAATCTGCACGGGCGCTATTTTGGGTTTCTTCATGCGACGTCTTTAGAGGAAGCCAGGAAGATTGTGAGCAGGCAGAATGGGGTCAAGGTCAAGGGCCATATCCTCTTTGTGGCGTTAGCTTGGTCTAAGGATCGCAAACAGGAGAAGGTGTGGCAACGGGCTCCCCAATTGGGTGCTCACGAGAAATCGGGGGGGGGGGGGGGGCATTTTATGGACTTGGATCGGCTGAATTGGATCAAGTCCAGTGTGCTTGTGGTGAATCGTACCGATTTGTCGAGAGATCAGTTGTTATCTGCCATGACAGAAAATGGGGCCAAAGGTATGGAGCTTCGACATGTTCAAGGGGGTGTTTTTCTGATCAATTGCTATGATGTATCTTTTGGGGCTTTGTTACATGAGACGGGGTGGAAGTGGATTGAGAACTGGTTTTCCATTATTAGCTATTCTGGTGGCTCGATGTTGCTGGGTGGGGTATGAAGTTGGGTGTAAATTGACGGCGTTCCGTGGCATGACCGCTCTCAGGAGGCATTGGCAGCTATGATTGGGACAGAGGCACGATTGATTTGGGCGATGGCTGACCCAATTGATACTGGAGAAATGTTCTCCTCTGTGATAGCTCTGGTCAGTTCTTTTAGCGCTTGGGAAGCTTCAGAGTCTACTTTCCAGCTGGGAGACGGCTTTTTTCGTATCAGCATCACGCCGGCAACGAGGCCTACCGGGAACCCCAAACCGGTAAGTTCAGTTCCTATTTTTTCGGGAAATTCTGATATGTTATCTTCTGCGATATCTACTCTTTCGAATTCGAATTCAAATGGATTTTCAAAGTCTCTTGAGGACGGCGAAATCCGCGTGGATGAATGTTCGAAGTCTAAGGTCCCAAATTGTCAAGATGGGAAGGAACTAGCTGTGGTTGCTGATATCCCTGAGTTTCCGGTGGCTAGTTCTCAACAAATTACAGTGCGTAATCAGGCTTTGTCCCCGATTCGTTCGTTCATTCAGACCCGTTCACGAACAAAATCAGCTGAGAAGGATAAGAGTGTTGGTCTTTCTTCGGTTTATCAGTTCCAGGTTCTTTCTCAATTGGCACCAAAGGTGAGCGATAAGGCTCTTGCAGTGGGTTAGGCTATTCTCTATAATCTGAATTCAAAGGGTACTGTGTCGTCCCGTAGGAAATTATTTAAAGAGAGGAATTGTGAACCGGACGACGAGTGGGAGGTCTCATGGAATGTTATTTAGTATCTTTAGCGTGACTCATGATAGTCCTCTCATGGAATGTGAGAGGACTAATTACCTCTCACAAGTACCACAGTCTGAGAGGTCTTGTTTCGAAGGTGAAGCTTGATTTTGTTATGTTACAAGAAGTTAAATGGTCGGAAGTTGAATTGTGGAAATTGAGAAGTTGCGGTTTACTTGCCGGTTGGAAACATGAATTAATTCTGGCGATAGGGAGTGTTGGAGGTATATTGAGTTTATGGCGTACCTCGTCGTTGAAAATGGTGTCCACTGTGCCTCTGGACCGAGCGTTAATTTGGAATGGGGTGAGGGTGCAATCTGATTTACTTGTAAGTTTCATAAATGTATATGCTCCTTCCACTATTTTGGCTAGAAGGGTGTTATGGGATGAGTTGGTGGACGCTGTAACACATGTGTCGGAGGCTTCAGTGATTGGGGGTGATTTTAACGCTGTTATGACTGATTCGGAGAGGAGAAATAACCCTTCTTCTCGTTCGGATGTCAGGGCTTTCCAAGATTTTGTATCCCGTTCAGGTCATATCGATTTTCCACTGGTTGGATCAACTTACACCTGGTATGGTAGGGAGTCTAAGGCATCTCGACTTGATCGTTTCCTTGTCTCTTATGAGTTTATTGTCTCTTTTGGTCCGCTGAAACAGGTGAGTAAACCTCGTGATATTTCGGATCATAGGCCAATTGTTTTGCATGAGGAATCAACCAATTTGGGTCCCCGTCCAATAAAGTTCCTTAATGCTTTGACAAAACACGAGAATTTTTTTACTACAGTTACTAATTTATGGAACTCCTATCCATCCTTTGAGTCAACCTCGTATACTCTGTGGTCTAAATTGAAAGCACTAAGACATGATCTCCAAAAATGGAACAAGGAGGTATTCGGTTTGGTAGATAAGGAGATTGATGGACTACAACGGTTGATTGATGAACTTGATAAGTTGCAGGAAGAGCGTGACGTTTCTGGTTTAGAACAAAAGGATCGAGCTTGGTATTCAACTCTGTTAATTCAGAAACGGAAATGACAGACCAAGATTTGGAGACAAAAGTCCAAGGTTCGTTGGTTCCGAGGGGGGGGGGGGGATCGTTGTTCCCGTTTCTTCCATCGAGTTGCAAACTTTAGGGCTCACAGGAACATAATTTCTCAGTTTCGAGGTTCGAATGGGATAAATAATGTGCTAAGTGAGATGAAAGAAGCGGCAACAGCTCATTTTGAGGCTCGGTTTTTCACATTCCTCTGAGGGGCGACTCCAACTACCGGTTCTGACCTTTAATGGCATGTCGGGCGCGCATGCATTGGACCTGGAAGCTCAGTTCTCACTTGAGGAGATAAAGTATGCGATTGATGCCTGTGGTAGTGAAAAATCTCCAGGTCCGGACGGGTTCTCGATGAAGTTTTATAAGGTGGCATGAGGTATTATTCAGAATGATGTGAAGCAATTTCTTGATTAATTTTATGTCACGAGTGAAATGGGGAAGGGATTAAATTCTACATTTGTTACTTTAATCCCTAAGCACGATCAGGCGCAGTTGTTAAGTGATTTCCGTCCCATAAGTCTTATCTCCGGTCCTTATAAGATTTTAGCAAAGGTGTTAGCTAACCGAATGAAGCTTTTTATTGATAATCTGGTTTGTGACACCCAAAGTGCTTTCGTTGCTGTTAGGCAGCTCGTGGACGGGGTTTTAATTGCCTCCGAGGTCATTCACATGGTGAAGCGGTCGAGAAAAGAAACGGTGTTGTTAAAACTTGATTTCGAGAAGGCATACGATTTATTGCATTGGGATTATTTGGATGAAGTTATGTCTCAAATGGGATTTACCATTCGGTGGAGAAAGTGGATGAGGGGATTGTTTTAGGCTCATCTTTCAGTTTTGGTGAACGGGGTTCCGAGTCGGGATTTTAAAATGGTGAATGGTATACGGTAGGGCTGTCCTTTGTCCCCTTTCTTATTTTTATTGGCGGCTGAAGGGCTCCATAGAGTTATCGAACATGCTATTTCGATTGGGGAATTTGGTGGAGTGGAGGTGGGTAATGGTCTCTCCATTTCTCATCTGCAATTCGCCGATGATACATTGTTGTTTTTGAGAGGTGATTTGGTGGAATTATCCCATGTGAAGTTAACACTCCTGCAGTTTCAGAGGATGTCGGGTTTAAAGGTTAACTTTTTGAAATCTAAAGCAATTGTTTTAAATGTTTGTGCCTTATCAACAGACCAGGTTGAAGCATGTTTTGGATGTTCGAGTGGTTCTCTCCCCATGCCATACTTGGGTTTTAGTTTGGGAGCTTCTCCGAGAAGAATTGCAACTTGGGACCCGGTGATCCAGAAGTATATGAATTCTTTGTCTGTTTGGAGCACGAAATTCCTGTCCACCGCTGGCCGGGTGGTCTTGATTCAGAGTACGTTATCTGGTTTGCCCTTATTTTATATGTCATTGTTGCGAGCCCCTAAAAGCAGTTATCAAGTTGCTTGAAGCTTGTCAGAGACAATTTTTGTGGAAGTCTTATACCACGGGCAAAAGTTTTTCTAAAGTTAGTTGGGCGAATGTCTGTCAGCCTAAGGAGAAAGGGTGACTCGGGTTTAGGATATTGGGGGAAATGAATAATTCCCTGTTAGCAAAATGGTTTTGGAGGTTTGCTTCAGAGTCCAATTCCTTGTGGAAGATGGTAATTTGCATTCGTATGGGTTGGTCTGCTTTGGAGTGGGACTTGACAACTTTGGACCGGATAGGTAGTCTATTTTTGTTTCATCATACTATCGGGCTAGCTTCGGATCCATTGTGGAGGTCTTTATTTGGTAATCAGGGGTTGGCTTGGTGTGTGGGTAACGGGAATCACGTTCGTTTTTGGGATGATCCCTGGTGTGGTGATGTCCCGTTGCGTACTCGGTTCCCCCTTTTCTATGCGGCTGTGGCAAATAAACAGAGTATGGTTACGGATAACTGGAGGGATGGGTGTTGGGTAATTACTCCACGTAGAAGGTTATGGGATTGGGAGAGAACAGAGAGGAATGCTTTGCTCATGCATCTTTCCCAATTGGTCGTGGATTCGACAGTGGAGGACCGGATCATTTGGACGAAGCATCGTGACGGCTTCTCGGTGTCGAGGTGCTACTCGATATTGTCCGGAGATGGAGATGCCCCTAGAGTGGATTGGGCTTCGATTTTGTGGGTCAAAGGTATTCCACCCAAATATTGTATGCTTATGTGGTTAGCGGCCTTATCTGCTTTGCCTACTTCTATTTTTCTGGAAGCTAGGGGTGTCTATATGCCTTTGAATGATATGTATTGCATGTTTTGTAGAGTGGGGATGAAGGAGGTAGATCATTTGTTTATCCATTGTGAGCTCGTTTGGTTTGTATGGTGTAAGGTTTATGCATGGTGGGGAGTAGCTTGGGTGTCGCCGAAATCTGTGGCTCAATGCATTTTGTCGTGGAAGTGTTTCGGCAGGGCCGGTTGGTGGAGGCATTGGGTTAAGGTCGGATATATCATTTTTTGGCATGTGTGGTTGCTACGTAGCGTAGTGGTTTTTAATGGTGTTATGGAATGTTCTGCTATTGTGTTTGGGAAGATTCAGAATACTTCGTTCGGAGTGTTATTGACTAGATGAAGTCTGGTCGTTTTTTGTTAAGGGAGTTTGTTCCCTGTTTCTCTTTTCAGAGACTTTTGTAATCGCGATTTGTGTGCTTTGTGGCTTTCTCCACCTTGGAGAATGACCATTCAATAAATTAATAAGCGCTTATCCAAAAAAAAAAATCGAAATAAAGCCAACAAGTCTCCAATTCAAAATTTTAAAACCTTTACAATGCCGTGAGTCGACAAGTCGGTAAAAACAATAGTAAAAGAGTTTAATAAAGACGAATAGTACATTTCTAGACTATTAGTCAAGGATCCTCGCAAGCTCCCAAGCATCGAGCATCCAGCTAGTACACAACCTGCTTAGGACCTGAAAAACAACAAGGTAAGGGGTGAGCTTTCGCTCAGTAGGAAAAGTAGTTAAGGTTATAAGCAAGCGCTCACCACCACGGGTAAACGTCCAATTAGGGCATACTAGTACAACACGCAACTAATTTCCAATGGAATTCGTAACCACAATCCTCAACTCAAGACCAAACCACACTTACAAACACAATCACCCAAATAGTACAAACAACAACCAACACACCAATTAACAAGTCATCGAACATAAAGTAAACTGTAAAAGTACAACACGTCCTGTACTGCAGTCCCCTACTCGGTCGGCTGTCCACATCCCGACACCATCATATCGTACCGAAACATCATCGGCCTAGATATTTTCCCGGCAAACACACGGGGCACGATCTCAATAAGTCATACCGGAATCTCCATCGGCCTAGACCTCTTTCCCGGAACTCCTTCGGGCAAAGGACAGGTAATACAACTTTCCCGGTACTCCTTCGAGCAAAGCGCTGATCACGTAACCGTCGGCCTAGATGTCCTACACCGGAATACCCCCTCGATGCAGGCCATCATACCGGAACCACTACCCGGGGGACCTCACATACATGGGACCACACCGTCGGCCTAGGTACTACCCTACACCAGCGTACCCCCTCGGTCGTAGGTACCATACTGGAAACAACTCCTCGGAACACACATCAAGCGGGATTCTACAATGAATCGGGTTCGAGTACTCGAGCCCCGAGCATAGAACCTGATGCACGTTTTCCGAGGTATGGATCCCATTGCATGGATCCCTAGGCATGGGTTTCGAGACATGCTTCCCAAGGCACGGGTTTCGGGACACGATTCCCGAGGCACGCGTTTCGCGGCGTGGTTCCCGAGGTCCGATTCATCGTTCTCTCTTTGTCCCGTTCTAAGTCCGATTTAACGTCCAGTTCACTCGTTAGGGTTTCCAAAACCGATTCCAGTTCGTTCCAGGTTCGATCAAGTCCGAAACCGTCTTTAAATCAAATCTGATTTTAACCCTTTTTAAAAATAAATCCTTTTTGTTAACTAAAATTGATTTTCGTTTTTAACTTAGTTATCTTTTCAGTTCAGTACTTCTGTTCCATAAGAAACCGGATCCAAAAAGGGTTCGACTTCAACAATGCCCAGACCCAAGGAAAAATCGGGACAGAAAAGAAAATAAAGGAAGGAGAAGATCGGGAAAAGAATCCGGCCGACCACCGGTAAGGGCGTCGCCGGCCGAGGCTCACCGTAGGAAAATAAAACGGTGGCGGGCGATGGAGAATGGTCGTGGGAGCGGCAGAGTACGGTGGTTCTCGTCCCAGATCTAGCGATGCTCCGGCGAGTTTGTCCCGACTGGACGAGCACAGTGACGGCCCGACTTCGGCTGAACGGAGAAGACTCGGGATAGGGAGAGGGAGATGGAGACGGTGGTGGCGGCGGGAGCTCGGTCACGCGCGTCGAAGGCGGCGGTGGTCGGAGTTGAACACGGGAGGAGGAGATCTGAGAGAGGGAGCTTGGTGGTTGAGCGAGGGAGAGAGGGGAAGGTGAGAGGGGAGTGGCCGGAGATGGAGAGATGGAGGCAGGAGGTCGGAAGCGTGGGTGGCCGGCGAGATGAGAGGGTGAGAGGGAACGGGTCGGGAGAGGGAGGCGCCCGTGCAACGAAGAAGGAGGAGCAGAAAAAATGGGTTTCAAACCCTAAGTTTCACATTATAAAGAGTGGGCCTGCGCAGATGGGCCTCGACGGGCTCGGTCCTTGTGGCCCAAAACGAGGGGAAGAGAGGCTGGCCCAAACCGAGGAAGAGGGTCGGGTCTGCTGATCGGGTCCGGTCCGACCCTTACTTTTTTTAAAAAAAAAACAGTTTTTCTTTTGCAGTCGAACCAAAAATCAAACCGTTTTCCAACAACGACGTTCTAGACGATAACTTTAAAAACTTGACCCATTTTAACCGGAGCGATCTTCACAGATGGTATAATAGACATGTTTCTTAGTTGTTTAATTGAGGAAACAATCACATGTCTTAGTCTTCCATTCAACAAATCAAGAGAATCAGTGATATAAGCGGATGCAGAAATCTTATTATTCAGAACAACATGATCAACACTAGAAAGGAAAAACCTCCCACAATAATACCCCTTCCCCACAAATTCCTCATTCTTTGTGAAGACAACATTGTCATTATCGATTACAGTCTTCAGTCCAACTTTTATCAAGAGAGGTCTAGAGACAAGGTTGCGTCGTAGAGTGGGAACACATAGGACATTATTGAGTACGATAGTCTTTCCGGATGTCAGGTTCAACATGATCTTCCCGCTTCCAGTACTCGTTGTAGTGGAGTCATTTCCCATGTGAATAACTTCACCAGGTGCGGTTACTTCAAACTCGTAGAACAACTCCTTGGAGTTGCATAGATGACGGGTGGATGCGGAGTCCAACACCCAATCAACAATGTTGTGATCCAGCATGACCTCAACAACTACAACATCTACGACGCTGTCATCTTCAGCAATATAGGCCCTTGCGTCATTCTTCTTGAAGCCTTGACGTTGAACACACTTAGGACTATAACCGGACCGGATATCCGGTCCGGAACCTATTTTGAAGTCCGGTCCGGATGAACCGGATATTGAAAACTCATATCTGAAACCTATCCGGACTATCAATAAAATTCCGAATTTTCACACATCCGGATACGGACCGGACCGGATTGGTTCCGGATTTTATCCGAAAATTAGTGGGCTCAAAACATTGAACTCTTAAAACTTGATCAACACAGTTTATTACATAGTCCACGGTTCAATACATAAAACTCTTAAACCATGCATACATAATTATATACTTTTTTTCTATTGGTTCTAGTAAATCTCTTGGAGTTCCATCTGTTTAGATTTAATTTTCACAATTGTTCTTATCATTTCAATTTACCAAACTTTGAAAGATAAAAACAACCAAAATATTTAAGAGATAAAGTTAAAACAAAACTCAAAACCGATACTGCAACATATAAATATTTGAGAGCAAACTAAAAATATTTGCCCACACACAAGTACAAATATTTTTACGCAATCAAGAGAGCATGCATGCATGAAAATTTAATTTTCAACTCATTCATGTTTATAAACTTGTGCATGGACAGATTAACATAGTTAATGTACAAAGAGAAGCCGAAACTTCATGAGTCTGTTTTCAGGTTGCATTTAAGGGTACTATTCATCCGGATCCGGTTAATAACCGGTATCCGGTGTGCTTAATAACCTGGATCCGGATCCGGATCCGGATGATCCGGATATCCGGTTTTCGGATCGGTTTTTATCCATTTCAGTACGGATCGGTTAATTTACGGATCGGTCCGGACAGGATTTAACGGATTCCCGGATTTCGGTTATTTTAGCACACCCCTAAACACACTGATAGGCCTTGTGTCCAGCTTGGCCACAAAGATAGCACAACAAATTCTGCTTCGGTTTCTGAATAGCAGAGGAGGCCTTCGCGAATTTGTTGCGGTTGTTGGGAGGTCCTCGCTTGGGAGTATCCTTGGTCTTGGTCTTGTTCTTAGGCTTCGGTTTGAGCTTAGCATGACGAGATGGCCTACCAGACTCCACGATGTTGGACCTTACCGTCGGAGGTGGAAAAGGTTTCGAAAAGGAACGCAGAACGTCCTTTAAACGGTTTGCTTCCTCAATTTTCATATAGCTAATGAGGTCTTGAAGCGTCAGATCCTTCTCTCTATGCTTGAGGTAGTTGCGATAGTCCTTCCACAACGGTAGAAACTTCTCCAACAACACATGGGCGAGGAACACCTCGTCAATCTTCATCCCCTTGTGGAAAATAGCAATGGACAAGTCCTCGTAAACGTGGACTTGATCTATGATGGAACAGTTGTCCACCATCTGGAAAGCAGGCCACTTGCTCACGACATACTTCTTCTTCCTAGTGTCATCATCCCCATACTTCTTCTCCTAAGTCTCCCAAATTTGGTAGACTTGTGAATGCACAACAGGTCAAATAGGGTATTGATGATATAACTCAAAATTTGGCACCGAGCTGTTTTGTTATCCTTAGTATATTCACCTAGTTTGGCATCATTGTCCCTAACAATGGAGGCTACTAAGGGAGTGGCACCAGGGGTAGCAAATAAGGGAGGGGGGGATCATTACAAAAAACATAATCGATGCCCACTTTTTCAAAAAAACATCAATCATTTTTTAGACCAGCGAGGGTAATTGGTACCGTCAAGACGTTCAGCAGCATGCATAATACGAGCAGCAACAATAGGCACGAAATTCAAGTTTGTATGCATGTTCATATTCATAAAAATTCACGATATATAAAGGACTTGATATTGCTTTCAAATTGTTGGAATATATATGCAGAACTGATGAATTAACTGAACAGAACAGATGTAAACAATCAACTATAAACTGGAAATGACCAACCGGTTAGACGTGCAGAACAGAAATAGCTGTGGCGTGGCAATCGACCACTGACTTGAAAGCAATATTCCGGTGTGACCGTGGTGGCGATCAACAACGGTTGCTTCCCAAGGATACACAACTCTACCCAGCATCGCGCCCACTCGCTTTACTAGATGTGGACTCAGCAGAATAGTAACCAGAATTCGGGTATAGTAAAGCGAAAGAGAAAGAAAGGGAAACGTGTATAGTATGGCTCTGAACTTGTGTAAAAATTGTAAGAAACAAATGTGCCAGAGCCAAGAATTTATAGGCTTCAAAAACGCAGGGGTAAAACAATAATAAAAAGATAATTAAATGTCAGAAAAGTTTGAAAGAATTAAACCCACGTAATAAATCGTCAGATTTTCCGTTACCACATTATCAAAACGGAAAAGCGTTACAAATTATTTAAAATATTTTTGAAAACGTCTTTAAGAAAAATCAGATAAACCCATTTTTCAAAAAGAAATATTTTAATATGTTTTAGCCCGCCCGTCCTGACCCGGACAGACGACGGCGACGATGCACGCAAGGTCTGGTCCAGCCTAACTTGCATAGAGCCCATGTTACTTGTTGAAAAAAACGAAAGGCGGATGAGTATATTAACATACCTAAAGCCTTAGCTTCTTCCGATGCGGGACAAAGCCAAAAAAGGCGAAACTCCTTTGGAGCCATTTCTCCAACATTGGAGCTGTGAGAATCTGAAACTCTTGGCTCGTAATTTTGGGACGGTGATTCACGTTTTACAGGGAGGCGAGTTCGCTGAAGATTTTGTTCTCGTCCATCGCACTTTCGCGATGCTGGATTTTAATGATCTTTTTTTTGGTCCTGGATGACTCACGTTTCCGAATTAGAGTTGGGGAGGTTGCCGTTTCGTAGGTCCTAATTAATACCGGCTTAGAGTTGTTGGTTGGTTCAAGAAGCTTTGCTTCTCCGGTGAGGAGCGATGACGGAGAAGGTGTTTAGGACGAGATTCAGGGGATCGTGCAACAAATAGATTTAAATTTGAATCCCCGTTAGCTACGGATGCAGAAGCTCTTCAGACAAGTGATTTGTAGGGACAATTGCGTGCTTCTAAAGGTCTTTTAGAGCTTTATGATCCTAGTTTTTAGTATGAAAATACAAAAATTGACAGTGGCGATTTTGTTAGTCCTCAAGAGGAGTGGACAAAGATTTTAATGTTGCGGCCAAGGGTAGGGAAGAATATGAGAGGTAAGGGACTTAGTAAGAGGGCTGATGCGAAAGTGGTTTATATTACTAGAGCGAGGTTTTTGAGTACAGATCGTCTTGACGTGCCAACGTCAGCTCCTGTGGTCATCACGAAAACTTATGCATATTCGACTCCTAAGGCTGATAAAACTGCTTGGAATATTTTCGTGGATATGAGTTTCAGACCTCTGGATGGTAGTGGTATTTTGGTTCATCTTGACCTTCATGAGAAATATAGCCAAGCAATTGTGTTTCGAGGAGGAATATGACTTCAGTTTAGTTAGATATCGAAGCTTACGTGCACTTGTTGCAGACATTTTAAGCTTTGGGTGCGGATGTGCTTAGTTTTTAGTGAGTAGTGGAGGGCCAAGGGGTCACGTCTGATGGGTGTGCGTATTGTTTTTTTGGTTCCAGGCTTGTGGTCATGGAGTTTTTGTCCTATCTTGCGTTTTATCCTTTTGAGAACAAGTTGTTTTAAAGGGTGTTTTTTTGGATAAGCGCTAAAAGATTTATTGAAAGGTCGATCTCCGAAAGAGAAATAGAAAAATATCACTTAACAAAGAGAAGAGCCAAAACAAGACCTAAAAACAACCAGACCAAAGAGCCAATAACCGACACCCAAAGCCTATACTTCTTCATACCACTCGCTATCCGAAGACTGGATTGGATCGTTGGAGGCCTTGAGTTCCCGATTGAGGGCCCAAGTCTTGGACCTGGTATTATGAGTCCGAGAGATATCCGGAGGAGGTATCGAATTGAATTTTGACCGTCCCTTACGAGACTTAGTCCTGAGGGCTTCCTCCAACCACCCGTCGAAAGACTACAACTGATCTAACACTCCTTGGGACACATTTTGAATGGGTGGAAGCTTCACACCAAAAACTTTATCAATAACATAATCCGAAAGATGCTTAGGGGCCCGGCTCAAACGTTTCGGAGGTTTGAGGAGGGCGCCCTTCCACGAATCGATCTGATTACCGGAAGAACCACCCTACTCTAAAGACTGTCCTCGACCCTTGATTGATCCACTTAACAAAGCCTCCTATGAATGTTCACGCACAGAGTCCTGCACGTTTTACACCAAAATACTAACACTCGGGCCTCCATTCCCTTGGTCGGAATCTTCAACGAGGGGTTCGTTACTATCCAAAACCGGGATTGGATCAACAACGTCCCCTGCAACCTCGAACACTTGTGAGCTGACTACAGTAATTTTACCAGGCCTCGGGACATGCCCACCTAACTCACTTGGACTGCCAGAATCATGGGCTGCATCAAACCCCACCAAGGGCTCATCTGACATCATCCCAATATCAACTACATGCCCATCTTTAAGTTCCACGGATCTGCGTGGATTGGCTTCGTCTCCCCGCAACACACGTTCAATAGGATCTAAACCGTCTCGGATTGAATCAACCAAATCCCTAGAATCGCTCCTAAGATCAGAACACGAATCAATCTTTAGTTCTCATAGCAAAAAGGGTGTTTTTTTTGTTACTTTAGTTTGTTTTCTTCTTAGAGGATTTGTTGCTTTTAAAGTGGTTCGGATCGCTCTTAATCCTGTTTTTGTTCCGAGATCGATCCCTTTCTAAGTATCACCTTACCCTACTCTTTTTCTTAGAGACTACAAGTCTAATAAATTTTGATTATAAAAAAGTGTGGTAATAGAATTTGTTTGTTGCAAGATCTGTTGTTTTCATAGTTCAAATGCATAGATATATGTGATTTTACTGTTTTATTTGTTATATTTATGTTTTAATTCAGTATTTAATAAACTCAACAAAAATGATTAATTATTCAATCAATCGACAAGAATCCAAACCCCATTTTACATTACAATTTAAAATCATCTGTTTTTGATTCAAACTAATGGATCCATTCATCAACATATATCCTAATTCAGTTTTTAGGAATCTAAACCTCTAATTAAAAATTGTTGTGAAGTGGCAAGTAAAATACTACATGTGGCCACCATAATTAGCATGGAACCACTAATTGCATGTTAGTAGGTTATGTGGCAATGTCTCATGTATTTTGTTCTCCTATAAATAGAGGTGCTAACCCTTGTAATAACAATGAAAAATTACACTACAACTCAATACAATACCTCTTGTAAGACACTTTCTTGAATACAAGTTCTCTCTACTCTTAATCTCCAAGTGTTATTTCTTGTCTTGCTTGGTAACCAACCCGTAGACACCAAACTTCGTATTATTCTTGGGCCATTGGTGTCTTGGTGTTGGTTCCGATCAAACTTGATTATTACAACACGTTATCAACACGATCTTGTCTAAGTGGCTCAACTTGCGGCTCGTATATCTCTAAAACGAACCGTCAAAATCCAAATTCCACCAGTCACTTTGAAGACCCATATGTGGAGAACATTCACTCCAAGAATCAGCTTCATCTGACCTTGGATGAATCTCCGATCGGGCTCTTGAAAGTGGCTGGTCGGATCAAAACTGTTCAGAAATTTCAGCACCTTCTTTCATATTCTCGCGAATTTATTTATACTTGATTCATGCTTACTTGTGCACATTTAGTTATGACGTTCATATAAGTATGCTCTGTGATCGCCAATTTATATTGGATCTTTCACATCAGAAATTTGATGCTCATTATTTGTGTTCTTATCATCAAAGACTCGATTTTAAAACTTGTTGAAACCGAAACATTTGGGCCTGAAGTTCCAAGATGCAGAAACTACTTGCATGTAACATGCAACTTGATTTATAGCCTGAAGCTTATAAATGTAATGATATGTTGGACCCGGAGTTCCAAATACCAGTAGATTGAGGCATATTGGACCAGAAATTCCAAATACATGATACTAGAGATCCGACATATATTGGACCAGAAGTTCAAAATACACATTACCAACGACCCGATGCATATTGGACCAGAAGTTTCAAAATAAAATACTAACGACCTGAAGGCGAGTATGATCCTGACATGCAATTATTTTGATCAATGTGCATGATGGATAACCTGACAAAGTTCAGTTACACACCCCTCAAATTGGACGGGAAGAATTATTATGAATGGGCGTTGGATACGACTCTCCACTTAAGATCTCAGGATCTTGGAGACACTATAATAGAAGGGAACAACGAATATGTTAAAAACAAAGCCTTGACCACAATCTTAATCCGTCATCATATGCACAAAGACCTAAAGATTGAGTATTTAGCTGATGAAGATCCCTTTAGTTTATGGGTTCAACTCAAGGAGGGGTTTGAGCATATGAAAGCGATAACGCTCCCTCGTGCCCTATATGATTGGTCTAACCTCAGGTTACAAGACTTTAAGTCTGTAAATGAGTACAATTCAGCCATGTTTAGAATTGTTTCCAAGCTCCGCAGTTCTGGTGAAAAAATAACTGACGAGTCTATGCTTGAGAAAACGTTCTCCACATTCCACCCCTCGAATATGCTCATGCAGCAGCAATATCGAGCGGAAATTTTTCAAAAGTTCACTGACCTGATTGCATGCCCACTTGTTGCTGAGCAAAATAACGAGCTATTAATGAGGAACCATCAAACACGCCCTGTAGGCAGTTCTCCATTCCCTGAAGCGAATGTGACAAGATATGATGGTAGTTCTGGACACAGACAAAGCCGAGGATCCTTTAGAGGTCGAGGTCGAGGTCGTGGACGTGGTCCTAGTCACGGTTATGGGCATAGAAATTTCCAACCTTATGGAAGAGACAACATGGTGTATCCCCAGAAGTGGAACCGATATGATAAAGGAAAGAGCCCTCAAAACCAGACTCCCAAAAATGCTGAGACTTGGTGTTATCGACGTGGAGGGGCTGATCATTGGTCACGTGTATGTCATGTACCAAGACATTTAGTGAAGTTGTACCAAGAATCAATCAAGGGAAAGGATAAGATCGTTGAGATAAACTTTATTGATCATGCGAGCCCTGAAGAAGCTCTGATCAAGCTTGCAGATCATGAGAGCCCTGAAGATGCTCCAATCAAGCTTACAGTCTCGGACTTCTTTAAGGATGATGACAGAAATGTGGACCATGTTTGGAATATAGCTTAACTTATGTTTGTAGTACTCCCCTTTCTTTTGGGTTAATGTAATGTGTGTATATGATGTTTTTGTAATCCTTTCTTAAGTTTACAAACTGATGTAATACTTTTGTTTATGAAAAGATATGGATCTTGTACGTGCTTGCAGAAATGATGGAGACTTGTGTATTGTTGATTGCGCGACGACACACACAATCTTAACAAACAAGAAATTTTTTTCTTGTCTAACCTTGGTTGAAGCGAATGTTAGCACAATTATGGGTACTGAAAATTTAATAGAGGGCTCCGGAATAGCTACCTTGATATTAGAAAATGGAACAAGGTTGAGTACCCATAATGCTCTGTATGCAAGTAGATCCAGAAGAAATCTACTTATCTTTAAAGATATTCGTGACGACGGATATCATGTCGAGACCAGAAATGATAATGAAACTGAGTTTCTCTATATCACCAGAAGTGATAAAAATGGTGAAAAGCATGTACACGAGAAATTAAAGGCCCTATCATCAGGTTTGTATTGTACAACCATAAGGCCAATTGAGACCTACGCTACAATGGACCAGAAGTTCATTAATCCAAATGTTTTTTTTTTCTTTGGCACAATCGTCTTGGTCATCCGGGATCGACGATGATGCGTAGGATTGTAGAAAGCTCATATGGACATTCATTAAAGGGCCAGAAGATCCTAATGTCCAATGAGATATCATGTACAACTTGTTCACAAGGAAAATTAGTGGTCCGACCATCGCTGACCAAGATTAATGTTGAATGTCCATTTTTCTTGCAAAGGATTCAGGGAAATATATGTGGCCCTATACATCCAGCTAGTGGACCATTCAGTTATTTCATGGTCATGATAGACGCATCCAGCAGATGGTCTCATGTATGTTTGTTGTCAATGCGAAATGTTGCATTCGTTAAATTGTTGGCACAAATCATTAAGTTGAGGGCACACTTTTCTGATCATCCCATTAAATCTATTCGTCTTGATAATGCTGGTGAGTTCGATGATTATTGCATGTCTATAGGGATTGAGGTTGAGCATCCCGTTGCACATGTCCATACCCAAAATGGTTTAGCAGAATTGTTTATCAAACATATACAGGTAATTGCACGTACGCTACTAATGCAATCACCATTACCTGTTTCTGCTTGGGGACATGCTGTATTACATACTGCATCTTTAATTCGGTTGAGGCCTAGTGCATATCATCGATATTCTCCCATGAAACTTGCGTGTGGTCATGAACTTGATATATCCCATTTGCGAACCTTTGGTTACGCCGTGCAAGTTCCGATCACACCTCCTAAATGCACGAAAATGGGACCCCAACGACGATTGTGTGTTTATGTTGGTTTCGATTCACCACCGATAATCAGGTATCTTGAGCCCTTGACTAATGACATGTTTACTGCAATATTTGCAGACTGTCATTTTGATGAGACATCGTTTTCACCACTGGGTGAGAAAGATAAGCATCCTGAAGTTAAGCCTGAACTGGATTGGAAAGTAAGTTCTCTGTCTCATCTTGACCCACACTCGCCACATTGTGAGATGGAAGTCCAGAAGATACTTTTTCTGCAGAATGTTGCAAATCATATGCCTGATGCATTTGCTGACACGTCAAAGATGACGAGGTCTTATATAGATGCCATAAATGTACCAGCTAAAATTAAGATCACTGGTGATACTGCAAAGACAGATATCGATTCCTCTAGTGCACGCTTGAAGCGTGGGAGACCAATTGGATCAAAAGACATTGTTCCCCGGAAGCAGAAATGTCAAAAGAATATAAGGGATGAAAGAGCCTCATTACCAGCAGTAGTTCCAGAAGAACTACTAGAGCCGGCTCCAGTAGAGCCGAACGGCCCAGAAGTGCCTCCGACCGGCCCGGAAGTGCCGCCGAGTGGCCGAGAAGTGATTCCGACCGACCGAGATGTGTTTCCGATCGGCCCCGAAGTGGAGCCGACCGACCAGGAAGTAGAACCGGTCGACCCAGAAGCGTCGGAAAACTCTAATATTATTGTTGATGAAGTCTTTGCATTCATAGTGGCTAATGAGATAATCAACGAGTTTTATTTTGAGCCACAAAGCATTGACGAATGCCGTCACAGACATGACTGGCCTATGTGGGAAGAAGCAATTCAGGCAGACTTGTCTTCATTAGAAAAACTCCAAGTCTTTAGGCCCATTTCCAAGACACCAGAAGATGTCAAACCTGTTGGTTACAAGTGAGTATTTACCCGGAAACGGAATGAGGAAAATGAAGTCGCCCGATATAAGGCTAGACTTGTGGCCCACAGATTCTCTCAACGACCAGAAGTCAATTTTGATGAGACATATTCCCAGTAATGGATATGATCACTTTCAGGTATTTGATCAGCCTATCAGTCTCTGAAGGATTTGATATGTGCATGATGGACGTTTTCACTGCTTACCTGTATGGTAATTTGGACACTGATATCTATCTGAAACTCCCCGATGGGTTGAGATTTCCTGAAGCAATGATAGATGTCCATAGAGATCTGTGTTCCATAAAGTTACAGAAATCTCTGTATGGATTGAAGCAATCTGGTAGGATGTGGTACCATCGCCTAAGCGAGTACCTTACCAGAGAAGACTATAAGAATGATGTCATACGTCCATGTGTGTTCATCAAGAAAACAAACTCTGGCTTTGTTATCATCGTAGTATATGTCGATGACATAAATCTGATTGGGACTCCTGAAGAGATCCTCAGAGCTGCTGAATATCTGAAAAGAGAATTCGAAATGAAAGATTTAGGCAAAACTAGACACTGTCTCGGCCTGCAGCTCGAGCACTTGTCTGATGGCATTTTGATCCATCAATCTGCATATGTTGAAAAGCTCCTGAAGCGCTTTAGCATTGAAAATGCTCATCCACTCAGTACTCCAATGGTCGTCCGATATTTAGATCCAAAGAAGGATCCATTCTGTCCCAAAGAAGCCGATGAAGAGATACTTGGTCCTGAAGTACCATATCTAAATGCTATTGGGGGTTTGTTGTATTTGGCACAATGTACGCGACCTGACATAGCGTTCGCAGTAAATGTACTTGCCAGGTTCAGTTCAGAACCCACTCGACGACATTGGAACGGTATCAAGCACATACTTCATTATCTGAGTGGGACCAGAGATTTGGGACTTATGTATTCCAAGTCCAGGGGGAGCGCTGGTCTGATTGGATATGCAGACGCATGTTATTTATCAGATCCTCACAAAGCTCGCTCCCAGACAGGATATGTTTTCACTTGCAGTGAAACAACCATTTCCTGGCGCTCTACGAAGCAGACTTTGGTTGCAACATCCTCGAACCACTCGGAGATTGTGGCGCTACATGAAGCTAGCCAAGAATGTGTGTTCTTGCGATCTGTTGTCAAGCATGTTCTATGCTCGATTGGCATTTCTCCACCAAGCTCTCCTTTAGTTATATATGAAGACAATGCAGCTTGTATTGCTCAAGTCAGAGGAGGCTATATCAAAGGAGATAGGATCAAGCACATCTCTCCGAAGTTCTTTTATACTCACGAGCTCCGGAAGAGTAATGAGATAGATGTCAAGCAGATTCGTTCATGCGAGAACCTTGTAGATTTATTTACTAAATCCTTGCTGAAATCTACCTTTGAGAAGCTAGTTTACAAAATCGGCATGCGTCACCTTAGCAAGCAACCAAAGTAGCCTGCCTGAAGTCAGAGGGAGATAAATTTTGTGCGTTGCACTCTTTTTCCCTTATCCAAGTTTTGTCCCACAGAGTTTTCTTGGAAAGGTTTTTAACGAGGCAACATCAAGCACAACTTCAAGCACATTATGTGCGTTGCACTCTTTTCCGTACATGTTTTGTCCCACCGGGTTTTCCTGAGGAGGTTTTTAACGAGGCAACCTGATCTTGAAGCGCATTGTGGTGTCCAAGGGGGAGTGTTGTGAAGTGGCAAGTAAAATACCACATGTGGCCACCACAATTAGCAAGCCACCACTAATTGCATGTTAGTAGGTTATGTTGCAATGTCTCACGTGTATTGTTCTCCTACAAATAGAGGTGCCAACCCTTGTAATAACAATGAAAAATTACACTACAACTCAATACAATACCTCTTGTAAGACACTTTCTTGAATAGAAGTTCTCTCACTCTTAATCTCCAAGTGTTATTTATTGTCTTGCTTGGTAACCAACCCGTAGACATCAACCTTCGTATTACTCTTGGGCCATTGGTGTCTTGGTGTTGGTCCCGATCAAACTTGATTATTACAACAAAAATCCAATTATATACATATTTTGATTAAAACGTCATCAATGTTTAATTAAAATTTAATGGCTTAACAAGGTTTGTTTATGAGCAAATTATGAAAATAGAAAATAGAGCACATTAAACCACCTGAAGAGAATTTGGGTTATTATTCTCATGGATATGAATGAGATGAGATGTACAATCCAGTCCACAACTAAATAACACCCTCATCTATTGGTTTTTTCATTTTCAAGACACATTAGTAGTTATTATTTTTGCAACTCTCTTTATCTTCTCGAATCATCAAATGGATATGCATGAAAATATTATAATTAAGGGTTATTTTCATCTCATTATCTTAATTATGTGGTTTTTTCATCTCATTACCCTAATTATTTTTTATGGCACCTTACTACCCTAGAATGCATTTTTTTTTCACTTTCATACCCTAACTATTTTTTGTGGCACCTCACTACCTTATAATGCATTTTTGTGACATTAAAAACTGACTTTTTTTTAAATTTTTTTTGAAAACCAATGACATGCTTTTCAAATTTTGATTGTTAGTGTGTTTTCATCCAAAAATGGATGACAAATTGACGACGGGTATGAAAGTGAAAAAAATGCATTCTAGGGTAGTGAGGTGCCACAAAAAATAGTTAGGGTAATGATATAAAAAAAACCCACATAGTTAGGATAGTGAGATGAAAATAACCTTATAATTAAACACTCATCTCTTTAATTGAGACACCCTCTCTCTAACTTTTCCTTTCTTTACCAACTTTAGTCAAGGAAAGAAATCAACTTTACAACAAGATCTTGGAGCTTAAAGGTTAGCAATTAAGCTTTTTGGATTTTGAATGATCAAAATTGTTAGTCTCTAAACCGTTTCAATTGCAGGAAACATATATAAGAGGTCATGCACATACAAGTCTCTCGAGGAATTTAGAGCACCTCCAATGATCGTGATAGAAACCATGGTAGGAGCCATAGTAGAGATTTTTGAGGAGAGAGAAATAATCAAATAATCAAGTTTGAGGAGAGAAAGTGTTGGCCATGGTAGGATCCTACTACAACTTGTGTCGTCGATGCAAGACATTTTAGAGAAGAGAGAAGGCTATTTTTCTCCAAAACAACTACAAACAATGGCTCTCTACTACTGGTTATAGTATGTTATTGGAGAGACCATGGTGTGAGGTAGTGATATGGAGGAGAGAGAAGCCAAAAATGTGCTCTTACCATGGCTCCATACCACTAGTCATAATATACCATTGTGGATGCTCTTACTGCAGGAGATTCCATGGTCATTGATTTTGACACAACTAAAGACAATGAGCTTGTTCTAAAATCAAATGGTGTAGCCAAAAATACCTTCTAATTTGATGTTGTTTTTGGCCCTCAAGTAAGGTTCCAATTAGTCAATGCTCTTCCAAAGAAATGATATACTTCGTGTGTATTTATAGTTCCTTTGTACTTTGTGTCGCTGATGTTTTCGAGGACACAACACCATTTAAAACATGCATTCTTGATGGTTACGATATATGCATATGATGCTTAATCTCTCCAAGTAAGACTCTTTACTGTCGGATTACCATTGGGTTTGCACTCATGTACTTGCTACTAAGAAGAGGCTTGATGATGTTTAAGGAAGGGTGTTTTTGTCATTTGCTTCTAAATTATTGAAGTATGAGTCCCATATCAAAAGTGTGTGGATAAATTGACCCCTTAATATACATCTTGATGCCTCCACCTATCAGTTTGAGTTTTTAAGTTGATATGACTTTAACATGGTAACAGAGCTGATTTGGCCTACAATCTGTTTGCCACTTCCACCCTGTGGTCTCCGACCCATATGCAGATGTCCAGTCCTACTATGGCCCACATGTAGTGTATGAATAAATTGACCCTTTGATATACATCTTGATGCATCCACCTATTAGTTCGAGTTTTTAGGTTGGATAGATATCTATTCCTACAAGTGAGGGGGAGTATTGAAGTATGAGTCCCACATCAAAAGTGTGTGGATAAATTAACTTTTTGATATACATCTTGATGCATCCACCTATTAGTTCGAGTTTTTAGGTTGGATAGGGCTTTCACACAAATTAGAGCAAAATGTCAAAATTTGAAAATGTAGTATTTTTTTTGAGATAATTTGAAAATGTAGTATAGTTGGACGATAAAAGTGTCACGATTATTGTTTGTAAGATTATTCCTAGTTTATAAAGTACACTTAGATTGATTGATTCTCTTTAAACAATCAATTTAAGCAGCACATCACATAGCTCTTGACTTATTTGCAAGGTTGAGATAGCAAAAGTTTGCTAGTACCTTCACCAATCTCTTGACCTCTCTTCCTCTTCTTCTCACCTTCCACTTCCAACCTCACTCCAAACAACTTTGGCCTTTCATCACCACCAATATTACCGTCGTCACCTCCTCCTCCTTTTTCCGATCTACGATCGTACTTAGAAACAAGTTCGAGAAGCTCCTTACACTTGACTTTCATGCTGATAAGCTCCGAGCTCAACAACCCATTTTCGTTCTTGAGCCTTCGGTTCTCGTCAACAAGGCTGCTATACCCGCCCGACGAGGAGGAGGTAGAAGATGACCTTTGCTCCTCCTCGTCCAAAGATTGATCGGTCGGTGCATGGTGATGATGTTGAGGTTGTAGCTTGTTGGTCCATGCCTTTCTTCGACGAATTTCACATAGGAGCTCTCTCTTCCCCTTTCGGAACATGTCGTTGCAAAACTCCCACCTTGTTGTTGCTGCTTTCCGAAACCCCTTTAATTCATTTCCATGATTGTAAAATATGAGTCACGACGTGAATAATTGTTCCAAATATGTATGTAATTGAATTCTACTCTATAATTGATGGTGCAATATTTCATACATGACCATGAGACTCTATCCCATCAACTTTGATAATGACGCGTGTATGCAAAGTAATACATTTTAAATATGTGTAGCCAGGTACATATTTGTCTAAAAGTCACAACTTGAAAAAAAAAATCACAAAACATTGAAAAATAAGATTAATTAATAGGCCATTCTTTTATTTATTTATTTATTTATTTTAATATCAATCTAAAATTGACTGTTTTCACGCAAAACAACTCTCGTCTGTCGATATCCTCTGTCCGAGAAACCCTACATTATATGGATTCTTTTGCTCCAGCCATCGCCGTCGATGACAGGTCTGCCTCTGATGGCCCTATCCCGTCACCGCTTGTCCAGGCGCAGCCTTCGGTACTTGTACCGCCGCCTCATTGCTCCTCGGACGTTGTGTCCCCCCCGCACGATAAGGAGACATCGAAAGCCCTTCCAACATGCCAAGACGTCTTCTGCTCTCTCTCTCTCATCTCTCTTCCATCTTCTCCGGATCAGTGGAGGGTACCTTCTCCCTTGGTCAAGAAACCCTTTAATCAAACCCAGTCGGCCAAGTAATCCTCTAGGGCTTGCGTCTTCTGCAACCAAGCCTAGGGCTCCGCCTCTCCAACCTACAACTGCTCCGGTGGACGCAACGGCTAGGGTTCACCCCTCTCCACCCGGGGTAGAGTTGGCTAGGGTTCTGGACCTTGAGGTTCCACCTAGGGTTCGCTCCCTTGGCTTTACCTGCTCCTGTTGCGGCGACCTCGATTGACGCAGAACCAGTTCATGTTCCCTCCTTTCCATGCTATTGAGACCCTATCCGAGGGAAGGCTCCGATAGAGGAACCGGGACAGACGTTACTGTGAGATCTTTGTTGGGGAGAGCTTACTCCTAACTTCGACCGTATTCCCATTGTCCCTACTGCTCTGGATCTGCCTCGGGGAGTTGTTCGGGGTCGACAGGTCTTCAAATCCAAAGACACCGGTTCCACTCGAACCCTCAACCAGCGGGGCCACCATTTGAGGTTACCCTCAACAACCTCCAGGACGGCTTCTCGGCCGACTCGTTGGTAGAAGAGGAGGAGGTGGAGGTCGTGATACTTTGTGCATCGTTGAGCCCCTCATTGTTGGCTCGCCAACAATTTGCTATGATGGGCAAATTGTGGTCGTCCAAACCACCTCGGAAGGAAGTACTCCTCTGAGTCATCACTAGGGCATGAGAAAAGGCCGCGGAGGGCCTGGTCATCAAGGACATCGGACTAGGAGTGTTCGTTTTCTACTTCGAGTCGGAAAAGGCTCACACGTGGGTCCACATGAACGAACCTTAGTTCTTTGACGGACGACCTCTCCTCCTCGGGGACTTGGACCCGATGGCTAGGGAGCCTCCGACTTTGGATCGACTTCAACTCTGGGCCCATGCTCACGGTCTTCCTCCCTTGGTGAAAACCAAGACAACGGGGGAGACGATCGACTCGGTCTTGGGGCTGAGCGTCGAGGTTCCGTGTGAAAAGTGGGGCACATGCTGTGGAGGAACCGTTGGGATTCGGTTCTGGCACCTGATGGAACGTCCCTTGCGTCGCCATCTCTTGCTCCGCTTTTGGGAATTTCCCGACCCAATTTGGTTATCTCTCACGTACTCTAAGTTACCTGAATTCTGTTGTAACTGTGGGATGATTGGACATGGCCTCAAGAAGTGTCCCCCGGAAGTGGTGGGAACCCCGCGGTTCGACTCCTCCATGATGGAGTATCAACGGGATTGGGACAACAAGGTATACGCGACGGATTGGAAACCGGTATCCTCGACTACTGCACCTAAGGAACCATTGTATCAGGGGAGAGTCCCGATAGTATCCCCAACTACTGCACCTAACAATGTGAGTCCTCGGGGCGCCACTCAGACCTGTTCGGTGGATCAGGGCTGGAAAAATCTGGTGGTCGGCCAGCTCTCTAGTAGCTAGAAGCCTGACAGCCCGATCTTGCCTAGGCACATAGGTAGAAGTGGACTTGGACCTGTGTCTGATTCATGGGCAAGAGTTGGGGGAGTGAAACTGGGTTCTACTAGTGAACACCAGAAGGACCAAGAACGGGCGGAAAAGCATCCCCGCATGGAGGAATGAAAGGAATACAGCGCTCTAGGGACTGGCTCTGGGAGGGGTCTCTGGTAAGAGCGCTGCTTCCCAAAGAAATGAATGATAGCAGGTTCGGTCATACTGTACTGTGCATGTAGCGTTTAGGAAGGACCTCGAGTAGTCATAGTCAACTTCGTTTAATTTTATTATGGAGCCTCTGTGGCTGCCCATTCAAAACTGTCATGTACGGTCATATTGTGAAAAGATCAGCAAACATTATAAATGTTCTAAGTCTGTTCTTCGTGGTTAGAGAGTCTCTGATGCACTCTATTGTTTTTTAATCCTTTTCTTAATGAAATACTGCACCTTTTTAGTAAAAAAAGTCAATCTAAAACGTGTAGAATTCTTTGACCAAGTAGCTTCAACATTAAAACCGGTTTTTAGCATTAATAAAAAAAATGTTTCGTAGTATAGCTACTATGAAGTGTTATTCATTAAAAATCATATTCCAAATAAAAGTTAAGGATTACTTTGTGGAAAACATACTTTTTCATAAAAAAAAAAAGAAAAACCCTGGCCATCAAAGGGAATAACCCTATTCCGCCTCTTTCTTCTCACGTCGCCGCCGACCACCACTAGCTGTTATGGTTGCCCTCGTCGTCGCCTCCGCTGATCCACCTCCTTCGGACTATCATCCTCTCAAGCGAAGAGGCTTCCACTCCGTCCCTCAGATGCTCCCCTTTTCCGGTGAATATCAGGTACAAATCTCGCCTACTCCTGTAGCCTGTGCCCTAATGCGGAGGCCATCAAAGAGCAAAGTTTGAAATACGATCGTGAGACAACCGACAAGTGGGTTTGGGATCCGGGGGGGCGGGAGGATAAGGGGGTGCAGTTCTCCACGATATCATAGCACAAGGAGGAAGAAAGGAGAGTACCATTGTAGGATCCTCTGTTTGACGCTTTTTGTTTCAATAAGGAGCTTTATGGTTCGTTATGTTGGTTAGTTTGGTTTCGTTTGATGTACTGTTTTAAGAATTGGTTTTTAGGTCGTTTGTGTTTCATTCTGTTTTGTAATTTTGGAATGCTGGTAAGAGGATGTCTTGAGGTAGTGTCTGCGATCCAAATCATACTATTTCTACGGGTCCATGAGCGCCGGATTGTTAGTCTTAGTGCCCGTAGTTCAATCCTAAATGTCCAAATGTATATATCATCGTTAGCAATAAAATTAAAGCGGCTTTATATTACTTATGTGTTGGAGTAATATATCGATGTGTGCTCTGATCTATGCCCACCATGCGAATAGAACCATAGATCGAGATAGATCACACTCGATGTGTCCCTAGTCAACAAAGCTTCACTAGAAGCGACTAGTATGAAAGATGGCTCTTTATGGCTTACGTTCTGTTAGTCATTGGAATGGGATTCCGGAGTCTGATCATAGATATCATGTGGGACATGATATTGGACGACCCGCCCTGAATATGTGCCATAGATTAAGTCATGAACATATTCAGTGTTGTAGCTTGTCATGTATCCTTAGACCAAGGAGTCTTTGTGATCGCTATGTAGTCAACAACTGAGTTTGACCTGAGCCTAACGTTGTCCGTAACAGGGCTTCCATAACGGCCAGGATTGGCTTGGGGACGGGCTACATGAGTGACACGAAAGACGGCTAAGGGATTTATCCCTCATACTAAGGTATGGGAAAGATATCGGTTCTCGGCCACTTGATCGAGAGTGACTGGAAGAATAGCATGGCCATGCACATGATACTGGGTATCATATCTTCAGTCATCTCACATATCAAGGAACGGTGATTGAGAATAATAAGGATGACGGCTCTATGCCTTATCTCAATCAGGATATCGGAGATAAAAGGATAATGACAGGGACGACGGAAAGGTTAGAATTGACAGGGTCGATTCGTTATGTAGTGTCAGGCAATACTAAAGTCTCGTTAGTTGCCACTTAAATAGGATCAAGTAAAATGGGATTTTACGTTGATCTATTGACATGCATAAACCTAAGGGTCACACCGGAGGATGAAACTCATTGACACATTTATGGAGAATGGCCAAAAGGGAGTTGTCTCGGGACATGACCAAAACTGGGTTTTGGGTCATGTGCCCGTAAGTGAATAGGACTTTACGGATCGAGACAAGGCTTGGAGTCTTGGGATTGATCGCGTCGGATAATGTTGGACATTTCCGGTATGGAAGGCATGGAGGCGATGAGCGAATCACGGGACCTCGTTGGAAATGGCCACGGGCCATGTTCCAAGAGGCCCATGAAAGGCCCATGCAACCAAGGCCCATGGAACTAATTAATCAAGTCTTGATTAATTAGTACTAAGTAAGCAAGACAAGGATTAAGGTGTTGGTGATTCACCACCTAACCCAATCTTGTCTTGCCATACTTTGTCCTATTTACACCTTACTTGACACCATACTTGTCCCATGCCTTTAGTTGGACAAGTATGGGTTTTGTTATGTTTAAGTCATCTTTTTTCAACATAACAAACACAAGACAAGAATAGGAAACACATTTTCTCTCCCTCTTCCATGGCCATTTCGGGTTTGGCTAGTTTCCACCTCCATGTTTGTGTTCTTGAGTCCTCAAAGAGAAGAACTACGTGGCTTTGATTCCCATGTGGATACGTAGGCGTCTTGGAGACTCAAGCCAATCATTCTTTAACCGGTGTTCTTGTTTTGGTAAGAACTAGTGCTGAATTTTTCTCTTGTGAATCCATTCTTTGTTAGTTGTTTCATGGTTTTAATCGTCTCTTGGTTTTCATTGATTTTCCGCTGCGAGTTGGTTCATCTCCAACCCTACCTCGAGACCCAACAGTGGTATCAGAGCCGTGCTACCTTCGGGATTCACAAGACGGTGTTCAAAGTTTCGGTTTTGCTTGAAAGTTTCGTTTTTGGCATGTTGTTTTGCTAAATTGTTTGATAACATGTTTTAAATTATTGTTTATGGATTTAATGCATGTAAAATGATTTTTTGAAAATTATTTCAAATCTGGAAATTTTGAAAAAAATTTGATTTTTCGGGTCTCGGGAGCGGGACTCTCGGGGAGCCGAAACCGGGACCGAACGGGGCTCCGTTGGACGGAGCTAGGCCAAGCATGACCATTGGATGGTTGATATGCCAAGGCTAAACCGTTTTGTTAGTTATGACGAGTTTGGAACCGTCATGACGAACTCGAAGATCAAATGTTCAAAAGTTTCATTTTTGAACGGTTTCGATAAACCGAGCATCAAAAATTTTCGAAACTTGGCTATTAATTAAAACCGGAAAATCACATGATGTTTGATAACATTCTTGTTTGATAACACGATGTGTGATGTGATGTTGGCATGGTGCACATAATAGCCCCGAGCTCAATTTAATTATTTATCGCTTTTCACGGCCTGCGAGCCGTTAGAGTTAACGTGTAATTATTCTTTCAAGGTGTGGTCGTCGAACCACTTGTTTGTAATATTTATTTATTCCCGACCTGCGAGTCGTGTATTAAATTGTAATATTTTACTCAAGACGAAGAAAGGGCGAAAAGGTCATTTGGTGGCTTTTCGGGTGTTGGCATCGGCTTGGAGTCGGTGGAGCTCAAGAAGCTAGTGGGAGTTAGTTTAGGGGGCTATTATGTGCACATTTATCGCTTTATGCTTGGTTTAGTTTATGCATGATTAATTCTATGTGTTTTAGAATTGCATGCTTAACTTAATTTACCGAGCATATCACCTCACATGCAAAGATAAAATTGGTTTTAATCATTGTCTGTGAGCCCTTAGAATCGTCATTACATTGGATGTAGTTGACGGGTTCGAAGGAAGAATTACATTGGATGTAATTGGAGGCATCATTACATTTGGAATGTAGTTGATGTGCTCATCGCATCTAGGATGTGCCAAAAGTTTAAAACACAACCGGACAAGTAAAAACGGGTCATGTCCGATACCTCCCAATTATCAACACCTTACTACCTCCCCGTCCTATGGGTGTCGTGCGCATTAGCGGAGCATCCATGGGGAAGCGGGGTAGTAGGTTTGGACGACATATGTGGGTGTCGTGCGCATTAGCGGAGCACCTACATAGTGACGAGCCATAGTTGAAAATTGGTGGACCCGACTACGATTCTCGGCCTGAGGTTGAGCTAGGGTAACAGATAGGGTAAGTCGTGTACATAAGTACATACCCTAGCCAAGAGTCACATTGGATGTGATTGGATGGAGTCCTACCTACATAGCTCGATTAAGTGGTGAGCATTAGTTCAGCTTAATCGAGTGAATCAAGGATCTTGGTTTCAGATTCTAAAGGTTTAGAATTGATTGTTGGTGTTTAAGCTTGATCTTCATAAAATTTATTCAGTTTACTGATTGAATTTTATCTGTTGTAGATCAAATGGCAAATTCAGCGAACATTAATAGTTTGTCATTAAAAACCATTCTTGACAGGGTCAAGCTAAATGGGACAAACTATTTGGACTGGTACAGAATTTTGAGGATAGTCCTCAAGTCTGAACGCAAAGAATATGTCCTTGACAAGGCTGTCTCTAAGACCATATCAGAGTTACATGAAGTGTCATCAGCTGCTGAGAAGAATATCTCAGGGATCTGGGATCCAAGGATATTCTGATGGTCAACAAGGGAATTGGAAGTGGCAAGGGCTGGGCCCATGCGCACTTGGCAGGAAAGATGAGACACCTGAGAATGTCTGCTTCTACTGCCAACAGCCTGGTCATTGGAACCGGGATTACAGGAAGTTCACGGCTGATCTGAAGAAGTGCAGTGGGACTGCGCCTTCATCAAATAGCCTGGATGATCTGAAGAAGGGCAGTAGGACTGCGCCTTCATCAGGAAACCTGGATGATCTAAGGAAGGGCGGTGGGATCGTGCCTTCATTCGGTATTAACTCTATAGAGCTACATCTCTCTACTTCCAAAGATTCATGGGTATTAGATACCATGACTGAATCTCACACATGCACTAATATATGGTGGTTGAAAGTAGGAGAGATTTGGAAAGCACGAAATGGACCTCAGAGTTGTGGCAACTGCTGTAGGATCCATGAGTCTTGCTTTGCCAAGAGGCCTTGTCTTAGTATTGTATAATTTATATTGCATACCTACTTTTAGTAGGAATATTATATCTGTATCCGTGTTTGACAAGGAAGGATATAATGTTAATATTGGAAATGGAGTTTTCAATGTTCTATGCAATGATATGTTTTATACCAGTACTGACATGGTTGGAGGATTGTACATATTAGATATGGGTAACAATGCCTCAAGTTCTATATATTCCGTTAATAGCAAGAGGTCTAAATCCAACGATTTAAACCTAACTCTGTTATGGTACTGTCATTTGGGTCGCATAAACAAGAAGCGCCTATCAGCACTTCAGAAGTGCGGGCTTTCAGGTTCATTCGAATTCCATTCGATCGATAGGTGCAAGGTTTGTTTGATGGGCAAAATGACTAAAGTGCCCTTTATCGATCGCGATGAAAGGGCGGGTGAATTATTGGGGCTGATACACTCGAATGTGTGTAGATCAATAAGTTCACTTGCCAGGAGGGGTTTTAGCTACTTTATCAGATTTACTGATGATTACAGTAAATATGGTTATGTCTATTCGCTGAGACATAAGTCTGAAGCTTTTGATAAATTCAAAGAGTTTAAGACTAAAGTAGAAAACCAGCTCGACAAAGGTATTAAGGCACTTCGATTGGATCGAGGTGGAAAATACTTGACCACAGAGTTATTAGATCATCTAAAAGAGAATGGGATCCTTTTGGAATGGACTCCTCCTAGGTCACTGTAGTTGAAAGGTGTAGCCAAACGGAGAAATCGGACATTGTTAGACAATGGTCTGTTCCATGATTAGTTGGACTGATCTCCCAATCTCTTTTAGGGGTTTTGCTCTAGAGACGACCGCATTCATAGTGAATCGGGCTTCGACGAATGGTGTGGAAGGGACACCATTTTAAAAATGGTACGGGATGATGCCCGCTTTGTCCTTCCTAAAGATTTGTGGTTGCGAGGCTTATGTGAAACATTTGGTTTCGACTAAGCTCGAACCAAGATCTGAGATATGCACCTTCGTGTGGTATCCCAAAGCAACAAGGGGATACTATTTCTACAATCCCAGTGAGAACATGGTGTTCGTCGCTTGGGGTGGGGTCTTTATGGAAAAGAAGTTTTGTTTCCAAAGACGTCATTGGGTGGACTGTGCATCTCGAAGAAATTCAGGATGGTACAGATCTGTCTAAACCAATTGGCAACCCAGTAGAAAGGAGCCAGAGATTGTCGTAGAGTAAGAACCAATTCCTGTTACAATTCCGGAAGGTCCAAGGCGATTTGAAAGGATCAATCTTCCACCTCCAAGATATGGTATCCGGAGGTGACAATGAAGTCATGGTGGATCACGATGATCCAGCCACCTTTCAGGAAGTCGTGGATGGGCCCAACTCCGAGTTATGGCTGGGAGCCATGAGGGAGGAAATGCAATCCATGTCGGACAACCGAGTCTGGGAACCGGTTGATCCCATCAATGGTGTGAGGACCATAGGATGCAAATGGATCTTCAAGGTGAAGATGGACATGGACGGCAACCCTCTGACCTACAAAGCTCAACTGGTGGCGAAAGGTTATAGGCAGATCCAATGGATTGACTATGAGGAAACCTTCTCCTTAGTGGCTATGGTCAAAATCGATCCAAATTCTTCTTGACATAACTGCGTATCATAATTACGAGATATGGCAAGTGGATGTCAAAACCGCTTTCCTAAATGGAAATTTGACTGAGTACGTTTGTATGTCTCGGCCCAAAGGTTTTGACGATCCGAAGAATAAAGGAAAGATTTATAAGTTGTTGAAATCCATTTATGGATTGAAACGAACTTCTCGGAGTTGGATCCTTCGTTTTGATGAAGCTGTAATTGGATTTGGCTTAATCAAGAACGAGGATGAATCTTGCGTTTATAAGAAGGCTAGTGGGAGCAATATTACCTTTCTGGTTCTCATTGAAAACGACATCCCAACCTTGCACGAGACTAAAGCTTGGTTGAGGAAGTGTTCTTCAATAAAGGACTTAGGCGATGCTTCTCATATCTTAAGGATTAAGATATGTAGAGATCGCACCAAGAGGGTCTTGGATTTAAGTCAGGGAACCTATGTGAACAAGGCATTGAGTAGGTTCTTAATGCTCGATTCAAAGAAAGGACTCTTACCCACTAGTCATGGCATTCATCTCAGCAAGACTCAGTGTCCTAAGACACCTGATGAGCTGAAAAGGATGATGAGAATCCTATGCGCCTGGGGGCAGGATCGATCATATATGCCATGACATGTATGAGACCAGACGTCTCGTAAGCCTTATGTTGTACCAGTAGACATCATTCTAACCCGGGGGAAAGATGATGCTGAACTAGTCGTCGAAGGATGAGTAGACGCTAGTTTTCCAAGACAAATCCAGATGACTTTAGAAGTCAATCAGGATATGTGTTTACGCTGAATGGCAGAGCTTTAGCTGGGAAAGCGTAAAGCAAGATACCATTGCCGAATCTACGACAGAGGCCAAGTACATGGATGCTGCAGAGGCAGCTAAGGAGGCTATGTGGATTTGGAAATTCATGGCAGGGCTGGGTGTAATTAAAAACCCATCCAGTCCGGTGAATCCATTTTGCGACAACACAAGGGCCATTGCGCAAGCTAAAAGCCTAGATCGCATAACAAATCCAAACATGTACTGCGGCGTATCCACCTCATCAGATAAATACTGAACTGAGGTGAAGTGAAGATAACCGATATTGCAACAGATGATAACATAGCCAACTCGTTGACTAAGGCAGTGTCACTGCCTGAACATGTTAGACATGTAAAGTCGATGGGGACATATAGGAGTTTAGATTGGAACTAGGGCAAGTGGGAGATTGTTAGTCTTAGTGCCCGTAGTTCAATCCTAAATGTCCAAATGTATATATCATCGTTAGCAATAAAATTAAAGCGGCTTTATATTACTTATGTGTTGGAGTAATATATCGATGTGTGCTCTGATCTATGCCCACCATGCGAATAGAACCATAGATCGAGATAGATCACACTCGATGTGTCCCTAGTCAACAAAGCTTCACTAGAAGCGACTAGTATGAAAGATGGCTCTTTATGGCTTACGTTCTGTTAGTCATTGGAATGGGATTCCGGAGTCTGATCATAGATATCATGTGGGACATGATATTGGACGACCCGCCCTGAATATGTGCCATAGATTAAGTCATGAACATATTCAGTGTTGTAGCTTGTCATGTATCCTTAGACCAAGGAGTCTTTGTGATCGCTATGTAGTCAACAACTGAGTTTGACCTGAGCCTAACGTTGTCCGTAACAGGGCTTCCATAACGGCCAGGATTGGCTTGGGGACGGGCTACATGAGTGACACGAAAGACGGCTAAGGGATTTATCCCTCATACTAAGGTATGGGAAAGATATCGGTTCTCGGCCACTTGATCGAGAGTGACTGGAAGAATAGCATGGCCATGCACATGATACTGGGTATCATATCTTCAGTCATCTCACATATCAAGGAACGGTGATTGAGAATAATAAGGATGACGGCTCTATGCCTTATCTCAATCAGGATATCGGAGATAAAAGGATAATGACAGGGACGACGGAAAGGTTAGAATTGACAGGGTCGATTCGTTATGTAGTGTCAGGCAATACTAAAGTCTCGTTAGTTGCCACTTAAATAGGATCAAGTAAAATGGGATTTTACGTTGATCTATTGACATGCATAAACCTAAGGGTCACACCGGAGGATGAAACTCATTGACACATTTATGGAGAATGGCCAAAAGGGAGTTGTCTCGGGACATGACCAAAACTGGGTTTTGGGTCATGTGCCCGTAAGTGAATAGGACTTTACGGATCGAGACAAGGCTTGGAGTCTTGGGATTGATCGCGTCGGATAATGTTGGACATTTCCGGTATGGAAGGCATGGAGGCGATGAGCGAATCACGGGACCTCGTTGGAAATGGCCACGGGCCATGTTCCAAGAGGCCCATGAAAGGCCCATGCAACCAAGGCCCATGGAACTAATTAATCAAGTCTTGATTAATTAGTACTAAGTAAGCAAGACAAGGATTAAGGTGTTGGTGATTCACCACCTAACCCAATCTTGTCTTGCCATACTTTGTCCTATTTACACCTTACTTGACACCATACTTGTCCCATGCCTTTAGTTGGACAAGTATGGGTTTTGTTATGTTTAAGTCATCTTTTTTCAACATAACAAACACAAGACAAGAATAGGAAACACATTTTCTCTCCCTCTTCCATGGCCATTTCGGGTTTGGCTAGTTTCCACCTCCATGTTTGTGTTCTTGAGTCCTCAAAGAGAAGAACTACGTGGCTTTGATTCCCATGTGGATACGTAGGCGTCTTGGAGACTCAAGCCAATCATTCGTTAACCGGTGTTCTTGTTTTGGTAAGAACTAGTGCTGAATTTTTCTCTTGTGAATCCATTCTTTGTTAGTTGTTTCATGGTTTTAATCGTCTCTTGGTTTTCATTGATTTTCCGCTGCGAGTTGGTTCATCTCCAACCCTACCTCGAGACCCAACACGGATCGACTATGAGCAAGCATGACATATATCTGGAACCCAGAGCTTTTACGCCCTATTTTGTATGGTTTACTTTTTGCAATATTGCACTTCCGCAGCTACTCGTTTTTTAGAAAAAAGGTTCACTTTGTGATCTTTGGATCACGTGGATGTAATAATTCATGTGTTTAGGAGAAATTTTAACAATAAAAATAAATTTAAAATTCTACATATTTATAAGTCACGTATTAATGAATTTTGTAAATCTTAACCATCCGATTGTTTTAATTTATAACGACTAAAAATGATTCATAGTTTGTATTAGAACATAATGACTAATAGTTTGTATTCAAACATATGGTTTTAGTAGATAATATACCTACCTATGTAAAATCTAATCCCAGAAAGGTTTAAGATATAACAGAAAAAAACTATGTATCAAAAGTACTTCACAAAAACATATATTCAATCAGTAGAAGATTCAAAACATAAAGATTAATTTGCTGATGTGATGAAAAATAAAAGAAATAAAGATATAGTATGGAAATACATACGTAAGTGTTGAGCTGGCGGACGAAGCTGGAGAAGTTGCTGTGCTTGAAGAGAGTCGGCAGGAGATCTCGGGCGAACTCCGCCAGCTGCCAGACAACAAAGGCCGTGCCGTCGGAGTTCCATGAAACAACCTCGTCCGTCGCCGGATCCTCCACCAACATGTAAGTCTTCACCAAGAAAGGTGGCGGCGATGACTTCCTCACACACTCCAACGACAAGCCCTTCTTGCTCACAAATCTCACCACTTCCTCCATATATATATGCTATATATTATGTTCAACCAAAACACAACACTATATATTATGTTCAACCAAAAAAGCTTCGGTCGATCGATGGATCGATCAGAAAGAGAAGAAGATGGAAGAAAGAGAAGAGAAGAGAAGAAGGGCAGTTAAGAACTCCCAACCCCAGCAATAGAAACCCGACACGGCTCCACAGTTCATGAGATTTGCAAGGTCAGGGGATTGTGCAATTCAGCACAATTTAGAACAATTGAGAACGAGGAAGACCAAATAGTTTAATATGGTTGTTGAGACGTATGTGCTAAGCCTACCGCTACTAATTGTTTATGTATGACCGAGAAGGTTGTATCCATACTTGCATGTTGTTTTTTTTGTTTAACGTTTTCTTTTTTTGAGGAAATACGAGGAATATTATAACTGTAAAAAGTTTACATCAGGCAAACCAAACCGTAAGGAAATAGGAAGTACAAAAGTAACATGAAACTGAATGAAGAGTAAACGTGCTCTTGTAGAATCCATTGTTGTTTGGAGCGTAGTTCTGCGACAGCGTCCAAAGATCACCGATGCAACGGCTCCAAACGGGTTTCCAACGAGTGAGCAAGTCCGTTGTAGCTTCTGATAGAGGTGGACTGAGTATCCCCCCAGGTTTCCAGTGTGCGCCGTCCTCTCTTCATTTATAGATGTAGAGCTCTAAAGCGCGGGATTGCTGACTCCTGAGCTGGCAGGGGAACCTTGAGTCGGTTCTTGATGGTACCACTGCCATCCTACATCTAGAGGGACGATATAACCGACTGCCCTCCCCCTGGACCATCTCGCACTCATTCCTTGAGTCGAGGGTGCTTATTGCCCCCCGCCGCTGCATTAGAAGCACCATCTGATCGAGTCCCTTCCGAGTCCTCATCCTTTTCCACATAGCCCTCGCCGCTATAAGTGATGCCTCATCCGATGTAGTGGACCCGACCCGGTTGTGGAACCCAGGAAGTCCACCCCTTGATCTGGCCCGGCCCAGACCCGTTGTCACGCCCCAAATCCGGTTTTGACCGGACTCAAGACATGACTCGAAGTAAAAGAGATAAGAGTAGTAAAACAGAAATAAACTCCTTTAAAGCTGAAACGAGTTCCAAGATATTTCTCAAATAATTCGATCCAAAATTTATAATATAAAATCAAAATTCGACGAGTAACATAAGATAAATAAAGTTCAACAACGTGGACCAACACGTCTCGAATACAAACCTCAAGACATCCAGAAGCTCTCGAGCCTTGAATTTCCCAGATCTCAAGTACGCCTGTACACACAATAAATAAACAAGAAGGGGTGAGCTTACGCTCAGTAGGGAAAATCGTAAACAACTTTAGCCTCCAAGTTTAATAATAAAACTGCTTTAGGTCGATGTCACAAAAGTGCTTAAAACCCTTAGGATACCAACACAACTGGGAACGAGTAAATACTATTAATCAATGAAATGCTATGGAATCAGTGTGAATAAAATAATATCGCTTTTTCAAAGATAACAGTAACTTTAAAAGATTCCATGAAAAATACTATAAACGAATCGTAACTACTAAAATGGGAGTAAAAAATGTCACACCAACCACTCGTTTTCTCAAGCCTCCGATCCACGGATAGATTCTGGTGTCACATCGGTTCCCATATTCCGATCCACCAGAGTACCCATATCATATCAGATTTTCCCTCGGTCCAGAGGAGGCACATACATCGGGGCACCGGAAACCATCCCATAAGGACGCTCATCGTCGGGATTCTCGGAAATGCCTCCAAAGGACCATATGTCATAGGGAACCAAGGTAGTGCTCCCGTAGGACGCATACACTTGGGTGAAACCACAGTAACCATTTCTCACAGAGTAACTCATCCAACTGCCCCGTAGGGTCCAATAACCAATGCCCTCAGGCTCCAATAATCAATCCCCGTAGTAGCCGATAACTGATGCCCTCAGGTTCCAATAATCGATCCCCGTAGTATCCAATAACCAATGCCCTCAGGCTCCAATAATCAACCGTTATCCCACAGGATCTGCCAAACACCAACGGCCACAACACCACCGGATTACCCCCCCCCCCCGGTGTAGTACCGAACCGAACAACCAAACATCTCAAGAACAAGAATAAAGGAAACACATTACAACACATCAACCAACCAACGCTTATCGAATCACACTTTCACCACAACTCATCACAGACATTCACTTAATCATCAATCCTAGAAGTACACACGTTCATCAATACACACCACACATGATTCATATCCACAATTACACTTACCGTCATACTTACCTGTCACGAACCATCGGTCCATCGATCACCTGATCGTACCGTTCGGCACAATCAGTCATACTCGATCATCCGTTCAAGCATTCGATCATTCAACATTCAATCAATCAACCAATCATTTAAACATTCAATCAATCAATCAAGCATATGATTTAGCTAATTTCGTTAGACTCTTAACTTATTCAAATTAAGCAATCAAACATGTGATCCTAACACAACATCTAATCCGAGGGCTCATCACGACCTCTCTACCAGTAAATCAATTCCCAAGTATTGAAAGCGAGTTACACTAGTTATTCTCATCCTAAGCATGCATTCTAGACACTTCCGGTCATTAATAATTGAAAGACGATTATTCTAGTTATTCGCATCCTATATGCCATTCTAGGAGCTTTCCGATTTTATTATCCTAACATGCATACTAGTCATGAAATACTCGAGTAGTTAGGACTTTCCATACCTTGTGGTCTTCCTCTAATAATACTCTGATGAAAAACTCGAGTGGCCTTTCCTCCGTTCTTCACACGGGTCCCGGAGTGGTCTTCGTCCTTCTAGCTCGGTTCCAAGCCCGTGATCTCGGGGGAAGTCCCGTCTAGGTTTGACAAATAAAACGTCCAAATCAATACCAGTAATTGTCCAAAGGTCCACTGATTTATCCAAATTTGTCCTTTAAATTCTCACCTTGAATTAATTAAATCTGATTTTAAAATAATCAACTTGAAACCGGTTCGACCCGGATCCGACCCAGATCCGCGAACTAGACCTGACCCGGACCTGGTCCGGACTCGAGTCAGAACCCAGTCCTAAGACTTGGGCCTGACCCACGTCCGACCCAGCATCTGGCCCAAAGCCCTTCCGGATCCGACCCGTGTCCTGTCGTCCCGACCCACTGACGTCCGGCCCACTCACTCCCGGCCCATGGTCCATCTGGCTCGGGTCTGAGCTGGTGGGGAGTTCCGACGCCACTCGCGTGTTCCGACCACCGTCTCCGGCAGCAACGATGCTCGGGACCCTTCGTGTCGCGCCGACGATGCTTAGAAATGGACGGCGGAGCTCGGGTTGTGGTTGGACGGAAATTGAGGTGTCCGGTGAGGCGTCAGAACTTGCCCTCGTTCCAGATCTGACGAATCAAGCTCGCCGACGAGGGTTCCAGCCAGATCTAGCCTTCACGTGCTTCCCTCGAGTGTTCCAGGCGCGGCGAGCTCGGGAAAAGAGAGGGGAAGGTTCAAGGAAGCAAGAATCGAGCCTTCATGTCGTCGTTGAGCTCGAGTTCGTGCTCGGAGAGGAAGAGCTCGTCCGACACAGCTCCGACGGGTCTCGAGCTACGTACGGGGCTCGTTTTGAGGACGCTGAAGACGAAGAAGAAGGTGGGACGAGGTGAAGCGAGGCTCGAAGGGAAAGAGAGGCGAAGGAGATGGTTGGGGAGGCGAAGACGCGAGGCGGAGCGCTGGAGCTCTGGTTCACGCCGACAAGGGTTCAGGAGATGACGCGTCTGGAGGTGGAAGACGCGCCTCGTTTTGCGTGCCAAGAGTGAGCACTGAAGCGGCGCTCAACCCTTTTGTTGCTAGGGTTGGGCCGCGCGTGGCTCATGGGCCTGAGGGCTCGCGCGTTTGGGCTCGAACCTGGCCCAACTCCCAAACAGCCCAAAACTCCTCTTCCTTCATCTCTTCTCTCTTTCTTTTTTTTTTCTTTTCAAAAATTGCTCGTTGCATTTTCCCACCCCAACGTTTTGCTTTTCGAAAAAAATACCCTTTATAATTTAGTGGGGTTTTACACCCGTGGGTCTTGATCCGACCCAACCCAGGACCGGCCATGGCCCGGCAACCTTGACCCGACCCGACTTCGGCCCGAGCTCCTTGACCTAGACCAGCCCAGGCCCACGAGCCAACTCCTGCCCTTAGCCCTGCTTCCCGAGCCCAGGTTGTAGTTTCTTTGACCCAGCCCGAACCACGACCCGAATCAGAAAGGCCCGAACCACGGCCCAATTCCGAAACCCTAGATCCAGGTCGAAATTCGTGCCGCCTGCCTTTGCCGTCCCTAGGCGCACCGCCCAGCATGACCTGGTTCTTCCGACCACCTTTCACACTGAAGATCGTCGGATTTTCCTGTTCCACCGCCCTGGTAGCGAAGAACCCTTGTACCTGCCGCTCCTGCAACGATACCCCATCGAAAAACGCTGATGGTTGACCAGGAGATCGGCTTGTTATCCGAAACAACAGAAACGATGATGACGAAGATGACGCCCTGAGCGCTCCTTCTCCCTCCCAACCGTTGCTCGACGAAAGGAGGCTGCTGGAAAATGCCGCCTCCCCTATTCGCGAAACCCTAGGTTTATAGAGCCGCGTGTCCCATGAATACTTGTAGATGCACCGAGGGTTTAGTCGTACTCGGCCCCATGGCATATTGCTAAAGAGAAGAAGCCAACCATGAAGAAGGCCAATCAACGTCGTCGTTGTCGAGAAAGAAAAGAATATGGCGGCGCAAGATTTCCAAAGGGCAAATCGGATTGGAATCAATCTGACCATTATTTCAACGTTTTCTTCTTCTATTTCCTGTCGGATATAATTATAAGATATTTAATTGTTTGTTTTTTGTCTTAGCATATGACTAATTTTTAGCAGCTTTATTATTCAATGTTTGTGGGATCATTCCTTTCTCTGGTCAATATTAGATTACACATGTCATTACTTAACGTTGAATATAGTCTAATTGAAGTTAATTAGGAAGACCTTTTATAATGGATTCCCGTCTACACGTGCAGAGAGAACCCTTAACTCTCTCTGCGCGCAGCCTCTTCCCCCACCCCCTACTCCATGGCAGTCACCATTCTTTATCTTTGAAGCCCCTGATCCAAAGCTCTCCACTATTTTTCGGGGTCCAATCGAAGCCCCTGATTCTAAAGCTCTCCACACAACCTCTATGAGGTTCCACTCTACCGTCGCGATCCTATTGATCGGAGCCGGTTTTATTTTTCTTTGTTTTTGTCTTGTTTTGCAGCCGGTCTACCCCCACAGGTCGCTGCCCATCGTTCAAGCTGCTCCACGGTCTCCCCCTCTACTCGCGCTACCGTTCCTGCATCGCCGGACCGGCCCCGCCTTCGAGCCAGTGGCCACCGTGGCCCCCCTTCCGTTCATTGGATTACAGGCTTCACGCGCCGTATCCCATCTGCAGCGGCATATCGCCCTAGGGTCACCCCTCGCCGGCATGGGTCCGCCACCTCGGTGGATCTGGGATCCGGGAGGAGGGACGGTCGGCTGGGGCCTATTTCAACGGCATCCGGATTCGGGACTCTCAACCCCGACCAAGCTTTTACAGTAGGGAGATCTCGGGAATTCTGCACTAAAGACAAATTCTCCAGTAGGTTTCGCTGCTTTAGTTCGAATAATCATGTGGCTCAATAAGTTTAGGCATTTGGTTTATTATTTTTTTGTAACGTTGGATTGAAGAATTCCTAAGTTCGGATCCGCGAATCAAAGCGGACTATTTGTATGGAACCATGCGTGCCCGATGGGCCACGGCCGATCGGGACAAAAACTGGTATCCGGGACTGTTAGGTCCCAAATTGTAAGCACAATCATATCGTAATACTACTTCTTTCCCGTTTCAAAAAAAAATTGAAGTTAATTAGATTTCGTCACATGGATTCAGAAGGGGCATCTTCCTGTGGCAGTACAAGGTGCAGCAGAGGAGTTACACCCCGTTCCAAACGAATAGATATTCTTTCTTCCTCAGTTTCTTTCGTTTTTTGACTTATATTTTGAACGACTGTTACAAAACGAAATATTAATTCAAGTCGAGATGGAGATAGTTTACTCATCCTACACATCCCATTGTATGAATGGGGATCTATCCTTAGTTTTCTCTCTGGACCGAACATATTTTTGTAAGAACATTGTTTTAACCGCCACATGAACTGTATCTCATCCTATTTTTATTTCCATGTTTTGTTGTATGATCCTCGTGATCCTTTCTTTTCAGTATTAATAAAATTATTTTGTGTGCTCAAAAAAGAAGAAGAATGGGTCATCTTTCCAATGATTCATGTGCCTACGAACGGAAGCTGTACTTTGTTTTTGCTTATATTTAAATTTTGTATAAAGACCAACTCACCCGAAAAAGATGAACAGTTTTCGGGTACTAATAGTATCATTGTCGTTTTATATTTTCAACAATAGGAATTATACAGATGACAACCCCATTACCGAGATAAATCACACGATTGGTCTTCGACAATGACATCGTCTTATTGAGTTGGTCACAGATCATTGCGAGTCTAATCAACTAGGGTCGAACCCCTAGTTTATACACGTTTTAGGTGTGATAAGATGGAGAACTCCCTTATTTAAAAATTAATATTTTATTTTAAAAATAAAATAATAATTTTAAAAATAAAAACTAATTTTAAAAAATAAAGTCTGATTTTTTAAGAATAAACTGATTTATATAAAATAAATAAATAAAAAGAATTTTTGAAAACCAATGACATGCTTTTGAAAATTTAAGTGTTAGTGAAGGGTATTTTGGACTTTTTACCATTTTCCATCCAAAAATGGATGTCAAGTTGACGGTGGGTATGAAAGTGCAATTAAATGTTTCGTTAGGGTAGTGAGTGCAACAAAATTTGGTTAGGATAGTGAGACGAAACGCAAGTACTTTTAGGGCAGTAAGGTAAAGTTTACCTTTTTCTATAATAAAAGTGTATATTTAATATTATTTAAATCTAGACGTCAGCAATCTATAATCACACAAAATTTTAATATTACAAGACTGAGGAGAAATCTATTGAGAACCACTTTTAACATAGGAACCGCGAGAACCAATCTTAGCCACACCCATCTATGATTTAACATTCATCAAAATGCCACATCATCACCCCAATCCAAGCCAAATTCACGCCACTTTCAACCATTCTCACACAAGCAAGGGTGTAATTGTCATAACATGGTGACATGTGGACAATTGTCCATTTTTTTTCACCAATTCACTAATTTAATATTTTCCGATTCGTTTGAACTCCGATTAACTTCAAACTTGCGCCAAATTTTTTTCTTTTTTCAAGGGCTTTAAATCAAGATCAGTCATGAATATATTTTGAAGCACGAAAATAAAAATTTATATCAAGGTGATAAAAATAATGTTGAGCGTTGATAAATCTTCACTAATAAATGTTTTATATCGGAGTATCAAACTAGTGCTAAATGTTGATAAAAAACATGTAATGAGGTGATAAGAAACAAATAATGAGGTGATAAAAACCATTTTCAATTTTGATAATAAGTGTGATACACTAGAGTTTAACGTTGATAATTTTTTTTTGTGATGAGATGATAAAAAACACGTAATTCAATGATAAATCTAGTGTTTAGTGTTGATAAAACTGGTGTTCATAAAAAGCACGTGATGAGATGATAAAAATCATGATCTTTTTTGGAGAATGGGGTGATAAAACCAGTGTAAAGTGTTGATAAAAACAGGGTAAAGTGTTGATAAAAGTTACCCATATATAATTCCTTTAAAAACTATCCCCGAAATAATTTTTTTTTCGTGCTTCAAAAAAACATGTGAAGAGGGTGATAAAACACATGTAATTTGAATGATAAACCTAGTGTTTAGTGTTGATAAAACTAGTGTTCATAAAAAGCACGCAATGAGGTGATAAAATTATGATCAGTTTTGGAAAATGAGGTGATAAAACCAGTGTAAAGTGTTGATAAAATCAGTGTAAAGTGTTGATAAATCCAGAGCAAAGTGTTGATAAAAATTACCCAGATTTTTTTAAAAAAAAAATCAACCCCGAAATAATTTTTTTTTCGTGCTGCAAAATATATTCATGACTGATCTTGATTGAAAGCCCTTAAAAAAACAAAACTAATGGCGCAAATTTGAAGCCAATCGGAGTTCAAACGAAGCGGGAAAAATTAAATTAGTGAATTGGTTAAAAAAAATGATAGTTTTACTAAAAAACCCTTACCACTTGCTAAAAAGTGCTGTTTTTTTTGCAGTCAACAAGTCAACTACTTAATTGCATCTCATTCATCCATTCCTAAAATGGATGACTTAGATTGGTTCTCGCGGTTCTTACGTTAAAACATGGTTCTCACCAGATTTCTCCTCTTACAAGACCATAGCCTTTTGAGCTGACGGTGAGGCCCAAGATTTATATTTTAATCATTTCTGTCAACGTTTTCCGTCAACATCCGACGTACGTGTTGTGGATACTCTTAACATACAAAAGTAAAGCAGAAACTTAGGTTGAGGTTGTGTTTGCTGCTTGAGAAGATATGTCTTCAGAAATTACTCTATATACTTCTGATCTGTTTTCATATTTGTCTGGAAGTCAACTGTCAAGGCTGGTGTCCTCAATTTGTTTTATTACAAGTGGATTTTAAATATTGCCATTAGTAAACGTGAGTTGTTGGGAACAATAAAGAGTTGGAGATCTAATCAAGAGGATCTACTAGTAGGCTGTGAGACGTTACAAAGTTGGATGGATCATGGAACTATGTATGCATAAAAAATAATAAAGAGATGAGGTTGTGTATTGTAATGATATGGGTATGGTTCTGGAACTTCATTTATGACCTCAAAAATTGTTTGTTGCTAGGAAGACTCTTCAGTTGCCTCAAAAATTTCAGAGTTGACTTTAGTGACTTAAATACCGACAATGAAACTAAATATTCAATCGGCGGATAAAGAGCATGTATAGCACTGGGCCGTGGCAAGCGGGTCGTTGTAGGGCCTGTCACAGCTCTGTCACGATTCGTCGTTGCAGAGCGTCGTTGTAGGAGTGGCGTGGTAGAACGTCGTTGTAGGATCCTACAACGACACGACATCGTGGTAGGAGCTATTTTAAAAGAGGGGGAATATTATTTTACTCCAAAACAACTACAAACAATGACTCTCTACCATTAGTCATGACATACTATTGGAGAGACCATGATATGAGGCTATGGTAGGGAGGAGAGAGAAAGCCAAAAAGCACCTCCTACCATGGCTTCGTACTATTAGTCATGGCAGACCATTATGGATGCTCTTATATGACGGGGTTTAGAGTGCGTACAACGTTCGACTTGTATACGTAATGTATGATTCGTGACTCGCGGTTTAATGATCTGCAAACCACGAGTCGTATGGTTCCGACTCACTAAATTATGAGTCGTAATCATGAGTTGTGACTCGCGGTTCACAAACGTGAACCATAAGTCGCGACTTACAAGTTGACCTGCAGCAAATGGCGTGACGATGTGTGGTGCTCGACAGTTGGGCTCCAACGATCAACAACACTATTTTTTTTTAATTCGAAAAATCTGAATTTTAACCCCAAAAAATTAATTTCTCTCATTTATAAATACCTCCCATCACATTCAACAACCCACACACAACTAACAACTTACTCTCATTTCCCAACTTTTTATCTCAAATTTCATCTTCCCCAAAATTTATTTTTCAATCAACCAAAATATCAACGACGAAACTCAGACGCCGTCTCCATTGGAGTAGGATCAACCAGATTCAACCTAGATGAGCCCGAAGGATTCCAACGGATGTTGAACAACAACCCGTTCATACAACAAGTCCTTACAAGCCAGGTTTTTTCTTGAATTCTTACCTGCAATCTGGTTTCAACGCAAGTGCTTTCAATCCAGGTAATTTCAATTTATTTTATTATTAGTTTTTCATTTCATGTACTAAATTTATTTATATTTTTTAGTTGAAGTTTCAATTTATTTTCTTATTAATTTTATTACATTAATTTCAATTCAGGTAATTTCACCCCCCCCCCCACACACACACACAATTCGACCCCCCACCTTTCATGACCCCAACCTCAGTCTCAATTATTACGGGTATCTCGATACCCAATATAATGTCGACTAAAACAACGACACCCGGATAGCGTCTTAGTCGTCCTCTACCGGCCCTTCCAAACAACTCAAAGGTTGTAGAAGAAAATGGACTCATGAAGCCAGCATACACCTCATACGTACTTGGCTACGTACGACGAGAGATGCATCGAAGGACAACTAGAAAGATGGTTCAACCTTTTGGGGTCAAATTGCTAGACTTTTCAACAAATCGTTCTTCACCAACATTTCGAGTGGAAGCAAATCAAGAAGCACTAGAACAGACATTTCCCTCGGGTGTAGAGGTACCACAATATTATGAAAAAGTTGAGCGAAAGTTGTCCTGGCGATTATAATGAAGCAGACTAAATCAAGAATGTCAAGGATACATATTATAGAACATAGAAGCCCAGCGAACCGAATGTGTTCAATCTCGACCATTGGTATGAAATTTTGAAGTTCGAGGAGAAGTTCATGGCGGAGGATGGAACGATCGGTGCACAGAGGCAACGATTGGATGAATCTTGGGATTACAGCTCAACCCCACCTACTTTTCCTCCCACCAATGATGACGATGTTACACCTCTTATTGGTGAGTCCCAACCAGATTAGGTATCAACTGATCCGACCGAGGGAGCTAGTAACCCTAGTGTCCCTCCATGTGAACAACGCCCATTGAGAAAGAAGTACACCAAGAGGAAGAGAAAGGGTGTACAAGAGCAAGCCAAAGCAGTGACGAGCATGGATCAAGAAAAGGCAGAGGCGGCTCTAGCATAGTCAGAGGTGGACCGAGCAAAGTTCGAGAAAGCGGAAAAAGTCCTCAAGCTCACTGCCAAATGGAACGAACTCTTCAACCAATACAACCAAATGCATCTACTCGACATGATAAATTTAACCGAACCGGAGATGGAACGAAACACACCAATATTGTGAGAGTTGTGGGATTCATGTGTTGGGATCAAGGCTCATATCAAATTGATCATATGCTAGACCTTTCAATTTTTTGGGTTGTAATATTTTCGGGGATGAATAAAAGATCAAGTTTATTTTCATCTTATTTTATTATTAATTGATTTTGTGAAATTAATTTTCTTTCGGATTTATTGTCTTAAATTGGAATTTAATAAATTTAGCAAAACATTAATTCAACATCTAGTCAGCATCCACTTAGAACCATAAACCTCACCAATGTGGAACACAATTTATTTAAGGGGTTCAGACTTACTATTCTGTCCGGTCAACACTATACCATAAAACTTAAACCTCTACACTGTACATCTTCTTAGATTCATCATAGTGTGGGGTTCATAGGAGGGATTCACTTGGGATTCTTGTCTGTTGATTAGATGCAGGATTTTTGTTCGTTTTCTCGATTCGAAGTGTAAATCAATGTTTTATTTTGTGATCAAAGACATTAAATAATTTTTGGGTTAAATACCTTTTTGTACCCTTAAGTTCGGTACATAGACTGTCACGCCCCAAATCCGGTTCTTGCACGGACCCGAGGCATGACTGGTAATGAAAGATTAAAAAGATGGCAATTCAACATTTAGTTCCTGAAAAATCTCCAATAAGAAAAACGAATCCGCAAAACTCAGTTCAAAACACAAATAACCCTCCAGGGGTGTAATAATAATCTTCCGCAAGGTTTGTTCAAAACAGTAAAGTGATAAGAACGAAGTCTCTACAATGCACTCACACCGAGAAGCTCCCGAGCTTCTACTCCTCAATCAAGCCTGTAAACACAACAGCAAATTCATAGGGGTGAGCTTGCGCTCAGTAGGGAAAGCACATAACAAGGTGGACCTTAGACTCAATAAAGTCAACAGCAAGTCAACAAGATAGATTTCAACAAGCATAGGTATTAGGTAAACAAGCCAATGCCGTGGCACATGAAGTCTCCACCCTCCGATCCACATATGATGTGTCCTCTCGGATTTTCCCTCAAATCCAGAGGAGACGCATAACATTGAGGCGACCGGAAACAACCCTTCGGGGCGCTTATCATCGGGATTCTCAGAAACGTCTCCAAAGGATTTTATGTCCTCGGGAACCAAGGCACTACTCCCATAGGAAGCGTACACTTGGGCAATTCGATAATAAACAGTTCATAATTGAATAACGCACTCAAACCGAACACGAAATAATCCAATCCCAACAACCACCAATTCATTAACACGCATAACTCACACATCACCAATTCTCCACAACACACAGTACACGAATCACAAAACCACAGCACACCAATCACACAATCACAACTTACCATTCACTTACCAGTCTCGAACCAACGGGGCATCGATCACCTGATTGCACCGCTCGGTACAACCAGTCATACTCGATGCTCCAAGAAACCATTTAAGTAAATCAAGTAATCATTCGAATACAATCAACGATCAAGTACGAGTTTAATCAACCATGCATGAAAACCTTCAAAAGAGCATTCGCACATGCAATTCAACTAGTTCCGTTAGACTCTTTAGCCTATCCACTAAGCAACCAACAACCAAGCATGTGATCCTAACACGGAACTAATCCGAGGGCTTTGCCAAGGCTCCTCTACCAGACAAACAATTCCCAAGTATTGAAAGCGAATTACACTAGTGATTGGCATCCTAATCGTTCACAACTAGACACTTCCGGTTATTAGTAATTGAAAGACAATTATGCTAGTTATTCGCATCCTATAGGCATTTCTAGGACCTTTCCGATTTTATTAACCTAACATGCATACTAAGCATTTAAACGAGAGGTTGAGACTTTCCCTACCTCAAGGTCTTCCTCTCAACACTCTGATGATAAGCCCGGTGGTCACCACTCCGTTCTTCACTCGGGTCCCGGCGTGATAAAAGCTCCTCTAACTCGTGTCCACGTTCTTCCTTCTTTCCTAGCTTGGTTCCAAGGTTTTGAACCACCAAAAGACCACAAATTAGTTTCCTCAACCAAGTGTTCTTCTCCTCAAAACACACAACAATGTTCAGAAATGGATCAAGGTTTGAAGAGGAAGTGTGGGAATCAAATTGAGCTAAAAGGAAGGGTTTTGGGCTCTGTGGATCTGATCCGGAATGCTATACGGACCGTGTGGCTAGTCGTGCCGGAACATGGCACGGACCCTGTCACAGGCCGGCCCGGAATCCAGCGCGGAACGCGTCACAGACCGGCCCGGAGAGCGACACGGACCGTATCAGGTTCCGTGCCGGACTCCCGCCCGTCCCGTGCCGGGTGCCGTGCCGGTACCAGGCCCGTTCCGTGCGGCATGCCGTGCCGGTACCTGGCCCGGTTCGGGTCAGATTCCGTATCAGACCTGACCAGCTCCTTCCCCTTTCTTCCCCAACTCGAATTTCACGAAAATCTCAATACAAACTCCATTTCTAAACTCTCCTTAGCTCCAAAATAATCAACCAAAGATACCCAGCAGCTACACCCTCAATGGGTTCATCAAACTTCAACCAAAACTCAATCCAACAACCTACTTCACTACTTCTTCTCCAAGCAATCAATCAAATAAGCAAGTTCTTCAAATTTTAAGCCAAAACCCACAAAACCCAAGGAATGGAAGTGGAAGAAATGGAGAGTTGAGAGCATCATTACCTCTAGATAGTTGAGATGGAGAAGATGGAGTGAAAATGAAGGCAAAAGGACCAAGAACAAGCTCCAAAATCCAAGCTTTCTTCTCTATCTTCTTCCTCAAGAAAGTGAGCTCCTCCTCTCCTCTCTACTAGTGAATTTCGGCTGCAACAAGAGGAAATAGGCTGAAATGTTGCTCCCTTTCCTTTAAATGACCTAAAATGTCAATTTACTCAAAAGCCCTTAAGGTCTTATCCCTTTAAAGGTAACTTAGGAGGGTATGAGGGTCATTTGAATCCCCTACTCTCATCCTCCAAGCCAAGCATAACAAGTGTCATGTGTGGTCACTCCTACTTAATAATTTTCCAGCTTTCCAAGATTTATCGACAAATAACCGATAGTAAGCCCGAGTTTGACCGACAATTGACTTTAACAATATTACAGTCAAACTGAAGGAAACGACCCAACTAAGCTAACCGTGCTAATGGATAATCTTTTTGGGCCCCGGAAAGGTCCCGACTGACTTTCCGAGTCATCGGTTGACTTTTCCGGCCGAAAGTCAAACTTAGCTAGGATTCACCGGTTCTACCGGGATCGACCGGGGGCGGGTAAGTAATTGGAAAGACCTAATTTGTAGATTTTGAGCAATATGTATGTTTAAACGCAGTTAATGTTATCATGGAATGGTTTTGAAACATATGTCGAGCTAGTATTGCTTCATTCGGACCTCCAATTCGTGTGATGATGTGGTTCGAGTTCGGACCATACCGATGATAGTTCAGATCGACACGTTCTGGTATGAGCTGTTACCAGGACGGTTTGGCGTTCTGGTTTCATGTAAACTAGAACGGGTGTCCATCCGGTATTTTACGTATCAGAATGTAGTATGAATCTGTTATTAAATCATGTATATTTAAGGCTTTACCCCTTTTGGGTTTTGTTTGAAAATAGTTTTACAAGTCCTTTATGTACAAACAAAGGCCTTTTTGTTTGAAATTGTTTTAAAATCGAGTTGTAAATATTTATAGATGTTTGTTATGGTAAATTGTAGCTTTATATTGATATGTTCATAATTGTTGTAGGAATGGTTAGAGTGCTAGTACATGCTTCTTTTGGTGGGCAATATTTGAACGAGAACGGGAAATATAGTTGGATACCATCCAATTCCAAGTCTATGAATATCCTTCTTGATGATGAAGATACATCATTGAAGAAGAGGTTATGGGATAAATTGTATGAGAAGACCGGAGTGGACAAAAGTGAAAATGAATTGAAAGTGAGCTACTTAGTACCGGACTTGCCTGACGATGTTAGAGGAATGGATCCGGTTATTTTAGAAGACGATGAAACTGTTCTTGGTTTTGTTGTGGAATATGGACTTGGGACCCGAAACAACATACTGCGTGTGGAGGTGATTAACAAACATACCGGTGGTAGGGAAATGAAAATGAATCCTCCTGCTGCCCCCGGTGTACGTGATGAGTACTTTGGTAGGGACATGTGTAGTCCAATAAATACGGGGGAATCCATTGATTTTATGAGTGTTAACAACGGTGGGCAACGCGTGCATCTCCCACGTCGAGCTGGTAGTAGGGGTAGAACTGATGTAGAAGCAGTAGCGACTCCAGCGGGGTCAAATCTTACTCCCGCACAGTTAAGTGTTGAAGATGATTATGTTGATGATGATTATATTTATGATAGGCAAGGCGGGGTAGAAGAGATTCTAGAACAGTTTAGTTCTGATGATGATGATGATGATGATATGGAAGAGGTGGAAGCGGGTGTGGAAGTTGATGAGGAAGAAGTGGCAGTGGATGAGGATGTGGGATTGGAAGATATGGCAAACGAACAAGAGTATCCAGAACAAGAACAATCCATATCAAGTTTTGATCCTGCAGACCACTTTTATCCGACGGAAGTGCTTGATGTAGAAGCAAACTCGATCGGTTTCCAAGATGGGTCAGGTTTAGCAGTTGGTGATACATTTGAGACGAAAGAAGAGTTTCAGACGTTTTTGTCACATATTGCTGTGAAGGACGGGTTCGATTATCGTGCTGCAAAATCTAACAAGACGGTGTTTGTGGCAATATGTGCTAACCAACCTTGTGGATGGAGAGTGCGAACCGCCAAAATTGGAACCACAAGGCAGTTCTCCGTCAGAACATATTACAATACTCACCATTGCTCTGCCAATGCGACGAAGCTCCACCGCCGGCAAGCAACTACTAAATATGTTGCTGAATACGTGAGGAAAAAATGTGCGGGTCAAAAGACGACACCGTGTCCAAGACTAATTCAAGTATTTCTGAAAAATGACACTGAGGCAAGCACCGAGATACCATACTGGCAAGCTTGGAAGGCCAGACGACTTGCCAACTTTTTTCTTAGAGGGGATCCCGAGAAACGTTATGCACTCCTTCCGGCTTATTTGGAGATGGTTGTACAGAAGAATCCAGGAACAATCACTCATCTAAAGGTGGATGAAGAAAGCAGGTTCAAATATGTATTTATAGCATATGCTGCATGTATTCGAGGATGGAAGACAATGAGAAAAGTCGTTGCGGTTGATGGCACCTTCTTGAAGACACGATTCAAAGGAGTAATGCTTATTGCAACTCCACAAGATGGTCATCATCAGCAATATCCTATTGCTTGGGGAATTGTAGACACAGAGAATGATGCATCATGGACATGGTTTTTTGAGAAGTTACAACAATTTATACCAGATGAAGATGAATTGGTAATTCTTTCTGATAGGAATCAGAGTATCATCAATGGGAGGTTGAAGATCTACCCCAAAGCAGATCATGGACACTGTAGGTGGCATCTCGGACGAAATGTACGACTTCATTCCAAAAAAAAGGCTGGTGCTGTAGAAGGTCTTCTAAATGCTTTCAAAAAATGCGCTGAAGCGTACCAGGTATCTGAGTTCAACAGACTGTACGAAATTATGACTGAATCCTACCCATCGGCCATCGAGTATCTTGAAGAAACAAATATTGCGGTTCATCAGTGGGCTAGAGCACACTTCAGAGGTGATCGGTACAATATCATGACAACAAATGGAGTGGAGTCGATAAACGCAGCATTGAAAGAGCCAAGAGAGTGGCCTGTCATTGCATTGCTTGATGCTATGCAGGATAAAGTTTCAGAGTGCTTCAATAGACGTCGCCATCACATTTCATGTATACCTCCAGGTACACAGATGACTCAATATGTAGAGAAAGTCCTTCGGGTAAGGACACGAGTCGCTGCCACCTTGAAAGTGAAACAGCTCAACGCGTCAGAGTTTCAGGTTTTTGGTAACAAACATGTGACCATAGTTAATTTACTTGAGAAGCGGTGTGAATGTCGTGTGTTCGACTTGGATAAATTTCCTTGTGTACATGCAATAGCAGCTGCCAAGTTGAAGAACCTTGATTGTTATCAGTTCTGCTCCGACTATTACTCACTGAATTTATGGAGAATGGCTTATTTTGAAACCCTTTATCCCGTACCAGCAGAACGAGATTGGGTTTCTCTTAGCTCCGAACCAGCTATGAAGGTTATCCCTCCAAAACTACCACTAAAGCGCGGTAGACCACAAGTCAAGAGACTCTCATCCGCCGGTGAGCCACGTCGGCCACCAAGAATAAGAAAATGTGGATTATGTGGTGAAATTGGTCATACAAGGACAACATGTGGAATGACAATTATTATGTAATAAGGCCAGTTTTTATGTAATTGGATTGGGATGGGATGTATCCTGTATTTTATGGTTGAACAATTTGTGCTTGTTGAGGAACTTGGAATTGGGATGTATGCTGTAGTTTATGAACAATCAATTTGTGCTTGTTATATGAAGAATTGCTTGTTATTTCCGGGGAAATGCTGAATTTGCTGAATATGAATATGAACATTTGTTTCTTGTATGTGTTTTGAATAGTTGAATTCCGGGGAAATGCTGAATTTGCTGTGTGGTGTTCCAGATACTCAAGACAGTAACCAGCCTAGCAGTCCAAATCGGAATAATGTGTCTAGACTGGCAGTCCAAATTGGAATACTGTTTTCTAGAATGGAGTGTAGAACGCTAATAACAATTTTAGACTTTCATGAGAACCTGGACAGTAACAACTAGAACAGACATACAAACTGCAAAATTTAGTGAAAATCTATAAAAGTTCTTCTAGATCTAGAACATATTTTCTAGAGCAGCAGATTATAGACAAAATGAGAACATAATTGTTGCTTCCCAGAAACACGAGTACAAGGTACAGAACACTAGAAATTGGGTTCATTTAGTTGTTGCATACAATATTTGTTTTTTTACCAATTGTATTAAAGTTTGGATATCCTTCCAAAATAATTAAAATAAGAAAATGGGTGACTATTAAAATGGTTTATTAAAGGCAATATTAAACTAAACACATTAAAATGGTTTTTAAACTGAATAGTAAGGCAAATAGACGGTAGTTTAAGTTTTACATCCAGCCGGTAGTTAGTTTTTTGACAGAATCCGTTACTTTGGTAACGACAATATAATTCAACCCAATCCACACGTTTTCAAACAGATTTTATTTGAACATTAAGGCGCGAACTCGAAAATTGTGTTCTTCATGAAGAAGTCTAACGCGAACGCGAAGAAGAAGGTCCTTTGCCACTGTGGATTTGAAACTCCTGTACGAACCTCAACCACGAAGATGAATCCAGGACGAAGGTTTGTTGGGTGTGGTAATTTCATGGTAAGTCAAAAGCTTAGGGTTTTTCTTTTTTGATTTCGAAATTCCAGCTGAACTGAAATTAGGGTGATTTGGTAAGTCCTGCTGCGATTAGGTTTCCCTAATTTAGGAATTGCTGCTGAAATTAAGGTTTCCTTTTTGATTGATGTGGGAATTGAAATTTATGCTGAAATTAGGGTTTGTTCTGTTTTTTTGGTAGACTGAGGGAACCAAAAAATGCGATTTTTTTCGCTGGATTGATGGACCCAAAGTCGAATGTGGGACAAAGTCAGCTGGGAAGGCAGAGCAATTCAACAAAATATTAGACGATATAGGGCCAAATTACCCAATTGCCGTTTTAGAAGATAGAGTTGCAAGGATGGAAGATGGGGAATTGCAATTGCGTGAGACACTGAAAGTTTGTGAACATACAATTGCAAGGATGGAAGCTGAGCTTTCTATTGTGTTTGAACAACAACAACAAGATGAGGAAAGGATTCTGAAGCTACAATTGGATTTGGATGCTCAAAGAGACAAAGACAAAACAGTGATTATGTTAGTTGTTGTAGGATTTGTTATCAGTTTTTGGATAAGTAGGTTAGTATGAATGTATGAATGTACTTGGATAAGTAGCTAGGCCATATTAAGGGTTGCTTGTAACCAGACTGGCAGTTCAGATTGGAAAATGTTTTCCGGACTGGATTATAATTCTAATACTACAAAAAACCAGATTGGCAGGTCAGGTTGGAAAATGTTTTCAACATAATTACATGTACTAAAACTAAACTATAAATCATACATAAGGCATAAAGTACTAAAACTAAACTGTAAATCATACATAAGGCATAAAGTAGAATTCATATTCATATTTGGACAAAGGCCATTTGATTAGGCCTATAAAATAGGGATAGTTCATAGATAACAAAAAAAAAACATTACTTCAAAGTCAAACTTCCACCCTGAACAAAAAAACATTCCAAAAGCAACAGACATGGAACATCTGTTGCTTCCCAAAACCCGGACGCCCTGCCCCTGCAAACCCTGAACTGAACTGGCATATATAAATATAAAAAAACTAACTAACTAACTTCTTATACAAGAAGTTAGTTAGTCCCATGAAGGCCAGTTCGAGCCGACACTTTCAGAAGGGTCGGCGGCCGGTATGTTTGCAGGAACAAACAGGGCGTCATACGGGTCGTCTTCTTCATCTTCCGGCCAGCCTGGGGCTGGTGCTGGTACTGGTGCTGGTGCTGCTGGTGCTGGTGCTGGTGCTGGTGCTGGGTCCTTCGCCTTCGCCTCCTTGTTGTTCCCCTCCTTGTCCTTCGCCTTCGCCTTCTCCTTCTCCTTCTTGTTCCCCTCCTTGTCCTCCTTCTCCTGCTCCTCTTCGTCCTCCGAGTCCTCCTCCTCGTCCTCGTCGTCGTCGGAGTCCTTCTCCTCCACCACCGACCACGGGTCCTCCTCCGAGTCGGAGTCCTTCTCCCGTAAACAGGGGTCCTCGTCAGGGTCCCCCTCCTCCTCAGCCCCGGAGAAGGGCTCGTCCTTAGGGGCGTCCGAGTCAGACTCCCAACGCTTCCGTTTACGGCAGTCGGAGTCGTCGGAGTCACTGCTGCTTATGTTGGTGGCAGCAGACGGGGGACTGTTATGGGGGTATAGGCTAGGTTTGGAATCGTCGAATAACCAACCCTCGGGCGAGTTGGGTGGTGGGGATGGTGGTGGTGGAGAGTCCATGGATGGATTGGAAGATGGGGGGAGTTGGTTGAAAACGAAAACGAAGAGGAAGAAGAAGAAGAGACCTTTGGTGCCAAGCATAATGGATTTTCAGTGTGGGTTGCATGGGTTCTAGATTGGTTTCTTATATAGGCTAGGAAAAGCAGTTACATGATTACTAAAATTTATTTTGACATGACAAGTTGGGTTAAAGAAGTTATTACAAGTGATAATTACACCCATCTTCCAAAAGACTCTTCGGTTCATATATAGGCATGGCCCTATAACTGTAATTACTTTGACAAGACACAACTGTTCACAATCCAATTACAACCGCTTGCCACCTAGATTCATGTATTTGAAATGATTATTCTAGAATTTAAATTCATTCTAGAAATATATATTCTAGAATTCACATACATACGTGTCATATACCTTCTAGACTTCCAAACCATTCTAGAAACATATGTTCTAGACGGGCAGTTCAGATTGGAAATATGTTCCTAGAATGGAACAGAATTAGACTCCGACCGTAAATATGTCCTCATATGTTCAGTTTCCAAATAAACCTAATGTACAAAATAGTATAAAACCAATTAATAATACAATCCATTCAACATAAGGCTAACATTATACTAATACATGAAAACAGTTTAGATTTAAAACCAATCTTGGTCACCAAAATAATAAAAATCACATCAAAGTGTACAATTCAAATTACAATCCACCTCAAATATTCAAATTATAAGTCATTGAAACAGTAAAGTTTTATCCTCAATGATCATATGAAAACTCATTCATGTTTGTAATCCAAGAACTTCTCGAATTGTGTTGCTATGTCCACACACATCTTCAAGCGGTAAACAGAGACATACTGTGGACGCATGTAAATAGGGATCGGAAATGATTGGAGCTCCAGCTCGCAATACTTCAGCGCATAAACACCCGAGTCTCCTCTGCACAATAAATGCAAATTACTGACTACTAAGTAAGGGTAACAATTATAGAACAATAAAATGTTATAACATGCAAAGTTGTAGAAGATTCCATACCTAAGCTCCGCTTGTTGCAAATCAGACCGCCTTTCACACGTCCATTTGGTGCCCGAATGCAGTAATTCCGCGTGAAAATTCTTGGCAGCAATGAGAATTTGTGGGAACATCACCACAAAAGGTTCCATCACTGCATAAAGGGAATTATCCGGAACTGTTCTATAGTTGTCATACATGATGAGCTTGTAGAGAGTTACGTCCGCCTCCACCATAACCCAATGCTGTGATACTTCGTCCACCAGCAAAGGAAACAATATTCTGTCACAACCTGCCCATTCCTTACCAGCAAAGATCGGAAGATCGCCCCTAACGTATTCCATTAAGCGATCTGCTACTTGGAGGTTCTCACTTTGAGTCCATGCCATGTGCCCTTCCTTAACGGCATCTGCAAATTCTGCGTCCAATACCACAGCATTCTGTGCATAGTGCTTCTTGCACCGCCCCTGCCGCTTTCTAATTCCAAACAGGCAATCATTCATGTGCTGCATACATAAAAATAATTTTATTACATTTAAATTAAATTGAAAACAAGGAAACAATGCAAATAATTAAGGTTCCACCTTACCCTTGCATTCAACTTTTCGTTTGACCCGCTGAGAGTTGTGTAGTAAGACAAGCTGACCTCTCCGTAAGGTGTTTTTGGGATTTCCTCTAAGGGTATCTTCTTCCTCTTCAGTTTTGCGATCACATCCTTATACACTTGGGTTTTGGATTGATCAGGCATAAGGAGAGGGTTCAACTTCTCTAAGTTCCCTTTAAGTATCCTCTTCTTCTCCTTCGTTGCTTCGCTGTCTCGCTCGTGTATAACAGGAGCCGAGACTTTCGTCGAGCTTGATTCTTCTCTCTTCCGCTTGCTTGTGCCAAGATTCTTTGTGGCAGCCCCCCTCCTCTTTGTGGCCCTTGTGGCAGGCTTCTTTGTGTTAGACTTCACCTTTTTTGCAAGACGCTTACTTCTAGTAACTCTAGCTGGAATTTCGTTGGCCTTTTCAACAACAACCGGCTCATGGACCTCTTGGTTCACCTCAACTACTTCCTTCTCCACGGACTGTTCCTTTTCATTCACATCTTCCCCTTCATTGCCTTCCTCTTCTTCATTAACTTCTTCATTCACTTCTTCATTAACTTCTTCATTCACATTTCCTTGTTTGTTCACTTCCACTACAGCGGGCACACCTTCTTGTCCAGCTGCCACTTCTTCTTCTTCTTGTTGTTGTTTGTTCACTTCCTCTTCAACGACTGCTCCAATTTTTAAAACATCAACTTCCTCTCCATCCTCTCCACCATTGGGAACTCCCACTTCTTGTTGGTTCTCATCCATTTCCTACTCGGTCACTTCTTCTCCTTGGTTCACTTCAACTCCAGTGGCCACACCTTCTTGGTTCAACTCCTTCTCACCAACATCCCCCGTCACATTATCGAACATGTCCATCTCATCTTCTTGGTTCTTCTGTTTGTCCTGCCCAGGAAATGATGCTTCAGAACCTGCTCCGAAGTGGTTTGATGGACTGTTTTCATGTTGTCGGGCTGACAGAGCTCCCATGATTGCCTCAAATTGTGTCTTCTGCACTTCCAACACACTTTTCACATCAGCCTGCACTGACAGGACCTGGCTCTTTAGCAGCTCAATTTGCTCCATGACAGCCTTGTAAAGTCCATCATCGGACTGTGGGTGTGACGTAGGAACCTGAACCTCCTCTGATGCTGCTGGTGGAGTTGGCGGTGCCACATGGACGGTCTGATCTTCTGGAAATGAAACAACAAAGCCTTGCTCCATTTTTTCCACCATGTTGTCCAACAACGGATTCAAATGTTCTTCTTCTTTGTTCACAAATTCTTCCATCCAAGGCTGCTTCTTTTCTTCCTCAGTGGGGGCCAACAGACTTACGATTTCCTGAGCACAAAAACGAATAAAATTTAATACGTGGAATTTATATGAAAACGCATATATTATATGAAAATTAAATTCCTAACCTCCGGTGAGGTTTTTAAGAGTGCTTCCCTAACAGCACTGTAGGACGGATTTCTACTCCACGTTGTCTTCCATTTTAGAATTCTAGGCAAGTCTACGCCGAAGTCTTCACGAATTGTTGCGAACTTCGTTGCTAATGATGGTATGCATTCAAATGCAAGTACCTACGACAGAAGATACAAATCATAAGAGACATCATGTACACTACGATATTAAAAAAATATTTGTGTGAAGGATTAGTTACTTACTGTGAGAGGAAGGAAGAAGCCGGCATATGTCATACTACTCTCATTTCTTGGGTTCTTCTGAGCCACCAACATTTTATTTCTCAACTTCTTTGCTTTTATCTGTTTTAGTAGATAACTGAAGGACAGAGTACCCCAAGGGTATGCGTAGAACATCTTCAAGTTATCCACTAAAGCCAAATACTTGCAATCCAGCTTATGGAAGCGTCTGTCCAATGGCATCAATACTCCCCCGATGATCAACAGCAAGCAAACCCTAATAATATCCCAATTAGGCTTCGTAGAAGGCCTAACCTCCATTTGTTCGCCAACCAACTGGGTCAATTTCTTCTCTAAGGTCAACATACTAGCATCTAGTGTCGGGAAGTGTTTCGAGGACAAAACTTTGGACTTCATTTGTTTTTTAAAAAGTTTATCATCGGGAAAAGCTCCACACTTCAGCCCCGATATTAAACAGAATTCCTTTAAAGAAAACCTGACCGGTCTTCCTTGGACCAAGAACCAGATTTCGGACGACCGGTCCAAGTCAATTTGTCGAACTAACAGAGACCAAGGAATTTGACAAGAATTGTCACCACTCGGTTGGATGTCCATCAAATGACCAAATGGAGCTTTTTTAAGGGTACGAAAGTGGATTTCATCATCACTTAACCTCTCAAGTTCTCCTTTGATGAACTTAAAAGTTCCCCCTACATGACTCTTCACTGATACCTTGCAATCGAAATGTTCACTCTCGGCCAAAATAGGTTTAAACTCCGGCAACTCAATTGGACTAATCATGCATTATCTAGGCTTGCACTTGAACTTTCACCCTCATCATAACTTGGAATTTCTCCGTCGAAGGAAGTTGACCTAGAACTTTCATTTTCTTCACCATTTGAGTTTTGCCTACTCTCTAGGGATGATAAACTTGCATGGTAGGGTGCAAACAAGTAATTACAATAACAGAAAACAATTCATTTCAAATTGAACTGCAAAACTATAAACACACTTCATTTCAAATTGAACTTTAATTCCCAGATTGCCAACCATAACCGCCATAGATTTAATGACCTAACAATCCATTCTAGAATATCAACTCCCAGATTGCGAGCCAGAACAACCCCTGATTTTACGACCTACATATCCCCTAAACCGTATCTAAGCATAACGAATAAACCCCCCTAAATTTCTACATTCAAACAGGAATTCAACGTAGCTACACGACAATTAAACACAATTTCACCCTAAATTCAGCCTATCTAAGCACAACCAGGGAATGGAAACCGAGAACAGTTAGGGCTTACTTACCATCTCAGCTCCGACAATACTTGTAGCTCGTGGAGAATGGCCAGAAACTGGAACTCGATCCTTCGACCTTGCTGGAGAAGAACGGAGACGATTCCTTGCTGGAGATCAGTTGGGTCGAAGGTTTCTGGGTTTTGGGGGGGTTTTGGAGTCAAACAAGAAGAAGAAGAAAATAGAATTGAAGGAGGGAAAAACGACACAGCTTAACATAAGTTGTTTCAATTTGAAGTTGAAGCTGACTAGGATAATTTGAAGAGCTGACAAGGATAGTTTGAAGATGACAAGGCAATGTTGTTGAAGTGCTAAAAGGGCACAAATGTAATCTCATGCATTTTACTCATAAAAAGAAAATCAAAAATAAAAGAAATAAGTTCAGCTAAATTACGGGGTCTGCCACCGTAAGACTTCGCTAGAATAAGGCCATTTGGGTAATAAGGCCCGCGGTGAACAGCCGATCATCCGTGTTCATCTCTTCACGGCGGAGCTCACGGGCAGAAGTGGTGCGAATAACGACGACTCATCACCCCCTCACCGGAGCTCGTCCAGATCTGCACGAAGCTGGGTCGTAGTCTCCTCAAGGACGAATCTCTTCTTCCTTGTTGTTCTTTTGGGTTTTTGAGTTTGTTAGAGAATCAGGTTTGGTGGGGATTAACAAAGCGTATATGCACTGTGGGATTGACTTGGTCCGATCGAATTCCTAAGCTAGTTGTTCTTCGATTTGTTGTTGTTCTTCGACACATGGTGGAGGAGGTTCGGGAAGAACGCGAAGAGGGATTTTTTTTTTGTTTTTTTTTCAATTAAAAAATATGAAGTTGTTCTTCGATTATTCTTCGGGTTATGGTGGAGGAGGTTCGGGAAGAACACGAAGAGACCAGATTTTTTTATCAATTAAAAAATATGAAGTTGTTCTTTGATTTTTTGTTGTTCTTCGGGACATGGTGGAGGAGGTTCGGGAAGAACATGAAGAGACCAGATTCATTTTTTTTGGTTTTTTTTCAATTAAAATATCTAAAAAGTAATAAAATAAATAACACAAAAAAATTAAAAACAATTTTTGAACTGTGACAAAAATTATTAGATTATTTCGAAAAGAAATAAGTAGGATTAGAAAAAAATTAGAATGATTATTTCACAAAAAAAGGAAATTGGAAAAAATAAATATATTAGAAAGGTAATTAAAATTATTATGAAATGTTTTAAAAATAAAAATGATATTCTAATCAATGGAAATTATCAAAATTTAAAAATACTTTTGAAAATAAAAATATAATTATTTGAATATAATAATAATCAAATTGGTTAAATTATTTGAAAAATTAATTAATACAAATAAATGAATAATTATTAGTATTTTAAGAAATAAATGATATTATTAATATTTGATAATAAATTACTAAAAAACTAATGATCAAAAGGGTAAAATAGTCTTTTAACTCAAAAGACAACTTAATTTGAAATGACAAAGGGTAAAGTAGTCATTTCACATGATTTTGTTAGTTTTTTTAATCCAAATGCATAAAAGGTTCGTGGACCGAACATAATGGTACCAAAATGTATTTTTCAAACATAAGGGAACCTTAAAGTCCGTGGACCGAACATAAAGGTACTAAAATGAATTTTTCAAACATAAGGGTACCTTAAAGTCTGTAGACCGAACATAAGGGTACCAAAAGATATTTAACCCATAACTGTTTTAGAATAATTTCAACCTAATGACTATACATTTGTAAATTATGGATACTGTTTTCATTAAGTCAGGTTTATTAAAAGCCACATGGCGCCTTCTGTTTGGTCACCAACAATTCAATTAGGTTTGCGGTTCACGTTTGTAAACCGTGAGTCGTGATTCAAGATTCAGATTCACTATTTTGTGAATCACGAACCGTGAGTCACACGTTAATCGTATGCTACAGTGTGTGACTCACGGTTCATGATTTTCTAAACCTTGAATCACTAAGTGATAGGGGATTGTGATGCGATTAAGAGGGAAAATTCAATTAAAAATGTAAATTTTGTTTAAAATGAGTTACTTGTATGCGGTTAGAATTATGTAACAAAAAGGTTAAGGTTAAGTGTGACCTTAACTTTTACAACCTCAGGTGTAGAACTTGATGACATGGTGAAAGTGAAAAGAAACCGATAAGACTATGATACCATGTAAGTTTTACACTAAAACAGAAAACTTATATGGATCCGAGCTTTAACAATCAATAGGTCAACATTGTTAGTTAGACTTAACCCCAGCCTTTATAAGTACCTCTATTTTCTCATATTGTTCGACATGGATTCAACTTCAACAGTAAGGGGAAAAACAATTGCTTCAATCATTGTGCTCTCCTCTCCGTCGTTTCTCACTCTTCGAGTACCCGTCTTTTTGTCGTATATGCCCAGAATCCTCTCCCTCCTCTGCCCTTAACCACTCCGGTCATAACATCTAACGTTCATCCCAGATCATTTATGTTAAGACGATTTTCATAACATGAAATAGGCTATTCTCCTTTAATTCTTCCTGTCGGAATAGCCTCAAGTACGAATGCTATAAGTAAGCTCTAGTACACTAAAAACACGTTGATAGTAAACATTTTGATATGTTATGACAGTGAAGAGCTAAACACACTTCATGGAAGCTTATTAACACAATCATCTATGGTACAAAGTAGAAGATTTTACAGTGATCACAATCCTGATAGTTTTGAATGAAGACCAAAAATGGTCAGGCAAGATCAGGAGATCCCATATACTCGAGAGAAGACAGTGCATGGGGAGGTTGGTGTCTTTGGGAGAGGCCCAATGATTCTCTTCTGAATGAAGTTAAGGGTCTTCTCCTGGCAGATAATGGTTGGCGCTTGACACTTCTCTTGGCAATGAGCATGTGTAGCAGTTCCATCACCTTCACTCTATACTTGAGTGTAATGTAAAAAAGCAGCCTGTAACAGAGCAAGATGCAGAGTAGAGCAGCTATGTTCCACCATTTCGAATCATCTGGGTCGATCCCGATCATTGTCCCTAGAATGATCTCTCCCTTAAGCTTCGGGTACCCGGGAACTAAAGGATCGAATTTGAGCCCTATCATGTCATTCTTGTACAGACCCTGAACACAAAATCACACATGAACTATGTCATTGGAAAAATGGAAAATGATTAAGAGATAATTGCAAAAAAATATCTCGAGATGTTCACTTTGTTGTAATTTGTAATCCCTAGTCTTTGATAATTGTAAAAAGAATACTTGAATTTGTCTTTTGGTATAAATTTGTTTCGAAATGACAATTTTACCCTTATAATATATATTTAAAACATGATAAAAAAAATCCAAATTTTCTTCATCAGAGTAAGAAATTTAAGGGTGTGAAAATTTGAGTTTTTTTCTTCAATTTTTAAAGGGTAAAATCATCATTTAAGAAAAAAGTTATATAAAGTGCAAACAAAAGGATAAGTTCTGTCATTTTTTTTTGCAATTATCAAGAACGCGTGTTACAGGTTGGAAAAAATGAATACATCGGGTACTTTTTTGCAATTACCGCAGGAATTAACAAGTATATACCTCTATTCCCCAAGCTGCATAGCTGATGTAGGACATTGGGTATCTCCAGAAGAACTTGGGAAGATCAGTTGTTTTTCTGAACATTTCTGATGCCATCATTGTGATTACCTATACATATATACCCAATAGTCAATAGTCTCGGATACATGAACTCATTCAAAATTACAAGGTTTGTTTCTTTAATTTCTTACAATGAGACCAGCTGTGGTTCCTATGGCCATGAGGAGATCAGGAACCAATGATGCGACAACCTGGGTACAGACTTCTGTGATGGCAATGCAGCAAAACAAGTTTATGCAGAAGTAGACATGGAGCATGATCCCAGGATGGAACCCTACTATGTAATATATTATCGTCCCCGAAGTGACAGAAATGGCCACAACAAAAGGCAACGAGGAGATCAGGTTCGCCACGACATACACAGCCTCTCCACAATGCCCACTTAGCCTCTCCCTCTTGAACACCTGACCATGATGTTCCACAAGTGAGTTTTACCTTAACTTCATTAATTTTGTTAGAGAGATAACTTAACTAAAAGCTCAAGAAGATAGCTGAGAACTCAATTATAGTTATATTTTAACATGCGTTCTTACGGATTAACTCGTTTACGGATTTAAAGGTGAATTATCAAAAGAAGAAAAGAGTCTATTATGGAGAGGGATAAGAACAGGCCTATTTGGGGTAAATTTGATAAATTAACAAGAAATTAGTTATTTTTATAGAGATTAGGTCCGTGAGATAGCAAGTTCTGAGGCTAAATTAGAGGACCAATTCAACTAAAAGTTCAAGCTAATAGTTGAATGCTCAATTATAGTAATGTGTCAAGCTCTGATAACAAATTTCAATAGATGTTTCATGTTTAGTTCTTTTTTTTACCTTAAGTTCCTCGATGAAGAAGGGCAGTCCTCCAATGGAGAGGCATATCATGAGACCGTAGATGAATCCGTAACACTTGCCTCTGGACACGATGGAGTTGCTATCTGTCCCGACTTTAAGGTAGAATGTCCCCGTGCTCAATGACACTAACATGTAGAACACGATCCTTAACCAGTAATACCCAAGGTCACGGGTCATGTTCAGGGACGATCTTCGAGTCATTGTGCTTAGCTGCTTCCACAACCCAGGACTGCTCATGTTTGATTCAGTATCCAATTCTTCCTATAAAGATTGAAATATCTTCTGTCTGTTTGATCAACTTGATCTAATGATCCAGATTGATTTATCCTTTATAATATAAGGTTGGTTTACAATGGATAGTACCCCTATATATAATTCAAAGTAATTTAAGGCTAAGTGATTGTTACCGTGACCGCGATTTCTTGAATCCTTTTTGTTGCGTCTTTGGAGTATTTGGAAGATTTGTACTTGTTGATAAGAGTTTCTTTGATATCAGCCGTTTTCAAGTCCATTGGAATGTCTGAAACTAGTGAAACTCCCTAAAGAGACCAGAAAAAAAATAGATGTTTCATTAACAAATGGGATGAACCAAGAAAGGATTGTTGATCAATGAGGCTGATACATACACAGTTTCTTTGGGACAACATCAAAGCTGTGAAGACTTTATCGAAATCCAAAGATATACACCTCAAGAAATGATCAGGAGGATTTTTCCTCGTCGGGCAGGGGAATCCTGCGTCAGCAAAGAACTGCAAGACAACCAATAGTCATTGGGCCGGTTGTTCTGTTAATTTTCTTATCAATGAAACATACCTTTACAGCCTCTTTTGCTTGTCCAAAGTAAACAGTCTGGCCACCAGAGATAAGGAACAGGTCATCAAAGAAGCCATAGACATCACTACTCGGCTGATGGATAGAGCAAATCACAATCCTTCCTTCACGAGCTATGTTCTCGAGAGACTGAATCACGAAGAAAGCAGAAGCACCATCCAATCCGCTCGTGGGCTCGTCTAAAAACAGGACATGGGGTTGTGTTAGCATCTCGAGCCCGACGCTGAGCCTCCTCTTCTCTCCAGTGCTGAGACCTCGGATCAGCCAGTTCCCGATCTTATTATCAGCACAGTCTATGAGGCCCAACTTTGCTATTATGTCCTCCACCAGAATTTTGATCTCTTCTTTGGTGGTCTTTGCTGGGAGCCTCAACTGAGCTGAGTACGAGAGTGTTTCTTTGACTGTTAGGGTCCCCAAGAACACATCTTCTTGTGTAACATATGCCTAAGACATCATAAACAAAAATCATGTTGTGGAAGTCCAAGACATGTTTATATCAAACAAAAAAAACTAGGGACAAGAAGGGTAACTACTGTTGAGAGTGATCACTAAGATTTCGTGATTCACTATTATATTATTTCCATATATCAAGAATCAATACCGATTTGATACAAGATCTTTTGCTCAATTATTATTAAAACACGAAATCTCTCTAAGACTGATTCCTCCTCAATCTACTATCATACAAATCACATATTTTGTACTTTATATATGTGATTTGTATGATCGCTTGTTGAGTTGTCTTGAGACATCTATTTATAAATTGGACTGTCTGATGGGTTGCACCTTGATATGATTTTGGAACTTAGAGGTTGTGGATCTATACTACCACCCACTAAAGACTCATCTATTGATTTTTGTGCAGAGTCTAACGGTGATATTGGAACTTAATTGTTATGAATCTATATCACAACAACATTATTTTACATCCAGAGTCTAACAGTAGTACTGGATGGTTGTGGGCTTTTACCCCCACCCGCTAAAGACTCATCTATCGTTTTTCGTGTAGCGTCGCTACAAATGGGCTCGGGTTCTAACAAATAAAGTTAAACTAAAGAAGAGGACTACTTACAACATCTCTACAGCCGGTGCTCATCTTCTTGCCATTGAGCATGACAGTTCCGGACATCACAACATTCCCCGAGGTCCTTCCTGTAAGAAACTCAACATGTTATAGTCTCAGAACGATTCGAGCTCATGTTCCCTCGTAAATATCTAAGAGTCTTATACCAATAGATCAAGTTTTCATATATTACCAGCCAGAGCATCGAGCAAAGTAGACTTGCCACAACCAGAAGGACCCATAATGGCCATGATCCTCCCCGCCTCCGCGAACCCGCTCAACTCACTTACAAGCACCTTCTTCGTCCCGTCCGCACCATCGTTCCTCACCATCACAGTCACATCTTCCCAAACCAGATACATTTCCTTAAGCCTTGTCCTCGACCCGTCTCGAGCAGCCTCTGATCCCATCTCTTCTGAGCAACAAGTACTGGTATTGATACTGAATACTGATACTGATACATATACTGCATGAGTCTGAACATGCACGTACGTAAGAGATATAAATTGCGTAGATCAACTTGATGAGCACCATTTATGGCAGGTTATGGTTTCTCATCACTTGAGTTAGTTGTGGAGATAAGACAAAGACAGCTAAGTGCCTATCCAATTCCTTCAATTTGGAATTTTCCTCGTGATGCAGATTCCTAGTTTTCGGATCATTTAAGGAGAAAGAGACGCTACATGGATTCAAAGCCAGGAAAGGTGAACCAAACAACCTGTATGTAAATAGTAACTATATATGTAATGTATACGGCAGTTAATCTGACGAATTCTAATCCTGGTACAGAATGTTTAGGCTGTTGTTAGTTTTTTTTCTTCCTGAATGGTCAGTGTTGAAAGAATATTTTTTGTATAGGAATGTTAATAGACCAACCTTGATTAAGGATTTCAAATGATGCATAAACAAAGGGGTGACCAGATGTAGAGGTAAAAGCGCTGGGGTTCACGGTGTTTTCACTAGATTCCAACTTAGGTACTTTCAAACACTCGATTTTGTTTTTTAATTTTTTTAATTTTTTGAAGTAGGAATGATGTGAATGTAGGAAAATGAAATTCCACACATGTCAATTCAACCCCTTTCCAGGTCAAA